>CM070589.1:32976996-34226996 GCA_036346355.1 Rhipidocladum racemiflorum | reverse complement strand
CAACAGGTTATGTGGAAGGCCTCCACAGTTGTGAGAGGTTGAGACTCACCTCACCGGAGTGGTGAAAGAGTTACCTTAGTGATTACCAAAGCTACTGCGACTAGCCTTTGGTGGAGCAATACTTCGTGTGAAGTGCTCTAACAGCGACGTAGGAGTTTATATCTGAACCTCGGTGAAAAAATTCTTGTGTCTCTTATCCTTTACTTTCCAGTCATTATTTTATCGCACCATTTCATTTGCTTGCATGTTTCATAATTGGTTGTTTCTGTTGGTGCACTAGTGAGCCTAGATATTTTAGACCTTGTCTGTCAAAATCTCAGTTTACTCTTCCGCAAATTTATTTGAGCTTTTGTCATAAGGTTATTTAGAGCTCAATTCTGATAAATTTTTTTGAAAATGCCTATTCACCCCCCTCTAGGCTTGTCCTCAATCTTACAAGTGGTATCAGAGTTTGGTCTCTCATCATTAGACTATACCTTTGTTGGGACCCGAATTTGCAAATCCGAACTCTTTGGGTATTCAGCACTAGTCCAGGGTCACGCTAGTGCACACAGTCTCAACAACGGTATATATCACAATCATACTCAACAAAATAGTAAAGTACTTCATTAAAAGGGAAATATAACTGGTTGCTCGACCTTATGGTCAAGTTACAAAAGTACGCCTCGGCGGGCTAAATTCTTACTCAAATAAATCTGCAGCGGAATATAAAGAAAACACGTGGCGCCAACCGATATGCCATAGTCAACTGGCTGGGCTCGCCCCTAGTTCGTCGGCTCCTCCTAGAATTCCTCCTCCCAAGCTGGTGTCGACTTTTCTTCAACTGATGTTTGTATTGTGGCAAGGGTGAGTACTCAAAAGCACTCAGCAAGTCATGCACAGAGATACAATGCTAATAGCTACATGCACGACTTATTCCAACAATAGGCTAAGGGGTTCTTTTGTAATAAGCAACATTCATAAATAGCAGTAATATATTGGAAAGCGGTAGAGTAGTAATAATAATAATAATTGCATAAACAATTTTACAAGCATTTATCAACCTAAGCAAGCTCATCATTTCCAACACCATGTATCCATGACCCAAGTTCATTTTCATAGAAGTCTAACCCTTGACTGTAATCACCGAGTAGTGTCCAATACAGTGGATTCGGCTATTCGAATAGGTTGTACACTCTGCAGAGGTTATACACTTTACCCACGAGATACAGTCAAACACCACAAAGGCGAGTGTCTGTAACAAAGTCTTTTGGAAGCTTCTAACTCAACAAGTGAACCTCCCCGGTTGTTGCACACTATCCCTTCCCTTAGCAAAGGTGAAGTCTAGGTCAACCAACCATTGGACGGGTACCCTGCCGTAACCCGGGTACGCTCCCCCGTACAACTACACCTAATTATAGCTGACACCCTGAG
Source organism: Rhipidocladum racemiflorum (assembly GCA_036346355.1). Taxonomy (NCBI): domain Eukaryota; kingdom Viridiplantae; phylum Streptophyta; class Magnoliopsida; order Poales; family Poaceae; genus Rhipidocladum; species Rhipidocladum racemiflorum. The sequence goes on along the minus strand of CM070589.1, from coordinate 34,225,583 downwards.
GTATCACAAGCAGGTTATTAGCATCTTACTCGATGTAACATCCCAAAATTTGGGTTTGCAAAAATTTTGGTTTTGTTTAGCTTCCCAAAAATTTTCATTGATTTTCTCGCGTTTATAAAGCTTGGTTTGAATTTTCTAAAAGCTAAAACAATTTAATTTGATCATTATAAACTCCGAATAAAGTTTATTTTATTTTATTTGGATTCCTTGTGCTTCAAGAAGTTCTTCTGTAATTTTTGAGATTTTTCGGAGCTCGTTTGCTATTTATTGGATTTAATTGAATTTGATTTGTATTAAGCCCTTTTGTTAAAATTAATAAATTATTTGGAAAAGTTTATATAAATTTTTGTTGAAAATATTTTATTTGAGTTGGAAATGTCTCAAAATATTTTCTAGAATTTTTCTAGAATTTTTCTGGTATTTTTAGTGCCTCTATTGAATTATTTGATTTATTGGAATTGTTTTTATTCGGAAATGCTGCAAATTTCGAAAATTGCTTTGGGCCTTTTCCCCTCCACTCCTCCCGCCAGCCCACCCCGCCGCTTGGGCCCCGCCTCCACGCGCCGGCCCACTCCGCTCCCGCGCCGGCCCACCCGGTCACCACTCCTCCCACGCCTCGCCGGCTGGGCCGAGCCAGCCCACGCGCGCGCGCGCTCGCCCACCGAGCCGCTGGGCCAGGCCAGGCCAGCCAGCACCCGCCGCCACGTGTCGGACTCCCGGTCGCCACGTCGCGGATCCGTCCCATGCACGGTAAGTGCTCGATAAAATGCCCAAACCGACCCAAACACCTCCAAACGGCGTCAAACTTGATTTTTCTTGATCTAGCCTCTTCCCCAAACCTATATAAGTGCCCCTAGACCTCTCCCACGGATATACAACCTCCGGATCATCTCCAAAACTCCGAGATCCATCCAATGTCGCCGAACGTCGCCCAACGCCGGCCGAACTTTGGAGCCGCGTCCCGGGCAACTCGTCGACTCTTTTCGAGATCCGTCTTCTCCGTGGTGTGCCACAAGGTACCATCTACTTGCTGTCCAAAATTCAGCCAATTTGGTCCACGGGATCAAAAGTTACGGCCGTTTCAATCTCGAATCTTGCCGAGGTCATAACTCCCTCAATTTTTCGAGTTTGACGGTGAAATTTTTGTGTAGACTCCTGGGGATGTCCTCTACAGGATGCACATCTTGCCCCAAGGTTTTGCCCTCTGGATTTGGCGCAGCAAATTAATTTCTCCGTTCAGACTGCGTTCCAGACAGCGGCAAACTTCCTCGCGCGTCCCCCGCTGTTCCAGAAGGTATTTCTTTGAGCCACCTGCGTCACGGTGTGCCTCTTGGTCCCATCTAGCTCTCGGTCAAATTTCGTTAAGTTCCGATCATTATTCTAGAAGTTATAGCCGTCCAAAGTTTTGATCCGAAACCCGTTGTCGCCAGTTTGTGATTAATCCGGAAGGCGCCGCAAAATCCGCCTATACCGTTGAGCTCGTCTCGCGCGTTCTACGCAGTAGACATTCTCCCTTTGCCATCCCATCCTCCGAATTTTTTATATATTTAGGCCACCGTTTGCCGTCGCCTTGTGCCGCCTTTGAGCGCCCGGTTATTTTGGTTCGCTCCGGCCGTGTTGTCGCGTCCGGAGGATCATCTTGTACTGTTTTGGTCCATCATTAAGGTTCTTTTGGTCTCCGTTTGCCGTCGGAGCCGATTCCGGCCTAAACCCGTCGTCTTTCAACCTAGGCCGTACGCCGTTCGTGCACCGGTTAGCCGTCCTTGGTAGCGTTTCTACCGCGGCCATGTCGTTGCACCGACGGTCGCTACTTCGCTTCATGAAGTCTCCTATCATTGTTGACCTCCACCGTTAACGTTACGCGTTAACGTTCCACCGCGTTAACGTTCCACCGTTGCGTTACGCGCGATGCGTTACGCCGTTAACGTTTCCCCGTCGCGTTCTTCCGTTAACGTTCCTGTTAACGTTCCTCCGCTTAACGTTTTGCCGTCAATGTTTCACCGTTAACGCTGCATGCCGTTAACGCTCGTCGATAACGTCTTTGCCGTTAACGTTTTGTCGTTAACGCTCGTTAATGTTCCTCCATTAACGTTTCGTCGTTAGCGGCCGTCGTTAACGCTCCTCCGTTAATGTTTCCCGTTAACGCTCGTCGTTAACGTTCCTCCGTTAACGTTTGCCGTTAACGCTCGTCGTTAACATTCCACCGTTAACGTTTCGCCGTTAACGTTCCATCGTTAACGTTTCATCGCAACGATTGGCTCTCTTCGCCTCGTTGTCATCGCATGCGTGTATTCTTGCACAAACCCTAGTGCGATGCCTTCACTGTTCTATCATCATGGCGTGAGCCTAGTCTCATCGTCATATCATCTTCAAGCCGAATCAAAACCTAACCTAAGACCGGTTTGATGAACTAAGTTTATCGTGAGCCGCGTTGTTATCTTTTTTGCAATCTTTCCCGTTGTTTCAACCGTGGTAAGACACTTGTCTTGTCTTATCCCTGAAAACCTAATCTGCTAGTAATCGAGAATTCCTTCGTGGACTTGGTCGATAGATCATTGGCCATCTGTCATACCCCTATGCCCGATCCATCCGTCTCTCTTTTGTTTGACAGTGTCCGTTCGGTCAACAAAAGTCAACTTCGAGAATCAGTTTAGTTCACTGTGAACTAACATATCCTTATGGACCCGATCTGTAGATCGAGAGCCCATATGTCGCTATCTGTCCAATCAAGATAATAACTTGGAAGAAATATTCTTGAATATTATTCTTTCTTTCCCGATTATTAATCTTTCCTTTTCGGTGTTTTGCCGAAAGCCCGTTCTCTTTTGTCAACTCTTCGATCTAATCCGTTCGAGTTCCCAAATCTCTCCCAAGCCGTTGTGCCCAATGCTGTTCGTTCTTAATTTGGAGTTTACTTGATTTGTCTTTTGAATTGGTTTGTATTTGCTTCTTCCTTAATCGTTAGACGTGTCGTCCGGAAGTCGTTCGAACGAGCTGAGGATCGAGAAAGTGGAAGTTGAAGCTCGAGGATCAAGGATCAAGGATAAAGAGTAAAAGACAGTAAAGTTTGCAAGGGCCAGGCAAGTTGTGCTTTGACCATATTGATCCTATTTCGAAATCTATTTTGATTTAAACTATTGCATGCTAGTTCAAGTAGAAAGATACTTTGATTAAACATGGGGGTTAGATAAATACCAATTTGCTATATGACACCTTGATTACTTAAGTATGTGCCATGACCCTTTGTCACCCTAGTTGTGGTTTACTAGTTGGACATTATTAAATTGCCAACATGGGTTTAGATCGTTGTAGTATACTGCTTAGACACCTTTCGTGCTCATAACATGATTTTGGACAATCAAATGTTAATATTGACTTAATGATATATTGAACCTGTTTTGGAAAAGTATCATGTGATGTTGATGGCACGTGGTGCATGGTAATCAACTGGGGTTTGATAAACAGATTTCGACTGGGGCATGTGGCAAGAATAATCAGGAGGGCCCGTTGTGGCATTGGGGATGTTGATTTGGTTTCGGGTAGTCTTGCCCTGGTCACTCTAAGGACTTAACCTTGCAAGCCTTTGAACTGAGTCAATCGTACAACCACATGGCTGGAATGGGACGGCCCTAGTTGACTAAGTCGCTAAGGACTCACTTGTGGAGCCTCAGGGTGTCAATTACACCGTTTGTGTGATTGTACGGGGGAGCGTGTCGTGGTCGTGGCCAGATACCCATCTAATCGGTGTGTTGGTCCCATACTTCGCCTTGGCTAAGGGAAGGGATGGTGTAGAGCACGAACCTGAGAGGACCACCTGTGTTGTTTGAGGCTTCCAAAGGCTTTGTTATGATCGCTATTCGCATACTCTTGTATGGCGATTCACGGTGGCGTGGTGAGTGGATTGTATCTTGTGGGTAAAGTGTATAACCTCTGCAGAGTGTAAAACCTATTCGAATAGCCGAGTCCACAGATCGACAATGCTCGGGATTACAGTCAAGGGTTAGATTTTCTCAAAATTGAACTTGGGTTTGGAAGCGGTTGCCTATGGAAAAGTGATAATTGGTTAAGGATGTGGAATGATTTACTTTTGAAACAACTGTGAAATTATTACTATTATTATCTGTTTTTACCGCTTTACAAACTATTATGAATATTTGTGAAATGCTGTTTATTGCAAAATAACCCCTTCACTGTCATTTGGAATAAGCCATGCATATAGCTATTAGACTTGCATTACTGCATGACTTGCTGAGTGCTTTATGTACTCACCCCTTGCAAACAAACAATCACCCGGTGAGCAAAAGTCTACATCGTCGAAGAAGAAGAAGTTCCGTGAGAAGGCGATTATCTAGAGTCGAACCTGTCGGTTGCCTGTGGCGTATTGATGGGATTCACCGATGTTCTTCGTTCATTCTTTGCTTATTTGGAGTTGAAGCCGTCGAGTTTCACAAATGTAAGGTTGACCTTAAGGTCGCTCAATAGTTTATATTCTATTATTGAGTTATTTTTACTATTCATTGCGTATGATTGTGATATTCATCTATGTTGAGACTGTGTGCACTAGCGTGATCCTGGACTAGTGCTGAATACACAGAGGGTCCGGATTTGCAAATTCGGGTCCCGGCGAAGGTGGTATCGAGCCATACTGACTGTAGGACTTGACCCTAGATAGATTGGCCGTCTTTAGGAGCTTCAAAATTATTTTCTAAAGAGAAAAACATTTAACTTGAAAGAATAATACATTCTTGACTTATCTTATTCTTCCATTCTTTCCTCTTTCTTTGAAAGTTCCATCCTTCCTTCGATTTAAATGGAAATCTTACCTCGAGTTGTTCCCAATAGTTAACGATGGTTCACACTTAAGGAGAAATCTTGGATGTAAATCGTCAACCCCGAAGATCATGAAGTAAGAAATCATCGAGCTCAAGAGAAATGGATCGATGAAGTATTCGAAGCTTGAAGAACCCGGTGCTTAGTAGTAAGTTGAGACTCATGTGTGAGAGTCGCGTCTCTTAAGATATGAGTGTTACCCCTTTTAGATGCTAGATTATTGTGTGCTTAGGAATTTGGATCTTTCTTGATTGTTGAGTGTGCATTATGTGTTGCAAAGCTTTAGGCTTGGATAAGCAACCATACCTAGTTTTTAGTTGTTTTTATAAGTTTTTGGGTTAAACTCTGTTCTCCCATAATAGGATTCTTGAACCTCATCTATGCTTTTCCCTCTTACCTAAAACCCTGGAGTGATCAACAAATGGAAAGGACCAACTACAGCAGTTGACTTTGAGGCGATTCAAGTCGATTCGATTTGCTACTACTCGTGTCGTTGATAAAGCGAGATAGTGACCAGCGATGCGTCCCTTTGTACCAACCGTGACAATTCAACACTTGGATCAGTTTGTCCCCACCCAAACTCAGCTTATGCATAATGATGCAACAGATGAATGTTATCGGTGCCAAAATCAACCCCTCCACCACCGAAGTCGCAACCTCCTGCTCACAAATAAAGTTTGCCTTGTTCATAAAGACTAAAACCACCCACGTTTGATGGATTAGCCACTCTCAAAGACGGAGAAATATGGCTTCGTGTCATAGAAGAGAAGCTTGCTTGGGTACAATGTGAAGATGAGGAGAAGGTCCCCTATGCTACTTGCCAGTTAGAAGGAGATGCATTAGCCTGGAAGAGAGGTTTCTACGCCACCTCGGAAGATGGACATACTATCACTTGGTTGGAAATTGCCACCGCCCTTCGTCAGTTTGTTGCGTCATCAGATGATAGTGTGACTACCACGAGTTCAGAGAAGAGTACAACCCCTGCACCTAATACCATACCGAGATGTTGTTCTTTGAAGTGTTGTCAGCCAAACAAGTTAGAAGACCGTGCATGCATCCGATGTGGAGAAATAGGATACACTGCTGATGAACATGCAATCAATTGTTCCAATTGTGAAGGAAGCCATTTACCCGAGAATGTCCTATGCGCAATATCACCGCTATCTTTGCGAAGGTCGTGATCATTGCCCACCAATGTCCCTTAGATCCAATAGTGACCGCCGTGACTCGGCATCGAGAGAATTTTCGAGCCGTCATTGCTCAAGAGTTAGCAAAAGAGAAGGATTGTCATCCGCACCGGTGTGCCACGTGAAGAAAAGAAGAGGAAACATGTCAACCCTATCCATCTACCTCAAGAAATCGGTAATACTTGGTCACCATGGAATTGTTTCTTGTGTGATAAATGAGGTCATTGGCCTAGAGAATGCCTCATCAACTCCAAAGACGATGACCCAAACGTTCATGTTACCACTGTGGCGAGTCGTGTCATTTGTTAAGGAATGCCACGTAAAGATCAAGCAATTTCGAAAGCCATGATCATCCCAGAAAATTACATCAGTAAAGATTATAACACAGAAAGTGAGTGGTCAGACTACGAGAGTAATTCGCGTAAGGAGTCAGTTGAAGCAAGAGGAATTGGTTAACAAGACCCCTGATCCAGAAGATGAATGCAAGGAATTGGAAGACCACCGCAAGCGTCAGAAAGTTTGTCAAGAAGGACCACCGCAACAGCGAATGAGGAGTACCCCTCAACAATTTAGTTGCCATACTGCTCAGACTTTGTTAGAGACACCTTCACCTGTGCTTCGCCCTGATGGTTAGAGTTTCCATAACATCAACCTAGTGAAAAGTTCTCAAGAAAGAAGCCTGCTTTCTAGAGTTTGCTATGCCTGTCATCCGCCAGAATATTTTGCTAATCACTATCCTTAGAAGAAAGTGATCATGGCGGATCGCATCGATCTCAGCTCTACCCTACCAAGATTAGTGCCATGTCAGGAGGAAGCCAACAGATGTCAGTCAAGTGTTGCTTCAGATGCAATGAGCCGGGACACTTTGATAATAGTTGTCCTAGGAGAAAAGGTGTTATACCTGCCCACTTCAATCCTAATCCTACCCCTACCGAGACACTTGCGTCAGAAAGTGAATTGTTAAGGAGTATTCAGTTGATACAAAGTTTCAATCAATGCTGAAGAATCAAGCCGACAAAGATAGTGCCAGACCAACCGGAATGCTATTCAAGTCTTGTCGGAAACCACGTAATCACAAGTAAGCTTTGTTGTCAGATACAGCCTGTCCAATTTCTAGAAGAAGCGGAAAATCAAGTGTTCAGGAACAGAAGCAAGGAGCCTATCAATGGAGTTACCAGAAACGTCAGCATGAGTGCAGAAGATGTTCAAGATTTCCCGACAAAGTTAGTATTAAGATTTTCCGCAGAAGAAGTGCCTTTTGTGCCAGAAAAGTAGACACTGGTTGAGTCAGTGAACTTGTAAGAGGATCTCATCCGCAAGGAGCAGCCTGCAAAATTTTGGATGTTACCAAGCGTTTGTTCAGAAGTGACCCGGTCCAGTATACAGTTGTTGGGAGTTTGAAGAAGCCCAAGAGTTGAGTCCCCCTGAACCTAATTCTATAGTCAGCCCTGAATCTCGGGGACGAGATTCTGTTAAGGGGGGGAGATTTGTAACATCCCAAAATTTGGGTTTTCAAAAATTTTGGTTTTGTTTAGCTTCCCAAAAATTTTCATTGATTTTCTCGCGTTTATAAAGCTTGGTTTGAATTTTCTAAAAGCTAAAACAATTTAATTTGATCATTATAAACTCCGAATAAAGTTTATTTTATTTTATTTGGATTCCTTGTGCTTCAAGAAGTTCTTCTGTAATTTTTGAGATTTTTCGGAGCTCGTTTGCTATTTATTGGATTTAATTGAATTTGATTTGTATTAAGCCCTTTTGTTAAAATTAATAAATTATTTGGAAAAGTTTATATAAATTTTTGTTGAAAATATTTTATTTGAGTTGGAAATGTCTCAAAATATTTTCTAGAATTTTTCTGGTATTTTTAGTGCCTCTATTGAATTATTTGATTTATTGGAATTGTTTTTATTCTAAATGCTGCAAATTTCAAAATTGCTTTGGGCCTTTTCCTCCACTCCTCCCGCCAGCCCACCCCGCCGCTTGGGCCCCGCTTTCCACGCCCTCCCACTCGGGCCTCGCTGCCCACCCGGTCACCACTCCTCCCACGCCTCGCCGGCCGGGCCGAAACCAGCGGCCGCTTCACCGAGCATGGGCCAGGCCAGGCCAGCCAGCACCCGCCGCCACGTGTCGGACTCCCGGTCGGCCACGTCGCCGGATCCGTCCCATGCACGGTAAGTGCTCGATAAAATGCCCAAACCGACCCAAACACCTCCAAACGCGTCCAAACTTGATTTTTCTTGATCTAGCCTCTTCCCCAAACCTATATAAGTGCCCCTAGACCTCTCCCACGGATATACAACCTCCGGATCATCTCCAAAACTCCGAGATCCATCCAATGTCGCCCGAACGTCGCCCAACGTCGGCCGAACTTTGGAGACGCGTCCCGGGCAACTCGTCGACTCTTTTCGAGATCCGTCTTCTCCGTGGTGTGCCACAAGGTACCATCTACTTGCTGTCCAAAATTCAGCCAATTTGGTCCACGGGATCAAAAGTTACGGCCGCTTCAATCTCGAATCTTGCCGAGGCCATAACTCCTCAATTTTTCGAGTTTGACGGTGAAATTTTTGTGTAGACTCCTGGGGATGTCCTCTACAGGATGCACATCTTGCCCCAAGGTTTTGCCCTCTGGATTTGGCGCAGCAAATTAATTTCTCCGTTCAGACTGCGTTCCAGACAGCGGCAAACTTCCTCGCGCGTCCCCCGCTGTTCCAGAAGGTATTTCTTTGAGCCACCTGCGTCACGGTGTGCCTCTTGGTCCCATCTAGCTCTCGGTCAAATTTCGTTAAGTTCCGATCATTATTCTAGAAGTTATAGCCGTCCAAAGTTTTGATCCGAAACCCGTTAATCGCCAGTTTGTGATTAATCCGGAAGGGCGCCGCAAAATCCGCCTATACCGTTGAGCTCGTCTCGCCGCGTTCTACGCAGTAGACATTCTCCCTTTGCCATCCCATCCTCCGGAATTTTTTTTATATATTTAGGCCACCGTTTGCCGTCGCCGCGCGTCGCCTTTTGACGCCGGTTATTTTGGTTCGCTCCGGCCGTGTTGTCGCGTCCGGAGGATCATCTTGTACTGTTTTGGTCCATCATTAAGGTTCTTTGGTCTCCGTTTGCCGTCGGAGCCGATTCCGGCCTAAACCCGTCGTCTTTCAACCTAGGCCGTGCGCCGTTCGCGCACCGGTTAGCCCGTCCTTGGTAGCGTTCTACCGCGGCCATGTCGTTGCACCGACGGTCGCTACTTCGCTTCATGAAGTCTCCTATCATTGTTGACTTCCACTGCGTTACGCCGTTAACGTTCACCGTTAACGCTCGCCGTTAACGCTCGCTAACGCTTCCCCGCTAACGCGTTCTTCCGCTAACGTTCCTCCGCTAACGCTTTGCCGTCAATGTTTCACCGTTAACGCTGCTGCCGTTAACGCCCGTCGGTAACGTCTTTGCCGTTAACGTTTTGTCATTAACGCTCCGTTAATGTTCCTCCATTAACGCTTTAAATGCGTTAACGCCGCCGTTAACGCCTCCTCGCTAATGTTTCCCGTTGCGCTCCGCCGTTAACGTTTCGCCGTTAACGTTCCTCCGTTAACGTTTTGCCGCACGCTCTGTCGTTAACATTCCACCGTTAACGTTTCATCGTTAACGTTCCATCGTTAACGTTTCATCGTTAACGATTGGCTCTCTTCGCCTCGTTGTCATCGCATGCGTGTATTCTTGCACAAACCCTAGTGCGATGCCTTCACCTGTTCTATCATCATGACGTGAGCCTAGTCTCATCGTCATATAATCTTCAAGCCGAATCAAAACCTAACCTAAGACCGGTTTGATGAACTAAGTTTATCGTGAGCCGCGTTGTTATCTTTGCAATCTTTCCCGTTGTTTCAACCGTGGTAAGACACTTGTCTTGTCTTATCCCTGAAAACCTAATCTGCCATTAATCGAGAATTCCTTCGTGGACTTGGTCGATAGACCATTGGCCATCTGTCATACCCCTATGCCCGATCTATCCGTCTCTCTTTTGTTTGACTGTGTCCGTTCGGTCAACAAAAGTCAACTTCGAGAATCAGTTTAGTTCACTGCGAACTAACATATCCGTATGGACCCGATCTATAGATCGAGAGCCCATATGTCGCTATCTGTCCAATCAAGATAATAACTTCGGAAGAAATATTCTTCGGAATATTATTCTTTCTTTCCCAGTTATTAATCTTTCCCTTTTCGGTGTTTTGCCGAAAGCCAGATCTCTTTAGTCAACTCTTCGATCTAATCCGTTCGAGTTCCCAAATCTCTCCCAAGCCGTTGTGCCCAATGCTGTTCGTTCTTAATTTGGAGTTTACTTGATTTGTCTTTTGAATTGGTTTGTATTTGCTTCTTCCTTAATCGTTAGACGTGTCGTCCGGAAGTCGTTCGAACGAGCTGAGGATCGAGAAAGTGGAAGTTGAAGCTCGAGGATCAAGGATCAAGGATAAAGAGTAAAAGACAGTAAAGTTTGCAAGGGCCAGGCAAGTTGTGCTTTGACCATATTGATCCTATTTCGAAATCTATTTTGATTTAAACTATTGCATGCTAGTTCAAGTAGAAAGATACTTTGATTAAACATGGGGGTTAGATAAATACCAATTTGCTATATGACACCTTGATTACTTAAGTATGTGCCATGACCCTTTGTCACCCTAGTTGTGGTTTACTAGTTGGACATTATTAAATTGCCAACATGGGTTTAGATCGTTGTAGTATACTGCTTAGACCTGCTACGTGCTCATAACATGATTTTGGACAATCAAATGTTAATATTGACTTAATGATATATTGAACCTGTTTTGGAAAAGTATCATGTGATGTTGATGGCACGTGGTGCATGGTAATCAATCGGGTTTGATAAAACAGATTTCGGCCGGGCATGTGGCAAGAGTAATCAGTGGGCCATTGTGGCATTGGGGATGTTGATTTGGTTTTTCGTAGTCTTGCCCTGGTCACTCTAAGGACTTAACCTTGCAAGCCTTTGAACTGAGTCAATCGTACAACCACATGGCTGGAATGGGACGGCCCTAGTTGACTAAGTCGCTAAGGACTCACTTGTGGAGCCTCAGGGTGTCAATTACACCGCTTGTGTGATTGTATGCGGGGAGCGTATCGTGGTCGTGGCCGAGATACCCATCTAATCGGTGTGTTGGTCCCATACTTCGCCTTGGCTAAGGGAAGGGATGGTGTAGAGCACGAACCGGAGAGGACCACCTGTGTTGTTTGAGGCTTCCGAAGGCTTTGTTATGATCGCTATTCGCATACTCTTGTATGGCGATTCACTACCGACGTGGTGAGTGGATTGTATCTTGTGGGTAAAGTGTATAACCTCTGCAGAGTGTAAAACCTATTCGAATAGCCGAGTCCACTGTGATCGACAATGCTCGGGATTACAAATAAGGGTTAGATTTTCTCAAAATTGAACTTGGGTTTGGAGGCGGTTGCCTATGGAAAAGTGATAATTGGTTAAGGATGTGGAATGATTTACTTTTGAAACAAGCTGTGAAATTATTACTATTATTATCTGTTTTTACCGCTTTACAATCTATTATGAATATTTGTGAAATCTTTGTTTATTGCAAAATAACCCCTTCACTGTCATTTGGAATAAGCCATGCATATAGCTATTAGACTTGCATTCTGTGCATGACTTGTCGAGTGCTTTATGTACTCACCCCTTGCAAACAAACAATCACCAAAGTGAGCAAAAGTCTACATCGTCAAGAAGAAGAAGTTCCGTGAGAAGGCGATTATCTAGGAGTCGAACCTCGTCGCTTTACTCGTGGCGTATTGATGGGATTCACCGATGTTCTTCGTTCCGCTTGCTTATTTGGAGTTGAAGCCGTCGTGGTTTCACAAATGTAAGGTTGACCTTAAGGTCGCTCAATAGTTTATATTCTATTATTGAGTTATTTTTACTATTCCGCTGCGTATGATTGTGATATTCATCTATGTTGAGACTGTGTGCACTAGCGTGATCCTGGACTAGTGCTGAATACACAGAGGTTCCGGATTTGCAAATTCGGGTCCCGACACTCGATTAGGTCCGTCCCATTACAGACATGTGGTTGTATGATTGTAACACCCCAGCACCTCACGTGCCCAAAGTGCTACCAAAACCTATCTAGACATGCTAGGAGATTGCCGAACTAGTAAAAAATTCGGCAAGACCTCCCCTGCTAAGTGGACATCCACTCAGCAGGCAAAAGATCACAATAACATAATAGCACAATTTAATCAACATGTCATGGCATCAATCAACCATCATGACATGTAAGCAACCACTAAGCATCCAAAGTAACCTTCTAGCATATAATAAACACAATCTTAGGAAGATTACAATAATCGCAAGTATAAACATGCTACCACAAGACAATCTTTCAAACTATTAATTAAATGTGATGAAGGGAGTGACGTGATGCTAAATTCCCATCCCGGCACTGCTGCTCTCAGGGTACCTAAAAACATTAAACAAACAAGCGTGAGTTCAAAAACTCAGCAAGTACATCAAAACATTACAATATCAACAGTAATGCATTTAAATCAACAACAGGTACAATAATATTGCATCAATACCATTTACCTTATTTCTTACTTCACAACATACCTCATTAAACTTTTGGGAGGAGTCCACGACTCGTCCCCGAAACCTCACATTTCCATTAGCCCACTATACATTAGCCATGCCATGCAATGCTATGCACATGAATGCTCTTTTCGATGCACGTACTGGTACTGCCGAGTGCACACCCGTCGGTGTTCACCCTCACGTCCCTTCCATCCCGTTGAAGGTGCCTACTCTTACTGTCTCGCTCCCATTCACCACGATGAATGGGACTACGAGGTAGGACTTTCGTGTTCACTACGTGTGAACACAGAGGCCCTCATCAGATTGGGTCGCCTCTTCCATTATGAATGCACAAATGCAATTAACACAATTAAGTTGCAAACTACATTCATTTCTATCTTTTCACATGTACAAAATTTGAATACATACATAGCCATGCATTCTCACAACCATGAAGATAATCATCATCATCATCCACTCACTCATTAGCATTAAACAACTTTAAATGCATAATCATTTACTCTTATAATGCCATCACAATTCATGAAATTCACTTCGACATGCACATATTCGTAAGGATTAGCAAGAATCAAATCCTAGCATCCTACTAGAAATGCACTTGCCTTCTACCGAGAGGAATGGAGTGGCGGGAAGGAGTCACTCCCGAAGATACTCCATCTGGAAACATAATTACATACTCAATTCACAAGTTCTAGAGTCAACAAATAACAACAAACCACATAATTACTCCCTAAATCAAATTTGCCCCAAATCTGAATTTTCATGCAAAACTGGTTTGGGTAGCTTACTTTGCCATAGCATAATAGTTGCTATACAACTTCAAATTGAGCAAATGAAGACATTTTCATGATATACATAAAAATTTCTACCTATCTCCAGGCAAATGGAAATTCCAAATCGGCCTCCAACTTACTCTAAATCACAACTCAAAATTGAATCTACTAATAGTCGCAATTTGGACAACAAAGAGGTAAAACTTGCATAACTTTCTAATGGTTCAACCAAAATTCAAGTTCTTGGACTCCAAATGAGCACAAAAGGATGAACTACAATTTCCCCAAAACCATTTGTTCAATAACTGAAATTAAAGCCTTCATACTGAACTCTAAACTTCATACCAAACTCTGAACATTCAGCAAAAACAACATTCTGGACAGCAACTTTGCTCTAGCGTAACTTTTGATTCCTAACTCCATATCAAGAAAACAAGTACATTTTATGAAACTAAAGGAAATTTCCTACATTTCTCTAGGCAAACAAAAAAGACTAATTCGGCCAGCAACAAGCCCAAAACAGTAGCTCAACATCTCTGTGCACAGATCAACCTAATCGGGACAACCGGTAGTAATTTGCTCATAACTTTTAAATGGATGAACGGATTTTCGAGTTCTTGTACTCCAATTAAAGGTACTTCGATTATCTACAACTTTGTCTACTACCAAAAACTCATTTGACCAACTTAATTGCCCCAAAACTGAGTCGCAAAACCGAGCGAAAATTTACTCGAAAATAGATGCTAGGGTTTTCCCTCCAAAACATTACAACCCTAGGACCCTAGAACCACTCCTAGGCTGGGTTAGGACCTCCATGACTGAGCACAAGAAAGAAATTTTAGGGATTGCTCACTCACCAAGGAAGGAAGGAGAGGAGGGAGAGGCAGCTCGGGTGGGGTAGCCGGCTGGCTGGAGGAAGGAGAGGGGGAGGCGCCACCAAGGCTGGCCAGAGCTGGGGGAGGAGGAGCTCCCGTTGCTGCAGGTTGGAGGGGAGGAGCTCCCTTGAGCTTTTCGGTTTGGGAGAGAACAAATGGGGAGTGTGCAACCGGGTGGAAGAAAAAGAAAAGGAAGTAGGGTGGGGGAAAACTAACTGGGTGGAAGAAAAAGAAAAGGAAGTAGGTGGGGGGAAAATTAATATAGAAGCAGTATATTAGCTCTCCTACACCAGATGCAAGACAACCACCCCCACAGATCAACCCGCAGATCAACCATTCTCCCAGACGAAAAAGAAATCTAAAAGAACCTCGGAATGAAACTTCGCGACGTTACAATGATGGACTCAGTTCAAAGGCTTGCAAGGTTAAGTCTTTAGGGTGACCAAGGCAAAACTACCCAATTAGCAAAACCAAAACGACGTTCCCGATGACACACCTTGGCCAACCAGAACAATCTTTGCCACATGCCCCGGTCTAAATCATTTTATCACCCCTGTTGACTACCATGCACCACGTGCCATCAACATCATCAATAACACATGACACTTTTCCAAACAGGTTCCATATTTCATTAAGTCAACATTAATAGATGATATTTCGAAATCATGTCAAATTCATCTGGCAGGGCTAAGCAGGCTAATTATGATTTAATTAACCCATATTGGCGAATTAATAATGTCCAACTAATACTCCACATCCTAGGGTGACAAATGATTCATGGCATACAATTATTATCAACAAGGTGGCATAATCAGATAGGTCACATAACTATTCCCGGAATTATTCAAAACCATTTTAATTGAACTAGCGTGCAATAATTTAAATAAACATAGTTTCAAAAGTGGGATCAACATGGTCAAAGCACAACTTGACTTCAAAAAGTGCTGGTTAAGGCTCCTGCACTTGCTCCTGGGTCAAAACTTCACCTTCGAAGCCTTCGGGCACTTCAACGTCTACTCGTAACGGATAAATAAACACCAAATAAATAAAAACAGAAAAAAACTCATATCCAAAAAATATATAAAATTCACCATTAAATAGAGCTCAATTTTATAAAAATTTAGAAACTGGAATCGCCTCAATCGGAGTTAAAACGCAAAAGTTATAGCCGTTTGAAGTTTGAAAAATTAATTAAAAGAATAAATCGAATTAATTCATTTATTTTTCTATTGAAAAATCTAAATATGACATCAGCTGATGTCAGCGCGCATTTTTGATTTTCCACCGAATTAGTTTTCTAAAGGAAAATCGAATTATGACGTCAGCATTGCGTCATCCGGTCCACGGGCCTAGTCCACGGTTTGGTTTTGGTCCACCGTGGACCCGATCCACGGGCGTATGTCTCATTGACATGTGGGCCCGGCTTCATGACATCAGCTGTTAACGTCAGCACCACTCGGCGGAACGGGCTGACACGCGGGCCCCACGCTAACGTCATGCGTGATGTCAGCGACGACCAGACGCGGCTCGGCTGACCGCGCCGGTTTGGCTCCTGACCACGTGGCGGGATCTGGGCCATTAATTTGAAATCCAACGGTCCAAATTAGATCTAATCACACGTGTTTTGGCCAACGCGGTTGATCTAGACCGTACGATTCGAATCGGACGTCTGAGATCCGATCGGGATTTTACCGCATCGTGGGGGCGACGTGGCATGTCCCGATGGCTGACATGTGGCACAATCTACACCGTACGATCTTGATCGGATGACCGAGATCTAATCTAGTTGATAGTACCACCTTGCTTGTGGAGGGTAGAGAATACCACCTTAAAAAGGAGAGCAACCCTCCCCCCATTAGGCTAGTCTTTTTGGGCCACATGGGACTCTTATGGCCTGGCTATGGTAGCCAAGGTGTGTATTTCCCTCGTTGGGCCAAGGCCAATGCCCTTGGGCCAGTTGGGCAGTCCGCTCATCGGGCGAGGCACGTGCGCCATACAGCTGGGCCGCGAAGGGCACGGTGCGCACCCAGGAGGGATGTATCAATTGTGCTACAACACGGGTTAAATCTATCCGTACGATCTAGATCTAACGGCTGAGATCTCATCTAACACGGTGCGGTTAAGGGGCTACGTGGCTCAATCTGGTGCATTGGATCTAGATCCAACGGTTGCTAATAGATCTACACAGTACTACGTGATCTAACCCTAGCCATTCGATTTAGATCGAACGGCTAAGATCTAATCTGGGGGATTTGCACGCCGTGGTGACGTGGACGAACCTGGAGCTTTGGATCTGGATCGGACGGTTGTCGGAGTTCGCGAACCCGGCGATGTCGCGGCGGAGCTGAGGTGGCCAGAGTTGAGGATGACGACAACGGCAATGGCGTTCGGGACATTCTCCGGTGTCGGGACCCGAATCTGCAAATCCGGACCCTCTGTGTATTCAGCACTAGTCCAGGAACGCGCTAGTGCACACAGTCTTAACATCGGTAAATATCACAATCATACCACTCGATACTAATAAAGTACTTTAATTAGATAGCCAAACTGGTTGCTCGACCTTATGGTCAAGTTACAAATATACGCCACGCAGGGCGAAACTTATTAAGAGAGAAATAGTAGCAGCGGAAAAAATAAGATAACTTCGTGGCGCCATCCAGTATACCACAGGCAACTGACTGGGCTCGCTCCCTAAGTAGACGGTTCCTCTTGGAGCTCCTCCTCCAAAGCTGGTGTAGTCTCCTCTTCAACTGGTGTTGTATTGTGGCAAGGGTGAGTACTTGGTACTCAACAAGTCATGCATGGCTAATATAAAGGAGTGGCTCAAGGTATTTTTGCAGTAAACAGCATCTAACAAGTATCATAAGTAGATTCAAAAGCAGTAGTAACAAGTAAAGCATAGATAACTTTTCAAGGAGTTTAGTAAACATCTTTCCCATCCTAAATCCACATTTCCATTAACGTCATTTGTAAACCAAACCCAACCTTTCAAGTCCAAGTTATTCTTTTGAGAAAATCTAACCCTTGACTGTAATTCCCGAGCGATGTCCAATAACGCGGACACGGCTATTCGAATAGATTTTACACTCTGCAGAGGTTATGCACTTTACCCACAAGATACAGTCAAACACCACAAAGGCGAGTTCCCGTAACAAAGTCTTTCGGAAACTTCTAACAATACAAGTAAGCCTCCCCGGTTATTGCACACTAACCCTTCCCTTATCTAAGGCGAAGTTTAAGCCAATCAACCGTTAGATGGGTACCTGGCCTCAGCCCCGGTACGCTCCCCCGTACAACTTACACAAAGGGTGTAGTTGACCTCCTGAGGTCCCACAGGTACGTTATTAGCAACTTAATCAACTAGGTCCGTCCCATTCTGAGACATGTGGTTGCAAGATTGACTCAGTTCAAAGGCTTGCAAGGTTAAGTCCTTAGGGTGACCAGGGCAAGACTACCCAAGAACCAAATCAACATCCCGAGGCCACAACCGCCCACTCGATCATTCTTGCCACATGCCCCGGCCGAAAACTATTTATCAAAACCCCAGTTGATTACCATGCACCACGTGCCATCAGCATCACATGATACTTTTCCAAAACAGGTTCAATATATCATTAAGTCAATATTATCATTGGATTGTCCAAAATCATGTCATGAGCACATAGCAGGTCTAAGCAACATACTACACGATCTAATTTCCCATGTTGGCAATTTAATAATGTCCAACTAGTAAACCACAACTAGGGTGACAAGGGTCATGGCACATATTTAATTAATCAAGGTGTCATACAGCAATTTGGCATTTATCTAATTTCCCATATTTAAATAAAGTATTTTCTAATTGAACTAGCATGCAATAATTTGAACCAAAATAGATTTCAAAATAGGATCAACATGGTCAAAGCACAACTTGCCTTCAAAAAGTACTTGTTCTTGGTCTTGAGCTGGCTCCTGGGTCAATACTTCTCCTTCGAAGCCTTCGGGCACTTCAACGTCTACTCGTAATACGTGCAAATAGCAATACACAAATAAACAATAGGCAAAAGCATCCCAAAACTCCAAATAAAATCCATAAGCAGAGAGAACATAATTTTATGAATTTTTAGGAACTGGAATCGTTCAGATCGGAGTTAAAATGCAAAAGTTATAATTATTTAAAGTTTAAATAATCAATTAAATAATATTATAGAGGAAAACTTTAGTCCAAAAATTAAATAAAATTCATAATTAGGTAGATCTCAATTTTATACGAATTTAGAAATTTGAATAACTCAAATCGGAGTTGAAACGCAAAAGTTATAAGCGTTTGAAGTTTGAATCAAAATCTGAAATCATTATTTCGAATTAATAAATCATTTTCTTTTTCGGAAATTAATTATTGCGTCAGCCTGGACACGTGTCAGCCTCTGATTGGGCGGCTGATGTCAGCCGGTCCATGGGCTCAGCCCACGGCTTGGCTTGGTCCACGGTGAACTCGGTCCACGGTTCCATGTGTCGGCGGGTGGGTCCCTCGGGTGACGTCGCTGGCGGCGTCGGCCGGGCTCGGCCGCAGTCTTGTGGTGGGACCCACTGGTGACGTCATTGCTGACTTCAGCGCTCGTCCGGGACAGCCGCTGACATGCGGGCCCGCCATGACGTCGGCGTGACGTCATGGTGCAGTTTGGCTGGGTCGCTGACATGCGGGCCCTGCGTGTCAGTGACCCACACACGCGCGCGTGGGCGCGGCGGCTCGGCTCCCCGGACACGTGGCACGATCGTGTCCGTTGATTTGAAAATCAACGGCCGTGATTATATCCATGGTTAACACGTTGAAAACTACACGGTGATCGTGGGCCGTTCGATCTAGATCGGACGGTCCAGATCTAACCCTACGTTAACGCTGCTACCGCACGTGGTGATCGTGGGCCGTTGGATCTAGATCCAACGGTCCGGATCTGATCTGGTTCCAGGGTTTGGGGGAGAACGTGAGCTCACCTCAGCCGTTCGATCTAGATCCGACGGTTCACCGAGCTCGGGACGGCGATGGCTTCATGGCTGGCGCGGAGTTCACCGGTCCGAGGACGATGACCACGCGCGGCGGTCGGGGCTTCTCCGTGAGGTGAGTTCTCTCCTCAGTGCGTCTCGATCCGGAACTCGAATCCGAGCCCAAGCGTGGCGGCTCGGCTCGACGGCGGCGAACGGGCCAAAACCGTGGCGGAAGAGAAGAACAACTCCGGCGAGCGTTGCGAGCGCGTCGAGCATCGCGGGCGGCGCGGCTAGGGCAGCGGCTGCGCAAGGTCAAGGTGGTCCTCGGTGTGACCGCATTAAATAGCCTTGGCTTCCGCGTGGAATCAGGAAACCTAGACTCCACACGGCGCGGCGCGGCGGCGGAGTCCGGCGGGGACGACGACGGTCGACCGTCCACGTGGCGCGATCAACGGCCACGATCGCACGGTCGAAACCGGATTCGGTCCGGTTACGACTCGAACCGGTACGGGACGATCTTGGGATCCCGATCCAACGGTCGGGATCGATTAAGGTTAGAAGCAGGTTTGGTCGAGTCAACTGGCTCGGGTCGGACTCGAGTTCGACTCGGGTTCCGACTCGGTCGGATGAACAGTACTTGACCCAACTCGAATTTCCAGCGATTTAATATTTAAAATAATTCCCCATAATTTATTTAATTCAAGAAAAATAGCAAAATACTCAGAAAAATTCCAGAAAAATTCTGGAAAATATTTTGGAACATTTTGGACTCAAATAAAATATTTCCAACAAAATTTTATTTGCAAAGTTTAATTCTTTAACTATTTCAATATGGAATAAATTCAAATTAAATCCAAATAAATCCAAATAAATTCCAGAAAATTCCAAAAATTCACAAATGTGCAAAATAGTACTTAATTTCATGAAAAGTAAAAATTGGGGTGTTACATCCGGCGAAGTGGATGGTACCCCCAGGTGCATCTCGTCGCGACGGTCTCAGATATGGGCACCAATGCGGCGGAGCACGGCGGACGGCGGCGGAACGAAGAAAGAACCCCAAAGTGAAACCTAACAACTACAGCGAGCAATCGCGAGCACGGTGAGGCTCTACTGGTGGCAGCGGCTAGGGCAACAGGAGCGCATTAAATACCGGCTCGGATGTCGAGATACGCGCGGATTCCGCGGCGAGGCCGATACGGGGCGGCGGAGTCTGGCTCGAACACGGAGAGGCGACGTGGCATAATCCTAGTCGTCCATGTGGCTCAATCCGACGGTTCACGTCACGCGCATATGCGGGCACAAGCACAGTCGTTAGATCGAGGTTCAATGTGCGTGTACACGTGGCTCAATCCTGATCCAATGGTCGGCGTGATTAGGTTTCGGTCCGGTTCGGTCGGGCTCGGTCGGACTCGAGTCAGACTCGGTCGGTCCAACAGTACAAACCAGCTAGGTTTTTTTTAGCAAATTAATATCTAAAATAATTATAGAAATTTAAATAAATCCAGAAAAATAGCAAAATACTCAGAAAAATTCCAGAAAAATTCTGGAAAATACTTTGAGACATTTTGGACTCAAATAAAATATTCCCAACAAAATTTTATATGAAACTTTGAAATATTTAAATAATTATTAAATGAATTAATTCCAATTAAATCCAAATAAATTCTAGAAAATTCCAAAATTCAAATAACTCAATAAATTAAATGGAAGCACTAATTGGTGATGTTACAAACCTCCCCACCTTAACGGAATCTCAACACCGAGATTCAGGGCTGACTAAGGAATAGGTTCGGAAACTCTTTTCTCAAATCCTCTTCGCGCTCCCAAGTCGCTTCACTTTCTGCGTGGTTGCTCCACTGGACTCTGCAGAAGCGGGTTGACTTATTTCTTGTCTCTCGATCCATTGTGTCTAGAATATTTACAGGGTGCTACCTATACGTCAGATATTCTTGCAGCTCAATCAACTCCAAAGGTGTTTCCTCATCTGGTACTCGGAGACACTTCTTCAGTTGCGACACATGAAACACACTCCTGCCAATGACTGTGGCAACTCCAGCTGGTAAGCAACTTCTCCTCTGCAGCTCAAAATCGTGAATGGTCCCACATATCGTGGTGCGAGTTTCCCTTTGGCATGAAATCTCTTAACTCCCTTGAGAGGTGTAACTCTGAGGTATACGTACTCTTCCGGTTCAAAGCTCAGATCTCGGCTTGGTTATCAGCATAAATCTTATGTCTTGATTGTGCGATCCTCAAACTTTCTCGGATCATGGCGATCTGCCCTTCGGCTTCTTGAAGAATGTTTGGTCCAAAGACATGGCGCTCGCCTGTCTCACTCTAATTTAGTGGTGTTCGACAGGGTCGACCATACAATGCCTCAAAGGGTGACATCTGTAAATTGGCTTGGTAACTCTTATTGTAGCTCAACTCAGCATATGGCAAACACTTGTCCCATGAGGTAGCATATGCTAGAGCACAAGCTCGCAGCATGTCTTCCAGAATCTGATTAACTCTTTGTGTCTGTCCATCCATCTGTGGATGATATGATGTACTGAAGTTCAAACGGGTTCTCATGGCTTCATGCAGCTTATTCCAGAATCTCGAGGTAAACTGGGTACCTCTATCTAATACGATCTTCTTCGGCACTCCATGCAGACATATAATCCTGGACATATACAACTCTGCTAGTTTATCTCCTGAGTAAGTGGTCTTCACGGGGATGAAATGAGCCACTTTGGTCAAACGATCCACTATGACCCATATAGAATCATATCCACTCTGAGTTTTAGGTAAACCGGTAATGAAGTCCATACCGATTTCCTCCCACTTCCACTCAAGTATCTTCAATGGCTGCAGCTATCCAGCTGGCCTCTGGTGCATTGCCTTGACTCTCTGGTATATGTCACACAGTGCAACATGCTCAAAAACCTCATGCTTCATACTCGGCCACCAAAATCTCTCTTTCAAATCTTGGTACATCTTGGCACTTCCTGGTGAAGGAGAACGCGGTGCTACGCTAGCCGAAAATAAAACTTTTCTACCGCGACCACCTAGGAAACATGCGAGTCAGAGATCATGGAGCATCACCCTTGGAGCACGTTAGCAGCGGAAGTAGAGTGGGTGAAGCCTCCCCGCGTGCTCCGAAGCATAGTACGTAGTCAAACACGACGTGGTACAACTCCTCCTCATCGCGGATCACCGTCACAACAACGTCGTTGTAGTCGCACAGTTGATCTAGCCGATTGAATCGATCAGCGCCGACGCAAGAGCGATGACGCCTGTACGGTATCCACACGTCCAGGGTGGGATCACTGCGCGCTGGTGTGCTAGCACCCACGCGTACGGCTAGGGTTTTAGGGGTAGTGGGATACGGTGGTGGCTAGGGCTTGTGGTGGGGAGACTGTCACTCTGCACGCCCCCACTCCTCCTTTATATAGAGCGCACTAACGGGCCTTCTGTAATAGAAGCCCACTAGGGCTCGCACTAATGGATCTTCTACAGTAGAAATCCATTAAGACGCCAAAGGATCCAAATCCACATAAACCCACTAATGGATCCATTCCATTAGACATGATCCAACCCGTTAAGTGTGTGACCCATTAGGCTCGTGTTCAAGTTGGCTGCGGTCCCGGAGAACCCCTTTTTCAAACCACAAGTCAATAGTGGTACCTAGCAGCATGTAACATCCCAAAAATTGCTTTTAATATATTTAGTGTGTTTTTGGGATCATTTAGAATTTTCGGAATTTATTTGAAATCCTCGAGGTTAATTTGAATTCAATCTTATTGAACTATTCGCATTAAATAAAGATCATGCATTTTTGCCTAAGCATAAAATTCAAAATTTTGTTTAAAATATAGATAATCGGAAAACGAGAGTGTTCTCCTCGAATGTTTTCGAAAAACATGTTATACAACTTAAGATGTTGATTTGAAAAGAATCTGTACAAGTGCCTGATTCATGCAAAGAATTTTTACGAAAAATCTATATGTTGAAAAATCACGAAATCAACTTTGTTAAGTTCCAAGTAGTTCCTAGTATTTTAAAGGAATTTTATAGATTTTTTTAGAACATCTCTGTTATTTTTACTCAACACGTTTCAGGAACATGTATGCATATGTACACGTATATACGAACCCACGGAAGTTGATTCTTCCGGCCATTTCTCCCTATAATTTCCAGCCACTTCCATCTTTTCATGACTGTTAGTTACTAGCCACCCAAAAATTTGAATGCACTCATCAGTTACTAGTCACCCTAATGAGATTTTATTCCAGCTGTTTCTATGCATGCACCTTTCAACTCTAGCAACGCCTGCATGTCTTGGCCGTTTCCGTCTCCTATGCACACACTAGTAATGTCAATACTCTTCAGGACTTCTAAAGCAATTCGTTTTGAGTTGTGTTGCTAAAGAGTGCAATGCACATCCTGAACGTTTCTAGCTCCCACGCAAGAAGCATTTCACCTTCTAGTCATTCACATTCCATTCTCTTCATTCACGAGTAAACTTCCAGCCATTTCCATTGCATCCACGTCTCCCTGCCATTTTCCTTGGCGTCGCTGTCGTCGTTGTCGCCACCGTCGCCGACCGTGCGCTCCTCTCATCGTCGCCGTCGCCGTCGTCACCGTCACCGCCGCTTTTACGTCACCGTCGACGCCAACTCTCCGGCCTCGCCTTCTTCTCTTGCGCCGACGGTCCTCGCTACTGCCTGCCACCGGCCAGTACTCCCTCATCTCTCTCGCACGCGCTCTGTCTATCTCGACCGGTTAATCTCTACACTTGTATTTAGGCATATATGTTTATATATGGTAGTATATATACGTATATACTAGACGCATGCATGTATACATGTTAGGCATGTTTACACACACGTTTTAGGATTGTGTGTCCGACCGACTATGTCCGACCGACTGCGTTCGCCGACCTGCGCTAGTCGTCCTGGCCGATCTCTCTGCCTCAGTCACGTAGCCAAAACCGAAGAAAATAAACCATGTCTCCCTAGCCGAACTACCAAGACAAGGAAACGCCAGAAGTATACCCATATACATGATGAATAGTGCCATGCATGAGAAACTATGTAATTTATTTTCAGAAAATTATGAAACTTGTCTTTCTCATTAAAAATTCATTATAAGTCCAAATTGCATGTGACCAATTTTATTAATTAGTAAATATTAATACCTAGCTACGCTAATTTTACTGGAATTTTATACTCAAATTTATACTGTTAAATTATTCGCAGAAAGTCCAAACTAGAGAATTTTGTAGCTCTTTAACTATACGTCCAAAAATGTCTAAATAAATTTTATAAATCTCAGAAAATGCCAAGTTAATTATCTGGAAGTTTTCATGAAATTACAACCTAGTTTGATTTGTAGCATTTTCTGAATGTGTGTTGTATGTTGATTTGCGTGTTTATTTGGTTCTTTAATCATTTGCGTGAGCGTCGAACTGTGTGAGGGTGTCGATTTCGAGGAACAAGCTCAAGATCAAGATCTAGACCAAGACCAGCTGATATTTGAAGGCAAGTTATGCTTTGACCATTTTGTTCCCATATTTTTAAATATTAGTTTGTTTTAAATTATGCATGCTAATCTTAATTATAATGTGTTCAAGTAATTTGGGGTTAGATAATTACCACTTGATATTGTCACCTTGTCTATAATACTTGTATGCCAATAAACCATTTGTCACCCTAGGTTGGATTATACATACTGGATAATACTAATCACCAAAATGGGGTAGTTAGAACGTGGTAGTTCTGTTTGACCATGCCATTCGAACTAATGACACCTATTTGGAAGTAAGCGGAATACTGACTATTGAACTATGGAACCTGTTTTGAAAGAATGTGACATGAGCATGGTAACCAGCTGGGTGGGAAAATGGTTGACTGTGGCAAGTGGCAAGTGATTAATGGGGGGCCCGATGTGGCACATGGGAGAGATGTTGTTAAATTTGGTTTTGTGAACTTTGGGTAGTCTTGCCACGGTCAACCTAAGGACTTAACCTTGCAAGCCTTTGAACTGGGCCTAACATACAACCACATGTCTGGAGTGGGACAGACCTAGTTGAGTATGATTCCGAAGTCTTAGCATGTGAGACCTCAGGTGGTTTTTGTAGCTGTGAATGTGGAAAGAAGGGTGTAGTGTTTACCGGATCGGTCTTACATCTCTTCAACGGTATACGTTGGCCCTGTACTTCTGCTCCGCAAAAGGGAAGGGACAGTGGGGACTATCTTTGGGAGAATGCGCATGCGAGGATAGAGGTTTCGGAAAGACTTTGTTATGGTTACTCGCCTGTGTGGTGTTTAACTATATCGTGCGGGTAAAGTGTATAACCTCTGCAGAGTGTACAAACTATTCGAATAGACATGTCCACGGTATTGGACATTGCTCAGGGATTACAGTCAAGGGTTAGACTTTATTAAAAATGGAGTTGGGGTAAAAGATGAAGCTAATGGAAATATGGATTAGAATGTGGGAATGCTTTTACTCAACTACTGGAAAAGTTATTGTTACATTATTTGTTTCTACCGCTTTCGAATCTATTTATGCTACTTGTTAAATGCTGCTTTACAGCAAAATAAACCTGTTAAGCCATTCCATTGGAATAAGCCTGGCATGTAGTATATTAGGTTGCATTCTGTGCATAGCTTGTTGAGTACCAATGTACTCACCCCTCCAAAAATCACAACACCAGAAGAAGAGGAACTGCAAGCCAATGAAGAGGAGCAGAACGATGAGGTGAACAACTAGGGGCAAGCCAAGTCAGTTGCCTGTGGCAACTGAGGCACCACGAATAATATTCATTCCACTGCTATTTTAATGTTACTCTGAACTCAGCCCATGTGGCTTAATATTGTAAGGTTGACCTTAGGTCTTAACAATTTTTATATGAGTTGAATACTTTATTATTATTATTTTCGCTGTGTATGTGTAATGGTATTCATCTCTGTTGTTTCTGTGAGCACCAGCGTGGTCCTGGACTGGTGTGTCACACAGAGTGTTCGGAATTCTAATTCTGGGCGCGACACAGCACATACTGACCCCCAAATGTACACAATGATCGAATCAGCTGAACCTTGATACACTCACATAGGATCCTTTTGCCACACGATATCAGTCAAGCTCAAGGCGAGAAGCGCGCCACCCTTGTGATAGCTCGACAAATTCACTCGTTAATGTAATGGATATAATTTGTGATTAACTCTTTAATCACTTTGGCATGGCCATGCACTTTGTCTAATACATCCACACTGAGAGGCCCAGAGATATCTCTCCCGTTATCAAGGAGGGGCAAATTCCATCTTGATCTCTTACATCTCACGTCATGTTTCATGGCATACCCATAAGCTACCTTTATAACTCCCCTGTTATGGTGAAAAGCGTTTGATAGCCCCAAAGTATACAATTACACATGTTGAGAATCAATAAGAATCTCAGGTCAAAGGATCATATAGGTATACCACTTGAGACTATATCCTGATGGCACTTCTTAAGATAACAATCTCAGCAGTGTCTCGGAGTGGGTCTATCCAACCCCATGTTCTCTAACATGTGCCCACATTATTGATTTGATATCTTCATATCTATGGTATGTGAAACATTACCATCAATCAATATATGTGCTGGTCAAATCACTATTGTCCCACATAATGATATGTGACCAGGGATCATTTAGAATAATATCATATAACCAATATATTTCACAATTAAGTCATACTCAATGAACAAAGGAGTGACATTTATTCATGGAACTAATAAGTACATGAACATAGATGTATGATATAATCATCTTGCATGATTGCCTCTAGGGCATATCACCAACACCTGGGTAAATCGAGTACTTAGAATCATGGGCTTCTTCAAGAATCAACTTCTTTAGCTCTTTGTTGTTCGGCACACAGATGCGGTCTTTAATCCACAGCGTATCCTTCTCATCCAACTTGAAGTCTTTAGCCTTACCCTAATCCATCTTGGACCTAATCCTCTTTATCTTATCATCATTCTTCTCACCTTACATGATCTGGTCTTCTAAGGTAGGCTTCACTTCTAAAGCAGCTAAGAATCCTTCTGGTACGACTTCTAACTTCATCTTCTAAAAATCTTTACATAACTCGGCCTGACTCTCTTCCACTAGCATATTCGCGAAGTGGCTTTTCCGACTCAAGGCATCGGCTACTACATTAGCCATGCCGGGATGGTAGTGGATCCCAATATTATAGTCCTTGATCAATTCCAATCATCTCCTCTGCCTCATGTTCAAGTGCGATTGGGTGAAGATATACTTAAGGCTCTTATGTTTTTACTTTAGTTACAGTACTACAGTAAATTCATCAAACGCTTATATCTTTACTGTAGCTACAGTAACTTTTCTCTTTTTTCTTGATTTTCCATCATTTTCCAACTTCGAACGCTTATATCTTTTGCGTCCGAACTCCAATTCACTCCGTTCAAATTCCTGAATTCATCTAAATTCAAGATCTACCTGCCAGTATAATTTTTATAATTTTTAGATTTTATTTTATTTTTGGTTATTTATTTGTGTCTCGTTTTGCGCGTAGCCGAAGAATCCATCGAAGCTACCGACGCCGTCGCTGAGCATGAAGTCTTCGATATCTTAAATTTCTTTGGTGAAGGCAAGTCGTAGTCCTTGACCATGTTGGACCTATGTTTCCAAAAGTATTTTTGTTTCATACAAATGCATGCTATTTGTTTACAAGTATTATTTACGAGAATAGTTAATATACCTGATTGCCGTTATGACACCTTGAATCATTGAAATGCCCTGTATCTGTTGTGACCCTAGGTTGGATCATTTACTAGTTGGATATAATTGTAGTACCAACATTGGGTTATCGTAACTATGCTTAGACATGCTTAGCTGTACGATGGGTTCATGTCACATGATGAATTAATAGCATTGACTTAATGATATATGGAATCGTGGCGGGTAGCCACTATTGTAAAATTTGTTGTACCATGGCAAGGTGTGTCATTGGTATTGGTTATACAAAATTGTTTTCACTCGGGCAAGTGATCGTGCAGTAAAGGGGGTGCTTTTAGCACATTTGGAATGTGGTTGTCTTTCCTGAGTGTACTTAAGGACTTAATCTTGTGCGCCATTGAACTAGGCCTAACCGTACAACCACATGTCTGGTGACAGACCTGGCTAATTAATTTGCAATGTCTATATTTAAGTACTATTGTGGTTGTGTGGGTTCCGGAATAGACGGGTAGAATCACCAAGCGCAAGAGGGGGCCCTGAGGGGTGAAACCTTAGCGGGTAGTACTGGGTTTATACAGAGCATTGTAAAGACCTTGTTATGATCTCTCTGCCGACACACCATAGGAAGTGTGTTAATTACGTATGCCAATAAGAGTTGATCATATCTTGTGGGTAAAGCTGTATAACCTCTGCAGAGTGTGTGTTAAACTATTCGAATAGCCATGTCCGCCATCATGGACATGCCTGGGAATTTCACACAGGGTATAGTGTTTTCAGAAAATGTTGAGGGACGGTATTGTTGGGAGTGAACGGGAAGTTCACTATTGTTTTCGATGTCAAATTATTAATACTGTTGAGTTCAGTGGTTGATGATAATTTAGTTGGTGATGGGTGATGCCTCACCAATCTTGTGTTGTTGTTTACCATTGATTTACCAGTTATTATTATCTTTGTCAATTATGCTTTGAATCTATACATTGTATTTACATTCAAGTTATCGCTTTCTGCAAAATAACCCTATGGCTATCCTTTGTCGAGTCGTACATTATTTGCATCATTCCCTGCGGCTTGCTGAGTACTTTTTGTACTCACGGCTTTATGCCTTTGTTGATCAGTTGCTGAGGGAGAACAGGAAAATACCGAGTTCTACGGGGAGGAGTTTTATGAAGACTACGTGAACTAGGATGGCGTTTCCCCAGATGATTGCCTGTGGCATGTCGTATGGCCCAGTTATTTTATTTTATGCTGCAAGTGTTTTATTTGTTTCTTAAGCCTTTAAGGCACAGTTATGTAAACTTGACCATAAGGTCCGTTGTTACTATTTGCTACTTTCATAGTTAATTCGGTAATGGAATGATATGTCAATGTTGTTGCCACTGTGTGCACTAGCGTGATCCTGGACTAGTGCGGTAAACACAAAGGGTTCCGGATTTGTAAATCCGGGTCCCGACAAAGTTGGTATCAGAGCCATCTCGACTGTAGGGCGCAACCCTAGTTAGCATGGTCTTCTTAGAAAGAACTTCAAAATTATTTTCTAAATCAAACCAACGAATTGGTGTTTTATAGTTGTCTTCTCTCATCTCATTCCTAGGATCTTATTCCTCACCTTTGCTGAAATATTGTTTTAGAAAGTTAAGTTGATCTCATCTCATGAAACTTTTCAAGACAGTCTTCTACGACATTGCCAATTAAGAGAAGGAGGATATGTGAAAGTTTCAAATCAGTGAAGGAGCTACTGGAAGGATCAAGATGACGAGAGTATGTTCGAAAGGCCTCCCATATAGGATAAGTTATAGTGCTCTTTTGTATTGGGGCATACGATTTCCTTTTTAGTAACATATAGACTGCGTGTATTAGGGTTTTTGTGTGTTAGGTATGTTGTGCACTTGCCTGAGGCTTTGTGTTGCAGCCACCCCTTGAACTGAAAAGTTTATGGTCTCTTTGTTTCGTAGCCTTTTCGGCTATGTCTCCTGTTGTTTGTCGTCCTTGGGTATTACCTGCTCCCCTTAGATGACCTTACCACTCATCTATTGCTTTTCCCTCTTACCTCTCAACCCTTGTCCTATTCTACAGATGGTTGACACCCGTTCAGGAGCCGGTCGCAGTTCTCCAATGGATGCCAATGCTAGTGCCAATCCCAATGCACCACCTCCACCACCGGTAGTGACAGCCCAAAATTTGGGACACTTCTTGGCAGCTCAGACTCAGCTCATGAACACCATGATGCAGAACATGACCAACATGATGAATCAGAAGAATCAGACTGCCACTGCCCTGGCTAATCTATTGGCTCAACCAAATCAAGCCGCTGTTGCACCTCCTCAAGCTCGTCCGCAGTCCAAGCTAGCAGAGTTCATGAGGACTCATACCTTCTCCAACTCCTGAGAACCCTTGGAGGCAGATGACTGGATTCGCTCTGTGGAGAAGAAGCTTGCCATTTCTTAGTGCACATATCGTGAGAAGGTTCTCTACACCGCAGATTAGTTAGAGGGCACCGCCGCTGAATGGTGGGAAAACTATAGTGCCACGCATGATGACCCTCAGACCATCACTTGGGCAGAGTTTTCCACTACTTTCCGGCACTCTCATATCCCAGATGGGAAAGTGGAAATGAAGAAGAATGAGTTCTGGGAGCTCAAGCAAGACGGGATGTCTGTGAGTGAATATCTCAATAAGTTCACTCAACTCGCTCGCTATGCGCCAGAAGATGTTGCTATTGATGATGACCGCCAGAAAAAGTTTAAGCGTGGACTCAACCCAGGCCTAAAGATGCAAGTCATTGGCAATGACTATGCAGATTTTCAGCACCTTGGTGGACAAAGCTATGCTCATAGTGGAATCCCGTTGTGAGCTAGACGAATCTCGTAAGAGAAAGATGATGCAGCAAGGAACTCGTTAGAATCAGCAGCAGAGAGTCCAACTGAATGCAGCACAGCCTGCACGCTTCACTCCTCCGACTGCATTAAGGACACCTGCACCAGCACCAACACCTCGCCCAGCTGCTTTAGGCAACCGCAACTTCAACACCAACAGCAATCAGTCTCAGAGGACGAACAATCCAGCTGCAGGAGTCACTTGCTTCAGCTATCATGAAATGGGGCACTACGCCAACAGTTGCCCAAAGAAGCAAGCTCCAACACCAATCCGTTTTAACCTAGGAACTACCCCAGCCAGGACCCCTGCACCAGGAACAGGACGTGGAGCGCCCCAAACTTCCCACCCAGCTACCAGGACTCCACCGACTATTGGAAGAGGCCGTGTGAACCACACTACCACCGAGGATGCCCAGTCTGCACCAGATGTCATACTAGGTAAGCTCCTAGTTAATTCCGCACCTGCCATGGTTTTGTTTGATTCTGGAGCTACCCATTCGTTTATTTCTCGAAGTTTTGTTGCAAGCCATCATTTGAAAACAAAGCCTATTAAAACTGCTTTGTTAGTCAAATCACTTGGTTCAGATTTGAGTATGAACCAAGGCTGCCCCGAAATTAAAATATTATTTGGAGGGGTAGAATTTTTAGCAAACCTCATTGTCCTAGACACCAAGTCCCTAGATGTGATACTAGGAATGGATTGGCTATTCAAGAACCAAGCAGTTCTGGATTGTGGGAATAGAGTGATCACCCTAACCAGTCCAAGTGAAGCCAAGTTAAAGTTTCAAGATGCTACAGACAAGCCAAATAGTATAAAGGTTTGCAGTGCCAAAGGAATAATTTTGGACGATGTGCCAGTTGCCAGAGAATTTCTCGATGTGTTTCCAGATGAGTTACCAGGGATGCCGCCAGATAGAGACATAGAATTTCTGATCAACCTAGTTTCGGGAACTCCACCCATCTCCAAGAGACCCTATAGGATGCCTGCGAATGAGTTGGCTGAAGTGAAAAGACATATCAAGGAGCTACATGACCAAGGTTTTCTCCGACCCAGTTCTTCGCCTTGGGGAGCCCTAGTTCTTCTTGTTGGAAATAAGGATGGCACTTAGAGGATGTGTGTGGATTACCGCTCACTCAATGAAGTGACCATCAAGAACAAGTACCCTTTACCAAGGATTGATGATTTGTTTGATCAGCTTCAGGGAGCTGGAGTGTTCTCAAAGATTGACTTAAGGTCAGGTTACCATCAGCTGAAGATTCGTGAAGAGGACCTCAAAGCCGAGTTTCCCCACCTATTCTCTAGCCAGCCTGAATCTCGGCGTCGAGATTCCATTTAAGGGGGGGAGGTTTGTAACATCCCTTTTTTTGGTTTTCTAAAAAAAATAATTTAAATTAATTAAATTATTAATTTAAAGTTTTGGGTTTTAAGTGGAGTTCTAATTAACCTGGCATCCTTATCCTTCCGAAATTGGAGCTTAATTTCGAATCGTCAGAAAAGTCGAATTTTCAAATTTCTGTCCTTGCTCGAAATTTCACCCAAGTCCCAAAATGCTCCAAAAATCCCAAAACCTATTGCATTAGGTTCCAAATATTCCAAAATAATTTTGGGAATTTTCCCATGATTTTTGGAAACCCTCTTGTATTTTATCGCTTGCGGCCTTTCGTTAAAAGCCCTTTATTCGTCCTGAAATTTTCTAAATTCCAAATTTTATCCAAATTCAATGAAACCAAATTTGTTGGGTTCCAAATATTCCCTAGTATTTTTAGGAATTTTTCCGGGATTTTTAGATCCTTTTTGCTATTTTATCTCTCGCGCCATATTTTCTTCACTATCCATGGGGGTCCACATGTCAGCTTGGCACTGTTCATGCGTCTCCAACCTCGAGCCAAGCCAACAGAGAACATCTCCTCTCTCTCTCCACCATTGTAGCACAACAAAAGCTTCATTTCCCTTCCGATTAATGCACCAAAAATTCCGAAAAAATAATATTTGAGATCCTCGTTGCATTTGTAACGTTCCAAAGTTAATTCCCCAATTAAATCGCAACGAATTGCTCTTAAATCATGCAAGAATGTGTTTCCGTTTCTCCCATGAATACACCCACTATGAACCTCCTCTTGCCCTATAAAAAGGGGGCTTCGGTGCCTCTCTTCGTCGCCAACCCGTCCCTCTACTCCTCTTGAGCTCCCCCGCCTTCGTTCCGACGAATTTTGCATTTGTTCATCATCAACCAAAGAGTTTGCGACCTCGATTAATCCCAATTCGGTAATCCTCTCCGAAATCCGACAGCACCGGTGGATTCGCGTCACCGAGACCTTTCCGGTGCACACCTTCTCTAATCCTGCAAACCCTTCAATTGCAACATCATCTTTTTCCAAACCCTAGTTCATACTGCTCTGTTCTGGATGCAAAATTCGCGATTTTACTGTAGCTACAGTAACTTTTCTCTTTTTTCTTGATTTTCCAACTTCGAACGCTTATATCTTTTGCGTCCGAACTCCGATTCACTCCGCTCAAATTCCTAAATACATTTAAATTCAAGATCTACCTATCAGTATAATTTTTATGATTTTTAGATTTTATTTTATTTTTTGTTATTTATTTGTGTCTCGTTTTGCGCGTAGCCGAAGAATCCATCGAAGCCGCCGACGCAGTCGCTGAGCATCAAGTCTTCGATATCTTAGCTGCTGGTGAAGGCATGTCGTAGTCCTTGACCATGTTGGACCTATGTTTCCAAAAGTATTTTTGTTTCATACAAAAACATGCTATTTGTTTACAAGTGTTATTTACGGGAATAGTTAAATACCTGATTGCCGTTATGACACCTTGAATCATTGAAATGCCCTGTATCCGTTGTCACCCTAGGTTGGATCATTTACTAGTTGGATATAATTGTAGTACCAACATTGGGTTATCGTAACTATGCTTAGACATGCTTAGTTCTACGATGGGTTCATGTCACATGATGAATAAATAATATTGACTTAATGAGATAAGGAATCGAGGCGGGTAGCCACTGTTGTAAAATTTGTTGTACCATGGCAGGGTGTGTCATTGGTCTTGGTTATACAAAATTGTTTTCACTCGAGCAAGTGATCGTGCAGTAAAGGGGGTGCTTTTAGCACATTTGGGATGTGGTTGTCTTGCCTGAGTATACTTAAGGACTTAATCTTGTGCGCCATTGAGCTGGGCCTAACCGTACAGCCACATGTCTGGTGACAGACCTGGCTGATTAATTTGCAATGTCTATATTTAAGTACAGTTGTGATTGTGTGGGTTCCGGGATAGACGGGTAGACTCACCAGGCGCAAGAGGGGGCCGTGAGGGGTGAAACCTTAGCGGGTAGTACTAGGTTTATACAGAAAATTGTAAAGGCCTTGTTATGATCTCTCTGCCGACACACCATAGGAAGTGTGTTAATTACGTATGGCAATAAGAGTTGATCATATCTTGTGGGTAAAGCTGTACAACCTCTGCAGAGTGTGTGTTAAACTATTCGAATAGCCATGTCCGCGGTCATGGACATGCCTGGGAATTTCACACGGGGTATAGTGTTTTCAGAAAATGTTGAGGGACGGTATTGTTGGGAGTGAACGGGAAGTTCACTATTGTTTTCGATGTCAAATTATTAATACTGTTGAGTTCAGTGGTTGATGATGATTTAGTTGGTGATGGTTGATGCCTCACCAATCTTATGTTGTTGTTTACCATTAATTTACTAGTTATTATTATCTTTGTCAATTATGCTTTGAATCTATACATTGTATTTACATTCAAGTTATCGCTTTCTACAAAATAACCCTATGGCTATCCTTTGTCAAGCCGTACATTATTTGCATCATTCCCTGCGGCTTGCTTTTTGTACTCATGGCTTTATGCCTTTGTAGATCAGTTGTTGAGGGATAATGTAACACCCCAAATTTTTGCTTTTCATTAATTTAAATGTGATTTCGCACTTTTGTGAATTTTTGGAATTTTCTGGAATTTATTTGGATTTATTTGAATTTATTCCCTTTTGAAATAATTAAAGAATTTAATTTTGCAAACAAAATTTTGTCGGAAATATTTTATTTGAGTCCAAAATGTTCCAAAATATTTTCTAGAATTTTTCTGGAATTTTTCTGAGTGTTTTGCTATTTTTAATGAATTAAATGAATTTCTGGGAATTAATTGGATTAATTTAATCGCTGGAAAAATCGAGTTGGTTTGTATTGTTCCTCCGACCCGGACCTGACCCGAGCCCAAGTCTGACTCGTGTCAGAGTCCGACTCGAACCTAACCTAACCCTAACCCTCTCGACCGCCCGATCAAGATCGAATGGCCAAGATTGAGCCACGTCGCCCGAACCCAAGCCCGACCGAGCCAGCCAAGTCGCCCGAGCCGGACCCGAGCCCAAACCCGAGC
Organism: Rhipidocladum racemiflorum; assembly: GCA_036346355.1. Classification (NCBI taxonomy): domain Eukaryota; kingdom Viridiplantae; phylum Streptophyta; class Magnoliopsida; order Poales; family Poaceae; genus Rhipidocladum; species Rhipidocladum racemiflorum. The sequence continues at coordinate 34,190,346 of CM070589.1, read as the reverse complement.
CTAGACAACGTCGCCTGAGCCGCCGCCGTTTGCCCGCGCGAGCTCACCGTAGTTGGTTTGGTGTTCCGCCACGGTTAATCGCCGTTTCCGCCGCCGTCCGTCGTCCTCCGACGCCGTTGAGCTCAGATCCGGAACCGCAAGGACCAGCCGCGTCGGAGGGGACCTTTCACTTCGCCGGAGCCGCGCCCAAACGTCGTCGGGTGTGTCGCCGTCCTCGTCTCCGGTGAGCCAGCTCCGCCGCGCGCCATCAACGTCGTTCGAGCTCCCTCCACCGTCCGATCCAGATCCAAGGGCTCAGATTCGTCCACGTCACCCCCGATGAGATCTCATGTGTTTAATCTCTAGATCTATTCCCAACCATTGGATTTAGATCCAACGGCTTAGATCGCGCCACGTAGCCTTAACCGCACCGTACTAGATCCAATCTCAGCCGTTAGATCTAGATTGAACGGCTAGGGTTAGCCGCGTTGTAAACGTTAGATTGTATCTTGACCGTTCGATCAAGATCGAACGGTCCAGATCAGCCGAGTAGTTTTTCTACTACGTTAAGCCAGATCTAATCTGGGCCGTTGATTTTCAAATCAACGGCCGAGATCCCGCCACGTGGCTGGGAGACTAACCGTCGCGGTCAGCGCGGCCACGCTAGTCGCCACTGACGTCAGCCGTGACGTCTCGCGGGGCCCGCGTGTCAGCGACCGAACCAAACCGCACCATGACGTCACGGTGGGTCCCACGTGTCAGCCCGCTCGGCTGAGCCGTGCGCTGACATCATGCTGACGTCACCCGAGGGGCCCACCTATCAGAGACACGAGCCATGGACCGGGTCCACGGTGGACCGAGCCAAACCGTGCGCCGGGTCCATGGACCCGAGGCGACGTGGCTGCCTCTGATTGGTCCACGTGTCATGCTGACGCAATAAATCATTTTTCCGAAAAAGAAATTATTTATTTAATTCGGTTTATTGATTTAAATTTAGATTCAAACTTCAAATGCTTACAACTTTTGCGTTTCAACTCCGATTTGGGTGATTCAAATTTCTAAATTTGTATAAAATTGAGATCTAACTAATGATGAATTTTATTTAATTTTTGGACAAAATTTTTTCTCTGTAATATTATTTAATTGATTATTTAAACATTAAACGCTTGTAACTTTTGCGTTTTAGCTCTGAATTTGACCATTCCAGTTTCTAAAAATTCATATTAATATACACTCTCTGTTTATGAACTTTATTTGGATGTTTGGACACTTTTTATCTACTGTTTATTTATTTATTGCTATTTGCACGCTTTACGAGTAGACGTTGAAGTGCCCGAAGGATTCGAAGGTGAAGTGCTGACCTAGGAGCTAGTTCAGGACCAAGAGCAAGTGTTTTTTGAAGGCAAGTTATGCTTTGACCATATTCATGCCATTTTTGAAATCAATTTGATTTAAATTATTACATGCTAATTTAAATTAGAAAATGCTTTACTTAATTATGGGAAATTAGATAAATGCCAATTTGCTCTATGACACCTTGGTTAATTAAATATGTGCCATGACCCCTTGTCACCCTAATTGTGAATTATTAGTTGGACATTATTAAATTGCCAACATGGGTACCTAGACCGATGTAGTACGCTTAGCCTTGCCACGTGAAATGCTTTGGACAATCAAATGCTAATATTGACTTAATGAGATATTGAATCTATTTGAAAGAAGTATCATGTGTTCTGATTGTCGATGGCACGTGGTGCATGGTAATCAACTGGGGTTTGATAAATAGTTTTCGACCGGGGTATGTGGCAAGAATGATCAGGTGGGCCAGTTGTGGCACCGGGAGCGTTGGTTTGGTTCTTCGGGTAGTCTTGCCCTGGTCACCCTAAGGACTTAACCTTGCAAGCCTTTGAACGTACTGAGTCAAGCGTGCAACCACATGTCTGTAATGGGACGGACCTAGTTGATTAAGTTGCTAATAATGTACCTGTGGAACCTCGGGGTGTCAACTATACCTTTTGTGTAGTTGTACGGGGGAGCATACCAGGGCTGCGGCCAGGTGCCCATCTAACGGTGGATTGTCCTAAACTTCGCCTTCGCTAAGGGAAGGGTTAGTGTGCAATCACCAGAGGGGACCACTTGTGCTGTTAGAAGTTTCCGAAAGACTTTGTTACGGACACTCGCCTTTGTGGTGTTTGGCTGTATCTTATGGGTAAAGTGCATAACCTCTGCAGAGTGTAAAATCTATTCGAATAGCCGAGTCCGCGGTTTTGGACATCGCTCGGGAATTACAGTCAAGGGTTAGACTTTCTTGAAAATAACTTGGATTTAAAAAGGTTGGCTTTGGTTTAATAATGATGTTGATGGAAATGTGGATTAGGAATGGGAAAGATGTTTATTAAACTCCTGGAAAAGTTATTGATCCTATACTTGTTTCTACTGCTTTCGAATCTATTATGATACTTGTCAAATGCTGTTTACCGCAATTATACCTTGAGCTATTCCTTTGTACTAAGCCATGCATATAGTATATTAGCCTGCATTCTGTGCATGACTCGCTGAGTACCAAGTACTCACCCTTGCCACAAAACAACACCAGTTGAAGAAGAGGCGATGCCAATTGGAGGAGGAGCTCCAAGAGGAACCGTCTAACTAGGGAGCGAGCCCAGTCAGTTGCCTGTGGTATACTGGATGGCGCCACGAAGTTCTCTTATTTTCCGATGCTATTATTTCTCTTTTAATAAGTTTCGCCTTGCAAGGCGTATATTTGTAGCTTGAACTTAAGGTCGAGCAACCCCGTTTGATTAACTACTTTAAGTACTTTATTAAATCGTTGAGTATGATTGTGATATTTACCAATGTTGAGACTGTGTGCACTAGCGTGATCCTGGACTAGTGCTGAATACACAAAGGGTCCGGATTTGTAGATTCGGGTCCCGACAGAGGTGGTATCAGAGCCATACTGACTGTAGGCTCACTCATAGCTAGTTTGGATGTAGAGAAGATAAAACCTATGTTCTAAAGATAAAATTTGTCAAGATAATGAATGAATTCTCGACTTACCCCTTTTCTTTCTTGTTCATACCCCTTGCTGAGTTCCTTTTGTCTTCCACATTGATTTTAAAATGTTGCGTTCTTACGCGAGCGTCTTTTGACAGATGATGATGAAGAACAACTACGCCGAGCGTGAGGAAGGCTATGCCGCCGAGTTGTGGCGTATGCTTCAGTTTCTTGGAGGTTTTGAGAGGCCGCTCTACCTTGGGACTACACTCGTGCAGGCATGAGTGGTTATAGGATGGTACGTCAAGATCACGGTGTATGCCCGGGAGAAGACGAAGTTCAACCGCCCTTTCCACTTCACCGCCAGGAGGTCTACCTTTGAGATGGGAATTCAGGAGGTGTCGCGTCAAGCGATGCAGCAGATCGCTCGCACATACTCCAGGGAGCTGGAAGGCACAGTATTCCGTCACCACCCACGCCGAAACAGCAGAGCTCAGCGGAAGCCGATAGAAGATGAGGATGCTTCCGTCACTCACTTAGCCAGATTCATCGCCGCCCAGGAGGAGCTGATCGAGGACACAGTTCAGGAGTTGAAGAAGGCTCATGAGCAGGTTGAGGAAGAGAAGAAGCACTTAGAGAATGCTCGTGAGTATGTCGCCTATGCTGCGGAAAGGATCGCAGAGCTGGAGACCGCACTATATGGCAGGGCCCCGATCCAGTGTTGGAGCTGGATGCCCCAGAGCCAGAGGAGGACCCAGAAGAGGCGCCGCAGCCACAGCAACAGCCAGATTGAGAGCCAGAGGAGGACGCCGCGTCATCAACCAAAGCTGCAGTTGCAGGGCATGGCGATTGTTTCGCGCCTATGCCGCCGCACCCGCCCCGAGGAGGCAGTGGAGGTCTTCTTGACGAGTGAGCGTAGGTTTTACAGTTGAGACTCCTTCGTCGAGTCGCGTTATAGAATTAAGAGTTACCTTTAGAGGCGTTGGATTTTCATTGCTTGCTGAGTGTGCAGTATGTGTTGCAAGGCCCTTAGGCATTGTAAGCAACCATACCGAGTTATTATTATTAAATAATAAAGTTGGATTTTGAATTATACCTTTTCCCCCGCATAAGTTTCCCTACTACTTGTCTATTCTTGTTCCCTCTCATCTCTGAAACCTTGGAGCAATCAACAGATGGTGAACACCCACGGAAACCTTGGAGGCAATGGGAGTGGTTCTCGCCCAGCTGGGAACCCCAATGATGGAGCACCTGCACCCCAGCCAGCACAGCCAGGAGCCACGCCCCAAACCGTGGTGAGAGGTCGAGTCAACCATGTCACCGCAGAGGCACTCCAGAATGCCACGGACGTCGTGCTGGGTAAGTTACTTGTCAACTCAATACCTGCAACAGTTTTGTTTGACTCTGGAGCTTCGCATTCGTTTGTTTCTCAAGACTTTGCTACTAAAAATGATTTGGAGATTGCAAGACTTAAATGCATGCTTTTAGTTCAAACCCCTGGTTCCGAACTCCGAACTAAAGTAGGATGTTCTCGGGTGAGAATATTAATAGATGGGGTAGAATTCCTAGCGAATCTTATTCTGTTGGAAACCCAGACCGTAGATGTCATTCTGGGAATGGATTGGTTATCCAAGCACAAGGCTGTGCTGGATTGTGGACGTAGGATCATCTCAGTTGAGAGCCCGTGTGGAAGGAAAGTGGAATTTCAAGCTATCGCCGTTAGAGACGGACAGTTGATGGTTAACAGCGCCAAGGCAATCAGCATAGAAGATGTCTCAGTAGTGAATGAGTATCCGGATGTCTTTCCTGAAGATCTACCTGGTATGCCGCCATACAGAGACATAAAGTTTGTGATAAAGCTTGTACCTGGTACAGCACCGATAGCAAAGAGACCCTATCGGATGTCCACCGAAGAATTGGTAGAGATGAAGAAACAGCTTGAAGAGTTGATAGAGAAAGGATTCATCAGACCAAGTTCGTTGCCGTGGGGAGCGCCAGTTTTGTTCGTCAAGAAGATGGACGGGAGTTTCAAGATGTGCATTGACTACCGTGCACTCAATGAAGTCACGGTGAAGAATAAATACCCGCTACCCAGGATTGATGATCTGTTTGATCAATTGAGAGGAGCCAGAGTTTTCTCCAAGATTGATCTGAGATCGGGATACCATCAGCTGAAGATCCGATCAGAGGATATTCCGAAGACCGCATTCTCTTCAAGATACAGACATTATGAGTTTACAGTTATGTCCTTCGGTCTGACAAATGCGCCAGCCTATTTCATGAATATGATGAATAAGGTTTTCATGGAGTATTTGGACAAGTTTATTGTTGTGTTCATAGATGATATCTTAGTCTATTCCAAGACAGAGGATGAACATGCAGAGCACTTGAGGCGAGTTTTGGAAAAGCTGAGGGAACAGCAACTCTTCGCCAAGTTCAGTAAGTGTGATTTTTGGAAGGACAAGGTGGAATTCCTTGGACATGTAATAACCGCAGAAGGAGTTGCCGTAGATCCAAGCAAGGTAGAAGCTGTGTTACATTGGGAGCAGCCGAAGATCGTGACCCAGATTCGGAGTTTCCTTGGTATGGCAGGTTACTACCGCCGCTTCATTGAAGGCTTTTCGACAATTGCGAAACCTCTTACGCAATTGTTGAAAAAGGTGAAGAAGTTTGCATGGACACCAGAGTGTGAAAAAGGTTTTCAAGAACTGAAGAGACGATTGACATCAGCGCCGGTGTTAGTTCTACCGGATGTTAATCAAAGCTTTGATATTTATTGTGACGTATCGCGCCAAGGACTTGGATGTGTGCTGATGCAGAACGGAAAGGTCATCGCTTATGCATCAAGACAGTTGAGGCCGCATGAGGAGAATTATCCGACGCATGACCTAGAATTAGCTGCCGTAGTGCATGCTTTGAAGTTGTGGCGTCATTATTTGATTGGAAACAGATGTGAAGTATACACATACCATAAGAGTCTTAAGTACATTTTCACCCAATCAGACTTGAACATGAGGCAGAGGAGATGGTTAGAGTTGATCAAGGATTATAATGTTGGAATCCATTACCATCCTGGAAAGGCCAACGTGGTGGCTGATGCCTTGAGTAGGAAGAGCCATACTGTTAATGCACTGATGGCCACAAGTCACGATGAGCTATGTGAGGATTTCCAGAGAATGCAGATTGAAGTAGTACCAGAAGGATTCTTGGCCGCATTAGAAGTGAAGCCTACCCTGGAGGATCAGATTCGAGAAGGACAGAAGGGTGATGACAAGATCTGCAGGATTAAATCCAAGATGGATGAAGACAAGGCAAAAGACTTCAAGCTAGATGAGCAAGGCACGTTATGGATGAAGGATCGAATCTATGTGCCGAACGAGAAGGAGCTGAAGCAGCTGATCCTAGAAGAAGCCCATGACTCCAAGTGTTCAATTCATCCGGGAAGTGCCAAGATGTACCAAGACTTGAAGGAAAGATTCTGGTGGCCAAGTATGAAGTGTGAAGTTGCCGAGCATGTTGCGCTGTGCGACATATGTCAGAGAGTCAAGGCAATGCATCAGAGACCGGCAGGGTTGCTACAGCCATTGAAGATACCTGAGTGGAAATGGGAGGAAATTGGAATGGACTTCATTACCGGTTTACCCAAGACTCAAGGAGGATATGACTCCATATGGGTTATAGTAGACCGCTTGACTAAGGTCGCCCACTTTATTCCAGTAAAGACCACTTACTCGGGAGATAAGTTAGCAGAATTGTATATGACCAGGATCGTCTGTTTGCACGGAGTGCCGAAGAAGATTGTATCGGACAGAGGTACCCAGTTTACCTCAAGGTTCTGGAATAAGCTGCATGAAGCCATGGGAACCCGTTTGAATTTCAGTACAGCTTATCATCCGCAAACGGATGGACAGACCGAAAGAGTTAATCAGATATTGGAGGATATGTTAAGAGCGTGTGCATTAGCTTATGCTACCTATTGGGATAAAAGTCTGCCGTATGCTGAGTTCAGCTACAATAACAGTTATCAAGCAAGTTTGCAAATGTCACCATTTGAGGCACTATACGGTCGACCTTGTCAACATCGTTGAACTGGAATGAGACAGGTGAACGCCGTGTCTTTGGACCGGACATACTTCAAGAAGCCGAAGAGCAGATTGCCATGATCCGAGAAAGACTGAAGATAGCACAGTCAAGACAGAAGAGCTACGCCGATAACTGTCGCCGAGACCTGAGTTTTGAACCAGAAGATTTCGTGTATCTCAGAGTCACACCACTCAAGGGAGTTAAGAGATTCCATGCCAAAGGGAAGCTCGCACCACGATATGTCGGACCATTTAAGATTTTGAGCCGCAGAGGCGAAGTTGCTTATCAATTGGAGTTGCCGCAGTCGTTGGAAGGAGTACATGATGTTTTCCACGTGTCCCAGCTGAAGAAGTGTCTTCGAGTACCAGATGAGCAGACACCGCTAGAGACAATTGAGCTGCAAGAGGATCTGACTTACAAGGAACACCCCGTCAAGATTCTGGACACAATGGATCGAGAAATGAGAAACAAGTCAACCCGTTTCTGCAGAGTGCAATGGAGCAACCATGCAGAGAGTGAGGCAACTTGGGAGTGCGAGGAGGAGTTGAGGAAAGAGTTCCCGAACCTATTCCTTAGTTAGCCCTGAATCTCGGGGACGAGATTCTGTTAATGGGGGGAGGTTTGTAACATGCCAAATTTTTGCTTTTCATGAATTAAAATGTGATTTGGCACTTTTGTGAATTTTTGGAATTTTCTGGAATTTATTTGGAATTTATTTAAATTTATTCCCTTTTGAAATAATTAAAGAATTTAATTTTGCAAATAAAATTTTGTTGGAAATATTTTATTTGAGTCCAAAATGTTCCAAAATAATTTCTAGAATTTTTCTGGAATTTTTATGAGTGTTTTGCTATTTTTAATGAATTAAAGAATTTCTGGGAATTAATTGGATTAATTTAATCGCTGGTAAAAATCGAGTTGGTTTGTACTGTTCCTCCGACCCGGACCCGACCTGAGCCCGAGTCTGACTCGAGTCAGAGTCCGACTCGAACCTAACCCAACCCTAACCCTCTCGACCGCCCGATCAAGATCGAATGGCCAAGATTGAGCCACGTCGCCCGAACCCAAGCCCGCCCGGACCTGAGCCCAAACCCCCGCACCGTTGGATCTTGATCCAATGGCTCACGTTGAGCCACGTCACCCCAATCCGAATCCAATTCGGATTCCGCCGCCGCAGCCGTGTGAGCCTCGGTTTCCGCGATTTTCACGGACGCCGAGGGACCTATTTAAGCACCGCCGCTGCCAGCGTGTTGCCGACTTCCATGCGTACCCGTAGCCCTAGACAACGTCGCCTGAGGCGCCGCCGTTTGCCCACGTGAGCTCGCCGTAGTTTGTTTGGTGTTCCACCGCGGTTAATCGCCGTTTCCTCCACCGTCCGCCGTTGAGCTCAGATCCGGAACCGCAAGGACCAGCCGCGTCGAAGGGGACCTTTCACTTCGCCGGAACCGCGTCCAAATGCCGTCGGGTGTGTCGCCGTCCTCGTCTCCGGTGTGTCGGTGTATTCCACACCAGGGTGCCCACTGCACTTAAGTAAAAGCAGCCGCCGCCGGACACGTGGCGTCCGGGCCACGCCTCCGGCGGTCAGTTGAGTTATCGCCAACGGGAGGGTGGCGACCAGGCCACGCCCCCGGCGGTCAGTTGAGTGATCGCCAGCGGGAGGGTGGCAACCAGGCCATGCCGCTGGTAACCAATTCCCGAGGACCTTTAATGGCCCGCGCGGCCATTTGAGAGGTCAAAGACATTTAATGCATATCGTGCGCATTAAATGGGGCTAATGAAGGCCACAGTATGGCGGCGCGTGTTCCCAACGTGCGCCATAATGGCGAGTGACGTCAGGGGCGAAGCCGGCAGGCACGGCGCTCAAGGGCGGGGGGAGAGGATGTCTGCGTCAGGGCATTTAATGTGTTGCAGGGGCATTTAATGTTAAAGAATAGAGTAGTGAGTTGGCTGGTGGTGTAAGCCCCCACGCACCCCTGCCAGCCCGAGTATAAAAGGGACTCGGGGTGCATGGGGGGAGGGGTTCGATCTTTCTTTCTCAGGCTAGACTTTCTGCTCCGGGCAAGCTGGTTTGAGCTCCTTTGGGGTTTGCTGTTCATCTTCTAGCTCTCTCCAAAGGCACCGAAATCACAAGAAGACAGGAGTAGGGCTATTACTCTTAGGAGGGCCCGAACCTGACAAATCGTCTGCCCCCTTTGCAAACTTTGTCCCGGTTCTCCATTTCTAGAGCGATCTCCACGAAAGCCCTGGTTAGAACTTAGTATACCCCTCTCCGGAAGGGGTCTGTTGGCTAATACGCCGACACGGTGAGCCAGCTCTACCGCGCGCTATCGCCGTCGTTCGAGCTCCCTCCACCGTCCGATCCAGATCCAAGGGCCCAGATTCGTCCACGTCACCCCCGGTGAGATCCCACGCGCTAATCTCCAGATCTATTTCCAACCGTTGGATTTAGATCCAACAGCTTATATCGCGCCACGTAGCCTTAACCGCACTGTACTAGATCCAATCTCAGCCATTAGATCTAGATCGAAAGGCTAGGGTTAGCCGCGTTGTAAACGTTAGATTGGATCTTGACCGTCCGATCAAGATCGAACGGTCCAGATCAGCCGAGTAGTTTTTCTACTGCGTTAAGCCAGATCTAATCTAGGCCGTTGATTTTCAAATCAACGGCCGAGATCCCGCCACGTGGCTGGGAGACTAACCGTCGCGATCATTGCCAGCGCAGCGCCGTGGCGTCGGTAGTGGCGTCCGCGCGGGGCCCGCGTGTCAGCGACCGAACCAAACCGCCCCATGACGTCACGCTGACGTCACGGTGGGGCCCGCATGTCAGCCCGCTGGGCTGAGCCATGCACTGACGTCACCCGAGGGGCCCACCTGTCAGAGACACGAGCCGTGGACCGGGTCCACGGTGGACCGAGCCAAACCGTGTGCTGGGTCCATGGACCCGAGGCGACGTGGCGGCCTCTGATTGGTCCACGTGTCAGGCTGACGCAATAAATCATTTTTCCGAAAAAGAAATTATTTATTTAATTCGGTTTATTGATTTAAATTTAGATTCAAACTTCAAATGCTTATAACTTTTGCGTTTCAACTCCGATTTGGGTGATTCAAATTTCTAAATTTGTATAAAATTGAGATCTACCTAATGATGAATTTTATTTAATTTTTGGACGAAATTTTTTCTCTGTAATATTATTTAATTGATTATTTAAACTTTAAAAGCTTGTAACTTTTGCGTTTTAGCTCCGAATTTGACGATTCTAATTTCTAAAAATTCATAAAAATATACTCTCTCTGTTTGTGAACTTTATTTGGATGTTTGGACACTTTTTGTCTACTGTTTACTTATTTATTGCTATTTGCACGCTTTACGAGTAGACGTTGAAGTGCCCGAAGGATTCGAAGGTGAAGTGCTGACCCAGGAGCTAGCTCAGGACCAAGAGCAAGTGCTTTTTGAAGGCAAGTTATTCTTTGACCATATTGATCCCATTTTTGAAATCAATTTGACTTAAATTATTGCATGCTAATTTAAATTAGAAAATGCTTTACTTAATTTTGGGAAATTAGATAAATGCCAATTTGCTGTATGACACCTTGGTTAATTAAATATGTGCCATGACCCCTTGTCACCCTAGTTGTGAATTATTAGTTGGACATTATTAAATTGCCAACTTGGGTAGCTAGACCGATGTAGTACGCTTAGGCTTGCCATGTGAAATGCTTTGGACAATCAAATGCTAATATTGACTTAATGAGATATTGAATCTATTTGAAAGAAGTATCATGTGTTGTGATTGTCGATGGCACGTGGTGCTTGGTAATCAACTGGGGGTTGATAAATAGTTTTCGACCGGGGTATGTGGCAAGAATGATCAGGTGGGCCAGTTGTGGCACCGGGAGCGTTGGTTTGGTTCTTCGGGTAGTCTTGCCCTGGTCAACCTAAGGACTTAACCTTGCAAGCCTTTGAACTGAGTCAAGCGTGCAACCACATGTCTGTAATGGGACGGACCTAGTTGATTAAGTTGCTAATAACGTACCTGTGGAACCTCGGGGTGTCAACTATACCTTTTGTGTAGTTGTACGGGGAGCGTACCGGGGCTGCGGCCAGGTACCCATCTAATGGTGGATTGGCCTAAACTTCGCCTTCGCTAAGGGAAGGGTTAGTGTGCAATCACCGGAGGGGACCACTTATGCTGTTAGAAGTTTCCGAAAGACTTTGTTTCGGACACTCGCCTTTGTGGTGTTTGGCTGTATCTTGTGGGTAAAGTGCATAACCTCTGCAGAGTGTAAAATCTATTCGAATAGCTGTGTCCGCGGTATTGGACATCGCTCGGGAATTACAGTCAAGGGTTAGACTTTCTTGAAAATAACTTGGACTTAAAAAGGTTGGGTTTGGTTTAATAATGATGTTGATGGAAATGTGGATTAGGAATGGGAAAGATGTTTATTAAACTCCTGGAAAAGTTATTGATCCTATACTTGTTTCTACTGCTTTCGAATCTATTATGATACTTGTCAAATGTTGTTTACCGCAATTATACCTTGAGCTATTCCTTTGTACTAAGCCATGCATGTAGTATATTAGCCTGCATTCTGTGCATGACTCGCTGAGTACCAAGTACTCACCCTTGCCACAAAACAACACCAGTTGAAGAAGAGGCGACGCCAGCTTTGGAGGAGGAGCTCCTAGAGGAACCGTCTAACTAGGGAGCGAGCCTAGTCAGTTGCCTGTGGTATACTGGATGGCGCCACAAAGTTATCTTATTTTCCGCTGCTATTATTTCTCTTTTAATAAGTTTCGCCCTGCGAGGCGTATATTTGTAACTTGACCTTAAGGTCGAGCAACCCCGTTTGATTAACTACTTTAAGTACTTTATTAAATCGTTGAGTATGATTGTGATATTTACCAATGTTGAGACTGTGTGTACTAGCGTGATCCTGGACTAGTGCTGAATACACAGAGGGTCCGGATTTGCAGATTCGGGTCCCGACAGATAACATGAAAATACCGAGTTCTACGAGAAGGAGTATTATGAAGACTACGTGAACTAGGATGGCGTTTCCCCAGACGATTGCCTATGGCATGTCGTATGGCCCAGTTATTTTATTTTCCGCTGCAAGTGTTTTATTTGTTTCTTAAGCCTTTAAGGCATAGTTATGTAAACTTGACCATAAGGTCCGTTGTTACTATTTGCTACTTTCATAGTTAATTTGATAATGGAATGATATGTCAATGTTGTTGCCACTGTGTGCACTAGCGTGATCCTGGACTAATGCGATAAACATAGAGGGTTCCAGATTTGTAAATCCGGGTCCCGACAAGTACACATCCAAGTCCTTGGCACGATGCATCACAGTATATATCAAAACTCTGATGCACATCAGGCAATACCAATACTAGTGCGGATGTCAGTCGCTTCTTCAACTCTTGAAAGCTCTTCTCGCACTCTGGCGTCCATGCAAACTTCTTATCCTTCTTCAACAATTGCGTAAGGGGTCTTGCAATCGTTGAGAATCCTTCAATGAATCGACGTTAATATTCTGCCATTCCAAGAAAACTACGGATCTGAGTAACTGTCTTCTGTTGCTCCCAATGCAATACTACTTCTACCTTGCTCGGGTCAACTGTGACTCTAGCAGCAGTCATTACATGTCCAAGAAATTCCACTTTACTTTTCCAAAAGTCACATTTGCTAAACTTAGCAAATAACTGTTGCTCTCGCAACTTCTCAAGAACTAGCCTCAGATGCTTGGCGTGTTCTTCTCTCGACTTGGAGTAAACAAGTATGGCATCTATGAATACGATGACAAACTTATCCATGTATTCCATGAAAACTTTATTCATCAAGTTCATGAAATATGCGGGTGCATTTGTCAGACTAAAGGATATAACTGTAAATTCGTAATGTCTATATCTTGACGAAAATGCAGTCTTTGGCACATCTTCTGATCGAATCTTCAACTGATGATATCCTGATCTCAAGTCAATCTTGGAGAAAACTCCGGCTCCTCTCAGCTGATCGAATAAGTCATCGATCCTGGGTAACAGATACTTATTCTTTATCATCAAATCATTGAGTGCACGATAATCAATACACATCCTAAAACTTCCATCTTTCTTCTTGAGGAACAAGACTGGCACTCCCCACAGCGATGAGCTTGGTATTATAAAACCTTTCTCCAACAGCTCCTCGATCTGCTTCTTCATGTCCACCAACTCATCGGTAGACATCCGATAAGGTCTCTTTGCTATTGGTGTTGTACCTGGTACTAACTCAATCACAAATTCAATGTCTCGGTCTGGTGGCATACCAGGTCAATCTTAAGGAAAAACATCCGGGTACTCGCTGACCACTGGTACATCTCTGTAACATCGTAAAATTGTGCTTTTATTTGATTTATTGAGTTATTTGAATTTTTGGAATTTTATGGAGTTTATTTGGATTTAATTTGAATTTATTTCCTTTTGATATAATTAAATAATTAAAAGTTTTAAATAATATTTTGTTGGAAATATTTTATTTAAGTCCAAAATGTCTCAAAGTATTTCTCAGAATTTTCCTAGAATTTTTCTGAGCATTACGCTATTTTTCTTGATTTATTCGAATTTCTAGAATTATTTTAAATATTAAATCACTGGAAACCCTAATCGGTTTGTACTATTGGATAGACCGAGCTAGACCCGAGCTAGACCCAAGCCAGACTCGAGTCCGACCGAGCCGAACCCTACTCGCGCGAACCGTTGGATCGAGATCCAACGGCCACGATCTCGCAGCGTGTGCGCGTGCACGATTGTTGGATCGGTTCCGCACAGAGGGCCACGATTGCGCCACGTCGTCTCCGTTTCCAAGTCGTACAGCACTGCCGTGTCGCCATCGTGTGGGCCTAGGTTTCTACATTAAACGCGGACGTCGAGGCTATTTAATGCCCCGACCACACCGCCGTGTTCCTCTCTTCCGTGCGCATCGTGTGCCCTAGCCTACCGAGCTTAAGCCGCCGCCAGCTTCCCGCAATCGCTCGCCGAAGTTCGGAGAAGCGCCGCCACGGTTTTTGATTTGTGCCACCGCCGTTGAGCCGTCCCTGGCGTGTTGAAGCCCGGATCCGAAACCGCAAGGACGAGGTGCATCTGGCAGCACTATCCACTTCGTCGGAACTGCGCTAAAACGCCAAAGGCTTGGTCGTCATCTTCGTCCCCGGTCAAGCAGCTCTGTCACGCCGCCATCGTCACCCGCGAGCTATTTCAACCATCCAATCAATATATGACATCCTTGGTACTTCCACATCACCGTCCTGTGCACAAGACCTAGATTAGATCTAGGCTGTTAGATCTAGATCGTAGCGTCCAGATCCGTCCATGTCACCCCGTACAAATCCCGTATTACGATTTAGATTCATTAGCCACCGTTGGATCTATATCCAACGCACCATACTAAGCGACGTAGCCCCTTAACCGTACCGCGCTAGATTAGATCTGAACCGTTAGATCTAGATCGTACGGTTAGATGTAACCCACGTTGTAGCGCTAAAAGCAATCTGGTCCATCTGATCAAGATCGAACGGCATAGATCGTGCCACATGTCGCACGTCTGGTCATGCCACGTCACCCAATGATGCGGCAAACCCGATCCAATCTGGGCCATCCGATTCGAATTGAACGAAACGGATCGATCCGCGTAGATCCAATACGGGAGAGATTAGATCCGATCTGGACCGTTGGATTTCAAACAAATGGCCCAGATTGCGCCACGTGGCTGGAAGGCGAACCGGCACAGTCAGTGTGGGCGTCGCTTGGTTGTCGCTGACGTCACGTGACGTCAGCCGTGGGCCCACGTGTCAGTGGCTGGGCGCACCGCGCGATGATGTCAGCAATGATGCCATGATGATGTCATCGGTGTGGCCCGCGTGATAGCCGGAATAGCCTTGCCATGCTGACGTCAGCATGACGTCATCACGGACGGTACCCACGCGTTAGCGTCATGTGTCCTGTGGACCGGGTCCATAGTGGATCGAACTGAACCGTGGACCGAATCCATGGACCGATGACACAAGCACGACGCAATAATTCGATTTTTCTTTAGAAAAATAAATCGGTGGAAAATCAATTTCGTCGCTGACATCATATTTCCGATTTTTCCTATATAAAAATAAATGAATTAATTCGATTTAGTGTTTTAATTGATGTTTCAAACTTCAAACGGCTATAACTTTTGCATTTTAACTCCGATTGAGGCGATTCCAGTTTCTAAATTTTTATAAAATTAAGCTCTATTTAATCGTGAATTTTATTTAATTTTTGAACTTAAGTTTTTCTCTGTTTTTATTTATTTGTGGTTTATTTATCCGATTCGAGTAGACGTTGAAGTGCCCGAAGGCTTCGAAGGTGAAGTTTTGACACAAGAGCAAGTGCAAGAGCCTGAACAAGCACTTTTTGAAGGCAAGTTATGCTTTCACCATATTGATCCCACTATGGAAATTATGTTTATTTAAATTAATGCATGCTAGTTTATTTAAAAATGCTTTTGAATAATTCCGGGAATAGTTATGTGACCTACTTGATTATGCCACCTTGTCAATAACAATTGTATGCCATAAATCATTTGTCACCATAGAACACGGATTAGTATTTGGACATTATTAAATTGCCAACATGGGTAATTAGACCGCCGAAATATAATGCTTAGCCCTGCCACGTAGTCATGACACGATTTTGAATGATCAATTATTAATGTTGACTTAATGAGATATGGAACATATTTTGGAAAGTGTCATGTGTTATTGATGATGATGTTGATGGCACGTGGTGCATGGTAATCAACTGGGGGTTGATAAAATTGCTTAGATCGGGGCAAGTAGCAAGATTGTTTCTGGTGGGCCAAGAGTGACAACTGGGCGGTCGATTTGGTTCTTGTTGATTTGGAATACTTGTGGACACTTTGGTAGTCTTGCCTTGGTCACCCTGAGGACTTAACCTTGCAAGCATTTGAACTGGGTCAATCATGCAACCACATGTCTGGAATGGGACGGACCTAGTTGAGTAGGTTGCTAATAACTTGCATGTGGTACCTCGGGGTGTCAACTATACCTCTGTGTAGTTGTATGGGGGAGCATACCGGGGCTGCGGCTAGGTACCCATCCAACGGTTGGTTAACCTAGACTTCGCCTTTGCTAAGGGAAGGGATAGTGTGCAACAACCGCAGAGGTTCACTTGTGGAATCAGAAGCTTCCAAAAGACTTTGTTACGGACACTCAACTTTGTGGTGTTTGACTGTATCTTGTGGGTAAAGTGCATAACCTCTGCAGAGTGAAAAATCTATTCGAATAGCCGAGTCCGCGGTATTGGACACTACTCGGGGATTACAGTCAAGGGTTAGACTTCTATAAAAATGAACTTGGGTCATGGATACATGGTGTTGGAAATGATGAACTTGCTTAGGTTGATAAATGCTTTACTTGTAAAATTGTTTATGCAATTAGTATTGTTATTACTGTTTTACCGCTTTCCAATCTATTACTGTTATTTATGAATGTCACTTATTGCAAAAGAACCCCTTAGCCTATTGTTGGAATAAGCCATGCATGTAGAATATTAGCTTTGCATCCTATGCATGACTTGTTCAGTACCAAGTACTCACCCCTTGCAACAACACAACATCAGTTGAAGAAGAAGCAACGCCCGCCCTAGAGGAGGAGTTCCAGGAGGATCCAACAAACTAGTGGAGCAAACCCAGTCAGTTGCCTGTGGTATACTGGATGGCGCCACAAAGTTTATTTGATTCCGCTGCAGTTGTTTATTTCAATAAGTTTTCGCCCTGCGAGGCATACTCTTATAACTTGACCATAAGGTCGAGCAACCAGTTTGGCTTAATTAAATAAGGTACTTACTATTTCATTTAGTATGATTGTGGTATTTATCGATGTTGAGACTGTGTGCACTAGCGTGAGGGTCCGGATTTGCAAATTCGGGTCCCGACAGAGGTGGTATCAGAGCCATATTGAATGTAGGACTACCTTTAGTTAGAATGGTCATAGCAAGGATAAAACTAATTTCTAAAGTTAAAAGTTGCCAAGATAAAGAATGAATTCCGGACTTATCCCCTTCTCTCTTGTTCATACCCCTTGCTGAATTCTTTTGTTTCTACTTTGATTCAAAATGTTGCGTTCTCACGTGAGTGTCTTTGGCAGATGAAGATTATCAACAACTACATTGAACGTCAGGGAGGTTACGCTGCCGAGTTGTGGCGCTTGATGCAGCTACTTAGAGCATTTGACAGGCCAATCTACCGGGGAACCACCATAGTGAAGGCTGGACTGGTCCAAGCATGTGGACGTCAAGATCACTATGTATGCATGAGAGAAGTGTCGGGACCCCGAATCTGCAAATCCGGACCCTCTGTGTATTCAGCACTAGTCCAGGAACGCGCTAGTGCACACAGTCTTAACATCGGTAAATATCACAATCATACCACTCGATACTAATAAAGTACTTTAATTAGATAGTCAAACTGGTTGCTCGACCTTATGGTCAAGTTACAAATATACGCCACGCAGGGCGAAACTTATTAAGAGAGAAATAATAGCAGCGGAAAAATAAGATAACTTCGTGGTGCCATCCAGTATACCACAGGCAACTGACTGGGCTCGCTCCCTAAGTAGACGGTTCTTCTTGGAGCTCCTCCTCCAAAGCTGGTGTAGTCTCCTCTTCAACTGGTGTTGTATTGTGGCAAGGGTGAGTACTTGGTACTCAGCAAGTCATGCACAGAATGCAGCTAATATACTACATGCATGGCTTAATACAAAGGAATAGCTCAGGGTATATTTGCAATAAAACAGCATTTGACAAGTAGCATAAGTAGATTCGAAAGCAATAGAAACAAGTATAGTATCAATAACTTTTCCAGGAGTTTAATCAACATTCTTCCCATTCCTAAACCACATTTCCATCAACATCATTATTTAACCAAACCCAACCTTTCAAGTCCAAGTTATTTTCAAGAAAATCTAACCCTTGACTGTAATTCCCAAGCGATGTCCAATACCGCGGACACGGCTATTCGAATAGATTTTACACTCGGCAGAGGTTATGCACTTTACCCACAAGATACAGTCAAACACCACAAAGGCGAGTTCCCGTAACAAAGTCTTTCGGAAACTTCTAACAATACAAGTGAGCCTCCCCGGTTATGCACACTAACCCTTCCCTTAGCGAAGGCGAAGTTTAGGCCAGTCAACCGTTAGATGGGTACCTGGCCTCAGCCCCAGTACGCTCCCCCGTACAACTTACACAAAGGGTGTAGTTGACCTCCTGAGGTCCCACAGGTACGTTATTAGTAACTTAGTCAACTAGGTCCGTCCCATTACAGACATGTGGTTGCACGCTTAACTCAGTTCAAAGGCTTGCAAGGTTAAGTCCTTTGGGTGACCAGGGCAAGACTACCCGAAGAACCAAACCAACATTCCCAATGCCACAACTGGCCCACCTGATCATTCTTGTCACATGGCCCGGTCAAAAGCTATTTATCAAACCCCAGTTGATTACCATGCACCACGTGCCATCAACATCACATGATACCTTTCCAAAACAGGTTCAATATATCATTAAGTCAATATTAACATTTGATTGTCCAAAATCATGTCATGAGCACGTAGCAGGTCTAAGCCATATACTACAACGATCTACAAACCCATGTTGGCAATTTAGTAATGTCCAACTAGTAATCCACAACTAGGGTGACAAGGGGGTCATGGCACATATTTAAATAGTCAAGGTGTCATACAGCAATTTGGCATTTATCTAATTTCCCATAATTAAGTAAAACATTTTCTATTTGAACTAGCATGCAATACATTAAACCAAAATAGGTTTCAAAATGGGATCAATATGGTCAAAGCACAACTTGCCTTCAAAAAGTACTTGTTCTTGGTCCTGAGTTGGATCATGAGTCAATACTTCTCCTTCGAATCCTTCCGGCACTTCAACGTCTACTCGTAACGCGTGCAAATAGCAACAAATGAATAAAACAGTAGACAAAAGTATCCTAACATCCAAATAAAGTTCATAAACAGAGAGAACATAATTTTATGAATTTTTAGAAACTAGAATCGCTCAAATCGGAGTTAAAACACAAAAGTTATGATTATTTAAAGTTTAAATAATCAATTAAATAATTTTACAGAGAAAAAATTTAGTCCAAAAATTAAATAAAATTCATAATTAGGTAAATCTCAATTTTATACAAATTTAGAAATTTGAATCACTCAAATCGGAGTTGAAACGCAAAAGTTATAAGCGTTTGAAGTTTGAAACAAAATCTGAAATTATTATTTCGAATTAATAAATCATTTTCTTTTTCGGAAATTAATTATTGCGTCAGCCTGGACACGTGGCAGCCTCTGATTGGGCGACTGACGTCAGCCGGTCCACGGACTCGGTCCACGGTTTGGCTCGGGTCTACCGTGACTCGGTCCACTGGGCCGTCGGCTACCACCAGTCCCACCGGGTGACGTCATTCTTGGCGTCGCCGGGCTCAACCCACGGTGCTGACAGGTGGGACCCACTGGTGACATCATCGCTGACGTCACTACACGGTTGGGGTGGCCGCTGACGTGCGGGCCCACCATGACGTCAGCGTGATGTCATGGTGCGGTTCTGCTGTCCCGCTGACACGTGGGCCCCGCGTGTTAGAGACACGCGCTCGCGTGTGCGCGGCGCGACCAAGGCACACGTGGCACGATCGTGTCCGTTGATTTGAAAATCAACGGCCGCGTTTAGATCTAGGGATAACACGTTGAAAACTACACGGTGATCGTGGGCCGTTCGATCTAGATCGGACGGTCCAGATCTAACCCTACGTTATCGCTGCTACGGCACGTGGTGATCGTGGGCCGTTGGATCTTGATCCAGCAGTCCAGATCTAATCGGGTTTGGAAACACGTGAACTCACCTTAATCGCACGATCAAGATCGGACGGCGCGCACAGCTCGCGAGGGCTGATGGCGGTGCGGTGGTCGGGGACGAACGGAGCTGGGGAAGGCGACCTTCGAAGCGACGTTGCGGTGCTCCTCCGGCGAGATGGGTGCACGGCTCGGGCGCGTCTCGGCGAGGGGTTTCCGGATACGGGCTCGGTGTCGACGGAGCGGCTCTGGACACGGTGGGAGATGGCAGAAACCACAGTGGAGATCCAACCAACTCCGGCGAGCAATTGGGCACGAACGGCGGCGGCTAGGGTTTCGGGAGGTGGGGCAAAAGGTGCGCACGGTTGAAGCGAACCTCGGAGGCGGCGCGGGGCTTTAAATAGCCTCGGCATGCGCGCGTAGGGCGGAGCCCTATGCCCACACGGCGGAGCAGTCCGAGCCGGATTCGGCCGGGGAAGACGACGCCTCCACCGTCCACGTGTCGCGATCGACGGTCACGATCGCGTGGGTGCGATCGGATCCGACCGGACTCGGGCTCGAACCGGTGCGGTCCAATCCGGACCGTTGGATCTCGATCCAACGGTCGGGATCGATTAGGTTTAGGGCTGGTTCGGTCAAGTCATGTGCTCGGGTCGGACTCGAGTCCGACTCGGGTTCCGACTCGGTCGGATGAACAGTACTTGACCCGAGTCGATTTTCCAGCGATTTAATATTTAAAATAATTTCCAGTAATTCATTTAATTCAAGAAAAATAGTAAAATACTCAGAAAAATTCAAGAAAAATTCTGGAAAATATTTTGGAACATTTTGGACTCAAATAAAATATTTCCAACAAATTTTTATTTGCAAAGTTTAATTCTTTAATTATTTCAAAATGGAATAAATTCAAATTAAATCCAAATAAATTCCAGAAAATTCCAAAAATTCACAAATGTGCAAAATAATATTTATTTTCATGAAAAGCAAAAATTGGGGTGTTACAAACCTCCCCCCTTAACAGAATCTCATCCCCGAGATTCAGGGCTTACTAAAGAATAAGTTCGGAAACTCTTTCTCCAAATCCTCTTCGCGCTCCCAAGTTGCTTCGCTCTCTGCATGGTTGCTCCATTGAACTCCACAGAAGCGGGTTGACTTGTTCCTCGTCTCTCGATCCATTGTGTCTAGAATCTTCACGGGGTGCTCCTTGTAAGTCAAATCTTCTTGCAACTCAATTGACTCTAGCGGTGTCTGTTCCTCAGGGACTCGGAGACACTTCTTCAACTGGGACACATGGAACACGTCATGCACTCCTGCTAATGACTGCGGTAACTCCAGCTGGTAAGCAACTTCGCCTCTGCGGCTCAAAATCTTAAATGGTCCAACGTAACGGGGTGCAAGTTTCCCTTTTGCATGGAACCTCTTAACTCCCCTGAGAGGCGTAACTCTGAGGTATACAAAGTATTCTGGTTCAAAACTCAAATCCCGACGACGATTGTCAGCATAACTCTTCTGTCGTGATTGGGCTATCTTCAACCTTTCCCTAATCATGGCAATCTGCTCCTCAGCTTCTTAAAGAATATCAGGCCTGAAGACACGGCGCTCGCCGGTCTCATTCCAATTCAATGGCGTCCGGCAGGGTCGACCATACAGTGCCTCAAAAGGTGACATCTGTAAACTAGCCTGGTAACTATTGTTGTAACTGAACTCCGCATACGGCAGACTCTTATCCCAAGAGGTAGCATAAGCCAATGCACACGCTCTTAACATATCCTCCAGAATCTGATTGACTCTTTCAGTCTGGCCATCCGTCTGTGGATGATAAGCTATACTGAAGTTCAAACGGGTTCCCATGGCTTCATGTAGCTTATTCCAGAACCTCGAGGTAAAGTGAGTACCTCTATCCGATACGATCTTCTTTGGCACTCCGTGCAAACAGACGATCCTGATCATGTACAACTCTGCTAATTTATCTCCCGAGTAGGTTGTCTTCACAGGAATAAAGTGGGCCACCTTAGTCAAGCGATCCACTATAACCCATATGGAGTCATAACCTCCTTGAGTCTTAGGCAAACCGGTAATGAAATCCATTCCGATTTCCTCCCACTTCCACTCAGGTATTTTCAGCGTCTGCAACAATCCTGCCGGTCTCTGATGCATTGCCTCGACTCTCTGGCACACGTCGCACAGCGCAACATGCTCGGCAACTTCACGCTTCATGTTCGGCCACCAGAATCTTTCTTTTAAATCCTAATACATCTTGGCACTTCCAGGATGAATGGAATACTTCGAGTCATGGGCTTCTCCAAGAATCAACTGCTTCAGCTCCTTCTTGTTCGGCACACAAATGCGATCTTTCATCCATAACGTGCCTTGCTCATCCAACTTGAAGTCCTCTGCCTTGCCTTCATCCATGTTGGACTTAATCCTACGGATCTTGTCATCATCCCCCTGTCCTTCTCGGATTTGATCCTCCAGGGTAGGTTTTACTTCCAATGCGGCCAAGAATCCGCTAGGCACCACCTCAACCTTCATTCTCTGAAATTCCTGGCATAGCTCATCCTGACTTGTGGCTAGCAACATGTTCACAGTATGGCTTTTCCGACTCAGAGCATCGGCAACTACGTTGGCCTTTCCAGGATGGTAATGGATTCCAACATTGTAGTCCTTGATCAACTCTAACCATCTCCTTTGTCTCATATTCAGATCTGACTGGGTGAATATGTACTTAAGGCTCTTATGATCCGTATACACTTCACATCTGTTCCCGATCAGATAGTGACGCCATATCTTCAAGGCATGCACTACGGCAGCTAACTCTAGGTCATGTGTCGGGTAATTCTCCTCATGCGTCCTCAATTGTCTGGATGCATAAGCAACAACCTTTCTGTTCTGCATCAGCACACATCCAAGTCCCTGGCGCGATGCGTCGCAATAAATATCAAAGCTTTGATTAACGTCCGGTAGGACTAACACCGGCGCTGCTGTCAATCGCTTCTTCAGCTCCTGAAAACCTTTCTCACACTCCGGCGTCCATGCAAACTTCTTCTCCTTTTTCAGCAATTGCGTGAGAGGTTTCGCAATTGTCGAAAAGCCTTCAATGAAACGGCGGTAGTAACCTGCCATTCCAAGGAAACTTCGGATCTGGGTCATGGTCTTTGGATGCTCCCAATGTAACACAGCTTCTACCTTGCTTGGATCAACGGCGACTCCTTCTGCGGTCATTACATGTCCGAGGAACTCCACCTTGTCCTTCCAAAAATCACACTTACTGAACTTGGCGAAGAGTTGCTGTTCCCTCAGCTTTTCCAAAACTCGCCTCAAGTGCTCTGCATGTTCATCCTCTGTCTTGGAGTAGATTAGGATATCATCTATGAACACAACAACAAACTTGTCCAAATATTCCATGAACACCTTATTCATCATATTCATGAAATATCTTTGGCGCATTAAATCGAGACCAAAAGACATAACTGTAAACTCGTAATGTCCGTATCTTGACGAGAATGCAGTCTTCGGAATATCTTCTGATCGGATCTTCAACTGATGGTATCCCGATCTCAGATCAATCTTGGAGAAAACTCCGGCTCCTCTCAACTGATCAAACAGATCATCGATCCTGGGTAGCGGTGTCGGGACCCCGAATTTGCAAATCCGGACCCTCTGTGTATTCAGCACTAGTCCAGGAACGCGCTAGTGCACACAGTCTTAACATCGGTATATATCACAATCATACCAAACGATACTATCAAAGTACTTTATTTAAATAACCAAACTGGTTACTTGACCTCATGGTCAAGTTACAAATGTATGCCTCGTAGGGCGAAACTTATTGAAAGAGAAATAACAGCAGCGGAAAAATCAAATAAACTTCGTGGCGCCATCCAAAGATACCACAAAACTGATCGGGCTCGCATCCCTAAGTAGACGGGTCCTCTTGGAACTCCTCTTCCGAAACTGGCGTAGTCTCCTCTTCAACTGGTGTTGTGTTGAGGCAAGGGTGAGTACTTGGTACTCAGCAAGTCATGCACAGAATGCAAGCTAATATACTATATGCATGGCTTAGTACAAAGGAATAGCTCAGGGTATATTTGCGATGTGACTTTTGACAAGTAATATAAGTAGATTCGAAAGCAGTAGAAATAAGTAAAGCATAAATAACTTTTCAAAAAGTTTAATAAACATTTTTCCCATCCTAAACCATATTTCCATCATCTTCCTTGTTAAACCAACCCATCTTTTCAAAACCAAGTTATTTTCAGAAAATCTAACCCTTGACTGTAATTCCCGAGCATTGTCCGATCACAGTGGACTCGGCTATTCAAATAGATTCTACACTCTGCAGAGGTTATGCACTTTACCCACAAGATACAATCAAACACCACAAAGGCGAGTTCAGTAACAAAGCCTTTCGGAAGCCTCAAACAACACAGGTGGTCCTCTCCGGTACGTGCTCTACACCATCCCTTCCCTTAGCCAAGGCGAAGTATGGGACCAACACACCGTTAGATGGGTACCTGGCCACAGCCACGATACGCCTCCCCTGCATAATCACACAAACGGTGTAACTGACACCCTGAGGCTCCACAAGTGAGTCCTTAGCGACTTAGTCAACTAGGGCCGTCCCATTCCAGCCATGTGGTTGCAAGTATGACCCAGTTCAAAGGCTTGCAAGGTTAAGTCCTTAGAGTGACCGGGGCAAGACTACCCGAAAAACCAAATCAACACTCCCAATGCCACAACTGGCCCACCTGATTACTCTTGCCACATGCCCTCAGCCAAATCAAGTATCAAACCCGCTTGATTACCATGCACCACGTGCCATCAACTTCACATGATACTTTTCCAAAACAGGTTCAATATATCATTAAGTCCATATTAGCATTTGATTATCCAAAATCATGTTATGAGCACGTAGTCGGTCTAAGCAAAGATACTACAACGATCTAAACCCATGTTGGCAATTTAATAATGTCCAACTAGTAAAACCACAACTAGGGTGACAAAGGTCATGGCACATACTTAGGTAATCAAGGTGTCATATAGCAAATTGGTATTTATCTAACCCCTTGTTTAAACCAAAGTATCTTTCTAATTAAACTAGCATGCAATAGTTTAAATCAAAATAGATTTCAAATAGGATCAATATGGTCAAAGCACAACTTGCCTTCAAAAAGTACTTGCTCTTGGTCTTGAGTTGGATCCTGAGTCAATACTTCTCCTTCGAATCCCTCCCAGACTTCAACGTCTACTCGTAAAGCGTGCAAATAGCAAATACACAAATGAACACTATGCAAAAGATCCCAAAACTCCAAATAAAATCCATAAACAGAGAGAACATAATTTTCTGGATTTTAGAAACTGGAATCGTTCAAATCGGAGTTAAAATGCAAAAGTTATGATTTATTAAAGTTTAAATAATCAATTAAATAATATTACAGAGAAAAACTTTAGTCCAAAAATTAAATAAAATTTATATTTAGGTAGATCTTAATTTTATACAAATTTAGAAATTTGAATCACTCAAATCGGAGTTGAAACGCAAAAGTTATAAGCGTTTGAAGTTTGAATCTAAATTTGAAATCATTATTCGAATTAATAAATCATTTTCTTTTTCGGAAATTAATTATTGCGTCAGCATGGACACGTGGCAGCTCCTGATTGGCTTGCTGACGTCAGCCGGTCCATGGGCTCGGTCCACGCTCGGCTCGGGTCCACGGTGGACTCGGTCCACGGCTCCACGTGAGACTGACATGTGGGCCCCTTTCGGGTGACGTCATCGCCGGCGTCGGCGGGGCTCGGCCCATGGTGGCGGCGAGGTGGAGTCCATGGCGTCATGGTGGCGTCGGCGCTTGGTGGGTTAGCCAGCGACATCGCGGGCCCCTCGACACGCCGGGCCCCGGCGTGTCGGCGTCCACACTGCAGCGTCGCGTGGGCCAGCGGCTACCGACCGCGTCGGTCCAACTTCCCGACACGTGGCGCAATCTCGGCCCGTTGGTTTGAAAATCAACGGCGCGGATTGGATCCAGGGTTAACGCGTTGAAACTACTCGATGCTCATGGGCCGCTCGATCTAGATCGGGACGGTCGGATCTAATCCTATAATCGCGATCAAGCATAAAGACGTGGCGATTGTGAACCGTTGGATCTTGATCCAACGGCCCGAATCTAATCGGGTTTGGAACACGTGATCTCACCTCAACCGCTCGATCTGGATCGACGGTCCTCCGAGCTTCGCGGACGGCGATGGTTTCACTGGCGGCGCGGCTTGACGGAGCTGGAGACGATGACCACAGCTCTACGGCGCCACTGGCTTCTCCGCGAGATGAAACCTCCTTCGGTGCGTCTCGTCGCGAGGACTCCGGATCCGGGGCTCCTTCTACGGAAGACGACGGACGACGGCGGAAACGGCGCAAACCGCGCAGCGGAGGAAGAGACAACTCCGGCGGCGATTGCGGCTCAACGGGCGGCTCAGGCGAGATGGCTCGAGAAGCAGGTGCGCAAGGATGAGGGCAACCTCGGGGGACGTCTCATGCTTTAAATAGCCTCGGCGTTAAGTAAGACGGAAACCCTAGTTAAATTCTGGCGGCGCGCGGGCGGCGGAGTCCGGCTCGGACTCGGCGAAGACGACAAAAATCGTGGGCGTCCACGTGGCACGATCGGCGGCCACGATCGCCGCGCGCGATCGGATCCGGGCGGATCTGGCTCGAGCCGTCTGGTGATCTCGGTGTTGGATCTTGATCCAACGGTTGGGATTGATTAGGGTTAGGAGTGGGTTTGGTCGAGTCACGTGGCTCGGTCGGACTCGAACTCGAGTCCGACTCGGGCTCGGTCGGATGAACAGAATCGACTTGGCCGGTCCTTTTCCAAATAATTAATATTTAAAATAATTCCCGATAATTCATTTAATTCATTAAAAATAGCAAAAGACTCGAAAAATTCCGAAAAATTCTGGAAAATATTTTGGATCATTTTGGACTCAAATAAAATATTTCCAATAAAATTTTATTTGCAAAATTAAATTCTTTAATTATTTCAAAATGGAATAAATTCAAATAAATTCCAAATAAATCCAAATAAATTCCAGAAAATTCCAAAATTCACCAAAGTGCCAAATCACACATGAATTTAAGAAAAGCAAAATTTTGGGATGTTACAAACCTCCCCTTAATAGAATCTCGTCACAGAGATTCGTGGCTTACTAAAGGAATAGGTTTGGAAATTCTTTCTTCAAATCCTCTTCGCTCCCAAGTCGCTTCGCTCTCTGCATGGTTGCTCCATCGAACTCTGAGAACGGGTTGACTTGTTTCTAGTTTCTCGATCCATTGTGTCTAGAATCCCCACGGGATACTCCTTATAAGTCAAATCCTCTTGCAACTCAATTGACTCCAATGTGTCTGCTCGTGAACTCGGAGACACTTCTTCAATCGGGACACATGGAATACATCATGTACTCCTCGCTAACGATTGTGGCAACTCTAGTCGATAAGCAACTTCGCCTCTGCGGCTCAAAATCTTAAATGGTCCAACATAACAGGGTGCAAGTTTCCCTTTGGCATGGAACCTCTTAACTCCCCGAGAGGCGTAACTCGAGGTATACAAAGTCTTACGGTTCAAAACTCAAATCTCGCGACGATTGTCAAGATAACTCTTTGTCGTGATTGGGCTACCTTCAACCTTTCCCTAATCATAGCGATCTGTTCCTCACCTCTTGAAGAATATCAGGCCCAAAGACACGGCGCCACGGTCTCATTCCAATTCAACGGCGTCAGCCAGTCGACCATACAAAGGCCTCAAAAGGTGACATCTCAGAACTAGCCTCGATAACTATTGTTGTAATCGAACTCGGCATACGGCAAACTCTTATCCCAAGAGGTAGCATAAGCCAATGCACAAGCTCTTAACATATCTTCCAGAATCTGGTTGACTCTTTCGGTCTGTCCATCCGTCTGTGGATGATAAGCTGTACTGAAGTTCAAACGGGTCCCCAGAGCTTCATGCAACTTATTCCAGAATCTTGAGGTAAATTGGGTACCTCGGTCCGATACAATCCTCTTTGGCACTCCGTGCAAACAAACAATCCTGATCATGTATAACTCTGCTAATTTATCTCCCGAATAAGTGGTCTTCACGGGGATAAAATGGGCTACTTTAGTCAAGCGATCCACTACAACCCATATGGAGTCATAACCTCCTTGAGTCTTTGGCAAACCGGTAATGAAATCCATTCCGATTTCCTCCCACTTCCACTCAGGTATTTTCAGCGTCAGAACAATCGCTGGTCTCGATGCATTGCCTTGACTCTCTGGCATACGTCGCACAATGCAACATGCTCGGCAACTTCACGTTTCATACTCGGCCACGAGAATCTCTCCTTCAGATCCTCGATACATCTTGGCGCTTCGGGATGAATCGAGTACTTGAGTCATGGGCTTCTTCCGTAATCGCTTGCTTTAACTCCTTTTGTTAGGCACACAAATGCGATCCTTCATCCACAACGTGCCTTGCTCATCCAACTTGAAGTCCTCTGCCTTGCCTTCCTCCTTGATGGACTTAATCCTGCGGATCTTGTCATCATCCTTCTGTCCTTCTCGGATCTGATCCTCTAAGGTAGGCTTTACTTCTAATGCGGCCAAGAATCCGCTAGGTACAACCTCAATCTTCATCTTCTGAAAATCCTTACATAACTCATCCTGACTTGTGGCTAGCAACGTACTCACGGTATGGCTTTTCCGACTCAGAGCATCGGCTACTACGTTGGCCTTCCCGGGATGGTAATGGATTCCAACATTGTAGTCCTTGATTAACTCTAACCATCTCCTCTGCCTCATATTCAGATCCGACTGGGTGAATATGTACTTAAGGCTCTTATGATCCGTATATACTTCACATCTGTTTCCAATCAGATAGTGACGCCATATCTTCAAAGCATGCACTACTAGCCTAACTCTAGGTCATGTGTCGGATAATTTTCCTCATGCGGCCTCAACTGCCTTGATGCATACGCGACGACCTTTCCATTCTGCATCAGCACACATCCAAGTCCTTGGCGCGATGCGTCACAATAAATATCGAAGCTTTGAGCAACATCCGGTAGTACTAACACCGGTGCTGATGTCAATCGCTTCTTCAGCTCCTGAAATCCTTTCTCACATTCTGGCGTCCATGCAAACTTCTTTTCCTTCTTCAGCAATTGCGTAAGGGGTTTCGCAATCGTCGAAAAGCCTTCGATGAAACGGCGGTAGTATCCTGCCATTCCAAGGAAACTCCGAATCTGGGTCACAGTCTTTGGTTGTTCCCAATGTAACACCGCTTCTACTTTGCTTGGATCCACGGCGACTCCTTCTGCGGTCATTACATGTCCAAGAAACTCCACTTTGTCCTTCCAAAAGTCACACTTGCCGAACTTGGCGAAAAGTTGCTGTTCCTCACTTTTCCAAAACTCGCCTTAAGTGTTCGGCATGTTCATCCTCCTGTCTTGGAGTAGATTAGGATATCGTCTATGAACACGACGACAAACTTGTCCAAATATTCCATGAACACCTTATTCATCATATTCATGAAATAAGGGCGCATTCGTCGATCCAAAGGACATAATCAAACTCGTAATGTCCATATCTTGACGAGAATGCAGTCTTGAATATCTTCTGATCGGATCTTCAAGCGATGGTATCCCGATCTCGAGATCAATCTTGGAGAAAACTCCGGCTCCTCTTAACTGATCAAACAAATCATCAATCACAGGTAGCGGATACTTATTCTTCACGGTGACTTCATTGAGTGCACGGTAGTCAATGCACATCCTGAAACTCCCGTCCTTCTTCTTGACAAACAAAAGCGGTGCTCCCCACGGCGCATTTAACTTGGTCTCGATAAATCATTTATACATTAGCTCTTCCAGCTGTTTCTTCATCTCTACCAACTCCTCGGTAGACATCCGATAGGGTCTCTTTGCTATCGGTGCTATACCCGGTACAAGCTCTATCACAAACTCTATGTCCCTGTCTGGCGGCATACCAGGTAGATCCTCGGGAAAAACATCTGGGTACTCATTCACCATCTTTGGGACATCCTCTATGCTGATTGCCTTGGTACTGTTAACCATCAATCATCCATCTCTAATCTGCGGTGGCTTGAAATTCCACTTTCTTCCCACACGGGCTCTCGATCGAGATAGTCCTTCGTCCACAATCCAATACAGCCTTGTGCTTGGATAACCAATCCATTCCCAATATAACATCTAAGGTCTGGTCTCCAAAATTATAAGGTTTGCTAGGAACTCTATTCCATCTATTAGTATTCTCACCCGAACATCCTACTTCCGCTCGGAGTTCGGAACTGTGGGTTTGAACTAAAAGCATGCACTTAAGTCTTGCAATCCTTAAGTCATTTCTAGTAGCAAAGCCTTGCGAAACAAACGAATCACGAAGCTCCGTGAGTCAAACAAAATCAATTGCAGTCTTGAGTTAACAAGTAACTTACCCGGATCACGACGTCAGTAGCATTCTGCGGTGCATCTCATGCGGTGACATGGTTGACTCGGCCTCTCACCACGGCCTGCAGGGTGTGGCTCCTGTCTTTGGCGTCCTAGCTGGGTGGTTCCTAGATTGAAGCGAACCGGGTCGCTCTCGCTGTCTTCTTCGGACAATCTGTTGGCAAAGTGTCTGGCTCGTTGCGATTGTAACAGCGTCTCACCGTTCCTTGCCGATTGCACGGAGTAGTGTTTCTAGCGGGCTGGGGTTTGGTAGTTCGATTGGCAGGTCTTGGTCTTTGAGGATGGTGTCCTTGTTGCATTACGTGGTTGGAATCGAAGAATTGATTTGGTGCAACTCTCAAGCGCTGCGTTCCTGGCGTGATCCTTCTTTGTTGCATCCTGCGCTTCTGTTCTCATCCAGTTCCTTGCGCTTGTCCTCAAGAATAAGCGCCTTATTCACCAACTCTTGGAAATCTGGAAAGGTGTGGGTGATCAACCCTACTTGCAATCCCGAGTTAAGTCCCTTCATAAAACGAGACTGCCTGGATTTATCTGTCGCTACATCCTCAGTGCGTAGCGTGCTAGGCTGTGTGAACTTGTTCAGTAGTCGGCCACCGGGCCGATTACCTTGCTTGATGCTCTGAACTCCTCCTTCTTAAGGTCCATGATTCCTTCAGGCACGTGATCTTGTCGGAATGCACCGTGAACTCTTCCCAAGTGATATCTTGAGGGTTCTCTGCGTGGCACAGTTCTCCCACCATTCGTGGGTGTTCCTTCCAAGCGATGAGAAGCGTAAAGTACCTTCTCATTCCCTATGCATTGAGCTATGTGTAGCTTCCTCTCAATTGATCTTAACCAATCGTCGGCCTCCAACGGATTGGCATTCCCAGAGAAAGTGGGTGGGTGAGTCCTCATGAACTCGGCTGACCTTTGTATTCTCGGGCGTGGTCCCCGATTAACTTGATTAGCAAGGATCACTGCAGCGATGACGTGCTGCATTTGTTGCATCATAGCATGCATTAATCGAGTCTGAGCAGCAAGAAATGCTCCAAAATTCTGCATATCATCTGGCGGTGCGGTGCTCTATCATTGGGGTTTTCACTGGCGAGATCCACTCCCATTGCTTCCAAAGTTTCCACGGGTGTTCACCATCCGTCGATTTGCTCTAGGTTTAGAGATGAGAGGGAAACAAGAATAGACAAGTAATATGGAACTTATGCGGGGCGAAAGGGGTAACTTTAAGGTCCAACTTTATTATTAATAACTTGGTATGGCTGCTTACAATGCCTAAGGGCCTTGCAACACATACTGCACACTCAGCAAACAAAGCAAATCCAAATCAAACTAACTCGAGTCTAACGTCTAAAGGGTGACTCTTTATTCTATGACTCGACTCGTGAAGGAATCTCACTATAGAACCTATGTTCACTCATCGAGAAAACCTCCACGGCCTGGGTACGGGTCTTTGTGGCATAGGCGCGTAACGATCGCCATGTCCAAATGACTATGTCATCTGTGGTAGTCGGCAAAGCGATGTCCTCATCGAGATCGACTCCTCTGGATCTGGCTCGTGTAGCTCGAGTAATCGCTCCTGGGTGCGTCCGCATACAAAGTCATCTCCAACTCGTCAATCCTTCGTAGAAGGTGTGCCACATACTCTTGAGCTTCCCGCCATCTATTCTTCTCTGCCGTGATCTCCTTGCGGGCCTTCTGTAGCTCCTTGCTTGTATTATCTAGTACATCCTCCTGGCGGCGACAAATCGTGCCAAGCGTAATGTAACCGTGGCATCCTCATCCTGAATCTCCTTCGGTCAAGAAGGTTATCATTGTGCGGATGATAGCGAACACCGTGCTTTCCAACTCTCCGGCGTAGATATCGTAATGTGCCGCATTGCTCGTCGTGAAACTTCTTGGATACCCATCTGCATTGTAGACCTTCTAGCAGTGCAGTGTATCGGGCGATTGCCTGGGCCCTTTTTCCTAGCAGGTACCTCAATCCTCACGTCACAAGCCTTGATCAATCCCGCTTTGTCTGATCACTTCCACTTGATATTGGGGCTTCTCAAAATCTCCGAGAGTCTCAGAGCATATGCCAAAGTTCTCAAGGGCGTGACCAACTCCAAGATCATCGTTTTTGAACTCTTCCTCCATCTGTCACAAGAGTGCTTTACGTAAGAACTCGGAATTTTCGAATTGTGACAAGGTAAGGGAAAATTTCAGCAAGAGACAAGAAAAGAGTGAAGGGGATAAGTCAAGATGTCATTTCTTATCTTCACAAATTTTTAGCTTTAGAAAATAGGTTTTATCCTCACTACGACCATTCTAACTTAGGGTTGAGCCTACAGTCAAGTATGGCTCTGATACCACCTCTGTCGGGACCCCGAATTTGCAAATCCGGACCCTCTGTGTATTCAGCACTAGTCCAGGAACGCGCTAGTGCACACAGTCTTAACATCGGTATATATCACAATCATACCAAACGATACTATCAAAGTACTTTATTTAAATAACCAAACTGGTTACTTGACCTCATGGTCAAGTTACAAATGTATGCCTCGTAGGGCGAAACTTATTGAAAGAGAAATAACAGCAGCGGAAAAATCAAATAAACTTCGTGGCGCCATCCAGTATACCACAGGCAACTGACTGGGCTCGCATCCCTAAGTAGACGGGTCCTCTTGGAACTCCTCTTCCGAAACTGGCGTAGTCTCCTCTTCAACTGGTATTGTGTTGAGGCAAGGGTGAGTACTTGGTACTCAGCAAGTCATGCACTTAATTCAAGCTAATATACTATATTCATGGCTTATTACAAAGGAATAGCTCAGGGGTATATTTGCAAGAAATGACTTTTGACAAGTAATATAAGTAGATTCGAAAGCAGTAGAAATAAGTAAAGCATAAATAACTTTTCAAGAAGTTTAATAAACATTTTTCCCATCCTAAACCATATTTCCATCATCTTCCTTGTTAAACCAACCCATCTTTTCAAAACCAAGTTATTTTCATAAAATCTAACCCTTGATCAGTAATTCCAGAGCATTGTCCAAAGACTGTGGACTCGGCTATTCAAATAGATTCTACACTCTGCAGAGGTTATGCACTTTACCCACAAGATACGTCAAACACCACAAAGGCGAGTTCCTCAGTAACAAAGCCTTTGGAAGCCTCAAACAACACAGGTGGTCCTCTTGATGCGTGCTCTACACCATCCCTTCCCTTAGCCAAGGCGAAGTATGGGACCAACACACTGCTAGATGGGTACTGGCCACAGCCACGATACGCTCCCCGTACAATCACACAAACGGTGTAATCGACACCTGAGGCTCCACAAGTGAGTCCTTAGCGACTTAGTCAACTAGGGCCGTCCCATTCCAGCCATGTGGTTGCAAGTATGACCCAGTTCAAAGGCTTGCAAGGTTAAGTCCTTAGAGTGACCAGGGCAAGACTACCCGAAAAACCAAATCATCACTCCCAATGCCACAATCGCCCACTGATTACTCTTGCCACATGCCCCGAAAATCAGCGTTTATCAAACCCAGCTTGATTACCATGCACCACGTGCCATCAACTTCACATGATACTTTTCCAAAACAGGTTCAATATATCATTAAGTCCATATTAGCATTTGATTATCCAAAATCATGTTATGAGCACGTAGCGGTGTCCAAGCAAAAGATACTACAACGATCTAAACCCATGTTGGCAATTTAATAATGTCCAACTAGTAAACCACAACTAGGGTGACAAAAGGTCATGGCACATACTTAGGTAATCAAGGTGTCATATAGCAAATTGGTATTTATCTAACCCCCTTGTTTAAACCAAAGTATCTTTCTAATTAAACTAGCATGCAATAGTTTAAATCAAAATAGATTTCGAAATAGGATCAATATGGTCAAAGCACAACTTGCCTTCAAAAAGCACTTGCTCTTGGTCTTGAGTTGGATCCTGAGTCAACACTTCTCCCTCGAATCCTTCCGGCACTTCAACGTCTACTCGTAAAGCGTGCAAATAGCAAATACACAAATAAACACTATGCAAAAAGATCCCAAAACTCCAAATAAAATCCATAAACAGAGAGAACATAATTTTCTGGATTTTTAGAAACTGGAATCGTTCAAATCGGAGTTAAAATGCAAAAGTTATGATTTATTAAAGTTTAAATAATCAATTAAATAATATTTCAGAGAAAAACTTTAGTCCAAAAATTAGATAAAATTCAAATTTAGGTAGATCTTAATTTTATACAAATTTAGAAATTTGAATCACTCAAATCGGAGTTGAAACGCAAAAGTTATAAGCGTTTGAAGTTTGAATCTAAATTTGAAATCATTATTCGAATTAATAAATCATTTTCTTTTTCGGAAATTAATTATTGCGTCAGCATGGACACGTGGCAGCTCCTGATTGGCTTGCTGACGTCAGCCGGTCCATGGGCTCGGTCCACGCTCGGCTCGGGTCCACGGTGGACTCGGTCCACGGCTCCACGTGAGACTGACATGTGGGCCCACTCGGGTGACGTCATCGGCCCGGCGTCGGCGAGGCTCGGCCATGGTGGCGGCAGGTGGGGTCCCTTTGTGGCGTCATGGGTGGACGTCGGCGCTTAACTGGAGTTAGCCAGCGACATGCGGGCCCTCGACACGCGGGCCCGGCGTGTCGGCGTCCTACTGCCAGCGTGCGTGGGCCAGCGGCCGCGTCGGTCCAACTTCCCGACACGTGGCGCAATCTCGGCCGTTGGTTTGAAAATCAACGGCGCGGATTGGATCCAGGG
Source organism: Rhipidocladum racemiflorum (assembly GCA_036346355.1). Taxonomy (NCBI): domain Eukaryota; kingdom Viridiplantae; phylum Streptophyta; class Magnoliopsida; order Poales; family Poaceae; genus Rhipidocladum; species Rhipidocladum racemiflorum. Next base: position 34,155,158 of record CM070589.1, on the reverse strand, counting down.
TTAACGCGTTGAAACTACTCGATGCTCATGGGCCGTTCGATCTAGATCGGACGGTCCAGATCTAATCCTATAATCGCCTTTGCTAAAGACGTGGCGATTGAACCGCTGGATCTTGATCCAACGGTCCCGAATCTAATCGGGTTTGGAACACGTGATCTCACCTCAACCGCTCGATCTGGATCTCGACGGTCCTCCGAGCTCATGGACGGCGATGGTTTCACGCAGCGGCGCTGGCTTGACGGAGCCGAGACGATGACCACGGCTCTACGGCGCCACGGGCTTCTCGGCGAGATGAAACCTCCTTCGGGCGCGTCTGCGTCGCGGGGACTCGGATCTGGGCTCCTTCTCGGCGGAAGACGGCGGACGACGGCGAAAACGGCGCAAACCGCAGCGGAGGGAAGAGACAACTCCGGCGGCGATTGCGGCTCAACGGCGCGGCTCGAAGTAGATGGCTCGAGGAAAGCGGAGTGCGCAAGGATGAGGGCAACCTCGAGGGGCGTCTCATGCTTTAAATAGCCTCGGCGTTCGTGCCTAGACGGAAACCTAGTTAAATTCTGGCGGCGCGGGCGGCGGAGTCCTGGCCGGACTCGGCGAAGACGACGAAATCGTGGCCGCCCACGTGGCACGATCGACGGCCACGATCGCCGCGGGCGCGATCGGATCCGGGCCGGATCACGGCTCGAGCCCAGACGGCCGATCTCGGTAGTTGGATCTTGATCCAACGGTTGGGATTGATTAGGGTTAGAGTGGGTTTGGTCGAGTCACGTGGCTCGGTCGGACTCGAACTCGAGTCCGACTCGGGCTCGATCGGATGAAACGATAATCGACCCGGTCGGTCCTTTTCCAGTAATTAATATTTAAAATAATTCCCGATAATTCATTTAATTCATTAAAAATAGCAAAAGACTCAGAAAAATTCCAGAAAAATTCTGGAAAATATTTTGGATCATTTTGGACTCAAATAAAATATTTCCAATAAAATTTTATTTGCAAAATTAAATTCTTTAATTATTTCAAAATGGAATAAATTCAAATAAATTCCAAATAAATCCAAATAAATTCCAGAAAATTCCAAAAATTCACCAAAGTGCCAAATCACACATGAATTTAAGAAAAGCAAAATTTTGGGATGTTACAAGCGGGCACTTATTCTTCACGGTGACTTCATTAAGTGCACGGTAGTCAATGCACATCCTGAAACTCCCATCCTTCTTCTTGACAAACAAAACTGGCGCTCCCCATGGCGACGAACTTGGTCTGATAAATCCTTTCTCCATTAGCTCTTCAAGCTGTTTCTTCATCTCTACCAATTCTTCGGTGGACATCCGATAAGGTCTCTTTGCTATCGGCGCTGTACTAGGTACAAGCTCTATCACAAACTCTATGTCCCTGTTTGGCGGCATACCAGGTAGATCTTCAGGAAAAACATCTGGGTACTCATTCACTACTGAGACATCTTCTATGCTGATTGCCTTTGTGCTGTTAACCATCAACTGTCCAGCTCTAATGGCAGTAGCTTGAAATTCCACTTTGTTTCCACACGGGCTCTCAACTGAGATAGTCCTTCGTCCACAATCCAATACGGCCTTGTGCTTGGTTAACCAATTCATTCCCAAAATGACATCTAAGGTCTGGGTCTCCAAAATAATAAGGTTCGCTAGGAACTCTATCCCATCTATTAGTATTCTCACCCCAGAACATCCTACTTTCGTTCGGAGTTCGGAACCAGGGGTTTGAACTAAAAGCATGCATTTAAGTCTTGCAATCTCCAAATCATTTTTAGCAGCAAAACCTTGTGAAACAAACGAATGCGAAGCTCCAGAATCAAACAAAACTGTCGCAGGTGCAGAAGAGGTGTGCGAATGAAGACCCTACTGAGGAAGTCCAGGGCATAAGATTTCTTTAAAAAATGTAATGTTTCATGCTTATGAGAGAGTGATTAGTTGAGAAACCTTTGTAAGAATTCTCTCATAAAAAAATATAATATATAGCTGGATTGTGAGCATGCTGATATGTAAAGTTTTGAAGCAAGAGTATTAATAAAGATCAGATGTCTTCATAAAGCAGCTAATAATGAGTTGTGTGGAATGATAGCCATAGAGCTAGAACTTGAGGCTATGAGCACAGTGTGGTGTCATGGTATGAGCCACCGTTTGTTGTGGTACAGGTAACATGAAGGTGAGCCTGAAGGTTGTTGTTTTGAGATAAATCTTCAGTGTGTGGAAGGTTGCCAATGTCAGTATAGACAACTCGTAGAGCATGTACAGCTGATATGTTTGGTTACTCATTGTATTGGAAACCAAGACCTTAGATGCTAATCTTAGAGTGGATTAGTTATCCAAGCATAAGGTGGTTTTGGTTTGTGGTCACCGAAGTATGTCAGTACTCTCAGGTAACCGTAGTTCTGGATGGCCAGTTGATGGTCAATAGTGTGAAGCTGCTAGTCGAGAGAAAGGACCAGTGATCAGCAAATACTCACAAGTGCATCCCTAAGACTTACTTGGTATACCACCAGGCAGAGATAGCGAGTTGTGATCAAATGGGTGCCAGTATTTTCCCAATAGCTAAAAAACCCTATCAGAGGGCTGTCAATAAGTGGATAGAGATGAAGGAACAGATCGAGGAGATGTTTTGGAATTAATCAAGGATTACAACATAGGAATCTATTACCATCCCGGCAAGGTTAACGTGGTAGCCGATGTCTTGAGCCAGCAGAGTCACAATGTGAATATACTAATCAGGGAGAATCAGGACGAGATATGAACAGGAGTTAGAAGATTTCGTGTATTCCAGAATTACACCTCTCAAAGGAATCAGAAGGTTTTACACCAAAGGGAAGCTCACACCAAGATACGTTGGTCCATTCAAGATTCACAGTCGAAGAGGTGAAGTTGCTTATCAGCTAGAATTTCCGCAATTGTGAGTAGGAGTACATGATGTTTTTCACATTTCACAGTTGAAGAAGTGTTTGTGAGTACCTGAGGAACAAGCACCTCTGGAAGCCATCGATTTGCAAGAAGATTTGACTTATAAGGAATACCTCATCAAGATTTTGGACTCAGTTGATTGAGAGACAAGAAATAAATCAATCCGCTTCTGCAGAGTTCAGTGGAGTACTCACCCGTAAAGCGAAACGACTTGGGAAACCCGAAGAAAACATGGAGAAGGAGTTTCCGAGCCTATTCTCTAGTTAGCCTCGAATCTCGGGGACGAGATTCTGTTAAGGGGGGAGGTTTGTAACATCCCAAAATTTGCTTTTAATCTAATTAGTGTGTTTCTGGGTTTATTTGAATTTTTCAGAAATTATTTAAAGTCCTCGCTGTTAATTCGGATGGAAGTCTATTGAACTAATCACATTAAATAAATGTCACGCATTTTCGCATAAGCATAAAATCTAAAATTTTGTTGATAATTAAGATAATTAGTAGACGAGAGTGTTCGCTTCAAATATTTTCGAAAAACATGTTTTTTAACGTAAGTCGTTGATTTTACAAAAATCTGTACAGGTGTCTGATTCACTGAAAGAATTTTTACGAAAAATCTACCGGTCGAAAAATCACGAAACCAACTGCGTTAGGTTCCAAATAGTTGTAGTATTTTAGAGAATTTTTTTTCCAAGATTTTTGGGACTATTTTACTATTTTATCCTATTCGTTTTCTCTTTTGGTCACTATTCAAACATGAATAGCAGGGTACATCACGTATTGAATGCATTCTCCATTTCTCCCCTTGATTACGTTCGGCCTGTTGGTCTGCATGAGCGTTTTGGAAGCTAAATAACTCAGCCGTTCTCCATTCCTTTGCATGTGTGTGCTAGCCGTTTCTACTTCTAGCCGTATTAGTAACTTCCAATTTTTCTTAACCGTTAGTTGCTCTTCAATTCCTATGCGTGAAATACTCCTCCCATTTCCTTGCATGCTTGGACATTTCTCTAGTAATGTTCAGACCTTAATTTCCAGACGTTTCCTCATGCCTGACTGTTTCTCTAGTGAGGGGAAAATGCTGCTCGTTAAATCATCTCATTGAAAACTAGTAACGTAGTGCACTAGTGAATCAGTTAACGTGTCCATTGTAAATCCTTCCCTTTAAACGTGCGTGAAGTGAAGACTAGTAACGTGACCACCAGTGAATGAATTTGTTAACCAAGCCACTACCATGCATGTAGTTGGATTCTTTTCCTTTAAATAGGTGAGAGCTACTCCACGCGCAAGATGCTATTTTCCAGACGATTTGTTTTCTTCAAACCGTAGTGCACCGCCGCCGTGGTCGTCACCGCCGCTATCACCGTCGCGAGCACACCTTCCGGCTACGTCGCCTTCTTCCTGCGCCCAACGGTCTGCGCCACTGCATAGCATCGTTCGGTACTTTTCTTTATTTACGCGCGATCGGTTCCGTTGATCAGTAGATCTAATTTTTATGTGTTTGTGCATGTAAACATAAGTATCGTAGTGTTTTGTTTCGACACTCTCTGTTGTTCAACGGTAGTTGCATGATTATGATATTGTGTACCTATTTTCTATATATATATCTACCATGTTGTTTCTCCGCGTAGCACGCACGTAATTACAATAGCCGTAGTTAGTATACATACATATATAATTACTCGCTAGGCGCATGCTTGTGTAATAGCCGTAGTCGCCATCCCCACCGTCGCCGCCGACTAATTCCGGTTGACTGCGTTCGCCGCCGCCGTCGCTGTCTCTGGCCATTTTTACTAGTGTGTGTAAATCGAATACCTTCCCATGCAGCGCCACGAGCCCTCCTCACGTCGAGCAGGACCCTGCGCCGAACAGTGCAAGCTTGCATGGGAAAACTAGAAGACTAGTTGTACATGTACTTTTCTGGAAATTGCTAAATTTGTTATTTTTGCTACGATTACGTTTTAAGTCCAAACTGTAGGCAACAAATTTTGTAATTTAGTAAATATTAATACATTTCTACAGTATTTTTACTGGAATTTTATAAACAAATTTATCTTTGTTAAATTATTTACGGAAAGTCCAAACTTACGAATTTTGTATCTTTTAAACTATATGTCCAAAAATTCCAAAATAAATTTTATAAATCCTAGAAAATGATAAACTAATTGTCTGGAAGTTTTCGTGAAATTACAAGCTAGTTTGATTTGTAGTATTTTTTCTGCATGTGTGTTGTATGTTGATTTGCGTGTTTATTTGGGTTATTTATCTCACATTGCAGCGTGAGCGTCGAAATGTGTGAGGACCCAATTTCAAAGATCAAGCTCAGACCAAGACTCATTTGCTTTACGAAGGCAAGTTGTGCTTTGACCATATTTCTCCTAGCTTTTGAAAATATATTTTGTTTAAGTTATGCATGTTATGTTGATTAAAATAAATAGTTTAATTTGGGATAACTAGTTAATCAACCTAATTGTTAATTCCATCCTTGTTAATAACATTTGTATGCCATATATTCCATTGTCACCTTAAGTTGGGATTAAAATAGTTGGATGTTATGATTGTGCCAACACGGGAGGCTAGACCGTGAATAGTTGCTTAGCTATGGTTACGTGAAATATGTTTCAAATGGCAAAATAATATTGACTAATGATATATGGAATGAATTTTGGAATAAGTGTGATCTTGCCACGTGATGATGTGAAGTGTAGGTACCCTTGTGGTTCTACATGGTAATTGATGTTATTGTTGGCATGCGTTGCACAATAATCAAGTGGGGTGATAAATAGATTTAGACCAGGGCAAGTGTCAAGAATGATAGGGTGGGCCATGATTGGCACCGGGAAAGTCGTTTTGGTTCTTCGGGTAGTCTTGCCTTGATCACCCTAAGGACTTAACCTTGCAAGCCTTTGAACTGAGTCAATCGTGCAACCACATGTCTGTAATGGGGCGGACCTAGTTGAGTAGGTTGCTAATAATTTGCATTTGGTACCTCAGGGTGTCAACTATACCTTTTGTGTAGTTGAGCGGGGAGCGCGTAGGTGCTACGGCTAGGTACCCTATCCAACGGTTGGTTGACCTATACTTCGCCTGTACTAAGGGAAGGGATAGTGTGCAACAACCGGAGAGGTCCACTTGTATAGTTAGAGGCTTCTGAAATGCTTTGTTATGATCACTCATTCGCATACTCTTGTATGGTGATTCACGGCAGGCGTGGTGAGTTGGATCATATCGTGTGGGTAAAGTGCATAACCTCTGCAGAGTGTGTCAAAACTATTCGAATAGCCGAGTCCACGGTACTGGACAACGCTCGGGGATTACAGTCAAGGGTTAGATTTTCTAAAACAAAAATGTGGGAATGGGTGGCCGAGTGCCAGAGACAATTGCTGAAGTAAATTAGAGCTTTGAGCCGAATTGTTTAAAAAGAGATTGATAACTTATTATATAATATGATCTCACAACTTTTGAATCTATTAAGAGTATTTAATCAAAGCAAAATGCTGCTTGATGCAAATTAACCACTTAAGCCATTCCTTTGGAGGAAACCATGCATATAGTAATAGGATTGCACCTCTGTGCATGACTTGCTGAGTATGTTGTATACTCACCCTTGCTTTCAACAAAATCATCAGTTAAGGAGAAGACTACAACTTCAAAGAAGGTGAAGTTCCACGAGGAGGCGATTATATAGGGGTTGAACCTTGTCAGTTGCCTGTGGTAATCGATGGGAGTCAACGGCGTTATTTGTTCCATTCTTGATTATTCACATTTGTTATTGTAAGCCTGCGTGGCGGACTATATGTAAGTTGATCTTAAGGTCTTGTAACCATTTATTAAATGTTTGAAGTACTTTATTATTAATTACGCTGTGTATGATTGTGGTACTTCATCCCTGTTTAATCAGTGTGTACTAGCGTGATCCTGGACTAGTGAGAATACACAGAGGGTCCGGATTTGCAGGTCGGGTCCCGGCAATTTGTGTGAACTTGTTCGGTATTCGCCATGGTGATTACCTTGCTTGATGCTCTGAACTCCTTCTTGAGATCCATGATTCCTTCAGGCACGTGATAATCTTTTAACGCAATCGTGAACTCCTCCCAAGTGATATTTTGAGGGTTCTCTGCGTGGCACGAAGTTCTTCCACCATTCGGCGGCTGTTCCTTCCAACTGATGAGAAGCGTAGAGTACCTTCTCATTTCCTATACATTGAGCAACGTGTAGCTTCCTCTCAATTGACCTTAACCAATCATCAGCCTCCAACGGATTGGCATTCCCAGAAAAAGTGGGTGGATGAGTCCTCATGAACTCTGACAGTCTTGAATTCTGGCGTTGTCCGTGATTAACTTGATTAGCAGTGGCCTGAGCAGTGACGTGTTGCATCTGTTGCACCATAGCATGCATCAACTGAGTCTGAGCAGCAAGAAATGCTCCAAAATTCTGCATGTCCAGTGGCGGTGCTGGTGCTCCATCATTGGGGTTTTCTGCTGGGCGAGAACCACTTCCATTGCTTCCAAGGTTTCCGCGGGTGTTCACCATCTGTCGATTGCTCCAAGGTTTCAGAGATGAGAGGGAAACAGGAATAGATAAGTAATATGGAACTTATGCGGGGCGAAAAGGTGTAACTTAAAGTCCAACTTTATTATTTTAATCAATAGTAACTTGGTATGGTTGCTTACAATGCCTAGGGGCCTTGCAACACAAACTGCACACTCAGCAAGCAATGAAAATCCAAATCGAACTAACACTGGAGTCTAACGCCTAAAGAGTGACTCCTAATTCTATGACGTGACTAGGCGAAGGAGTCTCACTATAGGACCTACGCTCACTCATCGAGAAAACCTCCACGGCCTGGGTACGGAGGCTGCGGCATAGGCGCGAAACGATTGCCATGTCCAGCAACTGTGTCATCTGTGGTAGTCGAAGAAGCAGTGTCCTCCTCAAGCTCCGGCTCCTTCGGGTCTGGCTCGTGCAGCTCGAGCATTGGCTCCGGCTCTGGTGCGTACAATGCCGTCTCTAACTCTCCAATCCTTTGCAGAAGGTGTGACACATACTCCTGAGCTTCCCGCCATCTGTTCTTCTCTGTCGTGATCTCATTGCGGGCCTTCAGTAGCTCCTTGCTTGTATCATCGAGTACATCCTCCTGGGCGACAACAAGTCGTGCCAACTGTGTGACCATGGCATTCTCATCCTGAATCGCCTTCGGGTCAAGAAGGTTATTGCTGCGCGGATGATATCGGAACACCGAGCTCTCCAACTCTCTGGCGTAGATACGGGTAATGTGCCGCATTGCTCGTCATGACACCTCTTGGATACCCATATGCATTGTAGATCTCCTGGCAGTGCAATGTATCGGGCGATTGCCTGGGCCCTTCTTCCTAGCAGGTACCACAATCTTTACGTCACAAGCCTTGATCAATCCTGCTTGTCTGATTACGTCCACTTGATATTGCGGCTTCTCAAAATCTCCAAGAGTCTGTAGCATACGCCAAAGTTCCGCGGCGTGACCAACCTCCAGATCTACGTAGTTGAACTCTCCCTCCATCTGTCACAAGAGTGCTCACGTAAGAAGTCGAAATTTTTAAATCGTGACAAGGTAAGGAAAAATCCAGCAAGAGACAAGAAAAGAGAGAAGGGCATAAGTCGAGATGTCATTTCTTATCTTGACGAACTTTTAACCTTTAGAAAATAGGTTTTAACCTCTCTACGACCATTCTAGCTAGGGTTGAGCCTACGGTCAATATGGCTCTGATACCACCTCTGTCGGGACCCCGAATATGCAAATCCGGACCCTCTATGTATTCAGCACTAGTCCAGGAACGCGCTAGTGCACACAGTCTTAACATCGGTAAATATCACAATCATACCACTCGATACTAATAAAGTACTTTAATTAGATAGTCAAACTGGTTGCTCGACCTTATGGTCAAGTTACAAATATACGCACGCAGGCTAAACTTATTAAGAGAGAAATAATAGCAATAAAAATAAGATAACCCGTGGCGCCATCCAAAGATACCACAGGCAACTGACTGGGCTCGCTCCCTAAGTAGACGGTTCTTCTTGGAGCTCCTCCTCCAAAGCTGGTGTAGTCTCCTCTTCAACTGGTGTTGTATTGTGGCAAGGGTGAGTACTTGGTACTCAGCAAGTCATGCACAGAATGCAGCTAATATACTACATGCATGGCTTAATCAAAGGAATAGCTCAGGGTATATTTGCAATAAAACAGCATTTGACAAGTAGCATAAGTAGATTCGAAAGCAATAGAAACAAGTATAGTATCAATAACTTTTCCAGGAGTTTAATCAACATTCTTCCCATTCCTAAACCATATTTCCATCAACATCATTATTTAACCAAACTCAACCTTTCAAGTCCAAGTTATTTTCAAGAAAATCTAACCCTTGACTGTAATTCCCGAGCGATGTCCAATACAGCGGACACGGCTATTCGAATAGATTTTACACTCTGCAGAGGTTATGCACTTTACCCACAAGATACAGTCAAACACCACAAAGGCGAGTTCCCGTAACAAAGTCTTTCGGAAACTTCTAACAATACAAGTGAGCCTCCCCGGTTATTGCACACTAACCCTTCCCTTAGCGAAGGCGAAGTTTAGGCCAATCAACCGTTAGATGGGTACTGGCCTCGGCCAGACGCTCCCCCGCACAACTTACACAAAGGGTGTAGTTGACCTCCGAGGTCCCACAGTGCGTTATTAGCAACTTAGTCAACTAGGTCCGTCCCATTCTGAGACATGTGGTTGCACGCTTAACTCGATTCAAAGGCTTGCAAGGTTAAGTCCTTTGGGTGACCAGGCAAGACTACCCGAAGAACCAAACCAACATTCCCAATGCCACAAGCGGCCCACTGATCATTCTTGCCACATGCCCCGGTCAAAAGCTATTTATCAAACCCCAGTTGATTACCATGCACCACGTGCCATCAACATCACATGATACCTTTCCAAAACAGGTTCAATATATCATTAAGTCAATATTAACATTTGATTGTCCAAAATCATGTCATGAGCACGTAGCAGGTCTAAGCCATATACTACAACGATCTACAAACCCATGTTGGCAATTTAGTAATGTCCAACTAGTAATCCACAACTAGGGTGACAAGGGGGTCATGGCACATATTTAAATAGTCAAGGTGTCATACAGCAATTTGGCATTTATCTAATTTCCCATAATTAAGTAAAACATTTTCTATTTGAACTAGCATGCAATACATTAAACCAAAATAGGTTTCAAAATGGGATCAATATGGTCAAAGCACAACTTGCCTTCAAAAAGTACTTGTTCTTGGTCCTAAGTTGGATCCTGAGTCAATACTTCTCCTTCGAATCCTTCCGGCACTTCAACGTCTACTCGTAACACGTGCAAATAGCAACAAATGAATAAAACAGTAGACAAAAGTATCCAAACATCCAAATAAAGTTCATAAACAGAGAGAACATAATTTTATGAATTTTTAGAAACTGGAATCGCTCAAATCGGAGTTAAAACACAAAAGTTATAATTATTTAATGTTTAAATAATCAATTAAATAATTTTACAGAGAAAAACTTTAGTCCAAAAATTAAATAAAATTCATAATTAGGTAAATCTCAATTTTATACAAATTTAGAAATTTGAATCACTCAAATCGGAGTTGAAACGCAAAAGTTATAAGCGTTTGAAGTTTGAAAAAAAAATTGAAATCATTATTTCGAATTAATAAATCATTTTCGTTTTCGGAAATTAATTATTGCGTCAGCCTGGACACGTGGCAGCCTCTGATTGGGCGGCTGACGTCAGCTGGTCCACGGCCTCGGTCCACGGTTTGGCTCGGGTCTACCGTGGACTCGGTCCAACGGGCCAGTGTCGGCGACACCACGGGTCCCAGCTGGGGTAGCGTCATTCTTTGGCGTCGGCCGAGGCTCGACCACGGTGTTGACATGTAGGACCCGCGGTGGCGTCATCGGCCGGCGTCACTACCGGCGAGGTGGCGGCTGATGTGCGGGCCCGCCATGGCGTCAACGTGGCGTCATGGTGCGATTAACTGTCCGTGACCGACACGCGGGCCAGCGTGTCGAGACACGCGCGCTCACGTGTCTTGTGCGCGACGGCAGGGCACACGTGGCACGATCGTGTCCGTTGATTTGAAAATCAACGGCCGCGATTAGATCTAGGGATAACACGTTGAAAACTACACGGTGATCGTGGGCCGTTCGATCTAGATCGGACGGTCCAGATCTAACCCTACGTTATCGCTGCTACGGCACGTGGTGATCGTGGGCCGTTGGATCTTGATCCAACGGTCCAGATCTAATCGGGTTTGGAAACACGTGAACTCACCTCAATCGCACGATCAAGATCGGACGGCGCGCAGAGCTCGCGAGGGCTGATGGCGGTGCGGTGGTCGGGGACGAATGGAGCTGGGGAAGGCGACCTTCGAAGCGGCGTTGCGGTGCTCCTCCGGCGAGATGGGTGCACGGCTCGGGCGCGTCTCGGCGAGGTTTTCGGATCTGGGCTCGGTGTCGACGGAGCGGCTCTGACACCTGGCGAGAGGCAGCGAAACCACCGTGGAGATCCAACCAACTCCGGCGAGCAATCGGGCACGAACGGCGGCGGCTAGGGTTTTGGGAGGTGGGGCAAAAGGTGCGCACGGTTGTAGCGAACCTCGGAGGCGGCACGGGGCTTTAAATAGCCTCGGCATGCGCAGCGTGGCGGAGCCCTATGCCCCTTACGGAGCGATCGAGCCGGATTCGGCCGGGAAGACGACGCCTCCACCGGCCCACGTGTCGCGATCGGCCAGTCCGCGATCGCGTGGGTGCGATCGGATCCGACCGGACTCGGGCTCGAACCGGTGCGGTCCAATCCGGACCGTTGGATCTCGATCCAACGGTCGGGATCGATTAGGTTTAGGGCTGGTTCGGTCGAGTCATGTGGCTCGGGTCGGACTCGATCCGACTTCGAGTTCGACTTCGGTCGGATGAACAGTACTTGACCCGACTCGATTTTCCAGCGATTTAATATTTAAAATAATTTCTAGTAATTCATTTGATTCAAGAAAAATAGTAAAATACTCAGAAAAATTCCAGAAAAATTCTGGAAAATATTTTGGAACATTTTGGACTCAAATAAAATATTTCCAACAAATTTTTATTTGCAAAGTTTAATTCTTTAATTATTTCAAAATGGAATAAATTCAAATTAAATCCAAATAAATTCCAGAAAATTCCAAAAATTCACAAATGTGCAAAATAATATTTACTTTCATGAAAAGAAAAAATTGGGGTGTTACAAGAAGACCAAGGCAAGTCGTCCTATCCACATCACAGCGAGGAGGTCTTTGTTTGAAGCTGGGATCCAGGAGACGTAGCGTCGAGCGATGCGGCATATCACTCGCACCTACTCATCAGAGTTGGAGGGCACTGTGTTCCGTCACCATCCGCGCAGAGATAACCATTTTGATCGAGAGCCGATAGTGGAGGTGGATGCCACGGTCACTCACCTGGCAAGGTTTGTCGTCGCCCAGGAGGACGTCATCGATGAAACAATTTAGTAACTGCAGAAGGCCCGCGTTGAGGTTGAGGATGTCAAGAAGCAACTACGAGAGGCTCGAGAGTACCTAACTCACTCTATTAAGAGGGTCCATGAGCTGGAGATGGCACTGTACGGGCCTGAACCAGAGCCAGTGTTGGAGCTGCACGACCCAGATCCGGAGGAGTCGAAGAAGCTACAGGAGACACCGGCACAGGAGCACCAGCCAGCACCAGAGTTGAAAGAAGATGCTGCTTCGTCGACCACAGTCGTGGTTGGTTATGGAGATCGCTTCGCGCTGATGCCATCTCACCCGCCAGTGTATCCGCCGGGGAGTTCCTAGGGAGGATGGCTCTAGGAGTGAGCGTTCAGGATTAGTAGTTGAGACTCCTTCATTGAGTCGTGTCTAAGAATAAAGAGTCACCCTTAGAGGCGTTAGACTCTAGTGTGTTAGTTCGATTTGAATTTTCATGCTTGTTGAGTGTTCGGTATGTGTTGCATGGCCCTTAGGCATTGTGAGCAACCATACCCAGTTATTATGAATAAAAAAATAAAGTTGGATTTTGTGTTGAACCTTTGACCCCGCATAAGTTTCCCTGCTACTCGTCTATTCTTGTTCCCTCTCATCTATAAACCTTGGAACAATTGGCAGATGGTGAACAGCCGCGGAAACAACGGAGGCAATGTTAGTGGTTCTTGCCTAGCTAGGAACCGAGATGCTGGAGACCAGGCGCCCCATCCAGCACCACAAGTGGATATGCAGAACTTCGAAGCTTTCCTCATTACACGCCATGATGCAGGAAATGCAGCAGATCACTACCCAAGCTATGGCCAATCAGAACAATCAAGCAAATCAGGGGCAGCGTCAGAACTCAATGTTGTCAGAGTTCATGAGGACTCACCCGCCCACTTTTTCAGGGAATGCCAATCCATTGGAGGCGGATGACTGGTTGAGGTCGATTGAAAGGAAGCTGAACATCACCCAGTGCGTGGGGAATGAGAGGGTGCTTTATGCCTCTCATCAGTTAGAAGAAACTGCAGCTGAATGGTGGGAGAACTTCTATGCTGAACATGAGAACCCCCAGGGCATCACTTGGGAGGAGTTCACAGCTGCATTCCGCCAGTATCATGTGCCAGAAGGGATCATGGACCTCAAGAAGGAGGAGTTCAGGGCACTGAAGCAAGGCAATCAGCCAGTGTTTGAGTATCTGAACAAGTTCACTCAATTGGCACGCTACGCACCTGAAGACGTAGTGATGGACAAGGCAAGACAGTCCCGTTTCATGAAGTGACTGAATTCTAGACTGCAGGTGGGATTGATTACTCACACGTTTCCCAACTTCCAGGAGTTGGTGAACAAGGCGCTCATTCTGGAGGATAAGCGCAAAGAGCTGGTGGATAACCATAAGCATAGGATGGTGCAGTAGGGAGCATGTCAGGGAGCTCAGCGTTTGAGGGTTGCGCCAAACCAGTTCTTTCGGTACCAGCCATAGAATGCTGCAAGTACATCATCGCCAACACCGAGACCTGCCAGCCAGGGCTACTCGACACCAGCTCCAGCCAGGAATGCCGTTGTAGGGAGTCAGCAGAGCACAGTGAAGCGTTGCTTTCACTGCAATGAGCCAGGGCACTTCGCCAACTATTGCCCCAAGAAGGGAGGAGGTGTGACCCCAGTTCATTTCAATCTGGGATCTACGCTGGCAACAACACCTCCACCAGGAGCAAACCATGGAGCTGCACAGCCGAGAGCTGCAACTCAGACTATGGTGAGAGGCAGAGTCAACCATGTCACTGCAGATGCACTACAGAATGCTTCGGACGTCGTAATGGGTAAGTTACTGGTTAACTCAGTCCTACAATAGTTTTGTTTGACTCTGGAGCTTTGCATTCATTCGTCTCTCAAGGTTTTGCTGGTAAAAGCGATTTGGAGATTGTGAGTCTTAAATGCATGCTTGTAGTTCAAACCCCTGGGTCAGAACTCAGAACTAAAGAAGGATGTTCTGGAGTAAGAATATTAATAGATGGGGTAGAATTCCTAGCGAACCTCATTATGTTGGGAACCCATACCCTAGATGTTATCTTGGGAATGAATTGGTTATCCAAGCACAAGGCCGTACTAGACTGTGGACGAAGAGTCATCTCAGTTGAGATTCAAGCGACCGCTATTATAGATGGACAATTGATGGTCAACAGTACGAAGGCTATCAGCATTGAAGATGTACCGGTAGTCTGTGAGTACCCGGATGTTTTTCCCGAAGATCTACCAGGTATGCCACTAGACAGAGACATGGAGTTTTTGATAGAGTTGGTACTGGGAACAACCCCGATAGCCAAGAGACCTTACCGAATGTCTAGCGACGAGTTGGTAGAGATGAAGAAGCAGATCGAAGAGCTGATGGAGAAAGGATTTATCAGACCCAGTTCGTCGCCATGGGGGGCTCCAGTTTTGTTTGTCAAGAAGAAGGACGAGAGTTTTCGAATGTGTATAGACTACCGTGCCCTTAATAAGGTCACCGTGAACAACAAGTATCCGCTACCCAGGATCGATGATATGTTCGATCGGTTGAGAGGATCCAGAATTTTCTCCAAGATCAACCTGAGATCAGGATATCACCAGTTAAAAATCCGATCATAAGATGTGCCGAAGACTGCATTTTCGTCGAGATATGGGCATTATGAATTTACAATTATGTCCTTTGGTCTGACAAATGCACCTGCTTATTTCATGAACTTGATGAATAAAGTTTTCATGGAATACCTGGATAAGTTTGTCGTCGTGTTCATAGATAACATACTTATTTACTCCAAGACAATAGAAGAACACGCCGAGCATTTGAGGCTAGTTCTTGAGAAGTTGCGAGAGCAGCAACTATTTGCCAAGTTTAGCAAATGTGACTTCTGGAAGGACAAGGTAGAGTTTCTCGGACATGTAATGACTACGGAAGGAGTCGCAGTTGACCCAAGCAAGGTGGAAGCTGTATTGCATTGGGAATAGCCAAAGACAGTGACCCAGATCCGTAGTTTTCTAGGGATGGCTGGTTATTACCGCCGTTTTATTGAGGGATTCTCGACGATTGCGAGTCCTCTCACGCAATTGTTGAAGAAAGAAAAGAAGTTTACCTGGACACCAGAGTGCGAGAAGGGTTTTCAAGAGCTGAAGAAGCGATTGACATCAGCACCAGTCTTAGTTCTACTGGATGTTAATCAAAGCTTTGATATCTATTGTGATGCATCGCGCCAAGGATTGGGATGTGTGTTGATGCAGAACCAGAAGGTCATTGCATATGTGTGGGATGCTTGAGATGGGGGTCCCGCAAGTGGGGCCTACACCCAACTGGGCCGAAGGCGGGGAAGTAGGCCCAGAGCCTGGAAGCGCCATGATGGGCCCGGGGGATGGCCCGACTTGTTCCCCAAGGCAGCTCGCCGATCCTTCAGCGAAGCTTCGTGCCATGCCCAAACAACCCGTCAAAAGCGAAGCATGCGGCCTGACATCGCCAGAGCCTGCAGGCGCCGGAACCTGACGAAGTGGCAGGCGCGGGTCGGGGAAAGCACAACTACATCCCCAAGACGTAGTGGGGCCTAGTCGATAAAAGACAAAGTATGTACTCATGAAGCCACCATGTTCAGGGCCAGGTGGCGCCCATTTTGTGGCATATCCTTCCCATAGTACAAAAGGGGGGGAAGAAAAAAAGGACACATGCTCATATATCCAAGAACACAGGACTAGGGTATTATCTCCCCCGTGAGAGCCCGAACCTGTCTAAAAAGAGATCGCCCTCGCATCCTGTGTTACCATCTAGCTCTGATCCCGCACGAATCCCCTAGAACAACAAATCTCATTGCCGGCGAAATCGATCGTTGACAGTTGGTGTGCCAGGTAGGGGATTGTGCCAAGATCTTCGTCGAGCTTGATGGCTGCGACGAGCGGAGTCTCCACAGTCTTCTTCCTGGGCCAGGTTTTCCACTTCGGAAGCCTGACCTTCATCTCCAACAGCCTCGGGAACCTTTCCCTCGCTGAAGAGGCCGCGTTGAAGCAGGGCGAGGTCTCCGGCGAGCCATCACCACGACTTCCGCGCCAACCGGGCGGTCCCCCTGTCTCGTGCTCTAAAGCACCGAGTAGGGGACCGAAGGTCCGGTCCTGCCAAGGAGTCGGACTCATGGGCGCCGAGACACGAATGGTGGGGGTTCTCACCGCCAAACCACTCGGCACTCTCGAGTGCCTGGAGCTATCCTCTTCAGGCTCGCCCAGCTCACTGGCCGAGTCAGAAGAAAGCCTAGAGAGTTGCTGGAATTTCCGTAGAGTCTGCGTAATCGAGGGCTCGCGGGAGGATTCGCAGCAACGCCTCGACACTTCGGTCGCCGCCGACTTGGAAGGTGGTCGAACAACAGAACCGGACGCGCGGCAGCGTGCTCTGCGGGACCGCGCCCGTGGCGTCAATGAAGACATTCTGCAAGCCAAGATGGGGGACCAAGAGGTCTTCCATACTCCACAGCAGAATATCGTCGCCTCCAAGACGCTCCTGGATACCTTGAGCCCTATGCTAGGGGCGGGCGATCCCGCCGCCCCGATCGTGGCCCAAGTAAAGGCCATGGTGACGGCGGCGGCGATCCAGCAGGCCCAGACCGAACAGCAGGCAAAGGAGCGGTCACGCGGTCCGGCATGGACCCAGACCGCCAGCAGCCGGTCAGGTCGGGAAGACCCCCGCCAGGGACATCATGTTCCTCCCTACGGAGACGACTTGCGACACAGCATGAACCGCGACCTCCGTTCCAACCTCGACGCTAGGCACCGCGACCGAGAAAGGGAGGAGCAACACCGCCATGCCGACGAGTATGAACATTACGGCATCCTTCCACGAGATCGCGAAGCACGCCAAGTGCGATCCCCTCCACGCCGATCACCGCCTGGGGGTTACCGCGGGGTCATAGAAGGGGTTCGCGCGTTTACCTGTCGGGACCCGAATCTGCAAATCCGGACCCTCTGTGTATTCAGCACTAGTCCAGGAACGCGCTAGTGCACACAGTCTTAACATCGGTAAATATCACAATCATACCACTCGATACTAATAAAGTACTTTAATTAGATAGTCAAACTGGTTGCTCGACCTTATGGTCAAGTTACAAATATACGCCTCGCAGGGTGAAACTTATTAAAAGAGAAATAATAGCAGCGGAAAATAAGATAACTTCGTGGCGCCATCCAAAGATACCACGAGGCAACCTGATTCGGGCTCGCTCCCTAAGTAGACGGTTCCTCTTGGAGCTCCTCCTCCAAAGCTGGTGTAGTTTCCTCTTCAACTGGTGTTGTATTGTGGCACGGGTGAGTACTTGGTACTCAGCAAGTCATGCACAGAACGCAGCTAATATACTACATGCATGGCTTAATACAAAGGAATAGCTCAAGGTTTATTTGCAGTAAACAGCATTTAACAAGTATCATAAGTAGATTCGAAAGCAGTAGAACAAATATAAGATCAATAACTTTTTCAGGAGTTAAATAAACATCTTTCCAAATCCTAATCCATATTTCCATCAACATCATTATTAAACCAAACCCAACCTTTCAAGTCCAAGTTATTTTCAAGAAAATCTAACCCTTGACTGTAATTCCTGAGCGATGTCCAATACCGCGGACACGGCTATTCGAATAGATTCTACACTCTGCAGAGGTTATGCACTTTACCCACAAGATACAGTCAAACACCACAAAGGCGAGTTCCCGTAACAAAGTCTTTCGGAAACTTCTAACAATACAAGTGAGCCTCCCCGGTTATTGCACACTAACCCTTCCCTTAGCTAAGGCGAAGTTTAGGCCAATCAACCGTTAGATGGGTACCTGGCCGCAGCCCCGGTACGCTCCCCCGTACAACTTACACAAAGGGTGTAGTTGACAACCTGAGGTCCCACAGGTACGTTATTGGTTCACCGAGGCTGGGGGAGACGACCCACGCGACGGCATTCTGGGGCTTCTCCGGCGAAGGGAGTGGTCGGGGTCGACGCGTCTCGTTCTGGGGATCACGGATCTGGACTTCAACGCAGCAGAGACATCCTCCCGTCGGCGCAAAAGACCACAAACCGCGGTGGCTATTCTTAACTTCGGCGAGCAATCGCGGCTAGACGGTGGGGATCCTGACGACGCGAGCTAGGGTTTCGGGTTCGGCGTGGAAAGGCGATCCTCGGGCACCGATTCACTCTTTAAATAGGCTAGGTTTCCGAATCCAACACGGCGGCGGAGAGGAACAGTCTCGCCGGGGAAATCGGAACGAACACGATGCACAGGAGCCGTACACGTGTCACGATCTACGGCTCCGATTCAGTCTGGCTCAGCGCGTCTACTCGGTCATCCACGGGCGGCCAGGCGCCGCCTTGGCCGTTGGATCTTGATCCAACGGTTGCGGAGCTAGGGTTCGGGCGACGCGGTTCGACCCGACCGTGGCTCGGGTCGGACTCGAACTCGAGTCTGACTCGGGCTCGGTCGGATGAACAGTACTTGACCCAAATCGATTTTCCAGCGATTTAATAATTAAAATAATTCCCAGTAATTTATTTAATTCATTAAAAATAGCAAAAGACTCAGAAAAATTCCAGAAAAATTCTGGAAAATATTTTGGAACATTTTGGACTCAAATAAAATATTTCCAACAAATTTTTATTTGCAAAGTTTAATTCTTTAATTATTTCAAAATGGAATAAATTCAAATAACTTCCAAATAAATCCAAATAAATTCCAGAAAATTCCAAAAATTCACCAAAGTGCCAAATCACACATGAATTTAAGAAAAGCAAAATTTTGGGGTGTTACAAACCTACCCCCCTTAACAGAATCTCATCCCCGAGATTCAGGGCTCTCTACAGAATAGGTTCGGAAACGCTTTCTTTAAATCCTCTTCGCGCTCCCAAGTTGCTTCACTCTCCGCATGGTTGCTCCATTGAACTCTGCAGAAACGGGTTGACTTGTTCCTCGTCTCCCGATCCATGGTGTCCAGAATCTTCACAGGATGCTCCTTGTAGGTCAGATCTTCTTGTAGCTCAATTGACTCTAGCGGTGTCTGCTCCTCAGGCACTCGGAGACACTTCTTTAGCTGGGACACATGGAACACGTCATGTACTCCTGCTTAACGATCATGCAACTCTAGCTGGTAAGCAACTTCGCCTCTGCGGCTCAAAATCTTAAATGGTCCAACATAACGGGGTGCAAGTTTTCCTTTGGCATGGAATCTCTTAACTCCTCTGAGCGGTGTGACTCTGAGATACACGAAATCCTCTGGTTCGAAACTCAGGTCTCGGCGACGGTTGTCACCATAACTCTTCTGTCGTGATTGGGCTATCTTCAATCTCTCCCTGATCATGGCAATCTGTTCTTCAGCTTCTTGAAGGATATCAGGCCCGAAGACATGGCGCTCGCCGGTCTCATTCCAGTTCAATGGCGTCCGGCAGGGTCGACCATACAGTGCCTCAAAAGGTGACATTTGCAAACTTGCTTGGTAACTGTTGTTGTAACTGAACTCCGCATACGGCAAACTCTTATCCCAAGAGGTAGCATAAGCCAATGCACACGCTCTTAGCATATCCTCCAGAATCTGATTGACTCTTTCGGTCTGTCCATCCGTCTGTGGATGATAGGCTGTACTGAAGTTCAAACGGGTTCCCATGGCTTCATGCAACTTATTCCAGAACCTTGAGGTAAATTGTGTACCTCCGTCCGATACAATCCTATTTGGCACTCTGTGCAAACAGACGATCCTGGTCATATACAACTCTGCTAACTTATCTCCCGAGTAAGTGGTCTTCACGGGGATAAAATGGGCGACCTTGGTCAAGCGATCCACTATAACCCATATGGAGTCATAACCTCCTTGAGTCTTAGGCAAACCGGTAATGAAATCCATTCCGATTTCCTCCCACTTCCACTCAGTATTTCCGGTAATTTGCAACAATCCTGCTGGTTTCTGATGCATTGCCTTGACTCTCTGGCATACATCGCACAATGCAACATGCTCGGCAACTTCACGCTTCATGCTCGGCCACCAGAATCTTTCCTTCAAATCCTGATACATCTTGGCACTTCCTGGGTGAATTGAATACTTGGAGTCATGGGCTTCCTCCAAAATCAGTTGCTTTAATTCCTTCTTGTTGGGCACACAAATCCGATCCTTCATCCATAACGTGCCCTGCTCATCTAGCTTGAAATCCTTTGCCTTGCCTTCCCCCATTTTGGACTTAATCCTGCGGATCTTGTCATCATCCTTCTGTCCTTCCCGAATCTGATCTTCTAGGGTAGGCTTTACTTCCAATCCGGCCAAGAATCCGCTAGGTACGACCTCAATCTTCATTCTCTGAAATTCCTGGCATAGCTCATCCTGATTCGTGGCTATCAACATATTCACGGTATGGCTTTTCTGACTCAAGGCATCGGCCACCACATTAGCCTTTCCGGGATGATAATGGATTCCGACATTGTAATCCTTAATCAACTCTAACCATCTCCTTTGCCTCATATTCAGATCCGACTGGGTGAATATGTACTTAAGGCTCTTATGATCCGTGTACACTTCACATCTGTTCCCGATCAGATAGTGACGCCGTATCTTCAAGGCATGCACTACGGCAGCTAGCTCTAGGTCATGCGTCGGATAATTCTCCTCATGCGGCCTCAACTGCCTTGATGCATAAGCAACGACCTTTCCATTCTGCATCAGCACACATCCAAGTCCTTGGCGCGATGCATCACAATAGATATCAAAGCTTTGATTGACGTCCGGCAAGACTAACACTGGTGCTGATGTCAATCTCGTCTTCAGTTCTTGGAATCCTTTCTCGCACTCTGGCGTCCATGTAAACTTCTTCTCCTTTTTCAGCAATTGCGTAAGAGGTTTCACAATTACATGTCCAAGGAATTCCACCTTGTCCTTCCAAAAATCGCATTTACTGAATTTGGCGAAGAGCTGTTGTTCCCTTAGCTTTTCCAAAACTCGCCTCAAGTGCTCTGCATGTTCATCCTCTGTCTTGGAGTAGATCAAGATATCATCTATAAACACAACAACAAACTTGTCCAAATACTCCATGAACACCTTATTCATCATATTCATGAAATATACTGGCGCATTCGTCAAACCAAAGGACATAACTGTAAACTCGTAATGTCCATATCTCGACGAGAATGCGGTCTTCGGAATATCCTCTGATCGGATCTTCAACTGGTGGTATCCTGATCTCAAATCAATCTTAGAGAAAACTCCGGCTCCTCTCAGCTGATCAAACAAATCATCGATCCTGGGTAGCGGATACTTATTTTCACGGTGACTTCATTGAGTGCACGGTAGTCAATGCACTTCCTGAAACTCCCGTCCTTCTTCTTGACAAACAGAACTGGCGCTCCCCACGGCGACGAACTCCGTCTGATAAATCCTTTCTCCATTAACTCTTCGAGTTGCTTCTTCATCTCTACCAATTCTTCGGTGGACATCCGATAAGGTCTCTTTGCTATCGGTGCTGTTCAAGGTACAAAGCTCTATCACAAACTCTATGTCTCTGTCTGGCGGCATACCAGGTAGATCTTCAAGAAAGACATCTGGGTACTCATTCACCACTGAGACATCTTCTATGCTGATTGCCTTGGCGCTGTTAACCATCAACTGTCCATCTCTAACGGCGGTAGCTTGGAATTCCACTTTCTTTCCACACAGGCTCTCCACTGAGATAATCCTTCGTCCACAATCTAATACAGCCTTGTGCTTGGATAAGCAATCCATTCCCAAAATAACATCTAAGATCTGGGTCTCCAAAATAATAAGGTTCGCTAGGAACTCTATCCCATCTATTAGTATTCTCACCCCAGAACATCCTACTTTCGTTCGGAGTTCGGAACCAGGGGTTTGAACTAAAAGCATGCATTTAAGTCTTGCAATCTCCAAATCATTTTTAGCAGCAAAGCCTTGAGAAACAAACGAATGCGAAGCTTCAGAATCAAACAAAGCGTTGCAGTACTTGAGTTGACAAGTAACTTACCCAAAGACGTCATCCGTGGCATTCGAAGTGCATCTGCGGGTGGCATGGTTGACTCGGCCTCTCACCACGGTGCAGGGTGCCGCTCCTGGTCTGTCTTTGTCCTCGGTTTGCTCCTAGTGTTGGCGTCCTGGCTGGTGTGGATCCCAGATTGAAGCAAACTGGGGTCACTCCTGCTGTCTTCTTAGGACAACTATTGGCAAAGTGTCCTGGCTCGTTGCAGTTGTAGCAACGTCTCACTGTCCCCTGTTGACTGCCTGAAGCGGCGATTCTGGCTGGGGCTGGAGTCTGATAGTTCTGATTGACGGGTCTTGGTGCTGGCGACGGTGTCCTTGTAGCATTCTGTGGTTGGAATTTGAAAAACTGATTTGGCACAACCCTCAAGCGTTGCTGCGATCCCTGATGCTGCATCCTGCGCTTCCTGTTCTCATCCAGTTCCTTGCGCTTGTCCTCAAGAATAAGCGCTTTATTCACCAACTCTTGAAAATCTGGAAAGGTGTAGGTGATCAGTCCCACCTGTAGTCCTGAGTTAAGTCCCTTCATAAAGCGAGACTGTCTGGCTTTATCTGTCGCTACGTCTTCAGGTGCGTAACGAGCAAGCTGTGTGAACTTATTTAGGTATTCGGCCACCGGCTGGCTGCATTGCTTCAGTGCTCTGAACTCCTCCTTCTTGAGGTCCATAATTCCTTCTGGCACATGATACTGACGAAACGCAGCTATGGACTCCTCCCAAGTGATGTCTTGAGGGTTCTCTTGCGTGGCACAGAAGTTTTCCCACCATTCAGCGGCGGTCCCTTCTAACTGATGAGAAGCGTAGAGTACCTTCTCGTTTCCCATGCATTGAGCAATGTGTAGCTTCCTCTCAATTGACCTTAACCAGTCATTGACCTCCAACGGATTGGCATTCCCAGAGAAAGTGGGTGGATGAGTCCTCATGAATTCCGACAGTCTTGTATTCTAGCGTTGCCCCTGATTGGCTTGATTAGCGGTGGCCTGAGCAGTGACGTGTTGCATCTGTTGCATCATAGCATGCATCAACTGAGTATGAGCAGCAAGAAAAGCTCCAAAATTCTACATGTCCACTGGCGGTGCTGCTGCTCCATCATTGGGGTTTTCAGCTGGGCGAGAACCACTGCCATTGCCTCCAAGGTTTCCGCGGGTGTTCACCATCTGTCGATTGCTCCGAGGTTTAGAGATGAGAGGGAACAAGAATAGATGAGTAACAGGGAAACTTATGCAGGGGAAAAGTGTAACTCAAAATCCAACTTTATTAATAATAATAACTTGGTATGGTTGCTTACAATGCCTAAGGGCCTTGCAACACATACTGCACACTCAGCAAACAATGAAAAACCAACGCCTCCAAAGGGTGACTCTTATTCTATAACGTGACTCGACAAAGGAGTCTCAACCTCAAAACCTGCGCTCACTCATCGAGAAAACCTCCACTGCCTCCTCGCGGCGGGTGCGGCGGCATCGGGGCGAAACAATCGCCATGCCTTGCAACTGCAGCTGTGGTCGACGACGCGGCGTCTTCCTCTGACTCTGGATCTGGCTGTTGCTGTGGCTGTGGCGCGGGTGCAGGTGGCTCCTCTTCTGGTTCCTCCTCTGGGTCTGGAGCGTCCAACTCCAACACTGGATCGGGGCCCTGTCCATACAGTGCGGTTTCCAATTCTGCGATTCTTTCCGCAGCAAAAGCGACATACTCACGAGCATTCTCCAAGTGCTTCTTCCTTTCCTCAACCTGTTCGTGAGCCTTCTTCAACTCCTGAACTGTGTCCTCGATCAGCTCCTCCTGAGCGGCGACAAATCTAGCTAAGTGGGTGACGGTAGCATCCTCATCTTCTATCGGCTTCCGTTGAACTCTGCTGTCTCGGCGTGGGTGGTGACGGAATACTGTGCCTTCCAGCTCCCTGGAGTAAGTGCGGGCGATCTGCTGCATCGCTCGACGCGACACTTCCTGGATTCCCATCTCAAAGGTAGACCTCCTGGCGTTGAAGTGGAAAGGGCGGCTGAACTTTGTCTTCTCTCGAGCATACACCGTGATCCTGACGTCCCATCCTATGACTTCTCCTGCCTGCACGAGTGTAGCCCTCGGTAGAGCGGTCTCTCAAAACCTCCAAGAAACTGAAGCATGCGCCACAACTCGACAGCGTAGCCTCCTTCACGCTCGGCGTAGTTGTTCTTCATCAAATCTGTCAAAGGATACTTGCGTAAGAGCGCAATATTTTAAAATCGATGTGGAAGACGAAAAGAACTCAGCAAGGGGTATGAACAAGAAAGAAAGAGGAAAGTCGAGAATTCATTCATTATCTTGACCATTTTTAACTTTTAGAAAATAGGTTTTATCCTCACTACGACCAATCTAACTATGGGTGAGCCTCACAATAAGATGGCTCGATACCACCAATCGGGACCGAATCTGCAAATCCGGACCCTCTGTGTATTCAGCACTAGTCCAGGAACGCGCTAGTACACACAGTCTCAACATTGGTAAATATCACAATCATACCACTCGATACTAATAGAGTACTTAAATAGTTAGCCAAACTGGTTGCCTGACCTTATGGTCAAGTTACAAATATACGCCACGCAGGGCGAAACTTAATAAGAGAGAAATAATAGCAGCGAAAAAAGTAAGAAAACATCGTGGCGCCATCCAAGATACCACAGCAACCGATCGCGCTCGCTCCCTAGTTAGACGGTTCCTCTTGGAGCTCCTCCTCCAAAGCTGGTGTAGACTCCTCTTCAACTGGTGTTGTATTGCGGCAAGGGTGAGTACTTGGTACTCAGCAAGTCATGCACAGAATGCAAACTAGTATACTATATGCATGGCTTGATACAAAGGAATAGCTCAAGGTATATTTGCAGTAAACAGCATTTAACAAGCATCATAGGTAGATTCAAAAGAAGTAAAACGAGTATAGCATCAATAACTTTTCCAGGAGTTAAATAAATATCTTTCAAGTCCTCACCCTTGCCGCAATACAACACCAGTTGAAGAAAGTCTAACCCTTGACTAATCTACATTTCCATCAACATCATTATTTAACCAAACCCCACCTTTCAAGTCCAAGTTATTTTCAAGAAAGTCTAACCCTTGACTGTAATTCCCGAGCGATGTCCAATACCGCGGACACGGCTATTCGAATAGATTTTACACTCTGCAGAGTTATGTACTATACCCACAAGATACAGTCAAACACCACAAAGGCGAGTTCCCGTAACAAAGTCTTTCGGAAACTTCTAACAATACAAGTGGTCCTCTCCGGTGTTGCACACTAACCCTTCCCATAGCTACGGCGAAGTTTAGGTCAACCAACCGTTAGATGGGTACCTGGCCGCAGCCCCGGTATGCTCCCCCGTTCAACTTACACAAAGGGTGTAATTGACATCCTGAGGTCCCACATGTCTGTAATGGGACGGACCTAGTTGATTAAGTTGCTAATAACGTACCTGTGGGACCTCAGGTTGTCAACTACACCCTTTGTGTAAGTTGTACGGGGGAGCGTACCGGTGCTGCGGCCAGGTACCCATCTAACGGTTAGGGCTGGAAAAAAAGCTCGTTGAGCTGGCTCGGTGGCTCGTTTCAAAATTGCTCTAATTACATTCATTTTTCTTTTAAAATAAAAATTAGTTGATTTGGAACCAGAGTCAACTTCGGCTCGGCTCGTTAGGCTCGGCTCGTTAAGCTCGGTTCGAAGTTGGGTCTCAAACAATACAGGAGACTATAATAAATAAGAATAAATCAGTGTCGAAGAAAGCTCGAAAAAAAGTTCAATTGGCTCGTTATCCACCCCTACTAACGGTTGATTGGTCGAAACTTCGCCTTAGCTAAGGGAAGGGTTAGTGTGCAATAACCGGGGAGGCTCACTTGTATTGTTAGAAGTTTCGGAAAGACTTTGTTACGGGAACTCGCCTTTGTGGTGTTTGACTGTATCTTGTGGGTAAAGTGCATAACCTCTGCAGAGTGTAGAATCTATTCGAATAGCCGTGTCCGCGGTATTGGACATCGCTCGGGAATTACAGTCAAGGGTTAGATTTTCTTGAAAATAACTTGGACTTGAAAGGTTGGGTTTGGTTTAATAATGATGTTGATGGAAATATGGATTAGGATTGGGAAAGATGTTTATTTAACTCCTGAAAAAGTTATTGATCTTATATTTGTTCTACTGCTTTCGAATCTACTTATGATACTTGTTAAATGCTGTTTACTACAAATAAACCTTGAGCTATTCCTTTGTATTAAGCCATGCATGTAGTATATTAGCTGCATTCTGTGCATGACTTGCTGAGTACCAAGTACTCACCCTTGCCACAATACAACACCAGTTGAAGAGGAAACTACACCAACTTTGGAGGAGGAGCTCCAAGAGGAACCGTCTACTTAGGGAGCGAGCCCAGTCAGTTGCCTGTGGTATACTGGATGGCGCCACGAAGTTATCTTATTTTCCGCTGCTATTATTTCTCTTTTAATAAGTTTCGCCCTGCGAGGCGTATATTTGTAACTTGACCATAAGGTCGAGCAACCAGTTTGACTATCTAATTAAAGTACTTTATTAGTATCGAGTGGTATGATTGTGATATTTACCGATGTTAAGACTGTGTGCACTAGCGCGTTCCTGGACTAGTGCTGAATACACAGAGGGTCCGGATTTGCAGATTCGGGTCCCGACAGAGGTGGTATCAGAGCCATACTGACTGTAGGATCAACCCTAGCTAGAATGGTCGTAGAGAGGTGAAAACCTATTTTCTAAAAGTTAAAGGTTCATCAAGATAAGAAATGACATCTCGACTTATTCCCTTCTCTCTTTTCTTGTCTCTTGCTGAATTTTTCCTTACCTTGTCACGATTTAAAAATTTTTCGAGTTCTTACGTGAGCACTCTTGTGACAGATGGAGGGAGAGTTCAACTACGTCGATCTGGAGGTTGGTCACGCCGCGGAACTTTGGCGTATGCTACAGACTCTTGGAGATTTTGAGAAGCCGCAATACCAAGTGAACGTGATCAGACAAGCAGGATTGATCAAGGCTTGTGATGTGAAGATTGTGGTGCCTGCTAGGAAGAAGGGCCCAGGCAATCGCCCGATACACTGCACTGCCAGGAGGTCTACAATGCAGATGGGTATCCAAGAGGCGTCACGACGAGCAATGCGGTACATTACCCGTATCTACGCCAGAGAGTTGGAGAGCACGGTGTTCCGATATCATCCGCGCAGCAATAACCTTCTTGACCCGAAGGCGATTCAGGATGAGAATGCTATGGTCACACAGTTGGCACGACTTGTTGTCGCCCAGGAGGATGTACTCGATGATACAAGCAAGGAGCTACAGAAGGCCCGCAAGGAGATCACGACAGAGAAGAAACGAGATGGCGGGAAGCTCAAGAGTATGTGTCACACCTTACGCAAAGGATTGGACGATTAGAGACGGCATTGTACGCACGTAGCCGAGCCGATTTCGAGCTGCACGAGCTGCACCCGGAGGAGCCGGAGCTTGAGGAGGACATCGCTTCTTCGACTACCACGTATGACCACGATTCTTTGGACATGGCGATCATTTCGCGCCTATGCCGCAGCGTCCGTACCCAGGCCGTGGAGGTTTTCTCGATGAGTGAGCGTAGGTTCTATAGTGAGACTCCTTCGCCGAGTCGCGTCATAGAATAAAGAGTCACCCTTTAGGCGTTAGACTCGGTGTTAGTTCGATTTGGATTTTCATTGCTTGCTGAGTGTGCAGTATGTGTTGCAAGGCCCCTAGGCATTGTAAGCAACCATACCAAGTTACTATTGATTAAAATAATAAAGTTGGACTTTAAGTTACACCTTTCGCCCCGCATAAGTTCCATATTACTTGTCTATTCTTGTTTCCCTCTCATCTCTAAAACCTAGAGCAAACCACAGATGGTGAACACCCGTGGAAACCTTGGAGGCAATGGAAGTGGTTCTCGCCCAGCAGAAAACCCCAATGATGGAGCACCAGCACCGCCACTGGATATGCAGAATTTCAGAGCTTTTCTTGCTGCTCAGACTCAGTTGATGCATGCCATGATGCAACAGATGCAACACGTCACTGCTCAGGCCACTGCTAATCAGGTCAATCAGGGGCAACGCCAGAACACAAGACTGTCAGAGTTCATGAGGACTCATCCACCCACTTTCTCCGGGAATGCTTACCCGTTGGAAGCCGATGACTGGTTAAGGTCAATTGAGAGGAAGCTACACATTGCTCAATGCATAGGGAATGAGAAGGTACTCTACGCTTCTCATCAGTTGGAAGGAACAGCCGCCGAATGGTGGGAGAACTTCTGTGCCACGCAAGAGAACCCTCAGGACATCACTTGGGATAGAGTTCCTAGCAAACCTTATTATTTTGAAGACCCAGACTTTGGATGTCATTTTGGGAATGGATTGGTTAACCAAGCACAAGGCCGTATTGGATTGTGGACGAAGGACTATCTCAGTTGAGAGCCCGTGTGGAAAGAAAGTGGAATTTCAAGCTACTGCCGTTAGAGATGGACAGTTGATGGTTAACAGCACCAAGGCAATCAGCATAGAAGATGTCTCAGTAGTGAATGAGTACCCAGATGTTTTTCCTGAAGATCTACCTGGTATGCCGCCAGACAGGGACATAGAGTTTGTGATAGAGCTTGTACCCGGTACAGCGCCAATAGCAAAGAGACCTTACCGGATGTCCACTGAAGAATTGGTAGAGATGAAGAAGCAACTAGAAGAGCTAATGGAGAAAGGATTTATCAGACCAAGTTCGTCGCCGTGGGGAGCGCCAGTTCTGTTTGTCAAGAAGAAGGATGGGAGTTTCAGAATGTGCATTGACTACCGTGCACTCAATGAAGTCACCGTGAAGAATAAGTATCCGCTACCCAGGATTGATGATTTGTTTGACCAGCTGAGAGGAGCCGGAGTTTTCTCCAAGATTGATATAAGATCGGGATACCATCAGTTGAAGATCCGATCAGAAGATATTTCGAAGACTGCATTCTCGTCAAGGTATGGACATTACGACTTTACAGTTATGTCCTTTGGTCTGACGAATGCGCCAGCGTATTTCATGAATATGATGAATAAGGTGTTCATGGAATATTTGGACAAGTTTGTTGTTGTGTTCATAGATGATATCCTAATCTACTCCAAGACAGAGGATGAACATGCAGAGCACTTGAGGCGAGTGTTGGAAAAGCTGAGGGAACAGCAACTTTTCGCCAAGTTCAGCAAGTGTGACTTTTGGAAGGACGAGGTGGAGTTCCTCGGACATGTAATGACCACAGAAGGAGTCGCCGTAGATGCAAGCAATGACCGCAGAAGGAGTCGCCATGGATCCAAGCAAGGTAGAAGTTGTGTTAAATTGGGAGCAGCCGAAGACCGTGACCCAGATCCGGAGTTTTCTTGGAATGGCAGGTTACTACCGCCGTTTCATTGAAGACATTTCAACAATTGCGAAACCTCTTACGCAATTGCTGAAGAAGGAGAAGAAGTTTGCATGGACGCCAGAGTGCGAGAAAGGTTTTCAAGAACTAAAGAAGCGATTGACCTCAGCCCCGGTGTTGTTTTTACCGGACGTCAATCAGAACTTGGATATTTATTGTGATGCATCGCGTCAAGGACTTGGATGTGTGTTGATGCAGAACGGAAAGGTCGTCGCTTATGCATCAAGGCAGTTGAGGCCGCATGAGGAGAATTATCCCACGCATGACTTAGAGCTAGCTGCCGTAGTGCATGCCCTGAAATTATGGCGTCACTATTTAATTGGAAACAGATGTGAAGTATACACGGACCATAAGAGTCTTAAGTACATCTTCACCCAATCAGAAAACCTGAACATGAGGCAGAGGAGATGGTTAGAGTTGATCAAGGACTACAATGTTGGAATCCATTACCATCCTGGGAAGGCCAACGTAGTTGCCGATGCTCTGAGTCGGAAAAGCCATACTGTGAACATGTTGATAGCCACAAGTCAGGAGGAGCTATGTGAGGATTTCCAGAGAATGCAAATTGAAGTCGTACCAGAAGGATTCTTGGCCGCTTTAGAAGTGAAGCCTACCCTAGAGGATCAGATCCGAGAAGGACAAGAGGATGATGACAAGATCCGAAGGATTAAGTCCAACATGGATGAAGGCAAGGCAGAGGACTTCAAGTTGGATGAGCAAGGCACGTTATGGATGAAGGGTCGCATTTGTGTGCCTAACAAGAAGGAGCTGAAGCAATTGATTCTAGAAGAAGCCCATGACTCCAAGTATTCAATTCATCCTGGAAGTGCCAAGATGTATCAGGATTTGAAGGAAAGGTTCTGGTGGCCGAGCATGAAGCATGAAGTTGCCGAGCATGTTGCGCTGTGCGACATATGTCAGAGAGTCAAGGCAATGCATCAGAGACCAGCGGGATTGCTGCAGCCATTGAAGATACCTGAGTGGAAGTGGGAAGAAATCGGAATGGATTTCATTACCAGTTTACCCAAGACTCAAGGAGGATATGACTCCATATGGGTCATAGTGGATCGCCTGACTAAAGACGCCCATTTTATTCCAATGAAGACCACTTATTCGGGAGATAAGTTAGCAGAATTGTATATGACCAGGATCGTCTGTTTGCACGGAGTGCCAAAGAGAATTGTATTGGACAGAGGTACCCAATTTACCTCGAGGTTCTGGAATAAAATGCATGAAACCATGGGGACCCGCTTGAACTTCAGTACAGCCTATCATCCGCAGACAGATGGGCAAACTGAAAGAGTTAATCAGATTTTGGAGGATATGTTAAGAGCTTGTGCATTGGCTTATGCTACCTCTTGGGACAAAAGTCTGCCGTACGCTGAGTTCATCTACAATAATAGTTACCAAGTCAGTTTGCAAATGTCGCCATTTGAAGCACTATACTGATCGACCGCTTGACACCGTTGAATTGGAACGAGACAGGTGAACGCCATGTCTTTGGGCCAGATATTCTCCAAGAAGCCGAAGAACAGATTGCCATGATCAGGGAGAGATTGAAGATAGCCCAGTCACGACAGAAGAGTTATGCTGACAACCGTCGCCGGGACCTGAGTTTTGAACCAGAGGATTTCGTGTATCTCAGAGTCACACCGCTCAGAGGAGTTAAGAGATTCCATGCCAAAGGAAAACTCGCGCCGAGATATGTTTTACCATTCAAGGTTCTCAGCCACAGAGGTGAAGTTGCTTATCAGCTAGAGTTACCGCAATCACTAGCAGGAGTGCATGACGTGTTCCACGTGTCCCAGCTGAAGAATTGTCTCCGAGTACCTGAGGAGCAGACACCGCTAGAGTCAATTGAGTTGCAAGAAGATCTGACTTACAAGGAGCACCCCGTGAAGATTCTGGACACCATGGATGGAGAGACGAGGAACAAGTCAACCCGTTTCTGCAGAGTTCAATGGAGCAACCATGCGGAGAGTGAAGCAACTTGGGAGTGCGAAGAGGATTTGAAGAAAGAGTTTCCGAACCTATTTCTTTAGAAAGCCCTGAATCTCGGGGACGAGATTCTGTTAAGGGGTGGGAGGTTTGTAACATCCCAAAATTTTGCTTTTCTTAAATTCAAGTGTGATTTGGCACTTTGGTGAATTTTTGGAATTTTCTGGAATTTATTTGGATTTATTTTGAATTTATTTGAATTTATTCCATTTTGAAATAATTAAAGAATTTGACTTTACAAATAAAATTTTGTTGGAAATATTTTATTTGAGTCAAAAATGTTCCAAAATATTTTCCAGAATTTTTCTGGAATTTTTTTTGAGTATTTTACTATATTTAATGAATTAAATGAATTTCTGGGAATTAATTGAATTATTAAATCGCTGGAAAAATCAATCGGGTTAAATCTTATCGGGACCCGAATTTGCAAATCCGACCCTCTGGTATTCAAGACTAGTCCAGGAACACCCTAGTGCACACAGTCTTAACATCGGTAAATATCACAATCATACCACTCGATACTAATAAAGTACTTTATTTAAATAGTCAAACTGGTTACTCGACCTTATGGTCAAGTTACAAATGTATGCCTCATGAGCGAAACTTATTAAGAGAGAAATAGTAGCGGCGGAAAATCAAATAACTTCGTGGCGCCATCCAAGATACCACAAGCAATCGATCGGGCTCGCTTCCTAAGTAGACGGATCCTCTTGGAGCTCCTCCTCCAAAGCCGGTGTAGTCTCCTCTTCAACTGGTGTTGTATTGTGGCAAGGGTGAGTACTTGGTACTCGGCAAGTCATGCACGTAATGCAGCTAATATACTACATGCATGGCTTAATACAAAGGAGTGGCTCAAGGTATTTTTTGCAAGAAATGACATTTAACAAGTATCATAAGTAGATTCAAAAGCGGTAGAAACCAGTACAGCAGAGATAACTTTTCAAGAAGTTTAATAAACATCTTTCCCATCCGAATCCTCCAGTCCATCTTCATCATTATTCATCCAACCCAACCTTTCAAACCCAAGTTATTTTTGAGAAAATCTAACCCTTGATCAGTAATTCCGAAGCGATGTCCAATACCACGGACACGGCTATTCGAATAGATTCTACACTCTGCAGAGGTTATGCACTTTACCCACAAGATACAAATCAAACACCACAAAGGCGAGTTCCCATAACAAAGTCTTTCTGAAACTTCTAACAATACAAGTGGTCCTCCCGGTTATTGCACACTAACCCTTCCCTTAGCTAAGGCGAAGTTTAGGCCAATCAACCGTTAGATGGGTACTGGCCTCGGCAGATGCGCTCCCCGCACAACTTACACAAAGGGTGTAGTTGACCTCCCGAGGTCCCACAGTGCGTTATTAGCAACTTAGTCAACTAGGTCCGTCCCATTACAGACATGTGGTTGCACGTTAGACCCAGCCAAAGGCTTGCAAGGTTAAGTCCTTAGGGTGACCAGGCAAGACTACCCAAGAACCAAATCAACATCCCCAATGCCACAACCGCCCACTGATTATTCTTGCCACATGCCCCTGGCCGAAAAACTATTTATCAAACCCGCTTGATTACCATGCACCACGTGCCATCAACATCACATGATACCTTTCCAAAACAGGTTCAATATATCATTAAGTCAATATTAACATTTGTTTGTCCAAAATCATGTCATGAGCACGTGAAAGGTGTCGGCGCTTACTACAACGGTCTAAAACCCATGTTGGCAAGTTAATAATGTCCAACTAGTAAACCACAACTAGGGTGACAAGGGGCCATGGCACATATTTAAGTAATCAAGGTGTCATACAAAGAAATTGGTATTTATCTAATTCCCCAAATTTAAATAAAGTATTTTCTAATTGAACTAGCATGCAATAGGTTAAACCAAAATAGATTTCGAAATAGGATCAACATGGTCAAAGCACAACTTGCCTTCAAAAAGTACTTGTTCTTGGTCTTGCGTTGGATCCTGAGTCAATACTTCTCCTTCAAATCCTTCCGGCACTTCAACGTCTACTCGTAAAGCGTGCAAATAGCAAATACACGAATAAACAATAGGCAAAAATTATCCAATCATCCAAATAAAATCCATAAACAGAGAGAACATAATTTTATGAATTTTTAGAAACTGGAATCGTCAAATTTGGAGTTAAAACGCAAAAGTTTTGATTATTTAAAGTTTAAATAATCAATTAAATAATTTTACAGAGAAAAACTTTAGTCCAAAAATTAAATAAAATTCATATTTAGGTAGGTCTCAATTTTATACAAATTTAGAAATTTGAATCACTCAAATCGGAGTTGAAACGCAAAAGTTATAAGCGTTTGAAGTTTGAAACAAAATCAAATCATTATTTCGAATTAATAAATCATTTTCTTTTCGAAATTAATTATTAATCGGCTGACACGTGTCAGCCTCTCGATTGGTTGGTTGACGCCACCGGTCCATGGACTTGGTCCACGCCGGCTCGGGTCTACCGTGGACTCGGTCCACGGCTCCTTGTGTCACTGACCGGTGGGTCCCCCTCGGGTGACGTCACTGGCGGCGTCGGGGCTCACCACAGCGACAGGTGGGACCCTGTGGCGTCATTCTTGACGTCGGCGCTCAGGGATGCGGCCACGACATCTTGAGCCGCCATGGCGTCGGTGTGACGTCATGGTGCGTGGTGGCCGGGCGGCCGACATGCGGGCCCGCGTCGGGTCGGGCCACACGCACGCTGCGTGATCGGCCACGCCGATGACGGACCTTCCCGGACACGTGGCTAGATCTCGACCGTTGATTTGAAAATCAGCAGTCCATTGGATCCGACTCACGCGCGTTTGGGGTGAACGCGGTTGATCTCGGACCGTTGGATCTAGATCCAACGGTCGAGATTGGATCTCGGGATTTTGGGCGAAATCTCACCGTGAGATGACGTGGCGCAATCTGGGCCCTTGGATGAAGATCCGACGGCCGAGGAGCTTGAAGCCCGCCGATGGCTCACCACGCGCCGCTTGTCGGAGTTGGGGACGACGACCACGGCAACGGGCGCTCGAGCGTGCTCGGCGATGTGAGAGGTCCTTCCGACGCGGCTTGGTCTCCGGTTCCAGATCTGACCTCAACAACATGAGGACAACGGAGATGGCCGCAATCGGCAAAGAACCACAGCGGAGGGAAGAGGCAACTCCGGCGAGCGATTGCGGCTCAACGGCGGTGGCTCAGGCGACGTTGTCTAGGGCTACGGGTGCGCAATGAAGCGGCGATCCCTACACGGGTGGCGGCGCAATAAATAGGGCCCTCGGCGTTCGTGAAACGCGCGGAATCCGAGGTCCTCTCCGTTGCGGCGGCGGAGTCCGGCGGCGTCTCGGATTAGGTGACGTGGCATCGCCAAGACACCGCTGGATCGAGATCCAACGGTGCGTGGGTTTGGGTTCGGGTCGGACTCGGGCGAGCTGGCTGGCTCGATCGGGCTCGGGTCCGGCGACGTGGCTCAATCGTGGCCGTTGGATCTGAATCCAATGGTCACGCGGTTAGGGCTCGGCCGAGTGGGTTCGGTCGAGTCACGTGACTCGGGTCGGACTCGAACTCGAGTCTGACTCTGCCTTCGGTCGGATGAACAAGAATCGACTTCGGTTTGATTTTCCAATGATTTAATATTTAAAATAATTCCCGATAATTCATTTAATTCATTAAAAATAGCAAAATACTGAGAAAAATTCGGAAAAATTCTGGAAAATATTTTAGGGTATTTGGGACTCAAATAAAATATTTCCAACAAAATTTTATTTGCAAAATTAAATTCTTTAATTATTTCAAAATGGAATAAATTCCAATAAATTCCAAATAAATTCCAGAAAATTCCAAAAATTCAACAAAGTACCAAATCACACATGGATTTAAGAAAAGAAAAATTTTGGGGTGTTACAAACCTCCCCCCCTTAATAGAATCTCGTCCCCGAGATTCAGGGCTTACTAAAGGAATAGGTTTGGAAACTCTTTCCTCAAATCCTCTTCGCTCCCAAGTTGCTTCACTCTCAGTGTGGTTGCTCCACCTTGTACTCTCTGAAACGGGTTGACTTATTTCTGGTCTCTCGATCCATAGTGTCCAAAATCTTTACGGGATGCTCCTTGTAAGTCAAATCTTCTTGCAACTCAATTGACTCTAGCGGTGTCTGTTCCTCAGGTACTCGAAGACACTTCTTCAACTGGGACACATGGAATACGTCATGTACTCCTGCTAACGACTGTGGCAACTCCAGCTGATAAGCAACTTCGCCTCTGCGACTCAAAATCTTAAATGGTCCAACATAACGGGGTGCGAGTTTCCCTTTGGCATGGATCCTCTTAACTCCCCTGAGAGGCGTAACTCTGAGGTATACAAAGTGTCGGGACCCCGAATTTACAAATCCGGACCCTCTGTGTATTCAGCACTAGTCCAGGAACGCGCTAGTGCACACAGTCTTAACATTGGTAAATATCACAATCATACCACTCGATACCAATAAAGTACTTTATTTAAATAACTAAATCAAGTTACTCGACCTTATGGTCAAGTTACAAATGTATGCCTCGTAAGGCGAAACTTATTCAGAGAAAAACAATAATAATAGCAAATGAAAAACAACGAAGGTAACATCGTGGCGCCATCCAAGATACCACAGGCAACCGATCGGGCTCGCATCCCTAAGTAGACGAATCCTCTTGGAGTTCCTCCTCCAAAGTGGCGTAATCTCCTCTTCAACTGATATTGTGTTGAGGCAAGGGTGAGTACTTGGTACTCGAGAAGTCATGCACATGCAATGCAAGCTAATATACTATATGCATGGCTTGGTACAAAGGAATAGCTCAAGGTGTATTTGGCAAGAAACGATTTGAAAAGTAATATAAGTAAATTCGAAAGCAGTAGAAATAAGTAAAGCGTAAATAACTGTTCAAGAAGTTTAATAAACATTTTTCCCCATCCTAAACCACATTTCCATCATCTTCATTACCAAACCAAACCAACCTTTCAAATCCAAGTTATTTTCGTAAAGTCTAACCCTTGACTGTAATTCCCGAGCATTGTCGATCACAGTGGACACGGCTATTCGAATAGATTCTAAACTCTGCAGAGGTTATGCACTTTACCCACAAGATACAGTCAAACACCACAAAGGCGAAGTTCAGAACAAAGCCTTTGAAGCCTCAAACAACACAGGTGGTCCTCTCAGGTTCGTGCTCTACACCATCCCTTCCCTTAGCCAAGGCGAAGTATGGGACCAACACACCGTTAGATGGGTATCTGGCCACGCCCACGATACGCTCCCTCGCACAATCACACAAAGCAGTGTAATTGACACCCGAGGCTCCACAAGTGAGTCCTTAGCGACTTAGTCAACTAGGGCCGTCCCATTCCGACCATGTGGTTGCAAGTATGACCCAGTTCAAAGGCTTGCAAGGTTAAGTCCTTAGAGTGACCAGGGCAAAACTACCCGAAGAACCAAATCAACATCCCCAATGCCACAACCGCCCACCTGATTACTCTTGCCACATGCCCCTGGCCGAAATCGTTTATCAAACCCCAGTTGATTACCAAGCACCACGTGCCATCAACATCACATGATACTTTTCCAAAACAGGTTCAATATATCATTAAGTCAATATTAACATTTGATTGTCCCAAAATCATGTCATGAGCACGTAGCAGGTCTAAGCAGTGTACTACAACGGTCTAAACCCATGTTGGCAATTTAGTAATGTCCAACTAATAAACCACAACTAGGGTGACAAGGGATCATGGCACATACTTAAATAATCAAGGTGTCATACAGCAAATTGGTATTTATCTAACCCCCATGTTTAAACAAAATATCTTTCTATTTGAACTAGCATGCAATAGTTTAAATCAAAATTAGATTTCGAAATAGGATCAACATGGTCAAAGCACAACTTGCCTTCAAAGAGTACTTGTTCTTGGTCTTGAGTTGGATCCTGAGTCAACACTTCTCCTTCGAATCCTTCCGGCACTTCAACGTCTACTCGTAAAGCGTGCAAATAGCAATACACAAATAAACACTAGGCAAAAACATCCCAAAACTCCAAATAAAATCCATAAACAGAGAGAACATAATTTTCTGGATTTTTAGAAACTGAATCACAATTTTGGAGTTAAGACGCAAAAGTTATGATTATTTAAAGTGTAAATAATCATTTAAATAATTTTACAGAGAAAAACTTTAGTCCAAAAATTAAATAAAATTCATTTTTAGGTAGATCCCAATTTTATACAAATTTAGAAATTTGAATCACTCAAATCGGAGTTGAAACGCAAAAGTTATAAGCGTTTGAAGTTTGAAACAAAATCTGAAATCATTATTTCAAATTAATAAATCATTTTCTTTTTCGGAAATTAATTATTGCGTCAAAGATGGACACGTGTCGGCTCCTGATTGGCTGGTCGACGTCACCGCTCGTGGGCTCAGCTCACGGCGCGGTTCAGCCCACGGTGGACCCGGTCCACGGACCGTGTCGCTGACATGTGGACCCCACTTGTCAGCGGCTTGGGCTCATGCTGATGCGGGCGCGGCTGACGCGTGGGTCCCCCCTGAGATGCGGGCCCCGCGTGTCAGAGACACGCGCTCACGCTCGCGCGTACGCAGCTAGGGTACACGTGGCGCTATCCTGGCCGTCGGTTTGAAATCCGACGGCTCGGATTGGATCTAGGCTCACGTGCTGGAGTAGATGTGGCCGATCGTGGGCCGTTGGATCTTAATCCAACGGTCCAGATCCGATCTGGGTTCCGAGGTTTTGGTTGCACGTGGCTCACCTGGATCGTTGGATTTCGATCGGACGGTTGACGTGCTTCGGGGTTGACGATGGCGTTGCGGCGGCGCTGCTCCGTCGGAGTCGGGGAAGGCGACCTTCCACACGGCTTTCGAGCGCGTCTCCGGCGAAGTGAAAGCTACTCCCAGACGCTCCTCGTCCTTGTGATCTCGGATCTGGCCTCAGACACGACGGAGAACGGTGGACGGCGGCGGAACGACGCCAAAACCCTAAATTAACCCTAATCAACTTCGGCGAGGAATCGCGAGCACGGAGGAGCTCTCCGAGTGGCGGCGGCTAGGGCAAAAGGTGCGCACGGTGACGGCGATCCTCGGGCACACACTCACGCCTTAAATACCGGCTCGGACGTCGAGATGCGCGCGGTTTCCATGGCGAGGCCGGTACGGGCGGCGGAGTTCGGCTCGGACACGGCGAGGCGACGCGGCTCAATCCTAGCCGTCCACGCGGCACGACGGACGGCCACGATCGCACGGGCACGAACGGGTTCGACTCGGTCTCGACTCGGGGCGACGTGGCGCAATCACAACCGTTGGATCTTGATCCAACGGTCGCGTGGCTAGGGTTCGGGGCGAGCAGGTCCGGCTCGACCACGTGGCTCGGGTCGGACTCGAACTCGAGTCTGACTCGGGCTCGGTCGGATGAACAGTAACCGACTCGGTTTGGATTTCCAGCGATTTAATATTTAAAATAATTCCCAGTAATTCATTTAATTCATTAAAAATAGCAAATGACTGTAAAAATTCGGAAAAATTCTGGAAAATACTTTGGATCATTTTGGACTCAAATAAAATATTTCCAACAAAATTTTATTTGCAAAATTAAATTCTTTAATTATTTCAAAATGGAATAAATTCAAATAAATTCCAAATAAATCCAAATAAATTCCAGAAAATTCCAAAAATTCACCAAAGTGCCAAATCACACATGAATTTAAGAAAAGCAAAATTTTTGGGGTGTTACACAAAGTCTTCTAGTTCAAAACTCAAGTCTCGGCGACGGTTGTCAGCATAACTCTTCTGTCGTGATTGGGCTATCTTCAACCTTTCCCTGATCACGGCAATCTGCTCTTCAGCTTCTTGAAGAATATCAGGTCCGAAGACACGGCGCTCGCCGGTCTCATTCCAATTCAATGGCGTTCGACAGGGTCGACCATACAGTGCCTCAAAAGGTGACATCTGTAAACTAGCTTGGTAACTATTGTTGTAACTGAACTCGGCATACGGCAAACTCTTATCCCAAGAGGTAGCATAAGCCAATGCACATGCTCTTAACATATCCTCAAGAATCTGGTTGACTCTTTCGATCTGTCCATCCGTCTGTGGATGATAGGCTGTACTGAAGTTTAAATGGGTTCCCATGGCTTCGTGCAACTTATTCCAAAACCTTGAGGTAAATTGGGTACCTCTGTCCGATACAATCCTCTTTGGCACTCCGTGCAAACAGACGATCCTGATCATGTACAACTCTGCTAACTTATCTCCCGAGTAAGTGGTCTTCACGGGGATAAAATGGGCTACTTTGGTCAAGCGATCCACTATAACCCATATGGAGTCATAACCTCCTTGAGTCTTAGGCAAACCGGTAATGAAATCCATTCCGATTTCCTCCCACTTCCACTCGTGTATTTTCAATTTGTAGTAATCCCGCTGGTCTCTCGATGCATTGCCTTGACTCTCCGGGCATACATCGCACAATGCAACATGCTCGGCAACTTCACGCTCATGCTTGGCCACGAGAATCTTTCCTTCAAATCGATACATTTTGGCGCTTCCAGAATGAATTGAATACTTGGAGACATGGGCTTCCTCCAAAATCGGTTGCTTTAATTCCTTCTTGTTTGGAACACAAATGCGATCCTTCATCCATAACGTGCCTTGCTCATCCAACTTGAAGTCCTCTGCCTTGCCTTCTTCCTTGATGGACTTAATCCTGCGGATCTTGTCATCATCCTTCTGTCCTTCCCGGATCTGATCCTCTAGGGTAGGCTTCACTTCCAATGCGGCCAAGGATCCGCTAGGTACCACCTCAATCTTCATTCTCTGGAAATCCTCACATAACTAACCCTGACTTGTGGCTAGCAACATACTCACGGTATGGCTTTTCCGACTCAAGGCATCGGCAACTACGTTGGCCTTACCGGGATGGTAATGGATTCCAACATTGTAGTCCTTGATCAACTCTAACCATGTCCTTTGCCTCATATTCAGATCCGACTGGGTGAATATGTATTTAAGGCTCTTATGATCCGTATACACTTCACATCTGTTCCCGATCAGATAGTGACGCCATATCTTCAAGGCATGCACTACGGCAGCTAACTCTAGGTCATGCGTCGGGTAATTCTCCTCATGCGGCCTCAACTGCCTTGATGCATAAGCGACGACCTTTCCATTCTCGTGATCAGCACACATCCAAGTCCTTGGCGCGATGCGTCACAATAAATATCAAAGCTTTGAGCAACATCCCAGAGAACTAACACCGGTCGATGTCAATCGCCAGCTCCTCAAATCCTTTCTCACATTCTCGACGCCCATGCAAACTTCTTCTCCTTTTTCAGCAATTGCGTAAGAGGTTTCGCAATTGTCGAAAAAGCCTTCAATGAAACGGCGGTAGTACCTGCCATTCCAAGGAAACTCCGGATCTGGGTCACGGTCTTGATTGCTCCCAATGTAACACACTTCTACTTTGCTTGGATCAATCTGGCGACTCCTTCATGCGGTCATTACATGTCCAAGAAACTCCACCTTGTCCTTCCAAAATCACACTTACCGAACTTGGCGAAGAGTTTCTGCTCCTCGGCTTTTCCAAAACTCGCCTCAAGTGTTCGGCATGTTCATCCTCCTGCCTTGGAGTAGATTAGGATATCATCTATGAACACGACAAAAACTTGTCCAAATATTCCATGAACACCTTATTCATCATATTCATGAAATATGTTTGGCGCATTCGTCGATCCAAAAGACATAATCAGAACTCGTAATGTCCATATCTTGACGAGAATGCAGCCTTCGGGATATCTTACGATCGGATCTTCAATCGATGGTATCCCGATCTCGTATCAATCTTGGAGAAAACTCCGGCTCCTCTCACCGATCGAACAAATCATCAATCCTGGTAGCGGATACTTATTCTTCACGGTGACTTCATTGAGTGCACGGTAGTCGATGCACATCCTGAAACTCCCGCCCTTCTTCTTGACAAACAAAACCTGGTGCTCCCCACGGCGCATTTAACTTGGTCTCGATAAATCCTTTCTCCATTAACTCCTCTAGCTGTTTCTTCATCTCTACCAACTCCTCGGTGGACATCCGATAAGGTCTCTTTGCTATCGGGCTGTGCAGTACAAGTTCTATCACAAACTCTATGTCCCTCGTCTCAAAGATACCGTAGATCTTCGAAAAACCTCTGGGTACTCATTCACTACTGAGACATCCTCTATGCTGATTGCCTTGGTGCTGTTAACCATCAACTGTCCTTCTCTAACGGCAGTAGCTTGAAATTCCACTTTCTTTCCACACGGGCTCTCAACTGAGATAGTCCTTCGTCCACAATCCAATACGGCCTTGTGCTTGGATAACCAGTCCATTCCCAAAATAACGTCTAAGGTCTGGGTCTCCAAAATTATAAGGTTCGCTAGGAACTCTATTCCATCTATTAATATTCTCACCCCGGAACATCCTACTTTCGTTCGGAGTTCGGAACCAGGGGTTTGAACTAAAAGCATGCACTTAAGTCTTGCAATCCCCAAATCGTTTCTAGCAGCAAAGCCTTGCGAAACAAACGAATGCGAAGCTCCGGAGTCAAACAAAACTGTTGCAGGTACTGAGTTAACAAGTAACTTACCCAGTACGACGTCCGTAGCATTCTGTAGTGCATCTGCGGTGACATGGTTGACTCGGCCTCTCACCACGGTTTGGGATGTGGTTCCTGGTGCTGGCGTCCTAGCTGGGGTGGTTCCCAAGTTTAAGAGAACGGGGGTCACTCCTGCTGTCTTCTTTGGACAACTGTTGGCAAAGTGTCCTGGCTCGTTGCAGTTGTAGCAGCGTCTCACTGTTTCTTCTTGATCACTCGAGCAGCGTTTCTAGCGGGATCGGGTCCGTAGTTCTCGATTGACGGGTCTTGGTGCCGTGACGGTGTCCTTGTAGCATTCTCGTGGCTGGAATCTGAAAAATTGATTTGGTGCAACTCTCGACGCCATTGCGTTCCTGGCGTGATCCTCGCCGTTGCATTCTCGCGCTTCCTATTCTCATCCGGTTCCTTGCGCTTGTCCTCAAGAATAAGCGCCTTATTCACCAATTCTTGGAAATCTGGAAAGGTGTGGGTGATCAATCCTACTTGCAATCTGAGTTAAGTCCCTTCATGAAGCGGACTGCCTGCTTTATCTGTTGCTACATCCTCAAAGCGTAGCGTGCTAGGCTGTGTGAACTTGTTCAGTAGTCGGCCATCGGCCGATTACCTTGCTTCATGCTCAACTCTTCCTTCTTAAGGTCCATGATTCCTTCAGCACGTGATACCGACGGAATGCAGTTGTGAACTCTTCCCAAGTGATATCTTGAGGGTTCTCTTGCGTGGCACAGGTTCTCCCACCATTCTGGCTCCTTCCAACCGATGAGAAGCGTAGAGTACCTTCTCATTTCCTATGCATTGAGCTATGTGTAGCTTCCTCTCAATTGATCTTAACCAATCATCGGCCTCCAATGGATTGGCATTCCTGAGAAAGTGGGTGGGTGAGTCCTCATAAACTCGATAGCCTTGTATTCTCGCGTTGTCCCCGATTGACTTGATTAGCCGTGGCCTGAGCAAAGGACGTGTTGCATTTGTTGCATCATAGCATGCATCAACCGAGTCTGAGCAGCAAGAAATGCTCCAAAATTCTGCATATCAATCAAGCGGTGCTGGTGCTCCATCATTGGGGTTTTCTGTGGCGAGAACCACTTCCATTGCATCCAAAGTTTCCGCGGTGTTCACCATCTGTCGATTTGCTCCAAGTTTTAGAGATGAGGGGGAATCAAGAATAGACAAGTAATATGGAACTTATGCGGGCGAAAGGTGTAACTTTAAGGTCCAACTTTATTATTGATATTAATAACTTGGTATGGTTGCTTACAATGCCTAAGGGCCTTGCAACACATAATGCACACTCAAGAAACAATGAAAATCCAAATCGAACTAACACTCGAGTCTAACGCCTAAAGGGTGACTCTTTATTCTATGACGCCGACTCGGCGAAGGAGTCTCACTATAGAACCTATGCTCACTCATCGACAAAACCTCCACGGCCTGGTACGGATGTCGCGGCATAGGCGCCAAACGATTGCCATGTCCAAAGAATCGTGTCATCTGTGGTAGTCGAAGAAGCGATGTCCTCATCGAGATCCGACTCCTCCGGATCTCGCTCGTAGCTCGAGTAATCGCTCTGCTCTGGTCCGTATAAAGCCATCTCCAACTCATCAATCCTTCACGTAAGGTGTGACACATACTCTTGAGCTTCCCGCCATCTGTTTCTTCTCTGTCGTGATTTCCTTGCGGGCCTTCGTAGCTCTTTGCTTGTATCATCGGTACATCCTCCTGGCGACAAGAAGTCGTGCCAACTGTGTAACCATGGCATCCTCATCCTGAATTGCCTTCGGGTCAAGAAGGTTATTGCTGCGCGGATGATAACGGAACACCGTGCTCTCCAACTCTCTGGCGTAGATACGGGTAATGTGCCGCATTGCTCGTCGTGATACTTCTTGGATACCCATCTGCATTGTAGACCTCCCGGCAAGGCAGTTGTATCGGGCGATTGCCTGGGCCCTTTTTCCTAGCAGGTACCTCAATCTTCACGTCACAAGCCTTGATCAATCCTGCTTGTCTGATCACTTCCACTTGGTATTGCGGCTTCTCAAAATCTCCGAGAGTCTGAAGCATATGCCAAAGTTCCGCGACGTGACCAACCTCCAGATCGACGTAGTTGAACTCTCCGTCCATCTGTCACAAGAGTGCTCACGTAAGAATTCGAAATTTTAAATCGTGACAAGGTAAGGGAATATTCAGCAAGAGACAAGGAAAGAGAGAAGGGGATAAGTCGAGATGTCATTTCTTATCTTGGCAAATTTTTAGCTTTAGAAAATAGGTTTTATCCTCACTACGACCATTCTAGCTTAGGGTTGAGCCTACGGTC
This sequence comes from Rhipidocladum racemiflorum, assembly GCA_036346355.1. Lineage (NCBI taxonomy): Eukaryota > Viridiplantae > Streptophyta > Magnoliopsida > Poales > Poaceae > Rhipidocladum > Rhipidocladum racemiflorum. Next base: position 34,110,300 of record CM070589.1, on the reverse strand, counting down.
AGTATGGCTCTGATACCACCTCTGTCGGGACCCCGAATTTGCAAATCCGGACCCTCTGTGTATTCTAGTCCAGGAACACGCTAGTGCACACAGTCTTAACATCGGTAAATATCACAATCATACCACTCGATACTAATAAAGTAGTTTATTTAAATAGTCAAACTGGTTACTCGACCTTATGGTCAAGTTACAAATGTATGCCTCGCAGGGCGAAACTTATTAAGAGAGAAATAGTAGCAGCGGAAAAATCAAATAACTTCGTGGCGCCATCCAGTATACCACAGGCAACTGACTGGGCTCGCTTCCTAAGTAGACGGATCCTCTTGGAGTTCCTCCTCCAAAGCTGGTGTAGTCTCCTCTTCAACTTGTGTTGTATTGTGGCAAGGGTGAGGACTTGGTACTCAGCAAGTCATGCACAGAATGCAGGCTAATATACTATATGCATGGCTTGGTACAAAGGAGTAGCTCAAGGTATATTTGCAGTAAAACAGCATTTGACAAATATCATAAGTAGGTTCGAAAGCAGTAGAAACAAGTAAAGGATAAATAACTTTTCAAGGAGTTTAATAAACATTTTTCCCATCCTAATCCACATTTCCATCAACATCATTATTAATCCAATCCAACCTTTCAAATCCAAGTTATTTTTGAGAAAATCTAACCCTTGACTGTAATTCCCGAGCGATGTCCAATACCGCGGACACGGCTTTTCGAATAGATTCTACACTCTGCAGAGGTTATGCACTTTACCCACAAGATATAGTCAAACACCACAAAGGCGAGTTCCCGTAACAAAGTCTTTCGGAAACTTCTAACAATACAAGTGGTCCTCCCCGGTTATTGCACACTAACCCTTCCCTTAGCTAAGGCGAAGTTTAGGCCAATCAACCGTTAGATGGGTACTGGCCTCACTCGTGCAGACGCCCCGCACAACTTACACAAAGGGTGTAGTTGACCTCCGAGGTCCCACAGGTACGTTATTAGCAACTTAGTCAACTAGGTCCGTCCCATTACAGACATGTGGTTGCACGTTAGACCCAGTTCAAAGGCTTGCAAGGTTAAGTCCTTAGGGTGACCAGGGCAAGACTACCCGAAGAACCAAATCAACATCCCCAATGCCACAACTGGCCCACCTGATTATTCTTGCCAAATGCCCCGGTCAAAAAACTATTTATCAAACCCCAGTTGATTACCATGCACCATGTGCCATCAACATCACATGATACCTTTCCAAAACAGGTTCAATATATCATTAAGTCAATATTAACATTTGATTGTCCAAAATCATGTCATGAGCACATAGCAGGTCTAAGCAGTATACTACAACGGTCTAAAACCCATGTTGGCAATTTAATAATGTCCAACTAGTAATCCACAACTAGGGTGACAAGGGTCATGGCACATACTTAAGTAATCAAGGTGTCATACAGCAAATTGGTATTTATCTAATTCCCCAAATTTAAATAAAGTATTTTCTAATTGAACTAGCATGCAATAGGTTAAATCAAAATAGATTTCAAAATAGGATCAACATGGTCAAAGCACAACTTGCCTTCAAAAAGTACTTGTTCTTGGTCTTGAGTTGGATCCTGAGTCAATACTTCTCCTTCAAATCCTTCCCAAGACTTCAACGCTCTACTCGTAAAGCGTGCAAATAGCAAATACACGAATAAACAATAGGCAAAAAGTATCCAATCATCCAAATAAAATCCATAAACAGAGAGAACATAATTTTATGAATTTTTAGAAACAGAATCGCTAAATTTGGAGTTAAAATGCAAAAGTTATGATTATTTAAAGTTTAAATAATCAATTAAATAATTTTACAGAGAAAAACTTTAGTCCAAAAATTAAATAAAATTCATATTTAGGTAGGTCTCAATTTTATACAAATTTAGAAATTTGAATCACTCAAATCGGAGTTGAAACACAAAAGTTATAAGCGCTTGAAGTTTGAAACAAAATCAAATCATTATTTCGAATTAATAAATCATTTTCTTTTTTGAAATTAATTATTGCGCCACCTGGACACGTGGCAAACCGCTGATTGGTTGGTCGACGTCACCAAATCCATGGACTTGGTCCATGCTCGACCGTCTCACTGTGGACTCGGTCCACGACTCCACGTGTCACCGACATGTGGGTCCCCTCGTGACGCCATTGTCGACGTCACGGGCTCACCACGGTCGACTGTGGGTCCCATGGGTGACGCCATTGTCGACGCCGCCGCACTACCGACAACCGGCCGACATGCGGGCCCACCACGACGCCGGCGGACGCCATGGTGCGGTTCGCCGCCGCCGACATGCGGGCCCTGTGTCGGGCCGCCACACGCCGCGTCGTGGACGGCCCGATCACGCGGTCAGCCTTTCCCGACACGTGGCTAGATCTCGACCGCTGATTTGAAAATCAACAAATTCGAATTGGACTGACTCACGCGCTTGGGGTGAACGCGTTGATCTGGACCGTTGGATCTAGATCGGACGGTCAAGATTGATCTAGTGGTTTTGGACGGAATCTCACCGTGAGATGACGCGGGCGTGATCTGGGACGTTGGATCTTGATCGGACGGCCGAGAAGCTTCTCGGCGACGGCGATGGCGTCTGGCGGAGCCGAGCCGGCCGAGCCGGGACGGCGACACGGCAACGGCGCTTATGCCTCCTCCGGCGAGGTGAGAGGTCCTTCGGTGCGTCTCGTCGCGGTGAGTCCGGATCTGGGGTCAATGGCGGCGGCGGACGGCGGACGGCGGGGGAATCAAGCAGAACCACGGCGGAGGGGTACTACGACTCCGGCGAGCGATTGCGGCGCGCTGTACCGCGCGGCGACGGTTAGGGCAACGGCCGCGCAAGGTCAAGGCGATCTCTGGGGTGTGATCCGGCATTAAATAGCCTCGCTTCGCTAAAACGGAAACCTAGTTCTCCACGGCGGGCGCGGCGGCGGAGTCCGGCTGACTCTGGCGGAGACGACGACGATACCGCCCACGTGGCACGATCACGGCCACGATGCTTGTATGAGATCGGATCCGGCCGATCCGATCGAGCGCATGCGGAAATCCCGACGGTGGATCTTGATCCAACGGTTGGGATCGATTAGGTTTTAGAGCTGGTTCGGTCGAGTCACGAGGCTCGGGTCGGACTCGAGTCCGACTCGGGTTCCGACTCGGTCGGATGAATAGTACTTGACCCGACTTGATTTTCCAGCGATTTAATAATTAAAATAATTTCCAGTAATTCATTTAATTCATTAAAAATAGCAAAAGACTGAAAAATTCCAAAAAATTCGAAAATATTTTAGGGTATTTGGGACTCAAAGAAAATATTTCCAACAAAATTTTATTTGCAAAATTTAATTTTTTAATTATTTCAAAATGGAATAAATTCAAATAAATTCCAAATAAATCCAAATAAATTCCAGAAAATTCCAAAAATTCACCAAAGTGCCAAATCACACATGAATTTAAGAAAAGCAAAATTTTGGGGTGTTACAGTATTGCGGCTTCTCAAAATCTCCGAGAGTCTGAAGCATATGCCAAAGTTCCGCGGCGTGACCAACCTCCAGATCGACGTAATTGAACTCTCCCTCCATCTGTCACAAGAGTGCTCACGTAAGAACTCAAAATTTTAAATCGTGACAAGGTAAGGGAATATTCAGCAAGAGACAAGGAAAGAGAGAAGGGGGTAAGTCGAGATGTCATTTCTTATCTTGACAAATTTTTAGCTTTAGAAAATAGGTTTTATCCTCACTACGACCATTCTAGCTTAGGGTTGAGCCTACGGTCGGTATGGCTCGATACCACCTCTATCGGGACCCCGAATTTGCAAATCCGACCCTCTGTGTATTCAAGACTAGTCCAGAACGCGCTAGTGCACACAGTCTTAACATCGGTAAATATCACAATCATACCACTCGATACTAATAAAGTACTTTAATTAAATAGTCAAACCGTTACTCGACCTTATGGACAAGTTACAAATGTATGATTTCGCAGGCGAAACTTATTAAGAGAGAAATAGTAGTAGCGGAAAATCAAATAACTCGTGGCGCCATCCAAGATACCACAGGCAACCGATCGGGCTCGCTTCCCTAAGTAGATCGTTTCTCTTGGAGCACCTCCTCCAAAGCCGGTGTCGCTTCCTCTTCAATCGTGTTGTATTGTGGCAAGGGTGAGTACTTGGTACTCAAGCAAGTCATGCAATGTAATGCAGCTAATATACTACATGCATGGCTTAATACAAAGGAGTGGCTCAAGGTATTTTTGCAGTAAACAGCATTTAACAAGTATCATAAGTAGATTCGAAAGCAGTAGAAACAAGTATAGCATAATTAACTTTTCAAGGAGTTTAATAAACATCTTTCCCATCCTAATCCACATCATTATTAATCCAACCCAACCTTTCAGATCCAAGTTATTATTTAGAAAATCTAACCCTTGACTGTAATTCCCGAGCGATGTCCAATACCGCGGACACGGCTATTCGAATAGATTCTACACTCTGCAGAGGTTATGCACTTTACCCACAAGATACAGTCAAACACCACAAAGGCGAGTTCCCGTAACAAAGTCTTTCGGAAACTTCTAACAATACAAGTGGTCCTCCCTGCTATTGCACACTAACCCTTCCCTTAGCTAAGGCGAAGTTTAGGCCAATCAACTGTTAGATGGGTACTGGCCTCAACCCAGACGCTCCTGCATAACTTACACAAAGGGTGTAGTTGACCTCCTGAGGTCCCACAGTGCGTTATTAGCAACTTAGTCAACTAGGTCCGTCCCATTACTGTACATGTGGTTGCACGTTAGACCCAGTTCAAAGGCTTGCAAGGTTAAGTCCTTAGGGTGACCAGGGCAAGACTACCCGAAGAACCAAATCAACATCCCCAATGCCACAACTGCCCACTGATTATTATTGCCACATGCCCCTGGCCAAAAACTATTTATCAAACCCCGCTTGATTACCATGCACCACGTGCCATCAACATCACATGATACCTTTCCAAAACAGGTTCAATATATCATTAAGTCAATATTAACATTTGATTGTCCAAAATCATGTCATGAGCACGAAAGTGTGTCTAAGCAGTATACTACAACGGTCTAAAACCCATGTTGGCAATTTAATAATGTCCAACTAGTAATCCACAACTAGGGTGACAAGGGGTCATGGCACATACTTAAGTAATCAAGGTGTCATACAGCAAATTGGTATTTATCTAATTCCCCAAATTTAAATAAAGTATTTTCTAATTGAACTAGCATGCAATAGGTTAAATCAAAATAGATTTTGAAATAGGATCAACATGGTCAAAGCACAACTTGCCTTCAAAAAGTACTTGTTCTTGGTCTTGAGTTGGATCCTGAGTCAATACTTCTCCTTCAAATCCTTACGGCACTTCAACGTCTACTCAGAAAGCGTGCAAATAGCAAATACACGAATAAAAATAGGCAAAAGTATCAAATCATAAAAATAAAATCCATAAACAGAGAGAACATAATTTTATGAATTTTTAGAAACTGGAATCGTCAAATTTGGAGTTAAAACGCAAAAGTTTTGATTATTTAAAGTTTAAATAATCAATTAAATAATTTTACAGAGAAAAACTTTAGTCCAAAAATTAAATAAAATTCATATTTAGGTAGGTCTCAATTTTATACAAATTTAGAAATTTGAATCACTCAAATCGGAGTTGAAACGCAAAAGTTATAAGCGTTTAAAGTTTGAAACAAAATCTGAAATCATTATTTCGAATTAATAAATCATTTTCTTTTCGAAATTAATTATTGCGTCGGCTGGACACGTGTCAGCTCGATTGGTTGGTCGACGCCACCGGTCCATGGACTTGGTCCACGCCGCTCGGGTCTACCGTGGACTCGGTTCCACGGCTCCTTGTGTCATCGACAGGTGGGTCCCCTCGGGTGACGCCATCGCCGACGTCACGGGCTCACCACGCCACGACAGTGGGACCTGTAGGACGTCATTGTCGACGCCGCCTGGCCGGGACAAATACGACATGTAGCCCGCCATGACGCCGGGCAGACGTCATGGTGCGAGGTGGCCGGGCTGGCCGACATGCGGGCCCCGCGTGTCAGCGTCACACGCACGCGTGCGTGGACGGCACTGACCGCGACGGTCAGCCTTCCCGGACACGTGGCTAGATCTCGACCGTTGATTTGAAAATCAACAGTCCATTGGATCTCGACTCACGCGCTTAGGGGTGAACGCGGTTGATCTGGACCGCTGGATCTAGATCCAACCGGCCGAGATTGTATCTGGGATTTTGGACGAAATCTCACCGTGAGATGACGCGTGGCGCAATCTGGGCCCTTGGATGAAGATCCGACGCCGAGGGAGCTTGAAGCCCGCCGATGGCTCACGCGCGCCGCTTGTCGGAGTTGGGGACGACGACCACGGCAACGGCGCTCGAGCGTGCTCCGGCGATGTGAGAGGTTCCTTCCGACGCGGCTTGGTCTCCTGCTCAGATCGACCTCAACGGGCGCGAGGACGACGGAGATGGCCGAATCGGCAAAGAACCACAGCGGAGGGAAGAGGCAACTCCCGGCGATTGCGGCTCAACGGCGGCGGCTCAGCGATGTTGTCTAGGGCTACTGGTGCGCAATGAAGCGGCGATCCCGACACGGGTGGCGGCGCAATAAATAGGGCCTCGCCTGCGTGAAACGCAGCTGAATCCGAGGTCCTCGCCAAGGCGGCGGAGTCCGGCGGCGCCTCGGATTAGGTGACGTGGCACACGCACACCGCTGGATCGAGATCCAACGGCGGCGTGGGTTTGGGTTGGTCGGACTCGCGAAGCCGGGCTCGTCGGGCTCTCGGTCCGGCGACGTGGCTCAATCGTGGCCGTTGGATCTGAATCCAACGGCCACGCTTAGGGCTCTAGAGTGGGTTCGGCCGAGTCACGTGATTCGCCGGACTCGAACTCGAGTCCGACTCTGCCTCGATTGATGAACAAGAATCGACTCGGTTTGATTTTCCAAATGATTTAATATTTAAAATAATTCCCAAGAATTCATTTAATTCATTAAAAATAGCAAAATACTCAGAAAAATTCGAGAAAAATTCGAAAATATTTTAGGGTATTTGGGACTCAAATAAAATATTTCCAACAAAATTTTATTTGCAAAATTAAATTCTTTAATTATTTCAAAATGGAATAAATTCCAATAAATTCCAAATAAATCCAAATAAATTCCAGAAAATTCCAAAAATTCACCAAAGTACCAAATCACACATGGATTTAAGAAAAGAAAAATTTTGGGGTGTTACAATCATAGCATGCATCAACTGAGTCTGAGCAGCAAGAAATGCTCCAAAATTCTCGTGCATATCAATCAAGTCTTGGTGCTCCATCATTGGGGTTTTCTCAAGCGAGAACCACTTCCATTGCTTCCAAAGTTTCCGCTGTGTTCACCATCCTGTCGATTTGCTCTAAGTTTTAGAGATGAGGGGGAATCAAGAATAGACAAGTAATATGGAACATATGCGGGGCGAAAGGTGTAACTTTAAGGTCCAACTTTATTATTGATATTAATAACTTGGTATGGTTGCTTACAATGCCTAAGGGCCTTGCAACACATACCGCACACTCAAAGAAACAATGAAAATCCAAATCGAACTAACACCGGAGTCTAACGCCTAAAGGGTGACTCTTTATTCTATGACGCGACTCGGCGAAGGAGTCTCTATAAAACCTACGCCACTCATCGAAAACCTCCACGGCCTGGTACGGATCTTTGCGGCATAGGCGCCAAACGATTGCCATGTCCAAAGAATCGTGTCATCTGTGGTAGTCGAAGAAGCGATGTCCTCATCGAGATCCGACTCCTCCGGATCTGGCTCGTGTAGCTCGAGTAATCGCTCTCGTTCTCGTCCGTATAAAGCCATCTCCAACTCGTCAATCCTTCGCAGAAGGTGTGACACATACTCTTGAGCTTCCCGCACCGTTTCTTCTCTGCCGTGATCTCCTTGCGGGCCTTCAGAGCTCTTTGCTTGTATCATCGAGTACATCCTCCTGGCGACAACAAGTCGTGCCAATCGTGTAACCATGGCATCCTCATCCCGAATCGCCGGGTCAAGAAGGTTATTCTTCGCTGGTGATAACGGAACACCGTGCTCTCCAACTCTCTGGCGTAGATACGGGTAATGTGCCGCATTGCTCGTCGTGATACTTCTTGGATACCCATCTCGCATTGTAGACCTCCTGGCAAAGGTCAAAGGTATCGGGCGACACAGGCCCTTCTTCCTAGCAGTACCTCAATCTTCACGTCACAAGCCTTGATCAATCTTGCTTGTCCGATTACTTCCACTTGGTATTGCGGCTTCTAAAAATCTCCGAGAGTCTCAGAGCATACGCCAAAGTTCCGCACGTGACCAACCTCCAGATCGACGTAGTTGAACTCTCCCTCCATCTCACACAGAGTGCTCACGTAAGAATTCAAATTTTAAATCGTGACAAGGTAAGGGAATATTCAGCAAGAGACAAGGAAAGAGAGAAGGGGTAAGTCGAGATGTCATTTCTTATCTTGACAAATTTTTAGCTTTAGAAAATAGGATTTATCCTCACTACGACCATTCTAGCTTAGGGTTGAGCCTCACGGTCAAGATGGCTCGATACCACCTCTGTTGGGACCCCGAATTTGCAAATCCGACCCTCCGTGTATTCTAGTCCAGAACACGCTAGTGCACACAGTCTTAACATCGGTAAATATCACAATCATACCACTCGATACTAATAAAGTACTTTATTTAAATAGTCAAATCGGTTACTCGACCTTATGGTCAAGTTACAAATGTATGATTTGCAGGCGAAACTTATTAAGAGAGAAATAGTAGCAATGAAAATCAAATAACTTCGTGGCGCCATCCAGTATACCACAGGTAACTGACTGGGCTCGCTCCCTAAGTAGACGGATCCTCTTGGAGCTCCTCCTCCAAAGCTGGTGTAGTCTCCTCTTCAACTGGTGTTGTATTGTGGCAAGGGTGAGTACTTGGTACTCAGCAAGTCATGCACAGAATGCAGCTAATATACTACATGCATGGCTTAATACAAAGGAGTGGCTCAAGGTATTTTTGCAGTAAACAGCATTTAACAAGTATCATAAGTAGATTCAAAAGCGGTAGAAACAAGTAAAGCATAGATAACTTTTCAAGAAGTTTAATAAACATCTTTCCCATCCTAATCCACAATTCCATCAACATCATTATTAATCCAACCCAACCTTTCAAACCCAAGTTATTTTTGAGAAAATCTAACTGTAGGATCGAAGTATACGAATATAGCAATCAGAGGGGGGGTGAATGATTGTGCGGAAGCTAAAACCAAATTCTTGACCTATTAAAAGTTCACCCCAAAACAGAACCAAATAATTGCCTCGTTTTCGACAAAAACAGAATGACAGAGGTTTGGTAAAACGAGAATTCCTGGAGATCCAACCGTCGAAACAATCTGAAATTTGGACACAAGAAACTAGATTCCAATACGAATCGAACCCAAAAAGAATCAGCTCGATCGGACTTACGGATCAAAAGTTATGAGCTTCGCAAGCTTGCTGTTCCAGAACTTGACGAAAACTAATCTAATCAAAACTTCAAGATTAAACAAGAACGACAAAAGATTGATCAACTAGACTTTGAGAAACACTAGATCAATACCCTAGAGAGGTTTTTGATGGATCAAATCAAGATAAAACTCAACGATCAAAAACCAATCTAGAATTAGAACAAGCATGCAAACAAGAACCAAAACAGAAAATACTGTAGCGACGTGGTTACTGTAGCACGCAAAAATCTTGGAAGAATTGATCTTTATTTCTTGTCTAAAATACTCTCATCAAAAGAGTACAAACCCTAAAACCAAGCTCAAAGCTTGATGCGCTCAGCTCTACTTGGTGTGTTTCAACAGGAGACCCCCCACCTATTTAAAGCACCAACCCACAAAGAGTTCTGAATACGATTCCTATTCCCTAGAAGGAATCCGTATCCAACACAACTCTACTTGGCCTAACCTGGCCGAGTACAACTCTTGCACGCGTATGGCAACCCTACCATACTCACGTGTCTAACACTTTGCACGCGTATGGCCACCTGCCATACTCACGTGGCTAACACTTTGCACGCGAATGACCTCCTGCCATTCTCACGTGACTAACCATTCTTCATGTGCACCATTCTCTTAGCCCGAACGTCCCGCATGACATCCTTGACCACCAAGACCTCAGTTCCTCCTGAACCTAGTCCCGAACCTCAGTTCCTCCATGAACCTAGTTCCGGTCCCGTCATCGACCACATTCGTCTTCGAGCAATACCTGCACATGAACAAATCACAAAACGATTCCGAGCACAAGTCCACGACTTGACTCAATGTTAATCCATGCAACTACTCACATGAGCATTGCATAAAGTCCACTTCAAAACACACATCATGAAATCATCACAAATTTCATAATCTCAAATTCAAATTATTTCAATTCTGCTCAAAACCCTAATTCAGCAAAAACGCATTCACGACGGACAAGGAAATATGGTCCGGCGTACACATGAAAAATCACTCAAAAAACCATTCACAACGGACAGACAAAATCGGTCCGTTGTACAAGTGAAAGTTTCGGTTCCAAGAAGAAAACCAAACGGACAAAAACACGTTCACAACGGACAAACAAAATCGGTCCGTTGTACAAGTAAAAATGACTTCGGTCATGAGCTCAAAACAAGTTCACAACGGACCAAGAAAAATTGTCCGTTGTACATGCAAAGGTTTCTGAAATCTTGGAGAAAGAGTTAGACTCAAGCGCTCAAAAGCAAGTCCACGACGGACAAAAAAACATTATCCGTCATACAAGCGAAACTGACTGGTTTTGAGGAAAAAAGAGTTTGGCTCAAAGAGTTCAAAACACGTCCACGACGGACCCAAAGACATTGTCCGTCGCAGATGGGGAACTTACTGTTTCTTGAGAGCTAGGTCCGGCGCAAAAGTGAAACTTACTGTTTCTTGACAAATTATCAAACACATGTACAAGCACATTTTGCAAATCCAATTCTAAGTTTAATTTTTCAGTTCAAAGCCAATTTTTCAGCACATGATTTCACACTAACCCTTGACTGTAATTCCCGAGCGATGTCCAATACCGCGGACACGGCTATTCGAATAGATTCTACACTCTGCAAAGGTTATGCACTTTACCCACAAGATACAGTCAAACACCACAAAGGCGAGTTCCCATAACAAAGTCTTTCGGAAACTTCTAACAATACAAGTGGTCCTCCCCGGTTATTGCACACTAACCCTTCCCTTAGCTAAGGCGAAGTTTAGGCCAATCAACCGTTAGATGGGTACTGGCCTCACCCAGACGCGCTCCCGCATAACTTACACAAAGGGTGTAGTTGACCTCCCGAGGTCCCACAGTAATGCGTTATTAGCAACTTAGTCAACTAGGTCCGTCCCATTACTGAGACATGTGGTTGCACGTTAGACCCAGTTCAAAGGCTTGCAAGGTTAAGTCCTTAGGGTGACCAGGGCAAGACTACCCAAGAACCAAATCAACATCCCCAATGCCACAATCGCCCACTGATTATTCTTGCCACATGCCCCTGGCCGAAAAACTATTTATCAAACCCCGCTTGATTACCATGCACCACGTGCCATCAACATCACATGATACCTTTCCAAAACAGGTTCAATATATCATTAAGTCAATATTAACATTTGTTTGTCGAAAATCATGTCATGAGCACGTGTGTGTCTAAGCAGTTTACTACAACGGTCTAAAACCCATGTTGGCAAGTTAATAATGTCCAACTAGTAAACCACAACTAGGGTGACAAGGGGCCATGGCACATGTTTAAATAATCAAGGTGTCATACAGCAAATTGGTATTTATCTAATTCCCCAAATTTAAATAAAGTATTTTCTAATTGAACTAGCATGCAATAGGTTAAACCAAAATAGATTTCGAAATAGGATCAACATGGTCAAAGCACAACTTGCCTTCAAAAAGTACTTGTTCTTGGTCTTGAGTTGGATCCTGAGTCAATACTTCTCCTTCAAATCCTTCCGGCACTTCAACGTCTACTCGTAAAGCGTGCAAATAGCAAATACACGAATAAACAATAGGAAAAAGTATCCAATCATCCAAATAAAATCCATAAACAGAGAGAACATAATTTTATGAATTTTTAGAAACTGAAATCGTCAAATTTGGAGTTAAAACGCAAAAGTTATGATTATTTAAAGTTTAAATAATCAATTAAATAATTTTACAGAAAAAAACTTTAGTCCAAAAATTAAATAAAATTCATATTTAGGTAGGTCTCAATTTTATACAAATTTAGAAATTTGAATCACTCAAATCGGAGTTGAAACGCAAAAGTTATAAGCGTTTGAAGTTTGAAACAAAATCTGAAATCATTATTTCGAATTAATAAATCATTTTCTTTTTCGAAAATTAATTATTGCGTCAGCCTGGACACGTGGCAACCGCTGATTGGTTGGCTGACGTCAGCCGGTCCATGGACTTGGTCCACTCTCGTCTCGGGTCTACCGTGGACTCGGTCCACGGCTCCTTGTGTCATCGGCGGTGGGTCCCCCTCGGTGACGTCAGCGGCGTCGGCCGGGCTCACCACGTGCCGACAGTGGGACCCGCCAGACGTCATTCTTGACGTCGGCCGGCTAGGACAGCCGGCCCGACATGCGGGCCTCGCGTGTCGGCGTCCACCTGTACGCTGCGTGGGCCGGCGACCGCGGCGAGCCTTCCCGACGCGTGGCGCAATCTCGGCCGCTGATTTGAAAATCAACGGCCCGGTTAGATCTCGCTCTCACGCCGTTTGGGTTAACGCTGTTTGATCTGGACCGTTGGATCTAGATCCTACGGTCGAGATTGGATCTGGGGATTTGGATTGGGATCTCACCATGAGATGACGTGGCGTGATCTGGGACATTGGATCTTGATCGGACGGCTGAGAAGCTTCGAGCGACGGCGATGGCGTGCGGCGGAGCTGGCTGGCCGGAGCTGGGGACGGCGACACGGGCAACGGCGTTTGCGGGCTCCTCCGGCGAGGTGAGTGGTCCCTTCGGGTGCGTCTCATCGCGGTGAGTCCGGGTCTGGGGTCAACGGCGGCGGGGGACGGCGGACGGCGGCGGAACGAAGCAAAAACCGCGGCGGAGAAGTGCTACAACTCCGGCGAGCGATTGCGAAGCGCTGTCGAGGAGCATCGCTGCGGCGACGGCTAGCAACGCGGCTGCGCAAGGTCAAGGTGGTCCTCGGGTGTGATCCGGGCATTAAATAGCCTCGGCTTCGCGTGGAAAACGGAAACCTAATCCTCACGGCGGCGGGCGCGGCGAGTCCGGCTACGGACTGGCGGAGACGACGACGAGGACCGCCCACGTGGCGCGATCAACGGCCACGATTGGCTCGGCGCCAAGACGGATCCGTGACGGATCCGATCGAGCAATCTTGGCGCGGATCCTGGCTGGGATCTTGATCCGACGGTCCCACAATGGTTAGGAGTTTGGGCGGTTCGAATCACGTGGCTCGGTCGGACTCGAGTCCGACTCGGGTTCGACTTCGATCGGATGAACAGTACTTGACCCGACTCGATTTTCCAGCGAATTAATATTTAAAATAATTTCCAGTAATTCATTTAATTCACTAAAAATAGCAAAATACTTAGAAAAATTCCAGAAAAATTCTAGAAAATATTTTAGGGTATTTGGGACTCAAATAAAATATTTCCAACAAAATTTTATTTCCAAAATTAAATTCTTTAATTATTTTAAAATGGAATAAATTCCAATAAATTCCAAATAAATCCAAATAAATTCCAGAAAATTCCAAAAATTCACCAAAGTGCCAAATCACACATGAATTTAAGAAAAGCAAAATTTTGGGGTGTTACAAGTACTGTTCATCCGACCGAGTCGAAACCCGAGTCGGACTCGAGTCCGACCCGAGCCAGCTGGCTCGACCAAACCCAATCCAAACCCTACTCGATCCCGACCGTTGGATCGGGATCCAACGGTCCGGATTGGACCGCACCGGTTCGAGCCGTGACCGGGTCGTATCCGGTTCCGCCCGTGCGATCGTGGCCGTTGATCGCGCCACGTGGACGGTTGCCCGTCGTCGTCTCCACCGAGTCCGAAATGGACTACGCCGCCGCGCCCGCCGCCGTGTGGGCCTAGGTTTCCGTTTTCCGCGCGGACGCCGATGGTATTTAATGCCCGGGTCGCACCTCGAGGACCGCCTTGACCCCGCGCAGCCATTGCCCTAGCCGCCTGTAACACCCCAAAATTTTGCTTTCCTTAAATTCATGTGTGATGTGGCACTTTGGTGAATTTTTGGAATTTTCTGGAATTTATTTGGAATTATTTGGAATTTATTTGAATTTATTCCATTTTGAAATAATTAAAGAATTTAATTTTGCAAATAAATTTTTGTTGGAAATATTTTATTTGAGTCCAAAATGATCCAAAATATTTTCCAGAATTTTTCTGGAATTTTTCTGAGTCATTTGCTATTTTTAATGAATTAAATGAATTACTAGGAATTATTTTAAATATTAATTATTTGGAAAATCCAACTCGGGTCAAGTATCGTTTCAATCGACCGAAGTCGGACTCGAGTCCGACCCGAGCCGCTTGACTCGACCGAACCCACTCCTAACCCTAATCAATCCCAACCGTTGGATCAAGATCCAACTACCGAGATCCGCCCGACTCGACCAGGCCGCGGTCCGACCGACCCGGTCGCGCCCGCGCGATCGTGGCCGTTGGTTGTGCCACGTGGGACGGCCACGATTTCGTCGTCTTCACCGAAGTCCGGCTGACTCCGCCGCCGCGCCGCCGCCGTAGCAAGTTAGGTTTGCCGCACGGACGCCGAGGTTATTTAATGCCCGGCATACCCCGAGGACCGCCGTGATTCCGCGCCTCCTTCTCTACTTCACCGAGGCTAAGTCGCCGCCGCTTAGCCGCGGCGAGCTCGCCGTAGTTGCGCTGGCCGCTTCGCCACGGTCTTTGCTTGCTCGCCGTCCGTGGCCGCCCTGCCGTTGACCTCAGATCCGGACTCACCGCGACGAGACGCACGGGGACCCTTCATCTCGCCGAGCAACCCCGAACGCCGTTGGGTTCGCTGCCGTCTTCAACTCCGGCAACGTGCGCCACCATCGGCCATCACCGCGAGCCTGCGTGCACCGCCGGATCCAGATCGGACGGTTGAGGTGAGTTCACGTGTTCCAAACCCGATTAGATCTGGGCCGCTGGATCAAGATCCAACGGTTCCTAATCGCCACGCGTCGTAGCAAAGTGCGATTATAGGATTAGATCTGGACCGTCCGATCTAGATCGAACGGCCCACGAGCATCGAGTAGTTTCAACGTGTTAAACCCTGGATTCAATCCGCGCCGCTGATTTTCAAATAAACGGTCGAGATTGCGCCCGGTGTCGGGAAGTTGGACCGACGCGGACAGCGCCGCCCACGCGCTGGCAGTGTAACGCCGACACGCTGGGCCCGCGTGTCGAGGGGCCCGCATGTCGCTGGCTAACCCAGCAAGCGCCGACGCCGATGACGTCACCCGAGCGGGCCCACATGTCGGCCACGTGAGCCGTGGACCGAGTCCACCGTGGACCCGAGCCGAGCGTGGACCGAGCCCATGGATCGCCGACGCCAGCAGGCCAATCAGGAGCTGCCACGTGTCCATGCCGACGCAATAATTAATTTCGAAAAGAAAATGATTTATTAATTCGAATAATGATTTCAAATTTAGATTCAAACTTCAAACGCTTATAACTTTTGCGTTTCAACTCCGATTTGAGTGATTCAAATTTCTAAATTTGTATAAAATTAAGATCTACCTAAATATGAATTTTATTTAATTTTTGGACTAAAGTTTTTCTCTGTAAAATTATTTAATTGATTATTTAAACTTTAAATAATCATAACTTTTGCGTTTTAACTCCAAATTTGACGATTCCAGTTTCTAAAAATCCAGAAAATTATGTTCTCTTTGTTTATGGATTTTATTTGGAGTTTTGGGATCTTTTTGCATAGTGTTTATTTGTGTATTTGCTATTTGCACGCTTTACGAGTAGACGTTGAAGTGCCGGAAGGATTCGAAGGAGAAGTGTTGACTCAGGATCCAACTCAAGACCAAGAGCAAGTACTTTTTGAAGGCAAGTTGTGCTTTGACCATATTGATCCCATTTCGAAATCTATTTTGATTTAAACTATTGCATGCTAGTTCAATTAGAAAGATACTTTGTTTAAACATGGGGGTTAGATAAATACCAATTTGCTATATGACACCTTGATTACTTAAGTATGTGCCATGACCCTTTGTCACCCTAGTTGTGGTTTACTAGTTGGACATTATTAAATTGCCAACATGGGTTTAGATCGTTGTAGTATGTCGCTTAGACACACTCGTGCTCATGACATGATTTTGGACAATCAAATGCTAATATGGACTTAATGATATATTGAACCTGTTTTGGAAAAGTATCATGTGATGTTGATGGCACGTGGTGCATGGTAATCAAGCGGGGTTTGATAAACGATTTTAGGCGGGGCATGTGGCAAGAGTAATCAGGTGGGCGCTGTGGCAATCGGGATGATGATTTGGTTTTTCTGTAGTCTTGCCCTGGTCACTCTAAGGACTTAACCTTGCAAGCCTTTGAACTGGGTCATACTTGCAACCACATGGTCGGAATGGGACGGCCCTAGTTGACTAAGTCGCTAAGGACTCACTTGTGGAGCCTCAGTGGTGTCGATTACACCTTTTGTGTGATTGTGCGGGGAGCGTATCGTGGCCGTGGCCGATACCCATCTAACGGTGTGTTGGTCCCATACTTCGCCTTGGCTAAGGGAAGGGATGGTGTAGAGCACGAACCTGAGAGGACCACCTGTGTTGTTTGAGGCTTCCAAAGGCTTTGTTCTGAGGAACTCGCCTTTGTGGTGTTTGACTGTATCTTGTGGGTAAAGTGCATAACCTCTGCAGAGTGTAGAATCTATTTGAATAGCCGAGTCCACTGATGATCGACAATGCTCGGGAATTACAATCAAGGGTTAGACTTTCTCAAAATAACTTGGATTTGAAAAGTTGGGTTGGTTTAACAATGAAGATGATGGAAATGTGGTTTAGGATGGGAAAATGTTTGTTAAACTTCTTGAAAAGTTATTTATGCTTTACTTATTTCTACTGCTTTCGAATCTACTTTTATTACTTGTCAAAAGTCACATCGCAAATATACCTTGAGCTATTCCTTTGTACCAAGCCATGCATATAGTATATTAGCTTGCATTCTCATGCATGACTTGTCGAGTACCAAGTACTCACCCTTGCCTCAACACAATACCGCTTGAAGAGGAGACTACGCCAGTTTGGAGGAGGATTTCCAAGAAGACCCGTCTACTTAGGGATGCGAGCCCACCAGTTGCCTGTGGTATCTTTGGATGGCGCCACAGTTTATTTGATTTTCCGTCTTTGTTATTTCTCTTTTAATAAGTTTCGCCTTGCAAGGCATATATATTTGTATCTTGGCCATAAGGTCAAGTAACCCTTTATTAATAAAGTACTTTGATAGTATCGATTGGTATGATTGTGATATTTACCGATGTTAAGACTGTGTGCACTAAGCGCTGCTCCTGGACTAGTGCTGAATACACGAGGGTCCGGATTTGCAAATTCGGGTCCCGACAGAGGTGGTATCAGAGCCATACTTGACTGTAGGCTCAACCCTAGCTAGAATGGTCGTAGTGAGGATAAAACCTATTTTCTAAATCTAAAAATTTGTGAAGACAAGAAATGACATCTCGACTTATCCCTTTCTCTCTTTTCTTGTCTCTTGCTGAAATTTTCCCTTACCTTGTCACAATTTAAAAATTCCGAGTTCTTACGTAAAGCACTCTTGTGACAGATGGAGGTTTTCTCGATGAGTGAGCATAGGTTCTATAGTGAGACTCCTTCACGAGTCACACATAGAAGAAAGAGTCACCCTTTAGGCGTTAGACTCGAGTTAGTTCGATTTGGATTTTCATTGTTTGTCGAGTGTGCGTGATGTGTTGCAAGGCCCTTAGGCATTGTAAGCAGCCATACCAAGTTATTAATAATAAAGTTGGACCTTAAAGTTACCCCTTTCGCCCCGCATAAGTTCCATATTACTTGTCTATTCTTGTTTCCCTCTCATCTCTAAACCTAGAGCAAATAGACAGATGGTGAACACCCGGGGGAACTTTGGAAGCAATGGGAGTGGATCTCGCCCAGCAGAAAACCCCAATGATGGAGCACCAGCACCGCCACTGGATATGCAGAATTTCGAGCATTTCTTGCTGCCCGGACTCGATTGATGCATGCTATGATGCAACAAATGCAGCACGTCATCGCTCAGGCCACCGCTAATCAAGTTAATCAGGACCACGCCGTAATACAAGGTCGCGAGTTCATGAGGACTCACCCACCCACTTTCTCTGGGAATGCCAATCCATTGGAGGCCGATGATTGGTTAAGATCAATTGAGAGGAAGCTACACATAGCTCAATGCATAGGGAATGAGAAGGAACTTTACGCTTCTCATCGCTTGGAAGGAACAAATTACCGAATGGTGGGAGAATTTACACCCACGCAGAGAACCCTCAAGATATCACTTGGGAAGAGTTCACACCGCATTCGACAAAGATCACGTGCTGAAGGAATCATGGACCTTAAGAAGGAGGAGTTCAGAGCACTCAAGCAAGGTAATCACCGATGGTCGACTACCCGAACAAGTTCACCACAAATAGCACGCTACGCACTGAGGATGTAGCGACAGATAAAGCCAGGCAGCCTCGTTTTATGAAGGGTCTTACCTCAGTATTGAAAGTAGGGTTGATCTCCCTCACCTTTCCGGATTTCCATGAGTTGGTGATTAAGGCGCTTATTCTTGAGGACAAGCGCAAGGAACTGGATGAGAACAGAAGCGCAGGATGCAACAAAGAAGGATCACGCCAGGGAACGCAACAAATACGCGAGAGTTGCACCAAACCAATTCTTCAGATTCCAACCACGAATGCAACAAGGACACCATCCCAAAGACCAAGACCTGCCAATCGTAACTACTGCACTTCACCCGCTTAGAAACGCTACCCTGTGCAACAAGAAGGAACAAGTGAGGCGCTGTTACAATCAAGCAACGAGCCAGACACTTTGCCAACAGCTTGTCCAAAGAAGACAGCAGGAGCGACTCCCGCCGCTTCAACCTAGGAACCACCCAGCTAGGACGCCAAGACAGGAGCCACACCTCAGGCCGTGGTGAGAGGCCGAGTCAACCATGTCACCGCAGATGCACCGCAGAATGCTACTGACGTCGTCTTTGGGTAAGTTCTTTGGTTAACTCAAGACCTGCAACAGCTTTGTTTGACTCGGGAGCTTCAGATTCGCTTGTTTCGCAAGGCTTTGCTACTAGAAATGATTTAAGGATTGCAAGACTTAAGTGCATGCTTTTAGTTCAAACCCCTGGTTCCGAACTCCGAACGAAGTAGGATGTTCCGGTGAGAATACTAATAGATGGAATAGAGTTCCTAGCAAACCTTATAATTTTGGAGACCTGCACCTTAGACGTCATATTGGGAATGGATTGGTTATCCAAGCACAAGGTCGTATTGGATTGTGGACGAAGGACTATCTCGATTGAGAGCCCGTGTGGGAAGAAAGTGGAATTTCAAGCCACCGCAGCTAGAGATGGACAGTTGATGGTTAACAAGTACCAAGGCAATCAGCATAGAGGATGTTCCTAGTGAATGAGTACACAGACGTTTTCCCGAGGATCTACGGTATGCCGCGACAGGGACATAGAGTTTGTGATAGAGCTTGTACTGCACAAAGACCGATAGCAAAGAGACCCTATCGGATGTCTACCGAGGAGTTGGTAGAGATGAAGAAACAAATGGAAGAGTTAATGGATAAAGGATTTATCGGACCAAGTTAATCGCCGTGGGGAGCACCGCTTTGTTTGTCAAGAAGAAGGACGGAGTTTCGGGATGTGCATTGACTACCGTGCACTCAATGAAGTCACCGTGAAGAATAAGTATCCGCTACCCAGGATTGATGATTTGTTTGATCAGTTAAGAGGAGCCGGAGTTTTCTCCAAGATTGATCTGAGATCGGGTAACATCAGTTGAAGATCCGATCGTAAGATATTCAAGATCGCATTCTCGTCAAGATATGGACATTACGAGTTCTGATTATGTCCTTTGGGCCGATTTAACGAATCGCCCGGCTTATTTCATGAATATGATGAATAAGGTGTTCATGGAATATTTGGACAAGTTTGTCGTCGTGTTCATAGACGATATCCTGGTCTACTCCAAGACGAGAGGATGAACATGCCGAACACTTGAGGCGAGTTTTGGAAAAGCCGAGGAACAGCAACTTTTCGCCAAGTTCAGCAAGTGTGACTTTTGGAAGGACAAAGTGGAGTTTCTTGGACATGTAATGACCGCAGAAGAGTCGCCAGTGGATCCAAGCAAAGTAGAAGCGGTGTTACATTGGGAACAACCAAAGACGGTGACCCAGATTCGAGTTTCCTTGGAATGGCAGGATACTACCGCCGTTTCATCGAAGGCTTTTCGACGATTATAAACCCTTACGCAATTGCTGAAGAAGGAGAAGAAGTTTGCATGGGCGCTTGAGAATGTGAGAAAGGATTTCAGGAGTGAAGAAGCGATTGACATCAAGACCGGTGTTAGTTCTACCTGATGTTGCTCAAAGCTTCGATATTTATTGTGACGCATCGCGCCAAGGACTTGGATGTGTGTCCGATGCAGAATGGAAAGGTCGCCGCTTATGCATCAAGGCGCTTGAGGCCGCATGAGGAAAATTATCCGACACATGACTTAGAGTTAGTCAGCCGTAGTGCATGCTTTGAAGATATGGCGTCACTATCTCGATTGGAAACAGATGTGAAGTATATCACGGATCATAAGAGCCTTAAGTACATATTCACCCGCCGGGATCTGAATATGAGGCAGAGGAGATGGTTAGAGTTAATCAAGGACTATAATGTTGGAATCCATTACCATCCCGGGAAGGCCAACGTAGTAGCCGATGCTCTGAGTCGGAAAAGCCATACCGTGAGTACGTTGCTAGCCACAAGTCAGGATGAGTTGTGTGAGGATTTCCAGAAAATGAAGATTGAGGTTGTACCTAGCGGATTCTTGGCCGCAGTGGAAGTAAAGCCTACTTTAGAGGATCAGATCCGAGAAGGACAGAAGGATGATGACAAGATCCGCAGGATTAAGTCCATCAAGGAGGAAGGCAAGGCAGAGGACTTCAAATTGGATGAGCAAGGCACGTTATGGATGAAGGATCGGATTTGTGTGCCTGACAAGGAGGAGTTAAAGCGACTGATTTTGGAAGAAGCCCATGACTCCAAGTACTCGATTCATCCTGGAAGCGCCAAGATGTATCAGGATCTGAAGGAGAGATTCTGGTGGCCGAGTATGAAACGTGAAGTTGCCGAGCATGTTGCATTGTGCGACGTATGCCAGAGAGTCAAGGCAATGCATCGAGACCAAGCAGGATTGCTACAAATTACCGAAGATACCTGAGTGGAAGTGGGAGGAAATCGGAATGGATTTCATTACCGGTTTGCCGAAGACTCAAGGAGGTTATGACTCCATATGGGTTATAGTGGATCGCTTGACCAAAGTAGCCCATTTTATCCCCGTGAAGACCACCTACTCGGGAGATAAATTAGCAGAATTGTACATGATCAGGATTGTCTGTTTGCACGGAGTGCCAAAGAGGATTGTATCGGACAGAGGTACCCAATTTACCTCAAGGTTCTGGAATAAGTTGCATGAAGCCATGGGAACCCGTTTAAACTTCAAGATGACTTATCATCCATGCATCGGATGGACAGACCGAAAGAGTCAACCAGGTTCTGGAGGATATGTTGAGAGCTTGTGCATTGGCTTATGCTACCTCTTGGGATAAGAGTTTGCCGTATGCCGAGTTTAGTTACAACAATAGTTATCAGGCTAGCTTACAGATGTCACCTTTTGAGGCACTGTATGGTCGACCCTGTCGGACGCCATTGAATTGGAATGAGACCGGCGAGCGCCGTGTCTTTGGGCCTGATATTCTTCAAGAGGCTGAGGAACAGATCGCTATGATTAGGGAAAGGTTGAAGGTAGCCCAATCACGACAAAAGAGTTATGCTGACAATCGTCGCCGAGATTTGAGTTTTGAACCGTAAGACTTTGTATACCTCGAGTTACGCCTCTCGGGAGTTAAGAGGTTCCATGCCAAAGGGAAACTTGCACCCTGCTATGTTGGACCATTTAAGATTTTGAGCCGCAGAGGCGGTTGCTTATCATTTGGAGTTGCCACACGATCGTTGGCGGGAGTACATGATGTATTCCATGTGTCCCAGCTTAAAGAAGTGTCTCCGAGTTCCTAAGGAAATGCATACAGATTAGAATCAATTGAGTTGCAAGAGGACTTGACTTATAAGGAGCATCCCGTGAGGATTCTAGACACAATGGATCGAGAAACTAGAAACAAGTCAACCTGCTTTCAGTAGAGTTCAATGGAGCAACCACGAAGAAAGTGAAGCGACTTGGGAGCGCGAAAGGATTTGAAGAAAGAGTTTCCAAACCTATTCCTTTAGTAAGCCCCGAATCTCTGGACGAGATTCTATTAAGAGGAGGTTTGTAACACCCCAAAATTTTGCTTTCCTTAAATTCATGTGTGATGTGGCACTTTGGTGAATTTTTGGAATTTTCTGGAATTTATTTGGAATTATTTGGAATTTATTTGAATTTATTCCATTTTGAAATAATTAAAGAATTTAATTTTGCAAATAAATTTTTGTTGGAAATATTTTATTTGAGTCCAAAATGATCCAAAATATTTTCCAGAATTTTTCTCGAATTTTTCTCGAGTCATTTGCTATTTTTAATGAATTAAATGAATTACTAGGAATTATTTTAAATATTAATTACCGGAAAATCCAACTCGGGTCAAATCTTGTTCAACCGATCGAAGTCGGACTCGAGTCCGACCGAGCCAGATTGACTCGACCAGAACCCACTCCTAACCCTAATCAATCCCAACCGTTGGATCAAGATCCAACGGCCGAGATCCGCCCGACCTCGACCCAGCCGCGTGTCCGACCAGGACCGGCCGCGCCGCGCGATCGTGGCCGTTGGTTGTGCCACGTGGGCGGCCACGATTTCGTCGTCTTCACCGAGTCCGAGCTGGACTCACCGCCGCCGCCGCCGTAGCAAGTTAGGTTTCCGTTTTTACGCACCAGGCCGAGGCTATTTAATGCCCGGCATACCCCGAGACCGCCGTGATTCCGCGCCCTCCCTTCTCTACTTCACCGAGGCTAAGTCGCCGCCGTTTAGCCGTGCGAGCTTCGCCGTAGTTGCGCGCTCATACGCCACGGTCTTTGCCCGTTCATGCGCCGTCGCGCCGTCCCCTGCGCCCGTTGACCTCGAATCCGGACTCACCGCGACGAGACGCACCGAAGGACCCTTCATCTCGCCGAGCAACCGGAACGCCGTTGGGTTCGCTGTCGTCTTCAACTCCGGCAGCCGTGCGCCACCACGGCCATCGACCCTCGCGAGCTCAGGCACCGTCGGATCCAGATCGGACGGTTGAGGTGAGTTCACGTGTTCCAAACCCGATTAGATGCGGGCCGTTGGATCAAGATCCAGCGGTTCACAATCGCCACGCGTCGTAGCGCGTGCGATTATAGGATTAGATCTGGACCGTCCGATCTAGATCGAGCGCCCACGAGCATCGAGTAGTTTCAACGTGTTAAACCCTGGATCCAATCCGCGCTGCTGATTTTCAAACCAACGGACGAGATTGCGCCACGTGTCCGAAGTTGGACCGACGCGGTCAGCGCCGCCACGCGTGCAGGCAGGACATCGACACGCGGCCCGCGTGTCGAGGGCCCGCATGTCGCTGGCTAACCCGACCAAGCGCCGACGTCGGCGATGACGTCACCCGAGTGAGCCCACATGTCGATCCACGTGAGCCGTGGGACCGAGTCCACCGTGGACCCGAGCCGGCGTGGACCGAGCCCATGGACCGCCGACGCCGCAGGCCAATCGAGAGCTGCCACGTGTCCATCTTGTACGCAATAATTAATTTCGAAAAGAAAATGATTTATTAATTCGAATAATGATTTCAAATTTAGATTCAAACTTCAAACGCTTATAACTTTTATGCTTCAACTCCGATTTGAGTGATTCAAATTTCTAAATTTGTATAAAATTAAGATCTACCTAAATATGAATTTTATTTAATTTTTGGACTAAAGTTTTTCTCTGTAAAATTATTTAATTGATTATTTAAACTTTAAATAATCATAACTTTTATGCTTTTAACTCCAAATTTGATTTATTCCAGTTTCTAAAAATCCAGAAAATTATGTTCTCTTTGTTTATGGATTTTATTTGGAGTTTTGGGATCTTTTGCATAGTGTTTATTTGTGTATTTGCTATTTGCACGCTTTACGAGTAGACGTTGAAGTGCTTGGAAGGATTCGAAGGAGAAGTGTTGACTCAGGATCCAACTCAAGACCAAGAGCAAGTACTTTTTGAAGGCAAGTTGTGCTTTGACCATATTGATCCCATTTGAAATCTATTTTGATTTAAACTATTGCATGCTAGTTCAATTAGAAAAATACTTTGTTTAAACATGGGGTTAGATAAATACCAATTTGCTATATGACACCTTGATTACTTAAGTATGTGCCATGACCCTTTGTCACCCTAGTTGTGGTTTACTAGTTGGACATTATTAAATTGCCAACATGGGTTTAGATCGTTGTAGTATGTCGCTTAGACACCTTTCGT
This sequence comes from Rhipidocladum racemiflorum, assembly GCA_036346355.1. Classification (NCBI taxonomy): domain Eukaryota; kingdom Viridiplantae; phylum Streptophyta; class Magnoliopsida; order Poales; family Poaceae; genus Rhipidocladum; species Rhipidocladum racemiflorum. Next base: position 34,085,459 of record CM070589.1, on the reverse strand, counting down.
GCTCATGACATGATTTTGGACAATCAAATGCTAATATGGACTTAATGATATATTGAACCTGTTTTGGAAAAGTATCATGTGATGTTGATGGCACGTGGTGCATGGTAATCAAGCGGGGTTTGATAAGCAGATTTCGGCGGGGCATGTGGCAAGAGTAATCAGTGGGCAGTGTGGCAATCGGGATGATGATTTGGTTTTTCGGGTAGTCTTGCCTGGTCACTCTAAGGACTTAACCTTGCAAGCCTTTGAACTGGTCATACTTGCAACCACATGGTCGAATGGGACGGCCCTAGTTGACTAAGTCGCTAAGGACTCACTTGTGGAGCCTCAGGGTGTCGATTACACCTTTTGTGTGATTGTGCGGGGAGCGTATCGTGGGCGTGGCCGATACCCATCTAACGGTGTGTTGGTCCCATACTTCGCCTTGGCTAAGGGAAGGGATGGTGTAGAGCACGAACCGGAGAGGACCACCTGTGTTGTTTGAGGCTTAGAAAGGCTTTGTTACGAGGAACTCGCCTTTGTGGTGTTTGACTGTATCTTGTGGGTAAAGTGCATAACCTCTGCAGAGTGTAGAATCTATTTGAATAGCCGAGTCCACAGTCTTTGGACAATGCTCTGAATTACAGTCAAGGGTTAGACTTTCTAAAATAACTTGGATTTGAAAAGTTGGGTTGGTTTAACAATGAAGATGATGGAAATGTGGTTTAGGATGGGAAAAATATTTGTTAAACTTCTTGAAAAGTTATTTATGCTTTACTTATTTCTCTTTGCTTTCGAATCTACATTTATTACTTGTCAAAAGTCATTTCTTGCAAATATACCTTGAGCTATTCCTTTGTACCAAGCCATGCATATAGTATATTAGCTTGCATTCTCAGGCATGACTTGTCGAGTACCAAGTACTCACCCTTGCCTCAACACAATACCGCTTGAAGAGGAGACTACGCCCGGTTCGGAGGAGGATTTCCAAGAAGACCCGTCTACTTAGGGATGCGAGCCCGGCCGGTTACTGTGGTATCTTTGGATGGCGCCACAGTTTATTTGATTTTCATTCTTTGTTATTTCTCTTTTAATAAGTTTCGCCTTGCAAGGCATATATATTTGTATCTTGGCCATAAGGTCAAGTAACCCTTTTATTAATAAAGTACTTTGATAGTATCGATTGGTATGATTGTGATATTTACCGATGTTAAGACTGTGTGCACTAGCGCGTTCCTGGACTAGTGCTGAATACACAGAGGGTCCGGATTTGCAAATTCGGGGTCCCGACACCGCCGCCGCTCGTAGTGCACCGTCGCGCCCGCGATTGCTCGCCGTAGTTGCGTGAAGAAACACCGCGGTTCTTCGTTGTTCCCGCCGCCGCCCGCCGTCCTCCGCCGCCGACGACCCTAGATTTGAACTCCCCACGACGAGGTGCACCCGAAGGGAGAACTCATCTCGCCGGAGTGCGCCCGAAACGCCGCGTTCGATGTCGCCGTCCCCGGCTACGGCGATCGGCCAAGACTGCCGCATGCCATCGCCGGGACTCGAGCTCCCTCAGCTGTCGGATCACAATCGCACGTTCCAGATCACGCCACGTCGTCCCGCCGGTGAGATCCCGTTCCAAACCCCAGATCCAACCTCAGCCGTTAGATCTAGATCGTACGGTTAGCGTTAGCAGCGTTATACACGTTAGATTGGATCTCAACCGTAGGATCTAGATCCAATGGTCCTGATTGGCCACGTTCACCCCAAACGTGCGTCACCAGATCCAATCTGGGCCGTTGATTTTCGAATCAACGGCCGAGATGGCGCCACGTGGCTGGAAGTCTGACCGTCGCGGTCGGCCGCGCGATGGGGCGTGTCTCGACACGCGCCCGCGCGTGTCGAGGGCCCACCTGTCGACCACACCGCGCGCTGCGTGAACCCGGCCGGGACAAGGCAGGCCCACACGTCGCTGACGTCACCCCGATGGAGTCCCACCTGTCGATCTCACGAGGAGTCGTGGGATCTGTCCACAGTAGACGAGCCAAACCATGGACCACGCCCATGGATCGGCCGATGTCACCGCCCAATCAGGCGACACGTGTCCTCGCCGACGCAATAAATGAATTTCCTAAAAGAAAATGATTTATTAATCCGAATTATTGAATTCAAATTTGATTCAAACTTCAAATCTTATAACTTTTGCATTTTAACTCCGATTTGAGTGATTCAAATTTCTAAGTTTGTATAAAATTGAGATCTACCTAATGATGAATTTTATTTAATTTTTGGACTAAAATTTTTCTCTGTAATATTATTTAATTGATTATTTAAACTTCAAAATGCTATAACTTTCGCGTTTAAACTCTGAATTTGACGATTCCAGTTTCTAAAAATTCATAAAATTATGCTCTCTCTGTTTATGAACTTTAATTGGAAGTTTGGACACTTTTTGTCTACTATTTATTTATTTATTATTTGCTATTTGCACGCTTTACGAGTAGACGTTGAAGTGCCCGAAGGCTTCGAAGGAGAAGTGTTGACCCAGGAGCCAGCTTAGGACCAAGAGCAAGTAATTTTTGAAGGCATGTTGTGCTTTGACCATGTTGATCCTATTTTGAAGTTAATTTGATTTAAATTAATGCATGCTAGTTTAAATTAGAAAATGCTTTACTTAATTATGGGTAATTATATAAATGCCAAATTGCTGTATGACACCTTGGTTAATCATATATATGTGCCATGACCCTTGTCACCCTAGTTGTGGTTTACTAGTTGGACATTACTAAATTGCCAACATGGGATTTTAGACCGTATAGTATACTGCTTAGACCTGCTACGTGCTCATGACATGCTTTTTGGACAATCAAATGTTAATATTGATTTAATGATATATTGAATCGTTTTGGAAAGGTATCATGTGATGTTGATGGCACGTGGTGCATGGTAATCAACTGGGGGTTTGATAAATAGCTTTTGACTGGGGCATGTGGCAAGATTGATCGGGTGGGCCAGTTGTGGCACCGGGAACGTTGGTTTGGTTCTTCGAGTAGTCTTGCCCTGGTCACCCTAAGGACTTAACCTTGCAAGCCTTTGAACTGGGTCAAACGTGCAACCACATGTCTGTAATGGGACAGACCTAGTTGATTAAGTTGTAATAACGTACCTGTGGGACCTCAGGATGTCAACTACACCCTTTGTGTAAGTTGAACGGGGAGCGCATCGGGTCGCGCCAGTACCCATCTAACGGTTGGTTGACCTAAACTTCGCCTTAGCTAAGGGAAGGTTTAGTGTGCAACACCGGAGAGGACCACTTGTATTGTTAGAAGTTTCCGAAAGACTTTGTTACGGGAACTCGCCTTTGTGGTGTTTGACTGTATCTTGTGGGTAAAGTGCATAACCTCTGCAGAGTGTAAAATCTATTCGAATAGCCGTGTCCGCGGTATTGGACATCGCTCGGGAATTACAGTCAAGGGTTAGACTTTCTTGAAAATAACTTGGACTTGAAAGGTGGGGTTTGGTTAAATAATGATGTTGATGGAAATGTAGATTAGGAATGGGAAAGATGTTTATTTAACTCCTGGAAAAGTTATTGATGCTATACTCGTTTTACTGCTTTCGAATCTACCTATGATGCTTGTTAAATGCTGTTTACTGCAAATATACCTTGAGCTATTCCTTTGTATCAAGCCATGCATATAGTATACTAGTTTGCATTCTGTGCATGACTTGCTGAGTACCAAGTACTCACCCTTGCCGCAATACAACACCAGTTGAAGAGGAGTCTACACCAGCTTTGGAGGAGGAGCTCCAAGAGGAACCGTCTAACTAGGGAGCGAGCGCAGTCAGTTGCCTGTGGTATACTGGATGGCGCCACGATGTTTTCTTACTTTTTTCGCTGCTATTATTTCTCTCTTATTAAGTTTCGCCCTGCGTGGCGTATATTTGTAACTTGACCATAAGGTCAGGCAACCAGTTTGGCTAACTATTTAAGTACTCTATTAGTATCGAGTGGTATGATTGTGATATTTACCAATGTTGAGACTGTGTGTACTAGCGCATTCCTGGACTTGTGCTGAATACACAAAGGGTCCGGATTTGCAGATTCGGGTCCCGACAGAGCTGGTATCAGAGCCATACTGACTGTAGGCTCACCCATAGTTAGATTGGTCGTAGTGAGGATAAAACCTATTTTCTAAAAGTTAAAAATGGTCAAGATAATGAATTAATTCTCGACTTACCTCTTTCTTTCTTGTTCATACCCCTTGCTGAGTTCTTTTCGTCTTCCACATCGATTTTAAATTGTTGCGCTCTTACGCAAGTATCCTTTGACAGATGATGATGAAGAACAACTACGCCGAGCGTGAAGGAGGCTACGCTGCCGAGTTGTGGCGCATGCTTCAGTTTCTTGGAGGTTTTGAGAGACCGCTCTACCGAGGGACTACACTCGTGCAGGCAGGAGAAGTCATAGGATGGGACGTCAGGATCACGGTGTATGCCAGAGAGAAGACAAAGTTCAGCCGCCCTTTCCACTTCACTGCCAGGAGGTCTACCTTTGAGATGGGAATCCAGGAAGTGTCGCGTCGAGCGATGCAGCAGATCGCCCGCACTTACTCCAGGGAGCTGGAAGGCACAGTATTCCGTCACCACCCACGCCGAGACAGCAGAGTTCAATGGAAGCCGATATAAGATGAGGATGCTACCGTCACCCACTTAGCCAGATTTGTCGCCGCTCAGGAGGAGCTGATCGAGGACACAGTTCAGGAGTTGAAGAAGGCTCACGAACAGGTAGAGGAAAGGAAGAAGCACTTGGAGAATGCTCATGAGTATGTCGCTTTTGCTGCGGAAAGAATCGCAGAATTGGAAACCGCACTGTATGGACAGGGCCCCGATCCAGTGTTGGAGTTGGACGCTCCAGACCCAGAGGAGGAACCAGAAGAGGAGCCACCTGCACCCGTGCCACAGCCACAGCAACAGCCAAATCCAGTGTCAGAGGAAGACGCCGCGTCGTCGACCACAGCTGCAGTTGCAGGGCATGGCGATTGTTTTGCGCCGATGCCGCCGCACCCGCCGCGAGGAGGCAGTGGCGGTTTTCTCAACGAGTGAGCGCAGGTTTTGAGGTTGAGACTCCTTTGTCGAGTCGCGTTATAGAATAAGAGTCACCCTTTGGAGGCGTTGGTTTTTCATTGCTTGCTGAGTGTGCAGTATGTGTTGCAAGGCCCTTAGGCATTGTAAGCAACCATACCAAGTTTTTATTATTAATAAAGTTGGATTTTGAGTTACACTTTTCCCCCGCATAAGTTTCCCTGTTACTCGTCTATTCTTGTTCCCTCTCATCTCTAAACCTCGGAGCAATCGACAGATGGTGAACACCCGCGGAAACCTTGGAGGCAATGGCAGTGGTTCTCACCCAGCTGAAAACCCCAATGATGGAGCAGCAGCACCGCCAGTGGACATGCAGAATTTTGGAGCTTTTCTTGCTGCTCAGACTCAGTTGATGCATGCTATGATGCAACAGATGCAACACGTCACTGCTCAGGCCACCGCTAATCAAGCCAATCAGGGGCAACGCTAGAATACAAGACTGTCCGAATTCATGAGGACTCATCCACCCACTTTCTCCGGGAATGCCAATTCGTTGGAGGCCGATGACTGGTTAAGGTCAATTGAGAGGAAGCTACACATTGCTCAATGCATGGGAAACGAGAAGGTACTCTACGCTTCTCATCAGTTAGAAGGGACCGCCGCTGAATGGTGGGAGAACCTCTGTGCCACGCAAAAGAACCCTCAAGACATCACTTGGGAGGAGTTCACACCAAGGCTTTCACAAGATTACATGTGCCGGGAAGGAATTATTGACCTCAAGAAGGAGGAGTTCAGAGCACTGAAGCAAGGCAGCCAGCCGGTGGCCGAATACCTGAATAAGTTCACACAGCTTGCTCGTTACGCACCTGAAGACGTAGCGACAGATAAAGCCAGATAGTCTCGCTTTATGAAGGGACTTAACTCAGGACTACAGGTGGGACTGATCACCCACACCTTTCCAGATTTCCAAGAGTTGGTGAATAAAGCGCTTATTCTTGAGGACAAGTGCAAGGAACTGGAAGAGAACAGGAAGCGCAGGATGCAGCATCAGGGATCGCGTCAGGCAGCGCAACAACGCTTGAGGGTTGCGCCAAATCAGTTTTTCAGATTCCAACCACAGAATGCTACAAGAACACCGTCGCCAGCACCAAGACCCGTCAATCAGAACTATCAGACTCCAGCCCGGCCCAATCGCCGCTCAGGAAGTCAACGAGGGGCGGTGAGAGAGGTCGCTACAACCGCAACGAGCCAGGACACTTTGCCAACGCTTGTCCTAAGAAGACAACAGGAGTGACCCCGGCCGCTTCAACTGGGATCCACACCAGCCAGACGCCAAAGACCAGGAGCAAACCGAGGGACAAGACAGCCAGGAGCAACACCCTGCACTCGTGGTGAGAGGCCGAGTCAACCATGTCACCGCAGATGCACTTGAATGCCACGGATGTCGTACTTGGTAAGTTACTTGTCAACTCGCACTAGTCAGCTTTGTTTGATTCTGGAGCTTCGCATTCGTTTGTTTCTCAAGGCTTTGCTGCTAAAAATGATTTGGAGATTGCAAGACTTAAATGCATGCTTTTAGTTCAAACCCCTGGTTCCGAACTCCGAACGAAAGTAGGATGTTCTGGGGTGAGAATACTAATAGATGGGATAGAGTTCCTAGCGAACCTTATTATTTTGGAGACCCAAACCTTAGATGTTATTTTGGGAATGGATTGCTTATCCAAGCACAAGGCCGTATTAGATTGTGGACGAAGGATTATCTCAGTGGAGAGCCCGTGTGGAAAGAAAGTGGAATTCAAAGCTACCGCCGTTAGAGATGGACAGTTGATGGTTAACAGCGCCAAGGCAATCAGCATAGAAGATGTCTCAGTGGTGAATGAGTACCCAGATGTCTTTCCTGAAGATCTACAGTATGCCGCTGACGAGAGACATAGAGTTTGTGATAGAGCTTATACCTGGAACAGCACCGATAGCAAAGAGACCTTATCGGATGTCCACCGAAGAATTGGTAGAGATGAAGAAGCAACTCGAAGAGTTAATGGAGAAAGGATTTATCAGACTGAGTTCATCGCCGTGGGGAGAGCTAGTTCTGTTTGTCAAGAAGAAGGACGGGAGTTTCAGGATGTGCATTGACTACCGTGCACTCAATGAAGTCACCGTGAAGAATAAGTATCCGCTACCCAGGATCGATGATTTGTTTGATCAGCTGAGAGGAGCCGGAGTTTTCTCTAAGATTGATTTGTGTCGGGACCCCGAATTTGCAAATCCGGACCCTCTGTGTATTCAGCACTAGTCCAGGAACGCGCTAGTGCACACAGTCTTAACATTGGTAAATATCACAATCATACCATTCGATATTATCAAAGTACTTTATTTAAATAACCAAAGTGGTTACTCGACCTTATGGCCAAGTTACAAATGTATGCCTCGCAAGGCGAAACTTATTCAGAGAAAAATAATAGCAGCGGAAAATCAAATAACTTTGTGGCGCCATCCAGTATACCACAGGCAACCGACCGCTCGCTTCCCTAAGTAGACGGATCCTCTTGGAATTCCTCCTCAGAAAGTGGCGTAATCTCCTCTTCAAGCGGTGTTGTGTTGAGGCAAGGGTGAGTACTTGGTACTCGACAAGTCATGCACAGAATGCAGGCTAATATACTATATGCATGGCTTGGTACAAAGGAATAGCTCAAGGTATATTTGCGATGAAATGACTTTTGAAAAGTAATATAAGTAGATTCGAAAGCGAGAAATAAGTAAAGCATAAATAACTTTTCAAGAAGTTTAATAAACATTTTTCCCCATCCTAACCCATATTTCCATCATCTTCATTATTAAACCAAACCAACCTTTCAAATCCAAGTTATTTTCGTAAAGTCTAACCCTTGACTTGTAATCCCGAGCATTGTCCAAAGACTGCAGTGGACTCGGCTATTTAAATAGATTCTACACTCTGCAGAGGTTATGCACTTTACCCACAAGATACAGTCAAACACCACAAAGGCGAGTTCAGTAACAAAGCCTTTGGAAGCCTCAAACAACACAGTGGTCCTCTCCGGTTCGTGCTCTACACCATCCCTTCCTTAGCCAAGGCAAAGTATGGGACCAACACACCGTTAGATGGGTATCTCGGCCACGACCACGATCGCTCCCCGCACAATCACACAAACGGTGTAATTGACACCCTGAGGCTCCACAAGTGAGTCCTTAGCGACTTAGTCAACTAGGGCCGTCCCATTCCGGCCATGTGGTTGCAAGTATGACCCAGTTCAAAGGCTTGCAAGGTTAAGTCCTTAGAGTGACCAGGGCAAGACTACCCAAGAACCAAATCAACATCCCGATGCCACAAGCGGCCCACCTGATTACTCTTGCCACATGCCCTGGCCGAAATCGTTTTATCAAACCCCAGTTGATTACCATGCATCACGTGCCATCAACATCACATGATACTTTTCCAAAACAGGTTCAATATATCATTAAGTCAATATTAACATTTGATTGTCCAAAACCATGTCATGAGCACGTAGCAGGTCTAACCAATACACTACAACGGTCTATAACCCATGTTGGCAATTTAATAATGTCCAACTAGTAATCCACAACTAGGGTGACAAGGGTCATGGCACATACTTAAATAATCAAGGTGTCATACAGCAAATTGGTACTTATCAATCCCCCATGTTTAAACAAAGTATTTTTCTAATTGAACTAGCATGCAATAGTTTAAATCAAAATAGATTTCGAAATAGGATCAACATGGTCAAAGCACAACTTGCCTTCAAAAAGTACTCGCTCTTGGTCTTGAGTTGGATCCTGAGTCAATACTTCTCCTTCGAATCCTTCCGGCACTTCAACGTCTACTCGTAAAGCGTGCAAATAGCAAAACACAAATAAACAATAGGCAAAAACATCCCAAAACTCCAAATAAAATCCATAAACAGAGAGAACATAATTTTCTGGATTTTTAGAAACTGGAATCGTCAAATTTGGAGTTAAGACGCGAAAGTTATGATTATTTAAAGTTTAAATAATCGATTAAATAATTTTACAGAGAAAAACTTTAGTCCAAAAATTAAATAAAATTTATATTTAAGTAGATCTTAATTTTATACAAATTTAGAAATTTGAATCACTCAAATCGGAGTTGAAACGCAAAAGTTATAAGCGTTTGAAGTTTGAAACAAAATCTGAAATCATTATTTCGAATTAATAAATCATTTTCTTTTTCGGAAATTAATTATTGCGTCAGCATGGACACGTGGCAGCCTCTGATTGGTTGGCTGACGTCAGCCGGTCCATGGGCTTGGTCCACGCTCGGCTTGGGTCTACCGTGAACTCGGTCCACGACTCACGTGTGTCGACATGTGGGACCACTCGGGTAGCGTCATCGGCGCGTCGCGCTTGGCTGGATTAGCCAGCGACTTGCGGGCCCTCGACCGCGCGGGCCCAGCGTGTCGGCGTCACACGCCAGCGCGTGGGATGGCCCGACCGCGTCGGTCCAACTTCCGACACGCGTGGCGCCAATCCCGACCGTTGATTTGAAATTCGGCGGCGCGATTAGATCCAGGGGTTAGCGCGTTGAATCTACTCGTTGATCGTGGGCCGTTCGATCTAGATCGGGCGGTCCAGATCTAATCCTATAATAATCACTACTACGGCGCGTGGCGATTGTGAACCGCTTGGATCTTGATCCAGCGGTCCGCATCTAATCGGGTTTGGAACACGTGAACTCACCTCAACCGCACGATCAAGATCGGACGGTCCCACGTAGCTTCAGCGAGGGTGATGGCGACGCAGCGGTGCTGCAGCCACCGGAGACGAGAACGGCAGCCGAGCCCGATGGCGTTTTGGGGTTGCTCGGCGAGATGAGTCCTCCTTCGGGTGCGTCTCGTCCACGGGATTCCGGATCTGGGCTCCTTCGGCGGAAGAAGACGACGGACGGCGGAATCGAGCAAAACCGCAGCGGAGAGGTGTCAGAGCTCGGCGAGCGATTCCGGCGAATCTACGGTGACTAAGACTCGGTGAAGTAGAGTAGAAAGGGCGCGGGATCACGGCGGTCCTCGGGGTACCTCCCGGTACTTAAATACCCTCGGTATGCGTGCACGGGACGGAACCCTAATCCTACACGGCGGCGACGGCCGGAGGAGTCCGGCTTCGGACTCGGCGGAGACGATGGCGCTCAGCCGTCCACGTGGCACAATCAACGGCCACGATCGACGAAGCGCGATCGGATCCGGGCGGATCACGGCTCGGAACCGTGCAGGCGGATCTCACCGTTGGATCTTGATCCAACGGTTGGGATTGATTAGGGTTTTGAGTGGTTTGATCGAGTCAATCGGCTCGGGTCGGACTCGAGTCCGACTTCGGGTTCGACTTCGGTCGGATGAAACGATACTTCGACCCGAGTTGGATTTCCAATGATTTAATATTTAAAATAATTCCCGATAATTCATTTAATTCATTAAAAATAGCAAATGACTCAGAAAAATTCGAAAAAATTCGGAAAATACTTTGGATCATTTTGAACTCAAATAAAATATTTCCAACAAAATTTTATTTGCAAAATCAAATTCTTTAATTATTTCAAAATGGAATAAATTCAAATAAATTCCAAATAAATCCAAATAAATTCCAAAAAATTCCAAAAATTCACCAAAGTGCCAAATCACACATGAATTTAAGAGAAGCAAAATTTTGGGGTGTTACAAACCTCCCCTTAATAGAATCTCGTCCCGAGATTCAGGCTTACTAAAGGAATAGGTTTGGAAATTCTTTCTTCAAATCCTCTTCGCTCCCAAGTAAGTCGCTTTCTTCATGGTTACTCCATGAACTCTACGAAACGGGTTGACTTGTTTCTAGTTTCTCGATCCATTGTGTCCGAGAATCCTCACGGGATGCTCCTTATAAGTCAAGTCCTTTTGCAACTCAATTAACTCTAGCGGTGTCTGTTTCTCGGGAACTCGGAGACACTTCTTCAACTAGGACACATGGAATACATCATGCACTCGCCAACGATCGTGGCAACTCCGGTGATAAGCGACTTCGCCTCTGCGACTCAAAATCTTAAATGGTCCAACATAACGGGTGCGAAGTTTCCCTTTGGCATGGAACCTCTTAACTCCCCCGAGGCGTAACTGCAGGGTATACCAAGTCTTACGGTTCAAAACTCAAGTCTCGGCGACGATTGTCAAGATAACTCTTACATCGAGATTGGGCTATCTTCAACCTTTCCCTAATCATGGCGTCTGCTCTTGACCTCTTGAAGAATATCAGGCCCAAAGACACAAATGGCCACGGTCTCATTCCAATTCAATGGCGTCCGACAGGGTCGACCATACAAAGGCCTCAAAAGGTGACATCTCAGCAAACTAGCTTGATAACTATTGTTGTAACTAAACTCGGCATACGGCAAACTCTTATCCCAAGAGGTAGCATAAGCCAATGCACAAGCTCTCAACATATCTTCCGAATCTGGTTGACTCTTTCGGTCCTGTCCATCCGTGCGTGGATGATAAGTCAGATCTTGAAGTTCAAACGGGTTCCCATGGCTTCATGCAACCTATTCCGAGAACCTTGAGGTAAATTGGGTACCTCTCGTCTGATACAATCCTCTTTGGCACTCCGTGCAAACAGACAATCGATCATGTACAATTACGCTAATTTATCTCCGAGTAAGTGGTCTTCACGGGGATAAAATGGGCTACTTTAGTCAAGCGATCCACTATAACCCATATGGAGTCATAACCTCCTTGAGTCTTGACAAACCGGTAATGAAATCCATTCCGATTTCCTCCCACTTCCACTCAGGTATTTTCAGCGGTTGTAGCAATCCTGCTGGTTTCTGATGCATTGCCTTGACTCTCTGGCATACGTCGCACAATGCAACATGCTCGGCAACTTCACGTTTCATACTCGGCCACCAGAATCTCTCCTTCAGATCCTGATACATCTTGGCGCTTCCAGGATGAATTGAGTACTTGGAGTCATGGGCTTCTTCCAAAATCAGCTGCTTTAACTCCTTTTTGTTAGGCACACAAATGCGATCCTTCATCCACAACGTGCCTTGCTCATCCAACTTGAAGTCCTCTGCCTTGCCTTCCTCCTTGATGGACTTAATCCTGCGGATCTTGTCATCATCCTTCTGTCCTTCTCGGATCTGATCCTCTAGGGTAGGCTTTACTTCTAATGCGGCCAAGAATCCCCTAGGTACTACCTCAATCTTCATTTTCTGAAAATCCTCACATAACTCATCCTGACTTGTGGCTAGCAACGTACTCACGGTATGGCTTTTCCGACTCAGAGCATCGGCTACTACGTTGGCCTTCCCGGGATGGTAATGGATTCCAACATTGTAGTCCTTGATTAACTCTAACCATCTCCTCTGCCTCATATTCAGATCCGACTGGGTGAATATGTACTTAAGGCTCTTATGATCCGTATACACTTCACATCTGTTTCCAATCAGATAGTGACGCCATATCTTCAAGGCATGCACTACGGCAGCTAACTCTAGGTCATGTGTCGGATAATTTTCCTCATGCGGCCTCAACTGCCTTGATGCATAAGCGACGACCTTTCCATTCTGCATTAGCACACATCCAAGTCCTTGGCGCGATGCGTCACAATAAATATCGAAGCTTTGAGCAACATCCGGTAGAACTAACACCGGTGCTGATGTCAATCGCTTCTTCAGCTCCTGAAATCCTTTCTCACATTCTCAAGCGTCCATGCAAACTTCTTTTCCTTCTTCAAAGATTGCGTAAGAGGTTTCGCAATTGTCGAGAAGCCTTCGATGAAACGGGCGGTAGTATCCTGCCATTCCAAGGAAACTCCGAATCTGGGTCACAATCTTCGGCCGCTCCCAATGTAACACACTTCTACTTTGCTTGGATCTACTGGCGACTCCTTCCTGCGGTCATTACATGTCCAAGAAACTCCACCTTGTCCTTCCAAAAATCACACTTATGAACTTGGCGAAAAGTTGCTTTGTTCCTCGCCTTTTCCAAAACTCGCCTTAAGTGTTCGGCATGTTCGCTCTGTCTTGGAGTAGATTAGGATATCGTCTATGAACACGACGACAAACTTGTCCAAATATTCCATGAACACCTTATTCATCATATTCATGAAATAAGTGGCGCATTAAATCGATCCAAAGGACATAATCGTAAACTCGTAATGTCCATATCTTGACGAGAATGCGAGTCTTGAATATCTTACGATCGGATCTTCAATCGATGGTATCCCGATCTCGAGATCAATCTTGGAGAAAACTCCGGCTCCTCTCGGTGATCAAACAAATCATCAATCACTGGTAGCGGATACTTATTCTTCACGGTGACTTCATTGAGTGCACGGTAGTCAATGCACATCCTGAAACTCCCATCCTTCTTCTTGACAAACAAAACTGGTGCTCCCCACGGCGACGAACTTGGTCTGATAAATCCTTTCTCCATTAACTCTTCTAGCTGTTTCTTCATTTCTACCAACTCCTCGGTGGACATCCGATAGGGTCTCTTTGCTATCGGTGCTGTACCAGGTACAAGCTCTATTACAAATTCTATGTCCCTGTCTGGCGGCATACCAGGTAGATCTTCGGGAAAAACATCGGGGTACTCATTCACTACCGGGACATCCTCTATGCTGATTGCCTTGGTACTGTTAACCATCAACTGTCCATCTCTAACTGCGGTGGCTTGAAATTCTACTTTCTTCCCACACAGGCTCTCAACTGAGATAGTCCTTCGTCCACAATCCAATACGGCCTTGTGCTTGGATAACCAATCCATTCCCAATATGACGTCTAAGGTCTGGGTCTCCAAAATTATAAGGTTTGCTAGGAACTCTATTCCACCTATCAGTATTCTCACCCCGGAACATCCTACTTTCGTTCGGAGTTCGGAACCAGGGGTTTGAACTAAAAGCATGCATCTACTGAGTCTGGGCAGCAAGAAAAGCTCCGAAATTCTGCATATCCAGTGGCGGTGCTGGTGCTCCATCATTGGGGTTTCTGGCTGGCGAGAACCACTCCCATTGCTTCCAAAGTTTCCACGGGTGTTCACCATCTGTCGGTTTGCTCTAGGTTTAGAGATGAGAGGGAAACAAGAATAGACAAGTAATATGGAACTTATGCGGGGCGGAAGGGGTAACTTTAAGGTCCAACTTTATTATTTAATAACTTGGTATGGCTGCTTACAATGCATAAGGGCCTTGCAACACATACTGCACACTCAGCAAACAAAGCAAATCCAAATCGAACTAACTCTGGAGTCTAACGCCTAAAGGGTGACTCTTTATTCTATGACGCGACTCGGCGAAGGAGTCTCACTATAGAACCTATGCTCACTCATCGAGAAAACCTCCCCGGCCTGGGTACGGGTGCTGTGGCATAGGCGCGAAACGATCGCCATGTCCAGCGACTGTGTCCTCTGTGGTAGTCAAAGAAGCAGTGTCCTCATCGAGATCTGACTCCTCTGGATCTGGCTCGTGTAGCTCGAGTACTGGCTCTGGGTCTGGTCCGTACAAGGTCATCTCCAACTCGTCAATCCTTCGTAGAAGGTGTGCCACATACTCTTGAGCTTCCCGCCATCTGTTCTTCTCTGTCGTGATCTCCTTGCGGGCCTTCTGTAGCTCCTTGCTTGTATTATCTAGTACATCCTCCTGGGCGACGACAAATCGTGCCAACTGTGTAACCGTGGCATCCTCATCCTGAATCGCCTTGGTCAAGAAGGTTATCGCTGCGCGGATGATACCGGAACACCGTGCTCTCCAATTCTCGGGCGTAGATACGGGTAATGTGCCGCAGTGCTCGTCGTGATACTTCTTGGATACCCATCTACATTGTAGATCTCCTGGCGGTCTGCAGTGTATCGAGGCGATTGCACTGGCCCTTTTTCCTAGCAGTACCTCAATCCTCACGTCACAAGCCTTGATCAATCCCGCTTGTCTGATCACTTCCACTTGGTATTGGGGCTTCTCAAAATCTCCGAGAGTCTCAGAGCATATGCCAAAGTTCCG
This sequence comes from Rhipidocladum racemiflorum, assembly GCA_036346355.1. NCBI lineage: Eukaryota > Viridiplantae > Streptophyta > Magnoliopsida > Poales > Poaceae > Rhipidocladum > Rhipidocladum racemiflorum. Next base: position 34,070,396 of record CM070589.1, on the reverse strand, counting down.
CATGTCGTGACCAACTCCCGTGATCAACGTAGTTGAACTCTTCCTCCATTTGTCACAAGAGTGCTTCACGTAAGAACTCGGAATTTTTAAATTGTGACAAGGTAAGGGAAAATTTCAGCAAGAGACAAGAAAAGAGAGAAGGGGATAAGTCGAGATGTCATTTCTTGTCTTCACAAATTTTTAGCTTTAGAAAATAGGTTTTATCCTCACTACGACCATTCTAGCTAGGGTTGAGCCTACAGGTCAAGTATGGCTCACTGATACCACCTCTGTCGGGACCCCGAATTTGCAAATCCGGACCCTCTGTGTATTCAGCACTAGTCCAGGACGCGCTAGTGCACACAGTCTTAACATTGGTAAATATCACAATCATACCATTCGATATTATCAAAGTACTTTATTTAAATAACCAAAGTGGTTACTCGACCTTATGGCCAAGTTACAAATGTATGCCTCGCAAGGCGAAACTTATTCAGAGAAAAATAATAGCAGCGGAAAATCAAATAACTTTGTGGCGCCATCCAGTATACCACAGGCAACTGACTGGGCTCGCTTCCCTAAGTAGACGGATCCTCTTGGAATTCCTCCTCCGAAGCTGGCGTAATCTCCTCTTCAACTGGTGTTGTGTTGAGGCAAGGGTGAGTACTTGGTACTCAGCAAGTCATGCACAGAATGCAGGCTAATATACTATATGCATGGCTTGGTACAAAGGAATAGCTCAAGGTATATTTGCGAAATGACTTTTGAAAAGTAATATAAGTAGATTCGAAAGCAGTAGAAATAAGTAAAGCGTAAATAACTTTTCAAGAAGTTTAATAAACATTTTTCCCCATCCTAACCCATATTTCCATCATCTTCATTATTAAACCAAACCAACCTTTCAAATCCAAGTTATTTTCAGAAAGTCTAACCCTTGACTGTAATCCCCGAGCATTGTCGATCAGTGGACTCGGCTATTTAAATAGATTCTACACTCTGCAGAGGTTATGCACTTTACCCACAAGATACAGTCAAACACCACAAAGGCGAGTTCCCGTAACAAAGCCTTTCGGAAGCCTCAAACAACACAGGTGGTCCTCTCCGGTTCGTGCTCTACACCATCCCTTCCCTTAGCCAAGGCGAAGTATGGGACCAACACACCGTTAGATGGGTATCTGGCCACACCACGATCGCTCCCAAGACAATCACACAAACGGTGTAATTGACACCCTGAGGCTCCACAAGTGAGTCCTTAGCGACTTAGTCAACTAGGGCCGTCCCATTCCAGCCATGTGGTTGCAAGTATGACCCAGTTCAAAGGCTTGCAAGGTTAAGTCCTTAGAGTGACCAGGGCAAGACTACCCGAAGAACCAAATCAACATCCCCGATGCCACAACTGGCCCACCTGATTACTCTTGCCACATGCCCCGGTCGAAAACTGTTTATCAAACCCCAGTTGATTACCATGCATCACGTGCCATCAACATCACATGATACTTTTCCAAAACAGGTTCAATATATCATTAAGTCAATATTAACATTTGATTGTCCAAAACCATGTCATGAGCACGTAGCAGGTCTAACCAATACACTACAACGGTCTATAACCCATGTTGGCAATTTAATAATGTCCAACTAGTAATCCACAACTAGGGTGACAAGGGTCATGGCACATACTTAAATAATCAAGGTGTCATACAGCAAATTGGTACTTATCAATCCCCCATGTTTAAACAAAGTATTTTTCTAATTGAACTAGCATGCAATAGTTTAAATCAAAATAGATTTCGAAATAGGATCAACATGGTCAAAGCACAACTTGCCTTCAAAAAGTACTCGCTCTTGGTCTTGAGTTGGATCCTGAGTCAATACTTCTCCTTCGAATCCTTCCGGCACTTCAACGTCTACTCGTAAAGCGTGCAAATAGCAAAACACAAATAAACAATAGGCAAAAACATCCCAAAACTCCAAATAAAATCCATAAACAGAGAGAACATAATTTTCTGGATTTTTAGAAACTGAATCGTCAAATTTGGAGTTAAGACGCGAAAGTTATGATTATTTAAAGTTTAAATAATCGATTAAATAATTTTACAGAGAAAAACTTTAGTCCAAAAATTAAATAAAATTTATATTTAAGTAGATCTTAATTTTATACAAATTTAGAAATTTGAATCACTCAAATCGGAGTTGAAACGCAAAAGTTATAAGCGTTTGAAGTTTGAAACAAAATCTGAAATCATTATTTCGAATTAATAAATCATTTTCTTTTTCGGAAATTAATTATTGCGTCAGCATGGACACGTGGCAGCCTCTGATTGGTTGGCTGACGTCAGCCGGTCCATGGGCTTGGTCCACGCTCGGCTTGGGTCTACCGTGAACTCGGTCCACGACTCTACGTGTCGCTGACATGTGGGACCACTCGGGTGACGTCATCGCTGACGTCAGCGCTTGGCTGGATTAGCCACTGACTTGCGGGCCCTCTGACACGCGGGCCCCGCGTGTCAGCGTCACACGCACGCGTGCGTGGACGGCGCTGACCGCGTCGGTCCAACTTCCCGACACGTGGCGCAATCCCGACCGTTGATTTGAAATTCGACGGCCGCGATTAGATCCAGGGTTAGCGCGTTGAATCTACTCGTTGATCGTGGGCCGTTCGATCTAGATCGGACGGTCCAGATCTAATCCTATAATAATCACTACTACGGCACGTGGCGATTGTGAACCGTTGGATCTTGATCCAACGGTCCAGATCTAATCGGGTTTGGAACACGTGAACTCACCTCAACCGCACGATCAAGATCGGACGGTCCACAGAGCTCGCGAGGGTGATGGCGACGCGGCGGTGCTGCAGCCACCGGAGACGAGAACGACGACGAGCCCGATGGCGTTTCGGGGTTGCTCCGGCGAGATGAGTCCTCCCTTCGGGTGCGTCTCGTCACGGGGATTCCGGATCTGGGCTCCTTCTCGGCGGAAGACGACGGACGGCGGCGGAATCGAGCAAAACCGCAGCGGAGAGGTGCTGTAGCTCCGGCGAGCGATTCCGGCGAATCTACGGCGACTAAGACTCGGTGAAGTAGAGCAGAAAGGGCGCGGGATCACGGCGGTCCTCGGGGTACCTCCCGGTACTTAAATACCCTCGGCATGCGTGCACGGGACGGAACCCTAATCCTACACGGCGGCGACGCGGCGGAGGAGTCCGGCTCGGACTCGGCGGAGACGATGACGCTCAGCCGTCCACGTGGCACAATCAACGGCCACGATCGCACGGGCGCGATCGGATCCGGGCCGGATACGGCTCGAACCGGTACGGGCGGATCTCAGCCGTTGGATCTTGATCCAACGGTTGGGATTGATTAGGGTTTTGAGCTGGTTTGATCGAGTCAATTGGCTCGGGTCGGACTCGAGTCCGACTCGGGTTCCGACTCGGTCGGATGAACAGTACTCGACCCGAGTTGAATTTCCAGCGATTTAATATTTAAAATAATTCCCAGTAATTCATTTAATTCATTAAAAATAGCAAATGACTCAGAAAAATTCCGTAAAAATTCGAAAATACTTTGGATCATTTTGGACTCAAATAAAATATTTCCAACAAAATTTTATTTGCAAAATCAAATTCTTTAATTATTTCAAAATGGAATAAATTCAAATAAATTCCAAATAAATCCAAATAAATTCCAGAAAATTCCAAAAATTCACCAAAGTGCCAAATCACACATGAATTTAAGAGAAGCAAAATTTTGGGGTGTTACAATTTGAGATCGGGATACCACCAGTTGAAGATACGATCAGAGGATATTCCGAAGACCGCATTCTCGTCGAGATATGGACATTACGAGTTTACAGTTATGTCCTTTGGTTTGACGAATGCGCCAGCATATTTCATGAATATGATGAATAAGGTGTTCATGGAGTATTTGGACAAGTTTGTTGTTGTGTTTATAGATGATATCCTGATCTACTCCAAGACAGAGGATGAACATGCAGAGCACTTGAGGCGAGTTTTGGAAAAGTTGAGGGAACAGCAGTTCTTCGCCAAATTCAGTAAATGCGATTTTTGGAAGGACAAGGTGGAATTCCTTGGACATGTAATGACCGCAGAAGGAGTCGCCGTGGATCCAAGCAAGGTAGAAGCTGTGTTACATTGGGAGCAGCCGAAGACCGTGACCCAGATCCGGAGTTTTTTGGAATGGCAGGTTACTACCGCCGTTTCATTGAAGGCTTTTCAACAATTGCGAAACCTCTTACGCAATTGCTGAAGAAGGAGAAGAAGTTTGCATGGACGCCAGAGTGCGAGAAAGGTTTTCAAGAACTAAAGAAGCGATTGACCTCAGCCCCGGTGTTGGTTTTACCGGACGTCAATCAGAACTTTGATATTTATTGTGATGCATCGCGTCAAGGACTTGGATGTGTGTTGATGCAGAACGGAAAGGTTGTTGCTTATGCATCAAGGCAGTTGAGGCCGCATGAGGAGAATTATCCCACGCATGACTTAGAGCTAGCTGCCGTAGTGCATGTCCTGAAATTATGGCGTCACTATTTAATTGGAAACAGATGTGAAGTATACACGGACCATAAGAGTCTTAAGTACATTTTCACCCAATCAGACATGAACATGAGGTAGAGGAGATGGTTAGAGTTGATCAAGGACTACAATGTTGGAATCCATTACCATCCCGGGAAGGCCAACGTAGTTGCCGATGCTCTGAGTCGGAAAAGCCATACTGTGAACATGTTGATAGCCACAAGTCAGGAGGAGCTATGTGAGGATTTCCAGAGAATGCAAATTGAAGTCGTACCAGAAGGATTCTTGGCCGCTTTAGAAGTGAAGCCTACCCTGGAGGATCAGATCTGAGAAGGACAAGAGGATGATGACAAGATCCGAAGGATTAAGTCCAACATGGATGAAGGCAAGGCAGAGGACTTCAAGTTGGATGAGCGAGGCACGTTATGGATGAAGGGTCGCATTTGTGTGCCGAACAAGGAGCTGAAGCAATTGATTCTAGAAGAAGCCCATGACTCCAAGTATTCAATTCATCCTGGAAGTGCCAAGATGTATCAGGATTTGAAGGAAAGGTTCTGGTGGCCGAGCATGAAGCGTGAAGTTGCCGAGCATGTTGCGTTGTGCGACATATGTCAGAGAGTCAAGGCAATGCATCAGAGACCAGCGGGATTGCTGCAGCCATTGAAGATACCTGAGTGGAAGTGGGAAGAAATCGGAATGGATTTTATTACCGATTTACCCAAGACTCAAGGAGGATATGACTCTACATGGGTCATAGTGGATCGCCTGACTAAAGTCGCCCATTTTATTCCAGTGAAGACCACTTATTTGGGAGATAAGTTAGCTGAATTGTATTTGACCAGGATCGTCTGTTTGCACGGAGTGCCAAAGAGAATTGTATCGGACAGAGGTACCCAATTTACCTCGAGGTTCTGGAATAAACTGCATGAAACCATGGGGACCCGCTTGAACTTCAGTACAGCCTATCATCCGCAGACAGATGGGCAAACCGAAAGAGTTAATCAGATTTTGGAGGATATGTTAAGAGCTTGTGCATTGGCTTATGCTACCTCTTGGGATAAAAGTCTGCCCGTCTGTTGAGTTCGCCTACAATAATAGTTACCAAGCCGCTTGCAAATGTCGCCATTTGAAGCACTATACTACGACCACTTCTGACACCGTTGAATTGGAATGAGACAGTGAACGCCGTGTCTTTGGGCCGATATTCTCCAAGAAGCCGAAGAACAGATTGCCATGATTAGGAGAGATTGAAGATAGCCCGATCCACGATGTAAGAGTTATGCTGACAACCGTCGCCGAGACCTGAGTTTTGAACCAGAGGATTTCGTGTATCTCAGAATCACACCGCTCAGAGGAGTTAAGAGATTCCATGCCAAAGGAAAACTCGCGCCGAGATATGTTTTACCATTCAAGTTTCTCAGCCGCAGGGGTGAAGTTGCTTATCAGCTAGAGTTACCGCAATCACTAGCAGGAGTGCATGACGTGTTTCACGTGTCCCAGCTGAAGAAGTGTCTCCGAGTACCTGAGGAGCAGACACCGCTAGAGTCAATTGAGTTGCAAGAAGATCTGACTTACAAGGAGCACCCCGTGAAGATTCTGGACACCATGGATCGAGAGACGAGGAACAAGTCAACCTGTTTCTGCAGAGTTCAATGGAGCAACCATGCGGAGAGTGAAGCAACTTGGGAGCGCGAAGAGGATTTGAAGAAAGAGTTTTCGAACCTATTTCTTTAGAAAGCCCTGAATCTCGGGGACGAGATTCTGTTAAGGGGGGCAGGTTTGTAACATCCCAAAATTTTGCTTTTCTTAAATTCAAGTGTGATTTGGCACTTTGGTGAATTTTTGGAATTTTCTGGAATTTATTTGGAATTTATTTGAATTTATTCCATTTTGAAATAATTAAAGAATTTGACTTTACAAATAAAATTTTGTTGGAAATATTTTATTTGAGTCCAAAATGTTCCAAAATATTTTCCAGAATTTTTCTGGAATTTTTTTGAGTATTTTACTATATTTAATGAATTAAATGAATTTCTGGGAATTAATTGAATTATTAAATCGCTGGAAAAATCAATCGGGTCGAGTACTGTTCATCCGACCGAGTAGGAACCCGAGTCGGACTCGAGTCCGACCCGAGCCAGCTGACTCGACCGAACACAATCCAAACCCTACTCGATCCCGACCGTTGGATCAGGATCCAACGGTCCGGATTGGACCGCACCGGTTCGAGCTGTGACCGGGCCGTATCCGATTCCGCCCGTGCGATCGTGGCCGTTGATCGCGCCACGTGGGCGCTCGCCGCCGTCTCCACCGAAGTTCAAACGGACTCCGCCGCCGCGCTGCCGCTGCGTGGGCCTAGGTTTCGCTTTTCCGCGCAGACGCCGATTGTATTTAATGCCCGGTCGCACTCGAGGATCGCTTTGACCCCGCTGCAGCCATTGCCCTAGCCGCCGCCGCCGTAGTGCACCGCCGCACTCCGCGATTGCTCGCCGTAGTTGCGTGAAGCACCACCGCGGTCGCCGTTGTTCCCGCCACAAGACACCGCTCCTCCGCCGACGACCTAGATTCGAACTCCCGCGACGAGGCGCACCGAAGGAGAACTCACCTCGCCGGAAGCGCGCCAACGCCGCTGTTCGTGTCGCCGTCCCCGACTCGGCCGATCGGCACTGTCGCCACGCCATCGCCGGGACTCAAGCTCCCTCAGCCGTCGGATCACAATCGCACGGTCCAGATCACGCCACGTCGTCTCGCCGGTGAGATCCCGTTCCAAACCCCAGATCCAACCTCAGCCGTTAGATCAAGATCGTACGGTTAGCGTTAGCAGCGTTATACGCGTTAGATTGGATCTCAACCGTTGGATCTAGATCCAACGGTCCAGATTGGCCACGTTCACCCCAAACGTGCGTCACCAGATCCAATCTGGGCCGTTGATTTTCGAATCAACGGCCGAGATCGCGCCACGTGGCTGGAAGTCTGACCGTCGCGGTCAGCGCCGCGCGTGGGAGCGTGTCTCTGACACGCGGGGCCCGCGTGTCGAGGCCACACTGCCGCCCACGCCGTGCGTCAGGAACTCCACCGGCCGACAAGGCAGGCCCACACGTCAGTGACGTCACCCATGACGTCACCCTAGTGGGTCCCACCTGTCAGTCTCACGGGGAGTCGTGGACCGGGTCCACGGTAGACCCGAGCCAAACCATAGACCACGTCCATGGACCGGCTGACGTCAGCCGCCCAATCAGGGGCTGACACGTGTCCCTCCTGACGCAATAAATGAATTTTCGAAAAAGAAAATGATTTATTAATCCGAATTATTGAATTCAAATTTGATTCAAACTTCAAATGCTTATAACTTTTGCATTTTAACTCCGATTTGAGTGATTCAAATTTCTAAATTTGTATAAAATTGAGGTCTACCTAATGATGAATTTTATTTAATTTTTGGACTAAATTTTTTCTCTGTAATATTATTTAATTGATTATTTAAACTTCAAAATGCTATAACTTTCGCGTTTAAACTCCGAATTTGACGATTCCTGTTTCTAAAAATTCATAAAATTATGTTCTCTCTGTTTGTGAACTTTAATTGCATGTTTGGACACTTTTTATCTGCTGTTTATTTGTTATTTGCTATTTGCACGCTTTACGAGTAGACGTTGAAGTGCCCGAAGGCTTCGAAGGAGAAGTGTTGACCTAGGAGCCAGCTCAGGACCAAGAGCAAGTACTTTTTGAAGGCAAGTTGTGCTTTGTCCATGTTGATCCTATTTTGAAGTTAATTTGATTTAAATTAATGCATGCTAGTTTAAATTAGAAAATGCTTTGACCAAATTGCTGTATGACACCTTGGTTAATCATATATATGTGCCATGACCCTTGTCACCCTAGTTATGGTTTACTAGTTGGACATTACTAAATTGCCAACATGGGATTTTAGACCATATAGTATACTGCTTAGACCTGCTACGTGCTCATGACATGCTTTTTGGACAATCAAATGTTAATATTGATTTAATGATATATTGAATCGTTTTGGAAAGGTATCATGTGATGTTGATGGCATGTGGTGCATGGTAATCAACTGGGGGTTTGATAAATAGCTTTTGACTGGGGCATGTGGCAAGATTGATCGGGTGGGCCAGTTGTGGCACCGGGAACGTTGGTTTGGTTCTTCGGGTAGTCTTGCCCTGGTCACCCTAAGGACTTAACCTTGCAAGCCTTTGAACTAGGTCAAACGTGCAACCACATGTCTGTAATGGGACGAACCTAGTTGATTAAGTTGCTAATAACGTACCTGTGGGACCTCAGGATGTCAACTACACCCTTTGTGTAAGTTGAACAGGGGAGCGTACCGGGGCTGCGGCTAGGTACCCATCTAACGGTTGGTTGACCTAAACTTCGCCTTAGCTAAGGGAAGGGTTAGTGTGCAACACCGGAGAGGACCACTTGTATTGTTAGAAGTTTCCAAAAGACTTTGTTACGGGAACTCGCCTTTGTGGTGTTTGACTGTATCTTGTGGGTAAAGTGCATAACCTCTACAGAGTGTAAAATCTATTCGAATAGCCGTGTCCGCGGTATTGGACATCGCCAGAATTACAAATCAAGTGTTAGACTTTCTTGAAAATAACTTGGACTTGAAAGGTGGGGTTTGGTTAAATAATGATGTTGATGGAAATGTAGATTAGGAATGGGAAAGATGTTTATTTAACTCCTGGAAAAGTTATTGATGCTATACTCGTTTTACTGCTTTCGAATCTACCTATGATGCTTGTTAAATGCTGTTTACTGCAAATATACCTTGAGCTATTCCTTTGTATCAAGCCATGCATATAGTATACTAGTTTGCATTCTGTGCATGACTTGCTGAGTACCAAGTACTCACCCTTGCTGCAATACAACACCAGTTGAAGAGGAGTCTACACCAGCTTTGGAGGAGGAGCTCCAAGAGGAACCGTCTAACTAGGGAGCGAGCCCAGTCTGTTGCCTGTGGTATACTGGATGGCGCCACGATGTTATCTTACTTTTTCCGCTGCTATTATTTCTCTCTTATTAAGTTTCGCCCTGCATGGCGTATATTTGTAACTTGACCATAAGGTCAGGCAACCAGTTTGGCTAACTATTTAAGTACTCTATTAGTATCGAGTGGTATGATTGTGATATTTACCAATGTTGAGACTGTGTGTACTAGCGCGTTCCTAGACTAGTGCTGAATACACAGAGGGTCCGGATTTGCAGATTCGGGTCCCGACATTACAGGTATATGCTCTGGCCGTAAGGGCTACCGGGGGGATCAAAAAGTAATGGCGAATTACTTACCGGTTACACTCTCGCCCCTGGGCCAAGCTTGGCTCACTGGACTCCCAGCGAACTCTATAGATTCCTGGGGAGATCTGTGTGAGCAATTTATTTCAAACTTCCAAGGCACGTCTGGCGCCGGGCACCCCTCGACCTCTATCAGCTGCACCAAAAGAGGAACGAGTCCCTCCGGGAGTTCGTCAAGCGCTTTATGCACAGGAAAAGCAGTGTTCGGGATGTCACGGATGCGGTTGTGATTGCTGCCTTACAGAAGGGAGTCAGCGACCCGGATCTCATCAATAAGATGTCTCGGAAGCCACCAACGTCGGTTCATGAGCTGTTCGCCCTAGCGTACCGCTACGCTTTAGCCTCCGAGGCCTTGGCGGAACGGCATGACGAGGGGAAGGATCAGGCCGAGCCCCTCCGGCGGAAGGAAAAGAAGCGCAAGGGCGAAGAACTAGTGGCAGTCGCTGAACCTGCTCACCCTCGTGCCCTTAAAGAGGATGGGTCTGACAAGGTGATGAACTCACTTTGCCCCTTTCATCCAAAAGGGAGACATGCCGCCAAGGACTTCTTCACTTTGAAGAGATTTGCCCGGGAGAGCAAGAAGCAGGCTGGGCAAGGTCCGAGTGGACATGCCGCCAAGCCGCCTCCCCTCGAAGCTGAGGAAGACTATCAGGAAGTCAATCTCGAGCTTAATTACATATTTGGGGGTTCTGCTGCGTATGAGTCCAAGCGGAATCAAAAGCTCACCGCCCGAGACATCAACGCGATAGAGCCGGAGACCCCCCAATACGTACGATGGTCCGAGGTCGCGATAACTTACGACCGCTCGGATCACCCAGATCGAGTCCCATTCCCCGGTAGATATCCGCTTGTCTTGGCGCCCGTTGTCGCGGCATCAAGCTCAAGAGGGTATTGATTGACTGTGGAAGTGGGCTCAATGTCCTCTTTATCAAAACTCTTGACGACATGGGAATCCCATGGTCGGAGCTTAAGGGCGGGTCGTCGCCTTTTCACGGGGTCATACCCGGAACGTCCGCGACACTACTCGGACAAATCACTCTGCCGGTCGGTCACTTTTGGTGCAAGAGAAAATTACCAGACAGAGAACCTTGGCTTCGAGGTGGCTGATTTCACGATAGCATACCATGCCATCTTGGGGAGACCAGCGCTAGCCAAGTTCATGGCAGTGCCCCACTATGCGTACCTGACAGTGAAAATGCCAGGGCCGAGTGGTATTATTGCTCTACGAGGTGATATCAGGCAGTCTTTTCCCTGTGATAGGGAGAGCTACGAGATGGCTGAGTCCCTGGTGGCGCGAGCGGGTCGGGAGAGGATTCGGCAAGAGGCGGATTCCGACAAGCCGGAAGGAAGCGTTCCTGCCCGCAAAGCGCCGAACCCTGGGATTGGTCCCGAAGATGATACCAAGAGGATTACCCTCGACCCGTCCGATTTGGCTCAAACGGCCTTGATCGGGATAGGGCTCGGGAAGAAATTGGAGGATGCGCTCGTCACCTTTCTGCGGGCAAACAAAGACGTCTTTGCCTGGAAGCCGTTGGACATGCCCGGAGTCCCCAGGGAGGTGATCGAGCATGCACTGAACGTAAATGAATCGGCCAGGCCGGTCAAGCAAAGGTTACGACGGTTCGCCCAAGACCGCCGAGAGGCCATCAGGGAGGAGATCACAAAACTGCTTGCCGCAGGTTTTATCAAAGAAGTGTATCATCCCGACTGGTTGGCAAACCCTGTACTCGTCCAAAAGAAGAATAAAAGTTGGCGCATGTGTGTTGACTATACCGACCTCAACAAGGCTTACCCAAAAGATCCCTTCGGTCTACCCCGCATCGATCAAGTGGTGGACTCCACTGCTGGATCTCAACTACTCAATTTCCTGGATGCCTACTCAGGCTATCACCAAATCTGGCTTCGAGAGGAGGATTGTGAGAAGACTTAGTTTATCGCTCCATTCGGAGCATATTGCTATGTCACCATGCCGTTTGGGCTGAAAAATGCTAGCGCGACTTATCAGCGCGCGATACAGCGGTGTTTTCAGCATCAGCTCGGACGCAACATAGAGGCATATGTGGATGATATAGTGGTTAAAACACAGACCGAGGACAGTCTCACCTCCGATCTGGCCGAGACGTTCGCAAGTCTAAGGGCGTTCCGGATGAGGCTAAACCCTGAGAAGTGCGTTTTCGGAGTTTCTTCTGGGAAACTATGTAACACCCCAAAATTTTGCTTTTCTTAAATTCATGTGTGATTTGGCACTTTGGTGAATTTTTGGAATTTTCTGGAATTTATTTGGATTTATTTGGATTTAATTTGAATTTATTCCATATTGAAATAATTAAAGAAATTAAATTTTCAAATAAAGTTTTGTTGAAAATATTTTATTTGAGTCCAAAATGCCCCAAAGTATTTTCCAGAATTTTTCTGGAATTTTTCTGAGTCTTTTACTATTTTTAATGAATTAAATGAATTTCTGGGAATTAATTTAAATATTAAATCGCTGGAAAATTCAACCGGGTCGGTTACTGTTCATCCGACCGGACCCGAGTCCGAGTCCGACTCGAGTCCAACCTGAGCCACGCGGACTCGATCAACCCACTCTGGCCGAAAGTCTTAACCGCGGTGGACCGCTTGATTCAGATCCAACGGCCACGATTGAGCTTCACGCCACCCGAGCCCGAGCCCGACCGAGCCAGCCCAAACCGCCGAGCCGCACTCCAGCCCAAACTCCCCGCACCGCTGGATCTTGATCCAACGGCGTGGGTTGAGCCACGTCACCCAATCCAGTCGCCGTCGGACTCGCCGCCAAGCCGTGTCGACCTCGGTTTCGCTGCGTTCACCAGGCCAGGAGGCCCTATTTAATTCGCCGCCACCGTCTTGCGTAGCGCCGACTTCCGTGGCGCACCAGTAGCTCAAGACAACGCCGCTGAGCCGCCGCCCGTTGCCGCACCGCTCGCCGTGAAGTTGCCGTGGCGCTCCGCCATGCGGTTAAGTGTTATTTCGCCGCCGTCCGCCGTCCTCCGCCGTTGAGGTCAGATCCGAACGGAGGTCAAGCCGCATTGGAGGAGACCTCTCACTTCACCGGGCCAGCGCGCCGCATCGCTCATCGGCTAGGTCGTCGTCCCCTGGCCGTGACCCAGCCGCCGCTTCGCCATCGCGGACTTGAGCTCGCCGGTAGTCGGATCTTCATCAAGCGGTCCAGATTTCGCCACGTCACCATCGGTGAGATCCCGTTCAAAATCCAGATCAATCTCGGCCGCTGGATCTAGATCCAACGGCCAGATCGAACGCGTTCACCCCAAACGCGCGTGAAACCCGATTTCCAATGGGGCCGTTGAATTTCAAATTAACGGCCGAGATTGCGCCAAGCGTCCAGGAAGGTTGACCGCTGCGGTCAGCGCGGCCAACGCACCCGCGTGCGTGTCGCTGACACGCCGGGCCCGCATGTCAGCGGCCCAGCCAAACCACACCATGACGTCATGCTGACGTCATGATGGGCCCGCACGTCAGCGGCCACCCCAACCGTGTAGTGACGTCAGCGATGACGTCACCAGTGGGTCCCACTGCCGGTATAGCGGTGAGACCGCCGACGTCGGCAATGACGCTCACCCAGTGGAGTCCCACTGTCACCGCCGCGTGAGCCGTGGACCGAGTCCACCGTGGATCGAGCCAAGCCGTGGGCTGAGCCCATGGACCGGCTGACGTCAGCCGCCCAATCAGAGGCTGCCACGTGTCCTCGCTGACGCAATAATTAATTTCCGAAAAAGAAAATGATTTATTAATTCGAAATAATGATTTCAGATTTTGTTTCAAACTTCAAACACTTATAACTTTTGCGTTTTAACTCCGATTTGAGTGATTCAAATTTCTAAATTTGTATAAAATTGAGATCTACCTAATTATGAATTTTATTTAATTTTTGGACTAAAGTTGTTCTCTGTAATATTATTTAATTGATTATTTAAACTTCAAAATGCTATAACTTTTTGCATTTAAACTCCGAATTTGACGATTCCAGTTTCTAAAAATTCATAAAATTATGCTCTCTCTGTTTGTGAACTTTATTTGGATGTTTGGACACTCTTTGTCTACTGTTTTATTCATTGGTTGCTATTTGCACGCGTTACGTGTAGACGTTGAAGTGCCGGAAGGATTCGAAGGAGAAGTATTGACTCAGGATCCAACTCAAGACCAAGAACAAGTACTTTTTGAAGGCAAGTTGTGCTTTGACCATATTGATCCCATTTTGAAACCTATTTTGATTTAATGTAGTGCATGCTAGTTCAAATAGAAAATGCTTTACTTAATTATGGGAAATTAGATAAATACCAATTTGCTGTATGACACCTTGATGACTTAAATATGTGCCATGACCCCCTTGTCACCCTAGTTGTGGATTACTAGTTGGACATTACTAAATTGCCAACATGGGTTTGTAGATCGTTGTAGTATATGGCTTAGACCTGCTACGTGCTCATGACATGATTTTGGACAATCAAATGTTAACGTTGACTTAATGATATATTGAACCTGTTTTGGAAAGGTATCATGTGATGTTGATGGCACGTGGTGCATGGTAATCAACTGGGGTTTGATAAATTGCTTTTGACCAGGGCATGTGGCAAGAATGATCAGGTGGGCCAGTTGTGGCACTGGGAATGTTGCTTTGGTTCTTCGAGTAGTCTTGCCCTGGTCACCCTAAGGACTTAACCTTGCAAGCCTTTGAACTGAGTCAATCTTGCAACCACATGTCTGTAATGGGACGGACCTAGTTGATTAAGTTGCTAATAACGTACCTGTGGGACCTCAGGTTGTCAACTACACCCTTTGTGTAAGTTGTACGGGGGAGCGTACCGGGGCTGCGGCCAGGTACCCATCTAATGGTTGATTGGCCTAAACTTCGCCTTCGCTAAGGGAAGGGTTAGTGTGCAATAACCGGGGAGGCTCACTTGTATTGTTAGAAGTTTCCGAAAGACTTTGTTACGGGAACTCGCCTTTGTGGTGTTTGACTTTATCTTGTGGGTAAAGTGCATAACCTCTGCAGAGTGTAGAATCTATTCGGATAGCCGTGTCCACGGTATTGGACATCGCTCGGGAATTACAGTCAAGGGTTAGATTTTCTTGAAAATAACTTGGACTTGAAAGGTTGGGTTTGGTTAAACAATGATGTTGATGGAAATGTGGTTTAGGAACGGAAAGGATGTTGATTAAACTCCTGGAAAACTTATCGATGCTATACTTGTTTCTATTGCTTTCGAATCTACTTATGCTACGTGTCAAATGCTGTTTTACTGCAAATATACCCTGAGCTATTCCTTTGTATTAAGCCATGCATGTAGTATATTAGCTGCATTCTGTGAATGACTTGCTGAGTACCAAGTACTCACCCTTGCCACAATACAACACTAGTTGAAGAGGAGACTACACCAGCTTTGGAGGAGGAGCTCCAAGAGGAACCGTCTACTTAGGGAGCGAGCCCAGTCAGTTGCCTGTGGTATACTGGATGGCGCCACGAAGTTATCTTATTTTTCCGCTGCTATTATTTCTCTTTTAATAAGTTTCGCCCTGCGAGTCGTATATTTGTAACTTGACCATAAGGTCGAGCAACCAGTTTGACTATCTAATTAAAGTACTTTATTAGTATCGAGTGGTATGATTGTGATATTTACCGATGTGAAGACTGTGTGCACTAGCGCGTTCCTGGACTAGTGCTGAATACATAGAGGGTCCGGATTTGCAGATTCGGGTCCCGACAAACTACTCGGGTTTATTGTCTCTCATCGTGGGATCGAGCCAAACCCGGAAAAAATCGGGGCCATCATGAGGATGGCCCCACCTACCAGCCAGAAAGATGTTCAAAAACTTACTGGCTGCATGGTAGCGCTTGGCAGGTTTATCTCCCGGTTGGGGGTTCGGGGGATGCCTTTCTTCAAGCTCCTCAAGAAGCAGGACCGTTTTGAATGGACAGCAGAGGCACAGCAAGCCTTCGAAGAACTCAAGGTGTTCCTCTCTACCCCCCAATCCTAGTCTCGCCGGTGCCAAGCGAACTTCTCCTGCTTTACATAGCGGCAACAACCCATGTAGTCAGTGCCGCGATAGTTGTGGAGCGGGAAGAGTCTGGACACCACAACGGCGTGCAACGCCCGGTTTATTTTGTCGGCATCTTTGGGCGAATCCAAGGCGATATCCTCAAGTTCGAGGAAGGCTGCATGCGATTTTGATCTCGTCGCGGAAGCTGAAGCATTATTTCCAAGGGCACTCGATTTCAGTAGTGACTTCTTTCCCCGTGGGAGAGGTCCTCCATAATCGAGAAGCTACTGGGAGAATCTCAAAGTGGGCGACCGAGCTTGGAGCCTTCGACATCTCGTTCAAGCCGCGCACCGCCGTCAAGTCCCAGGCTTTGGCCGACTTCACGGCCGAGTGGACTGAATCCCAGGCTCCCCGCATGAAAGAAGAGTCGGAGTATTGGACCATGCACTTCGAAGGATCTCTCATGCTCGGCGGGGCCAGGGCGGGAATTCTCCTCGTCTCGCCGAAAGGCGATAGGTTGAAGTACGTCCTTCGGATTCACTTCACGGCCTCGAACAATGCCGTAGAGTACGAGGCGCTCATCCACGGGCTCCGCATCGCCACATCACTCGGAATCCGACGACTGGCGGTTCGCGGTGACTCCCAGCTGGTAGTGAGCCAAGTACAGAAGGACTGGTCATGCGTCGATCAGACTATGACGGCGTATTGCCAGCAAGTCCGAGAATTGGAAGGAAAGTTTGACGGTCTGGAGCTGGTCCATGTCCTTCGCCGCAATAATGAAGCAGCCGATGAGTTGGCTAAAATGGGTACCACTCGGGCAGAGGTCCCAAGTGGTATATTTGTCCAGGATCTTTACGAACCAACTGTTGCAAAGCGACGGGAGTCAAGTAAGGATACTGAGACCAGAGTCCTGCTCATTAACCCCGACTGGACGGCCCCCTATCTAGATTATCTCCTGAAGGACAAACTTTCAGAGGCAACCGCTCTGGCCGAGCGCATCTCCCGACAAGCCAAATCCTACGTGGTGGTTGGCGAGGAGCTCTTTCGGAAGAGCACCTCAGGTGTCCTCAGGCGGTGCATTTCGGAACAAGAGGGAAGAGACCTGCTCAAAGAAATCCACTCGGGGATGTGCGGCCATCACGCGGCGTCAAGCGCCTTGGTTGGGAAAGCCTACCGCCAGGGCTTCTTTTGGCCTACCGCGGTGACGGATGCTAAGGAGATCGTTCGAACTTGCGAGGGCTGCCAGTTCTATGCAAGGCAGACATACTTGCCGGCACAAGAGCTGCAAACTATTCCCATCTCTTGGCCCTTTGCGGTCTGGGGGTTCGACTTAGTCAGCCCACTCAAGAAGGCGCAAGGTGGTTTCGCCTACCTTTTCGTGGCCATTGACAACTACACCAAGTGGATCGAAGCTAAACCAGTCGCCACAATCACTGCGCTTAAGGCCAAGGAGTTCTTCCAGGATATCGTGGTCAGATTCGGAGTTCCCAACCGGATCATTACAGACAACGGTACCCAATTCTGGAGTGAAGAATTTCAAGAGTGCTGCGAGGGCGTCGGAATCAAGATTTGCTTCGCCTCGGTAGCTCATCCACGAAGCAACGGGCAGGTGGAGCGGGCTAACGGCTTAGTCCTCCAGGGCCTCAAGGCCAGGGTCTTCGATCGCCTCAAACCGTACGCTGCCTGATGGGTGAAAGAGTTACCGTCGGTACTCTGGGGACTCAGAACCATGCCCAGCCGGGCAACAGGGCAAACTCCCTTTTTCCTAGTCTACGGTGCAGAGGCGGTTTTGCCGACTGAACTAGAATTCGAATCCATGAGGGTTCGGAATTACAAGGAAGCCGAGTCCGAGGGGAGCCGAATGGTAGAGCTTGATCAACTCGAGGAGGCTCGAAATGTTGCAGCCATCCAGTCGGCCAAGTACCTCCAGGGACTTCGGCGTTACCATTCTCGCAATGTCAGAAGTAGAGTCTTTTCAAAAGGAGATCTGGTCCTCAGAAGGAACCAGAAAAGTGAGCACAAGCTCTCTCCAATTTGGGAAGGACCGTACATTGTGGAGGAGACGGTCCGGCCGAGTGCCTATCGACTCAGACGGGAAGATGGCGAGGTCCTGGCGAATACTTGGAACTCCGAACAGCTGCGTTGCTTCTATGCATAAGTTATGTATCTCGTTCCCGTGCATTAAATAAAAGCTCCCGATTATCTAATACTTTGATCAGTTTCGACTAGTGACCCGATTAATCCCGAGTGGTTATCACCCTACTAGCGTATCGTTTGATCCGAGCCGTGCCAATAAAGAATGCGCGAAGATGCACGTTTGATATGAGACCGTATCAAAGCGGCGATATCCGAATGCCTGTACTAGCGCACGAGTTAGAAAAGACTAAGCTAAAAGGAGCTACCAACCACTTGGGAATAACGATCGATACTCCAGGAACTTCGGTGAACAGAGATCGGGGTCACTAGACTGTAGTCGATGAAAATTCAGCCCTCCAGCACCTCGCTGCAGGAGCTGGGGCTGTCGACCAGTGTAAACTACTCAAAGAAAATCGATCGAACTTAGACGAGCAAAAGAGTGCCGATTTATATTCCATAATAACAGTAATTTACATTGCTGATCTTCTTTTTTCATTTTCTCGCATTAAAAAAAGAGAAGAGAAAAGAAAGAAAAAAAAGAGAGGGGGAGACGTTGGGGCTGCTGCTGCTGAAATTTCTTCGCTGCTGATCTTGGTCGTCGAGGTCGGGCGGTGCGGCGTGACTCGATGCTTAGCTAGGATCTCGTCCTCAACCACCCAAAGGGGTGGTATAAGGCGGACGAGAGCCGTGACGGCTAGATTGTCGCGACGTTCGCGCCCGATCATCTCGGTGATAATCTCGGCCACCTCGAAGAGCCCCGGCGCCACCTCCAGCAAGGCGGCCACGGCGGCGGTGTCCCTGGTGGCCCCATCCTCCTCCGCCGCCCCCAGGACGGCGAAGTCGTGTTCCTCCCAGGACTCCGCCTCCTCCCAGCTGTGGTGCAGTCCGAAGAACCGCTGGCGAAAAAACGCCGCGTAGGGGCCATCAAACCTCCTCGTGCAAGACATGGAGGAAAGCTGGGAGGAAGGAGGGGAAGAAGACTCAAAGAGAGGGACGATCGCTCAGGAGCGGTGAAGTCCCATTTATAGGCCGTGCATGGCTCCGGAGTAGAGGCGACGCCGTTTAAAGACACAGAAGACAAAGCGACGCCGCGATGCCGCCAATATCCTCGAAGCACGAAGAAGATCAGCACGTGTTAGGCGCCGTTCCAACGTAATCTGAACGGAACGAAGGGACGTATCGCCGGGCACGTATCAGGTGCGGCTCAAATTAAGTTGACCTTCCCCCAGAGTGGGCCCAATTAAGCGGAAGGTGACCATATGAGCTTGGGGGCTAAACCACTCAGCCAGGAGGCCGCGACGTGGTTCCCGACGCCCGAGGACGAGGACATTTCGGACACCAGCCACTCAGAAAAGCGTGCCTGGGGCGAGAAGGTCACAAACTAAGTCCCGACGCTTGAGGGCTAAACCACTCGGCCAGAAGGGTAGCAAAAGCTATTCAACCCGACAAAGTACAAATGAGGCAAGTCATATGAAAACTTTGAACAGCGCCTCACACAAGAGTCAACGTTTGACACGAAGGGGGTACATCAAAATCAAAATTCAAGATTCTCTAACAAGGCCTGCGATGTACCGGAGACCTCTTCGAGCAGTGCGTTGGCTTTGTCTTCATCACAAAGTAAACCCTCTTTGTGACTTCAAGGTCAACCCTTGGATAGTGAGATTTGATCACCGCCAATGCCTGGTTCGCACTCATGGTCGCCGACTCCTTTGCATAAGCTTTGATTCTGTCGGCTCCACCCGAGAGAAGCGGAACGGCGTCATCCTCCTAGCCTGGTTCGACTCCTTCGATACGCAGAAGATGCAGAACTGGTTCGCAGGCGACACGCAGCTCCGTGTGGCTTCTTTCGATAGCGGCTATCTTCCCCTTGTATTCTACACCAAAGCCAAGCTGCCGCCAAAGAACACACCCAGCGCCAATCACGTTCAATTCAAGCCAAGGGAGCTTACCCTCCAACTCTCGCTGTGTCTTCTCGAAGCCAGCTCGAGTTTCGAGGTTAGAGCTTTCTGAAGCCTCCAGTCGTGCCCTCAACTCAGCGATGGTTGAGTCGCGTTCTGAAACACGAGGTCGCCGTCATTTTCCCCAGCTACTTAAGAAAGTGTCCATAAAAAACCCAAGGAGGAATCTTTACCTTCGAGCGTATGCTCAAGCCCTGCTTTTGCCTCTCGGAGCGTCATGCACTCGGTCTCCAGCCCGTGGACCTCTTTCCATCTGTCGCTGCTGATCTCGTCGATCTTGTCCTAATACTTCTTGTGCTCCTTGAGCTTGGGGAGCACCTTCCAGAAAAACTACGACCTCTGCTCCCAGCGCTCTCCCATGTCCTAGGCGACACGGCAGAGTCTCAGGTGGGGGCCAGCATTCCCTGATGATAACAGATTAAAGAAAGACAGAAAACTCACCCTGACGAGCGTGCTACACCTGATGGTGAGCTCGTAAAGCTCCATCCGAGCCGCAATCTCCGCTTCCTCGTCCTCCTCCATCCCTTTCCAGACGGAACCCCCCTCGCACCACACGGTCCGATTCGGGGGCTTCGGCAGAGAACCGAGCGGTGGTGGCTCTCGATGCACCTCCTCCACTTCGGGAGGCGAAGTCGGGTCAAGCCCATCGACTGCCGGACCACTCGACGGCTCAGCGGTCGGGCCAGCAGCATGAGGCGGCGATGTCCCAGCTACCGAAGGAGACGGTGACCTAGCCGACGAGGGGGGTCCCCCTTGGAGAAGACGGCTCAGGGGGCTCCTTTTCAGGAGACCCCTCCACTGGGACGTCCATAGTAGGAGTCCTGAATTGACAAAAAGGAAACGTCTCAGCACAGGAAAGAACAAAAAGACAAAGATTGCCCGAAAGAACACCTCTTGGATTTTTAAAACTTCATCCCAGGCTTCATTCGAGGCCCAGCACCGATCAGAGAGGAGCCCGACCCGGCAACAGCAGTTGGGGCGGCCCCTGAGAGAGAGGGCTGCGGCTCTGCGCCGTGTGACCCGGGGACACTTGTCGGGACCCGAATCTGCAAATCCGGACCCTCTGTGTATTCAGCACTAGTCCAGGAACACGCTAGTGCACACAGTCTTAACATCGGTAATTATCACAATCATACCACTCGATACTAATAAAGTACTTTAATTAGATAGTCAAACTGGTTGCTCGACCTTATGGTCAAGTTACAAATATGCGCCACGCAGGGTGAAACTTATTAAGAGAGAAATAATAGCAGTGGAAAATAAGATAATATCGTGGCGCCATCCAGTATACCACAGGCAACTGATTGGGCTCGCTCCCTAAGTAGACGGTTCCTCTTGGAGTTCCTCCTCCAAAGCTGGTGTAGTCTCCTCTTCAACTGGTGTTGTATTGTGGCAAGGGTGAGTACTTGGTACTCAGCAAGTCATGCACAGAATGCAGCTAATATACTACATGCATGGCTTAATACAAAGGAATAGCTCAGGGTATATTTGCAGTAAAACAGCATTTGACAAGTAGCATAAATAGATTCGAAAGGAATAGAGACAAGTATAGCATCAATAACTTTTCCAGGAGTTTAATCAACATCTTTCCCATTCCTACACCACATTTCCATCGACATCATTGTTTAACCAAACCCAACCTTTCAAGTCCAAGTTATTTTCAAGAAAATCTAACCCTTGACTGTAATTCCCGAGCGATGTCCAATACCGCGGACACAGCTATTCGAATAGATTTTACACTCTGCAGAGGTTATGCACTTTACCCACAAGATACAGTCAAACACCACAAAGGCGATGTCGGGACCCCGAATTTGCAAATCCGGACCCTCTGTGTATTCAGCACTAGTCCAGGAACGCGCTAGTGCACACAGTCTTAACATCGGTATATATCACAATCATACCAATCGATACCATAAAAGTACTTTATTAAAGTAATAAAACTGGTTACTCGACCTTATGGCCAAGTTACAAATATATGCCTCGTAGGGCGAAACTTATTCAGAGAGAAACAATAGCAGCGGAAAATCAAATAAACTTCGTGGCGCCATCCAAGATACCACAGCAACTGATCGGGCTCGCATCCCTAAGTAGTCGGGTCTTCTTGGAGTTCCTCCTCCAAAGTGGCGTAATCTCCTCTTCAACCGATATTGTGTTGAGGCAAGGGTGAGTACTTGGTACTCGACAAGTCATGCAAGAATGCAAGCTAATATACTATATGCATGGCTTGGTACAAAGGAATAGCTCAAGGTATATTTGCGATGAAATGACTTTTGACAAGTAATATAAGTAGATTCGAAGCGATAGAAATAAGTAAAGCATAAATAACTTTTCAAGAAGTTTAAATAACATTTTTCCCCATCCTAAACCACATTTCCATCATCTTCTTTGTTAAACCAACCCAACTTTTCAAATCCAAGTTATTTTCAGAAAGTCTACCCCTTGACTGTAATTCCCGAGCATTGTCCAAGATGCGTGGACTCGGCTATTCAAATAGATTCTACACTCTGCAGAGGTTATGCACTTTACCCACAAGATACAATCCACTCACCACGTCGGTAGTGAATCGCCATACAAGAGTATGCGAATGAGCGATCATAACAAAGCCTTTCTAAGCCTCAAACAACACAGTGGTCCTCTCCTAAGACGTGCTCTACACCATCCCTTCCTTAGCCAAGGCGAAGTATGGGACCAACACACCGTTAGATGGGTACCTGGCCACGGCCACGATACGCCTCCCCGCACAATCACACAAACGGTGTAATCGACACTCGAGGCTCCACAAGTGAGTCCTTAGCGACTTAGTCAACTAGGGCCGCCCCATTCCAGCCATGTGGTTGCAAGTATGACCAGTTCAAAGGCTTGCAAGGTTAAGTCCTTAGAGTGACCAGGGCAAGACTACCCGAAAACCAAATCATCACTCCCAATGCCACAACTGCCCACCTGATTACTCTTGCCACATGCCCCTGGCCGAAATCATTTATCAAACCCCGCTTGATTACCATGCACCACGTGCCATCAACATCACATGATACTTTTCCAAAACAGGTTCAATATATCATTAAGTCAATATTAGCATTGGATTATCCAAAATCATGTCATGAGCACGTAGCGGTGTCTAAGCAAAGATACTACAACGTTCTAAACCCATGTTGGCAATTTAATAATGTCCAACTAGTAAACCACAACTAGGGTGACAAGGGATCATGGCACATACTTAGATAATCAAGGTGTCATATAACAAATTGGTAGTTATCTAACCCCATGTTTAAACAAAGTATCTTTCTAATTTGAACTAGCATGCAATAGTTTAAATCAAAATAGATTTCAAATAGGATCAATATGGTCAAAGCACAACTTGCCTTCAAAAAGTACTTGCTCTTGGTCTTGAGTTGGATCCTGAGTCAACACTTCTCCTTGAATCCTTAGGCACTTCAACGCTCTACTCGTAAAGCGTGCAAATAGCAAATACACAAATGAACACTATGCAAAAGATCCCAAAACTCCAAATAAAATCCATAAACAGAGAGAACATAATTTTCTGGATTTTTAGAAACTGGAATAAATCAAATTTGGAGTTAAACGCATAAAAGTTATGATTATTTAAAGTTTAAATAATCAATTAAATAATATTTCAGAGAAAAACTTTAGTCCAAAAATTAAATAAAATTCATATTTAGGTAGATCTCAATTTTATACAAATTTAGAAATTTGAACCACTCAAATCGGAGTTGAAACGCAAAAGTTATAAGCGTTTGAAGTTTGAATCTAAATTTGAATCAATATTTCGAATTAATAAATCATTTTCTTTTCGAAATTAATTATTGCGTCGGCATGGACACGTGGCAGCTCCTGATTGGCCTGCTGGCGTCAGCGTCCATGGGCTCGGTCCACACTCGGCTTGGGTCCACCGTGGACTCGGTCCACGCTCCACGTGAGATCGACATGTGGGCCCACTCGGGTGACGTCATTCGACGCGTCGGCGGGGCTCACCACGGTGTCGACAGTGGGTCCCACCGATGATGTCATGGGTGACGCCACGGCATCGCCGCCGACACGCGGGCCCCGCGTGTCGGTGATCACGCGACGCCGCGCTGGGCGGCGATTCGGCTTCCTGGACGCTGCGTACAATCGCGGGCCGCTGGTTTGAAATCCGACTACCGATTGAGTTTGGCCTCATGTGCTTGGGGCGCACGTGATCGATCGTGGGCGTTGGATCTAGATCCAACGGTTGGGATTAGATCTAGGATTTTCAACGGGAAACTCACCGGCGACGCGTGGCACGATCTGGGCCTTTGGATCTTGATCGGACGGTTGGTGGAGCTTCGGGTCGGCGATGGCTTCACTGCCGAGTTGCGGGCCGGCGGCCCGAGGCAGCGACCACCCAAACGGCGGTTGGGGCGTGCTCGGTGAGATGGATGGTGTCTTCGGTGCGCTGGCCGGGTTTCGAATCTGGGGTCAATGGCGGCGGAGGACGCGGACGGCGGCGAGGCGAGGCAAGGACGTGGTGGCGCTTCACGCAACTACGGCGAGCGATTCCGGCGAACCTACGGCGGTTAGAGCTCGGCGGGTTAGGGCAAGAAGTGCGCGAGGTCACGGCGGTCCTCGGTGCGATCCGGCATTAAATAGCCGGAGGCGTGCTCGAGGCGAGCCCCTAATCGATCACTGGCCCGGCGCACTCGGCGGCGGAGCTCGATTCTACGGAAGACGACGAAATCGTGGCCGCCCACGTGTCGCGATCAACGCCACGATCGCCGGCGCGATCGGGTCCGGTCCGAACACTGCCGGTCGAGTCCGCGGATCTCAGCCGTTGGATCTTGATCCAACGGTTGGGATCGATTAGGGTTAGGAGTGGGTTCGGTCGAGTCAACTGGCTCGGGTCGGACTCGAGTCCGACTCGGTCGGATGAACAGTACTTGACCCGAGTTGGATTTTCCAGCGATTTAATATTTAAAATAATTCCCAGTAATTCATTTAATTCATTAAAAAATAGCAAATGACTCAGAAAAATTCCAGAAAAATTCTGGAAAATATTTTGGATCATTTTGGACTCAAATAAAATATTTCCAACAAAAATTTATTTGCAAATTAAATTCTTTAATTATTTCAAAATGGAATAAATTCAAATAAATTCCAAATAAATCCAAATAAATTCCAGAAAATTCCAAAAATTCACCAAAGTGCCAAATCACACATGAATTTAAGAAAAGCAAAATTTTGGGATGTTACAAACCTCCCCTTAATAGAATCTCGTCCCCCGAGATTCGTGGCTCACTAAAGAAATAGGTTTGGAAATTCTTTCTTCAAATCCTCTTCAGCTCCCCAAGTCGCTTCACTTTCTTCATGGTTGCTCCACTGAACTCTACAGAATCGGGTTGACTTGTTTCTAGTTTCTCGATCCATTGTGTCTAGAATCCTCACAGGGTTCTCCTTATAAGTCAAATAATCTTGCAACTCAATTGACTCTAGCGGTGCCTGTTCATCAGGAACTCGGAGACACTTCATCAACAGGGACACATGGAACACGTCATGCACTCCTCGCTAACGATCGTGGCAACTCCGGTGATAGGCAACTTCACCACTGCGACTCCAATTCTTAAATGGTCCAACATAACTGGGTGCGAGTTTCCCTTTGGCATGGAACCTCTTAACTGCCCTGTGAGGAGTTAATCTGATGTATACAAAGTCTTCTTGTTCAAAACTCTAATCTCGCGACGATTGTCAAGATAACTCTTCTCGCCGAGATTGGGCTATCTTCAACCTTTCCCTAATTATAGCGATCTGCTCCTCACCTCTTGAAGAATATCAGGCCCAAAGACACTGCTGCCACGGTCTCATTCCAATTCAATGGTGTCCGACAGGTCGACCATACAAAGGCCTCAAAAGGTGACATCTCAGAACTAGCCTCGATAACTATTGTTGTAACTAAACTCGGCATACGGCAAACTTTTATCCCAAGAGGTAGCATAAGCCAATGCACAAGCTCTCAACATATCCTCTAGAATCTGGTTGACTCTTTCTGGTCTGTCCATCCGTCTGTGGATGATAAGTAATCTTGAAGTTTAAACGGGTTCCCATGGCTTCATGCAACTTATTCCGTAACCTTGAGGTAAATTGGGTACCTCGTCCGATACAATCCTCTTTGGCACTCGTGCAAACAAACAATCTGATCATGTACAACTCGCTAACTTATCTCCCGAGTAAATGGTCTTCACGGGATAAAATGGGCTACTTTAGTCAAGCGATCCACTATAACCCATATGGAGTCATAACCTCCTTGAGTCTTTGGCAAACCGTAATGAAATCCATTCCGATTTCCTCCCACTTCCACTCGAGTATTTTTAGCGGTACCGTAGCAATCCTGCTGGTCTCGATGCATTGCCTTGACTCTCCTGGCATACGTCGCACAATGCAACATGCTCGGCAACTTCACGTTTCATACTCGGCCACCGTAATCTCTCCTTCGTATCCTCGATACATCTTGGCGCTTCCAGGATGAATCGAGTACTTAGAGTCATGGGCTTCTTCCGAATCGCTTGCTTTAACTCCTTTTTGTTAGGCACACAAATGCGATCCTTCATCCATAACGTGCCTTGCTCGTCTAGCTTGAAATCCTTTGCCTTGCCTTCCTCCATTTTGGACTTAATCCTACGGATCTTGTCATCATCCTTCTGTCCTTCTCGGACCTGGTCCTCTAAAGTAGGCTTTACTTCCAAGGCGGCCAAGAATCCGCTAGGTACAACCTCAATCTTCATTTTCTGGAAATCCTCACATAACTCATCCTGACTTGTGGCTAGCAACGTACTCACGGTATGGCTTTTCCGACTCAGTGCATCGGCTACTACATTGGCATTCCCGGGATGGTAATGGATTCCAACATTATAGTCCTTGATCAACTCTAGCCATCTCCTTTGCCTCATATTCAGATCTGACTGGGTGAATATGTACTTAAGGCTCTTATGATCCGTATATACTTCACATCTGTTTCCAATCAGATAGTGACGCCATATCTTCAAAGCATGCACTACGGCAGCTAACTCTAGGTCATGTGTCGGATAATTTTCCTCATGCGGCCTCAGCTGCCTTGATGCATAAGCGACGACCTTTCCATTCTGCATCAGCACACATCCAAGTCCTTGGCGCGATGCGTCACAATAAATATCGAAGCTTTGAGCAACATCCGTAGAACTAACACCGTGCTGATGTCAATCGCTTCTTCAGCTCTGAAATCCTTCCTCACATTCTCAAGCGTCCATGCAAACTTCTTTTCCTTCTTCAAAGAATTGCGTAAGAGGTTTCGCAATTGTCGAAAAACCTTCGATGAAACGGCGGTAATATCCTGCCATTCCAAGGAAACTCGAATGCGGGTCACGCCTTGGTCTGTTCCCAATGTAACACAGCTTCTCGTGCTTGGATCTACTACGACTCCTTCATGCGGTCATTACATGTCCAAGAAACTCCACCTTGTCCTTCCAAAAATCACACTTGTCGAACTTGGCGAAAAGTTGCTGTTCCTCGACTTTTCCAAAACTCGCCTTAAGTGTTCGGCATGTTCATCCTCTGTCTTGGAGTAGACTAGGATATCGATCTATGAACACGACGACAAACTTGTCCAAATATTCCATGAACACCTTATTCATCATATTCATGAAATAAGTGGCGCATTGGTCACCCAAAGGACATAATCAGAAACTCGTAATGTCCATATCTTGGCGAGAATGCAGTCTTGGAATATCTTACGATTGGATCTTTAATCGATGATATCCCGATCTCGGATCAATCTTGGAGAAAACTCGGCTCCTCTTAATCGATCAAACAAATCATCAATCCTGGTAGCGGATACTTATTCTTCACGGTGACTTCATTGAGTGCACGGTAGTCAATGCACATCCTGAAACTCCCGTCCTTCTTCTTGACAAACAAAATCGGTGCTCCCCACGGCGACTAACCTCAGTCGATAAATCCTTTCTCCATTAACTCTTCCATTTTGTTTCTTCATCTCTACCAACTCCTCGGTAGACATCCGATAGGGTCTCTTTGCTATCGGTGTTGTACCCGTACAAGCTCTATCACAAACTCTATGTCCCCTGTCAAGCGGCATACCAGGTAGATCCTCGAAAAACGTCTGGGTACTCATTCACTACCGGGACATCCTCTATGCCGATTGCCTTGGTACTGTTAACCATCAATCGGTCCATCTCTAACTGCAGTGGCTTGAAATTCCACTTTCTTCCCACACTGCTCTCAATCGAGATAGTCCTTCGTCCACAATCCAATACGACCTTGTGCTTGGATAACCAATCCATTCCCAATATAACATCTAAGGTCCGGGTCTCCAAAATTATAAGGTTTGCTAGGAACTCTATTCCATCTATTAGTATTCTCACCGGAACATCCTACTTCCGTTCGGAGTTCTAACCAGGGGTTTGAACTAAAAGCATGCACTTAAGTCTTGCAATTCTCAAGTCATTTATAGTATCAAAGCCTTGCGAAACAAGCGAATGCGAAGCTCGAGTCAAACAAAGCTAGCTGCAGTCTTGAGTTAACAAGTAACTTACCCAGTACGACGTCCGTAGCATTTTGCAATGCATCCGCGGTGACATGGTTGACTCGGCCTCTCACCACGGTCTGGGGTGTGGCTCCTGGTGCTGGCGTCCTAGCTGGGGTGGTTCCTAGATTGAAGCGAACTGGGGTCGCTCCTGCTGTCTTCTTCGGACAACTGTTGGCAAAGTGTACTGGCTCGTTGCTTGATTGTAGCGTCTCAGCATTCCTGCTATTTGCACTGGGTAGCGTTTCTAGCGGGGGCTGGGGTTTGGTAGTTCTGATTGGCGGGTCTTGGTGCTGGGGATGGTGTCCTTGTTGCATTCTGTGGTTGGAATCTGAAGAATTGATTTGGTGCAACTCTCAAGCGCTGTTGCGTTCCCTGACGTGATCCTTGCTGTTGCATCCTGCGCTTCCTGTTCTCATCCAGTTCCTTGCGCTTGTCCTCAAGAATAAGCGCCTTATTCACCAACTCTTGGAAATCTGGAAGGTGTGGGTGATCAACCCTACTTGCAATCCTGAGTTAAGTCCCTTCATAAAAGCGAGGCTGCCTGGATTTATCTGTCGCTACATCCTCAGTGCGTAGCGTGCTAGCTGTGTGAACTTGTTCAGTAGTCGACCACCTGGTTGATTACCTTGCTTGGTGCTCTGAACTCCTCCTTCTTAAGGTCCATAATTCCTTCAGGCACGTGATACCGTCGGAATGCACCGTGAACTCTTCCCAAGTGATATCTTGAGGGTTCTCTGCGTGTACGTAAGTTCTCCCACCATTCTGGTAATGTTCCTTCCAACTGATGAGAAGCGTAAAGTACCTTCTCATTTCCTATGCATTGGGCTATGTGTAGCTTCCTCTCAATTGATCTTAACCAATCGTCGGCCTCCAACGGATTGGCATTCCCAGAGAAAGTGGGTGGGTGAGTCCTCATGAACTCTGACAGCCTTGTATTCTGGCGTGGTCCCTGATTAACTTGATTAGCAGTGGCCTGAGCAGTGACGTGCTGCATTTGTTGCATCATAGCATGCATCAACTGAGTCTGAGCAGCAAGAAATGCTCCAAAATTCTGCACATCTAGTGGCGGTGCTGGTGCTCCATCATTGGGGTTTTCTACTGGGCGAGAACCACTCCTATTGCTTCCAAAGTTTCCACGGGTGTTCACCATCTGTCGGTTTGCTCTAGGTTTAGAGATGAGAGGGAAACAAGAGTAGGCAAGTAATATGGAACTTATGCGGGCGAAAAAGGTGTAGCCTTAAGGTCCAACTTTATTATTAATAACTTGGTATGGCTGCTTACAATGCCTAAGGGCCTTGCAACACATACTGCACACTCAGCAAACAAAGCAAATCCAAATCGAACTAACTCTGGAGTCTATCGCCTAAAGGGTGACTCTTTATTCTATGACTCGACTCGGCGAAGGAGTCTCACTATAGAACCTATGCTCACTCATCGAGAAAACCTCCATCTGTCACAAGAGTGCTTTACGTAAGAACTCGAAATTTTCAAATTGTGACAAGGTAAGGGAAAATTTCAGCAAGAGACGAGAAAAGAGAGAAAGGGATAAGTCGAGATGTCATTTCTTGTCTTCACAAATTTTTAGCTTTAGAAAATAGGTTTTATCCTCACTACGACCATTCTAGCTTAGGGTTGAGCCTACAGTCAAGTATGGCTCTGATACCACCTCTGTCGGGACCCCGAATTTGCAAATCCGGACCCTCTGTGTATTCAGCACTAGTCCAGGAACGCGCTAGTGCACACAGTCTTAACATCGGTATATATCACAATCATACCAATCGATACCATAAAAGTACTTTATTAAAGTAATAAAACTGGTTACTCGACCTTATGGCCAAGTTACAAATATATGCCTCGTAGGGCGAAACTTATTCAGAGAGAAACAATAGCAGCGGAAAATCAAATAAACTTCGTGGCGCCA
Organism: Rhipidocladum racemiflorum; assembly: GCA_036346355.1. Lineage (NCBI taxonomy): Eukaryota > Viridiplantae > Streptophyta > Magnoliopsida > Poales > Poaceae > Rhipidocladum > Rhipidocladum racemiflorum. The sequence continues at coordinate 34,039,992 of CM070589.1, read as the reverse complement.
TCCAAGATACCACAGGCAACCTGATCGGGCTCGCATCCCTAAGTAGTCGGGTCTTCTTGGAGTTCCTCCTCCAAAGCTGGCGTAATCTCCTCTTCAACTGATATTGTGTTGAGGCAAGGGTGAGTACTTGGTACTCAGCAAGTCATGCACAGAATGCAAGCTAATATACTATATGCATGGCTTGGTACAAAGGAATAGCTCAAGGTATATTTGCGATGCTTGACTTTTGACAAGTAATATAAGTAGATTCGAAAGCAGTAGAAATAAGTAAAGCATAAATAACTTTTCAAGAAGTTTAAATAACATTTTTCCCCATCCTAAACCACATTTCCATCATCTTCTTTGTTAAACCAACCCAACTTTTCAAATCCAAGTTATTTTCAGAAAGTCTACCCCTTGATTTGTAATTCCCGAGCATTGTCCAAGATCGTGGACTCGGCTATTCAAATAGATTCTACACTCTGCGAGAGGTTATGCACTTTACCCACAAGATACAATCCACTCACCACGTCGGTAGTGAATCGCCATACAAGAGTATGCGAATGAGCGATCATAACAAAGCCTTTCTAAGCCTCAAACAACACAGTGGTCCTCTCCGATGACGTGCTCTACACCATCCCTTCCCTTAGCCAAGGCGAAGTATGGGACCAACACACCGTTAGATGGGTACTGGCCACAGCCACGATACGCTCCCCGTGCAATCACACAAGCGGTGTAATCGACACCCTGAGGCTCCACAAGTGAGTCCTTAGCGACTTAGTCAACTAGGGCCGTCCCATTCCGACCATGTGGTTGCAAGTATGACCCAGTTCAAAGGCTTGCAAGGTTAAGTCCTTAGAGTGACCAGGGCAAGACTACCCGAAAAACCAAATCATCACTCCCAATGCCACAATCGCCCACTGATTACTCTTGCCACATGCCCTGGCCGAAATCGTTTATCAAACCCCGCTGATTACCATGCACCACGTGCCATCAACATCACATGATACTTTTCCAAAACAGGTTCAATATATCATTAAGTCAATATTAGCATTGGATTATCCAAAATCATGTCATGAGCACGTAGCGAGGTCTAAGCAAAGATACTACAACGTTCTAAACCCATGTTGGCAATTTAATAATGTCCAACTAGTAAACCACAACTAGGGTGACAAGGGATCATGGCACATACTTAGATAATCAAGGTGTCATATAACAAATTGGTAGTTATCTAACCCCATGTTTAAACAAAGTATCTTTCTAATTTGAACTAGCATGCAATAGTTTAAATCAAAATAGATTTCAAATAGGATCAATATGGTCAAAGCACAACTTGCCTTCAAAAAGTACTTGCTCTTGGTCTTGAGTTGGATCCTGAGTCAACACTTCTCCTTGAATCCTTCCCAAGACTTCAACGTCTACTCGTAAAGCGTGCAAATAGCAAATACACAAATGAACACTATGCAAAAGATCCCAAAACTCCAAATAAAATCCATAAACAGAGAGAACATAATTTTCTGGATTTTTAGAAAGCTGGAATCACAAATTTGGAGTTAAAAGCATAAAAGTTATGATTATTTAATGTTTAAATAATCAATTAAATAATATTTCAGAGAAAAACTTTAGTCCAAAAATTAAATAAAATTCATATTTAGGTAGATCTCAATTTTATACAAATTTAGAAATTTGAACCACTCAAATCGGAGTTGAAACGCAAAAGTTATAAGCGTTTGAAGTTTGAATCTAAATTTGAATCAATATTTCGAATTAATAAATCATTTTCTTTTCGGAAATTAATTATTGCGTCGGCATGGACACGTGGCAGCTCCTGATTGGCCTCGGCGTCGGCCGTCCATGGGCTCGGTCCACACTCGGCTTGGGTCCACCGTGGACTCGGTCCACTCCACGTGAGGCGACATGTGGGCCCACTCGGGTGACGCGTCATTCTTGGCGTCGGCGAGGCTCGGCCACGCAGTCTTGGCGGCAGTGGGTCCCACCGATGGCGTCATGGGTGACGTCCGCGGTGCTATCGGCCGACACGCCGGGCCCAGCGTGTCGCTGACTGACGCCCAGCGTGGCGCGACAGTTCGGCTTCCTGGGCGCGTGGCACAATCGTGGCCGTTGGTTTGAAATCCGACTACCGGGATTGAGTTTGGCCTCATGTGCTTGGGGCGCACGTGGATCGATCGTGGGCCGTTGGATCTAGATCCAACGGTTGGGATTAGATCTAGGATTTTCAGCGGAAACTCACCGAAGTGGCGTGCACGATCTGGGCCTTTGGATCTTGATCGGACGGTTGAGTGGAGCTCGGTCGGCGATGGCTTCACGGCGGAGTTGCGGCTGCCGTGGCCGAGGACGGCGACCACCCAAACGGCGGTTGGGGCGTGCTCGGCGAGATGGATGGTGTCTTCGGTGCGCTGGCCGGGGTTTGAATCTGGGGTCAATGGCGGCGGAGGGCGGCGGGCGGCGGCGAGGCAAGGACCGTGGTGGCGCTTCACGCAACTACGGGCGAGCGATTCCGCGAACCTCACGGCGGTTAGAGCTCGGCGGAGTTAGGGCAAGAAGTGCGCGGGTCACGGCGGTCCTCGAAGTGCGATCCGGCATTAAATAGCCGGAGGCGTGCTCGGCGGAGCCCTAATCGATCACGCGGCGCTTTCGGCGGCGGAGTCTGGCTCGATTCTGGGAAGACGACGAAATCGTGGCCGCCCACGTGTCGCGATCAACGCCACGATCGCCGCAGCGCGATCGGGTCCGGTCCGAACACGGCTTTCGGTCGAGAGTCGGCGGATCTCGGCCGTTGGATCTTGATCCAACGGTTGGGATCGATTAGGGTTAGGAGTGGGTTCGGTCGAGTCAATCGGCTCGGTCGGACTCGAGTCGACTTCGGTCGGATGAACGATTACTTGACCCGAGTTGGATTTTCCAGCGATTTAATATTTAAAATAATTCCCAGTAATTCATTTAATTCATTAAAAAATAGCAAATGACTCAGAAAAATTCCAGAAAAATTCTGGAAAATATTTTGGATCATTTTGGACTCAAATAAAATATTTCCAACAAAAATTTATTTGCAAATTAAATTCTTTAATTATTTCAAAATGGAATAAATTCAAATAAATTCCAAATAAATCCAAATAAATTCCAGAAAATTCCAAAAATTCACCAAAGTGCCAAATCACACATGAATTTAAGAAAAGCAAAATTTTGGGATGTTACAGGCGAGTTCCCGTAACAAAGTCTTTCGGAAACTTCTAACAATACAAGTGAGCCTCCCCGGTTATTGCACACTAACCCTTCCCTTAGCTAAGGCGAAGTTTAGGCCAATCAACCGTTAGATGGGTACCTGGCCGCAGCCCCGGTACGCTCCCCCGTACAACTTACACAAAGGGTGTAGTTGACAACATGAGGTCCCACTGGTACGTTATTAGCAACTTAATCAACTAGGTCCGTCCCATTACAGACATGTGGTTGCAAGATTGACTCAGTTCAAAGGCTTGCAAGGTTAAGTCCTTAGGGTGACTAGGGCAAGACTACCCGAAGAACCAAACCAACGTTTCCGGTGCCACAGCTGGCCCACCTGATCATTCTTGCCACATGCCCCGGTCAAAAGCTATTTATCAAACCCCAGTTGATTACCATGCAACACGTGCCATCAACATCACATGATACCTTTCCAAAACAGGTTCAATATATCATTAAGTCAATATTAACATTTGTTTGTCCAAAATCATGTCATGAGCACGTAGCAGGTCTAAGCCATATACTACAACGATCTACAAACCCATGTTGGCAATTTAGTAATGTCCAACTAGTAATCCACAACTAGGGTGACAAGGGGGTCATGGCACATATTTAAATAGTCAAGGTGTCATACAGCAATTTGGCATTTATCTAATCTCCCATAATTAAGTAAAGCATTTTCTATTTGAACTAGCATGCAATACATTAAATCAAAATAGGTTTCAAAATGGGATCAATATGGTCAAAGCACAACTTGCCTTCAAAGAGTACTTGTTCTTGGTCTTGAGCGGGATCCTGAGTCAACACCTCTCCTTCGAATCCTTCCGGCACTTCAACGTCTACTCGTAACGCGTGCAAATAGCAATACACGAATAAACAATAGGCAAAAATTGTCCAAACATCCAAATAAAGTTCATAAACACAGAGAACATAATTTTATGAATTTTTAGAAATTGGAATCGTCAAATTCGGAGTTTAAATGCAAAAGTTATAGCATTTTGAAATTTAAATAATAAATTAAATAATATTACAGAGGAAAACTTTAGTCCAAAAATTAAATAAAATTCATATTTGAGTAGATCTGAATTTTATGAATTTTTAGAAATTTGAATCGTTCAAATCGAAGTTGAAACGCAAAAGTTATAAGTGTTTGAAGTTTTGAAATCCAAATCAATTATTAAACCGAATTATTAAATCATTTTCTTTTTCGGAAATTATTTATTGCGTCAGCATGGCACGTGTCAACACCGGATTGGTCCACGTGGACTTGTTGACATCGATCTTCGGCCGAACCACCGATGACGCCAAAGATGACGCCATCGTCGCCACGTGGCACCACCCGGGTGCTGCCACGTGTCCTGGTCCATGGACATGGCCCACGCGCGGCTCGAGTCCACGGTGGATCCGGCGCACGGCTTGGTGCGGCTGACATGCGGGCCCACATGTCAGCGGCCCACGTGCGCTCGCACGGTGTGGCGCGCCTAGGCTACGTGGCACGATCCGAGCCGTTCGATTCGGATCGGACGGTCCAGATCTATCTAAACGCGTGACAGAAGAAACCACGAGGCTCAATCTCCACCTTTGGATCTAGATCCAACGGTCCTTAGTAGATCCAACTGTTTGAGCTAAATCTAATCTACACCACCCGATTTAGATCTAACGGCCAGGATTAGATCCGGCACTAGGAACAGTAACGGCGACGTGGCCTCACCTCAACCGACGGATGGAGATCGAACGGGCGAGGGAGCTCCCGAGCGTCGATGGCGAGGTGGCGGCGCCGGCTGACCGGGACCGAGGAAGACGACCACGGCAACGGCGTTCCACGCGTTCTCCGGCGAGGTGAGTGATCCCGGTGCGTTTGGTGAGGGGTTTTGGATCCGGCTCGGTGTTGACGAGCGCTGATACTGGCGGAGTCAGTAGAAACCACCGTGGAGACCCACCAACTCCGGTGAGTAATCGGGCACGAACGGCGGTGGCTTGGGCTGGGGAAGCTTGGGCGAAAGGGGCGCACGGAGGAGGGCAACCTCGGGGCGTGATCCGGGCTTTAAATAGCCATGGCGTCCGCGCCCAAGGCGGAACCCTAGTTCCCCACGGCGGCGGAGTCCGGCTGCGATTCGGACGGAGACGACGACGCACGGCCGTCCACGTGTCCAGATGGATGGCTGGGATCGCACGGCGTAAACGGGTTCGGGTCGGACACGGCTCGACCGGTACGGGCGAATCTCGGCCGTTGGATCTTGATCCAACGGTCGGAGAATTAGGGTTAGGTTTGGGTTCGGTGACTTGGCTCGATCGAGACGGCTGGCTCGGTCGGGTTCGGGTCGGACTCGAGTCTGACTCAAACTTGGGTCCGGTCGGATGAACAGTACTTGACCCGACTCGAATTTCCAGCGATTTAATAATTTAAATAATTTCCAGTAATTCATTTAATTCAAGAAAATAGCAAAAGACTCAGAAAAATTCTAGAAAAATTCCAGAAAATACTTTGGGGCATTTTGGACTCAAATAAAATATTTCCAACAAATTTTTATTTGCAAAGTTTAATTCTTTAATTATTTCAAAATGGAATAAATTCAAATAAATTCCAAATAAATCCAAATAAATTCTAGAAAATTCCAAAAATTCACCCAAGTGCCAAATCACACATGAATTTAAGAAAAGAAAAATTTTGGGGTGTTACAAACCTCCCCTTAATGTAATCTCATCCCCGAGATTCGTGGCTCTCTGAGAATAGGTTCGGAAACTCTTTCTTCAAATCCTCTTCGCGCTCCCAAGTTGCTTCACTCTCCGCGTGGTTGCTCCATTGAACTCTGCAGAAACGGGTTGACTTGTTCCCCGTCTCCCGATCCATGGTGTCTAGAATCTTCACGGGATGCTCCTTGTAAGTCAGATCTCCTTGTAGCTCAATTGACTCTAGCGGTGTCTGCTCCTCAGGCACTCGGAGACACTTCTTTAGCTGGGACACATGGAACACGTCATGTACTCCTGCTAACGACTACGGCAACTCCAGCTGGTAAGCAACTTCGCCTCTGCGGCTCAAAATCTTGAATGGTCCAACATATCGCGGCGCGAGTTTTCCTTTGGCATGGAATCTCTTAACTCCTCTGAGCGGTGTGACTCTGAGATACACGAAATCCTCTGGTTCGAAACTCAGGTCTCGGCGACGGTTGTCAGCATAACTCTTCTGTCCTGATTGGGCTATCTTCAACCTTTCCCTAATCATGGCAATCTGCTCTTCAGCTTCTTGAAGAATATCAGGCCCAAAGACATGGCGCTCGCCGGTCTCATTCCAGTTCAATGGCGTCCGATAGGGTCGACCATATAGTGCTTCAAATGGTGACATCTGTAAACTAGCCTGGAAACTGTTGTTGTAACTGAACTTCGCATACGGCAGACTCTTATCCCAAGAGGTAGCATAAGCCAATGCACACGCTCTTAACATATCCTCCAGAATCTGATTGACTCTTTCGGTCTGTCCATCCGTCATGGATGATACTGCATCAAGTTCAAATGGGTTCCCATGGCTTCATGCAACTTATTCCAGAACCTTGAGGTAAATTGGGTACCTCTGTCCGATACAATGCTCTTTGGCACTCCGTGCAAATAGACGATCCTGGTCATATACAACTCTGCTAACTTATCTCCCGAGTAAGTGGTCTTCACGGGGATAAAATGGGCGACCTTGGTCAAGCGATCCACTATAACCCATATGGAGTCATAACCTCCTTGAGTCTTAGGCAAACCGGTAATGAAATCCATTCCGATTTCCTCCCACTTCCACTCAGGTATTTTTAGCGGTTGCAATAATCCTGCTGGTCTCTGATGCATTGCCTTGACTCTCTGGCATACGTCGCACAATGCAACATGCTCGGCAACTTCACGCTTCATGCTCGGCCACCAGAATCTCTCCTTCAAATCCTGATACATCTTGGCACTTCCTGGGTGAATTGAATACTTGGAGTCATGTGCTTCCTCCAAAATCAGTTGCTTTAATTCCTTCTTGTTGGGCACACAAATCCGCTCCTTCATCCATAACGTGCCCTGCTCATCTAGCTTGAAGTCCTTTGCCTCGCCTTCTCCTATTTTGGACTTAATCCTGCGGATCTTGTCATCATCCTTCTGTCCTTCCCGTATCTGATCTTCTAGGGTAGGCTTTACTTCCAATGCGGCCAAGAATCCGCTAGGTACCACCTCAATCTTCATTCTTTGAAATTCCTGGCATAGCTCATCCTGATTCGTGGCTATCAACATATTCACGGTATGGCTTTTCCGACTCAAGGCATCGGCCACCACATTAGCCTTTCCGGGATGATAATGGATTCCGACATTGTAATCCTTAATCAACTCTAACCATCTCCTTTGCCTCATATTCAGATCCGACTGGGTGAATATGTACTTAAGGCTCTTATGATCCGTGTACACTTCACATCTGTTCCCGATCAGATAGTGACGCCATATCTTCAAGGCATGCACTACGGCAGCTAGCTCTAGGTCATGCGTCGGATAATTCTCCTCATGCGGCCTCAACTGCCTTGATGCATAAGCAACGACCTTTCCATTCTGCATCAACACACATCTAAGTCCTTGACGCGATGCATCACAATAAATATCAAAGCTTTGATTGACGTCCCATAGACTAACACCGGTCTTGATGTCAATCTCGCCTTCGATTCTTGGAATCCTTTCTCAATCCGGCGTCCATGTAAACTTCTTTTCCTTTTTCAGCAATTGCGTGAGAGGTTTCGCATTGTCGAAAAGCCTTCAATGAAACGGCGGTAGTAACTCGCCATTCCAAGGAAACTCGGATCTGGGTCGGTCTTGAGTGCTCCCAATGTAACACGCCTTCTACCTTGCTTGGATCTACGGCGACTCCTTCTGCGGTCATTACATGTCCGAGGAATTCCACCTTGTCCTTCCAAAAATCACACTTACTGAACTTGGCGAAGAGTTGCTGTTCCCTCAGCTTTTCCAAAACTCGCCTCAAGTGTTCGGCATGTTCATCCTCTGTCTTGGAGTAGATTAGGATATCATCTATGAACACAACAACAAACTTGTCCAAATATTCCATGAACACCTTATTCATCATATTCATGAAATATGCTGGTGCATTCATCAGACCAAAGGACATAATTGTAAACTTGTACTGTCCGTATCTTGACGAGAATGCAGTCTTCGGAATATCTTCTGATCGGATCTTCAACTGATGGTATCCCGATCTCAGATCAATCTTGGAGAAAACTCCGGCCCCTCTCAGCTGGTCAAACAGATCATCGATCCTGGGTAGCGGGTACTTATTCTTCACGGTGACTTCATTGAGTGCACGGTAGTCAATGCACATCCTGAAACTTCCGTCCTTCTTCTTGACAAACAAAACTGGCGCTCCCCACGGCGATGAACTCGATCTGATAAATCCTTTCTCCATTAGCTCTTCGAGTTGCTTCTTCATCTCTACCAATTCTTCAGTGGACATCCGGTAAGGTCTCTTTGCTATCGGCTGTGCAATACAAGCTCTATCACAAACTCTATGTCCCTGTCTGGCGGCATACCAGGTAGATCTTCAGGAAAAACATCTGGGTACTTATTCACTACTGAGACATCTTCTATGCTAATTGCCTTGGTGCTGTTAACCATCAACTGTCCATCTCTAACGGCAGTAGCTTGAAATTCCACTTTCTTTCCACACGGGCTCTCAACTGAGATAGTCCTTCGTCCACAATCCAATACGGCCTTGTGCTTGGTTAACCAATCCATTCCCAAAATGACATCTAAGGTCTGGGTCTCCAAAATAATAAGGTTCGCTAGGAACTCTATCCCATCTATTACTATTCTCACCCCAGAACATCCTACTTTCGCTCGAGTTCTAACCAGGGTTTGAACTAAAAGCATGCATTTAAGTCTTGCAATCTCCAAATCATTTTTAGTAGCAAAGCCTTGTGAAACAAACGAATGCGAAGCTCCGGAATCAAACAAAACTGTTGCAGGTACTGAGTTAACAAGTAACTTACCCAAGATTTACATCCGTGGCATTCTGAAGTGCATCTGCGGTGACATGGTTGACTCGGCCTCTCACCACGGTCTGGGGTGCTGCTCCTGGTGCTTGCGTCCTAGCTGGTGTGGATCCCAGATTGAAGCGAACTGGGGTCACTCCCGCTATTTTCTTAGGACAACTGTTGGCAAAGTGCCCTGGCTCATTGCAGTTGTAGCAACGTCTCACTGTTCCTTGTTGACTGCCTGAAGCGGCGTTTCTGGTGGGTGCTGGGGTCTGATAGTTCTGATTGACGGGTCTTGGTGCTGGTGACGTTGTCCTTGTTGTATTCTGCGGCTGGAATCTGAAAAACTGATTTGGCGCAACTCTCAAACGTTGTTGTACTCCCTGACGCGATCCCTGATGCTGCATCCTGCGCTTCCTGTTCTCATCAAGTTCCTTGCGCTTGTCCTCAAGAATAAGCGCCTTATTCACTAGTTCCTGGAAATCTGGAAAGGTGTGGGTGATCAGTCCCACCTGCAATCCTGAGTTAAGTCCCTTCATGAAACGAGACTGTCTGGCTTTATCTGTCGCTACATCCTCAGGCGCGTAGCGTGCAAGTTGTGTGAACTTGTTCAGGTATTCGGCCACAGGCTGATTACCTTGCTTCAGTGCTCTGAACTCCTCCTTCTTGAGATCCATGATTCCTTCAGGCACGTGATACTTGTGAAACGCAGCGTGAACTCCTCCCAAGTGATATCTTGAGGGTTCTCTTGCGTGGCACAAGTTCTCCCACCATTCGTAATGTTCCTTCCAACTGATGAGAAGCGTAGAGTACCTTCTCATTTCCTATGCATTGAGCAATGTGTAGCTTCCTCTCAATTGACCTTAACCAATCATCAGCCTCCAACGGATTGGCATTCCCAGAAAAAGTGGGTGGGTGAGTCCTCATGAACTCTAACAGTCTTGTGTTCTGGCGTTGCCCCTGATTGACCTGATTAGCAGTGGCCTGAGCAGTGACGTGCTGCATCTGTTGCATCATGGCATGCATCAATTGAGTCTGAGCGGCAAGAAAAGCTCCGAAATTCTGCATATCCAATGGCGGTGCTGGTGCTCCATCATTGGGGTTTCTGCTGGGCGAGAACCACTTCCATTGCCTCCAAGGTTTCCGCGGGTGTTCACCATCTATCGATTGCTCCAAGGTTTCATAGATGAGAGGGAAACAGGAATGGACAAGTAATATGGAACTTATGCGGGGCGAAAGGTGTAACTTAAAGTCCAACTTTATTATTTTAATCAATAGTAACTTGGTATGGTTGGTTACAATGCCTTGGGGCCTTGCAACACATACTGCACACTCAGCAAGCAATGAAAATCCAAATCGAACTAACACTGGAGTCTAACGCCTAAAGGGTGACTCTTTATTCTATGACGCGACTCGGCGAAGGAGTCTCACTATAGGACCTATGCTCACTCATCGAGAAAACCTCCACGGCCTGGATACGGACGCTGCGGCATAGGCGCGAAACGATCGCCATGTCCAGCAACTGTGTCATCTGTGGTAGTCGAAGAAGCAGTGTCCTCCTCAAGCACAGGCTCCTTCGGGTCTGGCTCGTGCAGCTCGAGCATTGGCTCTGGCTCTGGTGCGTACAATGCCATCTCTAACTCTCCAATCCTTTGCAGAAGGTGTGACACATACTCTTGAGCTTCCCGCCATCTGTTCTTCTCTGTCGTGATCTCCTTGCGGGCCTTCTGTAGCTCCTTGCTTGTATCATCGAGTACCTCTTCCTGGGCGACAACAAGTCGTGCCAACTGTGTGACCATGGCATTCTCATCCTGAATCGCCTTCGGGTCAAGAAGGTTATTGCTGCGCGGATGATATCGGAACACTGTGCTCTCCAACTCTCTGGCGTAGATACGGGTAATGTGCTGCATTGCTCGTCGTGACGCCTCTTGGATACCCATCTGCATTGTAGATCTCCTGGCAGTGCAGTGTATCGGGCGATTGCCTGGGCCCTTCTTCCTAGCAGGTACCACAATCTTCACATCACAAGCCTTGATCAATCCTGCTTGTTTGATCACGTCCACTTGGTATTGCGGCTTCTCAAAATCTCCGAGAGTCTGTAGCATATGCCAAAGTTCCGCGGCGTGACAAACCTCAGGATCGACGTAGTTGAACTCTCCCTCCATCTGTCACAAGAGTGCTCACGTAAGAACTCGAAATTTTTAAATCATGACAAGGTAAGGAAAAATTCAGCAAGAGACAAGAAAAGAGAGAAGGGAATAAGTCGAGATGTCATTTCTTATCTTGACGAACTTTTAACCTTTAGAAAATAGGTTTTAACCTCTCTACGGCCATTCTAGCTAGGGTTGAGCCTACGGTCAGTATGGCTCTTATACCACCTCTGTCGGGACCCGAATCTGCAAATCCGGACCCTCTGTGTATTCAGCACTAGTCCAGGAACACGCTAGTGCACACAGTCTTAACATCAGTAATTATCACAATCATACCACTCGATACTAATAAAGTACTTTAATTAGATAGTCAAACTGGTTGCTCGACCTTATGGTCAAGTTACAAATATGCGCCACGCAGGGCGAAACTTATTAAGAGAGAAATAATAGCAGCGGAAAATAAGATAATATCGTGGCGCCATCCAGTATACCACAGGCAACTGACTGGGCTCGCTCCCTAAGTAGACGTTTCCTCTTAGAGTTCCTCCTCCAAAGCTGGTGTAGTCTCCTCTTCAACTGGTGTTGTATTGTGGCAAGGGTGAGTACTTGGTACTCAGCAAGTCATGCACAGAATGCAGCTAATATACTACATGCATGGCTTAATACAAAGGAATAGCGCAGGGTATATTTGCAGTAAAACATCATTTGACAAGTAGCATAAATAGATTCGAAAGCAATAGAGACAAGTATAGCATCAATAACTTTTCCAGGAGTTTAATCAACATCTTTCCCATGCCTACACCACATTTCCATCGACATCATTGTTTAACCAAACCCAACCTTTCAAGTCCAAGTTATTTTCAAGAAAATCTAACCCTTGACTGTAATTCCCGAGCGATGTCCAATACCGCGGACACGGCTATTCGAATAGATTTTACACTCTGCAGAGGTTATGCACTTTACCCACAAGATACAGTCAAACACCACAAAGGCGAGTTCCCGTAACAAAGTCTTTCGGAAACTTCTAACAATACAAGTGAGCCTCCCCGGTTATTGCACACTAACCCTTCCCTTAGCTAAGGCGAAGTTTAGGCCAATCAACCGTTAGATGGGTACCTGGCCGCAGCCCCGGTACGCTCCCCCGTACAACTTACACAAAGGGTGTAGTTGACAACCTGAGGTCCCACAGGTACGTTATTAGCAACTTAATCAACTAGGTCCGTCCCATTACAGACATGTGGTTGCAAGATTGACTCAGTTCAAAGGCTTGCAAGGTTAAGTCCTTAGGGTGACCAGGGCAAGACTACCCGAAGAACCAAACCAACGTTTCCGGTGCCACAGCTGGCCCACCTGATCATTCTTGCCACATGCCCCTGTCAAAAGCTATTTATCAAACCCCAGTTGATTACCATGCACCACGTGCCATCAACATCACATGATACCTTTCCAAAACAGGTTCAATATTTCATTAAGTCAATATTAACAGAGAGAACATAATTTTAGGTCCGACTGGGTGAATATGTACTTAAGGCTCTTATGATCCGTGTATACTTCACATCTGTTTCCAATCAGATAGTGACGCCATATCTTCAAGGCATGCACTACGGCAGCTAACTCTAGGTCATGTGTCGGATAATTCTCCTCATGCGGCCTCAACTGCCTTGATGCATAAGCGACGACCTTTCCATTCTCGGACAAGACACATCCAAGTCCTTGGCGCGATGCGTCACAATATATATCAAAGCTTTGAGCAACATCCTAGAACTAATACCGGCACGATGTCAATCGCTTTTCAGCTCTCAAATCCTTTCTCACATTCGACGTCCATGCAAACTTCTTCTCCTTCTTCAGCAATTGCGTAAGAGGTTTCGCAATTGTCGACAAGCCTTCAATGAAACGGCGGTAGTATCCTGCCATTCCAAGGAAACTCCGGATCTGGGTCACAGTCTTCGGTTGCTCCCAATGTAACACGGCTTCTACTTTGCTTGGATCTACGGTGACTCCTTCTACGGTCATTACATGTCCAAGAAACTCCACCTTGTCCTTCCAAAAATCACACTTACTAAACTTGGCGAAGAGTTATTGTTCCTTCAGCTTTTCCAAAACTCGCCTCAAGTGTTCGGCATGTTCATCCTCTGTCTTGGAGTAGATTAGGATATCATCTATGAACACGACAACAAACTTGTCCAAATATTCCATGAACACCTTATTCATCATATTCATGAAATATCTTTGGCGCATTCGTCGATCCAAAAGACATAATCAGTAAACTCGTGAATGTCCATATCTTGACGAGAATGCGGTCTTGGGATATCTTCTGATCGGATCTTCAATCGATGGTATCCCGATCTCGATCCATCTTGGAGAAAACTCCGGCTCCTCTCGGTGATCAAACAAATCATCAATCCTGGGTAACGGATACTTATTCTTCACGGTGACTTCATTGAGTGCACGGTAGTCAATGCACATCCTGAAACTCCCGCCCTTCTTCTTGACAAACAAAGCGGTGCTCCCCACGGCGATTTAACTTGGTCTCGATAAATCCTTTCTCCATTAATTCCTCTAGCTGTTTCTTCATCTCTACCAACTCCTCGGTGGACATCCGATAGGGTCTCTTTGCTATCGGTCTTGTGCAGTACAAGCTCTATCACAAACTCTATGTCCCTCGTCTCGGCATACTGTAGATCTTCGGGAAAAACATCTGGGTACTCATTCACTACTAAGACATCCTCTATGCTGATTGTCTTGGTACTGTTAACCATCATCTGTCCTTCTCTAACGGCAGTACCTTGAAATTCCACTTTCTTCCCACACGGGCTCTCAACTAAGATAGTCCTTCGTCCACAATCCAATACGGCCTTGTGCTTGGATAACCAGTCCATTCCTAAAATAACGTCTAAGGTCTGGGTCTCCAAAATTATAAGGTTCACTAGGAACTCTATTCCATCTATTAGTATTCTCACCCCGGAACATCCTACTTTCGTTCGGAGTTCGGAACCAGGGGTTTGAACTAAAAGCATGCACTTAAGTTTTGCAATCCCCAAGTCGTTCCTAGCAGCAAAGCCTTGCGAAACAAACGAATGCGAAGCTCCAGAGTCAAACAAAATCACAGGTGCATCGAGTTAACAAGTAACTTACCCAAGATTTACGCCCGTAGCATTCTCGCAGTTGCATCTGCGGTGACATGGTTGACTCGGCCTCTCACCACGGTCCGGATGTGGTTCCTGGTGCCGCGTCCTAGCTGGGTGGTTCCCAAGTTAAAGCGAGCAGGGTCACTCTGCTGTCTTCTTTGGACAACTGTTGGCAAAATGTCCTGGCTCGTTGCGCTTGTAGCAGCGTCTCATCGTTTCCTTCGATCGCTCGAGCGGCGTTTCTAGCGGGGCTGGGTCTCGTAGTTCGATTGACGGTCTTGGTGCTGGTGACGGTGTCCTTGTAGCATTCGTGGCTGGAATCAAAATTGATTTGGTGCAACTCTCGACGCCATTTGTTGCGTTCCACTGGCGTGATCCCTGCTGTTGCATTCTCGCCTTCCTGTTCTCATCCGGTTCCTTGCGCTTGTCCTCAAGAATAAGTGCCTTATTCACCAATTCTTGGAAATCTGAAAGGTGTGGGTGATCAATCCTACTTGCAATCCTGAGTTAAGTCCCTTCATGAAGCGAGACTGCCTGGCTTTATCTGTTGCTACATCCTCAAAGCGTAGCGTGCTAGCTGTGTGAACTTGTTCGTAGTCGGCCACCGGTGATTACCTTGCTTCAGTGCTCAACTCTTCCTTCTTAAGGTCCATGATTCCTTCAGGCACGTGATACTGACGGAATGCACCGTGAACTCTTCCCAAGTGATATCTTGAGGGTTCTCTTGCGTGGCACGAAGTTCTCCCACCATTCGCTTGTTCCTTCCAACCGATGAGAAGCGTGAAGTACCTTCTCATTTCCTATGCATTGAGCTATGTGTAGCTTCCTCTCAATTGATCTTAACCAATCATCGGCCTCCAATGGATTGGCATTCCCGGAGAAAGTGGGTGGGTGAGTCCTCATGAACTCGATAGCCTTGTATTCTCGGCGTTGTCCCCGATTGACTTGATTAGTCGTGGCCTGAGCAAAGGCGTGTTGCATTTGTTGCATCATAGCATGCATCAATCGAGTCTGAGCAGCAAGAAATGCTCCAAAATTCTGCATATCAATCAAGCGGTGCTGGTGCTCCATCATTGGGGTTTTCTGTTTGGCGAGAACCACTTCCATTGCTTCCAAAGTTTCATGGTGTTCACCATCTGTCGATTTGCTCTAAGTTTTAGAGATGAGGGGAATCAAGAATAGACAAGTAATATGGAACTTATGCGGGGCGAAAGGTGTAACTTTAAGGTCCAACTTTATTATTGATATTAATAACTTGGTATGGTTGCTTACAATGCCTAAGGGCCTTGCAACACATAATGCACACTCGACAAACAATGAAAATCCAAATCGAACTAACACCGAGTCTAACGCCTAAAGGGTGACTCTTTATTCTATGACGCGACTCGTGAAGGAGTCTCACTATAGAACCTATGCTCACTCATCGAGAAAACCTCCACGGCCTGGTACGGATGTCGCGCATAGGCGCGAAACGATTGCCATGTCTAGCAACTGTGTCATCTGTGGTAGTCGAAGAAGCAGTGTCCTCATCGAGATCTGACTCCTCCGGATCTGGCTCGCGTAGCTCGAGTACTGGCTCTGGTTCTGGTCCGTATAAAGCCATCTCCAACTCGTCAATCCTTCGCAAAAGGTGTGACACATACTCTTGAGCTTCCCGCCATCTGTTCTTCTCTGTCGTGATTTCCTTGCGGGCCTTCTGTAGCTCTTTGCTTGTATCATCGAGTACATCCTCCTGGGCGACAACAAGTCATGCCAACTGTGTAACCATGGCATCCTCATCCTGAATCGCCTTCGGGTCAAGAAGGTTATTGCTGCGCGGATGATAACGGAACACCGTGCTCTCCAACTCTCTGGCGTAGATACGGGTAATGTGCCGCATTGCTCGTCGTGATACTTCTTGGATACCCATCTGCATTGTAGACCTCCTGGCAAAGGTCTGCTGTATCGGAGCGATTGCCTGGCCCTTTTTCCTAGCAGTACCTCAATCATCACCTCACAAGCCTTTATCAATCCTGCGTGTCCGATCACTTCCACTTGGTATTGCGGCTTCTCAAAATCTCCGAGAGTCTGAAGCATATGCCAAAGTTCCGCGGCGTGACCAACCTCCAGATCGACGTAGTTGAACTCTCCCTCCATCTGTCACAAGAGTGCTCACGTAAGAATTCGAAATTTTAAATCGTGACAAGGTAAGGGAATATTCAGCAAGAGACAAGGAAAGAGAGAAGGGGATAAGTCGAGATGTCATTTCTTATCTTGACAAATTTTTAGCTTTAGAAAATAGGTTTTATCCTCACTACAACCATTCTAGCTTAGGGTTGAGCCTACGGTCAACCTGTCGGGACCCCGAATTTGCAAATCCGGACCCTCTGTGTATTCAGCACTAGTCCAGGAACGCGCTAGTGCACACAGTCTTAACATCGGTATATATCACAATCATACCATACGATACTATCAAAGTACTTTATTTAAATAATCAAAGGGTTACTCGACCTTATGGCCAAGTTACAAATATATGCCTTGCAAGGCGAAACTTATTAAAAGAGAAATAGCAGCGGAAAATCAAATAAACTTAGGCGCCATCCAAAGATACCACAGCAACTGACCGGCTCGCATCCCTAAGTAGACGGGTCTTCTTGGAGTTCCTCCTCCAAAGTGGCGTAATCTCCTCTTCAAGCGATATTGTGTTGAGGCAAGGGTGAGTACTTGGTACTCAAAGCAAGTCATGCATGAATGCAAGCTAATATACTATATGCATGGCTTAGTACAAAGGAATAGCTCAGGGTATATTTGCAAGAAATGTGACTTTTGACAAGTAATATGAGTAGATTCAAAGCGGTAGAAATAAGTAAAGCATAAATAACTTTTCAAGAAGTTTAATAAACATTTTTCCCATCCTAAACCATATTTCCATCATCTTCCTTGTTAAACCAACCCATCTTTTCAAAACCAAGTTATTTTCGTAAAGTCTACCCCTTGACTGTAATTCCCGAGCATTGTCCAAGACTGTGGACTCGGCTTATTCAAATAGATTCTACACTCTGCAGAGGTTATGCACTTTACCCACAAGATACAATCAAACACCACAAAGGCGAAGTTCAGAATAAAGCCTTTGGAAGCCTCAAACAACACAGGTGGTCCTCTCCCAGACGTGCTCTACACCATCCCTTCCCTTAGCCAAGGCGAAGTATGGGACCAACACACCGTTAGATGGGTACCTGGCCACAGCCACGATACGCTCCCGCACAATCACACAAAAGGTGTAATCGACACCCGAGGCTCCACAAGTGAGTCCTTAGCGACTTAGTCAACTAGGGCCGTCCCATTCCAGCCATGTGGTTGCAAGTATGACCCAGTTCAAAGGCTTGCAAGGTTAAGTCCTTAGAGTGACCAGGGCAAGACTACCCGAAAAACCAAATCATCACTCCCAATGCCACAACTGGCCCACCTGATTACTCTTGCCACATGCCCCAGTCGAAATCTGTTTATCAAACCCCAGTTGATTACCATGCACCACGTGCCGTCAACATCACATGATACTTTTCCAAAACAGGTTCAATATATCATTAAGTCCATATTAGCGTTTGATTGTCCAAAATCATGTCATGAGCACGTAGCAGGTCTAAGCAGCATACTACAACGATCTAAACCCATGTTGGCAATTTAGTAATGTCCAACTAGTAAACCACAACTAGGGTGACAAAAGGTCATGGCACATACTTAAGTAATCAAGGTGTCATATATCAAATTGGTATTTATCTAACCCCCATGTTTAAACAAAGTATCTTTCTAATTGAACTAGCATGCAATAGTTTAAATCAAAATAGATTTCGAAATGGGATCAATATGGTCAAAGCACAACTTGCCTTCAAAAAGTACTTGCTCTTGGTCTTGAGTTGGATCCTGAGTCAACACTTCTCACTCGAATCCTTCCTGCACTTCAAAGTCTACTCGTAAAGCGTGCAAATAGCAAATACACAAATGAACACTATGCAAAAAGATCCCAAAACTCCAAATAAAATCCATAAACAGAGAGAACATAATTTTCTGGATTTTTAGAAACTGGAATCGTCAAATTTGGAGTTAAAACGCATAAAAATTATGATTATTTAAAGTTTAAATAATCAATTAAATAATTTTACAGAGAGAAAACTTTAGTCCAAAAATTAAATAAAATTCATATTTAGGTAGATCTCAATTTTATACAAATTTAGAAATTTGAATCGCTCAAATCGGAGTTGAAACGCATAAAAGTTATAAGCGTTTGAAGTTTGAATCTAAATTTGAATCAATATTTCGAATTAATAAATCATTTTCTTTTCGAAATTAATTATTGCGCCAAAGATGGACACGTGGCAGCCTCTCGATTGGCCTGCTGACGTCGGCCGGTCCATGGACTTGGTCCACGCCGCTTGGGTCTACAGTGGACTCGGTCCACGACTCACGTGTCGCCGACATGTGGGCCCTCTCGGGTGACGCCATCGCCGACGTCGGCGGGCTCACCACGGTGGCGGCGAGGTGGGACCCATTGTGACGTCATGGGTGACGTCGGCGCTGGCGGGTCACCATCGACATGCGGCCCCTCGACACGCTGGCCTCGCGTCGGCTACACGACGCTGCCGCGTGGACGGCGTTGACCGCGCGGTCCACCTTCCCGACACGTGGCGCCAATCTCGGCCGTTGGTTTGAAAATCAACGGCGCGGATTAGATCCAGGGTTAACACGCTGAAACTACTCGTTGCTCGTGGGCCGCTCGATCTAGATCGGACGGTCGAGATCTAATCCTATATTCGCATTTGCTACGACGCGTGGCAATTGTGAACCGCTGATCTTGATCCAACGATCCAGATCTAATCGGGTTTGGGAACACGTGAGCTCACCTCAACCGTCCGATCTGGATCCGACGGTCCTCCGAGCTCGCTGACGGCGATGGCTTCACGGCGCTGGCTTGACCGAGACGGGACGACGACGAGCCCGACGGCGTTTGGGGCGTGCTCGGCGAGATGAAGCCTCCTTCGGTGCGCCTCGTCAGCGGACTCGGATCTGGGCTCCTTCTACGGAAGACGACGGACGACGGCGAACCTGCAAGAAACCGCAGCGGAGGGAAGAGACAACTCCGGCGAGCGATTGCGGCTCAACGGTGGTGGCTCGGCGAGATGGCTCGAGAACGGTGCGCAAGGATGAGGGCAACCTCGGGGACGTCTCACGCTTTAAATAGCCTCGGCGTCCGTGCCCTAGACGGAAACCTAGTTCGCTACGGCGGCGGCGCGGCGCGGTCCGGCTCGGACTCGGCGAAGACGACGAAATCGTGGCCGCCCACGTGGCGCGATCAACGGCCACGATCGCCACGGCGCGATCGGATCCGGCCGATTACGGCTCGAACCGTGCAGGCGGATCTCGGCCGTTGGATCTTGATCCAACGGTTGGGATTGATTAGGTTTAGGAGTGGGTTGGTCGAGTCAATCGGCTCGGTCGGGTTCGGGTCGGGCTCGAGTCCGACTCGGTCGGATGAACAGTACTTGACCCGAGTTGGATTTCCAGCGATTTAATATTTAAAATAATTCCCAGTAATTCATTTAATTCATTAAAAATAGCAAAAGACTCAGAAAAAATTCCAGAAAAATTCTGGAAAATATTTTGGAACATTTTGGACTCAAATAAAATATTTCCAACAAAATTTTATTTGCAAAATTAAATTCTTTAATTATTTCAAAATGGAATAAATTCAAATAAATTCCAAATAAACCCAAATAAATTCCCGAAAATTCCAAAAATTCACCAAAGTGTCAAATCACACATGAATTTAAGAAAAGCAAAATTTTGGGATGTTACACAACCTGGCTCTGATACCACCTCTGTCGGGACCCTCTGTGTATTCAGCACTAGTCCAGGAAAACGCTAGTGCACACAGTCTTAACATCGGTAAATATCACAATCATACCACTCGATACTAATAAAGTACTTTATTTAAATAGTCAAACTGGTTACTCGACCTTATGGTCAAGTTACAAATGTATGCCTCGCAGGGCGAAACTTATTAAGAGAGAAATAGTAGCAGCGGAAAATCAAATAACTTCGTGGCGCCATCCAAGATACCACAGCAACCGACCGGCTCGCTTCCCTAAGTAGACGGTTCCTCTTGGAGTTCCTCCTCCAAAGTTGGTGTAGACTCCTCTTCAACTGGTGTTGTATTGTGGCAAGGGTGAGTACTTGGTACTCAGCAAGTCATGCACAGAATGCAGGCTAAT
The DNA here is from genome assembly GCA_036346355.1 of Rhipidocladum racemiflorum. Classification (NCBI taxonomy): domain Eukaryota; kingdom Viridiplantae; phylum Streptophyta; class Magnoliopsida; order Poales; family Poaceae; genus Rhipidocladum; species Rhipidocladum racemiflorum. The sequence continues at coordinate 34,019,257 of CM070589.1, read as the reverse complement.
ATAATATATGCATGGCTTGGTACAAAGGAGTAGCTCAAGGTATATTTGCGAAGAAACAAAGATTTGACAAATATCATAAGTAGATTCAAAGCGAGAAACAAGTAAAGCATAAATAACTTTTCAAGGAGTTTAATAAACATCTTTCCCATCCTAATCCACATTTCCATCAACATCATTATTAATCCAACCCAACCTTTCAAATCCAAGTTATTTTTGAGAAAATCTAACCCTTGACTGTAATTCCCGAGCGATGTCCAATACCGCGGACACGGCTATTCGAATAGATTCTACACTCTGCAGAGGTTATGCACTTTACCCACAAGATGCAGTCAAACACCACAAAGGCGAGTTCCGTAACAAAGTCTTTCGGAAACTTCTAACAATACAAGTGGTCCTCCCTGCTATTGCACACTAACCCTTCCCTTAGCTAAGGCGAAGTTTAGTCCAATCAACCGTTAGATGGGTACTGGCCTCACTGCACGCTCCCCCGCATAACTTACACAAAGGGTGTAGTTGACCTCCCGAGGTCCCACAGTGCGTTATTAGCAACTTAGTCAACTAGGTCCGTCACATTACAGACATGTGGTTGCACGTTAGACCCAATTAAAAGGCTAGCAAGGTTAAGTCCTTAGGGTGACCAGGGCAAGACTACCCGAAGAACCAAATCAACATCCCCAGTGCCCCAACTGGCCCACCTGATCATTCTTGCCACATGCCCGGCCGAAAAACTATTTATCAAACCCGCTTGATTACCATGCACCACGTGCCATCAACATCACATGATACCTTTCCAAAACAGGTTCAATATATCATTAAGTCAATATTAACATTTGATTGTCCAAAATCATGTCATGAGCACGTAGTGTGTCTAAGCGCTTTACTACAACGGTCTAAAACCCATGTTGGCAAGTTAATAATGTCCAACTAGTAAACCACAACTAGGGTGACAAGGGGTCATGGCACATATTTAAGTAATCAAGGTGTCATACAGCAAATTGGTATTTATCTAATCCCCCATATTTAAATAAAGTATTTTCTAATTGAACTAGCATGCAATAGGTTAAATCAAAATAGATTTCGAAATAGGATCAACATGGTCAAAGCACAACTTACCTTCAAAAAGTACTTGTTCTTGGTCTTGAGTTGGATCCTGAGTCAATACTTCTCCTTCAAATCCTTCCAGCACTTCAACGTCTACTCGTAAAGCGTGCAAATATTAAATACACGAATAAACAATAGGCAAAAAGTGTCCAAACATCCAAATAAAATCCATAAACAGAGAGAACATAATTTTATGAATTTTTAGAAACTGGAATCGTCAAATTTGGAGTTAAAACGCAAAGGTTATGATTATTTAAAGTTTAAATAATCAATTAAATAATTTTACAGAGAAAAACTTTAGTCCAAAAATTAAATAAAATTCATATTTAGGTAGGTCTCAATTTTATACAAATTTAGAAATTTGAATCACTCAAATCGGAGTTGAAACGCAAAAGTTATAAGCGTTTGAAGTTTGAAACAAAATCAAATCATTATTTCGAATTAATAAATCATTTTCTTTTCGGAAATTAATTATTGCGTCGGCTGGACACGTGTCACCTCTGATTGGTCTGCTGGCGTCAGCCGGTCCATGGATTCGGTCCACGCTCGGCTCGGGTCTACCGTGGACTCGGTCCACGACTCCACGTGTCACTGACAGGTGGGTCCCCTCGGGTGACGTCATTCTTGGCGTCGGCTGGGCTCGGCCCATGGTGTCGGCGTGTGGGTCCCATGGGTGACGTCATTGCCGACGTCGGCCAAGACGGCCGGGACAGCCGACATGCGGGCCCACCACGACGTCAGCGTGACGTCATGGTGCGGTTCGGCCGGGCCGCTGACATGCGGGCCCCGCGTGTCAGCGTCACACGCTCGCGTGCGTGGACGGCACTGACCGCGGCGGTCAGCCTTCCCGGACACGTGGCTAGATCTCGACCGTTGATTTGAAAATCAACAGTCCAGATTGGACCTGGACTCACGCGTTTGGGGTGAACGCGGTTGATCTGGACCGTTGGATCTAGATCGGACGGTCAAGATTGGATCTAGTGGTTTTGGACGGAATCTCACCGTGAGATGACGTGGCGTGATCTGGGACGTTGGATCTTGATCGGACGGCTGAGAAGCTTTGAGCGACTGGCGATGGCGTCGCGTGGCCGAGCTGGCCCGAGCCGGGATGGCGACACGAACGCGGCGTTGCGGCCTCCTCCGCGAGGTGAGAGGTCCTTCGCCAGTGCGTCGTCGCGGTGAGTCCGGATCTGGGGTCAATGGCGGCGGGGGCGGACGGTGGCGGAATCAAGCGAATCGCGGCGGAGGGGTGCTACGACTCCAGCGGCGATTGCGAGGCGCTGATAAGCACCGCGGCGGCGACGGCTAGGCAACGGGCCGCGCAAGGTCAAGGCGATCATCGGGTGTGATCCGGCATTAAATAGCCTCGCTCACGCGAAACGGAAACCTAGTTCCCACGGCCGGCGCGGCGCGGAGTCCACGACTCGGGCGGAGACGACGACGGACAGCCGCCCACGTGGCGGCGGATCGGCCACTTATTCGCGTAGCGGATCGGATCCGGCCGATCCGATCGGGCGACGGAAATCCTGACCGTTGGATCTTGATCCAACGGTTGGGATCGATTAGGTTTTAGAGCTGGTTCGGTCGAGTCACGTGGCTCGGGTCGGACTCGAGTCCGACTCGGGTTCCGACTCGGTCGGATGAATAGTACTTGACCCGACTTGATTTTCCAGCGATTTAATAATTAAAATAATTTCCAGTAATTCATTTAATTCATTAAAAATAGCAAAAGACTCAGAAAAATTCTGGAAAATATTTTAGGGTATTTGGGACTCAAATAAAATATTTCCAACAAAATTTTATTTGCAAAATTTAATTCTTTAATTATTTCAAAATGGAATAAATTCAAATAAATTCCAAATAAATTCAAATAAATTCCAGAAAATTCCAAAAATTCACCAAAGTGCCAAATCACACATGAATTTAAGAAAAGCAAAATTTTGGGGTGTTACACTTGAGCAGGAACAGGGAGCGGAATAAGTCAAAATGAGGACGTATCCCAAGATACGCCTCGCATAGTTGAACGAAGAGAGCAATGTGAAGAATGGAGTTGGGATTCAAATTGATCAGCTCAATCTCGTAGAAGTGAAGGAGTCCTCAGAAAAAGGCGCTCCCAGGAACGCTAAATCCCCGCCAAAAGGACTCGAAGACCACGATCTCATTATCCAGGGGAAGGGGGTAAGGATCACCTGCGGCGGGACGGGCGGAGATCAACTCCAGCGGAGGGATAACGCCGGCCGCGACCAGCTCCTCCAGGCGGGACTCCGTAGTAATGGAGGTCTCCCACCCCGTGTTCGCCGGACCAGTGCCATCCTCCAACGACGACGGAGGAGAGGAAGAAGAAGAAGACATCTCGATGAAGGAGACCCTGCGGGAGCAACCGCCGAGAGTCTTGGGCGCGAAACTAGAAACCCTAGGTCGCCTAGATCGCCAAAGGAGATTCGAAGATTTCTCAGCCGTGGTGGGGGAAGGGGCAAAGATGTCTTTACCCCAGTAAGGTCTTCCTCATTTACAAGAAATGAGCCTCAATTTTCGCCTTACGGCGGGAAAAGCAAGGGCTTCTGTGCTCGATTCTGGGCCAGATCTAGGGCACGCCCCATGTTGGGCCAAGAGCTGTGTCGCGCAAAACGCGGCCAGGTGTCAAGTCTGGTTCGAAGTTTGGGATAAGATGCGCCCCATGATGGGCCTGAACGTCGTCCGCCACGGAAGATTGGGGCCGGGCATTTTCCGAACATCCTCCAGCGGTATGCTCCATAATTTGGGGTCAACTGCCGGTCGCTGCTGTATAGCGGGATCGGGTATCATGGGAGGATTTTCTACTAACACGGTCTTGAGAATGCGCTTCATGAGAGTCTGAAGCAGTGCGCCGTCAATGGGCACATGCATTACTCTATATGACCAAGGTATGCCCCATGAGGGTCGATCGAGCCTTGCAAGCCGATTGCCGCACACCGTAAACGGATGCGGGTACCGCCCGGCCACAAGCCAAAAGACTATGGTACGCCCCATGAGGGTCAGCTGAGCGACAAGCCGGTTGCCGCGCACCGTAAACGGGCGCGGGTACCACTCGGCCACGAGCCAAAAGACCATGGTACGCCCCATGAGGGTCAGCTGAGCGACAAGTCGGTTGCCGTGCACCGTAAACGAGCGCGGGTACCACTCGGCCACGAGCCAAAAGACCATGGTACGCCCCATGAGGGTCAGCTGAGCTACAAGAGGAGGAAATCCGATCCTAAAGCACTTGGGGGCTGCTGTGGGATGCCTGAGATGGGGGTCCCGCAAGTGGGGCCTGCACCCGATTGGGCCGAAGGCGGGGCAGTAGGCCCAGAGCCTGGAAGCGCCATGATGGGCCCGGGGGATGGCCCGACTTGTTCCCCAAGGCAGCTGGCCGATCCTTCAGCGAAGCTTCGTGCCATGCCCAAACAACCCGTCAAAAGCGAAGCATGCAGCCTGACATCGCCAGAGCCTGCAGGCGTCGGAACCTAACGGAGTGGCAGGCGCGGGTCGGGGAAAGCACAACTACATCCCCAAGACGTAGTGGGGCCCAGTCGATAAGAGACAAAGTATGTACTCATGAAGCCACCATGTTCAGGGCCAGGTGGCGCCCATTTTGTGGCATATCCTTCCCCTAGTATAAAAGGGGGGTGGAAGAAAAAAAGGACACACGCTCATATATCCAAGAACACAGGACTAGGGTATTATCTCCCCCGTGAGAGCCCGAACCTGTCTGAAAAGAGATCGCCCTCGCATCCTGTGTTACCATCTAGCTCTGATCCCGCACGAATCCCCTAGAACAACAAATCTCATTGCCGGCGAAATCGATCGTCGACAATATGCATCAAGGCAGTTGAGGCCGCACGAAGAGAACTACCCAACGCATGACCTGGAGTTAGCAGCCATAGTGCATGCCTTGAAGTTGTGGCGTCACTATCTGATCGAAAATAGATGTGAAGTGTATATGGAACATAAGAGTCTTAAATACATATTCACCCAATCGGACCTGAACATGAGACAGAGGAGATGGTTGGAGCTGATCAAGGATTATAATGTCGGAATCCATTACCATCCCAGAAAGGCCAACGTGGTGGCCGATGCTTTGAGTCGGAAGAGCCATACCGTGAATATGTTAATTGCAGAAGATCAGGATGAGCTATGTAAGGAATTCCAGAAGATGAAGCTGGAAATCGTACCTGAAGGATTTTTAGCTGCCCTAGAAGTGAAGCATACTCTAGAAGATCAGATCCGAGAAGGACAGAGGGATGATGATAAAATCCGTAGGATTCATTTCAAGATGGATGAAAGCAAGGCTAAGGACTTCAAGTTGGATGAGCAGGGTACACTGTGGATAAAAAGACCGCATCTGCGTGTCGAACAAGAAGGAGCTGAAGCAGCTGATTCTGGAAGAAGCCCGTGACTCCAGGTATTCCATTCATTAAGGAAGTACTAGATGTATCAAGATCTAAAGGAAAGATTCTGGTGGCCGAGTATGAAGCGTGAAATTGCCGAGCATGTTACATTGTGCGACATATGCCAGTGAGTCAAGGCAATGCATCAGAGGCCAGCAGGATTGCTACAGCCACTGAAGATACCTGAGTGGAAGTGGGAGGAAATCAGTATGGACTTCATTACCGGGTTGCCGAGAACTCACGGTGGATATGACTCCATATGGATAATAGTGGATCGCTGGACTAAGGTCGCCCACCTCATCCCTGTGAAGACCACCAATTCAGGAGATAAGTTAGCGGAGTTGTACATGTCAAGGATCGTCTGTCTGCATGGGGTGCCGAAGAAGATCGTGTCAGACAGAGGTACCCAATTTACCTCTAGATTCTGGAATAAGCTGCATGAAGCCATGGGGACCCGTTTGAACTTCAGTACAGCATATCATCTGCAGACGGATGGTCAGACTGAAAGAGTTAATCAGATTCTAGAAGACATGTTGAGAGCCTGTGCATTGGCTTATGCTACTTCGTGGGACAGCTGTCTGCCGTATGTTGAATTCAGCTATAATAATAGTTATCAAGCCAGTCTACAAATGTCACCATTTGAGGCACTGTATGGTCGACCCCTGTCGAACACCATTGAATTGGAATGAGACCGGTGAGCGCCATGTCTTTGGACCGGATATTCTTCAAGAAGCCGAAGAGCAGATTGCCATGATCCGGGAAAGATTGAAGATAGCTCAGTTGAGACACGAATCTGCAAATCCGGACCCTCTGTGTATTCTACACTAGTCTAGGATCTTGCTAGTGCACACAATCATAACAGGGATGAAGTACCACAATCATACACAGCGGAATATAAATAAGTACTTCAATAATTAAAATAAACAGTTGCAAGACCTTAAGGTCACCTTACAATATTCAGCCACGCAAGGCTTACTCAAATAAAGACAAGTAAACATAAGAAGCAGAGAATAAAAGTTTGGATAAGCTCCACAACGCCACAGGCATCTGACGAAGGTTGCCTCCTAGTTCTCATGGTCCTCAACATACTCCTCCTCCCAAGCGGGTGTAGACTCTTCTTCTGATGTTTTGTTGATTGGCAAGGGTGAGTATACAACATACTCAGCAAGTCATGCACAGAGGTGCAATCCTATTACTATATGCATGGCTTCTTCCAACGGAATGGCTTAACTGGTTCCTTTGCATTAAACAGCATTTTGCTTTAATTGAATAACTATAATAGATTCAAAAACAGTGAAATCATATTATATTATATTAAGTTCAAAATCTCAATTCATATGCATGGCACAAAGCCTAAGTCAATTTATCATCATCCCTGGCACTCAGTCAACCTTCCCATATTTTATTTTAGAAAATCTACCCCTTGACTGTAATCCCTGAGCTTTGTCCAATACCGTGGACTCGGCTATTCGAATAGTTTTCACACACTCTGCAGAGGATGTACACTTTTCCCTCATGATACCGTCGCACACCAAAAAGGCAATTGACCGTGACGAAGTTTTTCAGAAACCTTCATCTACACCTATGACCCTCTCCGGTATTGCCTTCACTAACACTTCCCCCACGAAGGATCGAAGTGTAGGACCGACAATCACCGTTGGATAGGGTACCAAGCCGTAGCTCCGGTACGCTCCCCCACACAATTACCCCGATGTAACTGTTACCCTGAGGTATCAAAGGTAAGATTTCAGAATCCTACTAAACTAAGATCGTCCCACTCCAACCATGTGGTTGTACGTAAGGTCAAGTTCAAAGGTTTGCAAGGTGAAGTCCTCAAATGTCCAGGGCAAGACATCCTTCTCTCAAGTTTCGGCACAAAGCCCTCACATCACTCATCCCGTTGCCACAAAGGCCCACCTGGCACGAAGCCATCTTGCCACTTGCCCTAGTCTAAATCTTTTCCCACCCCAGTTTGATTATTGTGCAACACATGCCAACAATAATATCAATTACCCTGTAGAACCACAAAGGTACCTACACTTCTCATCATCACGTGGCAAGATTACACTATTTCCAAAATTCATTCCATATATCATTAGTCAATATTATTTTGCCATTTGAAACATATTTCATGTAAGAATAGCTAAGCAACTATTCACGGTCTAGCCTCCCGTGTTGGCACAATATTAACATCCAACTATTTTAAACCAAACTTAAGGTGACAATGGATACATGGCATACAAATATTAACATCAAAGGGTGGAATTAACAACTAGGTTGATTAGCTAATTTACCCAAATTAATTTAGTTCCTTTTAACAATATAGCATGCGTAAGTTAAATCAAAATACATTTCTAAAATTAGGAACAACATGGTCAAAGCATAACTTGCCTTCAAAAAGCTGATGATCTTGATCTAGGGCTTGAGCTTGGTCTTCAACTTCTGCACTCTTGCACAATTAAACGTCTACGCGTAGCAAACAACCAATTAAACACACATCCGGAAAATACTACAAATCAAACTAGCTCGTAATTTCACAAAAACTTCCAAATAATCAGTCTAGCATTTTCCAACATTTATAAAATTTATTTCTGTACTTTTTAGACGTGTAGTTTATGAGCTACAAAATTCATAAGTTTGGCCTTTCCACGAATAATTTCACAGTATAGATTCGATTATAAAATTTTAGTAAAATTAGCTTAGTTAGGTATTAATATTTACTAATTAATAAAATTTGTCGCAAGAGATTCGGACTTAAAATGAATTTGTACCGAAAAAGAAAAAGTTCACAAATCCTGGACATTAACACGTATAACTTAACCTTTTAACTATCCTGGCATGGTACTGTTCGGCGTGGGAGGTCTTCATGTACGTACTGGTTCGGCTTATACTCACTAATAAATAAAATATATATACACACATATATATACACGTATACATACATATGGAAAGTTATACTAACAAATCGGTCGAACATATCTACATGCAGATCAACCAAATATAACCGCAGGTATACACATACATATATTACAACACAGTGCATAAATATATGCATGCTACGACTAATATAGAAACACGCGTGCGCCTAGCGAGTATTTATATATGTATGTCTACTAACTACGGCTATTTTAGAAGCATGCAGCGCCTAGTCCAGCATATACTTACATATATTCCTGCGCACAACTTAATATACATATGCGTATGCACACGCAGCCTAATATATATATACACACACATGCATCCAAGTATATTTATATATACTTGCATCACCCAATATACACATGCTACGCACACACTATTCGAAATCATGCACGCTACGTTAGTACTCACTATATATATATATAAATACATGCATGCAGCACATGTAGATATATAAGTATACGTACACACCCTAGCATTATTTGCATTCGTCTAAAAATATATTCACACGTATGTACCGGCGGCGACGGCAGCGGTGGTGGCGTCAACGGCGGCGACGACGACGACGACGGTGGCGAAGACGGCGACGGCAGTAGTACACTACGACAGCGTGACTCCAACGGCGATGGCGACAGTGACGATGGCGGCGGCGACTTCAACGGTGGCGACGACCAACGTAGACGACGGTGGCGTACACGACGGCGACGGCAACGATGACGACGACGGCGGCAAGGCAATGGAAATGGTGTGGTGACTAGAATGTTGGAATGAGGCAATGGAAAGGTTGTGTATAACTTTGTAAGGCTTGGAGAATTGGAGGACTAGAAACGGCTAGAGAGGAAACGTACAGGAAGATGAAGGAAAAGTCTTGCTACGCATGGAGCTCTTCACGTGAATGCAATGTGCTAGTTACTAGTAGATGAATGGTTGGAATGAATGCATGCAGTCGCATTAGTGCATGGCTGAATGGCAATTACTAGCCTTGCTATTGTACTCACGTAAGACTATACGCCGGTTACTAGCAAATGGAATGGCTGGCATGCAAAGAAACTAGTAACAACTGGAAATCAAACGTCCATGCCTGGGAAATGCGAAGGTCCTGTATACAAGTATACGCATATACGTTCTCAACACCGGTTTAGAAAAAAATAACAGAGAGGTTCTAAAAATCGAAAAAATTCCTCTAAAATACTAGGAACTTTTTGGAACCTAACGAAGTTGGTTTCGTGATTTTTCGACATATAGATTTTTTTGTAAAAATTCTTTTCGTGAATCAGACACATGTACCAACTTTTGAAAAATCCATGAGTTACGTTATATAACATGTTTTTTGAAAATATTTGAAGAGAACACTCTCGTCTACCAATTATCTTAATTATCAACAAAAATTTTAAATTTTATACTTATTCGAAAATGCATGATCTTTATTTAATACGATTAGCCCAACAACTTAAATACAAATGACTCGCGAGGATTCCAAGTAAATTTTTGAAAATTTACAAATAATCCCAAAAACACACTAAATGTATTAAAAGAAATTTTTGGGACGTTACAAACCGCCCCCCTTAACAGAATCTCGTCCCCGAGATTCGAGGCTAACTAGAGAATAGGTTCGAAAACTCCTTCTTCAACTCTTCTTCACGTTCCCAAGTCACTTCACTTTCTGAATGATTACTCCACTGGACTCTAGAGAAGTGGGTTGATTTATTTCTTGTTTCACGGTCCATAGTATCTAAAATCCTCACTAGATGTTCTTTATATGTCAAATCTTCTTGTAGATCGATGGCTTCCAGTGGTGCTTGTTCTTCAGGTACTCGCAGACACTTCTTCAGCCATGAGACATGGAATACATCATGTACTCCTGCTAGTGATTGTGGCAACTCCAGCTGGTAAGCTACTTCACCTCTGCGACTTAGGATCTTGAATGGTCCAACATATCTTGGTGCGAGCTTCCCTTTGGCATGAAACCTTTTGACTCCTTTGAGGGGTGTAACTCTGAGATACACGTAGTCCTCTGGCTCAAAGCTCAAATCTCTGCGTCCATTGTTAGCATAGCTCTTCTGCATAGATTGAGCAATCTTTAATCTTTCTCTGATCACCGCGATCTTTTCCTTTGCTTCGTGCAATATATCTGGTCCAAATACTCGTCGTTCACCAGTCTCATTCCAATTTAATGGTGTCCGACAAGGTCTTCCATATAACGCTTCAAAAGGTGACATTTCCAGAGTTGCGTGGTAGCTGTTGTTATAACTGAACTCGGCGTAAGGTAAGCACCTGTCCCATGAGGTAGTTGTCGGGACCCGAATTTGCAAATCCGGACCCTCTGTGTATTCAGCACTAGTCCAGGATCACGCTAGTGCACACAGTCTCAACATTGGTAAATATCACAATCATACTCAATGAAATAATAAAATACTTTAATTAGTTAACCAAGCTGGTTGCTCGACCTTAAGGTCAAGTTACAAATATACGCCTCGCAGGGCGAAACTTATTAAAACAGAAATAACTGCAGCGGAAAATAAGATAAGTTTGTGGCGCCATCCAGTATACCACAGGCAACTGACTGGGCTCGCTCCCTAGTTAGATGGTTCCTCTTGGAGCTCCTCCTCCAAAGCTGGCATTGCCTCTTCCTCAACCGGTGTTGTATTGTGGCAAGGGTGAGTACTTGGTACTCAGCAAGTCATGCACAGAATGCAAACTAATATTCTACATGCATGGCTTAATACAAAGGAATAGCTCATGGTTCAATTGCAGTATAGCATTTAACAAGTATCATAAGTAGATTCGAAAGCAGTAAAAACAAGTAAAATATCAATAACTTTTTCAGGAGTTAAATAAACATCTTTCACATTCCTAGTCCACATTTCCATCAACATCATCATTTAACCAAACCAAACTTCTCAAGTTCAAGTTATTTCAAAGAAAGTCTAACATTTGACTGTAATCCCCGAGCAATGTCCAATACCACGGACACGGCTATTCGAATAGATTTTACACTCTGCAGAGGTTATGCACTTTACCCACAAGATACAGCCAAACACCACAAAGGCGAGTGATCGTAACAAAGCCTTTCGGATACGGCTAACTACACAAGTGAACCTTTCCTATTTTTGCCATACACCATCCCTTCCCTTAACAAAGGCGAAGTATGGGACCGACATACCGTTGGACGGGTATGCCTTGGTACACTCCCCTTTCAAGCTTCACAAAAGGTGTAGTTGACACCCGAGGTATCACATGCAAGTTATTAGTAACTTACTCAACTAGGACCGTCCCATTCCAGTCATGTGGTTGCACGATTAACTCAGTTCAAAGGCTTGCAAGGTTAAATCCTTATGTTGACCAGGGCAAGACTACCCAAATAACCAAATCATCCTTCCCGATGCCACAACTGGCCCACCCGATCATTCTTGCCACATGCTCCGGTCCAAATCTATTTATCAAACCCTAGTTGATTACCATGCACCACATGCCATCAACATCATCATCAATAACACATGACACTTCTCAAAAACACGTTCCATATCTCATTAAGTCAAAGTTAACATGTAGTTGTCAAAATCATGTCATGTATACGTGTCAGGTCTGAAAGGATCGAGGATGGACGCCTAGAGGGGGGGTGAATAGGCGATTTACAATTTTCTAGTTCAATGCAGCGGAAAATAGATCGGAACTTCCGATATGGAGTCGGAGGTTCCGGTGTCTAATCGGAATATCCGATTAGAACAGAGTCTAGTGAATTGCAAAACTAATTACACCTATACACAAAACGATTTCTACTCGAAGCTAGCACAGGCAAATATTAGCGACTAGTAGTAAAGCTAGCTAGAGAAATAATCAACCCTAGATAGATCAATTCAATACAAGATAGCAATGTAAAGCAATAAACAAATGTAAAGGATTGACACGGTGATTTGTTTACCGAAGTTCGGACTTCCTCCAAGGAGGTTCCTACGTCTTCGTTGAGGAGGCTCGATCACACTTGAGCCGGGTCTTTTCCAACCCTATTCCTCGCCAATCTCGATCACACTTGAGATGTGGCTTCACTTCTTGATTTCTTCCCTTTCAGAGGCGAAATCGGACCTTCAACAAACTTCTCACGGCACACCACACACTTTGGTTGCTCGTGAGCGACGCCTAGCCGTCTAGGAGTCTTCAAACTCCAAGAGTAACAAATCCAACAAATGGATGATCTAGGACATGAACTCTAGTGCTCAAGATGTATCTCAATCTATCTCACTCTTAGCACTAACTCTCACTTCCCACACCTCACTCAAAGAGGGATCACTAAGATCAAATGAGAAGGAGACAAGGAGGATACTCAATCCACTCCTAATCACAACACAAGTTTTTAGAGCTCTCTCTAGCCAATGAGATGACCAAGGAGCAACAAATGCATCCCAAGGTGATCTCTCTACTCAACTAGCTCAACCTCTTGTTTAGCCCTTCAACAATATCCTCAACTTTCTCTCAACCGGCCAAGGGGGGTATTTATACCCCACACCCAAAGACTAGCCGTTGGAGCAAGAAAACTAGCCGTTTTACACACATCGGAACTTCCGATCTCAACATCGGAACTTCCGATCAGGCTAAAACTCCAGAACAAACTCAATCCAATAAACACATCGGAACTAACATCGGAACTTCCGATACATCGGAACTTCCGATCTGGGCAGAGAGGCACCTTACAGAAACCTTTCAAAAAGTTTCTAAGTCTACATCGGAACTTCCGATCCAACATCGGAACTTCCGATCCAACATCGGAACTTACATCGAAACTTCCGATCAGGCAAAAAATCAGCACACTTGCAAACTAAAAACACTGATCGGAACTTCCGATTTTCACGATCGGAACTTCCGATTTTCACGATCGGAACATCCGATTTGACCAGAGAGCACCCTTTTTGAGTTTAACACTTATCGGAACATCCGATCCAAAGATCGGAACATCCGATCCTCACAGAGAGGTTCTAGACTCTCACCAACACACCACCGGATTTACCGATGGATCGGAACATCCGATCCCCAATCGGAACATCCAATCCAGACAAAAAGACAAACAATCCCGGTGTACGTGATGTGTATTGTGTCTCTCATCTATTTAAGGATAGATAACACTTGAGCACAGAGACACTTCTAAATCATCCACGTTGCATCCCTCTTAATAGTACGGCACGCCTATAACAAGACACTCTATCTAGTTACCTTTGATGCCGCACGTGATCAATCCCCTTTGGAGCCTTTATGATCTTCAATCATACCTCATTTCCCCGGGATTGTCACATCGCTCTCTCTTGAAGTCCTCATGATTTACGATCATCTTCTCTTCAAGATCGTCACACAGCTCTACTTCTTTTATATCGGATCATCACCCGGCTCTCACAACATCCTGTTCATCTCCTCTTGATGAACATTCTTTTCTTTCCTTCTCAACGGGATCTCCTCTTGACGTTCATCACCTCATGATGTCGTCCTTGTCCCGTTTCTTTATCTTAACCATCATTGGACCTAACCTGGCTCAATCATCACTTATTAAAATAGTTAGTCCAAGATGCATAGTTGTCTCAATCATCTTTGCACTCAATTAACACATAATGAATGCCTTCATAATGATTGAGCACAACCTAAATCAATTTAAATGAATAATTGTATTTGTGTCTTAAGTATATTGATGCAACTAATGCTTCGTTATACTCAAGAACTATCGATTATCCTTAATCGATCACAAGAACACCATCAACTCATGATGCAATGTTCTTTGATTATTAAGAGATAAACGACCTCAATTTAAATCTTCATTTAAATTGATATGAGTATACAATAACTACACAGGTTTTCATATACTCATGTTGATGGAAAGTAATGATCCATAATATGTGGAATGTATGGAAATGATCGTTACTCTAAGCCATCAACTATAAGATAAACTCCACAAAGATATGTGCATACATATAATTGATCTTGAATCAATATGCACGTATCCAATTTTATTTCTTTGGAGCATATCCTATGATACCATGAGTATACTACAACTATGCATGTTAAATGTATACTGAAAGATCTAGTTTCAATGTCTTGATCCTTTATATGTTGTAATGAGGAATAGATCAATGCAATGAAACATTAAGTTAGAGTGTGAACTCCCCCTAAATGTGTGCATCCATGTAATATATGGATTGGGAAACATGATACACAGTTTTTGGTTAAAGCAGTGGAGAAATTCATACTTCAACTTAAATCCTAAGTATGCAATAAAATAATGAACATTGATACAATGCATACCTTGGGTTTTCCATTTTCTATCCAAATGTGAGGCTACTAAACCTAAGCTCAATAAATATGTTAGTCTCATTAACAATTAGTTTTGTCAATGATCATCAATCATCCTTGATGAGACGAAAATAGTAATTACTTAAACATTAGTCTCATTTTAGGATTTGTCATTAATCACCAAAACCAACTTAATGAATCAACCTAATGGAGGTTGTACTTACAAGGTCTAAGCATTATACTACAGCGGTCTAACTACCCATGTTGGCAATTTAATAATGTCCAACTATTTAATCCTCAACTAGGGTGACAAGGGGTTCATGGCATACAATTATCTATGTCAAGGTGGCATACAGCAACTAGGCAATTAATTAATCTCCCAAAATCGATTAAAGCATTTTATAATTGAACTAGCATGCAATAATTTAAATCAAATTAATTTCAAAATGGGGTCAACATGGTCAAAGCACAACTTGCCTTCAAAGAGTACTTGTTCTTGGTCTTGAGCTGGCTCTTGGGTCAACACTTCACCTTCGAAGCCCTCGGGTACTTCAACGTCTACTCGTAACGCGTGCAAATAACAATAAATGAATAAAACAGTAGATGAAAAGTGCTCAACATCCAAATAAAGTATATAAACAGAGAGCATAATTTTTTTGAATTTTTACGAATTTGAATCGTCAAAATCGGAGTTAAAACGTAAAAGTTACAAGCGTTTAAAGTTTAAATAATCAATTAAATAATAATACAGAGAAAAACTTTGGTCCAAAAATTTAATAAAATTCACGATTAGGTAGATCTCAATTTTATAAAAATTTAGATATTTGAATAACCTAAATCGGAGTTGAAATGCAAAAGTTATAAGCATTTGAAGTTTGAATCCATTTTTGAAATCAATAAACCGAATTAATAAATCATTTTCTTTTTCGGAAAGTAATTATTGCGTCAGCATGACACGTGGACCAATCAGAGGCCGCCACGTCGCCTCGGGTCCATGGACCCGGCGCACGGTTTGGCTCGGTCCACCGTGGACCCGGTCCACGGCTCGTGCCTCTGACATGTGGGCCCCTCGGGTGACGTCAGTGCTGACGTCAGCGCACGGTTCGCCCGAGCGGGCTTACACGCGGGCCCACCGTGATGTCAGCATGACGTCACGGCTGACGTCATGGTGCCGTTGGGCGGTCGCTGACACGCGGGTCCCGTCTTGGCCGACGCCGTGGCGTGACGCCGGCGATCGAGCGGCGATCACGACCGCGTCGGTCAAACTTCCGCACAGGTGGCTGGATCTCGGCCGTTGATTTGAAGATCAACGGCCCAGATCAGATCTGGGTTCAAGCGTTATGGAATAACGCGGTTGATTTGGACCGTTCGATCTTGATCGGACGGTTGAGATACAATCTAACGCTGCTAAGATGGCTAACCCTAGCCGTACAATCTAGATCTAACGGCTAAGATTACTCCTAGCACAATGCAGTTATGGGCTACATGGCACAATCGAGAGCCGTTGGATCTAGATCCGACGGCTGAGTTTAGATCTAAAACCGTAACACGTGGGCTTACCCGCGGTGACGTGGACGAATCTTGGCCGCTGGATCTTGATCGGACGGTGGAGAGAGCTCCAGATACGGCGATGGCGTGCGGCGGCGCTAGCAGGCCGGAGACGAAGATGATGACCACGGCAATAGCGTTGCGGGGCTCCTCCAGCGGAGTGGATGGTACTCCCAGGCACGGCTTGACGCAACGGTTCTGGATCTAGACTCAACGGCGGCGGAGGACGGCGGACGGCAACGGAAATTGCGAGAAACTACGGTGGCACGCGCAACCAACTACGGCGAGCGATTGCGGTGCAACCACGGCGGCTCAGGCGACGTGGTCTAGGGCTACGGGTGCGCACGAAAATCGGCAACACGGTGGGGTTGGCGGCGCATTAAATAGGCCCCTCGACGTTCGTGAAAACCGCGGAAACCGAGGTCCACACGGCTGCGGCGGCGGAATCCGAAATGGATTCGGATTGGGTGATGTGGCGCAACGTGAGCCGTTGGATCAAGATCCAACGGGCACGGGGTTTGGGCTCGGGTCCGGCTCGGTGACCTGGCTGGCTCGGTCGGAGTCGGGCTCGGGCGACGTGGCACGATCGTGGCCGTTGGATCTAGATCCGACGGTCACGTGGTTTAGGGTTAGGTTGGACTCGGGTCCGGTTCGAACGTGGCTCAGGTCGGGCTTGAGTCCGACTCGGGTTTGGGCTCGGTCGGATGAACAGTGCAAACCCGATCGATTTTTCCAGCGATTAAATATTCAAAATAATTTCCAGAAATTCATTTAATTCAAGAAAAATAGCAAAATACTCAGAAAAATTCTAGAAAATATTTTAGGGCATTTGGGACTCAAATAAAATATTTCCAACAAAATTTTATTTGCAACTTTTAATTCTTTAATTATTTCAAGAGGGAATAAATTCAAATTAACTCCAAATAAATCCAAATAAATTCCAGAAAATTCCAAAAATTCACAAAAGTGCAAAATAGCATTCAAATTCATGAAAAGCAAAAATTGGGGTGTTACAGTAGTATATGCCAATGCACAAGCTCTAAGCATATCTTCAAGAATCTGGTTGACTCTTTCAGTCTGACCATCCGTTTGTGGGTGGTAAGCCGTGCTGAAGTTCAATCGAGTTCCCAACGCCTCATTCAGTTTACCCTAGAACCTCGAGGTAAATTGGGTACCCCTATCTGAGACTATTTTCTTTGGTACTCCATGTAGGCAAACAATTCTTTACATGTACAATTCTGCTAAGCGATCTCCTGAGTAAGTTGTCTTCATGGGTATGAAATGCGCAACTTTGGTTAAAAGATCCACTATGACCCATATGGAATCGTAACCAGCTTGTGTCCTGGGCAAACCGGTTATGAAGTCCATACCGACTTCCTCCCACTTCACTCTAGAATCTTTAGAGGTTGTAGCAGTCCTGCTGGCCTCTGATGCATAGCCTTGACTCGCTGACATACATCACACAATGCAACATGTTCAGCAACTTCTCTTTTCATACTTGGCCACCAGAACCTTTCCTTCAAATCCTGGTACATCTTCGCACTTCCTAGATGAATTGAATACTTGGAATCATAAGCTTCCTTCAGTATCAACTTCTTCAGCTCCTTCTTGTCAGGTACACATATACGCTCCTTCATCCACAAGATACCTTGGTCATCCAACCTGAAGTCCTTGGCTAGGCCTTCTTCCATCTTGGGTTTGATCTGCTTGATCTTCTCGTCATCCTTCTGACCTTCCATGATCTGATCTTCTAAAGTGGGCTTTACTTCTAGCGTGGCTAAAAATCCTTCTAGCACAACTTCCAGTTTCAATTTCTGAAAATCCTTGCATAACTCTGCTTGATTGATATCCATTAACATATTTACACTATGGCTCTTTCGGCTCAAGGCATCAGCCACCACATTAGCCTTACCTGGGTGATAATGAATTTCCACATTATAATCCTTGATTAACTCCAACCACCTTCTTTGTCTCATATTCAAGTCTGTGTCGGGACCCCGAATTTGCAAATCCGGACCCTCTGTGTATTCAGCACTAGTCCAGGAACGCGCTAGTGCACACAGTCTTAACATCGGTATATATCACAATCATACCATACGATACTATCAAAGTACTTTATTTAAATAATCAAAGGGTTACTCGACCTTATGGCCAAGTTACAAATATATGCCTTGCAAGGCGAAACTTATTAAAAGAGAAATAGCAGAAATGAAAATCAAATAAACTTGGCGCCATCCAAAGTATACCACAGCAACCGATCGGGCTCGCATCCCTAAGTAGACGGGTCTTCTTGGAGTTCCTCCTCCAAAGTCGGGCGTAATCTCCTCTTCAACTGATATTGTGTTGAGGCAAGGGTGAGTACTTGGTACTCAGCCAAGTCATGCAATGAATGCAAGCTAATATACTATATGCATGGCTTAGTACAAAGGAATAGCTCAGGGTATATTTGCGTGAAATGTTTTTGACAAGTAATATGAGTAGATTCAAAGCGGAGAAATAAGTAAAGCATAAATAACTTTTCAAGAAGTTTAATAAACATTTTTCCCATCCTAAACCATATTTCCATCATCTTCCTTGTTAAACCAACCCATCTTTTCAAAACCAAGTTATTTTCGTAAAGTCTACCCCTTGACTGTAATTCCCGAGCATTGTCCAAAGACTGTGGACTCGGCTATTCAAATAGATTCTACACTGGCAGAGGTTATGCACTTTACCCACAAGATACAACAAACACCACAAAGGCGAGTTCCAGTAACAAAGCCTTTCTAAGCCTCAAACAACACAGTGGTCCTCTCCAGACGTGCTCTACACCATCCCTTCCCTTAGCCAAGGCGAAGTATGGGACCAACACACCGTTAGATGGGTACCTGCCACACCCACGATACGCCTCCGCACAATCACACAAAAGGTGTAATCGACACCCGAGGCTCCACAAGTGAGTCCTTAGCGACTTAGTCAACTAGGGCCGTCCCATTCCAGCCATGTGGTTGCAAGTATGACCCAGCTTCAAAGGCTTGCAAGGTTAAGTCCTTAGAGTGACCAGGGCAAGACTACCCGAAAAACCAAATCATCACTCCCAATGCCACAACTGCCCACCTGATTACTCTTGCCACATGCCCCGATAAATCTGCTTATCAAACCCCGCTGATTACCATGCACCACGTCCGTCAACATCACATGATACTTTTCCAAAACAGGTTCAATATATCATTAAGTCCATATTAGCGTTTGATTGTCCAAAATCATGTCATGAGCACGTGCGTGCTCTAAGCAAAGATACTACAACGATCTAAACCCATGTTGGCAATTTA
The DNA here is from genome assembly GCA_036346355.1 of Rhipidocladum racemiflorum. NCBI lineage: Eukaryota > Viridiplantae > Streptophyta > Magnoliopsida > Poales > Poaceae > Rhipidocladum > Rhipidocladum racemiflorum. The sequence goes on along the minus strand of CM070589.1, from coordinate 33,999,702 downwards.
GTAATGTCCAACTAGTAAACCACAACTAGGGTGACAAAAGGTCATGGCACATACTTAAGTAATCAAGGTGTCATATATCAAATTGGTATTTATCTAACCCCAGTGTTTAAACAAAGTATCTTTCTAATTGAACTAGCATGCAATAGTTTAAATCAAAATAGATTTCAAATGGGATCAATATGGTCAAAGCACAACTTGCCTTCAAAAGTACTTGCTCTTGGTCTTGAGTTGGATCCTGAGTCAACACTTCTCCTCGAATCCTTCCAGACTTCAACGTCTACTCGTAAAGCGTGCAAATAGCAAATACACAAATGAACACTATGCAAAAAGATCCCAAAACTCCAAATAAAATCCATAAACAGAGAGAACATAATTTTCTGGATTTTTAGAAACTGGAATCACAAATTTGGAGTTAAAAGCATAAAAGTTATGATTATTTAAAGTTTAAATAATCAATTAAATAATTTTACAGAGAAAAACTTTAGTCCAAAAATTAAATAAAATTCATATTTAGGTAGATCTCAATTTTATACAAATTTAGAAATTTGAATCGCTCAAATCGGAGTTGAAACGCAAAAGTTATAAGCGTTTGAAGTTTGAATCTAAATTTGAATCAATATTTCGAATTAATAAATCATTTTCTTTTCGAAATTAATTATTGCGTCAAGATGGACACGTGGCAGCCTCTGATTGGCCTCTTGGCGTCGGTAGGTCCATGGACTTGGTCCACGCCGCTTGGGTCTACTGTGGACTCTGGCCCACGACTCACGTGTCGCCGACATGTGGGCCCTCTCGTGACGCTATCGCCGACGTCGGGGCTCGACTTACGGTCTTGGCGGTGGGACCCATTGTGACGTCATGGGTGACGCGTCGGCGCTGCGAAGTCGACCAGCGACATGCGGCCCCTCGACACGCGCCCAGCGCCGGCGTCTACACGACGCACTGCGTGATTCGCGTTGACCGCGGCGGTCCACCTTCCCGACACGTGGCGCAATCTCGGCCCGTTGGTTTGAAAATCAACGCGCGGATTAGATCCAGGGTTAACACGTTGAAACTACTGCGTTGCTCGTGGGCCGTTCGATCTAGATCGGACGGTCCAGATCTAATCCTATATTCGCATCGCTACAAAGACGTGGCAATTGTGAACCGCTGATCTTGATCCAACGATCCGCATCTAATCGGGTTTGGGAACACGTGAGCTCACCTCAACCGTCCGATCTGGATCCGACGGTCCTCCGAGCTCGCGGACGGCGATGGTTTACCGGCGCCGGGCTTGACCGGAGATCGATTTGCGACGAGCCCGGACGGGCGTTTGGGGCGTGCTCGGCGAGATGAAGCCTCCTTCGGTGCGTCTCGCCGCGGGGACTCCTGATCTGGCTCCTTCTCGCGGAAGACGACGGACGACGGCGGAAACCTACGCGAAACCGCAGCGGAGGGAAGAGACAACTCCGGCGAGCGATTGCGGCTCAACGGTGGTGGCTCCGGCGAGATGGCCTCGGGAACGGTGCGCAAGGATGAGGGCAACCTCGGGGACGTCTCACGCTTTAAATAGCCTCGGCGTCCGTGCCTAGACGGAAACCTAGTTCGCTACGGCCATGGCGCGGCGAAGTCCGGCTCGGACTTCGGCGAAGACGACGAAATCGTGGCCGTCCACGTGGCACGATCAACGGCCACGATCGCACGGGCGCGATCGGATCCGGCCCGATTCACGGCCGAACCGTGCAGGCGGATCTCACCGTTGGATCTTGATCCAACGGTTGGGATTGATTAGGTTTAGGAGTGGGTTCTGGCCGAGTCAATCGCTCGGCCGGGTTCGGTTTGCCTCGAGTCCGACTTGGTCGGATGAAACGATTTGACCCGAGTTGATTTCCAGCGATTTAATATTTAAAATAATTCCAAGAATTCATTTAATTCATTAAAAATAGCAAAAGACTCGAGAAAAATTCTTAAAATTTCGAAAATATTTTGGAACATTTTGGACTCAAATAAAATATTTCCAACAAAATTTTATTTGCAAAATTAAATTCTTTAATTATTTCAAAATGGAATAAATTCAAATAAATTCCAAATAAACCCAAATAAATTCCAGAAAATTCCAAAAATTCACCAAAGTGTCAAATCACACATGAATTTAAGAAAAGCAAAATTTTGGGATGTTACAAACCTCCCCCCCTTAATAGAATCTCGTCCCCGAGATTCAGGGCTCACTAAAGGAATAGGTTTGGAAACTCTTTCTTCAAATCCTCTTCGCGCTCCCAAGTCGCTTCGCTTTCTTCATGGTTGCTCCACTGAACTCTACAAAAACGGGTTGACTTGTTTCTAGTTTCTCGATCCATTGTGTCTAGAATCCTCACGGGATGCTCCTTATAGGTCAAATCCTCTTGCAACTCAATTGACTCTAGCGGTGTCTCCTCGGGAACTCGGAGACACTTCTTTAATCGGGACACATGGAATACATCATGTACTCGCCAACGATCGTGGCAACTCCAAATGATAAGCAACTTCGCCTCTCTGCGGCTCAAAATCTTAAATGGTCCAACATAACTGGTGCGAGTTTCCCTTTGGCATGGAACCTCTTAACTCCCGAGAGGCGTAACTCGAGGTAAACAAAATCTTCTCGGTTCAAAACTCAAGTCTCGCGACGATTGTCAAGATAACTCTTTTGTCGAGATTGGGCTATCTTCAACCTTTCCCTAATCATAGCGATCTGCTCTTCACCTCTTGAAGAATATCAGGCCCAAAGACACGGCGCTCGTCGGTCTCATTCCAATTCAATGGCGTCCCAGCGGTCGACCATCAAAGGCCTCAAAAGGTGACATCTGTAAACTAGCCTGATAACTATTGTTGTAATCGAACTCAAGATACGGCAAACTCTTATCCCAAGAGGTAGCATAGGCCAATGCACAAGCTCTTAGCATATCCTCCAGAATCTGTTGACTCTTTCGGCCTGTCCATCCGTCTGTGGATGATAAGGTATCTTGAAGTTCAAACGGGTTCCCATGGCTTCATGCAACTTATTCCAGAACCTTGAGGTAAATTGGGTACCTCGTCTGATACAATCCTCTTTGGCACTCCGTGCAAACAGACAATCCCGATCATGTATAATTCTCGCTAATTTATCTCCCGAGTAAGTGGTCTTCACGGGATAAAATGGGCTACTTTAGTCAAGCGATCCACTATAACCCATATGGAGTCATAACCTCCTTGAGTCTTCGCAAACCGGTAATGAAATCCATTCCGATTTCCTCCCACTTCCACTCGGTATTTTCAGCGGCTGTAGCAATCCTGCTGGTCTCTCGATGCATTGCCTTGACTCTCGGCATACGCCGCACAATGCAACATGCTCGGCAACTTCACGCTTCATACTCGGCCACCGAATCTCTCCTTCGATCCCGATACATCTTGGCGCTCTGTGATGAATCGAGTACTTGGAGTCATGGGCTTCTTCCGTAATCGCTTGCTTTAACTCCTTTTGTTATGCACACAAATGCGATCCTTCATCCACAACGTGCCTTGCTCATCCATCTTGAAGTCCTCTCGCCTTGCCTTCCTCCTTGATGGACTTAATCCTGCCGGATCTTGTCATCATCCTTCGCCCTTCTCGAATCTGATCCTCCAGGGTCGGTTTTACTTCTAATGCGGCCAAGAATCCGCTAGGTACAACCTCAATCTTCATTTTCTGAAACTCCTCACATAACTCATCCTGTCTTATGGCTAGCAACATACCCGCGGTATGGCTCTTTCGACTCAGAGCATCGGCAACTACGTTGGACTTCCCGGGATGGTAATGGATTCCAACATTGTAGTCCTTGATTAACTCTAGCCATCTCCTTTGCCTCATATTCAGATCCGCCTGGGTGAATATGTACTTAAGGCTCTTATGATCCGTATATACTTCACATCTGTTTCCAATCAGATAGTGACGCCATATCTTTAAGGCATGCACTACGGCAGCTAACTCTAGGTCATGTGTCGGATAATTTTCCTCATGCGGCCTCAACTGCCTTGATGCATAAGCGACGACCTTTCCATTCTCGTGCATCAGACACATCCAAGTCCTTGGCGCGATGCGTCACAATAAATATCGAAGCTTTGAGCAACATCCGTAGAACTAACACCGGTCTTGATGTCAATCGCTTCTTCACTCTCAAATCCTTTCTCACATTCTCGCGCCCATGCAAACTTCTTTTCCTTCTTCAGCAATTGCGTAAGAGGTTTTGCAATTGTCGAAAAGCCTTCGATGAAACGGGCGGTAGTATCCTGCCATTCCAAGGAAACTCCGAATCTGGGTCACATCTTTAGCTCCCAATGTAACACAGCTTCTACTTTGCTTGGATCTACGGCGACTCCTTCATGGTCATCACATGTCCAAGGAACTCCACTTTGTCCTTCCAAAGTCACACTTGCTGAACTTGGCGAAAAGTTGCTGTTCCCTCGCCTTTTCCAAAACTCGCCTTAAGTGTTCAAAGCATGTTCATCCTCTCGCCTTGGAGTAGATTAGGATATCGTCTATGAATACGACGACAAACTTGTCCAAATATTCCATGAACACCTTATTCATCATATTCATGAAATAAGCCGGGCGCATTCGTTAAATTTCAAAGGACATAATCAGAAACTCGTAATGTCCATATCTTGACGAGAATGCGATCTTGAATATCTTCGATCGGATCTTCAATCGATGGTATCCCGATCTCGATCAATCTTGGAGAAAACTCCGGCTCCTCTTAATCGATCAAACAAATCATCAATCCCGGTAGCGGATACTTATTCTTCACGGTGACTTCATTGAGTGCACGGTAGTCGATGCACATCCCGAAACTCCCGCCCTTCTTCTTGACAAACAAAATCGTGCTCCCTACGGCGACTAACTTGGTCTCGATAAATCCTTTCTCCATTAACTCCTCTAGTCAAGCTTTCTTCATTTCTACCAACTCCTCGGTAGACATCCGATAGGGTCTCTTTGCTATCGGTCTGTACTGTGCACAAGCTCTATCACAAACTCTATGTCCTGTCATCGCGGCATACCGAGGTAGATCTTCGAAAAACATCAGGTACTCATTTACTACTTGGGACATCCTCTATGCTGATTGCCTTGGTACTGTTAACCATCAACTCGCCCATCTCTAATCAAGTGGCTTGAAATTCCACTTTCCTCCCACACGGGCTCTCAATCGAGATAGTCCTTCGTCCACAATCCAATACGGCCTTGTGCTTGGATAACCAATCCATTCCCAATATAACATCTAAGGTCCGGGTCTCCAAAATTATAAGGTTTGCTAGGAACTCTATTCCATCTATTAGTATTCTCACCCGGAACATCCTACTTCCGTTCGAGTTCGGAACCAGGGTTTGAACTAAAAGCATGCACTTAAGTCTTGCAATTCTCAAGTCATTTCTAGCAGCAAAGCCTTGCGAAACAAACGAATCTGAAGCTCCAGAGTCAAACAAAACTGCAAGGTGCATCGAGTTAACAAGTAACTTACCCAAGACGACGTCCGTAGCATTCTGCAGTGCATCTGCGGTGACATGGTTGACTCGGCCTCTCACCACGGTGCAGGGTGTGGCTCCTGATGTTTGGCGCCCTAGCTGGGTGGTTCCTAGATTGAAGCGAATCGGGTCGCCTCGCTGCCTTCTTCTGACAACGTTGGCAAAGTGTCTGGCTCGTTGCAGTTATGTAGCGTCTCCTTGTTCCTTCTTGTTGCACAGGGTAGCGTTTCTAAGCGGTGCCGGGTCCGTAGTTTTGATTGGCAGGTCCTGGCTTTGAGGATGGTGTCCTCGTTGCATTCTGCGTGGTTGGAATCGAAGAATTGATTTGGTGCAACTCTCAGCGCCGCTATTGCGTTCCTCGACGTGATCCTTGCCGTTGCATCCTCGCGCTTCTGTTCTCATCCAGTTCCTTGCGCTTGTCCTCAAGAATAAGTGCCTTATTCACCAACTCTTGGAAATCCGGAAAGGTGTGGGTGATCAACCCTACTTGCAATCCCGAAAGTTAAGTCCCTTCATAAAACGACTGCCTGGATTTATCTCGCCGCTACATCCTCAGGTGCGTAGCGTGCTAGCTGTGTGAACTTGTTCGTAGTCGGCCACCGGGCTGATTACCTTGCTTCTGCTCAACTCCTCCTTCTTAAGGTCCATGATTCCTTCGTGCACGTGATATCGCTTAATGCAACTGAACTCTTCCCAAGTGATATCTTGAGGGTTCTCTCGGCATGTAGGTTCTCCCACCATTCGCAATGTTCCTTCCAATCGATGAGAAGCGTAAAGTACCTTCTCATTCCCTATGCATTGAGCTATGTGTAGCTTCCTCTCGATTGATCTTAACCAATCATCGGCCTCCAATGGATTGGCATTCCCAGAGAAAGTGGGTGGGTGAGTCCTCATGAACTCGACACCTTGTATTCAAGCGTGGTCCCCGATTAACTTGATTAGCAAAGGGCCTGAGCAAAGGACGTGCTGCATTTGTTGCATCATAGCATGCATCAACTGGGTCTGAGCAGCAAGAAATGCTCCAAAATTCTGCACATCCAGTGGCGGTGCTGGTGCTTCATCATTGGGGTTTTCCGCTGGGCGAGAACCACTCCTATTGCTTCCAAAGTTTCCACGGGTGTTCACCATCTGTCGATTTGCTCTAGGTTTAGAGATGAGAGGGAAACAAGAATAGACAAGTAATGTGGAACTTATGCGGGGCGAAAGGTGTAACCTTAAGGTCCAACTTTATTATTAATAACTTGGTATGGCTGCTTACAATGCCTAAGGGCCTTGCAACACATACTGCACACTCAGCAAACAATGAAAATTCAAATCGAACTAACTCTGGAGTCTAACGCCTAAAGGGTGACTCTTTATTCTATGACTCGGCGAAGGAGTCTCACTATAGAACCTAAGTTCACTCATCGAGAAAACCTCCACGGCCTGGTACGGTGTCAGCGGCATAGGCGCCGAAACGATCGCCATGTCCAAATGACTATGTCATCTGTGGTAGTCGGAAGAAGCGATGTCCTCATCGAGATCGACTCCTCTGGATCTGGCTCGTGTAGCTCAATCTTGGCTCTGAGTGCAGTCCGTACAAAGTCATCTCCAACTCGTCAATCCTTCGTAGAAGGTGTGCCACATACTCTTGAGCTTCCCGCCATCTGCTCTTCTCTGTCGTGATCTCCTTGCGGGCCTTCAGAGCTCCTTGCTTGTATTATCTAGTACTTCTTCCTGGCGACGGCATTTAATCGTGCCAAGCTGTATGGTAACCGTGGCATTCTCATCCTGAATCGCCTTCGTCAAGAAGGTTATCGCTGCGCTGATGATAACGGAACACCGTGCTTTCCAACTCTCTGGCGTGGATATCGTAATGTGCCGCATTGCTCGTCGTGAAACTTCTTGGATACCCATCTGCATTGTAGATCTTCTAGCGGTCAAAGGTATCGAGGCGATTGCCTGGGCCCCTCTTCCTCGACAGTACCTCAATCCTCACGCCACAAGCCTTGATCAATCCTCGCTTGTCCGATCACTTCCACTTGGTATTGGGGCTTCTCAAAATCTCCGAGAGTCCAGAGCATATGCCAAAGTTCCGCTGGCGTGACCAACTCCTAGATCGACGTAGTTGAACTCTTCCTCCATCTGTCACAAGAGTGCTTTACGTAAGAACTCGGAATTTTTAAATTGTGACAAGGTAAGGGAAAATTTCAGCAAGAGACAAGAAAAGAGAGAAGGGGATAAGTCGAGATGTCATTTCTTATCTTGACAAACTTTTAGCTTTTTAGAAAATAGGTTTTATCCTCACTACGACCATTCTAGCTTAGGGTTGAGCCTACAAATAAGTATGGCTCGATACCACCTCTGCCGGGACCCCGAATTTGCAAATCCGGACCCTCTCAGGTATTCAAGCACTAGTCCAGAACGCAGCTCGTGCACACAGTCTTAACATCGGTATATATCACAATCATACCATACGATACTATCAAAGTACTTTATTTAAATAATCAAAGGGTTACTCGACCTTATGGCCAAGTTACAAATATATGCCTTGCAAGGCGAAACTTATTAAAAGAGAAATAGCGAATGAAAATCAAATAAACTTAGTGGCGCCATCCAGATACCACAGGCAACTGACTGGGCTCGCATCCCTAAGTAGACGGGTCTTCTTGGAGTTCCTCCTCCAAAGCTGGCGTAATCTCCTCTTCAACTGATAGTGTGTTGAGGCAAGGGTGAGTACTTGGTACTCAGCAAGTCATGCAATGCATGCAAGCTAATATACTATATGCATGGCTTAGTACAAAGGAATAGCTCGAGGTATATTTGCAAGAAATGACTTTTGACAAGTAATATGAGTAGATTCGAAAGCAGAGAAATAAGTAAAGCATAAATAACTTTTCAAGAAGTTTAATAAACATTTTTCCCATCCTAAACCATATTTCCATCATCTTCCTTGTTAAACCAACCCATCTTTTCAAAACCAAGTTATTTTCGTAAAGTCTACCCCTTGATTTGTAATTCCCGAGCATTGTCCAAAGATCAGTGGACTCGGCTATTCAAATAGATTCTACACTCTGCAGAGGTTATGCACTTTACCCACAAGATACGCCAAACACCACAAAGGCGAGTTCCTCAGTAATAAAGCCTTTCGAAGCCTCAAACAACACAGTGGTCCTCTCCTAAGACGTGCTCTACACCATCCCTTCCCTTAGCCAAGGCGAAGTATGGGACCAACACACCGTTAGATGGGTACCTGGCCACAGCCACGATACGCTCCCCGCATAATCACACAAAAGGTGTAATCGACACCTGAGGCTCCACAAGTGAGTCCTTAGCGACTTAGTCAACTAGGGCCGTCCCATTCCAGCCATGTGGTTGCAAGTATGACCCAGTTCAAAGGCTTGCAAGGTTAAGTCCTTAGAGTGACCAGGCAAGACTACCCGAAACCAAATCATCACTCCCAATGCCACAATGGCCCCACTGATTACTCTTGCCACATGCCCTACCGAAATCATGCTTATCAAACCCCGCTTGATTACCATGCACCACGTGCCGTCAACATCACATGATACTTTTCCAAAACAGGTTCAATATATCATTAAGTCCATATTAGCGTTTGATTGTCCAAAATCATGTCATGAGCACGAAAGCGTGTCTAAGCAAAGATACTACAACGATCTAAACCCATGTTGGCAATTTAGTAATGTCCAACTAGTAAACCACAACTAGGGTGACAAAAGGTCATGGCACATACTTAAGTAATCAAGGTGTCATATATCAAATTGGTATTTATCTAACCCTGTGTTTAAACAAAGTATCTTTCTAATTGAACTAGCATGCAATAGTTTAAATCAAAATAGATTTCAAATGGGATCAATATGGTCAAAGCACAACTTGCCTTCAAAAAGTACTTGCTCTTGGTCTTGAGTTGGATCCTGAGTCAACACTTCTCCTCGAATCCTTCCCAGGCACTTCAACGTCTACTCGTAAAGCGTGCAAATAGCAAATACACAAATGAACACTATGCAAAAGATCCCAAAACTCCAAATAAAATCCATAAACAGAGAGAACATAATTTTCTGGATTTTTAGAAACTGGAATCACAAATTTGGAGTTAAAACGCATAAAAGTTATGATTATTTAAAGTTTAAATAATCAATTAAATAATTTTACAGAGAAAAACTTTAGTCCAAAAATTAAATAAAATTCATATTTAGGTAGATCTCAATTTTATACAAATTTAGAAATTTGAATCGCTCAAATCGGAGTTGAAACGCAAAAGTTATAAGCGCTGAAGTTTGAATCTAAATTTGAATCAATATTTCGAATTAATAAATCATTTTCTTTTTCGAAATTAATTATTGCGTCAAAGATGGACACGTGGCAGCCTCTGATTGGCCTGCTGGCGTCGGCCGTCCATGGACTTGGTCCACGCCGCTTGGGTCTACCGTGGACTCGGTCCACGACTCTACGTGTCGCTGACATGTGGGCCCTCTCGGGTGACGTCATCGCTGACGTCAGCGGGGCTCAGCCCACGGTGCTGACAGGTGGGACCCATTGTGACGTCATGGGTGACGTCAGCGCCTGGCGGGGTCAGCCACTGACATGCGGCCCCTCTGACACGCGGGCCCCGCGCGTCAGCGTCACACGCCGCTGCGTGGGCCGGCGTTGACCGGCGGTCCACCTTCCCGACACGTGGCGCAATCTCACCGCTGGTTTGAAAATCAACGGCGCGGATTAGATCCAGGGTTAACACGCTGAAACTACTGTTGCTCGTGGGGCCGTTCGATCTAGATCGGACGGTCCAGATCTAATCCTATATTCGCATCGCTACAAAGACGTGGCAATTGTGAACCGTTGGATCTTGATCCAACGATCCGAATCTAATCGGGTTTGGGAACACGTGAGCTCACCTCAACCGTCCGATCTGGATCCGACGGTCCTCCGAGCTCGCGGACGGCGATGGCTTCACGGCGGCGCTTGGCTTGACGAAGACGGGGACGGCGACGAGCCCGACGGGCGTTTGGGGCGTGCTCGGCGAGATGAAGCCTCCTTCGCGCGCCTCGTCGCGGACTCGGATCTGGGCTCCTTCTCGGAAGACGACGGACGACGGCGAAACCGCGCAAACCGCAGCGGAGGGAAGAGACAACTCCGCGAGCGATTGCGGCTCAACGGTGGTGGCTCCGGCGAGATGGCTCGGGGGGACCGGGGGCGCAAGGATGAGGGCAACCTCGGGGGACGTCTCACGCTTTAAATAGCCTCGGCGTCCGTGCCCTAGACGGAAACCTAGTTCGCTACGCGGCGGGCGCGCGGCGAGTCCGGCTTCGGACTCGGCGAAGACGACGAAATCGTGGCGCCCACGTGGCGCGATCAACGCCACGATCGCATCGGGCGCGATCGGATCCGCCCGATTCTACGGCTCGAACCGGTACGGGCGGATCTCAGCCGTTGGATCTTGATCCAACGGTTGGGATTGATTAGGTTTAGGAGTGGGTTCGGTCGAGTCAACTGGCTCGGTCGGGTTCGGGTCGGGCTCGAGTCCGACTCGGTCGGATGAACAGTACTTGACCCGAGTTGGATTTCCAGCGATTTAATATTTAAAATAATTCCCAGTAATTCATTTAATTCATTAAAAATAGCAAAAGACTCAGAAAAATTCCAGAAAAATTCTGGAAAATATTTTGGAACATTTTGGACTCAAATAAAATATTTCCAACAAAATTTTATTTGCAAAATTAAATTCTTTAATTATTTCAAAATGGAATAAATTCAAATAAATTCCAAATAAACCCAAATAAATTCCAGAAAATTCCAAAAATTCACCAAAGTGTCAAATCACACATGAATTTAAGAAAAGCAAAATTTTGGGATGTTACAGTCTGGCTGGGTGAAAATATACTTAAGGCTCTTGTGATCAGTATATATTTCACATCTATTACCAATAAGGTAGTGACGCAACAGCTTTAGAGCATGCACGATAGACTCTAATTCCAAGTCATGCGTTGGATAGTTTCCCTCATGTGGCCTTAACTGCCTCGATGCATAAGCAACTACCTTTTCATTCTGCATCAACACACATCCGATTCCTTGACGTGACGCATCATAGTAAATGTAAAAACTCTGATGAACATCAGGTAGAACCAATACTGGTGCCGATGTCAGCCTCTTCTTTAACTCTTGGAAACTCTTTTCGCATTCAGACGTCCAAGTAAACTTCTTTTCCTTTTTGAACAACTGCATGAGAGGTTTAGCTATTGTGGAGAAACCTTCTACAAATCGATGGTAATAACCTGCCATTCCAAGGAAGCTTCGGACCTGAGTCACCATCTTCGGTTGCTCCCATTGTAATACTACTTCAACTTTACTTGCATCCACAGCAACTCCCTCAGCTGTCATGATGTCTCCGAGGAATTCCACTTTACTTTTCCAGAAATCATATTTGCTGTCAGGACCCGAATTTGCAAATCCGGACCCTCTGTGTATTCAGCACTAGTCCAGGAACGCGCTAGTGCACACAGTCTTAACATCGGTAAATATCACAATCATACCACTCGATACTAATAAAGTACTTTAATTAAATAGTCAAACTGGTTGCTCGACCTTATGGTCGAGTTACAAATATACGCCACGCAGGGCGAAACTTATTAAGAGAGAAATAATAGCAGCGGAAAATGAAATAACTTCGTGGCGCCATCCAGTATACCACAGGCAACTGACTGGGCTCGCTCCCTAAGTAGACGGTTCCTCTTGGAGCTCCTCCTCCAAAGCTGGTGTAGACTCCTCTTCAACTGATGTTGTATTGTGGCAAGGGTGAGTACTTGGTACTCAGCAAGTCATGCACAGAATGCAAGCTAATATACTACATGCATGGCTTAATACAAAGGAATAGCTCAGGGTATATTTGCAGTAAAACAGCATTTGACAAGTAGCATAAGTAGATTCGAAAGCAATAGAAGCAAGTATAAGATCAATAACTTTTCCAGGAGTTTAATCAACATCTTTCCCATTCCTAATCCACATTTCCGTCGACATCATTGTTTAACCAAACCCCACCTTTCAAGTCCAAGTTATTTTCAAGAAAATCTAACCCTTGACTGTAATTCCCGAGCGATGTCCAATACCGCGGACATGGCTATTCGAATAGATTTTACACTCTGCAGAGGTTATGCACTTTACCCACAAGATACAGTCAAACACCACAAAGGTGAGTTCCCGTAACAAAGTCTTTCGGAAACTTCTAACAATACAAGTGGTCCTCCCCGGTTGTTGCACACTAACCATTCCCTTAGCTGAGGCGAAGTTTAGGCCAACCAACCGTTAGATGGGTACCTGGCCGTAGCCCCGGTACGCTCCCCCGTACAACTTACACAAAGGGTGTAGTTGACATCCTGAGGTCCCACAGGTACGTTATTAGCAACTTATTCAACTAGGTCCGTCCCATTACAGACATGTGGTTGCACATTTGACCCAGTTCAAAGGCTTGCAAGGTGAAGTCCTTAGGGTGACCAGGGCAAGACTACCCGAAAACCAAACCAACATTCCCGGTGCCACAACTGGCCCACCCGATCAATCTTGCCACATGCCCCGGTCAAAAGCTATTTATCAAACCCCCAGTTGATTACCAAGCACCACGTGCCATCAATATCACATGATACCTTTTCAAAACAGGTTCAATATATCATTAAGTCAATATTAACATTTGATTGTCCAAAATCATGTCAAGAGCACGTAGCAGGTCTAAGCAATATACTAAAACGATCTAAAATCCCGGGTTGGCAATTTAGTAATGTCCAACTAGTAAACCTCAACTAGGGTGACAAGGGTCATGGCACATATGTATAACTAACCAAGGTGTCATACAGCAAATTGGCATGTATCTAATTACCCATAATTAAGTAAAGCATTTTCTAATTTAAACTAGCATGCAATAAGTTGAATCAACATAGGTTTCAAAATGGGATCAATATGGTCAAAGCACAACTTACCATCAAATAGCACTTGTTCTTGGTCCTGAGCTGGCTCCTGGGTCAATACTTCTCCTTCGAATCCTTCCGGCACTTCAACGTCTACTCGTAACGTGTGCAAATAACAACAAATAAATAAAACAGTAGACAAAAAGTATCCAAACATCCAAATAAAGTTCATAAATAGAGAGAACATAATTTTATGAATTTTTAGAAACTGGAATCGTCAAATTCGGAGTTTAAATGCAAAAGTTATAGCATTTTGATGTTTAAATAATCAATTAAATAATATTACAGAGAACAACTTTAGTCCAAAAATTAAATAAAATTCATCATTAGGTAGATCTCAGTTTTATACAAATTTAGAAATTTGAATCACTCAATTCGGAGTTAAAACGCAAAAGTTATAAGCATTTGAAGTTTGAATCAAAATCTGAAATCAATATTTCGAATTAATAAATCATTTTCTTTTTTGGGAAATTAATTTATTGCGTCAGCAGTGACACGTGTCAGCCTCTAATTGGTCCGCTGACGTCAACCGGTCCATGGACGTGGTCCATGGTTAGGCTCGGTCCACCGTGGACCCGGTCCACGGCCAGTCATCGACAGTGGGACCACCGGCAGTGACGTCATTGCCGACGCCACGGGACTCACCCGTTCGGCTGTGTGGGACCCATCCGGTGACGTCAAGGCTGATGTCACCGCACGGGGTGGCGGCCGACAGTGGGCCCCCATGACGCCGTCGGCGGCGTCATGGTGCGATTTGGCGCGCCGACACGCGGGCCCAGCGTGTCGATGACTCCACGCCCACGCCTGGGCTGACCGCGGCGGTCAAGCTTCGCTTCGTGGCGCAATCCGCCGCTGGTTTGAAATCCGGCGGCTTGGATTGGATCAGGTTTCACGCGTTTGGGTGAACGCGTCGAATCTGGATCGTTGGATCTAGATCCAATGGTTGAGATCCAATCTAACGCGTATAACGCGGCTAACGCTAACCGTACGATCTAGATCTAACGGCTGAGATTGGATCTGGGGTTTGGAACGGGATCTCACCGGCGGGTGACGTGGCACGATCTGGCCCGTGCGATGGAGATCCGACGGTCCACGGAGCTCGGGGTCGGCGATGGCGACGCGGCGGAGCTGGGGACGGCGACCAACGGCGCGGCGTTACGGGACTCCTCCGGCGTGAAGACTTGCACTCCCGAACGCGTCTTGACGCGAGGAACTCGGATCTGGGCTCAACGGCGGCCGAGGACGACGGAGACGGCGGCAAACGGCAAGGAGGCGCGGCGGAGACCTAAACCAACTACAGCGAGCTCACGCGGGCAACCGGCGGCGACTTGGGCGGTGTGAGCTAGGGCTACGGATGCGCAATGAAGTCAGCTATCCGACACGGGTGGCGGCGCATTAAATAGGCCCTCGACGTCCGTGATACGCGCAGAAAACGAGGCCCCACGCACGGGCGGCGGCGGAATCTAGCGGCGATACGGAGAGGGTGACGTGGACGCACGCGAGCCGTTGGATCTTGATCCAACGGTTGGGTGGCTTGGGCTCGGGTCCGGCTCGGCGACCTGGCTGGTTCGGTCGGGGTTGGGCTCGGGCGACGTGGCGCGATCGTGGCCGTTGGATCTTGATCCAACGGTCACGTGGCTAGGGTTCAGCCGAGTGGGTTCGGCTCGACCACGGGCGCGGTCGGGTTCGGGTCGGACTCGAACTCGAGTCTGACTCGGGCTCGGTCGGAGGAACAGTGAAACCAACTCGATTTAATTAATCCAATTAAATTCTCCGAAATTCAATTAAATCATTAAAAATAGCAAAAGACTCAGAAAAATTCTGGAAAATATTTTGGAACATTTTGGACTCAAATAAAATATTTCCAACAAATTTTTATTTGCAAAGTTTAATTCTTAATTATTTCAAAATGGAATAAATTCAAATAAATTCCAAATAAAATGAAATAAATTCCAGAAAATTCCCAAAATTCACCAAAGTGCCAAATCACACAAGATTTTAAGAAAAGCAAAATTTTGGGGTGTTACAAACCTCCCCCCTTAACAGAATCTCGTCCCCGAGATTCAGGGCTTTCTAAAGAAACAGGTTCGGAAACTCTTTCTTCAATTCCTCTTCACGCTCCCAAGTTGATTCACTCTCCGCATGGTTGCTCCATTGAACTCTGCAGAAACGGGTTGACTTGTTTCTCGTCTCTCGATCCATTGTGTCCAGAATCTTCACGGGGTGCTCCTTGTAAGTCAGATCTTCTTGCAACTCAATTGACTCTAGCGGTGTTTGCTCCTCAGGTACTCGGAGACACTTCTTCAGCTAGGACACGTGGAACACGTCATGCACTCCTGCTAGTGATTGCGGTAACTCTAGCTGATAAGCAACTTCACCTCTGCGGTTGAGAACCTTGAATGGTCCGACATATCTCGGCGCGAGTTTTCCTTTGGCATGGAATCTCTTAACTCCTCTGAGCGGTGTGACTCTGAGATACACGAAATCTTCTGGTTTGAAACTCAGGTCTCGGCGACGGTTGTCAGCATAACTCTTCTATCGCGATTGGGCAATCTTTAATCTCTCCCTGATCATGGCAATCTGTTCTTCGGCTTCTTGAAGAATATCTGGTCCAAAGACACGGCTTTCACTTGTCTCATTCCAGTTCAACGGTGTCCGACAGGGTCGACCATATAGTGCTTCAAATGGTGACATTTGCAAACTTTCTTGGTAACTGTTGTTGTAGCTGAACTCGGCGTACGGAAGACTTTTATCCCAAGAGGTAGCATAAGCCAATGCACACGCTCTTAACATATCCTCCAGAATCTGATTAACCCTTTCGGTTTGACCATCCGTCTGTGGATGATAAGCTGTACTGAAGTTCAAACGGGTTCCCATGGCTTCATGCAGTTTATTCCAGAACCTCGAGGTAAACTGGGTACCTCTGTCCGATACAATCCTCTTTGGCACTCCGTGCAAACAGACGATCCTGACCATATACAATTATGCTAACTTATCTCCCGAGTAGGTGGTCTTTACGGGGATAAAGTGGGCTACCTTAGTCAAGCGATCCACTATAACCCATATGGAGTCATATCCTCCTTGAGTCTTAGGCAAACCGGTAATGAAATCCATTCCGATTTCCTCCCACTTCCACTCAGGTATCTTTAACTACCAGAGCAGTCCTGGCTGGCCTCGATGCATTGCCTTGACTCTTCCGGCAGATGTCGCACAACGCAACATGCTCGGCAACTTCACGCTTCATGCTCGGCCACCGTAATCTTTCCTTCAAATCTCGATACATCTTGGCGCCTGTGATGAATGGAATACTTTGAGTCATGAGCTTCTTCTAAAATCAACTGCTTCAGCTCCTTTTTGTTCGGTACACAAATGCGACCCTTCATCCATAACGTGCCTTGCTCATCCAACTTGAATTCCTCTGCCTTGCCTTCATCCATGTTGGACTTAATCTTGCGGATCTTGTCATCATCCTCTTGTCCTTCTCGGATTTGATCCTCCAGGGTAGGCTTCACTTCCAATGCGGCCAAGAATCCTTCTGGTACGACTTCAATCTGCATTCTCTGAAAATCCTCACATAGTTCATCCTGACTTGCGGCTAGCAACATGTTCACGGTATGGCTTTTCCGACTCAGAGCATCGGCAACTACGTTGGCCTTTCCGGGATGGTAATGGATTCCAACATTGTAGTCCTTGATCAACTCCAACCATCTCCTTTGTCTCATATTCAAGTCCGAATGGGTGAAGATGTACTTAAGACTCTTATGGTCCGTGTATACTTCACATCTGTTTCAAATTAAATAGTGACGCCATAATTTCAAGGCATGCACTACGGCAGCTAGCTCTAGGTCATGTGTCGGATAATTCTCCTCATGTGGCCTCAACTGCCTAGATGCATAAGCGACGACCTTTCCATTCTGCATCAGCACACATCCAAGTCCTTGACGCGATGCATCACAATAAATATCGAAGTTCGATTGACGTCAGAAACCAACACCGGGGTTGATGTCAATCGCTTCTTAAGTTCTTGAAAACCTTTCTCGCACTCTGGCGTCCATGCAAACTTCTTCTCCTTTTTCAGCAATTGCGTAAGAGGTTTCGCAATTGTCGAAAAGCCTTCAATGAAACGGCGGTAGTAACCTGCCATTCCAAGGAAACTCCGGATCTGGGTCACGGTCTTCGGCTGCTCCCAATGTAACACAGCTTCTACCTTGCTTGGATCCACAGCGACTCCCTCTGCGGTCACTACATGTCCGAGGAATTCCACCTTGTCCTTCCAAAAGTCACACTTGCTGAACTTGGCGAAGAGTTGCTGTTCCCTCAGCTTTTCCAAAACTCACCTCAAGTGCTCTGCATGTTCATCCTCTGTCTTGGAGTAGATTAGAATATCATCTATGAACACAACAACAAACTTGTCCAAATACTCTTTGACACCTTGTTCATCATATTCATGAAATATGCTGGCGCATTCGTCAAACCAAAGGACATAACAGTAAACTCATAATGTTCGTATCTTGACGAG
Organism: Rhipidocladum racemiflorum; assembly: GCA_036346355.1. Taxonomy (NCBI): domain Eukaryota; kingdom Viridiplantae; phylum Streptophyta; class Magnoliopsida; order Poales; family Poaceae; genus Rhipidocladum; species Rhipidocladum racemiflorum. The sequence continues at coordinate 33,981,741 of CM070589.1, read as the reverse complement.
AATGCGGTCTTCGGAATATCCTCTGATTGGATCTTCAACTGATGGTATCCCAATCTTAGATCAATCTTGGAGAAAACTCCGGCTCCTCTCAGCTGATCAAACAGATCATCGATCCTGGGTAGCGGGTACTTATTCTTCACGGTGACTTCATGGAGTGCACGGTAGTCAATGCACATCCTGAAACTCCCATCCTTCTTCTTGACAAACAAAACTGGCGCTCCCCACGGCGATGAACTTGGTCTGATAAATCCTTTCTCCATTAACTCTTCAAGTTGCTTCTTCATCTCTACCAATTCTTCGGTGGACATCCGATAAGGTCTCTTTGCTATCGGTGCTGTTCCAGGTACAAGCTCTATCACAAACTCTATGTCTCTCGTGCGGCATACTGTAGATCTTCAGGAAAAACATCTGGGTACTCATTCACCACTGAGACATCCTCTATGCTGATTGCCTTGGCGCTGTTAACCATCAACTGACCATCTCTAACGGCGGTAGCTTGAAATTCCACTTTCTTTCCACACGGGCACTCAACTGAGACAGTCCTTCGTCCACAATCCAATACGGCCTTGTGCTTGGATAACCAATCCATTCCCAAAATAACATCTAAGGTCTGGGTCTACAAAATAATAAGGTTCGCTAGGAACTCTATCCCATCTATTAATATTCTCACCCTAGAACATCCTACTTTCGTTCGGAGTTCGGAACCAGGGGTTTGAACTAAAAGCATGCATTTAAGTCTTGCAATCTCCAAATCATTTTTAGCAGCAAAGCCTTGTGAAACAAACGAATGCGAAGCTCCGGAATCAAACAAAATCAAGCAGTGTTGAGTTAACAAGTAGCTTACCCAGTACGACATCCGTGGCATTCTGTAGTGCATCTGCGGTGACATGATTGACTCGGCCTCTCACCACGGTCTGGGGTGCTGCTCCTGGTGCTGGCGTCCTAGCTGGTGTGGATCCCAGATTGAAGCGAACTGGGGTCACTCCTGCTGTCTTCTTAGGACAACTGTTGGCAAAGTGCCCTGGCTCGTTGCAGTTGTAGCAGCGTCTCACTGTTCCTTGTTGATCGCACGAAACGACGTTTACCGGGGCTGGGTCCGATAGTTCTGATTGACGGGTCTTGGTGCTGTGACGGTGTCCTTGTTGTGATTCTCGCGGTGGAATCTGAAAAATCGATTTGGCGCAACCCTCAAGCGTTCTGCGCGCCCTCGACGCGATCCTCGATGCCGCATCTCGCGCTTCTGTTCTCATCCGGGCCTTGCGCTTGTCCTTAAGAATAAGCGCCTTCTGAGCTTGTGCCTCATGCACCTCTTCCGGCTCCTCTTCTGGCTCTGTCCCCTGTCCATAAAGAGCCTCCTCCAGCTCATGCACCCTCGTAAGGGAGTGAGCGGCAAGCTCCCGAGCCTCTCGCAGTTAAGTCTTCAACCCCGTGACCTCATCTCGAGCCCTCTGCAGCTCCCCAACAGTCTCATCCATAGCCTCCTCCTGGGCAATCACAAACCTGGCCAAGAGAGTAACAGTGACATATTCATCCACAATCGGCCTCCGATTTGCATGGGTGTCTCAGCGTGGGTGATGGCGAAAGACCGTGCCCTCCAGCTCCCTGGAGTACAAGCGAGCAATCCTCCTCATCACCAAGCGCGACGTCTCTTGTATCCCAGCCTCAAATGTAGATCTCCTGACGTTGAAGTACAGAGGACGACTCCCCCTTGTCCATTCTCGAGCGTACACCATCAGCCTGGTCTTCCACATTCGGACCTGTCCTGCTTCATCGATGGTGGTCCCAGTGTAAATAGGACGGTCGTAACCTCCCAGCACTTGCATCATGCGCCACATCTCCGCAGCATACCCTCCAAGGTGCTCTCCGTTGGTGTTGTACATCCTCATCTGCCGATAACGAACCCCGTAAGAACACAACATTTTATAAACAAAGTGAGAAAAAAGAAAATTTAGCATAGGACACGAATCAGAAGAGAGGGGATAAGTGTAACATACCAAAATTTGAGTTTTCAAAAAAATTTGGTTTAGTTTAGCCTTCCAAAAATTTTCGTTGATTTTCTCGCGTCTATAAAGTGTGACTTGGAATTTTCTAAATGTAAAACAATTCAATTTGATTATTTTATACTTCAAATAAAATAAATTTTGTTTTATTTGGGTTCCCTGTGCTTGAAAAAAAATTTCTGTAAATTTTGAGATTTTTCGGAGCTCGCTTGCTATTTATTGGATTTATTCGGAATCGATTTGTACTAAGCTCTTTTATTGAAACTAATTAATTATTTGGAAAAGTTTATATAAAGTTTTGTTGCAAATATTTTATTTGAGTTCAAAATGTCTCAAAATATTTTCTAGTATTTGTCTGGTATTTTTATTGACTCAAATGATTTATTTGAATTTTGGGAATTGTTTTTATTCGGAAATTGGTTGGAAATTCCTAAAAAAAAATGCTTTTGGGCCACCCCGCCAGCCGGCCTGCTCGCCCCCATGCCTCCGGCCCACCTCGCGCGCGCCAGCCCATTCCACTTGGCCTTGCGCCGCGCTTGGGCCGCCTCGCGTTAGGCGCCTGGCCACGCTGTCGCCCACTTTGGGCCAGCCACACTGCGCCTCACCCGCAGCCCTTCGATCTTGATCCGAAGGGTAGCAACGCGCCACGTCGCCGGATCCGAGTCCCGCACGGTAGATGTTTGTTTAAATGCCCAAACCGGTCCAAACTCCTCCAAACTTAATTTTTTTTTGACCTAGCCGCCTCCCCTAACCATGGTAGACCTCCTATGGCTCCCCCCCACGACCACAACCACAGATTAATCTCCCAAAACCTCCGAGCCGCCCCGAGAAGCTTCGGACGTTACCTGACAACAGCCAAACTTTGGACCATGTCCCGGGCAGCTCGTTGATTCTTTTTGAGATTCGTCTTCGCCATGGTGTGCCACAAGGTACCATCTATCTACCCTACAATTTTCAGCCAATTTAGCACAAGGAATAAAAAGTTATGGCCAGTTCAATCTCGAATCTTGCCGAGGCCATATCTCCCTCAATTTTTAGAGTTTGACCGTGAAATTTTTTGTGTAGACTCCTGGTGATGTCCTCTACTAGATGCACATCTTTCCTCACAGTTTTGCTCTATGGAGTTTGCGCAGAAAATTCTTTTCTCTGATTAGACTGCGTTTCAGACAGCGACAATCATCCTCGCCCGTTTGCCGCTGATCCAGATGGTAAAACTCTAATACACCTACATCACGGTGTTCCTCTAGGTCACATCTAGCCCTCGGTCAAATTTGATTAAGTTCCGATTATTATTCTAGAAGTTATGGCCGTTTGAAGTTTGGATCTGAAACCCGTTAATCGGCACTTTGTGATCAATCCGTTGGGGCGCCGCAAAATCCACCTATACCGTTGAGTTCATATCGTTGCGTTCTACGTGATGGACAATCCTCCTTTGCCATCCCACCCTCCGAAAATTTTTTATATATTTAGGCCGCCGTTTAGCTGTCGTCGCACGTCGCCTTTGGACGCCGGCTATTTTAGCTCACTCCGGCTGTGTTGCCACGTCTGGTGGATAATCATGTACTGTTTTGGACCATCCTTAGAATTCTTTTGGCCTCCGTTCGCCGACAACGCTCGATTTCTGCCTAAAACCGTCGTCTTTCATCCTAGCCGTTGTTATCGGTTTGCGTCTCGGTGATCCATCTTTGGTAGCGCTTTATCGTTGTCATGTCGTTGCACCGATGGTCGCTACCTTCTCATTTCATGAGCGTCCCGACGTCGCTTCGCTCCGTCGTTAACATTTTGCCGTTAATGTTTCACCGTTAATGCTCCGTCGTTAATGATCCGCCGTTAACGTTTCGTCGTTAATGTTTTGCCGTTAACGCTTCATCGTTAACGCTTGGTTGTGGGGACCCGTCCCCAGGATTCCATTGACTCACTCGGTAGCATCGCACAGCCCAAGTAAATCAAGGGAGTCTCGAGCGGCCCACATATATGCCCGTGTTGGTCCCAGAAAAGTTCAACAACACGCGCGACAACGCATGACAGTTTGTATCACAACACATACAAATTAACGGGAGCATAAGCATATTTACATACAAAAGCAGGACTGCTGTCCAAAACGACATATTTAAAGTTATTACATAAACTAGCAGCAGAAACATAACATAGACAACAAAAGAGTCCAGCGTAGTGTGCCATAGCCCGCAGGCAACTGACTAGGAGTAAGAACGTGCCCCTAAGCGTTAGCATCATCAAAATCTGCCTGGTGAAAGTCTCCAGGCAGTGCCTCATCCTCAGCTGCAGCAAGTGGACAATCCGTTTGAGTACAAAGAGTGTACTCGCACAATAATATAAGTTGTATGCTGAGTTCTAGCTACATGTGGTTGCTACATCACAAGAAAGGCACAATGTTAATTTCAGCATAAAGCGATATTTGGGGTATAAACCTAGACACGTATAGATTGAAACTGCTATTTGATAAACATTTACAAAGTCTAATACATAGTATAACATAATCTTCAACATCTTCATCTCATGCCTTCAAGCATTCTGTGAACCATGAGTCCAACGCTCATGTTCGCTTACACCCACAGATACTCCAATATCCGTGAAGTTCCTTCCACGAGTACTCCAATACTCGTGAAGTTCTCCTCATGAGTACTCCAATACTCATGAGACTGAGTCTTTCCCAAACCATTCAATCTTACCCGGTCCTTAATACTCGCCCAGTGATTGACAACTTAAGTGATCGTCCTTAACTATGGACACGGCTATTCGAATAGTTTATACTCTGCAGCGGTACGACTGTACCCACACGACACGCCACACTCGTAAGCCAAGCTATGAGCACAATCCCTTTGATGTGTCGGCCGAGGCCCGAGGTAGACGTGACAAAACCATTTTCCAGTATGCATGATAGTAAATTTAAACCACCCGGGTGACTGTGACCCTCGATCCCGCGTGCCCAGTGTTCTGTGTATGTGGATCAAGGAGTACACCCGTTATTGAACATCCCTAACTCCACAAAGTTCGAGGGATTTCGAAGAACATTTCCCCGACACTCCGCAAAGTTCGGGGAACTCCCATGGACCTTCCTTGACGCTCTACAAAGCTCAAGGAACTCCGAGGGCACATGTTTTAAATACCCCTAGTCATAGACAAGTACTTGGCTAAGCCGGCCCCATAAACGGCGTGTGGTTCGCACGATAGTTACGTAAAGAGACATCACCAGGATTCAATCCTTAGGGTCCTTAACCAATATTGCTACACAATAACGACAATTGAACCCTCATCATCAGAATCATTTGATCTTTGCGACTGATGAACTAAGTCCATCTATCACGGTTTCTAACGAGGTTCTAAGCATGGCTAAGAAAATTGTACGAACTCATACGTAATAATAAACCAACTACCTAAGGCGACAATGGTATACGAAGGAACATGGTAAGAGGATAACATGTCAACAAGGTAATAACTAAGCATTCTACCCCAACATAGATATAATTGAAAGTAGGCATGCAATTCGAAAAATAACTTGAAAGTGTAGTTGCAATTAGTAGGAGAAATCATGTTCAAGGAGTAAAGTAGTGCCTTGCTTCTCGCTCTTGACGTCGTAGGCATAGTCGCACTCCGGGTTGTCTTCCGAAGCATCGACACCTAACGAGAAAATTCAATTCCAAAGGAACACCAATCAAGAAATAAACAATAAACAACACAAGATCATGCACAATCATGCATGAAATGCATCATGATTACATTCCTAATCCTAGCATGCACATGAGAAGCATTTTATCCGTTTATGTCCGGAGTATCCAGGTTCTAACCCGGAGTATCTGGGTTGATCTTCTCGGTACCCTAGTGCTGACTAACCCGGAGTATCCGGGTTATATATATCTGGAATATTCGAGTTATCCGGACTATCCGAGTTTAATATTCGGAGTATCCGGGTTGGGTCTCTCTATTTTAATTTCACTCTTCGCCTGACCTATCCGGAGTGTCCGGACATGACCCGGAGTGTCCGGGTTGGCATCCTCGGTTTAAATTTTTCCAACTCGTTCGGAGTGTCTGAATAAATTCCCAGACCCTCCGTACCGGGTGGCTCGGTCCCAGTTCACTCGTATGCACTGACGAATCCGAAGTATCCGGACTAAAACCCCAGAATATCCGGGTTGACTGCTCTGTCCAAAAATAGGTATGGGTGCATGTGCTCCTACATTTCAAAAATAATAACTTGGGTATAGCCTTACCACTATAAGGATGCTCTTGTACTCGGTGGAAAGTTGGTCCGATGACGGAATCAAGAATGACGTAAAGATGGTGATCTTTGTTGGGTCTGTCGGTATCAACTCCTCCTCCTCGTTCTTGGAGATGACACCTTCTCCTCCTAGTCCTTGGAATGGCTTCCCCCTATTCTCCTTAAGCTATCAACACGACATATACGGTCCGATTCTCAACTTGGAGATGGTTTTTATGGAGAGAAATGAAATGAGTTCAATGCTACCAAGATTTAGAACATGAATGGATGAAGAATGGATTGGAACTCACCCAATACTTGGGGCATCAACAATCCATTTGGATGGATTTGAAGCCCTTGATCTTAGCTTCAAGATGGTATAACATGCACAAGCCTAATCTCAAAGTGTGGGTGGATTTGAGGGGATGAAATGGAGAGGGTTGGAAGTGTGTTCTTGCTTTCCTCCTTGCTATTGTCAGAAATGAGGTGAGCTGAAAATGGGGGTGTGGAGGAGAAACCAAGGGGAAGGAACCCTTTTATATGGCTGCCCAACCATTGCTTACATGTGGGGCTAGGTCCCACATGTCATAAAGAGACAAGGAGGTGGGTAAGGAGTAGGTAGAGTGAGAAAAGTGAAGGGAGTGTGTGCAGAATTTTCCTCTCTCACTTACTAGTGGGGTCCTCATGTCATTGATTATAGGTGAAATGAAGCATGGTATAAGTAAGTAGCAATTTTTTTAGGTGTCATGAACATTACAAATTAATATTCATCTAACTAAAATGATGCTAGCATTTATATGGTCTTAATTAAATGTTAACCATGCCACTAATATGAATGACATGAGCATGCCATGCACAACTTAGCTATCAATAATTTTTTTTGGGCTGTTACATTGGCTCTCATCACTTCATTGTCATTGCATGCGTGCATTCATGCAAGAGCCCTAGTGCGATGTCCTCATCTGTTCTATCATCATGATGTGAGCCTAGCCTCATCGTCACATCATCTTCTAAGTCGAACCAAAAACCCTAACCTAAGACCGGTTCGATGGACTAAGTTCATCGTGAGCCGCGTGGTCGTCTTTGCAATTTCTCCCGTTGTTTCAATTGTGGTAAGACACTTGTCTTATCTTATCCCTGAAAACCTAATCTACCAATAACCTAGACTTCATTCGTGGGCTTGGTCGATATACCATTGGCCATCTGTCATACCCCTGTGCCCGATCTATCCGTCTCTCTTTTGTTTGACTGTGTCCGTTCGGTCAACAAAAGTCAACTTTGAGAATCAGTTTAGTTCATTGTGAACTAACATATCCTTATGGACCCGCTCTATAGATCGAGAGCCCATATGTCCTTGTCGGTCCAATCAAGATAATAACTTCAGAAGGAATATTCTTCGGAATATTATTCTTTCTTTCCAAATTATTAATCTTTCCCTTTTAGGTGTTTTTCCGAAAGCCCGTTCTCTTTTATCTAACCTTCGATCTAATCCAATCAAGTTCCTGAATTCATCCAAGCCGTTGTGCCCAATGCTATTTGTTCTTAATTTGGATTTTATTTGATTTGTCATTTGAGTGGGTTTGTATTTGCTTCTTCTTTAATCGTTAGATGCATCGTCCGAAAATCGTTCTACGGAGCCGAAGATCAAGGAAGTGAAGATTGAAGATCGAGGATAAAGAATCAAGGATAAAGAGTAAAGGACAGTAAAAATTGCAAGGGCCATGCAAGTTGTGGTTTGACCATGTTGATCCTATTTTCAAAAATTATGTTGTTTCAAATTGTTGCGTGCTAGTTTGAGTTAAATTGGTTTCAATTAATTTGGGATTAGATAATCAACCTACTTGTTATCGCCACCTTGCCTATAATGATTGTATGCCATGATTCTTTTGTCACCCTAGGATTGTTGATTAATAGTTGGTAGCTAAATACTTTGCCAACATGGGTTATTTAGACCGTCAGTAGTTTGCTTAGCCATGCAACGTACCTTTGACATCGTTTTGGAAATACAAATGCCAATATTGATTAATGGAATATGCAATGTTTTTAGGAATGGTGTGACGTGTTGCCGACACGATGATGTTGCTATGCGGAGGCCTTCGTGCTTCTTCAAGGATGTTGAGTTGTTGTTGGCATTGTGTTGCGCAATAATCAACTGGGGTGATAAAATGATTTAGACTGGGGCAAGTGGCAAGAATTATGGTGGGCCAGTTTGGCGGTTCGGAATGTTTGAAACATGATATGTGTATGAGTGATGGTGAGATGGATTTCTTTGAGAGTATTGATGTAAGTGTAACACCCCAATTTTTACTTTTCATAAGTTTGAATGTTATTTTGCACTTTTGTGAATTTTTGGAATTTTCTGGAATGTATTTGGATTTAATTTGAATTTATTCCCTTTTGAAATAATTAAAGAATTTAAATTTATAAATAAAATTTTATTGAAAATAATTTATTTTAGTTCAAAATGACTCAAAGTATTTTCCAGAATTTTTTTGGAATTTTTCTGATTAATTTGCTATTTTTCTTGAATTATTTGAATTTCTAGGAATTATTTTAATTATTTAATTCGCTGGGAAATGCCGAGTGGGTTTGTACTGTTCATGCGACCGAGCCCGAGTCAAACCCGAGTCCGAGTCCGACCCGAGCTAGCCGAGTGGTTCAGTCCAACCGCGTCGCGCCCGAGCCCCAGCCATGTGATCGTTGGATCTTGATCCAACGGCCACCGTTGCGCCACATCGCCCAATCCGAATACCATTTGGATTCCGCCGCCGCAGCGGGGTGATCCTCGGTTTCCGCGATTTTCACGGAAGCCGAAGCCCCTATTTAAAGCGCAGCCACCGCCATCGTGTAGCCCTCTTCCGTGCGCACCCGTAGCCCTAACCCATCGAGCTCAAGCCGCCGTGGTCGCGCCACAATCCCTCGTCGTAGTTGGATTAGGTTTCCGCCGCGGTTTTCCGCTGTTTCCGCCACCGTCTGCCGTCCTCTGCTGTCACCGAGCCCAGATCCGGAACCGCAAGGACAAGACGCGTCGGAGGCTACCATCCACTTCACCGGAACACGCCCGCAACGCCGTTCCCTGCGTCGTCGTCTCTGTCCCCGACAACCCAGCTCCGCCGCGCGCCATCGCCGGATCGCGAGCTCTATCCACCATCGGATCTTCATCGCACGGTCACGGTGAGTCCACGTTATCCCTTTGACCGTAGAAACCAGATAAGATCTAGACCATTGGATCTAAATCCAATGACCCACGTTCGTCCACGTCACCGTAACGGAATCCATGTTACGGTGCTTAGATCTAATCTCAGCCGTTGATTTTAGATCCAATGCACGAGATTGAGCCACGTAGCCGTGAACCGCACCGTGCTTGGATAGATCTCAGCCATTAGATCTAGATCGTACGGTTAGGGTTAGCCACGTCGTAACATTAGATCTGATCTGGACCGTTGATTTTCAAACAAACAGCCCAGATTGCGCCACATGTCCGGTAGTTGGACCGGCGCAGTCAGCGCAGCGTCGCCCGGTCACCGCTGACGTCACGCGTGACGTCATGTGGGGCCCGCGTGTCAGCGGGACAGCCAACCACACCACGACCTCACTGCTGACGTCACGGTGGGGCCCGCGTGTCAGTACCGTGTAGCCGAGGCGCGGTGACGTCACGCTGACATCACCCGAGGGGTCCCACATGTCAATGAGACATGTCCCTGTGGGCCGGGTCCACGGTAGACCCGAGCCGTGCCGTGCGTCGGGTCCATGGACCCGAGGCGACGTGGCGGTTTCTGATTTTTTCACGTGTCCTGTTGACGCAATAAATTGATTTTCTGATAGAAAAACAAATGAATTAATTGGGTTTATTGATTTATTTGAATTTTCAAAATTGAAACGCTTATAACTTTTGCGTTTTAACTCCGATTTGAACGATTCCAATTTCTAAATTTTTATAAAATTGAGATCTACTTAAATATGAATTTTAATTAAATTGTGGACATGAATTTTTTCTCTATTTGTATTTAATTAATATATTCTTTAAACATTAAACAATTATAACTTTTGCATTTTAACTCCGATTTGGGCGATTCCAATTTCTAAAAATTTGTGAAATTATGCCCTTTATGTTTATGTACTTTATTTGATGTTTTGAGCAATGTGCATGTGCTAATTTTTTATGTATTGCTATTTGCACGCATTACGAGTAGACGTTGAAGTACCCGAGGGCTTCGAAGGAGAAGTGTTGACCCAGGAGCCATCTTAAGACCAAGAACAAGTACTCTTTGAAGGCAAGTTGTGCTTTGACCATGTTTGTAACACCCCAATTTTTACTTTTCATGAAATTAAGTACTATTTTGCACATTTGTGAATTTTTGGAATTTTTTGGAATTTATTTGGATTTAATTTCAATTTATTCCATATTGAAATAATTAAAGAATTAAACTTTGCAAATAAAATTTTGTTGGAAATATTTTATTTGAGTCCAAAATGTTCCAAAATATTTTCCAGAATTTTTCTGGAATTTTTCTGAGTATTTTGCTATTTTTCTTGAATTAAATAAATTATGGGGAATTATTTTAAATATTAAATCGCTGGAAATTCGAGTTGGGTCAAGTACTGTTCATCCGACCGAGTCGGAACCCGAGTCGGACTCGAGTCCGACCCGAGCCAGTTGACTCGACCAAACCTGCTTCTAACCTTAATCGATCCCGACCGTTGGATCGGGATCCAACGGTCAAGATCGTCCCGTACCGGTTCGAGTCGTAACCGGACCGAATCCGGTTTCGACCGTGCGATCGTGGCCGTTGATCGCGCCACGTGGACGGTCGACCGTCGTCGTCCCCGCCGGATCCGAGACGGACTCCGCCGCCGCGCCCGCCGCCGTGTGGGTCTAGGTTTCCGGATTCCACGCGGAAGCCGAGGCTATTTAATGCCCGGGTCACACCCCGAGGACCACCTTGACCTTGCGCAGCCGTTGCCCTAGCCGCCGCCGCCGCAGTGCCCTGACGCGCCCGCAATCGCTCGCCGGAGTTGTTCTTCTCCTCCGCCACGGTTTTGGCTTCGTTCCGCCGCCGTCGAGCCGACTCCGCCACGTTTGGGCTCGGATTCGAGTTCCCCGGATCGAGACGCACCCGAAGAGAGAACTCACCCCGCCGGAGAAGCCCCGAATCGCCGCTGCCGTGGTCATCGTCCTCGGCACCGGTGAACCCGCGCCGCCGCGAAGCCATCGCCGTCCCGAGCTCGGTGAACCGTCCGATCTAGATCGAACGGCTGAGGTGAGCCCACGTTCTCCCCCAAACCCTGGAACCAGATCAGATCCGGACCGTTGGATCAAGATCCAACGGCCCACGATCACCACGTTCGGTAGCAGCGTTAACGTAGGGTTAGATCTGGACCGTCTGATCTAGATCGAACGGCCCACGATCACCGTGTAGTTTTCAACGTGTTAACCCTGGATCTGATCACGGCCGTTGATTTTCAAATCAACGGACTCGATCGTGCCGCGTGTCCGAGGAGCCGAGCCGCCGCATGTCAGCGACCCAGCCAAACTGCACCATGACGTCACGCTGACGTCATGGCGGGCTCAAGATGTCGGGCCGTCGTCTCGGCCGAAGCGCCGACGTCGACAATGACGCTACCGTAGTCCCACCTACTCGCCACTGCGTGGTGAGCCTCGGCCGACGCCAGGCGGTGACGCTACCCGAGGACCCACCGTCGACACATGGAATCGTGGACCGAGTTCACCGTGGACCGAGCCAAGCCGTGGGCTGAGCCCATGGACCGGCTGACGTCAGTCGCCCAATCAGAGGCTGACACGTGTCCAGGCTGACGCAATAATTAATTTCCGAAAAAGAAAATGATTTATTAATTCGAAATAATGATTTCAGATTTTGATTCAAACTTCAAACGCTTATAACTTTTGCGTTTCAACTCCGATTTGAGTGATTCAAATTTCTAAATTTGTATAAAATTGAGATCTACCTAATAATGAATTTTATTTAATTTTTGGACTAAAGTTTTTCTCTGTAAAATTATTTAATTGATTATTTAAACTTTAAATAATTATAACTTTTGCATTTTAACTCCGAATTTGACGATTCCAGTTTCAAAAAATTCATAAAATTATGTTCTCTCTGTTTATGGATTTTATTTGGATATTTGGACACTTTTTGCCTATTGTTTATTCGTGTATTGCTATTTGCACGCTTTACGAGTAGACGTTGAAGTGCCGGAGGGATTCGAAGGAGAAGTATTGACTCAGGATCCAACTCAAGACCAAGAACAAGTACTTTTTGAAGTCAAGTTGTGCTTTGACCATGTTGATCCTATTTTGAAACTTATTTTGATTTAACTTATTGCATGCTAGTTCAATTAGAAAATACTTTATTTAAATATGGGAAATTAGATAAATGCCAAATTGCTGTATGACACCTTGATTAATTAAATATGTGCCATGACCCTTGTCACCCTAGTTGTGGTTTACTAGTTGGACATTACTAAATTGCCAACATGGGAGATTAGATCGTTGTAGTATGTTGCTTAGACCTGCTACGTGCTCATGACATGATTTTGGACAATCAAATGTTAATATTGACTTAATGATATATTGAACCTGTTTTGGAAAGGTATCATGTGATGTTGATGGCACGTGGTGTATGGTAATCAAGCGGGTTTGATAAATAGTTTTCGGCCGGGCATGTGGCAAGAATGATCAGTGGGCCGCTTGTGGCAATCGGGATGTTGATTTGGTTCTTCGTAGTCTTGCCCTGGTCACCCTAAGGACTTAACCTTGCAAGCCTTTGAACCGAGTCAATCTTGCAACCACATGTCTCAGAATGGGATGGACCTAGTTGATTAAGTTGCTAATAACGCACTGTGGGACCTCGGGAGGTCAACTACACCCTTTGTGTAAGTTGTACGGGGAGCGCATCTGGCCGAGGCTAGGTACCCATCTAACGGTTGATTGGCCTAAACTTCGCCTTAGCTAAGGGAAGGGTTAGTGTGCAATAACCGGGGAGGCTCACTTGTATTGTTAGAAGCTTCCGAAAGACTTTGTTACGGGAACTCGCCTTTGTGGTGTTTGACTGTATCTTGTGGGTAAAGTGCATAACCTCTGCAGAGTATACAATCTATTCGAATAGCCGTGTCCGCGGTATTGGACATCGCTCGGGAATTACAGTCAAGGGTTAGACTTTCATGAAAATATCTTGGACTTGAGAGGTTGGGTTTGGTTAAATAATGATGTTGATGGAAATGTGGGTTAGGATGGGAAAGATGTTTATTAAACTCCTTGAAAAGTTAGTTATGCTTTACTTGCTTCTCTTGCTTCCGAATCTACTTATGCTACTTGTCAAATGTCAAGTTTCTTGCAAATATACCTTGAGCTATTCCTTTGTATTAAGCCATGCATGTAGTATATTAGCTGCATTACGTGCATGACTTGCTTTGAGTACCAAGTACTCACCCTTGCCACAATACAACACAGTTGAAGAGGAGACTACACCGGCTTTGGAGGAGGAGCTCCAAGAGGAACCGTCTACTTAAGGAAGCGAGCCGGTCGGTTGCTGTGGTATACTTTGGATGGCTCCATGAAGTTATTTGATTTTCCGCTGCTACTATTTCTCTCTTAATAAGTTTAGCCATGAGGCGTATATTTGTAACTTGACCATAAGGTCGAGTAACCAGCTTGACTATTTAATTAAAGTACTTTATTAGTATCGAGTGGTATGATTGTGATATTTACCGATGTTAATCTCAGGTGCACTAAGCTGCGTTCCTGGACTAGTGCTGGATACACAGAGGGTCCGGATTTGCAGATTCGGGTCCCGACAGAGGTGGTATCAGAGCCATACTGACCGTAGGCTCAACCCTAGCTAGAATGGTCGTAGAGAGGTTAAAACCTATTTTCTAAAGGTTAAAAGTTTGTCAAGACAAGAAATGGCATCTCGACTTATCTCATTCTTTCTTTTCTTGTCTCTTGCTGAATTTTTCCTTACCTTGTCACGATTTAAAAATTTCGAGTTCTTACGTCAGCACTCTTGTGACAAATGGAGGGAGAGTTCAACTACGTCGATCTGGAGGTTGGTCACACCGCGGAACTTTGGCGTATGCTACAGACTCTCGGAGATTTTGAGAAGCCACAATACCAAGTGGAAGTGATCAGACAAGCAGGATTGGTCACGGCTTGTGACGTGAAGATTGTGGTGCCTGCTAGGAAGAAGGGCCCAGGCAATCGCCCGATACACTGCACTGCCAGGAGATCTACAATGCAGATGGGTATCCAAGAAGTATCACGACGAGCAATGCGGCACATTACCCGTATCTCCGCCAGAGAGTTGGAGAGCACGGTGTTCCGATATCACCCGTGCAGCAATAACCTTCTTGACCCGAAGGCTATTCAGGATGAGGATGCCATGGTCACACAGTTGGCACGACTTGTTGTCGCCCAGGAGGATGTACTCGATGATACAAGCAAGGAGCTACAGAAGGCCCGCAAGGAGATCATGACAGAGAAGAACAGATGGCGGGAAGCTCAAGAGTATGTGTCACACCTTCTGCAAAGGATTGGAGAGTTAGAGACGGCATTGTACGCACCAGAGCCAGAGCCAATGCTTGAGCTGCACGAGCTGCATCCGAGGAGCCGGAGCTTGAGGAGGACATCGCTTCTTCGACTACCACAGATGACCACGATTCTTTGGACATGGCAATCGTTTTGCGCCTATGCCGCAGCATCCGTATCCAGGCCGTGGAGGTTTTCACGATGAGTGAGCGTAGGTTCTATAGTGAGACTCCTTCGCCGAGTCGCGTCATAGAATAAAGAGTCACCCATTAGGCGTTAGACTCCAGTGTAGTTCGATTTGGATTTTCATTGCTTGCTGAGTGTGCAGTATGTGTTGCAAGGCCCCTAGGCATTGTAAGCAACCATACCATGTTACTATTGATTAAAATAATAAAGTTGGACTTTAAGTTACACCTTTCGCCCCGCATAAGCTCCATATTACTCATCTATTCCAGTTTCCCTCTCATCTCTGAAACCTTGGAGCAATCAACAGATGGTAAACACCCGCGGAAACCTTGGGGCAATGGGAGTGGTTCTCGCCCAACAGAAAACCCCAATGATGGAGCACCAGCACCGCCACTAGACATGTAGAATTTTGGAGCATTTCTTGCTGCTCAGACTCAGTTGATGCATGCCATGATGCAACAGATGCAACACGTCACTGCTCAGGCCACTGCTAATCAAGTTAATCTGGGACAATGCCAGAATACCAGACTGTCAGAATTCATGAGGACTCATCCACCCACTTTTTCTAGGAATGCCAATCCGTTGGAGGCTGATGATTGGTTAAGGTCAATTGAGAGGAAGCTACACATTGCTCAATGCATAGGAAATGAGAAGGTACTCTACGCTTCTCATCAGTTGGAAGGAACAGCCGCTGAATGGTGGGAGAACTTCGTACACGCAAGTGAACCCTCGTGACATCACCTGGGAGGAGTTCACACGGTGCATTCCGTCGAGATCACGTGCCTGAAGGAATCATGGATCTCAAGAAGGAGGAGTTCGAGCATCAAGCAAGGTAATCAGCCTTTGGCCGAATACGAACAAGTTCACACAACCAAGCTCGCTACGCACTGAGGATGTAGCGACAGATAAAGCCGCATAGCCTCGTTTCATGAAGGGACTAAACTCAGGATTGCAGTGGGATTGATCACCCACACCTTTCCATTTCCAAGAGCTGGTGAATAAGGCGCTTATTCTTGAGGACAAGCGCAAGGAACTGGATGAGAACGAGAAGCGCAGATGCAACAAAGCAGGATCATGCCAGGAACGCATAGCAGCGCGAGAGTTGCACCAAATCAATTTTTCAGATTCCAGCCACGAGAATGCAACAAGGACACCGTCACCGGCACCAAGACCCGTCAATCGTAACTACTGCACCCAGCCCCGCTAGAAACGCCGCTCGAGCGATCAACAAGGAACAAGTGAGACGTTGCTACAATCGCAACGAGCCAGGGCACTTTGCCAACAGCTTGTCCTAAGAAGACAGCGAGAGTGACCCCGATTCGCTTCAACTGGGATCCACACCAGCTAGGACGCCAAGACAGGAACCACACCCTGCATCGTGGTGAGAGGCCGAGTCAACCATGTCACCGCAGATGCACCGCAGAATTCTACGGACGTCATACTTTGGGTAAGTTACTTGTTAACTCAAGTACACCTGCTTGATTTTGTTTGATTCTGGAGCTTCGCATTCGTTTGTTTCACAAGGCTTTGCTGCTAGAAATGATTTGGGGATTGCAAGACTTAAATGCATGCTTTTAGTTCAAACCCCTGGTTCCGAACTCCGAACGAAAGAAGGATGTTATGGGGTGAGAATACTAATAGATGGGATAGAGTTCCTAGCGAACCTTATTATTTTGGAGACCCAGACCTTAGATGTCATTTTGGGAATGGATTGGTTATCCAAGCACAAGGCCGTATTGGATTGTGGAAGAAGGACCATCTCAGTTGAGAGCCCGTGTGGAAAGAAAGTGGAATTTCAAGCTACTGCCGTTAGAGATGGACAGTTGATAGTTAACAGTACCAAGGCAATCAGCATAGAGGATTTCTCAGTAGTGAATTAGTACCCAGATGTTTTTCCTGAAGATCTATCTGGTATGCCGCCAGACAGGGACATAGAGTTTGTGATAGAGCTTGTACCTGGTACAGCGCCGATAGCAAAGAGACCTTACCGGATGTCCACCGAAGAATTGGTAGAAATGAAAAAGCAACTTGAAGAGTTAATGGAGAAAGGATTTATCAGACCGAGTTCGTCGCCGTGGGGAGCACCAGTTTTGTTTGTCAAGAAGAAGGATGGAAGTTTCAGGATGTGCATTGATTACCGTGCACTCAACGAAGTCACCGTGAAGAATAAGTACCCGCTACCCAGGATCGATGATTTGTTTGATCAGCTGAGAGGAGCCGGAGTTTTCTCCAAAATTGATCTAAGATCGGGATACCATCAGTTGAAGATCCGATCAGAGGATATTCCGAAGACCGCATTCTCGTCAAGATATGGACATTACGAGTTTACAGTTATGTCCTTTGGATTGACGAATGCGCCAGCATATTTCATGAATATGATGAATAAGGTGTTCATGGAATATTTGGACAAGTTTGTCGTTGTGTTCATAGATGATATCCTAATCTACTCCAAGACAGAGGATGAACATGCCGAACACTTGAGGCGAGTATTGGAAAAGCTGAGGGAACAACAACTCTTCGCCAAGTTCAGTAAGTGTGATTTTTGGAAGGACAAGGTGGAATTCCTCGGACATGTAATGACCGCAGAAGGAGTCAGCCAGAGACCCAAGCAAGGTAGAAGTCGTGTTACATTGGGAGCGGAAAACCGTAACCCAGATCCGGAGTTTCCTTGGAATGGCAGGTTACTATCGCCGTTTCATTGAAGGCTTTTCGACAATTGCGAAACCTCTCATGCAATTGCTGAAAAAGGAGAAGAAGTTTGCATGGACGCCAGAGTGCGAGAAAGGATTTCAAGAACTGAAGACGAGATTGACATCAGCACCAGTGTTGGTTCTACCGGACGTCAATCAAAGCTTTGATATTTATTGTGACGCATCGCGCCAAGGACTTGGATGTGTACTGATGCAGATTGGAAAGGTCGTCGCTTATGCATCAAGGCAGTTGAGGCCGCATGAGGAGAATTACCTGACACATGACCTAGAGTTAGCTGCCGTAGTGCATGCCTTGAAGATATGGCGTCACTATCTGATCGGGAACAGATGTGAAGTGTACACGGATCATAAGAGCCTTAAGTACATATTCACCGAGTCGGATCTGAATATGAGGCAGAGGAGATGGTTAGAGTTGATCAAGGACTACAATGTTGGGATCCATTACCATCCCGGGAAGGCCAACGTAGTAGCCGATGCTCTGAGTCGGAAAAGCCATACCGTGAGTATATTGCTAGCCACAAGTCAGGATGAGTTATGTGAGGATTTCCAGAGAATGAAGATTGAGGTGGTACCTAGCGGATTCTTGGCCGCATTAGAAGTAAAGCCTACCCTAGAGGATCAGATCCGAGAAGGATGTATGATGATGACAAGATCCGCAGGATCAGGTCCATCAAGGAGGAAGGCAAGGCAGAGGACTTCAAGTTGGATGAGCAAGGCACGTTATGGATGAAGGATCGCATTTGTGTGCCGAACAAAAAGGAGCTGAAGCAGTTGATTCTAGAAGAAGCCCATGACTCCAAGTATTCAATTCATCCTGTAAGCGCCAAGATGTATCAGGATTTGAAGGGAAGATTCTGGTGGCCGAGCATGAAGCGTGAAGTTGCCGAGCATGTTGCATTGTGCGACGTATGCCAGAGAGTCAAGGCAATGCATCAGAGACCAGCAGGATTGTTGCAAACTGAAAATACCTGAGTGGAAGTGGGAGGAAATCGGAATGGATTTCGTTACCGGTTTGCCTAAGACTCAAGGAGGTTATGACTCCATATGGGTTATAGTGGATCGCTTGACCAAAGTAGCCCACTTTATCCCCGTGAAGACCACTTACTCGGGAGATAAATTAGCAGAGTTGTACATGATCAGGATCGTCTGTTTGCACGGAGTGCCAAAGAGGATTGTATCGGACAGAGGTACCCAATTTACCTCAAGGTTCTGGAATAAATTGCATGAAGCTATGGGAACCCGTTTGAACTTCAAGATGACTTATCATCCACGCACGGATGGACAGACCGAAAGAGTCAATCAGATTACGGAAGATATGCTAAGAGCGTGTGCATTGGCTTATGCTACCTCTTGGGATAAGAGCTTGCCGTGATGCCGAGTTCAGATTACAACAATAGTTACCAGGCTAGTTTACGATGTCACCTTTTGAGGCATCAGATGGTCGACTGTCGGACGCCATTGAACTGGAATAGAGACAGTGAACGCCGTGTCTTTGGGCCGATATTCTTCAAGAAGTCAAGAACAGATTGCCATGATCAGGAGAGATTGAAGATAGCCCAATCACGGCATAAGAGTTATCTTGACAACCGTCGCCGAGACCTGAGTTTCAACGAGAAGATTTCGTGTATCTCGAGTCACACCGCTCGAGGAGTTAAGAGGTTTCATGCCAAAGGGAAACTTCGCACCCGTTATGTTGGACCATTTAAGATTTTGAGCCGCAGAGGCGAAGTTGCTTACTACCGGAGTTGCCACGATGCGTTGGTGAGTACATGACGTGGTCCACGTGTCCCAGTTGAAGAAGTGTCTCCGAGTACCTGAGGAACAGACACCGCTAGAGTCAATTGAGTTGCAAGAAGATTTGACTTACAAGGAGCATCCTGTGAGGATTCTTGACACCATGGATCGAGAAACGAGGAACAAGTCAACCCGTTTCTGTAGAGTTCAGTGGAGCAACCACGCGGAGAGTGAAGCAACTTGGGAACACGAAGAGGATTTGAGGAAAGAGTTTCCGAACCTATTCCTTAGTTAGCCCTGAATCTCGGGGACGAGATTCTGTTAAGGGGGGAGGTTTGTAACACCCCAATTTTTACTTTTCATGAAATTAAGTACTATTTTGCACATTTGTGAATTTTTGGAATTTTATGGAATTTATTTGGATTTAATTTGAATTTATTCCATATTAAAATAATTAAAGAATTAAACTTTGCAAATAAAATTTGTTGGAAATATTTTATTTGAGTCCAAAATGTTCCAAAATATTTTCCAGAATTTTTCTGGAATTTTTCTGAGTATTTTGCTATTTTTCTTGAATTAAATAAATTATGGGGAATTATTTTAAATATTAAATCGCTGGAAATTCGGGTTGGGTCAAGTACTGTTCATCCGACCGAGTCGGAACCCGAGTCGGACTCGAGTCCGACCTGAGCCAGTTGACTCGACCAAACCTGCTTCTAACCTTAATCGATCGCGACCGTTGGATCGGGATCCAACGGCCAAGATCGCCCCGCACGGTTCGAGTCGTGAATCGGATCGAATCCGGTTCGACCGTGCGATCGTGGCCGTTGATCGCGCCCGCGGTGGGCCGATCGGCCGTAAATGCGTCCCCAGCCGGATCAGAGCGGACTCCGCCGCGTAGCGCGCCAGCGCCGTGTGGGTTTAGGTTTCCGGATTCCACGCGAAGCCGAGGCTATTTAATGCCCGGTCACACCGAGGACCACCTTGACCTTGGCGATCGTTGCCTAGCCGCCGCCGCCGCGATGCCTCGACGCGCCCGCAATCGCCGCCGCGAGTTGTTCTTCTCCTCCGCCACGGTTTTGGCTTCCGCCGTCGAGCCGACTCGCCACGTTTGGGCTCTGATTCGAGTTCCGGATCGAGACGCACCGAAGAGAGAACTCACCCACGGAGAAGCCCGAATCGCCGCCGCCGTGGTCATCGCCCTCGGCACCGGTGAACCCGCCGCCGCGAAGCCATCGCCGCCCCGGAAGCTCGGTGAACCGTCCGATCTAGATCGAATCTACCGAGTGAGCCCACGTTCTCCCCCAAACCCTGGAACCAGATCAGATCCGGACCGTTGGATCAAGATCCAACGGCCCACGATCACCACGTTCGGTAGCAGCGTTAACGTAGGGTTAGATCTGGACCGTCTGATCTAGATCGAACGGCCCACGATCACCGTGTAGTTTTCAACGTGTTAACCCTGGATCTGATCACGGCCGTTGATTTTCAAATCAACGGACTCGATCGTGCCACGTGTCCGAGGAGCCGAGCCGCCGCGCCCACGCGCGCGTGTGTGGGTCACTGACACGCGGGGCCCGCATGTTAGCGACCCAGCCAAACTGCACCATGACGTCACGCTGACGTCATGGCGCTCAAGATGTCGTGGCCGTCCCAGCCGGCGTCGACGCCAAAGAATGACGTCACCGATGGAGTCCCACCTGCCGCCGTAGGTCGAGCCCCGCTGACGTCAGCAGTGACGTCACCCGAGGGGACTCACCTGTCAGCGACACATGGAATCGTGGACCGAGTTCACCGTGGACCGAGCCAAGCCGTGGGCTGAGCCCATGGACTGGCTGACGTCAGTCGCCCAATCAGAGGCTGACACGTGTCCAGGCTGACGCAATAATTAATTTCCGAAAAAGAAAATGATTTATTAATTCGAAATAATGATTTCAGATTTTGATTCAAACTTCAAACGCTTATAACTTTTGCGTTTCAACTCCGATTTGAGTGATTCAAATTTCTAAATTTGTATAAAATTGAGATCTACCTAATAATGAATTTTATTTAATTTTTGGACTAAAGTTTTTCTCTGTAAAATTATTTAATTGATTATTTAAACTTTAAATAATTATAACTTTTGCATTTTAACTCCGAATTTGACGATTCCAGTTTCTAAAAATTCATGAAATTATGTTCTCTCTGTTTATGGATTTTATTTGGATGATTGGACACTTTTTGCCTATTGTTTATTCGTGTATTGCTATTTGCACGCTTTACGAGTAGACGTTGAAGTGCCGGAGGGATTCGAAGGAGAAGTATTGACTCAGGATCCAACTCAAGACCAAGAACAAGTACTTTTTGAAGGCAAGTTGTGCTTTGACCATGTTGATCCTATTTTGAAACTTATTTTGATTTAACTTATTGCATGCTAGTTCAATTAGAAAATACTTTATTTAAATATGGGAAATTAGATAAATGCCAAATTGCTGTATGACACCTTGATTAATTAAATATGTGCCATGAACCTTGTCACCCTAGTTGTGGTTTACTAGTTGGACATTACTAAATTGCCAACATGGGAGATTAGATCGTTGTAGTATGTTGAATAGACCTCCTACGTGCTCATGACATGATTTTGGACAATCAAATATTAATATTGACTTAATGATATATTGAACCTGTTTTGGAAAGGTATCATGTGATGTTGATGGCACGTGGTGCATGGTAATCAACTGGGGTTTGATAAATAGTTTTTAGGGGCATGTGGCAAGAATGATCAGTGGGCCAGGTTGTAGCCTTTGGGGATGTTGATTTGGTTCTTCGGGTAGTCTTGCCCTGGTCACCCTAAGGACTTAACCTTGCAAGCCTTTGAACTGAGTCAATCTTGCAACCACATGTCTGTAATGGGACGGACCTAGTTGATTAAGTTGCTAATAACGTACCTGTGGGACCTCAGGAGGTCTACTACACCCTTTGTGTAAGTTGTACGGGGGAGCGTACCGGGGTTGAGGCCAGGTACCCATCTAACGGTTGATTGGCCTAAACTTCGCCTTAGCTAAGGGAAGGGTTAGTGTGCAATAAACGGGGAGGCTCACTTGTATTGTTAGAAGCTTCCGAAAGACTTTGTTACGGGAACTCGCCTTTGTGGTGTTTGACTGTATCTTGTGGGTAAAGTGCATAACCTCTGCAGAGTGTACAATCTATTCGAATAGCCGTGTCCGCGGTATTGGACATCGCTCGGGAATTACAGTCAAGGGTTAGACTTTCATGAAAATATCTTGGACTTGAGGGGTTGGGTTTGGTTAAATAATGATGTTGATGGAAATGTGGGTTAGGATGGGAAAGATGTTTATTAAACTCCTTGAAAAGTTAGTTATGCTTTACTTGCTTCTACTGCTTTCAAATCTACTTATGCTACTTGTCAAATGCTGTTTACTGCAAATATACCTTGAGCTATTCCTTTGTATTAAGCCATGCATGTAGTATATTAGCTGCATTCTGTGCATGACTTGCTGAGTACCAAGTACTCACCCTTGCCACAATACAACACCAGTTGAAGAGGAGACTACACCAGCTTTGGAGGAGGAGCTCCAAGAGGAACCGTCTACTTAGGGAGCGAGCCCGATCGGTTGCCTGTGGTATCTTTGGATGGCGCCAATGGGTTATTTGATTTTCCGCCGCTACTATTTCTCTCTTAATAAGTTTTGCCTCATGAGGCGATATTTGTAACTTGACCATAAGGTCGAGTAACCAGTTTGACTATTTAATTAAAGTACTTTATTAGTATCGAGTGGTATGATTGTGATATTTACCGATGTTAAGACTGTGTGCACTAGCGCGTTCCTGGACTAGTGCTGGATACACAGAGGGTCCGGATTTGCAGATTCGGGTCCCGACAATGTTGAGCCCATTCTTTTGAAATTATGTTGTTTCAAAGTATTGCATGCTAATTTAATTAGAATTTATGTTGGTTAATTTTGGGATTAGTTAAATACCTAGTTGCTGTATGACATCTCGATGTATATAATTGTATGCCATGAACCCCTTGTCATCCTAGTTGTGGATTATTTAGTTGGACATTATTAAATTGCCAACATGGGTAATTAAACCATTGTAGTATATTGCTTAGACCTGCCACGTAGTCACAACATGATTTTGGATAATTACGTGTGAACATTGACAATGACATATGGAACATATTTTTGAGAAGTGTCATGTGTTATTGATGTTGTTATCGATGGCACGTGGTGCATGGTAATCAATTGGAGTTTGATAAATAGATTTAGACCGGGGCATGTGGCAAGAATGATCGGGTGGGCCAGTTGTGGCACCGGGGATGTTGATTTGGTTCTTCGGGTAGTCTTGCCCTGGTCACCCTAAGGACTTAACCTTGCAAGCCTTTGAACTGAGTCAAACGTGCAGGCCACGCCGCTGGCGCTCAGTTCCCAAGGTCACCTAGTGGTCTGTCCCACCACACAGAGGGTCAAGGGCTTTTAATGCGTATCATGTGCATTAAATGGAGGTAATGAAGGCCACGGTGTGACGGCGCGTGTTCCCAACGCGCGCATTTATTACGGGTGATGTCATGGTGAAATCTCCCCCCTGGCAAGGCGTGCGGAGCCGGCAGGCACATGGGTCCCGAGGCCGGGGCAAAGTCGGCTGTGTCAGAAGCTTTAAGTGCAACTCAAGAATAGTGACAGGTTCATTAAATGCGGTATGGTAGTGTAATAAGTGTGGTACAATGATGTAAGTTCCCCAGGTGCCCCAGCTAGCCGAAGTATAAAAGGGAGCCGGGGTGCATGGGAGAGAGGGGAGATCATTTTTTTCGGCGGGTCGTTGTTTTTAGTTTCCCTCAAGAACACAAGCAAGAATACACAGACAGGACTAGGGCTATTACTCTCAGGAGGGCCCGAACATGGATAAACCTAAGTGTCCCCTTGCAAGCTTCGCCACGGATCCCTCTTCTCCATCTCTCGTGTGATCTCCACGAAAGCCCCCTGTCCGAACTTCATATACACCTGATCCAGAGGTGTCTGTTGGCTCTTACGCCGACAGCAGGTACTTGGAGGTTTCGAGAGGACACTTTACCAGGGGACCACCATAGTGCAGGCTGGATTGGTCACGGCATGGGACGTCAAGATCACAGTGTACGCTCGAGAGAAGACAAAGTTCAATCGCCCATGCTACTTCACAGCCAGGAGGTCTACATTTGTGATGCCCTAGAATTTGAGAGCGATCCTAGGGTTTTCTTTCTTGGTTGTTCCGGAAAGAAAGAGGGTTTTGTCGGGGAATGAAATAATTGAAGAATATGCGGCAATTTAATATTAAAAATTGGAGTTTTGGGCTAGTTTCCGCTGGGCTGAGGCAACCTGGGCCTGGGCCGGGAATTTCTTTTTCCCCCTTTCCTCCCCATGCCTTGGTGGGCCGGCCCACCACCCGCCTTTAAGTGGCGCCCCTCCCCTTTGGCCGGCCACCTCCCCCCGTTGCCCTAGGGCGCCTCCCCTTCCTCCCCCTAGCAGCCGCCACCCTCTCCTCTTCCTCCCCTGCGTGGTGGCTCAAGATCCACCACGAAACGCGAAGGAGAAAGCGAGAAGGGATCCGTGGAGGCGTGGAGGATGAGCAGATTTCAGATTCGGGGTTCATCGCGTGCTTTCCGTGGATTCTCGAGGAAGGACTCTAGGTAAATTTCCAGAATTTTACCCCCTATTCTACCTAAGATTAGGAGTGTTTTAGATCTGGTGGTGTTTGGTTTGGATGGAATTTGATGGGGGAGAAGGGTAGTTGTTCACGTGGTGCTGTTTCTGAGAGGGGAGATTGTGCAGCGCGGATTGTTTCGCGGTTTAAGTGGCATAGATGATTTTTCCTGCAAAAACCTATAACTAGAACGTTGTAGACAACGTCGAGACCTAGCTTCTATATTTTTTTCAGAATATTTGGGCCGTCTGTCTGAGAGTTATCTCTGTTGGAAGATGACGAACAGAATCTGGAAACAGATTTCGTCCACTGTGTTGGACGGTTGTTTAGGCATATTTAACAGCAGAATTGAAATTTTTGACCTTCATGAAAGTTGTAGATCTCGTCAATATCTAGCTACTGTAATTTTTCTGTATTTTTATGAACAGTAGAAAAAAGATACGAAATTGGGAAGAGAGGGTGCTGCTGTTCGATCCGGACAGATCGGGGTTTTTGGCGTTTAAATGGGATCGGGGAGTAGGAAGCGTGTGTTTGAATTGTGTGATGAATTGTGATGTCGCTATGTACTGAAATAATGTTTGTTCATGTGGTGCCACTGCTGGGCGTAACTAGGTTCTTCGCCCACGTCGGTAAAGGCAAGTGGAAGCAGTTGTATTGTTAATCTATACATTGTTGTTTGATTCGCCTTCACTATAAACTCCAATTACAGCAATCATACATGGTTTAATCACTTGCTTTGAGGATTGAAATATCTTGACTGGTATTGTGATGTTGTGGTTTAGCTATGAATCAAGAGTAAGGTGAAGAATGATGTTGTTTACCGGATGAATTGTCTAAACATTTCATCTCTATGATATTTGTTTTCTATCCATGCTATATGATATGAAAACGTGTGGACTCAGTGGGAGAGGTTATGAATGAATTCATGCATGAAGCATTAACTGCATAATCATGCATTGGAAGTTTGTCGACCTTGATTAATGCGGCCGATCTGCAGTACAACACCGTGTGTTCCTGAGAAAGGGCATGGTGAGGAGGAACATGGCATAAGCATGTGCATCAATCATATGCATTTCTTGAAGTGGTGTGGACTCTTTGATGTGGTATTGTATATGAGGAATGTGGAATGCTAAATATATGGTGGATGTTTTATTTGTATTAGTTGTTCCGCTTCTTTGAGATTACCCAATCTCACTACTTCTTTGTTTTGATGTTTTCGTGTAGCGCACGTGAGTCGTAAGCATGAAGGGTGGGCTAGCAACACAATAAATTTTACGATGTCATCACGACTCACATGAACTAGTGTTTTATATAATTCTTTAGTCAAGCTAAAATTTTATTACACCTGCACCCATTGTTGTCCCCTTTAAACTTGTTCTCCTTTATGGTTGTCCCTTTAGAGATGTGTTATGTTTATGGTTGATTCCTGGTTGATTTAGACTTGTTGTCTCTAGTATTGATGTCGTGATATTATTCCTATTTGAATTGCTTATCATGGACCTTGTTTTTATGAATTGCTTCCGTATTATCCTGTTTTAGGGGAAATGCTGTCGAATTTTTCTTGTACAGCAGTTTAGATTTATGGGGTGTTACAACATTTGAGATGGGAATCCAGGAGGTGTCACGCCGGGCTGTGAGGCACATTGCTCGCACCTATTCCCAAGAGCTGGAAGGCACAGTGTTTCGTCACCACCTACGCTAAGACAACAGGATCGAGCGGGAGCCGATTGAAGATGAAGATGTCACCGTCACACACTTGGCCAGGTTCGTCGTCGCGCAGGAGGATGCACTTGATGATACGGTGCAGGAGCTGCAGAAGGCCCGTGAGGAGGTCAAGAAAGAGAAGAAGAGTCTGCAGGAAGTTCGATAGTATATGTCTCATCTTCTGCGAAGGATCGACGAGTTAGAAATGGCGTTGTACGGACAGGAGCCAGAGCCAGTACTGGAGCTGCACGAGCCAGATCCCGAGGAGCCGCAGCCCGAGCCACAGCCTGAGCCTGAGGATGATGCCGTTTCTTCGACAACTGCCATTGTGGGGCATGGTGATCGCTTCGCACTTATGCCGCTGCATCCACCAAAAGGAGGCAGTGGAGGTTTTCTCGATGAGTGATCGTATGTTTTGCAGTTGAGACTCCTTAGCCGAGTCGCGTATTAGAATAAAGAGTCACCCTTAGAGGCGTTAGACTCCAGTGTGTTAGTCGACTTGGATTTTCATTGCTTACTGAGTGTGCAATATGTGTTGCAAGGCCCCTAGGCATTTTAAGCAACCATACCTAGTTATTATTGATTAGTTAATAAAGTTGGATTTTGAGTTACACCTTTTCCCCGTATAAGTTTCCCTACTACTTGTCTATGCTTGTTTCCCTCTCATCTCTAAAACCTTGGAGTAATCGACAGATGGTGAACACCCGCGGAAACCTTGGAGGCAACGGGAGTGGTTCTCGCCTCGCAGTGAACCCCAATGATGGAGCACCTACACCCCAACTAGCACCGCCAGTTGACATGCAGAACTTTGGAGCCTTTCTTGCTGCACAGACACAACTGATGCATGCCATGATGCAGCAGATGCAGCACATCACCGCTCAGGCCACTGCTAATCAAGTCAATTAAGGACAGCGTCAGGGTTCAAGGTTGTCAGAGTTCATGAGGACTCATCCGCCCACCTTCTCTGGAAACGCCAATCCACTAGAGGCGGATGATTGGTTAAGGTCAATTGAGAGGAAGTTGCATATTACCCAATGTGTGGGAAATGAGAGGGTACTCTACGCCACTCATCAATTGGAAAGAACTGCAGCTGAATGGTGGGAGAACTTCTGCACCACGCGGGAGAACCCACATGATATCACCTAGGAGGAATTTACCGCTGCATTTCGCCAGTACCAGGTGCCAGAAGGAATAATGGACTTAAAGAAGGAAGAATTCAGGGCATTGAAGCAAGGTAATCAACCGGTGGCTGAATACCTGGACAAGTTCACACAGCTTGCGCTCTGGCGCGGAGGGCGTAGCGACGGCAGACAAACCGAGGCAGTCGCTTCACGAAGGGGTGAACTCTGGATTGCAGGTGGGACTTATCACCCACACCTTCCCAGATTTTCAGGAGCTTGTCAACAAGGCGCTCATTCTTGAGGACAAGCGCATGGAACTGGATGAGAACCGGAAGCGCAGAATGCAATAGTAGGGATCACGCCAGGGATCGCAGCAGCGTTTGAGGGTTGCGCCGAATCAGTTTTTCAGATTCCAGTCGCAGAATGCAGCAAGGACACCGTCGCCAGCACCGAGGCCTGCTAACCAGGGTTACCAGACACCAGCTCCGGCCAGAAATGCCGCTTCAGGCAGTCAACAATGAGCAATGAGATGATGCTACACATGCAACGAGCAAGGGCACTTCTCCAACAGTTGCCCTAAGAAGACAGCAGGAGTGACCCCAGTCCGCTTCAATCTGGGATCCACACCAGCCAGGACCCCCGCACCAGGAGCAAACCGAGGGATGGCACAGCCAGGAACCGCACTCCAGACCGTGGTAAGAGGCTGAGTCAATCACGTGACTACAGATGCACTTCAGAATGCTACGGACGTCGTACTGGGTAAGTTACTTGTCAACTTAGTACCTGCAATAGTTTTGTTTGACTCTGGAGCTTCGCATTCGTTTGTTTCTCAAGGCTTTGCTGCTAAAAATGATTTGGAGATTGCAAGACTTAAATGCATGCTTCTAGTTCAAACCCCTGGTTCCGAACTCCAAACTAAAGTAGGATGTTCTGGGGTAAGAATATTAATAGATGGGGTAGAGTTCCTAGCGAACCTTATTATACTGGAAACCCAGACCTTAGATGTTATCTTGGGAATGGATTGGTTATCCAAGCACAAGGCCGTGCTGGATTGTGGGCGAAGGATTATCTCAGTTGAGGGCCCATGCGGAAGGAAAGTGGAATTTCAAGCGACTGCCGTTCGTGATGGACAGTTGATGGTCAACAGTACAAAGGCAATCAGCATAGAGGATGTCTAAGTGGTGAACGAGTATCCAGATGTTTTTCCTGAAGATTTACCTGGTATGCCACCAAACAGAGACATAGAGTTCGTGATAGAGTTAGTACCTGGAACAGCCCCGATAGCAAAGATACCCTATCGGATGTCAACCGAGGAGTTAGTAGAGATGAAGAAGTAGATCGAGGAGTTGATGGAAAAATGATTCATTAGACCGAGTTCGTCGCCGTGGGGAGCGCTAGTTCTGTTCGTCAAGAAGAAGGACGGGAGTTTCAGGATGTGCATTGATTACCGTGCACTCAATGAAGTCACCGTGAAGAACAAGTATCCGCTACCCAGGATCGATGACCTGTTTGACCAGTTGAGAGGAGCTGGAGTTTTCTCCAAGATTGATTTGAGGTCAGGATACCACCAGTTGAAGATTCGATCAGAGGATATTCCGAAGACCGCATTCTCGTCAAGATATGGACATTACGAGTTTACTGTTATGTCCTTCGGTCTGACGAATGCGCCAGCTTACTTCATAAATATGATGAACAAGGTTTTTATGAAATACCTGGATAAGTTTGTCGTTGTGTTCATAGATGATATCTTAATTTACTCCAAGTCAAGAGAAGAGCACGCAGAACATCTGAGACTAGTTTTGGAGAAGCTGAGAGAACAGCAACTCTTCGCCAAGTTCAGTAAGTGTGATATTTGGAAAGACAAGGTGGAGTTTCTTGGACACGTGATGACCGTAGAAGGAGTCGCTGTTGATCCAAGCAAAGTAGAAGCTGTGTTACATTGGGAACAGCCGAAGACGGTGACCCAGATTCGGAGTTTTCTGGTGATGGCAGGTTACTACCGCCGCTTCATTGAAGGCTTTTCGACAATTGCGAGACCTCTTACGCAATTGTTGAAAAAGGAGAAGTTTACATGGACGCCGGAGTGCGAAAAAGATTTTCAAGAGCTGAAGAAACGATTGACATCAACTCCGGTGTTAGTTCTACCAGACGTCAATCAAAGCTTCGATATTTATTGTGATGCATCGCGCCAAGGACTTGGATGCATGTTGATGCAAAACCGGATGGTTGTTGCATATGCATCAAGGCAGCTGAGGCCGCATGAAGAGAACTATCCGACACATGACTTAGAGTTAGTAGCTGTAGTGCATGCCTTGAAGTTGTGGCGACACTACCTGATTGGCAATAAATGCGAAGTGTATACGGACCATAAGAGTCTTAAATACATCTTCACCCAATCGGATCTGAATATGAGGCAGAGGAGATGGTTAGAATTAATCAAGGACTACAATGTTGGGATCCATTATCATCCCGGGAAGGCCAATGTGGTGGCTGATGCCTTGAGTCGGAAAAGCCATACCGTGAATATGTTGATCACCGCAAGTTCGGATGAGTTATGCAAGGAGTTTCAGAGGATGCAGATTGAAGTGATACCGAAAGGATTCTTGGCTGCATTGGAGGTGAAGCCTACCTTAGAAGGCCAGATCCGAGATGGACAGAAGGACGATGACAAGGTCCAGCGAATCAAGTCCAAGATAGAGGAAGGCAAGGCGAAAGGCTTCAAGCTGGATGAGCAAGGCACATTGTGGATGAAGGACCGCATTTGTGTGCCGGACAAAAAGGAGCTGAAGTAGTTGATTCTGGAGGAAGCCCATGACTCCAAGTATTCCATTCACCCGGGAAGTGCCAAGATGTATCAAGACCTGAAGGAAAGATTCTGGTGGCCGAGTATGAAACGTGAAGTTACCGAACATGTTGCATTGTGCGACACATGTCAAAGAGTCAAGGCAATGCATCAAAGGCCAGTAGGATTACTGCAGTCGCTGAAGATACCTGAGTAGAAGTGGGAGGAAATCGAAATAGACTTCATCACCGGTTTGCCTAAGACTCAAGGAGGGTATGACTACGTATGGGTTATAGTGGATCGCTTGACTAAGGTCGCCCATTTCATACCAGTAAAGACCACTTACTCGGGAGATAAATTAGTAGAGTTGTACATGACCAGGATCGTCTGTTTGCACGGAGTGCCAAAGAAGATTGTTTCGAACATAGGTACCCAATTTACCTCGAGATTCTGGAATAAGCTGCATGAAGCCATGGGGACCCGTTTGAACTTCAGTACAGCATATCATCCGTAGACAGATGGACAGACTAAAAGAGTTAATCAGATTTTGGAGGATATGCTAAGAGCTTGTGCATTGGCGTATGCTACCTCTTGGGATAAGAGCACATCGTATCTTTGAGTTCAGCTACAATACTTGATTATCGAGGCACTGAGATGTCACCTTTTGAGGCATTGTTTGGTCGCCTATGTCGAACGCCATTGAACTGGAATGAGACAGGTGAACGCCGTGTCTTTGGGCCGGACATTCTTCAAGAAGCCGAAGAGCAGATCGCCATGATCAGAGAAAGATTGAAGATCACCCAATCGAGGCAAAAGAGCTACACCAATAATCGCCGCCGGGATCTGAGTTTTGAACCGGAAGATTTTGTATACCTTAGGGTTACACCTCTCAAGGGAGTTAAGAGATTCCACGCCAAAGGAAAACTCGCACCCCGGTATGTCGGGCCACTTAAGATTTTGAGCCGCAGAGGTGAAGTTGCTTACCAGTTGGAATTACCGCAAACATTAGTGGGAGTGCATGATGTGTTCCATGTGTCACAACTGAAAAAGTGTCTTCGAGTACCAGATGAGCAGACACCGCTAGAGACAATCGAGCTGCAGGAAGATCTGACCTACAGGGAGCACCCCGTCAAGATTCTGGACACCATGGATCGAGAGACGAGAAATAAATCGACACGTTTCTGCAGAGTTCAGTGGAGCAACCATGCAGAGAGCGAAGCAACTTGGGAGCACGAGGAGGATTTGAAGAGTGAGTTTTCGAACCTATTCTTTAGTTAGCCCTGAATCTCGGGGATGAGATTCTGTTAAGGGGGGAGGTTTGTAACACCCCAATTTTTTCTTTTCATAAGTTTGAATGTTATTTTGCACTTTTGTGAATTTTTGGAATTTTCTGGAATTTATTTGGATTTAATTTGAATTTACTCCTTTTTGAAATAATTAAAGAATTTAAATTTATAAATAAAATTTTGTTGAAAATAATTTATTTGAGTCCGAAATGTCTCAAAGTATTTTCCAGAATTTTTCTGTAATTTTTCTGATTAATTTGCTATTTTTCTTGAATTATTTGAATTTCTAGAAATTATTTTAATTATTTAAATCGCTGAGAAATGCCGAGTGGGTTTGTACTGTTCATGCGACCGAGCCTGAGTCAGACCCGAGTCCGAGTTCGACCCGAGCCAGCCGCGCACGCGGTTCGGTCCAACCGCGTCGCGCCCGAACCCCAGCCGCGTGACCGTTGGATCTTGATCCGACGGCCACCGTTGCGCCACGTCGCCCAATCCGAATCCCATTCGGATTCCGCCGCCGCAGCCGGGTGGTCCTCGGTTTCCGCGATTTTCACAAAAGCCGAGGCCGCTATTTAAAGCGCCGTCGCCACCATCGTGTAGCCCTCTTCCGTGCGCACCCGTAGCCCTAACCCATCGAGCTCAATCCGCCGTGGTCGCGCCGCAATCGCTCGCCGTAGTTGGATTAGATTTCTTCCGCAGTTTTCCACTGTTTCCGCCGCCGTCCGCCATCCTCTGCCGTCACCGAGCCAAGATCCGGTACCGCAAGGACAAGACGCATCGGAGGCTACCATCCACTTCGCCGGAACACGCCCTCAACGCTGTTCCCCGTGTTGTCGTCTCCGTCCCCGGCAACCCAGCTCCGACGCGCGCCATCGCCGGACCGCGAGCTCTATCCACCGTCGGATCTTCATCGCACGTTCACGGTGAGTCCACGTCATCCCTTTGACCATAGAAACCAAGTTAGATGTAGACCGTTGGATCTAGATCCAATGACCCACGTTCGTCCACGTCACCGTAACGGAATCCACGTTACGGTGCTTAGATCTAATCTCAGCCGTTGATTTTGGATCCAACGCACGAGATTGAGCCACGTAGCCGCGCACCGCACCGTGCTTGGATAGATCTCAGCCGTTAGATCAAGATCGTACTTTTAGGGTTAGATACGTTGTAACATTAGATCTGATCTGGACCGTTGATTTTCAAACCAATGGCCCAGATAACGCTACGTGTCAGGTAATTGGAACGACGCGGTCAGCGGAGCGTCGCCCGGTCGCCGCTGACATCACGCGTGACGTCACATCGGGCCGGCGTGTCAGCGGGACAGCCAACAGCACCATGACGTCACCGTTGACGTCACGGTGGGGCCCGCGTGTCAGTACCGTGTAGCCGAGGCGCGGTGACGTCACGCTGACATCATCCGAGGGGTCCCACATGTCAGTGAGACATGTCCCCGTGGGCCGGGTCCACAGTAGATCCGAGCCGTGCCGTGGGCCGGGTCCACGGACCCGAGGCGACGTGGCGACTTCTGATTGGTCCACGTGTCCTGCTGATGCAATAAATTGATTTTCTAATAGAAAAACAAATAAATTAATTCGGTTTATTGATTTAGTTGAATTTTCAAACTTCAAACGCTTATAACTTTTGCGTTTTAACTCCTATTTGAACGATTCTAGTTTCTAAATTTGTATAAAATTGAGATCTACTTAAATATGAATTTTAATTAATTTTTGGACATGAATTTTTTCTCTGTTTGTGTTTAATTATTAGATTCTTTAAACTTTAAACAATTATAACTTTTGCATTTTAACTCCGATTTGGGCGATTCCAATTTCTAAAAATTCGTAAAATTATGCTCTTTCTGTTTATGGACTTTATTTGATGTTTTGAGTAATGTGCATGTGCTATTTTATTTATGTATTGCTATTTGCACGCATTACGAGTAGACGTTGAAGTACCCGATGGCTTCGAAGGAGAAGTGTTGACCCAGGAGACATCTCAAGACCAAGAACAAGTACTCTTTGAAGGCAAGTTGTGCTTTGACCATGTTGAGCCCATTATTTTGAAATTATGTTGTTTCAAAGTATTGCATGTAATTTAATTAGAATTTATGTTGATTAATTCTGGGATTAGTTAAATACCTAGTTGCTGTATGACACCTCGATGTATATAATTGTATGCCATGAACCCCTTGTCACCCTAGTTGTGGATTATTTAGTTGTACATTATTAAATTGCCAACATGGTTAATTAGACCGTTGTAGTATATTGCTTAGACCTGCCACGTAGTCACAACATGATTTTGGATAGTTACGTGTTAACATTGACTTAATGACATATGGAACATGTTTTTGAGAAGTGTCATGTGTTATTGATGTTGTTATCGATGGCACGTGGTGCATGGTAATCAGCTGGAGTTTGATAAATAGATTTAGACCGGGCATGTGGCAAGAATGATCGGGTGGGCCAGTTGTGGCACCAGGGAAGTTGATTTGGTTCTTCGGGTAGTCTTGCCCTGGTCACGCTAAGGACTTAACCTTGCAAGCCTTTGAACTGAGCCAAACGTGCAACCACATGTATGTAATGAGACGGACCTAGTGGATTAAGTTGCTAATAACGTACCTGTGGGACCTCAGGGTGTCAACTATACCTTTTGTGTAGTTGTACGGGGGAGTGTACCGGGGTTGCGGCCAAGTACCCATCTAACGGTTGATTGGCCTAGACTTCGCCTTTGCTAAGGGAAGGGTTAGTGTGAAATAACCGGGGAGGCCCACTTGTACTGTTAGAAGTTTCCGAAAGACTTTGTTACGGGCACTCGCCTTTGTGTTGTTTGGCTGTATCTTATGGGTAAAGTGCATAACCTCTGCAGAGTGTGAAATCTATTCGAATAGCCATGTCCGCGGCATTGGACATTACTCGGGAATTACAGTCAAGGGTTAGACTTTCACGAAAGCAGTTTTGACTTGGAAAGTGGGGTTGGGTTAAATAATGATGTTGATGGAAATGTGGATTAGAAAGGAAAGGTGTTTACTTAACTCCTGGAAAAGTTATTGATATAATCTTTACTTTAACTGCTTTCGAATCTACTTACGCTACTTGTTAACTGCTGTTTTACTGCAAATGTACCTGTTAGCCTATCCTTTGTGTTAAGCCATGCATATAGAATATTAGTTTGCATTCTGTGCATGACTTGCTGATTACCAAGTACTCACCCTTGCCATAATACAACATCAGTTGAAGAAGAATCGACACCAGCCTTGGAGGAAGAGTACCAGGAGGAGCCGTCTAACTAGGGAGCGGGCCCAGTCAGCTGCCTGTGGTATACTGGATGGCGCCATGAAATCTATTTTATTCCGCTGCAGTTATTTCTCTTTTAATAAGTTTTCGCCCTGTGTGGCGTACTCTTGTAACTTGACCATAAGGTCGAGGAACCAGTTTGGTTATCTTAATTAAAGTAATCTATTACTATCGATGTGAATGACTGTGATATTTACCGATGTTGAGACTGTGTGCACTAGCGTGATCCTGGACTAGTGCTTAATACACAGAGGGTCTGGATTTGCAAATTCGGGTCCTGACAGTAAGTCTTGCCCTGGTCACTCTAAGGACTTAACCTTGCAAGCCTTTGAATTGAGTCAAACATGCAACCACATGTCTGTAACGGGACGGACCTAGTTGAGTAAGTTACTAATAACTTGCATGTGGTACCTCGGGGTGTGAACTACATCTTTTGTGTAGCTTGAAGGGGGGCGTACCAAGGCTGCAACATGATACCCGTCCAACGGTATGTCGGTCCCATACTCCGCCTTTGCTAAGGGAAGGGATGGTGTATGGCAAAAACCGGAGAGGCTCACTTGTTTAGTTAGAAGTTTCCGAAAGGCTTTGTTATGATCACTCATTCGCATACTCTGCTATGGCGATTCACAGCTGACGTGGTGAGTTGATTGTATCTTGTGGGTAAAGTGTATAACCTTTGCAGAGTGTAAAATCTATTCGAATAGCCGTGTCCACGGTACTGCACAATGCTCGGGGATTGCAGTCAAGGGTTAGCTTTTCTTAAATTTGAACTTGGGCTTGGTGGCAGTTTGCCTATGGAAAAGTCATAACTGGTTAATGATATGGAATGGTTTACTTGTGAAACAAACATGAAATTATTTACTGTTATTATTTGTTTTACAGCTTTACAATCTATTATGAATATTTGTGAATGCTGTTTATTGCAAAATAAACCCTTCAGCTTGTCATTTGGAATAAGCCATGCATATAGTTATTAGACTTGAATTCTGTGCATGACTTGCTGAGTGCTTTATGTACTCACCCTTTGAAAACATACAATCACTAGTGAGCAGAAGTCTACATCGTCGAAGAAGAAGAAGTTTCGTGAGAAGACAATTATCTAGGAGTCGAACCATGTCAGTTGCCTGTGGCGTATTGATGGGATTCACCGGCGTTCTTCGTTCCACTGCTGCTTATTAAATTGGAGTTGAAGCCATCAAGGCCTCATAAGTGTAAGGTTAACCTTAAGGTCATTCAATAGTTTATATTCTATAATTGAGTTATTTTTTTATTATTCCGCTGTATATGATTGTGATATTCATCTATGTTGAGACTGTGTGCACTAGTGTGATCCTGGACTAGTGTGGAATACACAAAGTGTCCAGATTTGCATATTCGGGTCCCGACAATAAGTCAAGAGCCCATTCACTTCCTTGGCAAGTTTTAACTTTAGAAAATAGTTTTGTCCTGCTATCAGCCATTCTAAACTAAGGGCAATCCTACAGTCAGTATGGCTCTGATACCACCTCTGTCGGGACCCGAATCTGCAAATCCAGACCCTCTGTGTATTCTGCACTAGTCCAGGATCTCGCTAGTGTACAGAGTCATAACAGGGATGAAGTATCACAATCATACAAAACGGAATATAAATAAGTACTTCAATAATTAAAATAAACTGTTGCAAGACCTTAAGGTCACCTTACAAAATTCAGCCACGCAGGGCTTACTCAAATAAAGACAAGTAAACATAAGCATCAGAGAATAAAAGTCTGGATAAGCTCCACAACGCCACAGGCATCTGACGAAGGTTGCCTCCTAGTTCTCCTGGTCATCAACGTACTCCTCCTCCCAAGCGGGTGTAGACTCTTCTTCTGATGTTTTGTTGATTGGCAAGGGTGAGTATACAACATACTCAGCAAGTCATGCATAGAGGTGCAATCCT
The DNA here is from genome assembly GCA_036346355.1 of Rhipidocladum racemiflorum. Taxonomy (NCBI): domain Eukaryota; kingdom Viridiplantae; phylum Streptophyta; class Magnoliopsida; order Poales; family Poaceae; genus Rhipidocladum; species Rhipidocladum racemiflorum. The sequence continues at coordinate 33,944,563 of CM070589.1, read as the reverse complement.
ATTACTATATGCATGGCTTCTTCCAACGGAATGGCTTAACTGGTTCCTTTGCATTAAACAACATTTTACTTTAATTGAATAACTATAAAAGATTCAAAAACAATGAAATCATATTATATTATATTAAGTTCAAAATCTCATTTCATAAGCATGGCATAAAGCCTAAGTCAATTTATCATCATCCCTCGCACTCAGCCAACCTTCCCATATTTTATTTTAGAAAATCTACCCCTTGACTGTAATCCCCGAGCTTTGTCCAGTACCGTGGACTCGACTATTCGAATAGTTTTGACACACTCTGCAGAGGTTGTACACTTTCCCACATGATACCGTCGCACACCACAAAGGCGATTGACCGTAACGAAGTTTTTCAGAAACATTCATCTACACCTATGACCCTCTCCGGTATTGCCTTCACTACCACTTCCTCCATGAAGGATCGAAGTGTAGGACCGACAATCACCGTTGGATAGGGTACCAAGCCGTAGCTCCGGTACGCTCCCCCACACAGTTACCCCGATGTAACTGTCACCCTGAGGTATCAAATGTAAGATTTCAGAATCCTACTAAACTAAGACCGTCCCACTCCAGCCATGTGGTTGTACGTAAGGCCCAGTTCAAAGGCTTGCAAGGTGAAGTCCTTAACTGTCCAGGGCAGGACATCCTTCTCTCAATTTTTGGCACAAAGCCCTCACATCACTCATCCCGTTGCCACGAAGGCCCACCTGGCACGAAGCCATCTTGCCACTTGCCCCAGTCTAAATCTTTTCCCACCCCAGTTTGATTATTGTGCAACACATGCCAACAATAATATCAATTACCATGTAGAACCACAAAGGTACCAACACTTCACATCATCACGTGGCAAGATTACACTATTTCCAAAATTCATTCCATATATCATTAGTCAATATTATTTTGCCATTTGAAACATATTTCACATAAGCATAGCTAAGCAACTATTCACGATCTAGCCTCCCATGTTGGCACAATATTAACATCCAACTATTTTAAACCAAACTTAAGGTGACAATGGATACATGGCATACAAATATTAACATCAAAGGGTGGAATTAGTAACTAGGTTGATTTACCCAAATTAATTTAGTTCCTTTTAACAATATAGCATGCATAATTTAAATAAAATACATTTCTAAAATTAGGAACAACATGGTCAAAGCATAACTTGCCTTCAAAAAGCTGATGATCTTGATCTAGGGCTTGAGCTTGGTCTTCAACTTCCGCACTCTCGCACAATTAAACGTCTACGCGTAGCAAACAACCAATTAAACACACATCTGGAAAATACTACAAATCAAACTAGCTCGTAATTTCACAAAAACTTCCAGATAATCAGTCTAGCATTTTCTAAGATTTATAAAATTTATTTCTGTATTTTTAGACGTGTCGTTTACGAGCTACAAAATTCATAAGTTTGGCCGTTCTGCGAATAATTTCACAGTATAGATTCGATTATATAATTTTAGTAAAATTAGTGTAGCTAGGTATTAATATTTACTAATTAATAAAATTTGTCGCAAGTGATTCGGACTTAAAACGAATTTGTACTGAAAAAGAAAAAGTTCGCAAATCCTGGACATTAACACGTATAACTTAACCTTTTAACTATCTTGGCATGGTACTGTTCGGTGTGGGAGGTCTTCATTTATGTACTGGTTCGGCTTATACACACTAATAAATAAAATATATATATAAACACACATATATATACACATATACAAACATATGGAAAGTTATACTAATGAATCGGTCAAACATGTCTACATGCAGATCAACCAAATATAACCGCAGGTATACACATACATATATTACAACACAGTGCGTAAATATATGCATGCTACGACTAATATAGAAACACGCGTGCGCCTAGCGAGTATTTATATACGTATGTCTACTTACTACAGCTATTTTAGAACCATGCAGCGCCTAGTCTAGCATATACTTAAATATATTCCTGCGCACAACTTAATATACATATGCGTATGCACACATAGCCTAACGTATATATATGCGTAAGCACTTGTCTGTAACACCCCAAAATTTTGCTTTTCTTAAATTATTGTGTGATTTGGCACTTTTGTGAATTTTTGGAATTTTCTAGAATTTATTTGGAATTATTTGGAATTTATTTGAATTTATTCCATTTTGAAATAATTAAAGAATTAAACTTTGCAAATAAAATTTTGTTGGAAATATTTTATTTGAGTCCAAAATGTTCCAAAATATTTTCCAGAATTTTTCTGAGTCTTTTGCTATTTTTAATGATTTAATTGAATTTCTGAGAATTTAATTGGATTATTTAAATGCGAGTGGGTTTCTTGTTCATCAGCCCAGGACCGAGTCCAGTCGACTCGAAATCGACTCGCGCTGATTAGTCGGTAGAACCGCTTCGGCCGAATCCAAACCCGTTTTACCGTTGGATCAAGATCAAACGGCCACGATTTAGCCACGTCACCAGCCCGAGTCCGACCGAGGCAAATTTCGTTCGAGTCCGACCCGAACCCAAACTCACGCACCGTTGGATCTCGATCCAACGGCTGTGCGCGTGCCACGTCACCCAATCCGAGACGCCGCCGGACTCCGCCGCCGCAACGGAGAGGACCACGGTTTCCGTGCGTTTCACGGACGCCGAGGGCCCTATTTAATGCGCCGCCACCCGTGCCGTGACGCCGACTTCCGTGCACACCCGTAGCCCTAGACAACGTCGCCTGAGCCGCTGCCGTCTAGCCGCAATCGCTCGCCGAAGTTGCCGTAGCATTCCGCCGTAGTTTTTCGCCGATTGCCGCCGTCTCCGTCGTTCTCCGCCGCCGTTGAGGTCGATCCGAATCGGAGGTCAAGCCGCGTCGGAAGGACCTCTCACCTCGCCGAGCACGCCCGGCCGCTGCCGTGATCGTCGTCCCCAATCCGGCAAGCAGCGCCGCCGAGCCATCGCCGGACCAGAGCTCGCTCGCCGCCCTATCCGGATCCAACGTCCCAGATTGCGCCCACGTCATCTCACGGTGAGATTCCGTCCAAAATCCAGATCAATCTCGACCGCTGGATCTAGATCCAACGGTCGAGATCAAACGCGTTAACCCAAACGGCGTGAGAGCGAGATCTAATCTGGGCCGTTGATTTTCAAATCAACGGCCGAGATTGGCGCCACGCTGTCCGGAAGGCCGACCGCCGCGGCCAAGACTGGCCCACGCCACGCGCAGTGTACGCCGACACGCCGGCGCATGTCGGCCGCCAGCCTACTCGCACCATGACGCCACACCGACGCCATGGCGGGCTCAAGATGTCGGCCGTCCCAGCCGGCGCCGACGCCAAGAATGACGTCACAAGGGTCCTACCAGATCGTGGTCGAGCCCCGACGCCGCCAGTGACGTCACCCGAGGGGACCCACCTGTCAGCGACACGTGGAGTTGTGGACCGAGTCCACGGTAGACCCGAGCCGAGCGTGGACCAAGTCCATGGACCGGCTGACGTCAGCAGACCAATCAGAGGCTGCCACGTGTCCTCGCTGACGCAATAATTAACTTTCGAAAAAGAAAATGATTTATTAATTCGAAATAATGAATTCAGATTTTGTTTCAAACTTCAAACGCTTATAACTTTTGCGTTTCAACTCCGATTTGAGTGATTCAAATTTCTAAATTTGTATAAAATTGAGATCTACCTAAATATGAATTTTATTTAATTTTTGGACTAAAGTTTTTCTCTGTAAAATTATTTAATTGATTATTCAAACTTCAAAATGCTATAACTTTTGCATTTTAACTCCGAATTTGACGATTCCAGTTTCTAAAAATTCACAAAATTATGCACTCTCTGTTTATGGACTTTATTTGGATGTTTGGATGTTTTTGTCTACTGTTTTATTCATTGGTTGCTATTTGCACGCTTTACGAGTAGACGTTGAAGTGCCGGAAGGATTCGAAGGAGAAGTATTGACTCAGGATCCAACTCAAGACCAAGAACAAGTACTTTTTGAAGGCAAGTTGTGCTTTGACCATGTTGATCCTATTTTGAAAATTATTTTGATTTAACTTATTGCATGCTAGTTCAAATAGAAAAATACTTTATTTAAATATGGGAAATTAGATAAATGCCAAATTGCTGTATGACACCTTGATTAATTAAATATGTGCCATGATCCCTTGTCACCCTAGTTGTAGTTTACTAGTTGGACATTATTAAATTGCCAACATGGGTTTTATAGATCGTTGTAGTATACTGCTTAGACCTGCTACGTGCTCATGACATGATTTTGGACAATCAAATGTTAATATTGACTTAATGATATATTGAACCTGTTTGGAAAGGTATCATGTGATGTTGATGGCACGTGGTGCATGGTAATCAACTGGGGTTTGATAAATAGTTTTCGACCGGGGCATGTGGCAAGAATAATCAGGTGGGCCAGTTGTGGCATTGGGAATGTTGGTTTGGTTCTTCGGGTAGTCTTGCCCTGGTCACCCTAAGGACTTCACCTTGCAAGCCTTTGAACTGGGTCTATCGTGCAACCACATGTCTGTAATGGGACGGACCTAGTTGATTAAGTTGCTAATAACGCACTGTGGGACCTCGGGAGGTCAACTACACCCTTTGTGTAAGTTGTGCGGAGCGCATCGGGTGAGGCCAGTACCCATCTAACGGTTGATTGGCCTAAACTTCGCCTTAGCTAAGGGAAGGGTTAGTGTGCAATAACCGGGGAGGACCACTTGTATTGTTAGAAGTTTCCGAAAGACTTTGTTACGGGAACTCGCCTTTGTGGTGTTTGACTGTATCTTGTGGGTAAAGTGCATAACCTCTGCAGAGTGTAGAATCTATTCGAATAGCCGTGTCCGCGGTATTGGACATCGCTCGGGAATTACAGTCAAGGGTTAGACTTTCATGAAAATAACTTGGACTTGAAAGGTTGGGTTTGGTTTACAAATGACGTTAATGGAAATGTGGACTAGGATGGGAAAGATGTTTACTAAACTCCTTGAAAAGTTATCTATGCTTTACTTGTTACTACTGCTTTCGAATCTACTTATGCTACTTGTCAAATGCTGTTTTATGGCAAATATACCTTGAGCTATTCCTTTGTATTAAGCCATGCATGTAGTATATTAGCTTCATTCTGTGCATAACTTGCTGAGTACCAAGTACTCACCCTTGCCACAATACAACACCAGTTGAAGAGGAGACTACACCAGCTTTGGAGGAGGAGCTCCGAGAGGAAGCGTCTACTTAGGGAGCAAGCCCAGTCAGTTGCCTGTGGTATACTGGATGGCGCCACGATGTTATCTTACTTTTCCGCTGCTACTATTTCTCTCTTAATAAGTTTCGCCCTGCGTGGCGTATATTTGTAACTTGACCATAAGGTCGAGTAACCAGTTTGACTATTTAATTAAAGTACTTTATTAGTATCGAGTGGTATGATTGTGATATTTACCAATGTTAAGACTGTGTGCACTAGCGCGTTCCTGGACTAGTGCTGAATACAAAGAGGGTCCGGATTTGCAGATTCGGGTCCCGACATTGTCCCACAAGGTAGTATATGCCAATGCACAAGCTCTAAGCATATCTTCAAGAATCTGGTTGACTCTTTCAGTCTGACCATCCGTTTGTGGGTGGTTGTGACACTACGTTTTGGTGTGACATTACAGATTGTGAAATTAGAGAAGAAAATCTTACCGCTAGAGGTTTACTCGCGTTTTTGGGCCTTTTGAAGTGTTGTGACACCACGGAGTGTCGTAACCTTATTTAACGTGCATGATAAGGTTAATAACATTATGAGATGTGGAATTAAGGTTAAAACTATAGGATATGGAGGTTAATAGCTTTTCTGGGCCGTTTCCGGGGTTTTGGGCCTTCCCGGGGGAGTTTGGGCCTTGGTGGGCTTTGGTGGGATGGAGTAGGTCTCCGTAACGGACTAGGTTTGGGTGTGGGGGGCTGGTAAAAGGGCTCCCCACCAGCCCTTGGGGCGTCCACCCCTGCCCCATGCGCCCCTAACCCTAGCCGCCACCCTTTCTCCTCCCTCCACCTCCTAGCCGCCCCATCTCTTGCCCCCATGGCGCCCCCATTGCCCCCCATTGCAAACCACCTCTCCTCCACCCCCCTTGCTGCCCTAGGGTGACCTCCCCACCTCTACATCCTCATGGATCCATCCGAGGAGCGAGGAGCGAGGAGCGAGGAGAGAGGTGCAAGGAGCGAGGAGATCGATTGGAGTTTTCGTGCGTCGGGCAAATGTATGATCATGGGGCTCCTCGGGGATGAGCTAGGTACTGTTATTAGGGAGTTTATCAAGTTTTTTGATCAATTGGAGGAGCTGGATTTGAGTAATTTGGGTTAGATCTAGATGTTGCCACGTTTCTGTTTTCGGGCAGATTAAGCAGTCGAGCTAGGGTTCGCGTTTTCGCCAATTTAGATTTGGAATATGTAGGATCGAAGTATACGAATATAGCAATCAGAGGGGGGGTGAATGATTGTGCGGAAGCTAAAAGCAAATTCTTGATCTATTAAAAGTTCACCCCAAAACAGAACCAAATAATTGCCTCGTTTTCGACAAAAACAGAATGACAGAGGTTCGGTAAAATGCGAATTCCAGGAGATCCAACTATCGGATCGATCTGAAATTTGGACACAAAAAACTAGATTCCAATACGAATCGAACCCAAAAAGAATCAGCTCGATCGGACTTACGGATCAAAAGTTATGAGCTTCGCAAGCTTGCTGATCCAGAACTTGACGAGAATCAATCTAATCAAAACTTCAAGATTAAACAAGAACGACAAAAGATTGATCAACTAGACTTTGAGAAACACTAGATCAATACCCTAGAGAGGTTTTTGATGGATCAAATCAAGATAAAACTTAAAGAACAAAAACCAACCTAGAACTAGAACAAGCATGCAAACAAGAACCAAAAAGAGAACGTTGAAGCAATGCGGGAACTAGAAGAATTGATCTTTATTTCTTTTGTCTAAAATACTCCCATCAAAAGAGTACAAACCCTAAAACCAAGCTCAAGGCTTGATGCGCTTAGCTCTGCTTGGTGCCTTTCAACAGGAGACCCCCCACCTATTTAAAGCACCAACCCACAAGGAGTTACGAATACGATTCCTATTCCTAGAAGGAACTGTATCCAACACAACTCTACTTGGCCCAACCTGGCCGAGTACAACTCTTGCACGCGTATGGCAACCCTACCATACTCACGTGACTAACACTTTGCACGCGTATGGCCACCTGCCATACTCACGTGACTAACACTTTGCACGCGAATGACCTCCTGCCATTCTCACGTGACTAACCATTCTTCATGTGCACCATTCTCTTAGCCCGAACGTCCCGCATGACATCCTTGACCACCAAGACCTCAGTTCCTCCTGAACCTAGTCCCGACCCTCAGTTCCTCCATGAACCTAGTTCCGGTCCGTCATCGACCACATTCGCCCTCGAGCAATACCTGCACATGAACAAACCACAAAACAATTTCGAGCACAAGTCCGCGACTTGACTCAACATTAGTTCATGCAACTACTCACATGAGCATTGCATAAATTCCACTTCAAGCATCATGAAATTCTCACAAATTTCATAATCTCAAAAACAGATCAAAAATCAATTTCAAATCGCTCAAAACCCTAATTGAGCAAACACCATTCACGCCGGACAGATCGCCAAAAGCATGTGTATGGCGGACCAAAAAATTGGTCCGTCATGCATGGGAAAAACGAGATCGCCAAAAAGCATGTGTATGGCGGACCAAAAAATTGGTCCGTCATGCATGGGGAAAACGAGATCGCCAAAAAGCATGTGTATGGTGGACCAAAAAATTTGGTCCGTCATGCATGGGAAAAACGAGTTCGCCAAAAGGATGTGTATGACAGACCAAAAAATTTGGTTTGTCATACATGGGAAAAACGCGATTTCTTGAACAAGCGTAAAAGCATCAAAATCACGTTTATGACAGACCAAAGACTTTGGTCCGTCATACATGCGAAACTCACTGTTTTTTGGATGTTTGGTCTGGCGCAAATGCAAAGTCTCTGTTTTTGGATGTTTGAATGTTTGGTCCTTTATGCAAGCAATTTTGCAAGATTAAACCTAATCAATTTTTCAGCACATTATCAAGCCAATTTTTCATCACATGATTCACAATCTCCTCCTTGATGAAAACATTGGCAACACCAAATAGAATTGAACATTTGGCATTCACTTTACAAAAGATTTTGAAATCCAAAAGATCAAGGACCAAAAAGAGAAAAACACAGAATTCCCCTTTGACCAAAATGCAAAACAAAATCTCCCCCTGAGAAGGAAAATGTGTGTGAATGTGCAATGTGTCCAAAAAGTCTAAAAATCTCCAAACTTCTCACAAAATGCCAGAAACAAATCCCCCTTTTTTCTTCTCCCCCTTTTTCTTAAACTTTTCAACGATTCCCAAATTTCTCCCCCTTTGACAATGGATTCATCAAGAGTACAAAAGAGAGAATTTGTTCAAAATTTTTCTTTTTGCAGCAATGATTTCTCAATGAGAAACAAAGGAGTGCCAAAATAGAAAAGATGAGCTCATTCGATCATATAACCTTATATATCACATAATATGTAAAATACATGATCTTGATGTGATTTTAACAAGTTAGGGAATGACATGCATCTCAACCTTAATTCAGTCAACTATAGCCAAGTACTAAGCAAGATCTCAGTAGAAGAACAAAAGCTCAAAAATTGAAACAACTAACAACTCTGGGCGAGCAAGTGATTTCAACTCCAATCTAGTAGACCAAATTAATCTTTAAACAAGAACTGCATGTGGCATGCTTGAAGCATACTTCTTTTATTTCCTTGGATTGGCATGCTTGAAGCATACATCTTGTTTTTGAGGGAATGGCATGCTTGAAGCATACATCTTAACCATTTTAAGGAAAGCATGCTTGAAGCAAATAACTTGAAGCTTTAGCCCTTTTTTTTTATTCCCTTTTCTTTTCTTTTTTCTTTGATTGTAAAACATGCAAGAGTGATTAAGAGGTCTTATGAAAGAATAAAGCTGAAAACACACTTGCTTCATAGCCCAAATTTGTCAAGAAGATTCAATAACAAGCCTAGAAGAGTAAAATATCACAGAGTATTTAGCTATAGGCAATCAGTCCAGGGAATTCCACAATGTCATTTTTAGTTCAAGTGAGACAATTAGATTATCATATATTAGCTCAATTACATAACATATAAAGAAATATGATAAAGTGAGCTCATCAAGTGAAAGAACTTGGCAAGGAAACTCCCCCTCAAAACAAACCTATTGGATGAACAATCCCAAGTTCTCCCCGAATAAAAGCAAATCGAGAAGAAGACAAAGGTTTTGTGAAAATGTCTGCCAATTGATGTTCAGTATCCACATGATGAAGCACAATGTTGCCTTTTTCAACATGATCTCTAAGAAAGTGAAATCTGATGTCAATGTGTTTTGTTCTAGAGTGTTGCACGGGGTTCTTAGCAATGCAAATTGCACTAGTGTTATCACACAAAAGAGGAACACTATCCAAATTAACCCCATAATCTTTTAGTGTAGCTACTATCCAAAGAATTTGAGAACAACAACTAGCAGCAGCCACATATTCAGATTCAGCAGTTGATTGTGCAACAGAAGATTGTTTTCTAGATGACCATGCAATGAGAGAATTTCCCAAGAAGTGACATGAACCAGAAGTGCTCCTCCTATCAATTCTACATCCTCCAAAATCAGCATCAGATTAAGATCTCAAACTAATGCATGAGGAAGCAGAAAGCCAAATGCCAAAATCTTGAGTTCCATGAAGATACCTGAAAATCCTTTTGACAGCTTGTCGATGTGAAGCACGTGGGGAAGCTTGAAAACGAGCACACAAGCACACAAAGAAATTGTATATCCGGCCTTGATGCAGTGAGGTACAAAAGTGAACCTATCATGCTTCTATATTCCTTTTGATCAACCGGCTCACCATCTTCATCAGGGTCAAGTGCGCAAGTGCTCTCCATGGGTGTCATGATCGGCTTGCTGTTTTCCATCCCAAAACGATGTAGCAAGTCTCTTGTATATTTGTTTTGATGCACAAAAGTACCATCCTTTGTTTGCTTGATTTGAAATCCCAAAAGTATGTCAACTCACCCATCATACTCATCTCAAACTCCTTCCTCATTGTTTCAAAACTCAGACACTAAAACATGAGATGAACCACCAAAGATAATATCATCAACATAAATCTGAACGAATAGATGATCATTGCCTTGCTTGAGTAGAAAAAGAGTTTTGTCAACTTTTCCCATTAAAAAGCCCTTTTCAAGTAAAAGGTTTTAGCCTATCATACCATGCTCTAGGAGCTTGTTTCAAACCATACAAAGCTTTTGATAGTTTGAACACATGATTTGGAAACATTGGATTTTCAAAACCAGGTGGTTGCTTGACAAAAACCTCCTCATTTATGTAGCCATTCAGAAAAGCACTTTTCACATCCATTTGATACAATTTGAAACCTTTGGATGCAGCAAAAGCTAAAAGGATTCTAATGGCTTCAATTCTAGCAACAGGAGCAAAGGTTTCATCAAAATCTAAGCCTTCAATTTGAGTGTAACCTTGAGCAACCAATCTAGCCTTGTTTCTAACAACAACACCATCCTCACTTTGTTTATTTTTGAAAACCCATCTAGTTCCAATAACATTAAAATCAGGAGGTGGTGAGACAAGTTTCCAAACTTTATTTCGCTCAAAATTCTCTAATTCTTCATGCATAGCATTGATCCAAGATTCGTCGAGATAATGCATGAGATATATCTTTGGGTTCAAAAGAAGCAACTAAAGCAGAATGAGCATGAGTGTCGAATGAATAAACCTGGATCGAGTGACTCTCTCATTTAGGTCTCCAATCATTTGTTCAGATGGATGCATTTTACGAATGTGCAAGGGAGCATTGGCTTTTGAGACTTCTCCTTCTCCTTCTTCATTTTCAGCATGTACAGATGATGTTGTAGCTTGAGGATGGTTAGTCAGTAGGTGATGTAGTAGTAGGTGCCAAAGGTGCTACAGCTTGTTGTGCATTAGAAATAGTCAAGACCTCATCTTCAACATCATCATTATCTTCAAAGATTTTCTCCCCACTGAATGTATGCGTCAGACTGCATCACTTGGACTAGTGCCTGGACTAGCCTCATCAAAAGTAACTTCACAAGTTTCCACAATTTTGTTAGTCTCCAAAACAAGCACCACGATAGCCACGAGTATGAGCAGGATATCCAAGGAAAAAGCCATCCATTGATCTAGCTTCAAATTTATCAAGATTTCCAGATTTCAAGACAAAGCATTTGCATCCAAAAACCCTAAAGTGAGAAACAAGAGGGCCTGTGTCCAAACCGAAGCTCATATGGAGTCTTACCCAATTTTGATCTCAAAACACACACGGTTTGAAACATAACATGCAGTTGAAATCGCTTCAGCCCAAAAGTTTCTAGGAGTGTGATGTTCATCTAACATGGTTCTAGCCATCTCAACCAACGTTCTATTTTTCCTTTCAACTACACCATTTTGTTGAGGCACTCTAGGAGATGAAAATTGATGATCAATTCCTTTTTCAGCACAAAAGAGATCAAAGGAAGCATTTTTGAATTCAGTTCCATTATCACTTCTAATAGCTTTGAGAGCTCCTGGATGATCAATAGAAAGCCTAAGAACAAGACTTCTAAAATGACTAAAAGCCTCATCCTTAGATGCCATAAAGTATACCCAAGAGTATCTAGAAAAATCATCAACAATCACAAGCACATACCATTTGCCTCCAAAGGATTGGACTCGAGATGGTCCAATCAGATCAAGATGTAGAAGCTGTCCTGGAGCGTTTGTCATCACCATGGTAAGAGGTGGATGTGAACCTGCAATCATCTTACCATGTCTACAAGAAGAACAGACTAGATTGCTATCACCCTTAAGCTTAGGCAAGCCACGTATGAGATCTAAACCACTTACACGAGTAAGATGATCAAAACCAACATGACCAAGCCTACGATGCCAAAAGAATAAATCTTTAGAAATATTGGCAATTAGACACCTATGTTTAAAAGAAGGTGATGCATCAAAATCAGCTTTAAAAACTCTTCCAAAACGAGAAATCTTGAACACAAGATCACCTGAAGCATCTAGCACTTTGCATTCATTTTTCTTAAAGCTTATCTCAAGATCTTCATCAAGCATTTGAGAGACAGAAAGCAAGTTATATTTCAAGTTTTCAACAAGAGCCACATCCTTGAACATAAACTTGTCACTTACCTTTACAGAACAATTAGCAACAACAAAAGAGGAAGAAGCATCTCCAAAAGTAACACTTTCAGCACGAGATGCACGAGTGAGGGAGGAGAACCAATTCTTATCACCGGACATGTGGCGTGAGCATCCGGAATCCACTAGCCATATGTTCTCCTTCCTCGCGCGAGAAGCCTACATAGCAACAAAACATGTCGAGGTCTCGATCTTGGGGTTAGGAATGAGATTTTTGGGAATCCAAAGTACTAAGACACACGGCCTTTGCTTGATGAGGGCACAACACGAGAATTTTTATGCACAAAATCAGCTTTTCCTTTTCTCATGTTTATAGGAACAGAAGGTGTTTTCAACACTCTAGGCGCATAGTGAGAAGCAAAGTGTGCTTTTCTGAAGTTAGACCTAGCCTTAGTCATTTCTTTCCTTTGTCAGTCTGGCTAGTCTAAAGCAAAAATCTACTAGATGTCCATCTCTACCAAAATGAGTGCAAGTGTACTTAGCATGAAGTTTGTCTTTAACAGTAGAAGCACATTTTGCATTCATCATAGTAGAAGAGAAAAAACCAGCAGATTTAAAAGCAATCTTTTTAGGCTCATTAAGAATCTCAATTTTGCAAGGAGCATTAACAACAGTGCGAGGTTTAGTTTCAAATGAAGCATGAAGATCAAAGCCTAAACCTCTCTTGTTTGAGCTAACCTTAGATTGATCCAAAATCATGTTCAATTTTTTCTTGCCATTAGTGAAACGTTCCAAAGAATTTTGCAAGTAATCAACTTTCTTAGCAAGAGTTAAACAATTTTGCAGGGAACATCTACTTTTCCTTTTTGCTTGCGACAAGTTGAGCATGAAAGAATTTCATGTGAAAGCAAATTATCAGTTAATTGAGAAACTCTAGCATTTGCATCTTTCAATTTTAATTCAAGAGTTGAGCATTTAGAACAAGAAGTTGAACTATGCAAATCATCAGTGGAACAGCTAGCATGTACAACATGTTTCTCATTTTTCTCATTTAGATGCAACAAAAGAGCATGTTCTTTCCTAAGCAAGGTGAGCTCATTGTAAATTAAGTCACATGATTTGCAAGTATCATTACTAGGAATCAAAGTCTTAAGTCTAGCAATTTCAGCATTCAATGATTCAATAATGAAATCATGTTTCTTAATTTTCTTATCACGTTTGTCAAGCAATTTTCCAAGACGAGCAACAAAGCAATAGCTAATTCATCATAAGAGGATCTACCTCATTGAAGTCATTTGTCATGGTCGTCCTCGGTGAAGCTATCCTTGCTGCTTGCCATGAGACATAATCCTATCAAATCATGCTTGCTTGGAGTTGCATCATCTTCGCTGCTCTCCGAGTCCACATCGCTCAAATTGACTTGTTCAAGAGCGGAAAGAACTCAGTGAACCACCTTGCAGTTGATGAAGCTCTTCTTCTTCCTATCATTTGACGAGAACCTATTCTTCTCATTCCTTCTGTCATTGTCCTTCTCCTCCTTTGATGTTTTTCCTGCAAGCTTAGGACAATTTGTGCGAATATGGTTGAGGTCACCACACTCATAGCATCTTGGAGGACCACCTCTCTTTCTCATTCTCACATTCGCAAAGCTTTGTTAAAGCGAGAAGAGAGTAGTGCGAGATCTTCTTCAGAAACTCTTCAAGTTGCTCATCTGTTAAAGAAGACATGGAAGACAAGGCAAAGCTAGAAGAAGAATTTGCATTTGACATGTTAGGGTTAGAGATCAAAGCAATTGATTTAATGTTACCCTTCTGGCAAGAACATCCAACTCATGAGTTTTCAACTTAGAGTAAAGAACATCTAATGTGAGTGTGCTCATGGTAGTAGATTCTTGTATAGATGTTACTTTCATCTCCCACACCGACATGTCCAAAGCATTAAGCAATTGTCGAGTATTTTCAGCATCGGTGTAGCTAACTCCAACAAAGACGTAGATTGCTAAGAATTTTATTGAAACGTGCAAAGAAGTCATCTCTGATTCACTAGGTTTCATCTCAAAACGCATGTATTCTTTTTTGTAAATATCTTGGCGAACCTCTTTGTGATGTTAGAACCCTCATGATAATCACAAAGAGATTTCCATACCTCATATGCGGATCGAAGATGAACCACACGGTCAAAGTCGCTGCGTCCCAAACCTTGGATGATCAAGTTGCGCGCCTTCTTTGTTTGCTTCAACATGTGTGCGATTGGTGTCGTTGACGTTGTCGTTTGCAGGGACTTCATATGGCTTGTAGACCTTCTCCCAAATTGTGAAGCCCTGTGCTTGGATGAACGCCTCCATCTTGGCCTTCCAAAACTGAAAATCAACACCATCGAACACACAAGGTTTTGTCGAATAACGATCCATTGATCTAATCACCGATTAAGATAGATTAGAAAAACCTCGCTCTGATACCACTTGTAGGATCGAAGTATACGAATATAGCAATCAGAGGGGGGGTGAATGATTGTGCGGAAGCTAAAAGCAAATTCTTGATCTATTAAAAGTTCACCCCAAAACAGAACCAAATAATTGCCTCGTTTTCGACAAAAACAGAATGACAGAGGTTCGGTAAAATGCGAATTCCCGGAGATCCAACCGTCGGATCGATCTGAAATTTGGACACAAAAAACTAGATTCCAATACGAATCGAACCCAAAAAGAATCAGCTCGATCGGACTTACGGATCAAAAGTTATGAGCTTCGCAAACTTGCTGATCCAGAACTTGACGAGAATCAATCTAATCAAAACTTCAAGATTAAACAAGAACGACAAAAGATTGATCAACTAGACTTTGAGAAACACTAGATCAATACCCTAGAGAGGTTTTTGATGGATCAAATCAAGATAAAACTTAAAGAACAAAAACCAACCTAGAACTAGAACAAGCATGCAAACAAGAACCAAAAAGAGAACGTTGAAGCAATGCGGGAACTAGAAGAATTGATCTTTATTTCTTTTGTCTAAAATACTCCCATCAAAAGAGTACAAACCCTAAAACCAAGCTCAAGGCTTGATGCGCTTAGCTCTGCTTGGTGCCTTTCAACAGAGACCCCCCACCTATTTAAAGCACCAACCCACAAGGAGTTCTGAATACGATTCCTATTCCACAGAAGGAATCCGTATCCAACACAACTCTACTTGGCCCAACCTGGCCGAGTACAACTCTTGCACGCGTATGGCAACCCTACCATACTCACGTGACTAACACTTTGCACGCGTATGGCCACCTGCCATACTCACGTGACTAACACTTTGCACGCGAATGACCTCCTGCCATTCTCACGTGACTAACCATTCTTCATGTGCACCATTCTCTTAGCCCGAACGTCCCACATGACATCCTTGACCACCAAGACCTCAGTTCCTCCTGAACCTAGTCCCGAACCTCAGTTCCTCCATGAACCTAGTTCCGGTCCCGTCATCGACCACATTCGCCCTCGAGCAATACCTGCACATGAACAAACCACAAAACAATTTCGAGCACAAGTCCGCGACTTGACTCAACATTAGTTCATGCAACTACTCACATGAGCATTGCATAAATTCCACTTCAAGCATCATGAAATTCTCACAAATTTCATAATCTCAAAAACAGATCAAAAATCAATTTCAAATCGCTCAAAACCCTAATTGAGGAAACACCATTCACGCCGGACAGATCGCCAAAAGCATGTGTATGGCGGACCAAAAAATTGGTCCGTCATGCATGGGAAAAACGAGATCGCCAAAAAAGCATGTGTATGGCGGACCAAAAAATTGGTCCGTCATGCATGGGAAAAACGAGATCGCCAAAAAGCATGTGTATGGCGGACCAAAAAATTTGGTCCGTCATGCATGGGAAAAACGAGTTCGCCAAAAGGATGTGTATGACAGACCAAAAAATTTGGTTTGTCATACATGGGAAAAACGCGATTTCTTGAACAAGCGTAAAAGCATCAAAATCACGTTTATGATGCATCAAAGACTTTGGTCCATCATACATGCGAAACTCACTGTTTTTTGGATGTTTGGTCTGGCGCAAATGCAAAGTCTCTGTTTTTGGATGTTTGAATGTTTGGTCCTTTATGCAAGCAATTTTGCAAGATTAAACCTAATCAATTTTTCAGCGCATTATCAAGCCAATTTTTCATCACATGATCAAGCCAATTTTTCATCACATGATTCACAATCTCCCCCTTGATGAAAACATTGGCAACACCAAATAGAATTGAACATTTGGCATTCACTTTACAAAAGATTTTGAAATCCAAAAGATCAAGGACCAAAAAGAGAAAAACACAGAATTCCCCTTTGACCAAAATGCAAAACAAAATCTCCCCCTGAGAAGGAAAATGTGTGTGAATGAGTTTTTCTTTGTTGTTATTTATTTGGTGTTTATTTATCCATTACGAGTAGACGTTGAAGTGCTCGAATGCTTCGAAGGTGAAGTTTTGACCCAGGAACAAATGCAGGAGCCTGGACCAGCACTTTTTGATGGCAAGTTGTGCTTTGACCATGTTGATCCCACTTTTGAAACTATGTTTATTTAAATTATTGCATGCTAGTTCAATTAAAATGCTTTTGAATAATTCCGGGAATAGTTGTGTGAGGACCTACTTGATTATGCTACCTTGTCAATAATGATTGTATGCCATAAATCAGTTGTCACCCTAGAACATGGATTAGTAGTTGGACATTATTAAATTACCAACATGGGTAATTAGACCGCCGAAATATAATGCTTAGCCCTGCCACGTAGTCATGACACGATTATGAATGATCAATTATTAACGTTGACTTAATGAGATATGGAACATATTTTGGAAAGTGTCGTGTGTTATTGATGATGATGTTGATGGCACGTGGTGCATGGTAATCAACTGGGGGTTGATAAAATGGTTTAGACCGGGGCAAGTCGCAAGATTATTTCTGGTGGGCCAAGAGTGGCAACTGCTTGTTGATTTGGAATACTTGTGGACACTTTGGTAGTCTTGCCTTGGTCACCCTAAGGACTTAACCTTGCAAGCCTTTGAACTGGGTCAATCATGCAACCACATGTCTGGAATGCGACGGACCTAGTTGAGTACGTTGCTAATAACTTGCATGTGGTACCTCGGGGTGTCAACTATACCTCTGTGTAGTTGTATGGGGGAGCGTACTGGGGCTGTGGCTAGGTACCCATCCAACGGTTGGTTGACCTAGACTTCGCTTTTGCTAAGGGAAGGGATTGTGTGCAACAACCGGAGAGGTTCACTTGTGGAGTCAGAAGCTTCCAAAAGTCTTTGTTACGGACACTCGCCTTTGTGGTGTTTGACTGTATCTTGAGGGTAAAGTGCATAACCTCTGCAGAGTGAAAAATCTATTCGAATAGCCAAGTCCGCAATATTGGACACTACTCGGGGATTACAGTCAAGGGTTAGACTTTTATAAAAATGAACTTAGGTCTTAGATACATGGTGTTGGAAATGATGAACTTGCTTAGGTTGATAAATGCTTTACTTGTGGAATTGTTATGAAATTATTATTGTTATTACTATTTTACCGCTTTCCAATCTATTACTGTTATTTATGAATGTCACTTATTGCAAAAGAACCCCTTAGCCTATTGTTGGAATAAGCCATGCATTTAGAATATTAGCTTTGCATCCTATGCATGACTTGCTGAGTACCAAGTACTCACCCCTTGCAACAACACAACATCAGTTGAAGAAGAAGCAATGCCCACGCTGGAGGAGGAGTTCCAGGAGGAGCCAACGAACAAGGGGAGCAAGCCCAGTCAGTTGCCTGTGGTATTCTGGATGGCTCCGCGAAGTTTATTTGATTCCGCTGAAATTGTTTATTTCAATAAGTTTTTGCCCTGCGAGGCATACTCTTGTAACTTGACCATAAGGTCGAGCAACTAGTTTGGCTTAATTAAATAAGGTACTTACTATTTCGTTGAGTATGATTGTGGTATTTACCGATGTTGAGACTATGTGCTCTAGCGTGATCCTGGACTAGTACTGGATACACAGACGGTCCGGATTTGCAAATTCGGGCTATGAAAATCTCCAATGCTGACTGCCTCCACACTGTTTACCATCAGTTGTCCATCTCAAACGTCAGTTGCCTGAAATTCCACCTTCTTGCCAACTGGGTGTAACACCCCAAAATTTTGCTTTTCTTAAATTCATGTCTGATTTGGCACTTTGGTGAATTTTTGGAATTTTTTGGAATTTATTTGGATTTATTTGGAATTTATTTGAATTTATTCCATTTTGAAATAATTAAAGAATTAAATTTTGCAAATAAAATTTTGTTGGAAATATTTTATTTGAGTCCCAAATACCCTAAAATATTTTCGAATTTTTCTCGAATTTTTCTCGAGTCTTTTGCTATTTTTAATGAATTAAATGAATTCTTGGAAATTATTTTAATTATTAAATCGCTGGAAAATCAAGTCGGGTCAAGTACTATTCATCCAACCGAGTCGGAACCCGAGTCGGACTCGAGTCCGACCCGAGCCACGTGACTCGACCGAACCAGCTCTAAAACCTAATCGATCCCAACCGTTGGATCAAGATCCAACGGTCAGGATTTCCCCGTACCGCTTCGATCGGACCCGGCCCGGATCCGATCCGTAGCGCATCGTGGCCGCTGATCGTGCCGCGTGGGCGGCTGTCGTCGTCGTCTCCGCCCGAGTCCGAGCCGGACTCCGCCGCCGCGCCCGCCGCCGTGGGGAACTAGGTTTCCGTTTTCTGCGCGGAAGCCGAGGCTATTTAATGCCCGGATCACACCCCAAGGATCGCCTTGACCTTGCGCAGCCGTTGCCCTAGCCGTCGCCGCCGCAGTGCCCCTGACGCGCCCGCAATCGCTCGCCGGACTCGTAGTTGACTAAGTTGCTAATAACGTACCTGTGGGACCTCAGGAGGTCAACTACACCCTTTGTGTAAGTTGTACGGGGAGCGCATCTGGCCGAGGCAGTACCCGTCTAACGGTTGATTGGCCTAAACTTCGCCTTAGCTAAGTGAAGGGTTAGTGTGCAATAACCGGGGAGGACCACTTGTGTTGTTAGAAGTTTCCAAAGACTTTGTTACTGAACTCGCCTTTGTGGTGTTTGACCTGTATCTTGTGGGTAAAGTGCATAACCTCTGCAGAGTGTAGAATCTATTCGAATAAGCGTGTCGCGGTATTGGACATCGCTCGGGAATTACAGTCAAGGGTTAGATTTTCTCAAAAATAACTTGGATTTGAAAGGTTGGGTTGGATTAATAATGATGTTGATGGAAATGTGGATTAGGATGGGAAAAATGTTTATTAAACTCCTTGAAAAGTTATTTATGCTTTACTTGTTTCTACTGCTTTCGAACCTACTTATGATATTTGTCAAATGCTGTTTTACTGCAAATATACCTTGAGCTACTCCTTTGTACCAAGCCATGCATATAGTATATTATCCTGCATTCTGTGCATGACTTGCTGAGTACCAAGTACTCACCCTTGCCACAATACAACACCAGTTGAAGAGGAGACTACACCAGCTTTGGAGGAGGAACTCCAAGAGGATCCGTCTACTTAGGAAGCGAGCCCAATCAGTTGCCTGTGGTATACTGGATGGCGCCACGAAGTTATTTGATTTTTCCACTGCTACTATTTCTCTCTTAATAAGTTTCGCCCTGCGAGGCGTACATTTGTGACTTGACCATAAGGTCGAGTAACCAGTTTGGTATTTAAATAAAAGTACTTTATTTGTATCGAGTGGTATGATTGTGATATTTACCGATGTTAAGACTGTGTGCACTAGCGCGTTCCTGGACTAGTGCTGAATACACAGAGGGTCCGGATTTGCAAATTCGGGGTCCCGACAGAGGTGGTATCAGAGCCATACTGACCGTAGGCTCAACCCTAAGCTAGAATGGTCGTAGTGAGGATAAAACTTATTTTCTAAAGCTAAAAATTTGTCAAGATAAGAAATGACATCTCGACTTACCCCCTTCTCTCTTTCCTTGTCTCTTGCTGAATATTCCCTTACCTTGTCACGATTTAAAATTCCGAGTTCTTACGTGAGCACTCTTGTGACAGATGGAGGGAGAGTTCAACTACGTCGATCTGGAGGTTGGTCACGCCGCGGAACTTTGACATATGCTTCAGACTCTCGGAGATTTTGAGAAGCCGCAATACCAAGTGGAAGTGATCAGACAAGCAGGATTGATCAAGGCTTGTGACGTGAAGATTGAGATACCTGCTAGGAAAAAGGGCCCAGGCAATCGCCCAATACACTGCACTGCCAGGAGGTCTACAATGCAGATGTGTATCCAAGAAGTATCACGACGAGCAATGCGGCATATTACCCGTATCTACGCCAGAGAGTTGGAGAGCACGATGTTCCGTTATCACCCGCGCAGCGATAACCTTCTTGACCCGAAGGCGATTCAGGATGAGGATGCCATGGTTACACAGTTGGCACGACTTGTTGTCGCCCAGGAGGATGTACTCGATGATACAAGCAAGGAGCTACAGAAGGCCCGCAAGGAGATCACAACAGAGAAGAACAGATGGCGGGAAGCTAAAGAGTATGTGTCACACCTTCTGCGAAGAATTGACGAGTTGGAGATGACTTTGTACGGACCGTAGACCAGAGCCAAGATTTCGAGCTACACGAGCCAGATCCGGAGGAGTCGGATCTCGATGAGGACACTGCTTCTTCGACTACCACAGATGACACGATTCTTTGGACATGGCAATCGTTTCGGCGCCCATGCCGCAAAGATCCGTACCTAGGCCGTGGAGGTTTTCTCGATGAGTGAGCATAGGTTCTATAGTGAGACTCCTTCGCCGAGTCGCGTCATAGAATAAAGAGTCGCCCTTTAGGCGTTAGACTCCAGTGTTAGTTCGATTTGGATTTTCATTGTTTGCTAAGTGTGCAGTATGTGTTGCAAGGCCCTTAGGCATTGTAAGCAACCATACCAAGTTATTAATATCAATAATAAAGTTGGACCTTAAAGTTACACCTTTCGCCCCGCATAAGTTCCATATTACTTGTCTATTCTTGATTCCCCCTCATCTCTAAAACTTAGAGCAAATCGACAGATGGTGAACACCCGCGGAAACTTTGGAAACAATGGAAGTGGTTCTCGCCCAGCAGAAAACCCCAATGATGGAGCACCAGCACCGCCAGTTGATATGCAGAATTTTGGAGCATTTCTTGCTGCCGACTCGATTGATGCATGCTATGATGCAACAAATGCAACACGTCCTTTGCTCAGGCCACAGCTAATCAAGTCAATCAGGGACAACGTCAGAATACAAGACTGTTAGAGTTCATGAGGACTCACCCACCCACTTTCTCCGGGAATGCCAATCCATTGGAGGCCGATGATTGGTTAAGATCAATTGAGAGGAAGCTACACATAGCTCAATGCATAGGAAATGAGAAGGTACTCTACGCTTCTCATCAGTTGGAAGGAACAGCCGCCGAATGGTGGGAGAACTTCTGTGCCACGCAAGAGAACCCTCAAGATATCACTTGGGAAGAGTTCACAATGCATTAAAGTCGAGATCACGTGCTCAAGGAATCATGGACCTTAAGAAGGAAGAGTTCAGAGCAACTGGCAAGGTAATCAGCCAGTGGTCGACTACGAACAAGTTCACCACAGCTAGCACGCTACGCACCTGATGATGTAGCAACAGATACAGCCAGACAGTCTCGCTTCATGAAGGGACTTAACTCAAGATTGCAAGTAGGATTGATCACCCACACCTTTCCAGATTTCCAAGAATTGGTGAATAAGGCGCTTATTCTTGAGGACAAGCGCAAGGAACTGGATGAGAACGAGAAGCGCAGAATGCAACAAACAGGATCACGCCAGGAACGCACAAATGGCGTCGAGAGTTGCACCAAATCAATTTTTCGATTCCAGCCACAGAATGCTACAAGGACACCGTCACGACACCAAGACCCGTCAATCGTAACTACCAGACCAGCCCCCGCTAGAAAGCGCTGCTCGAGCGATCGGCAAAGAAACGATGAGACGCCGCTACAAGCGCAACGAGACAGGACATTATGCCAACAGTTGTCCAAAGAAGAAAGCGAGAGTGACCCCGCTCGCTTTAACTTGGGAACCACCCCAGCTAGGACGCCAAGACACCGGGGAACCACATCCTGCATCGTGGTGAGAGGCCGAGTCAACCATGTCACCGCAGATGCACTGCAGAATGCTACGGACGTCGTACTGGGTAAGTTACTTGTTAACTCAGTACCTGCAACAGTTTTGTTTGACTCTGGAGCTTCGCATTCGTTTGTTTCGCAAGGCTTTGCTGCTAGAAACGACTTGGGGATTGCAAAACTTAAGTGCATGCTTTTAGTTCAAACCCCTGGTTCCGAACTCCGAACGAAAGTAGGATGTTCCGGGGTGAGAATACTAATAGATGGAATAGAGTTCCTAGCGAACCTTATAATTTTGGAGACCCAGACCTTAGACGTTATTTTAGGAATGGACTGGTTATCCAAGCACAAGGCCGTATTAGATTGTGGACGAAGGACTATCTCAGTTGAGAGCCCGTGTGGGAAGAAAGTGGAATTTCAAGCTACTGCCGTTAGAGAAGGACAGATGATGGTTAACAGTACCAAGACAATCAGCATAGAGGATGTCTCAGTAGTGAATGAGTACCCAGATGTTTTTCCTAAAGATGTACCTGGTATGCCGCCAGACAGGGACATAGAGTTTGTGATAGAGCTTGTACTGCACAGTAAGACCGATAGCAAAGAGACCCTATCGGATGTCCACCGAGGAGTTGGTAGAGATGAAGAAACAGCTAGAGGAATTAATGGAGAAAGGATTTATCAGACCAAGTTCGTCGCCGTGGGGAGCACCAGTTTTGTTTGTCAAGAAGAAGGACGGGAGTTTCAGGATGTGCATTGACTACCGTGCACTCAATGAAGTCACCGTGAAGAATAAGTATCCGTTATCCAGGATTGATGATTTGTTTGATCAGCTGAGAGGAGCCGGAGTTTTCTCCAAGATTGATCTGAGATCGGGATACCATCAGTTAAAGATCCGATCAGAAGATATCCCGAAGACTGCATTCTCGTCAAGATATGGACATTACGAGTTTACAGTTATGTCTTTTGGACTGACGAATGCGCCAGCATATTTCATGAATATGATGAATAAGGTGTTCATGGAATATTTGGACAAGTTTGTTGTCGTGTTCATAGAGGATATCCTAATCTACTCCAAGACAGAGGATGAACATGCCGAACACTTGAGGCGAGTTTTGGAAAAGCTGAGGGAACAGCAACTCTTCGCCAAGTTTAGGAAGTGTGATTTTTGGAAGGACAAGGTGGAGTTTCTTGGACATGTAATGACCGCAGAAGGAGTCGCCGTAGATCCAAGCAAAGTAGAAGCCGTGTTACATTGGGAGCAACCGAAGACTGTGACCCAGATCCGGAGTTTCCTTGGAATGGCAGGATACTACCGCCGTTTCATTGAAGGCTTTTCGACAATTGCGAAACCTCTTACGCAATTGCTGAAGAAGGAGAAGAAGTTTGCATGGACGTCAGAATGTGAGAAAGGATTTCAGGAGATGAAAACGCGATTGACATCAGCACCGGTATTAGTTCTACCGGATGTTGCTCAAAGCTTTGATATATATTGTGACGCATCGCGCCAAGGACTTGGATGTGTGCTGATGCAGAATGGAAAGGTCGTCGCTTATGCATCAAGGCAGTTGAGGCCGCATGAGGAGAATTATCCGACACATGACCTAGAGTTAGCTGCCGTAGTGCATGCCTTGAAGATATGGCGTCACTATCTGATTGGAAACAGATGTGAAGTATACACGGATCATAAGAGCCTTAAGTACATATTCACCCAGTCGGATCTGAATATGAGGCAAAGGAGATGGTTAGAGTTGATCAAGGACTACAATGTTGGAATCCATTACCATCCCGGAAAGGCCAACGTAGTTGCCGATGCCTTGAGTCGGAAAAGCCACACTGTGAGCATGTTGATAGCCACAAGTCAGGAAGAGCTATGTGAGGATTTCTAGAGAATGAAGATTGAGGTGGTACCTAGCGGATTCTTGGCCGCATTGGAAGTAAAGCCTACCCTAGAGGACCAGATCCGAAGGGCGATGAAGGATGATGACAAGATCCGCAGGATTAAGTCCATCAAGGAGGAAGGCAAGGCAGAGGACTTCAAGTTGGATGAGCAAGGCACGTTACGGATGAAGGATCGCATTTGTGTGCCCAACAAGAAGGAATTAAAGCAACTGATTTTGGAGGAAGCCCATGACTCCAAGTATTCAATTCATCCTGGAAGCGCCAAAATGTATCAGGATTTGAAGGAAAGATTCTGGTGGCCAAGCATGAAGCGTGAAGTTGCCGAGCATGTTGCATTGTGCGATGTATGCCAGAGAGTCAAGGCAATGCATCGAGACCAGCGGGATTACTACATTGAAAATACGAGTGGAAGTGGGAGGAAATCGGAATGGATTTCATTACCGGTTTGCCTAAGACTCAAGGAGGTTATGACTCCATATGGGTTATAGTGGATCGTTTGACCAAAGTAGCCCATTTTATCCCGTGAAGACCACCTATTCTGAGATAAGTTAGCGAGTTGTACATGATCGGGATCGTCTGCTTGCAGTGCTAAAGAGGATTGTATCGGACAGAGGTACCCAATTTACCTCAAGGTTTTGGAATAAGATGCATGAAGCCATGGGAACCCGTTTAAACTTCAAGATCTGACTTATCATCCGCAGACGGATGGACCAGACCGGAAGAGTCAATCAGATTCTGGAGGATATGTTAAGAGCATGTGCATTGGCTTATGCTACCTCTTGGGATAAGAGTTTGCCGTATGCCGAGTTCGATTACAATAATAGTTACCAAGCTAGTTTCTGAGATGTCACCTTTTGAGGCCTTTGTATGGTCGACCACTGTCGGACGCCATTGAATTGGAATGAGACCGGCGAGCGTGTCTTCGAACCTGATATTCTTCAAGAGGTGAAGAAGCGATTGCCATGATTAGGGAAAGGTTGAAGATCGCCCAATCACGCCAGAAGAGTTATCTTGACAACCGTCGCCGAGACTTGAGTTTGAACCTAAGACTTTGTATACCTCGAGTTACGCCTCTCAGGGAGTTAAGAGGTTCCATGCCAAAGGAAAACTTGCACCCGTTATGTTGGACCATTTAAGATTTTGAGCCGCATGAGGCGAAGTTGCTTATCACCGAGTTGCCACGATCGTTAGCGAGGAGTACATGACGTATTCCATGTGTCCCAGTTGAAGAAGTGTTTCCGAGTACTGAGGAAATGCACACCGCTAGAGTCAATTGAGTTGCAAGAAGATTTGACTTACAAGGAGCATCCCGTAACGATTTTGGACACTATGGATCGAGAGACCGTAAATAAGTCAACCCGTTTCAGAGAGTACAAAGGAGCAACCACACGGAGAGTGAAGCAACTTGGGAACGCGAAGAGGATTTGAGGAAAGAGTTTCCAAACCTATTCCTTTAGTAAGCCCTGAATCTCTGGGACGAGATTCTATTAAGGGGAGGTTTGTAACACCCCAAAATTTTGCTTTTCTTAAATTCATGTCTGATTTGGCACTTTGGTGAATTTTTGGAATTTTTTGGAATTTATTTGGATTTATTTGGAATTTATTTGAATTTATTCCATTTTGAAATAATTAAAGAATTAAATTTTGCAAATAAAATTTTGTTGGAAATATTTTATTTGAGTCCCAAATACCCTAAAATATTTTCCAGAATTTTTCTGGAATTTTTCTGAGTCTTTTGCTATTTTTAATGAATTAAATGAATTACTGGAAATTATTTTAATTATTAAATCGCTGGAAAATCAAGTCGGGTCAAGTACTATTCATCCAACCGAGTCGGAACCCGAGTCAGACTCGAGTCCGACCCGAGCAACGTGACTCGACCGAACCAGCTCTAAAACCTAATCGATCCCAACCGTTGGATCAAGATCCAACGGTCGAGATTTCCGTCACACGCTTCGATCGGACCCGGCCGGATCCGATCCCAGCGCCAAGATCGTGGCCGCTGATCGTGCCACGTGGGCGGCTGTCCGTCGTCGTCTCGCCTTTGAGTCGAGCCGGACTCGCCGCCGCGCCGCCTTGGCCGTGGGAACTAGGTTTCCATTTTTCGCGAGCCGAGGCTATTTAATGCCCGGATCACACCCGAGGATCGCCTTGACCTTGCGCAGCCGTTGCCCTAGCCGTCGCCGCCGCAGTGCCCCTGACGCGCCTGCAATCGCTCGCCGGAGTCGTAGCACCCCTCCGCCGGGGTTCTGCTTGATTCCGCCGCCGTCCGCCGTCCCCCGCCATTGACCCCAGATCCGGACTCACCGCGACGAGACGCACCCGGCGGGACCTCTCACCTCGCCGGAGGAGGCCGCAACGCCGCCGTTGCCGTGTCGCCGTCCCGGCTCGTGGCCGGCTCGCCGCCGCGCCATCGCCGTCGCTCGAAGCTTCTCAGCCGTCCGATCAAGATCCAACGTCCCAGGTCACGCCACATCATCTCACGGTGAGATTGCGTCCAAAACCACTAGATCCAATCTTGACCGTCCGATCTAGATCCAACGGTCCAGATCAACCGCGTTCACCCCAAACGCGTGAGTCGAGATTCAATGCGGGCCGTTGATTTTCAAATCACCGGTCGAGATCTAGCCACGTGTCCGGGAAGGCTGCCCGTCGCGGTCAGCGCCGTCGGCTGCGGCGTGTGACCCGACGCCGAGGCCCATGTCGGCCGGCGACCAAACCGCACCATGACGTCACGCCGACGTCATGGCGGGCCTCATGTCGCTAGGTTGTCCCGTAGTTGGCGTCGACAATGACATCACCCATGGGACCCACCTGTCAGCACCATGGGCTGAGCCCCGCTAACATCAGCAATGACGTCACCCGAGGGGGACCCACATGTCAGTGACACGTGGAGTCGTGGACCGAGTCCACGGTAGACCCGAGCCGAGCGTGGACCGAGTCCATGGACCGGCTGACGTCAGCAGACCAATCAGAGGCTGACACGTGTCCAGGCTGACGCAATAATTAATTTTCGAAAAAGAAAATGATTTATTAATTCGAAATAATGATTTCAGATTTTGTTTCAAACTTCAAACGCTTATAACTTTTGCGTTTCAACTCCGATTTGAGTGATTCAAATTTCTAAATTTGTATAAAATTGAGACCTACCTAAATATGAATTTTATTTAATTTTTGGACTAAAGTTTTTCTTTGTCAAATTATTTAATTGATTATTTAAACTTTAAATAATCATAACCTTTGCGTTTTAACTCTAAATTTGACGATTCCAGTTTCTAAAAATTCATAAAATTATGTTCTCTCTGTTTATGGATTTTATTTGGATGTTTGGACACTTTTTGCCTATTGTTTATTTGTGTATTGCTATTTGCACGCTTTACGAGTAGACGTTGAAGTGCCGGAAGGATTCGAAGGAGAAGTATTGACTCAGGATCCATCTCAAGACCAAGAACAAGTACTTTTTGAAGGCAAGTTGTGCTTTGACCATGTTGATCCTATTTCGAAATCTATTTTGATTTAACCTATTGCATGCTAGTTCAATTAGAAAATACTTTATTTAAATATGGGGAATTAGATAAATACCAATTTGCTGTATGACACCTTGATTATTTAAATATGTGCCATGACCCTTGTCACCCTAGTTGTGGTTTACTAGTTGGACATTATTAACTTGCCAACATGGGTTTTAGACCGTTGTAGTAAACTGCTTAGACACCTTTCGTGCTCATGACATGATTTTGGACAATCAAATGTTAATATTGACTTAATGATATATTGAACCTGTTTTGGAAAGGTATCATGTGATGTTGATGGCACGTGGTGCATGGTAATCAACTGGGGTTTGATAAATAGTTTTTCGACCGGGGCATGTGGCAAGAATAATCAGGTGGGCCAGTTGTGGCATTGGGGATGTTGATTTGGTTCTTCGGGTAGTCTTGCCCTGGTCACCCTAAGGACTTAACCTTGCAAGCCTTTGAACTGGGTCTAACGTGCAACCACATGTCTGTAATGGGACGGACCTAGTTGACTAAGTTGCTAATAGCATTACTGTGGGACCTCGGGAGGTCAACTACACCCTTTGTGTAAGTTGTGCGGGGAGCGTCTGGCCGAGGCCAGGTACCCATCTAACGATTGATTGGCCTAAACTTCGCCTTAGCTAAGGGAAGGGTTAGTGTGCAATAACCAGGGAGGACCACTTGTATTGTTAGAAGTTTCCGAAAGACTTTGTTACTGAACTTCGCCTTTGTGGTGTTTGGACTCAGATCTTGTGGGTAAAGTGCATAACCTCTGCAGAGTGTAGAATCTATTCGAATAGCCGTGTCCGCGGTATTGGACATCGCTCGGGAATTACAGTCAAGGGTTAGATTTTCTCAAAAATAACTTGGATTTGAAAGGTTGGGTTGGATTAATAATGATGTTGATGGAAATGTGGATTAGGATGGGAAAAATGTTTATTAAACTCCTTGAAAAGTTATTTATGCTTTACTTGTTTCTACTGCTTTCGAACCTACTTATGATATTTGTCAAATCTTTGTTTCTTTGCAAATATACCTTGACCTACTCCTTTGTACCAAGCCATGCATATAGTATATTAGCCTGCATTCTGTGCATGACTTGCTGAGTACCAAGTACTCACCCTTGCCACAATACAACACCAGTTGAAGAGGAGACTACACCAGCTTTGGAGGAGAAACTCCAAGAGGATCCGTCTACTTAGGAAGCGAGCCCAGTCAGTTGCCTGTGGTATACTGGATGGCGCCACGAAGTTATTTGATTTTTCCGCTGCTACTATTTCTCTCTTAATAAGTTTAGCCTGCAGGCGCATTTGTGACTTGACCATAAGGTCGAGTAACCAGTTTGGTATTTAAATAAAAGTACTTTATTAGTATCGAGTGGTATGATTGTGATATTTACCGATGTTAAGACTGTGTGCACTAGCGTGTTCCTGGACTAGTGCTGAATACACAGAGGGTCCGGATTTGCAAATTCGGGGTCCCGACACTGGGCTTTCTACTGATACTACTCTTCGTCCACAGTCTAGCACAACCTTGTGCTTAGACAGCCAATCCATGCCCAATATGACATCTAGAGTCTGGGTTCCCAATATAATGAGGTTCGCTAAAAACTCTACACCATCTATTAATAGTCTTACCCCATAACATCCTACCTTAGATCGGAGTTGTGATCCAGGGGTTTGAACTACAAGCATGCATTTAAGATCCATAATCTCCAAATCATTTCTAGCAACAAAATCTCGAGAAACAAACGAATGCGAACCTCCAGAATCAAACAAAATTGTTGCAGTTACTAAGTTAAGAAGTAACTTACCTAGTACGACGCCTGATGTGTTATGAATTGTATCAGCGGTGACGTGGTTGATCCGACCTCTCACCGTGGCTTGGGGTGTGGCTCCAGCCTGAGCAGCTCCACGGCTCCCTCCTGGTGTAGGTGTCCTTGCTGGCGGAGTTCCAAGATTGAGGCGAACAAGTGTTACGCCTTCTCCTCGCTTAGGGCAACTATTGGATAAATGCCCTGGCTCATTGCAGGTGTAACAACGTTTCACCGTTGCTGGCTGGCTTCCTGCTGGTGCAACTTTGGCTTGTGTTGGTGTCTGATAATTTTGTTCGGTAGGTCTCGGTGTTGGTGACGGTGTCTTAGAAACATTCTGGGGCTGAAATTTGAAGAACTGATTAGGTGCAACTCTCAGCCTTTGCGTTCCTGGGCGAGCTCCCTGCTGTGCCATTCTGTGCTTCCGGTTATCATCTAGCTCTTTGCGATTGTCTTCTAGTATGCGAGCTTTATTCACTAGCTCCTGAAAATTCAGAAAAGTGTGGGTTATTAGTCCCACCTGCAGTCCTGAGTTTAGTCTCTTCATAAAGCGTGACTGTCTTGCCTTGTCCGTCGCTACATCTTCAGGTGCATAGTGTGCCAACTGAGTAAACTTGTTTAAGTAATCAGACACTGACTGGCTGCCTTGTTTTAGAGCTTTAAACTCTTCCTTCTTGAGGTCCATGATCCCTTCTGGCACATGGTATTAACGAAAAGCTGTGGTGAACTCCTCCCAAGGGATCTCCTATAGGTTCTCATGGGCAGCACAAAAATTCTCCCACCATTCAGCAGCGGTTCCTTCTAACTGAGTAGAGGCATAAAGTACTCTCTCATTCCCAACACGCTGGGTAATGTGCAGATTCCTCTCAATTGATCTTAGCCAGTCATCTGCCTCCAATGGGTTGGCATTCCTGGAGAACGTATGCAGATGGGTCCTCATGAACTCTGACAGTCTTGAATTCTGTCGCTATCCCTGATTAGCTTGGTTGGCAGCGGCCTGAGCAGTGACTTGCTGCATCTGCTACATCATGGAATGCATCAGTTGGGTCTATGCAGCAAGGAAGGCTCCAAAGTTCTGCATATCCACTGGCGGTGCTGGCTGGGCTGCTGGTGCTCCATCATTGGGGTTTCCTGCAGGGCGAGAACCACTTCTGTTACCTCCAAGGTTTCCGCGGGTGTTCACCATCTGTCGGGTGCCCAAGGTTTAGAGATGAGGGGGAAACAAGAATAGACAAGTAGTAGAAAACTTATGTGGGGTGGAAGTTGTGACTCAGAACCCAACTTTATTAATTATTCAACAATAACTTGGTATGGTTGCTTACAATGCCTAAGGGCCTTACAACACATATTGCACACTCAGCAATCAAGAAGATCCAAATTAAACTAACACACTGGAGTCTAACGCCTAAAGGGCGACTCTTATTGCTCTAAGATGCGACTCAACACTGAAGTCTCAACCTCTAAGCCTAACGCTCACTCGTCAATCCATCCTCCATGGGAACATCCTTGGGTACACTTTAGCGGGTGTGATGGCATCGGTGCAAAACGATCTCCATGACCAACCATGGCTGTGGTCGACGAATCAGCGTCTTCTTCCATCTTTGGTGCTGGCTGGTGCTCCTATGCTAGTGGCTCCTGTACCTGTTCCGGCTCCTCCGGATCTGGGTCGTGCAGCTCCAACACTGGCTCTGGTTCAGGTCCATACAACGTCATCTCCAGCTCATGGACCCTATGAATAGAGTGAGGTAGGTACTCTCGAGCCTCTTGCAGTTGCTTCTTCACATCCTTGACCTCATCGCAGGCCTTCTGCAGTTCCTGAACTGTCTCGTCGATGATGTCCTCCTGGGCAACAAGAAACCTTGCCTGGTGAGTGATCGTGGAGTCTTCCTCTGCTATCAACTCCCATTCTAGATGGTTATCTCTGTGCGGATGGTGACGGAACACAGTGCCCTCTAACTCTGATGAGTAGGTGCGAGCGATATGCCGCATCGCTCGACGCGACGTCTCCTGGATCCTGGCTTGAAACGAAGACCTCCTCGTGGTAATGTTGACAGGACGGCTCGCCTTGGTATTCTCTCGGGCATACACAGTGATCTTGACATCCCATGCTTCGACCAGTCCTGCCTTCACTATGGTAGTTCCCCGATAGATCGGTCTGTCAAAACCTCTAAGTAGCTGCATCATACGCCATAACTCGGCGGCGTAACCTCCCTAACGTTCAGTGTAGTTGTTGATCATCTTCATCTATCAAAGACACTCACGTGAGAACGCAACATTTTAAATCAGGTGGGGGCAAAAGGGATTCAACAAGGGGTATGAACAAGAGAGAAGGGGATAAGTTGAGAATTCATTCATTATCTTGACAACTTTTAACTTTAGAAAATAGTTTTTATCCTCACTACGACCATTCTAACTAAGGGTAGTCCCACAATCAGTATGGCTCTGATACCACCTCTTTCGAGGCCCGAATTTGCAAATACGGACCCTCTATGTATTCAGCACTAGTCCAAGATCACGCTAGTGCACACAGTCTCAACATCGGTATATATCACAATCATACTCAATGAAATAGTAAATTACTTTATTAAAAGGGAAATATAACTGGTTGCTAGACCATATGGTCAAGTTACAAAAGTATGCCTCTGTCGGGACCCCGAATTTGCAAATCCGGACCCTCTGTGTATTCAGCACTAGTCCAGGAACGCGCTAGTGCACACAGTCTTAACATCGGTAAATATCACAATCATACCAATCGATACCAATAAAGTACTTTATTTAAATAACCAAAGTGGTTACTCGACCTTATGGCCAAGTTACAAATATATGCCTTGCAAGGCGAAACTTATTAAAAGAGAAATAACTGCAGCGGAAAAAATCAAATAAACTTAGTGGCGCCATCCAAAGATACCACAGGCAACTGACCGGCTCGCATCCCTAAGTAGTCGGGTCCTCTTGGAGTTCCTCCTCCAATCTTTGGCGTAATCTCCTCTTCAAGCGGTATTGTGTTGAGGCAAGGGTGAGTACTTGGTACTCGGCAAGTCATGCATGAATGCAAGCTAATATACTATATGCATGGCTTGGTACAAAGGAATAGCTTAAGGTATATTTGCGGTAAACAGCATTTGACAAGTAATATAAGTAGATTCGAAAACAGTAAAAACAAGTAAAGCATAAATAACTTTTCAAGAAGTTTAAATAACATTTTTCCCCATCCTAAACCATATTTCCATCATCTTCCTTGTTAAACCAACCCAACTTTTCAAATCCAAGTTATTTTCAGAAAGTCTAACCCTTGACTGTAATTCCCGAGCATTGTCCAGTACTGTGGACTCGGCTATTCAAATAGATTCTACACTCTGCAGAGGTTATGCACTTTACCCACAAGATACAATCCACTCACCACGTCAGCCGTGAATCGCCATACAAGAGTATGCGAATGAGCGATCATAACAAAGCCTTTCGGAAGCCTCAAACAACACAGGTGGTCCTCTCCGGTACGTGCTCTACACCATCCCTTCCCTTAGCCAAGGCGAAGTATGGGACCAACACACCGTTAGATGGGTACCTGGCCACAGCCACGATACGCTCCCCCGTACAATCACATGTTGGCAATTTAGTAATGTCCAACTAGTAAACCACAACTAGGGTGACAAAAGGTCATGGCACATACTTAAGTAATCAAGGTGTCATATATCAAATTGGTATTTATCTAACCCCCAGGTTTAAACAAAGTATCTTTCTAATTGAACTAGCATGCAATAGTTTAAATCAAAATAGATTTCGAAATAGGATCAATATGGTCAAAGCACAACTTGCCTTCAAAAAGCACTTGCTCTTGGTCTTGAGTTGGATCCTGAGTCAATACTTCTCCTTCGAATCCCTCCGGCACTTCAACGTCTACTCGTAAAGCGTGCAAATAGCAAATACACAAATAAACACTATGCAAAAAGATCCCAAAACTCCAAATAAAATCCATAAACAGAGAGAACATAATTTTCTGGATTTTTAGAAACTGGAATAAATCAAATTTGGAGTTAAAACGCGAAGTTATGATTATTTAAAGTTTAAATAATCAATTAAATAATATTACAGAGAAAAACTTTAGTCCAAAAATTAAATAAAATTCATATTTAGGTAGATCTTAATTTTATACAAATTTAGAAATTTGAATCGCTCAAATCGGAGTTGAAACGCAAAAGTTATAAGCGTTTGAGGTTTGAATCTAAATTTGAATCAATATTTCGAATTAATAAATCATTTTCTTTTTCGGAAATTAATTATTGCGTCAGCATGGACACGTGGCAGCCTCTGATTGGCCTGCTGACGTCAGCCGGTCCATGGGCTCGGTCCACGCTCGGCTCGGGTCCACGGTGGACTCGGTCCACGGCTCACGTGACTGACATGTGGGCCCCACCGCCGTATTTGGGTTTCACGCCGCAGCGTGGCTGCGGTGACACGTGGGCCCTTCGACTCGCGGGTCCCGGCGTGTCGAGACACGCTCTCCACGCCGGCGTGAAGCGCCGAAGACACCGCGTGGCACAATCTCGGCCGTTGATTTGAAAATCAACGGTCCAGATTGGATCTAGACCTCACGTTCAAAACTACACGGTTGATCCGGGCCGTTCGATCTAGATCGGACGGTCCAGATCTAACCCTATCGCTACAACGCAACTAACCACAACCGTACGATCTAAATCTAACGGTTGAAACCTAATCAAGAACGGAAACAGTAACGGGCGACGTGGCCTCACCTCGTGCGTTGGATCTTGATCCAACGGTGCACCGAAGCTTCGCGAGCGGCGATGGCTGCGGCGGCGTTAACTGCCGGCGCCGAGGCAGCGACCACCCTAACGGCGCTTCGGGCGTCTCCGGCCAAGTGAGTGCACCCACAGTGCGCCTCGGCGCAAGGTTCTCAGATCCGGGCTTGAAGGCGGCGGAGGATGACGAACGGCGCCGGAAACGAAGAAAACCCGTGGCGGCACTCCCCAAACTTCGGCGAGAAATCGCGAGGCGACGGCGGCGGCTTGGGCGTTGGAACTCAGGGCAATAGGCGCGCACACGAACGGCGATCCTCGGGCGATAACCCACGCCTTAAATGGCCTCGGCAGGCGTGCACAAAGCGGAAACCTAATCGGACGCGGCGGCTACGCGGCGGCGGAGTCCAGCTCGGTTACGGGAAGATGACGAAATCGTGGCCGTCCACGTGTCGCGCTCAACGGCCACGATCGCACGGCGCGATCGGTCCGGTCGGTTTCTGGCTTCGGTCGAAGTCGGCGGATCTCGGTAGTTGGATCTTGATCCAACGGTTGGGATCGATTAGGGTTAGGAGTGGGTTCGGTCGAGTCAAGCGGCTCGGTCGGACTCGAGTCCGACTTCGGTCGGATGAACAAGATACTTGACCCGAGTTGGATTTTCCGGTAATTAATATTTAAAATAATTCCCAGTAATTCATTTAATTCATTAAAAATAGCAAATGACTCAGTAAAATTCCAGAAAAATTCTGGAAAATATTTTGGATCATTTTGGACTCAAATAAAATATTTCCAACAAAAATTTATTTGCAAATTTAAATTCTTTAATTATTTCAAAATGGAATAAATTCAAATAAATTCCAAATAAATCCAAATAAATTCCAGAAAATTCCAAAAATTCACCAAAGTGCCAAATCACACATGAATTTAAGAAAAGCAAAATTTTGGGGTGTTACAGCCTCGCAGGGCTAAAGTCTTACTCAAATAAATCTGCAACGGAATATAAAGAAAACGTGTGGCGCCAACTAATATGTCACAGGCAACTAACTAGGTTCGTGTCGGGACCCCGAATTTACAAATCCGGACCCTCTGTGTATTCAGCACTAGTCCAGGAACGCGCTAGTGCACACAGTCTTAACATCGGTAAATATCACAATCATACCAAACGATACCAATAAAGTACTTTATTTAAATAACCAAACTGGTTACTCGACCTTATGGCCAAGTTACAAAATGTATGCCTCGCAAGGCGAAACTTATTCAGAGAAAAATAATAGCAGCGGAAAATAAGATAACCCGTGGCGCCATCCAAGATACCACGTGCAACCGATCGGGCTCGCATCCCTAAGTAGACGGATCTTCTTGGAGTTCCTCCTCCAAAGCTGGTGTAGTCTCCTCTTCAAGCGGTGTTGTGTTGAGGCAAGGGTGAGTACTTGGTACTCGACAAGTCATGCATGAGAATGCAAGCTAATATACTATATGCATGGCTTGGTACAAAGGAATAGCTCAAGGTATATTTGCGAAACAAAGATTTGACAAGTAATATAAGTAGATTCAGCAAAGTAGAAATAAGTAAAGCGTAAATAACTTTTCAAGAAGTTTTAATAAACATTTTCCCCATCCTAAACCACATTACCATCATCTTTATTCTTAAACTGCACCAACCTTTCAAATCCAAGTGATTTTCGTAAAATCTAACCCTTGATCAGTAATTCCCGAGCATTGTCCAAGATCTGCAGTGGACTCGGCTATTTAAATAGATTCTACACTCTGCAGAGGTTATGCACTTTACCCACAAGATACAAATCAAACACCACAAAGGCGAAGTTCAGTAACAAAGCCTTTCTAAGCCTCAAACAACACAGGTGGTCCTCTCAGGTTCGTGCTCTACACCATCCCTTCCCTTAGCCAAGGCGAAGTATGGGACCAACACACCGTTAGATGGGTATCGGCCACAGCCACGATACGCTCCCCCGTACAATCACACAAACGGTGTAATTGACACCCTGAGGCTCCACAAGTGAGTCCTTAGCGACTTAGTCAACTAGGGCCGTCCCATTCCAGCCATGTGGTTGCAAGTATGACCCAGTTCAAAGGCTTGCAAGGTTAAGTCCTTAGAGTGACCAGGGCAAGACTACCCGAAGAACCAAATCAACATTCCCAACGCCACAACTGGCCCACCTGATTACTCTTGCCACATGCCCCTGGCCGAAAATCGTTTATCAAACCCGCTTGATTACCATGCACCACGTGCCATCAACATCACATGATACTTTTCCAAAACAGGTTCAATATATCATTAAGTCAATATTAACATTTAATTATCCAAAATCATGTTATGAGCACGTAGCAGGTCTAAGCAAAGATACTACAAATGGTCTAAATCCATGTTGGCAAGTTAATAATGTCCAACTAGTAATCCACAACTAGGGTGACAAGGGATCATGGCACATACTTAGATAATCAAGGTGTCATACAAAGAAATTGGTATTTATCTAATCCCCATGTTTAAACAAAGTATTTTTCTAATTGAACTAGCATGCAATAGTTTAAAATCAAAATAGATTTCGAAATAGGATCAACATGGTCAAAGCACAACTTGCCTTCAAAAAGTACTTGCTCTTGGTCTTGAGTTGGATCCTGAGTCAACACTTCTCCTTCGAATCCTTCCGGCACTTCAACGTCTACTCGTAAAGCGTGCAAATAGCAAATACACAAATAAACACTAGGCAAAAACATCCCAAAACTCCAAATAAAATCCATAAACAGAGAGAACATAATTTTCTGGATTTTTAGAAACTGGAATAAATCAAATTTGGAGTTAAAAGCATAAAAGTTATGATTATTTAAAGTTTAAATAATCAATTAAATAATTTTACAGAGAAAAACTTTAGTCCAAAAATTAAATAAAATTTATATTTAGGTAGATCTTAATTTTATACAAATTTAGAAATTTGAATCACTCAAATCGGAGTTGAAACGCAAAAGTTATAAGCGTTTGAAGTTTGAATCTAAATTTGAATCAATATTTCGAATTAATAAATCATTTTCTTTTTCGGAAATTAATTATTGCGTCAGCATGGACACGTGGCAGCCTCTGATTGGTTGGCTGACGTCAGCCGGTCCATGGACTTGGTCCACGCTTGGCTCGGGTCCACCGTGGACTCGGTCCACGACCCGTACGTGTCGCTGACATGTGGGCCCACTCGAGTGACGTCATCGCTGACGTCAGCGGGGCTCAGCCCACGGTGCTGACATGTGGGACCCACTGTGACGTCATGGGTGACGTCAGCGCTTGGCTGGATTAGCCACTGACATGCGGGCCCTCTGACACGCGGGCCCCGCGTGTCAGCGTCACACGCACGCCGCTGGCTGCGACGGCCCGATCGCGTCGGTCCATCTTCCCGACACGTGGCGCAATCCCGGCCGTTGGTTTGAAATTCAACGGCGCGGATTAGATCTAGTGTTGACGCCGCGTTTGGGTTAACGCATTGATTTGGACCGTTGGATCTAGATCCGATGGTCGAGATTAGATCTGAAATCGTAACGCCAATCTCACCGTCGCCGACGTGGCGTGATCTCGAGCGTTGGATCTTGATCGGACGGCCGAGAGAGCTCGCGGTCCGGCGATAACTTATGGCGCGGCGCTGCTCACCGGCGGAGGACGACGACCTTGCCGACGGCGTTTCGCGCGCTCCGGCGAGATGAATCCTTCCTTCGTGCGTCTCGTCCACGGTGGTTCCGGATCTGGGCTCCTTCTGAGGAAGACGACGGACGGCGCGAATCGAGCAAAACCGCGGCGGTCACTTCCTCCAACTACGGCGAGCTCGCCGGCAACCGACGGTGGCTCAGGCGAGATGGCTTGGGAAACGGGTGCGCAAAGATGAGGGCAACCTCGGGGACGTCTCACGCTTTAAATAGCCCGGCGTTCGTGCGAGGCGGAAACCTAGTTTTACACGGCCACGCGCGGCGGAGTCCGGCTTCGGTCTCGGCGGAGACGACGACGCCTGGCCGCCCACGTGGCACGATCAACGGCCACGATCGCCGCGGCGTGATCGGATCCGCCGGATCTGGCTCGAGCCGTGCAGGCGAATCTCGGTAGTTGGATCTTGATCCAACGGTTGGGATTGATTAGGGTTTTGAGCTGGTTAGATCGAGTCAACTGGCTCGGGTCGGACTCGAACTCAAGTCTGACTCGGGCTCGGTCGGATGAACAGTAACCGACTCGGTTTGATTTTCCAGCGATTTAATATTTAAAATAATTCCCAGAAATTCAATTAATTCATTAAAAATAGCAAAATACTCAGAAAAATTCCAGAAAAATTCTGGAAAATATTTTAGGGTATTTGGGACTCAAATAAAATATTTCCAACAAAATTTTATTTGCAATATTAAATTCTTTAATTATTTCAAAATGGAATAAATCAAAATAAATTCCAAATAAATCCAAATAAATTCCAGAAAATTCCAAAAATTCACCAAAGTGCCAAATCACACATGAATTCAAGAAAAGCAAAATTTTGGGGTGTTACAGTTCGCCCCTAGTTCGTCGGCTCCTCCTGGAATTCCTCCTCCAAAGCTGGCGTCGACTCTTCTTCAATTGATGTTTGTATTGTGGCAAGGGTGAGTACTCAAAAGCACTCAGCAAGTCATGCACAGAGATGCAATGCTAATAGCTACATGCACGGTTTATTCCAACAATAGGCTAAGGGGTTCTTTTGCAACAAGCAACATTCATAAACAACAATAATAGATTGGAAAGCGGTAAAACAATAATAACAATAATAATTGCATAAACAATTTTACAAGTAAATCATTTATCAACCTAAGCAAGCTCATCATTTCCAACACCATGTATCCATCACCTAAGTTCATTGTCATAGAAGTCTAACCCTTGACTGTAATCACCGAGTAGTGTCCCATATCGTGGACTCGGCTATTCAATAGGTTGTACACTCTGTAGAGGTTATACACTTTACCCACAAGATACAGTCAAACACCACAAAGACGAGTGTCCGTAACAAAGTCTTTTGGAAGCTTCTAACTCAACAAGTGAACCTCCTCGGTTGTTGCACACTATCCCTTCCCTTAGCAAAGGCGAAGTCTAGGTCAACCAACCGTTGGGCCAGTACCACTGCCACGGCAGATGCACGCTCCCCGTACAACTACACCTAAGTATAGCTGACACCCCGAGGTATCACCAGCAGGTTATTAGCATCCTACTCAACTAGGTCCGTCCCATTCCAGACATGACATGGTTGTATGATGGACTCAGTTCAAAGGCTTGCAAGGTTAAGTCCTTAGGGTGACCAAGGCAAGACTACCCAATTAGCAAAACTAAAACGACTTTCCCGATGCCACTCCCTGGCCCACCAGAACAATCTTGCCACATGCCCTAATCTAAATCATTTTATCACCCCGGTTGATTACCATGCACCACGTGCCATCAACATCAACAATAACACATGACACTTTTCCAAATAGGTTCCATATCTCATTAAGTCAACATTAATAGATGATATTTCGAAATCATGTCATATTCACGTGGCAGGGCTAAGCAAGCTAATTATGATCTAATTAACCCATGTTGGCGAATTAATAATGTCCAACTAATACTCCACATCCTAGGGTGACAAATGATTCATGGCATACAATTATTATCAACAAGGTGGCATAATCAGATAGGTCATAACTATTCCTAGAATTATTCAAAAGCATTTTAATTGAACTAGCATGCAATAATTTAAATAAACATAGTTTCAAAAGTGGGATCAACATGGTCAAAGCACAACTTGCCATCAAAAAGTGTTGGTTCAGGCTTCTGCACTTGCTCCTGGGTCAAAACTTCACCTACGAAGCCTTCAGACACTTCACCGTCTACTCGTAACGGATAAATAAACACCAAATAAATAAAAACAGAGAAAAACTCATGTCCAAAAATTAAATAAAATTCACCATTAAATAAAGCTCAATTTTATAAAAATTTAGAAACTGGAATCGCCTCAATCGGAGTTAAAACGCAAAAATTATAGTCGTTTGAAGTTTGAAAAATCAATTAAAAGAATAAATAGAATTAATTCATTTATTTTTCTATTAAAAAATCCAAATATGAGGTCAGCTGACTTCAGCACGCATTTTTTATTTTCCACCGAATTATTTTTCTAAAGGAAAATCGAATTATGACGTCAGCATTGCGTCATCTGGTCCACGGGCCTATTCCACGGGTTGGTTTGGGTCGACCGTGGACCTGGTCTACAAACGCATGTCTCACTGACATGTGGGCCCAGCTTGATGACGTCAGCTGCTGACGTCAGCACCACTCAACCGAATGGGCTGACACTCGGACCCCTCCGTGACGTCAGAATGATGACAAGGATGATGTCATCGTGCGAGTGGCTGAGCCGCTGACATGCGGGCCCCACGCTGATGTCACGTGTGACGTCACCGACCACCGAGCAAGGCTCGGTTGATCGCGCCGGTTCGGCTCCCAGCCACGTGGCACGATCTGGGCCGTTGGTTTGAAATCCAACGGTCCAAATTAGATCTAATCTCACGCATTTTGGCTAACGCAGTTGATCTGGACCGTATGATTCGAATCGGACGGCTGAGATCCGATCGGGATTTTACCGCATTGTGGGGGCGACGTGGCATGTCTCGGTGGCTGACACGTGGCACAAACTACACCGTACGATCTTGATCGGATCGAGAACTAATCTATTGCTACAACGCGGGTTAAATCTAACCGTATGATCTAGATCTAACGGCTGAGATCTAATCTAGCACGGTGTGGTTAAGGTGCTATGTGGCTCAATCTGGTGCCTTGGATCTAGATCCAACGGTTGCTAATATATCTACACAGTACTACATGATCTAACCCTAGCCGTTCGATTTAGATCTAACGGCTGAGATCTAATCTGGGGGATTTGCACGACGTGGTGACGTGGACGAACTTGGAGCATTGGATCTGGATCAGATGGCTGTCGGATTTCGCAAACCCGGCGATGTCGCGGCGGAGCTGAGGTGGCCGGAGTTGAGGACAACAATGTAACACCCCAAAATTTTGCTTTTCTTAAATTCATGTGTGATTTGGCACTTTGGTAAATTTTTGGAATTTTCTGGAATTTATTTGTATTTATTTGGAATTTATTTGAATTTATTCCATTTTGAAATAATTAAAGAATTAAACTTTGCAAATAAAAATTGGTTGGAAATATTTTATTTGAGTCCAAAATGTTCCAAAATATTTTCCAGAATTTTTCTGGAATTTTTCTGAGTCTTTTGCTATTTTTAATGAATTAAATGAATTTCTGGGAATTATTTTAAATATTAAATCGCTGGAAAATCGAGTCGGGTCAAGTATCGCTCATCCGACTGCACTCGAAGTCCGAAGTCCGACTCGAGTCCGACCGAGCCACGCGGACTCGACCAACCCACTTACCGAGCCCTAACCGTGTGACCGTTGGATTCAGATCCAACGGCCATGATTGAGCCACGTCACCCGAGCCCGAGCCCGACCGAGCCAGCCAGCTCGCCCGAGCCAGACCCGAGCCCAAACCCCCGCACCGTTGGATCTTGATCCAACGGCTGTGGTTGAGCCACGTCACCCAATCCGAGTCGCCGCCGGACTCCGCCGCCGCAGCCGTGTCGACCTCGGTTTCCGCGCGTTTTACGGACGCCGAGGGCCCTATTTAATGCGCCGCCACCCGTGCCGTGATGCCGACTTCCGTGCGCACCCGTAGCCCTAGATAACGTCGCCTGAGCCGCCGCCGTTTAGCCGCAATCGCTCGCCGTGGTTGCCGTAGCGTTCCGCCACGGTTAAGTGTTGTTTCCGCCGTCGTCCGTCGTCCTCCGTCGCCGTTGAGGTCAGATCCGGAACCGGGAGGTCAAGCCGCGTCGGAGGAGACCTCTCACTTCGCCGGAGCGCGCCCGAAACGCCGTCGGCTAGGTCGTCGTCCCCTGCGCCGGTGTCCCAGCGCCGCCGCTCGCCATCGCCGGACTTCGAGCTCTGTCAGCCGTCGGATCTTCATCAAGCGGTCCAGATTGCGCCACGTCACCATCGGTGAGATTTCGTTCCAGAATCCCAGATCCAATCTCGACCGTTGGATCTAGATCCAACGGCCCAGATCGAACGCGTTCACCCCAAACGCGTGAAACCAGATCCAATCTGGGCCGTTGAATTTCAAATCAACGGCCGAGATCTAGCCACGTGTGCGGAAGGCTGACCGCCGCGGTCAGCGCCGTTAACGCGCGCATACGTGTGAAGCTGACACGCCGGGCCCGCGTGTCAGCGGTCCAACCAAACCGCACCATGACGTCACGCTGACGTCATGATGGGCCCGCGTGTCAGCGGCCACCCCAGCCGTGTAGTAACGTCAGCGATGACGTCACCAGTGGGTCCCACCACAAGACTGCGGCTGAGCCGCGACGCCAAAGAATGACGCTCACGAGGGGACCCACCGCCGACACGTGGAGCCGTGGACCGAGTACACGGTGGACCGAGCCGAACCGTGGGCTAAGCCCATGGACCGGCTGACGTCAGCCGTCCAATCAGAGGCTGACGCGTGTCACTGCTGACACAATAAATGATTTGCCGAAAAAGAAAATGATTTAATAATTCGGTTTAATAATTGATTTGAATTTCAAACTTCAAATGCTTATAACTTTTGCGTTTTAACTCCGATTTGAGTGATTCAAATTTCTAAATTTGTATAAAATTGAGATCTACCTAATTATGAATTTTATTTCATTTTTGGACTAAATTTTTCCTCTGTCATATTATTTAATTGATTATTTAAACTGCAAAATGCTATAACTTTTGCATTTAAACTCCGAATTTGACGATTCCAGTTTCTAAAAATTCATAAAATTATGTTCT
This sequence comes from Rhipidocladum racemiflorum, assembly GCA_036346355.1. Taxonomy (NCBI): domain Eukaryota; kingdom Viridiplantae; phylum Streptophyta; class Magnoliopsida; order Poales; family Poaceae; genus Rhipidocladum; species Rhipidocladum racemiflorum. Next base: position 33,901,302 of record CM070589.1, on the reverse strand, counting down.
CTCTGTTTATGAACTTTATTTGGATGTTTGTATACTTTTTGTCTTCTGTTTTATTCATTTGTTGCTATTTGCATGCAATACGAGTAGACGTTGAAGTGCCGGAAGGATTCGAAGGAGAGGTGTTGACTTAGGATCCAACTCAAGATCAAGAACAAGTACTTTTTGAAGGCAAGTTGTGCTTTGACCATATTGATCCCATTTTGAAACCTATTTTGATTTAATGTATTGCATGCTAGTTCAAATAGAAAATGCTTTACTTAATTATGGGAAATTAGATAAATACCAATTTGCTGTATGACACCTTGATTACTTAAATATGTGCCATGACCCCCTTGTCACCCTAGTTGTGGATTACTAGTTGGACATTACTAAATTGCCAACATGGGTTTGTAGATCGTTGTAGTATATGGCTTAGACCTGCTACGTGCTCATGACATGATTTTGGACAATCAAATGTTAATATTGACTTAATGATATATTGAACCTGTTTTGGGAAGGTATCATGTGATGTTGATGGCACGTGGTGCATGGTAATCACCTGGGGTTTGATAAATAGCTTTTGACCAGGGCATGTGGCAAGAATGATCAGGTGGGCAAGTTGTGGCACTGGGAATGTTGTTTTGGTTCTTCGGGTAGTCTTGCCCTGGTCACCCTAAGGACTTAACCTTGCAAGCCTTTGAACTGAGTCAACCTTGCAACCACATGTCTGTAATGGGACGGACCTAGTTAATTAAGTTGTTAATAACGTACCTGTGGGACCTCAGGTTGTCAACTACACCCTTAGTGTAAGTTGTACGGGGGAGCGTACCGGGGCTGCGGCCAGGTACCCATCTAACGGTTGATTGGCCTAAACTTCGCCTTCGCTAAGGGAAGGGTTAGTTTGCAATAACCGGGGAGGCTCACTTGTATTGTTAGAAGTTTCCGAAAGACTTTGTTACGGGAACTCGCCTTTGTGGTGTTTGACTGTATCTTGTGGGTAAAGTGCATAACCTCTGCAGAGTGTAGAATCTATTCGAATAGCCGTGTCCGCGGTATTGGACATCGCTCGGGAATTACAGTCAAGGGTTAGATTTTCTTGAAAATAACTTGGACTTGAAAGGTTGGGTTTGGTTAATCAATGATGTTGATGGAAATGTGGTTTAGGAATGGGAAAGATGTTGATTAAAACTCCTGGAAAACTTATTGATGCTATACTTGTTTCTATTGCTTTTGAATCTACTTACGCTACTTATCAAATGTTGTTTTACTGCAAATATACCCTGAGCAACTCCTTTGCGTTAAGCCATGCATGTAGTATATTAGTTGCATTCTGTGCATGACTTGCTGAGTACCAAGTACTCACCCTTGCCACAATACAACACCAGTTGAGGAGGAGACTACACCAGCTTTGGAGGAGGAGCTCCAAGAGGAACCGTCTACTTAGGGAGCGAGCCCAGTCAGTTGCCTGTGGTATACTGGATGGCGCCACGATGTTATTTTATTTTTCCGCTGCTATTATTTCTTCTTAATAAGTTTCGCCCTGTGTGGCGTATATTTGTAACTTAACCATAAGGTCGAGCAACCAGTTTGACTATTTAATTAAAGTACTTTATTAGTATCGAGTGGTATGATTGTGATATTTACCGATGTTAAGACTGTGTGCACTAGCACGTTCCTGGACTAGTGTTGAATACACAGAGGGTCCGGATTTGCAGATTCGGGTCCCGACATAGGTGGTATCAGAGCCATACTGACCGTAGGCTCAACCCTAGCTAGAATGGCCGTAGAGAGGTTAAAACTTATTTTCTAAAGGTTAAAAGTTCGTCAAGATAAGAAATGACATCTCGACTTATTCCCTTCTCTCTTTCCTTGTCTCTTGCTGAATTTTTCCTTACCTTGTCACGATTTAAAAATTTTGAGTTCTTACGTGAGCACTCTTGTGACAGATGGAGGGAGAGTTCAACTACGTCGATCTGGAGGTTGGTCACGCCGTGGAACTTTGGCGTATGCTACAGACTCTCGGAGATTTTGAGAAGCCGCAATACCAAGTGGACGTGATCAGACAAGCAGGATTGATCAAGGCTTGTGACGTGAAGATTGTGGTACCTGCTAGCAAGAAGGGCCCAGGCCATCGCCCGATACACTGCACTGCCAGGAGGTCTACAATGCAGATGGGTATCCAAGAGGTGTCACGACGAGCAATGCGGCACATTACCCGCATCTACGCCAGAGAGTTGGAGAGCACGGTGTTCCGATATCATCCGCGCAGCAATAACCTTTTGATCCGGCGATTCAGATGAGAATGCCATGGTCACACAGCTTGGCACGACTTGTTGTCGCCAGGAGGATGTACTGATGATACAAGCAAGGAGCTACAGAAGGCCCGCAAAGAAATCACGGCAGAGAAGAACAGATGGCGGGAAGCTCAAGAGTATGTGTCTCACCTTCTGCAAAGGATTGGAGAGTTAGAGACGGCATTGTACGCACGAGCCGAGTCAAGACTGAGCCTGCACGAGCTGCACTCCGGAGGAGCCGGAGCTTGAGGAGGACACTGCTTCTTCAACTACCACAGATGACACAGTTGCTGGACATGGCGATAGTTTCGCGCCTATGCCGCAGCGTCCGTACCCAGGCCGTGGAGGTTTTCTCGATGAGTGAGCGTAGGTTCTATAGTGAGACTCCTTCGCCGAGTCGCGTCAAAGAATAAAGAGTCACCCTTTAGGCGTTAGACTCCAGTGATTAGTTCGATTTGGATTTTCATTGCTTGCTGAGTGTGCAGTATGTGTTGCAAGGCCCCTAGGCATTGTAAGCAACCATACCAAGTTACTATTGATTAAAATAATAAAGTTGGACTTTAAGTTACACCTTTCGCCCCCCCGCATAAGTTCCATATTACTTGTCTATTCCTGTTTCCCTCTCATCTCTAAGACCTAGAGTAAACCACAGATGGTGAACACCCGCGGAAACCTTGGAGGCAATGGAAGTGGTTCTCGCATAGCAGAAAACCCCAATGATGGAGCACCAAAGACCGCCATCGACATGCAGAATTTTGGAGCATTTCTTGCTACTCAGACTCGCTTGATGCATGCTATGATGCAACAGATGCAACACGTCCTTTGCTTTCGAGGCCACTGCTAATCAAGTGAATCAGGGACAACGCCAGAATACAAGACTGTCAGAGTTCATGAGGACTCACCCACCCACTTTTTCTGGGAATGCCAATCCGTTGGAGGCTGATGATTGGTTAAGGTCAATTGAGAGGAAGCTACACATTGCTCAATGCATAGGAAATGAGAAGGTACTCTACGCTTCTCATCAGTTGGAAGGAACAGCCGCCGAATGGTGGGAGAACTTCTGTGCCACGCAAGAGAACCCTTAAGATATCACTTGGGAGGAGTTCACAGCTGCGTTTCGTCAGTATCATGTGCCGGAAGGAATCATGGATCTCAAGAAGGAGGGGTTCAGGGCACTGAAGCAAGGTAATCAGCCTGTGGCTGAATACCTGAACAAGTTCACACAGCTTGCACGCTACGCGCCTGAGGATGTAGCGACAGATAAAGCCAAACAGTCTCGTTTCATGAAGGGACTTAACTCAGGACTACAGGTGGGACTGATCACCCACACCTCTCCAGATTTCCAAGAGTTGGTGAATAAGGCGCTTATTCTTGAGGACAAGCGCAAGGAACTGGATGAGAACAGGAAGCGCAGGATGCAACAGCAGGGATCGTGTCAGGGAGCGCAGCAACGTTTGAGGGTTGCGCCAAATCAGTTTTTCAGATTCCAGCCGTAGAATGCAACCAGGACACCGTCACCAGCACCAAGACCCGTCAATCGTAACTATCGAGACCCAGCCCGGCCCGGCTTCAGGCAGTCAACAAGGAACAGTGAGACGCTGCTACAACTGCAACGAGCCAGGGCACTTTGCCAACAGTTGTCCTAAGAAGACAGCAGGAGTGACCCCAGTTCGCTTCAATCTGGGATCCACACCAGCTAGGACGCCAGCACCAGGAGCAGCACCCCAGACCGTGGTGAGAGGCCGAGTCAACCATGTCACCGCAGATGCACTTCAGAATGCCACGGATGTCGTACTGGGTAAGTTACTTGTTAACTCAGTACCTGCAACAGTTTTGTTTGATTCTGGAGCTTCGCATTCGTTTGTTTCACAAGGCTTTGCTGCTAAAAATGATTTGGGGATTGCAAGACTTAAATGCATGCTTTTAGTTCAAACCCCTGGTTCCGAACTCCGAACGAAAGTAGGATGTTCTAGGGTGAGAATACAAATAGATGGGATAGAGTTCCTAGCGAACCTTATTATTTTGGAGACCCAGACCTTAGATGTCATTTTGGGAATGGATTGGTTAACCAAGCACAAGGCCGTATTGGATTGTGGACGAAGGACTATCTCAGTTGAAAGCCCGTGTGGAAAGAAAGTGGAATTTCAAGCTACCGCCGTTAGAGATGGACAGTTGATGGTTAACAGCACCAAGGCAATCAGCATGGAAGATGTCTCAGTAGTGAATGAGTACCTAGATGTTTTTCCTGAAGATCTACCTGGTATGCCGCCAGACATGGACATAGAGTTTGTGATAGAGGTTGTACCCGGTACAGCGCGAATAGCAAAGAGACCTTACCGGATGTCCACTGAAGAATTGGTAGAGATGAAGAAGCAACTCGAAGAGCTAATGGAGAAAGGATTTATCAGACCAAGTTCGTCGCTGTGGGGAGCGCCAGTTTTGTTTGTCAAGAAGAAGGACGGAAGTTTCAGGATGTGCATTGACTACCATGCACTCAATGAAGTCACCGTGAAGAATAAGTATCCGCTACCCCGGATTGATGATTTGTTTGACCAGCTGAGAGGAGCCGGAGTTTTCTCCAAGATTGATCTGAGATCGGGATGCCATCAGTTGCAGATCCGATCAGAAGATATTCAAGATCGCATTCGTCACAAGATACGGACATTACGAGTTTACGCTTATGTCCTTTGGTCTCGATTTAATGCACCAAAGATATTTCATGAATATGATGAATAAGGTGTTCATGGAATATTTGGACAAGTTTGTCGTTGTGTTCATAGATGATATCCTAATCTACTCCAAGACAGAGGATGAACATGCAGAGCACTTGAGGCGAGTGTTGGAAAAGCTGAGGGAATAGCAACTTTTCGCCAAGTTCAGCAAGTGTGACTTTTGGAAGGACAAGGTGGAGTTCCTCGGACATGTAATGACCGCAGAAGGAGTTGCCGTTGATCCAAGCAAGGTAGAAGCTGTGTTACATTGGGAGCAGCCGATGATCGTGACCTGTGATCCGAGTTTCCTTGGAATGGCAGGTTACTACCGCCGTTTCATTGAAGGCTTTTCGACAATTGCGAAACCTCTTACGCAATTGCTGAAGAAGGAGAAGAAGTTTGCATGGACGCCAGAGTGCGAGAAAGGTTTTCAAGAATTGAAGAGGCGATTGACATCAGCACCGGTGTTAGTCCTACCGGACGTCAATCAAAGCTTTGATATTTATTGTGACGCATCGCGCCAAGGACATGGATGTGTGCTGATGCAGAATGGAAAGGTCGTTGCTTATGCATCAAGGCAGTTGAGGCCGCATGAGGAGAATTATCCGACGCATGACCTAGAGCTAGCTGCCGTAGTGCATGCCTTGAAGATATGGCGTCACTATCTGATCGGGAACAGATGTGAAGTGTACACGGATCATAAGAGCCTTAAGTACATATTCACCCAGTCAGATCTGAATATGAGGCAAAGGAGATGGTTAGAGTTGATTAAGGATTACAATGTCGGAATCCATTATCATCCTGGAAAGTCTAATGTGGTGGCCGATGCCTTGAGTCGAAAAAGCCATACCGTGAATATGTTGATAGCCACGAATCAGGATGAGCTATGCCAGGAATTTCAGAGAATGAAGATTGAGGTGGTACCTAGCGGATTCTTGGCCGCATTGGAAGTAAAGCCTACCCTAGAAGATCAGATACGGGAAGGACAGAAGGATGATGACAAGACCCGCAGGATTAAGTCCAAAATGGGGGAAGGCAAGGCAAAGGACTTCAAGCTAGATGAGCAGGGCACGTTATGGATGAAGGATCGGATTTGTGTGCCCAACAAGAAGGAATTAAAGCAACTGATTTTGGAGGAAGCCCATGACTCCAAGTATTCAATTCACCCAGGAAGTGCCAAGATGTATCAGGATTTGAAGGAAAGATTCTGGTGGCCGAGCATGAAGCGTGAAGTTGCCGAGCATGTTACATTGTGCGATGTATGCCAGAGAGTCAAGGCAATGCATCAGAAACCAGCAGGATTGTTGCAGCCGCTGAAAATACCTGAGTGGAAGTGGGAGGAAATCGGAATGGATTTCATTACCGGTTTGCCTAAGACTCAAGGAGGTTATGACTCCATATGGGTTATAGTGGATCGCTTGACCAAGGTCGCCCATTTTATCTCTGTGAAGACCAATTACTTGGGGGATAAGTTAGCAGAGTTGTATATAATCAGGATCGTCTGTTTGCACGGAGTGCCAAAGAGGATTGTATCGGACAGAGGTACCCAATTTACCTCAAGGTTCTGGAATAAGTTGCATGAAGCCATGGGAACCCGTTTGAACTTTCAAGATACCCTATCATCCACAGACGGATGGGACAGACCGAAAGAGTCAATCAGATTCTGGAGGATATGCTAAGAGTGTGTGCATTGGCTTATGCTACCTCTTGGGATAAGAGTTTGCCGTATGCCGAGTTCAGTTACAATAATAGTTACTAGGCTAGTTTACAGATGTCACCTTTTGAGGCATCAGATGGTCGACCGCCGACGCCATTGAACTGGAATGAGACCGCGAAGGCCGTGGTCTTCGGGCCTGATATCCTTCAAGAAGTCAAGAACAGATTGCCATGATCGTGGAGAGATTGAAGATAGCCCAATCACGCATGTAAGAGTTATGTCGACAACCGTCGACGAGACCTGAGTTTCGAACCAGAGGATGTCGTGTATCTCAGAGTCACACCGCTCAGAGGAGTTAAGAGATTCCATGCCAAAGGAAAACTTGCACCCCGTTATGTTGGACCATTTAAGATTATGAGCCGCAGAGGCGAAGTTGCTTACCACCGGAGTTGCCGCAGCCGTTAAGCGTGAGTACATGACGTGTTCCATGTGTCCCAGCTAAAGAAGTGTCTCCGAGTGCCTGAGGAGCAGACACCGCTAGAGTCAATTGAGCTACAAGAAGATCTGACTTACAAGGAGCATCCCGTGAAGATTCTGGACACCATGGATCGGGAGACGAGGAACAAGTCAACCCGTTTCTGCAGAGTTCAATGGAGCAACCACGCGGAGAGTGAAGCAACTTGGGAGCGCGAAGAGGATTTGAAGAAAGAGTTTCCGAACCTATTCTGTAGAGAGCCCTGAATCTCGGGGACGAGATTCTGTTAAGGGGGGGAGGTTTGTAACACCCCAAAATTTTGCTTTTCTTAAATTCATGTGTGATTTGGCACTTTGGTGAATTTTTGGAATTTTTTGGAATTTATTTGGATTTATTTGGAATTTATTTGAATTTATTCCATTTTGAAATAATTAAAGAATTAAACTTTGCAAATAAAAATTTGTTGGAAATATTTTATTTGAGTCCAAAATGTTCCAAAATATTTTCCAGAATTTTTCCGAATTTTTCTCGAGTCTTTTGCTATTTTTAATGAATTAAATGAATTTCCGGGAATTATTTTAAATATTAAATCGCTGGAAAATCAAGTCGGGTCAAATCGTGTTCATCCGACCGACCCGAAGTCCGAGTCCGACTCGAGTCCGACCGAGCCACGCGGACTCGATCGAACCCACTGCCGAAGCCCTAATCGTGTGACCGCTGGATTCAGATCCAACGCCACGATTGAGCCACGCCACCCGGCCCGAGCCCGACCGAGCCACCACCGCCGAGCTGCACCGGTTAAAACCCGCGACCGTTGGATCTTGATCCAACGGCTGTGGTTGAGCCACGTCACCCAATCCGAGTCGCCGCCGGACTCCGCCGCCGCAGCCGTGTCGACCTCGGTTTCCGCGCGTTTCACGGACGCCGAGGGCCCTATTTAATGCGCCGCCACCCGTGCCGCGTGACGCCGACTTCCGTGGCGCACTCAGTAGTCTAGACAACGTCGCCTGAGCCGCCGCCGTTTAGCCGCAATCGCTCGCCGTGGTTGCCGTAGCGTTCCGCCACGGTTAAGTGTTGTTTCCGCCGCCGTCCGTCGTCCTCCGCCGCCGTTGAGGTCAGATCCGGAACCGGGAGATCAAGCCGCGTCGGAGGAGACCTCTCACTTCGCCGGAGCGCGCCCGAAACGCCATCTGCTAGGTCGTCGTCACCTGCGCCGGTGACCCAGCGCCGCCGCTCGCCATCGCCGAACTTCGTGCTCTGTCAGCCGTCGGATCTTCATCAAGCGGTCCAGATTGCGCCACGTCACCATCGGTGAGATTCCGTTCCAGAATCCCAGATCCAATCTCGACCGTTGGATCTAAATCCAACGGCCCAGATCGAACGCGTTCACCCCAAACGCGTGAAACTAGATCCAATCTGGGCCGTTGAATTTCAAATCAACGGCCGAGATCTAGCCACGTGTGCGAAGGTGACCGCCAGCGGCCACGCCGCTAACGCTACGCATACGCATGACGCCGACACGCCGCCCGCGTGTCGGCCGGTCCAACCAAACAAAGACCATGACGCCACGCCGACGCCATGATGGGCTCAGCGTGTCGCGGCCACCCCACCGTAGTAACGCTGGCCGATGACGTCACCGCGGGTCCCACCTGCCGACTGCGGTCGAGCCTCGCCGACGCCAAGAATGACGTCACCCGAGGGGACCCACCTGTTAGCGACACGTGGAGCCGTGGACCGAGTCCACGGTGGACCGAGCCGAACCGTGGGCTAAGCCCATGGACCGGCTGACGTCAGCCGTCCAATCAGAGGCTGACGCGTGTCACTGCTGACGCAATAAATGATTTGCCGAAAAAGAAAATGATTTAATAATTCGGTTGAATAATTGATTTGAATTTCAAACTTCAAATGCTTATAACTTTTGCGTTTTAACTCCGATTTGAGTGATTCAAATTTCTAAATTTGTATAAAATTGAGATCTACCTAATTATGAATTTTATTTAATTTTTGGACTAAAGTTTTCCTCTATAATATTATTTAATTGATTATTTAAACTTCAAAATGCTATAACTTTTGCATTTAAACTCCGAATTTGACGATTCCAGTTTCTAAAAATTCATAAAATTATGTTCTCTCTATTTATGAACTTTATTTGGATGTTTCGATACTTTTTGTTCTCTTTTTTATTCATTTGTTGCTATTTGTACGCATTACGAGTAGACGTTGAAGTGCCGGAAGGATTCGAAGGAGAGGTGTTGACTCAGGATCCAACTCAAGACCAAGAACAAGTACTTTTTGAAGGCAAGTTGTGCTTTGACCATATTGATCCCATTTTGAAACCTATTTTGATTTAATGTATTGCATGCTAGTTCAAATAGAAAATGCTTTACTTAATTATGGGAAATTAGATAAATACCAATTTGCTGTATGACACCTTGATTACTTAAATATGTGCCATGACCCCCTTGTCACCCTAGTTGTGGATTACTAGTTGGACATTACTAAATTGCCAACATGGGTTTGTAGATCGTTGTAGTATATGGCTTAGACCTGCTACGTGCTCATGACATGATTTTGGACAATCAAATGTTAATATTGACTTAATGATATATTGAACCTGTTTTGGGAAGGTATCATGTGATGTTGATGGCACGTGGTGCATGGTAATCACCTGGGGTTTGATAAATAGCTTTTGACCGGGGCATGTGGCAAGAATGATCAGGTGGGCCAGTTGTGGCACTGGGAATGTTGTTTTGGTTCTTCGGGTAGTCTTGCCCTGGTCACCCTAAGGACTTAACCTTGCAAGCCTTTGAACTGAGTCAACCTTGCAACCACATGTCTGTAATGGGACGGACCTAGTTGATTAAGTTGCTAATAACGTACCTGTGGGACCTCAGGTTGTCAACTACACCCTTAGTGTAAGTTGTACGGGGGAGCGTACCGGGGCTGCGGCCAGGTACCCATCTAACGGTTGATTGGCCTAAACTTCGCCTTCGCTAAGGGAAGGGTTAGTGTGCAATAACCGGGGAGGCTCACTTGTATTGTTAGAAGTTTCCGAAAGACTTTGTTACGGGAACTCGCCTTTGTGGTGTTTGACTGTATCTTGTGGGTAAAGTGCATAACCTCTGCAGAGTGTAGAATCTATTCGAATAGCCGTGTCTGCGGTATTGGACATCGCTCGGGAATTACAGTCAAGGGTTAGATTTTCTTGAAAATAACATGGTCTTGAAAGGTTGGGTTTGGTTAATCAATGATGTTGATGGAAATGTGGTTTAGGAATGGGAAAGATGTTGATTAAAACTCCTGGAAAACTTATTGATGCTATACTTGTTTCTATTGCTTTCGAATCTACTTACACTACTTGTCAAATGTTGTTTTACTGCAAATATACCCTTAGCTACTCCTTTGCGTTAACCCATGCATGTAGTATATTAGTTGCATTCTGTGCATGACTTGTTGAGTACCAAGTACTCACCCTTGCCACAATACAACACCAGTTGAGGAGGAGACTACACCAGCTTTGGAGGAGGAGCTCCAAGAGGAACCGTCTACTTAGGGAGCGAGCCCAGTCAGTTGCCTGTGGTATACTGGATGGCGCCACGATGTTATTTTATTTTTCCGCTGCTATTATTCTTCTTAATAAGTTTCGCCCTGTGTGGCGTATATTTGTAACTTAACCATAAGGTCGAGCAACCAGTTTGACTATTTAATTAAAGTACTTTATTAGTATCGAGTGGTATGATTGTGATATTTACTGATGTTAAGACTGTGTGCACTAGCGCGTTCCTGGACTAGTGCTGAATACACAGAGGGTCCGGATTTGCAGATTAGGGTCCCGACAGACAACCACGGCAACGGCGTTTGGGATGTTCTGCGGCGAAGTGCATGGTACCCCCAGGTGCGCGTCATCGCGACGGTCTCGGATCTAGGCACCAACGCGGCGGAGGACGGCGGACGGCGGCGAAACGAAGCAAGAACCCTAAAGTGAACCCTAACAACTATGGCGAGCAATCGCGGGCACGGTGAGGCTCTACTTGCGGCGTAGGCTGGGAAACGGGAGCGCAAGGCGAAGGCGGTCCTCGGGCACGCACCCACGCATTAAATAACGGCTCAGACGTTGAGATACGCGCGGATTCCGCGGCGAGGCCGGTACGAGGCGGTGGAGTTCGGCTCGCACACGGAGAGGCGATGTGTCACAATCCTAGCCATCAACATGGCTCGATCCGACGGTTCGCGTCACGCGCATACGCTGGCACAAGCACAGCTGTTAGATCTCGATCTAACGGTTCAACATGCGTGTACACGTGGCTCAATCCTAGCCGTTGGATCTTGATCCAACGGTTGGCGTGATTAGGGTTCGGTCCAGTTCGGTCAGGCTCGGTCGGACTCGAGTCCGACTCGGTCGGTCCAACAGTACAAATCAACTAGGTTTCTTTTTCAGCGAATTAATATTTAAAATAAATCTAGAAATTCAAATAAATCGAGAAAATAGCAAAATACTCAGAAAAATTCCAAAAAAATTCTGGAAAATACTTTGAGACATTTTAGACTCAAATAAAATATTCTCAACAAAATTTTATATGAAACTTTTAAATATTTAAATAACTCATAAATGAATTAATTCCAATTAAATCCAAATAAATCCCACAAAATTCCAAAAATTCAAATAACTCAATAAATTGAGTGAAATCACAAATTTGGGATGTTTAGTATTAAGTATGTGAGTTTTATTATGTTACCCCATGAAAGCATCACCGAGATATATTCACGGTTAAACAACATAGTAAATGAGCTCAAAGGCCTTGGGGGTATACTAACTGATCTTGATGTTGTTTGAAAAATGCTCAGGGCACTTCTAGAGAAATACGAAACTTTGGTGATGCCTTTCCTCAACTATTCGAGTTGACAAAATTGACACTAACTGCACTCTTTGGCAATCTCATCACAAATGAGTTGTACAAGAAGGACAAGGAGGAGCTCTTGGAGCAAAGTTCTTCCAAGAAAAAGAACATTGCATTCAAGGCAAAGGCAGAGTCAAGTGAAGATGAGCTTGATAAGTCCGTGAGTGGCACCGAAGAATAAATGGCACTCCTTGTTAGAAGAATGAAGAAATTCATGAAGAGGCGCTCAAGCTCAAGTCTTCCTCAAAAGTTCAAGAAGAAAGAGTACTCAAGCAATCAACGGTTTGCAAATGTTCGATGCTTTGAGTGCAATTAGAAGGGGCACTTTGCCTCTCATTGCCCTAAGAAGAAGGAAAAAAGATGACAAAGGGAAGTCATCCAAAAAGAAGAAATATGAGGGCAAGAAGAAGTTTTTCAAAAAGCTTCACAAATATGGGAAGGGTGAAGCACATATTGGAGAATGGGACTCCGAGGAAGAATATTCAGATTCCAATTCTTTCGAAGATGATGCTTCACCTAAGAAGAAGAGCCTCACTGGGATTGCAATTAGAGAGGTTTCATCACAATTCGTCACTCCTCTATACCTTATGGAAAAGGGAGATAAGGTAAATCCTAACAACAATGATGATCGTTCATATGATGAACTCTTTGATATGCTTGTTGTTTTAAATGAGTATCTTGGCAAGGAGAAGGCGAAACATAAAGCCTTGAGAAAAGATTTTGCTTCTCTCAAGGACTCTTATGATGAGCTAAAAGTAGCACATGAGTCTCTCCTTCTCAAAAATGATTATAAATTAACAATCAATGTCGGAGTCTCATGTGATTTATTTGATGATATGCCTAGAATAAATGATTACTCTTCTTCTAAATCAAGTATAGCTACCTCTTGTGATGATTTATTGTCTATGCCCTCTAGTTCTTGCTCTAGCTCATATTTTGTTGATAATGATCACGACCTATTTGTTGAAAATAATGATCTCAAAAAGGAAGTTGCCAAGTTGAGCAAGAGTTTGGATCAGTGTTTCAAGTGTAAGGAAACACTTGACAAAATCTTGGGAAATCAACGTTGCTCATACAACAAGGAGGGACTTGGATTTGTCCCTAAGAAAGGTAAGAAGATGAGCAACAAGGCTCCATGGTTTGTTAAATCCAACGGAAAATTTTGCCATAAGTGTCATGACATTGGACATTTAGCAAATGATTGCCCATTGGGTAAAGCTCTAAAGAATAACATTTATGATTCATGTTATATTCTAAAGTAAGATAGAAATGGTAGAGTAGTAGCTAAATCTGTTCGCACTCCTAGGCTCGGTAGCAAAAAGAATGCCATTTGGATGCCCAAAGCTTTATTTACTAATCTCCAAGGACCCAAACAAATTTGGGTACCTAAAAGAACTTGATTTTCTTTTGTAGGTGAACTACAAGACCGGTGGACGGCATTGGGTGTTGGATAGCGGTTGCATGCAACACATGACCAGAGACCGAAATATGTTCACCACATTTCAAAGTGGTGGTGGAGACCACGACAATATTACTTTTGGCAATAGTAGCAAAGGAAAGGTATTAGGTTTGGGTAAAATTGCTATCCCTAATGACCTTTCTATTTCCAATGTTTTCCTAGTAGAGACATTAAATTTTAATTTGCTATCCGTTGCTCAAATTTGTGATTGCTATCTGTTGCTCAAATTTGTGATCTTGGTCTCATTTGTTCATTCTCTCGTAATGGAGTTGATATTTCTAAAGAGAATGACAAATCCTTAGTTTTCAAAGGTTTTTAATTTGGAAATCTTTTTCTTGTTGATTTCACTTCAAATGAGCCATGTCTTCAAACTTACTTAGTTGCAAAAACATCCTTGGGATGGTTGTGGCATAGAATACTAGCTCATGTTGGAATGATTCAACTTAAAAAGCTTTTCAAAAATGATTTATTTGCGGGCTTGAAAGATGTGAAGTTTGAGAAGAACAAGCTATGTAGTGCTTGTCAAGCAGGCAAACAAGTTGCTAGTTCTCATCCTTCTAAAAGTATCATGTCCACTTCTAGACCGTTAGAGCTCCTACACATGGATTTGTTTAGCCCAACAATATATAGAAGTATTGGTGGAAATTCTTATTGTTTGTGATTGTGGATGATTACATGGATTTGCAAAAAGGGCTCAAAATGAATTTGATTTTAAAATCAAGAAAATATGAATGACAATGGTTCCGAGTTCAAGAATACAAAAATTGAAGATTTTTGTGATGAACTAGGAATAATGCACGAGTTTTCCGCAACATATACTCCGGAGCAAAATGGAGTAGTATAACGAAAAAATTGTACATTAATTGAAATGGCAAGGACAATGCTTGATGAATACAATACTTTCAATAATTTTTGGCCGGAGGCAATAAATACCGCTTGCCATGCCACAAATCGACTTTACTTGCATCGGCTCTTGAAAAAGACTTCTTATGAACTTCTTGTTGGAAGAAGGCCGAACATTTCTTATTTTCGTGTATTTGGTTGTAAGTGTTTTATTTTGAAAAAGGATGTTCGGCTCTCTAAATTTCAAAGTTAGTGTGATGAAGGTATTCTTCTTGGATATTCTTCAAATAGTAAGGCTTATCATGTCTTCAACAAAAACTCCAGTTTGGTTGAAGAAACTTGTGATGTTGAATTTGATGAGACTAATGGCTCTCAAGAAGAGCAAGAAAATTTTGATGATGTAGGTAACGAAGCCTTGAGACAAGCTATGAATGTGACACTACGGAATGTCATAACATTATAAAATGTGAAATTGGAGATTAAAACTAAACGGTATGAGGTTTAATCGCGTTTCCGGGCCGATTCCGGGAGTTTGGGCCTTTCCGGGGCGAATTGGGCCTTAGGGGGGACCCCACTTTGGCCAAAGGGGGGATTTCCTGGCCCATGAGGGGGAGGAGGGCAGCATGAACCCTGCCATGCGCCCCCTCCCTCATGTGCGCCCCCACCTAGCCCTAGCCGCCCCCTCCCTCTCCTCCTCCTCCACACGCCCCAAGCCGCACCTCCCCCTTGCGCCTCTCTCCCTCCCTCTACTCTCCACCTCCCTATCCGCCCTAGGGGAGCTCCTCACCCCTCCATCCCACTGTCCTCTCCATTGGGAAGCTCCACGATGAGGAGATCCGGCGGATTCGGAGCGAGAAAGGAGATCGGGAGAACCGGGAGGAGATTCTTCGGCGTTCGTCGGTTCGTTATTCGTCGGGCGAAGGTATGGAAATGGGGAGATCTCTGGGGTTGGATTAGGTGCTGATCTAGAGGAGGTTTTAGTGTTTTTAGATTGAAAAGTGGTGCTGCAATTAGATGGAATTGTTGAAAACTAGAGATTGCTTACCGTTCTGTTTCGTGCAGATTTGGCACACGACCTAGGGTTTGAGTTTTGGCAATTGTATACTCGGCATTTGGTCGACCGCCTGTTGATAAAGTTGTATATAACTTCAATACCTTTAATCCACACCAAGAACGTCCAATTCCGCCCATCCGTTTGAAAGTTATGATCGTTTTACCGAACATGTTCAAATCTATGATGTGATTGGGACATGTCAGGTTGATCTATAGATTAGGCAGTTTTAGATGTCGAATCAGCTTTTCCAAATACTTAGAGAAAGATAGGAAATTTCCTAAGCTTCGCGATGATGTAGTCGTTTACTTAATTTGGAGACCTATAACTCAAGTTATCCTAGTTTGAAGCCTGCTGTCCCGGGGGACAGATTCTCTGTTTTTCGGCTTTGGGAGTAGTTTGCGAAGTCGGGGTAGATGAGCGATTGTGTACTATTTTGTGAGCACAGTTTGAGTGTGTGGTATCTATGTGCAGGTGGTGTGACCCTGGGAGTGCCCTCATCCTCTCGCCAATCCGTTGCCCACGGTTAAGGCAAGTGTATTGGAATGGGTAGCGTGTTGTATGTTGCTAGTCTTGATTAGATGCAAATTGTTTTCATGATATGCTATCTTGCCATGATTAGTGTTTGCCCATGATATGATGAAAATGGTATGTTATGATGCTATGCAATGATTAGTTGTTTATGTTTATGGCATATGTTGCATACATGGCATGAAAACTGGCCCGGTCGGTGAGAAAATCATAACTAGTCCGGTAAAGTCGGTGAGAAAGTTTTGACTAATCCGGAGCGCCATTAAGTAAGTCCTACCTCGTGATTCCATCCACGGTTGTGAATGGAAGCGAGGAGTAGGCACCCTCCATCTACGGGATGGGAGGGGAAACAGGGTGCACGCCGACAGGTGTGCACTCGGCAATACCGATATGTGCTTCAAGGAGACATGTGCATTGCATACATGATGATGATAATAAAATATGTACAATGAGATTGGGACATGGTTATGTTGTTGTATATGAAATTATGACTTGATCATGATGTGAAGTATGGTATTTAGTGATGTTAACATCGAACTGTTCTTTATGTTCCATTGCAATATACTTGCTGAGTGATGAACTCACGCTTGTGTTTTATGTTGTTTTTAGGTACCATGAAACCGGCATGCGGGAAAGGGCATTAGCTACACTTCTACACGCAGCTTCACACTTATAGACAGTTTAACCATTTGGAGTCATGATAATAATGAATAGTGCCATGAAACTTGGTGTATGGCTTGGTTTTGAGCTTAAGTTCATCGTTTGATTCGTTATAATTTGTGGAATGGTTGAATTCCGTATTTTAGACATAAGTGATGCTATATCAATTGTTATTGATGTTTTAGATATCTCTTATCATGCTATATCTTGCCTTAGTATTACTGTTGCTTCAATTCATGGAAAAACAAAGGAGATGCTGCCGAAATTTTCGGTTTTAGCATTTGCACCTTTGTTGTAATTTATCTTTAATTGTGGTATTTAGATGTTGTTTAGTCTATGTTTGGTAACATTCAGGCATTGTAGATGCCGGGGTGTTACAGTTGGTATCAGAGCAGGCTATAGGTCTTTGGAATGTGTATTTTTAGTGTCATCTTAGGATCAACTAAAATGTGATGTGGGATATCTTAGAAACATGGTTTAGGTTATAATTAAAATTTGCTATTGGATAGCAACATTAAAACTTGCAAAAGTGGAATAACCAATTTAGAATCTGACACACTTGGTAGGAGCTCTAACGGTTGGCTGTGGTACATGAAGCGACAGTATGAGGTTCTGGAGTTGACCTCGGTCCAAAGAGCTCGCTTTGTGGTCTTTCAGCTGAAGAGCCAAGCTGATATCTAGTGGGAGGGGGTTCTTGCTGCTAGGGCCCCCACTCTTGGACTGGTCACCTGGGAGGACTTTGTGGCTCGCTTCCGAGCCAAGTTCTACCCAGAGTCTTTCCTTGAGAGGATGGAGCATACTCTGACGACTCTTTCCAAGGGAAAGAGGTCGGTGACAGAGTACGAGGCGGAATTCAACAATGTGGTGCGTTTCGTGCCGGCTGTGGCAGCCGACGATAGGGAGAAGGCGAGGAGGTTCCGTAGGGGCCTCAACCAGGAGTTCAGAGTTGTCATGGGGCCGACTGTCCCTCATGACTTCTGATCCGTGGTGGAGCAGGCGAAGGGCATGGAGCTCGAGTTGGAGCTCTCCAGGGATAAGCAAAACCCTGGTGGTTCAGGGGTTCCAACGGCCCCGGGCGGAGGCCAGAAGAGGACTTTTGGTGGAGGATGTGGGTCTTCTCAGCGACCCACCTTCAAGAAGTTCAAGGGGGGATAGGGCTCCTCCTTAGGGGCTAAGATGAAGCCGCCCTAGTCTTCTTCCTCGCGAGCGGCTATTCGTCTCGTGCCTGGGCAGGGCATGATTTGTTTCAAGTGCGGTGGTGAACACCATGCTGCGGAGTGTGTTTGGTCCGGGAGTTGCAATCACTGTGGCAAACCCGGCCACATGGGACGAGTCTGCCGGATGAATCCCGGTAGCATCATCAAGTGGGAGACGGTGCCTTCTCCTCCCACTCCAGTGGCGTCTTCCAGAGGGTCGGTGCACATGATGGCGGCCCCTGTTTTCCAGCCGCCCTCTGATTGGGCGCCACTAGCGGCCTACTGGTGCCCGTAGCCGTCGGCTCCTCCTCAGTTACCTCCACCGCCCCCAGCCTTGTTGGGGCATCAGCCGAGTGTCAGGGCTCCTGCTGCCCCAGCGCCACCAGGAGTGTACGCCTTGCCAACCGCCGAGTCAGATGGGCATCCAGAGGTGGTTTCAGGTACTCTGCTTGTGGATTCAGTTGATGTCTTTCTTTTGTGTTGTCTGAGTTTGCTAGTAGAGCTAAGTTGGGAGTTCAGCAGATTTCTGAGTCTGTGATAGTCAGTTCTCCTGGGGGTCTGATTGCTAGTTCTTTGGTTTGACCGGGTTGCACCATTGCCATTGATGATGAGGTTTTCTTTGCCAATCTTATGGTGATTCAGTTGGCTCCTTTTGATGTCATCTTGGGCATGGACTGGTTGCATCAGTACCGTGCCAAGATCTGTTATTTCTGGAAGACCATTACCTTGCAGGCCTCGTCGGGGGTGGAGTTGACCTTTCAGGGTGGTATACCTTCCAGTTCCATCTTTGCTTTGACTAGTCTGTTTTCTGGTCGCCGTTTGAGGCAGTTGGGTTTTCTCATGGCTATTTCAGAAAAGCCATCTTCTTCAGTAGCAATTGAAGAGATTCCTGTGGTGAAGGATTTTGCTGATGCGTTCCCTCATGAGTTGCCTGGTTTGCCTCCAGTGAGGATTGTGGAGTTTCGTTTTGATCTTGTTCCTGGCACTTGACCTATTTCTATCTCTCCATACCACTTGGCTCGTCCTTTTCAAGATGAGTTGAAAAAGCAATTGGAGGATCTGTTGGCCAAGGGCTATATTCGGCGCAGTGTGTCGCCATGGGGAGCACCCGTCCTCTTCGTTTCGAAGAAGGATGGTAGTTGGCGTATGTGCATTGACTATCGTACTCTCAACCAAGTGACCATCAAGAATAAATATCCATTGCCTCGCATTCAGGATCTGTTTGACCAACTGAAGGGAGCCAAGGCGTTCTCCAAGATTGATTTTCAGTCTGGTTACAATCAGATTCGACTGAGAGAACAGGACATTGAGAAGACTGCTTTCTCCACTAGGTATGGGCATTATGAATTTAAAGTTATGTCTTTTGGACTAACTAATGCTCCTGCTGTCTTTATGGAGGCGATGAACAGTATGCTACACAAGTACCTTGATGAGTTTGTGGTAGTGTTCATCGATGACATTCTGGTTTACTCTAAATCAAAAGAAGAACATGAGCAGCATTTGAGGCTTTTGCTGAGTACTCTGAGGGAGAATCAGTTCTTTGCTAAGTTGAAAAAGTGCGAGTTCTGGATTTCAGAAGTGGGTTTTCTTGGCCACATCATCAATCCAGAGGGCATATCTGTGGATCCTAGCAAAGTTTCAGCAGTTTTGGACTGGAAGAGGCCTTCCAATGTTAAAGAGGTGCGTAGTTTCCTTGGGTTGGCTGGCTACTATCGGCGTTTTGTGCAGGATTTCTCTATCATTGCTAAGCCGCTTTCACAGTTGACCCAGAAAGGGGTGAAATTTCAGTGGTCTGCAGAATGTGAGCACGCTTTACGCACTTTGAAGGAGAAGTTGGTGATCGCCTCTGTTCTTACCCTTCCCGAGCCTGGGAGGCGCTTCACAGTCTATTCTGATGCTTCACGTTTGGGACTTGGTTGTGTGCTCATGCAAGATGGCAAAGTGATTGCCTATGCATCGCGTTAGTTGAAAAAGCATGAGCAGAACTATCCCACACATGATGTTGAGCTAGCCGCTGTGGTGTTTGCATTGAAGATATGGAGGCATTATCTGTATGGTCTTGTGATATCTTCACTGATTACAAGAGCCTCAAGTACATCTTTACTGAGAAAGATTTGAATTTGAGGCAGAGGAGGTGGCTGGAATTGATAAAGGACTATGACCTCACAATCCAGTATCATCCGGGCAAGGAAAATGTGGTGGTTGACGCTCTCAGTCGCAAGACAATGCCCCCTGTCATTGATTGTCTTGTTGTTGATTTTGAGCGTTCGGGAGTCTCTTACTGCTTTGCGGCAACCGTGCAAGCTGAAACTCAATTGATTCTTGAGTCAGCGATCCCCGAGCGTGTGCGGGAAGCTCAACAGCATGATCGTTTGATCCAGCAGGTGAGGAAACACCTTGGGGATGGCAAAACTGGAGACTTTTCCATTGATGATGTGGGAGCTCTAAGGTTTCAGGGTCGCCTTTGTGTACCTCAGAAATCCCAAGTCAAAGAGGATATCCTGAAAGAGGCTCATCGAACCCCGTACACGGTCCATCCTGGGGAGACCAAGATGTACAGGGACTTGAAAAAGAATTTCTGGTGGAAAAGGATGTGAGTCGATATTGCCAAGTATGTGGCCTCTTGTGGGATTTGTCAGAAAATTAAGGCTGAACACAAGCGCCCCTCTAGTCTGTTGCAGCCATTGGAGATTCCTGTGTGGCCTTGGGATGACATTTCTATGGATTTTGTGGTTGGCCTACCTCGTACTCCAAGAGGGAAGGATGCTGTTTGGGTTGTGGTGGATCGACTTAGCAAGTCTACGCATTTCATTCCTATCCGCATGACCAATTCAGCGAGTGAGTTGGCTCCCATCTATGTGTGGGAGATTGTTAGACTGCATGGTGTTCCCAAGACAATTGTCTCTGACCGGGATGCGAAATTTGTCTCAAAAGTTTGGGAGAGCTTGTAGAGTGCTTTGGGTACACAGCTTTGCCTTAGTACCGCTTTTCACCCTCAAACGGATGGGCAGTCTGAGCGTACTATTCAGACATTAGAGGACATGCTCAGGGCCTGTGTGATGGCATGGAAAGGTAGCTGGGAATATCATTTGACTTTGGCAGAGTTTGCTTACAATAACAGCTATCATTCAAGCATCTGGGCTGCTCCTTATGAAGTGTTGTATAGCCGGAAGTGCAGATCACCTCTTTGTTGGGATCCAGTGGGGGAGAGAGCGGTCCTTGGACCGGATTGGGTTCAACAGACTGGTGATCGAGTGGCAGAGGTACGGCAGAACCTTCTTGTACCTCAGAGTAGACAGGAAAGCTACGCTGACATGAGAAGGCGAGATCTCGAGTTTGCGGTGGGTGATAGTGTGCTCCTGCAAGTATCTCCCACCAAGGGTGTGGTGCGGTTTGGCACTAAAGGGAATCTCAGTCCGAGGTATGTTGGGCCATTTCCTATCTCAGCTCGAGTTGGAAAGTTGGCCTATCGCTTGGAGCTACCGGAGTCAACGCAGGGAGTCCATAATGTGTTCCATGTTTCGATGTTGAGGAAGTATTTGCATGACCTGGAGTTGGTGGTTCCGTTGGAACCATTAGTGCTTGAGCAGGACCTCACCTTCGAGTCCCGTCTTGTGAAAATTTGGGGAATTCGGAGCGAGCGTTGAAGAACAGGACGCTCAAGTTTGTCAAAGTCCTATGGTCGCATCAAACTGAGAGGGAAGCGACTTGGGAGCTGGAGTCTCGCATGCGCGAGAAGTACCCCGAGTTTTTCACCTCAGGTATGAGACATGAATCCTAGCTATGTTTTGTATTGCTAGGTTGCGTAGTGGTGTATCTTGGATTCGAGGTCGAATCCTATTGAAGGGGGCGGGAGAATGTGACACTACGGAATGTCGTAACATTATAAAATATGAAATTGGAGATTAAAACTATACGGTATGAGGTTTAATCGTGTTTCCGGGCTGATTCCGGGAGTTTGGGTCTTTCTGGGGCGAATTGGGCCTTAGGGTGGACCCCACTTGGGCCAAAGGAGGGATTTCCCAGCCCATGAGGGGGAGGAGGGCAGCATAAACCCTGCCATGTGCCCCCTCCCACTCCTCCTCCACACTCCCCCAAGCCACACCTCCCCCTTGCGCCTCCCTCCCTCCCTCTCCTCTCCACCTCCCTAGCCGCCCTAGGGGATCTCCTCACCCCTCCATCCCGATGTCCTCTCCATTCGGAAGCTCCACGACGAGGAGATCCGGCGGATTCGGAGCGAGGAAGGAGATCGGGAGAACCGGGAGGAGATTCTTCGGTGTTCGTCGGTTCGTTGTTCATCGGGCGAAGGTATGGAAATGGGGAGATCTCTGGGGTTGGATTAGGTGCTGATCTAGAGGAGGTTTTGGTGTTTTTAGATTGAAAAGTGGTGCTGTAATTAGATGGAATTGGTGAAAACTAGAGATTGCTTAGCGTTATGTTTCGGGCAGATTGGGCACACGATCTAGGGTTTGAGATTTCGCAATTTTAGAATCGGAATTTGATCGGCCTCCTATTGAGAAAGTTGTAGATAACGTCAATACCTTTAATTGGACACCAAGAACGTCCAATTCCACCCAGCTGTTTGAAAGTTATGATCGTTTTACCGAATGTGTTCAAATCTATGACGTGATTGAGACAGATCGGGTTGATCTGTAGATTAGGCAATTTTAGAGGCCGAATCAGCTTTTCCAAATACTTAAAGAAAGATAGGAAATTTCCTAAGATTCGCGATGATGTACTCACTTACTTAATTTGGAGAACTATAACTCAAGTTATGCTAGTTTAAAGCCTGTTGTCCCGAGGGACAGATTCTCTATTTTCGGCTTTGGGAGTAGTTTCTGAAGTCGTGGTAGATGAGTGATTGTGTACTGTTTTGTGTATCTATGTGCAGGTGGTGTGACCCCGGGAGTGCCCTCATCCTCTCGCCAATCCGTTGCCCGCGGTTAAGGCAACTGTATTGGAATGGGTAGCGTGTTGTATGTTGCTAGTCTTGATTAGATGCAAATTGTTTTCATGATATGCTATCTTGCCATGATTAGTGTTTTCCCATGAAATGATGAAAATGGTATGTTGCGATGCTATATATGCAATGATTAGTTATTTGTGTTTATGGCATATGTTGCGTACATGGCATGAAAACTGGCCCAGTCGGTGAGAAAGTCATAACTAGTCTGGTAAGGTCGGTGAGAAAGTTGTGACTAATCCGAAGCACCATTAAGTAAGTCCTACCTCGTGATTCCATCCACGGTTGTGAATGGAAGCGAGGAGTAGGCACCCTCCATCTACGGGATGGTTGGGGAAAGAGGGTGCACGCCGACGGGTGTGCACTCGGCAATATCGGTATGTGCTTCAAGGAGACATGTGCATTGCATTGCATTGCATACATGATGATGATAATAAAATATGTACAATGAGATTGGATCATGGTTATGATGTTGTATATGAAATTATGACTTGATCATGATGTTAAGTATGGTATGTAGCGATGTTAACATTGAACTGTTCTTTATGTTCCATTGCAATATACTTGCTGAGTGATGAACTCACGCTTGTGTTTTATGTTGTTTTTAGGTACCATGAAACCGGCATGCGGAAAAGGGCATTTGCTACACTTTTACACGTAGCTTCACACTTATAGACAGTTTAATCATTTGGAGTCATGATAATAATGAATAGTGCCATGAAACTTAGTGTATGGCTTGGTTTTGAGCTTAAGTTCATCGTTTGATTCGTTATAATTTGTGGAATGGTTGAATTCCTTATTTTAGACATAAGTGATGCTATATCAATTGTTATTGCTATTTTAGATGTCTCTTATCATGCTATATCTTGCCTTAGTATTACTGTTGCTTCAATTCATGGAAAAACAAAGGAGATGCTGCCGAAATTTTCGGTTTTAGCATTTGCACCTTCGCTGTAATTTATCTTTATTTGTGGTATTTAGATATTGTTTAGTCTATGTTTGGTAACATTCAGGCATTGTAGATGCCGGGGTGTTATAATGAAGAATATGACAATTGGTAAAATCAAGCTAAAAGAAGATGATCACGATTACCAACCTTCCTCAACTCAAGCCGAGCCATCCACTTCCACTACACTGAGTCAAGATCAAGTCATGGAAGTGGAAAACAATCAAACTCAAACAATACCACCAAGAATTCACAACCAAATATCGAAGGATCACCCAATCAATCAAATCTTCGGTGATGTTAGTAAGGGAGTTCTAACTCGCTCTCATGTTGCTTCATTTTGTGAGCATTATTCGTTTGTTTTTTTCTCTTGAACCATCTCATGTAGATGAAGCTTTAAGTGATCCGGATTGGGTGAATTCAATGCACGAAGAGCTCAACAATCTTGCCCGAAATGACGTTTGGACACTTGTCGAAAGACCCAAGGACCACAGTGTCATCGGCACTAAATGGATTTTTCGAAACAAGCAAGACGAAAACGGTATTGTGGTAAGAAACAAAGCAAGGTTAGTTGCACAAGGTTTTACCCAAATTGAAGGTTTAGATTTTGTTGAAACCTTTGCACCCATAGCAAGATTAGAAGCCATTAATATCTTGCTAGCCTTTGCTTCTTGTTTTAACATTAAGTTATTTCAAATGGATGTAAAGAATTCAGTCTTGAATGGTCAAATATTCGAGTTGGTATTTGTAGAATAACCTCCCGGTTTTGTAGACTCTAAAAATCCAAATCATGTTCATAAACTCCCTAAGGCGCTATATCGACTCAAACAAGCTCCTAGAGCATGGTATGAGCGTCTTAGAAATTTTCTAATTTCAAAAGGTTTCAAAATTGAGAAGGTTGATACTACACTCTTCACTAAAATAATTAATGAAGAATTCTTTGTTTGTCAAATATATGTTGATGATATCATATTTGGTTCTACTAACGAAGATTTCTGCAAAGAATTTAGCGACATGATGTCCAGGGAATTTGAGATGTCCATGATCGGTGAATTGAGTTACTTTCTTGGACTTCAAATCAAGCAACTCAAGGGTGGGACTTTTCTTAGCCAAACCAAATATGTGAAGGATCTACTCAAGGAGTTTAGCATGGAAGATGCAAAACCCATCAAGACTCCCATGGCATCCAACGGGCACTGAGATCTCAATGAAGGAGGTAAACCTGTAGACTTAAAGCTTTATTGCTCTATGATTGGTAGTTTACTTTATCTTACAGCATCTAGGACCGATATAATGTTTAGTGTTTGCATGTTTGCACGTTTTCAAGCTTCTCTAAAAGAGTGTCATTTATTTGTTGTTAAGAGAATCTTGAGATATTTAAAGCATTCCTCAAACATAGGCTTATAGTATCCCAAAGGTGCAAAATTTGATTTAATTGGATATTCGGATTCGGATTATGCGGGTTGCAAAGTGGATAGAAAGAGCACCTCCGAGAGTTGTCAATTCCTTAGTAGATCCCTTGTTTCTTGGTTTTCTAAGAATCAAAATTCTGTTGCCCTATCCATAGCCAAAGCCGAATATATTTCAGTTGGTAGTTGTTGCACTCAATTACTTTGGATGAGGCAAACCTTGATGGACTATGGCATAAATTTTAAGAAAGTGCCTTTTTTGTGTGATAATGAAAGTGCGGTAAAAATAGCCAACAACCCCGTTCAACATTCTGGAACCAAACACATAGGTATTCGCCATCATTTCTTAAGAGATCATGTGACTAAGGGAGATATCACTATTAGCCACATTAGAACCGAAGATCGATTGGCGGATATCCGTACCAAGCCCTTAGATGAAGGTAGTTTTTGCAAATTATGGAATGAGTTAAATGTCATAGATTTCTCTAATGTTGCTTGAATATATGCACTATGGTTGAATTTATCTAGTGTTCACTTGTTGTTACTTGAATTGGTTTTTGGAAAGAATATTACATTAAGGAGGAGTCAAGATTGCTTGCTATGCATCTCTTGCTACCCACTTTGTGAACAAATCGATTCTAAGTGCTAAAGTGGCATATGATTGTTTTTCTAAATATAAAAAAGAGAGAGTCTTTAGAACTAAAATTGCTAAATTGTTGCTAAAAGCCTCTCCTTTCTATGTCTCTATCTTATCCTATCTAAATTATAGGAAATAATTAAATACTTAATCTCAAAAAATTTATTTACAAAACTTCTAAAAGTTAACTACTCAGCACATGAGTCCTATTCTTTAAGCTTGAATTTGTTCATATTCATGCTTACTTGAAAAGCGGGCTCATATAATTCCAAAGGATTCAAAAATCCTTCCATCTCTTTTTGTTTTTCTTTGGTTAATCTTAAATCTAAGATTATTCTAAGATCCCTCTTTCAGCATAATTTCATTCTTCTAAAAGGATATTTGAAAATCTCTAATAGTCTAGCTATTTCTTAATTTCTTAAGCAGAGAGCTGCACATGTACGATGGACTGAGTTCCGAATGCCGATCTAAGAAATAATAAGTTTCCCATTTACGGTGGACCTACTCAGCAGCTAAGTACATTTACGATGGACTGAAGAAGATCGAGCTCAGCGCAGATGGTGTTCCACCACGGACCTAGTTTTGTCGTGAAACACCATAAGTGATGGACCGACCCTGACTCAGTCCGCCGAAAATATGCTTCTATGCCGATTGGATCCGGCGCATGGACGACTGAACTTCGTCCTCTCTCGAGCATACACGGTGATCTTGACGTCCCATGCCTTGACCAATCCAGCCTGCACTATGGTGGTCCGCTGGTAAAGTGGTCTCTCAAATCCTCCAAGTACCTGCAGCATACGCCACAACTCAGCGGCGTAGCCTTCCTCACGCTCTATGTAGTTGTTGATCATCTTCATCTGCCAAAAGATACTCGCGTAAGAACGCAACATTTTAAAATCAAAATGAGAGCAAGAAGTATTCAGCAAAAGGGGTATGAAGAGAGAGAAGGGGATAAGTCGAGATTTCATTCATCATCTTGTTAAGTTTTAACTTTAGAAAATAGGTTTTATCCTTACTACAACCATTCTAACTAGGGGTAGTCCTACAGTCAGTATGGCTCTGAT
Source organism: Rhipidocladum racemiflorum (assembly GCA_036346355.1). Classification (NCBI taxonomy): domain Eukaryota; kingdom Viridiplantae; phylum Streptophyta; class Magnoliopsida; order Poales; family Poaceae; genus Rhipidocladum; species Rhipidocladum racemiflorum. Next base: position 33,874,529 of record CM070589.1, on the reverse strand, counting down.
ACCACCTCTGTCGGGACCCGAATTTGCAAATCCGGACCCTTTGTGTATTCAGCACAAGTCCAGGATCACGCTAGTGCACACAGTCTCAACATCGGTAAATATAACAATCATACACATCGATAATAGTAAAGTACTTTAATTAAAATAACCAATCTGGTTGCTCGACCTTATGGTCAAGTTACAAGAGTACGCCACACAGGGCGAAGACTTATTAAGTGAAATAAATTGTAGCAGAATAATAGCATCAACGTGGCGCCATCCAGTATACCACAAGCAACTGACTGGGCTCGCTCCCTAGGTAGACGGCTCCTCCAAAAGTTCTTCCTCCAAAGCTAGCGTCGCTTCTTCTTCAACTAGTGTTGTATTGTTGCAAGGGGTGAGTACTTGGTACTCAGCAAGTCATGCACAAAATGCAAACTAATACTCTACATGCATGGCTTAGTACAAAGGATAGGCTAACAGGTACATTTGCAGTAGAATAGCATTTAACAAGTAGCATAAGTAGATTCGAAAGCAGTAAAAGTAAAGATAATATCAATAACTTCTCCTGGAGTTAAGTAAACACTCTCCCTTTCCTAATCCACATTTCCATCAACGTCATCATTAAACCCAACCAAACTTTTCGAGTCCAAGTTGTTTTCATGAAATTCTAACCCTTGACTGTAATCCCCGAGTAGTGTCCACTGCCGTGGACTCGGCTATTCGGATATGTTGTACACTCTGCAGAGGTTATGCACTTTACCCACAAGATTCAGTCAAACACCACAAAGGCGAGTGATCGTAACAAAGCATTTCAGAGACCGCAAACTATACAAGTGAACCTCTCCGGTTTTTGCCATACACCATCCCTTCCCTTATCAGAGGCAAAGTATGGGACCGACATACCGTTGTACGGGTACCATTCCATAGCCCTGGTACGCTCCCCTTTCAAGCTACACAACAGGTGTAGTTGACACCTCGAGGTACCACATGCAAGTTATTATTAACTCACTCAACTAGGTCCGTCCCATTACGGACATGTGGTTGCACGTTTGACTCAATTCAAAGGCTTGCAAGGTTAAGTCCTTAGGATGACTAGGGCAAGACTACCCAAAGAACCAAAATGACATCCCCGGTGCCACTCATGGCCCACCATAACATTCTTGCCACTTGCCCCGGTCTAAATCTATTTATCAAACCCAGTTGATTACCCTGCATCACGTGCCATCAACAATCACAACACATGATACTTCTCCAAAATAGGTTCAATGTCTTATTAAGTCAATATTAACATTTGATCGTCCAAAATCATGTCATGTGCACGTAGCAGGTCTAAGCAATATACTACAACGATCTAAATACCCAATGTTGGCAATTTAATAATGTCCAACTATGTAAACCACAACTAGGGTGACAAGGGTTCATGGCACATAATTTAATTTATGAAGGTGGCATACTGCAATTTGGCATTTATGTAATTCCCAGAAATAATTTAAATAATTTCTAATTAAATTAGCATGCAATATTTTAAATTAAATTAATTTCAAAAGTGGGCACCTTCGTAGCCTTCGGGCACTTCAATGTCTACTCATAACGCGTGCAAATAGCAAAAACATAAATAAATAGTAGGCAAAAAGTGTCCAAAAATTCAAGTAAACTTCATAAATAGAGAGAGCACATTTTTATAAATTTTTAGAAATTTGAATCATCCAAATCGGAGTTAAAACGCAAAAGTTATACCCGTTTAAAGTTTGAGAAATTAATTAAATAAATATAAATTGGAAAAACTTATGTCCAAAAATTAAATAAAATTCACCAATAAGTAGATCTCAATTTTATACAAATTTAGAAATTGGAATCACCCAAATCGGAGTTAAAATGCAAAAGTTATAAGCGTTTGAAGTTTGAAAAATCAAATAAAAGATTAAACCGAATTAATTCATTTATTTTTCTATTGAAAAATCGATTTATTGCGTCATCATGCCACGTGGACCAATCAGAGGCTGCCACGATCGCCTTGGGTCCATGGACCGGCTGCACGGCTTGGCTCGGTCCACCGTGGACCCGGTCCACAGCTATAATGCCACTAGCACGTGGGACTCACTGCTGACGTCATCGGGGCTTGGCCGAACGGCTCTGACACGCGGGCCCCATCGTGACGTCACGCGCGTGCAGGCATGGACGCTGACATGCAGGCCCATTGCTGACGTCAGGGGTGACGTCAGCGACGACCGGGCTGACCGCGTGGACCGCGTCGGTTCGGCTCCCGCACACATGGCTTGATCTGGACCGTTGGTTTGAAATCCAACGGTCCAGATCGGATCCAATCTCACGCGTTTTGGAATAACGCGATCGATCTGGACCGTTCGATTCGGATCGGACGGTTGGGATTGGATCGAGTTTCACCGCGTCACTTGGGAGTGACGTGGCATGACCCGGCGTGCGACACACGGCACGGTCTACGCCGTTCGATCTCGATCGAATGGCTGAGAATGCATCTAACGCTACAACGTGGGTTAACCCTAGCCGTATGATCTAGATCTAACGGTTGAGATTAGATCCAACATAGTGCGGTCTATGGCTACGTGGCTCAATCTAAAGCGTTGGATCTAGATCCAACGATTGAAAATAGATCTAAAACCGTAACGTGGAAAACGAGCGGAGGGTGACGTGGACGAACCTGGGCCGTTCGATGGAGATCTAACAACTGACGGAGCTTGCGGTTCCGGTGATGGCGCGGTGGAGCAGAGGACGTCAGAGACGAAGATGACGACACACCCAACGGCATTTTGGCGCAATTCCGGCGGAGTGAATGGTACTCCCAGACGCGCCTCGTCACGACGGTTCCGGATCCGAGCTCCAAAACGGCGGAGGACGGCGGAAACAAAGGCAAACGGCTGTAAAACGCGGTGGAGCGTAAATCTAACTTCGGCGAGCGATTGCGGGCGGGCGGCGGCGGCTGGAGCTCGGTAACCTAGGGCTGCAGGTGTGCATAGAAACCGGGAACACGGCAGGGGTGGCGGCGCAATAAATAGTGGCCTCGGCGTCTGTGAAAACAGCGAAAACCGAGGCCCACACGCACGCGGCGGCGGAATCCGGCGGTGACTCGGACGGATGACGTGGCCGCACCCTAGCCGTCCACGTGTCCATGATCGCGTCGGGTGCGAGCGGGTTCGCACGGAAATGGGCTTGGGTGACATGGCTCGGGTCTGGCTTGGGTCGGGCTCGAGTCGGACTCGGGTCTGGCTCGGTCAGATGAACAATAAAACCGTTCGGATTTTCTAGAAATTCAAATAATTCAAGAAAAATAGCAAAATAATCAGAAAAATTCCAGAAAATTTCTGGAAAATACTTTGAGAAATTTGGACTCAAATAAAACATTTCCAACAAAATTTTATTTTAAACTTTTAATTACTTAATTACCTCAAATGGGAATAAATTCAAATTAAATCCAAATAAATCCCAGAAAATTCCAAACAATCTCAAAAGTGTAAAATTTCAATTAAATTCATGAAAAGCAAAAATTGGGGTGTTACAGGGTGCCTGTCTCCTACCAACCACTCCTCTTTAAGACGCCTCTTCCCAAGGCTGCAGTTACTTCTTTTACTGCCTACGTTTCCCACTCTCACTTGTCAGTTACCACACCTAGAAATCCCTTAATCATCCACAATCTCCAAAATTTCCAAGTTCTCTTGCGCATTCTCTTGAGCAGAAATTCTTCTCCACACCGAAGCAAATTCTAACCGGGTGACGTCGACGGTGTTCCAAGTCTGCTCGAAGTACTTCTTCTAGGGTCTGGTAAGTTCCCCCGGTCTCTTTCATTCCTTGTGTAGAAACCAAACCTTAGACCTAGAAATTTCTCAACCTAGGGACTTCTTTATATTTTCTATAGGCTAAGTTAGTTCCTGTGCTTGAAAAAGAGTCAGAAGAGCAGATCAGAGATCAGTGTTACTTGTCAAGATGCCTAGGTCTAAGAACCCAGTTAAGAGGGGTCTGCTAGATAAACTAGTTGATAAGGTCAAAGGAAAGAAACAAAGAACAACTAGTTCAAATCAGTCACAACAGTCTCAAGGGTCAGTTCATATTAAAGATACTCACACACCTAGTAGGATCAATGTGAAAGTAGTAACTTCTAAGCTCCAAAGAAAAGACAAACAGCCTGTGCAGACTGGATCTTCTTCTTCAGAGGATAGTGACTATGAGCAAATGGCAATCCTACTTCAGATGAAGAAGATTTGTGTTATGAAGTTGATATGCTTGAGGGTGCCAAGTTAGCTGCACTAGGAGGGAAAAATCTAAGGTCAATTAGACTTGTGAATGAAAGAAATTTGTTTCCCTTCACTAGACCTCCACTAGATGAGAACTTCATTACAAGTCTGTAGAAAAATATTTTTATTGGATACAAGGGCAGAAGTCACAAGAATGGAAAACCTCTGTCTGCTCTATCTAATCATCAATACATTGATTGGAATCAAGTAAACTCTGCTGTAGGATCAAACAGAATTTATGACTGTGTTAGATCAACTCTAGGACTAGTAAACCTAATGTCAAATAGAGCTACTCCATGGAATGAGAATAGAACCCTAGAGTTCTTTGCTTTTCTCTTGGTAAATAAGAAAAGGCACTATCTGTTATTCACCATAGATGGGAAAATCAATAAAGTTAGGACACCACACTTCGAGGCAGCAATAGATGCAACTAGTCCTTTGTTCAATAGGACTAGAATTCATGACAAAATGTTCCCAAGATAGAGATGGAGACAAGTGGAGGACATGCCTGATCTGCAGCTGTCAGCTCACATCTACAAAGACATTACCGAGGCAGATTTCAGTCCAAACAGAGTCCATTATTTGTCTGCAAAAGCCAAAGTTCTTTTGTTGCTGCTAAGACACACTATATTTCCGAAGACTGGATATAAAGGTGTCACACCCACTTTGGCTTGGCTGTTGCACTTGATTCTATCCAGGCAGCCTATTGATTTAGTGGATTACATCTTTGGAGAGATGGAAGAGGCCATTTACAGAAAGATAGGCAGTCCAATTGTAACATCCCAAAATTTGCCTCTAATATATTTAGTGTGTTTATGGGATTATTTAGAATTTTCTGGAATTTATTTGGACTCACTACTACAGATTCGTACATCACAATCGGTTCTTTTTGGTCATCACAGTCAGTTTTGGAGGCGATAGAAAGTCCAACGACAGTAATAAGGTAGATACATCACAGTCGGTTTTTAACCGACACTAATAATATCTTAGCACTGTCGGTTCTTTTTCGGAACTGACTGTGATAATAAACTTATCACAATCGGTTTTCTCGTAGAACCAATTGAGATAAGTATAATATCACAATCGGTTCTTTTTGAGAATCGATTCAAATGATTACATGATCACAATCGGTTCTTTATTGGAACCGATGGGGATAAGTATATTATCACAATCGGTTCTTTATTAGAACCGATTGTGATAATATACTTATCCCCATCGGTTCCAATAAAAAACCGATTGTGATCATGTAATCATTTGAATCTGTTCTAATAAAGAACCGATTATGATACTACAAATATCCCAATCGGTTCCAGTAAGAACCGATTGTGATACTGTACCTATCCCAATCGGTTTCAAGAAAGAACCGATTGTGATGATGTTACTGTCCACCATCCGAAAATAGCCTCGCATTCACAATATGACACAAATAGCCTCGCATTCACAATATGACACATTCACAATATGATGAATTCGGCAGCCACAAGCTATCAGTGTCCTCTTCACAAATTGGACAAGCTTTGGCTCCCTTCGTGCTGTAGCCCGCCAAATTACCAAGGGCTGGGAAATCATTTATGGTGCAAAATATCATAGCCCGTAGGGTGAAGTTCTCTCTTTTGTATGCATCCCACACCTCGACCCCCTCATTCCACAATTTTACCAAATCCTCAATTAGTGGTGCTAGGTACACATCAATATCATTACCCGGCTGTTTGGGTCCTGAGATTAGCAACGACATCATGATATACTTCCGCTTCATGCATAACCAAGGAGGCAAATTGTATATACACAACAAAACTGGCCAAGTACTGTGTCGACTGCTCATATTACCAAACGGATTCATTCCATCTGTACTCAATCCAAATCTTATGTTCCTCATCTCGGCACCAAACTCCTCATGTTGCCAATCAATGTTTCTCCATTGAGCCGAATCAGCGGGATGTCTCAACTTGCCATCTTCCTTTCGAGATTCATAATGCCAACGCAACAATTTTGCCTCTTTGGGATTTGCAAAGAACCGCTCTAAACGGGGAATGATGGGCAAATACCACAACACCTTGGCTGGTGCCCCTTTTTTCACATCTTCACCATCGTCAGTTCGGTTCTTACGCTTCTTGTCATTACGCTTATCATTTTGTTTGTATCGGGGTACACCACAAACTGGACAAATGAGCAGTTCATTATGGACGTTGCGGTATAGTATGCAATCATTTGGACATGCATGTATCCTTTCTATTTCCATTCCCATGGGACATAATAGCTTGTTCGCTTCATAAATACTTGTTGGCAGCTCGTTTCCCTCTGGAAGCATATCCGATAGAAGTATTAAAAGTGCATTGAAACTTGTATCTGTCCAACGGTGTTTTGCCTTCAGTTGAAACAATGCAAGGACCGAACCCAACTTGGTGTATTCCCCTTTGCAACCCGAAAACAATGGTTTGGCATCGTCATCCATCAAGCTTTTAAATTTTTCGAACTCTCTTTCCGTGTAATTTCCCTCCACATCCCGCAACATTTGATCTAAATTATCCTCATCAAACATATCACGCTCCAACTCGTGATCGGCTTCCAGCATGTCTTCGTTGCATATCACAGGGGTACTACCTGTCTCCCCATGATGGATCCAACACGTGTAATTCCTCACGAAGCCACGTCGAATCAAATGGCCTTCAATTTGAGCTGAGTTGTTAAATCTCCTGAGATTGGTGCAATCAATACAAGGACAATATATGAACTTTACACCCCTCATAACCATATCTACTTCTGCAATTCTTATGAACTACTTAACTCCCCTCTGAAATTCAGCACTCACACGGTTTTTTTGATACATCCATTCTTCACGGTCCATCTACAATTAAACTGCAAACAATAAATTAATAATGCCCTAATCAATGAAATAAAATAAGGGTTGAAGCATTATCAAAGTTGAGAGATTGAATGATCTGTTGACCAACTAAGTACATACGTACCAACGATGATTCCTAATTGCTAATTAGGACAGGTCCTAATCCCATTCGAGTATATGTGGTTCGAGCAAGTTCCTAAGCTATTGTACTAACTGTACAGAAAATTTCGGCAGCATCTCCCCGCTGTTCTCCAAATACATGTCTCGACAACATGTCAAGAGGATGTGTATTCGGAGAACACCGGCGAGGGAGATGCTGCAGAAACTTTCTCTACAGCTTGTACAACAGATTAGGAACTTGCTCGAGCCACATATCCTCAAACTGTCCAAAAAACGTGGACAATTCGAGACTGTTTATTTATAAATATGCCATTTTAGCATACTTATAAACAAGCACCCTCGAACAGGAGACGCATAGGTTACGCAACCTAATTAACTACTATACCATTGATCATATTATAATTATCTTAAAACAATTATGACATGTAATGTACACATTCATGAAATAGAGAATTAATGCTGATCACCTTTTGAGGAAAACCACAAATGAGGGGAAATCTAGCTCCTAATCAAGCTAGCTAGGGTTTCAATTAACATTAACCTTCAACCCACTGATGATCTCCTCCACGATTTAATTTCTCAACCATACACTCCCCTAATGACAGATAACACAATCACCAAATCAAAATCGAATAATGTACATTAATACAAAATACGATGGATTTGAAGGAATGGCGCCCACCTTTTGAAGAAAACCACAAATAAGCTAGGCAGGAAAATAGAGAAATCCCCTCAATGCATCAAATTAATTACCCTCTTCACACACATCCTCAAGACTTTCATATTTTCTCATCCAAATATAAGTTTAAACCAGAGTAATAGTTTTTGAGGCAACGGCGGATTTTATTTGGCTCCAGAACACCAACTCGACGAGAGTAAAAGTCGGGACCCGAATTTGCAAATCCGGACCCTCTGTGTATTCAGCACTAGTCCAGGATCACGCTAGTGCACACAGTCTCAACATTGGTAAATATCACGATCATACTCAACAAAATACTAAAGTACTTAAAGTAGTTAATAAAATAGGGTTGCTCGACCTTAAGGTCAAGTTACAAATATACGCCTCGCAGGGCGAAACTTATTAAAGAGAAATAATAGCAGCGAAAAAGTAAGATAACTTCGTGGCGCCATCCAGATACCATAGGCAACTGACTGGGCTCGCTCCCTAGTTAGACGGTTCCTCTTGGAGCTCCTCCACCAAAGCTGGTGTAGACTCTTCTTTAACTGGTGTTGTATAGCGGCAAGGGTGAGTACTTGGTACTCAGCAAGTCATGCACAGAATGCAAACTAATATACTACATGCATGGTTTAATACAAAGGAATAGCTCATGGTTCATTTGCAGTAACAACATTTAACAAGTAACATAAGTAGATTCGAAAGCAATAAAAACAAGTATAACATCAATAACTTTTCCAGGAGTTAAATAAACATCTTTCCCCATTCCTAATCCACATTTCCATCAACATCATTATTAAACCAAACCAATCCTTTCAAGTTATTTTCAAGAAAGTCTAACCCTTGACTGTAATTCCCGAGCGATGTCCAATATCGCGGACACGGCTATTCGAATAGATTTTACACTCTGCAGAGGTTATGCACTTTACCCACAAGATACAGCCAAACACCACAAAGGCGAGTGTCCGTAACGAAGTCTTTTAGAAACTTCTAACAGCACAAGTGGTCCTCTCCAGTGATTGCACACTAACCCTTCCCTTAGTGGAGGCGAAGTTTAGGCCAATCCACCGTTAGATGGGTACCTGGCCGCAGCCCCGGTACGCTCCCCCGTACAACTACACAAAAGGTATAGTTGACATCCCGAGGTCCCACAGGTACGTTATTAGCAACTTAATCAACTAGGTCCGTCCCATTACAGACATGTGATTGCACGCTTGACTCAGTTCAAAGGCTTGCAAGGTTAAGTCCTTAGGGTGACCGGGGCAAGACTACCCGAAGAACAAAATCAACGCTCCCGGTGCCATAACTGGCCCACCCGATCATTCTTGCCACATACCCCGGTCGAAAACTATTTATCAAACCCTAGTTGATTACCATGCACCACGTGCCATCGACAATCACAACACATGGTACTTTTTTCAAAATAGATTCAATATCTCATTAAGTCAATATTAGCATTTGATTGTCCAAAGCATTTCACGTGGCAAGGCTAAGCATACTACATCGGTCTAACTACCCATGTTGGCAATTTAATAATGTCCAACTAATAATTCACAACTAGGGTGACAAGGGGTCATGGCACATATTTAATTAATTAAGGTGTCATACATCAATTAGGCATTTATCTAATTACCCATAATTAAGTAAAGCATTTTCTAATTTAAATTAGCATGCAATAATTTAAATCAAATTAATTTCAAAATGGGATCAACATGGTCAAAGCATAACTTGCCTTCAAAAAGCACTTGCTCTTGGTCCTGAGCTAGCTCCTGGTTCAGCACTTCACCTTCGAATCCTTCGGGCACTTCAACGTCTACTCGTAAAGTGTGCAAATAACAATAAATAAATAAAAAGTAGACAAAAATTGTCCAAACATCCAAATAAAGTTCATAAACAGAGAGAGTATATTTTTATGAATTTTTAGAAACTGGAATCGTCAAATTCGGAGCTAAAACGCAAAAGTTACAAGCGTTTCAAGTTTAAATAATCAATTAAATAATATTACAGAGAAAAACTTTGGTCCAAAAATTAAATAAAATTCATCATTAGGTAGATCTCAATTTTATACAAATTTATAAATTTGAAACACCCAAATCGGAGTTAAAATGCAAAAGTTACAAGCGTTCGAAGTTTGAATCCATTTTTGAAATCAATATTTTGAATTAATAAATCATTTTCTTTTTCGGAAATTAATTATTGCGTCAGCGTGACACGTGGACCAATCAGAGGCCGCCATGTCGCCTTAGGTCCATGGACCCAGCGCACGGTTTGGCTCGGTCCACCGTGGACCCGGTCCACGGCTCGTATCTCTGACATGTGGGCCCCTCGGGTGACGTCAGCGCAAGGCTCGGCCGAGCGGGCTGACACGCGGGCCCCACCGTGATGTCAGCGTGACGTCATGGTGCGGTTTGGTTCGTTCGCTGACACGCGGGCTCCGCGTGCGGACGCCACGATCGACGCCGGCGCATCGACGTGGCGTACCGACCGCGACGGCCGGGCCTCCCAACCACGTGGCGGGATCTCGGCTGTTGATTTGAAAATCAACGGCCCAGATCAGATCTGGCTTAACGCAGTAGAAAAATTACTCGGCTGATCTGGACCGTTCGATCTTGATCGGACGGTCAAGATCCAATCTAACGTTTACAACGTGGTTAACCCTAGCCGTTCGATCTAGATCTAACTGCTGAGATTGGATCTAGTACGGTGCGGTTAAGGCTGCGTGGCGCGATCTAAGCCGTTGGATCTAAATCCAATGGTTGGAAATAGATTTGGAGATTAGCGTGTGGGATCTCACCGGGGGTGACGTGGACGAATCTGGGCCCTTGGATCTGGATCGGACGGTGGAGGGAGCTCGAACGACGGCGATGGCGCGCGGCGGAGCTGGCTCACCGGAGATGAGGACGGCGACACACCCGACGGCGTTTGGGCGCGGCTCCGGCGAAGTGAAAGGTCCCCTCCGACATGGCTGGTCCTTGCGGTTCCGGATCTGAGCTCAACGGCGATTAACTGCGGCGGAACACCAAACCAACTACGGCGAGCTCGCGCGGGCAAATGGCGGCGGCTAAGGCGACGTTGTCTAGGGCTACGGGTGCGCACGAAAGTCGGCAACACGCTGGCGGTGGTGGTGCATTAAATAGGTCCCTCGGCGTCCGTGAAAACCGCGGAAACCGAGGCCCACACGGCTGCGGCGACAGAATCCGAGTTGGATTCGGATTGGGGTGACGTGGCTCAACATGAGACTTTGGATCAAGATCCAACGGTGCGGGGGTTTGGGCTCGGGTCCGGCTCGGGCGACTTGGCTGGCTCGGTCGGGCTTGGGTTCGGGCGACGTGGCTCAATCTCGGCCGTTCGATCTTGATCGGGCGGTCGAGAGGGTTAGGGTTAGGTTAGGTTCGAGTCGGACTCTGACTCGAGTCAGACTCGGGCTCAGGTCGGGTCCGGGTCGGAGGAATAGTACAAACCAACTCGATTTTTACCAGCGATTAAATTAATCCAATTAATTCCCAGAAATTCATTTAATTCATTAAAAATAGCAAAATACTCAGAAAAATTCCAGAAATATTCTAGAAATATTTTGGAACATTTTGGACTCAAATAAAATATTTCCAACAAAATTTTATTTGCAACTTCAAACTCTTTAATTATTTGAAAAGGGAATAAATTCAAATAAATTCCAAATAAATCCAAATAAATTCCAGAAAATTCCAAAAATTCACAAAAGTGCCAAATCACATTTAAATTGATGAAAAGCAAAAATTGGGGTGTTACAGTAAATAAGTTAATCCCGAGTCCCGACGGCACATATATATATATACATGAAAACTTCATCACAATCGGTTCTATACAAGAACCGTTTGTGATTTAATAGTTATCACCGTCGCTTATATATAAAACCGACTATAATAATTTGTATCCTCATCACTGTCGGTTTCTTTACAAAATCGACACAGATAACATATAACAGTCGGTTCTTAAAGTAAACCGACTGTAATAATATTAGTCATCCTAGTCGGTTCTATATAAGAACTGACACGGATATTCATCCACCCCCTTCGTCTTCCCCGCCAATTTGATCGTTCAAACGTAGCATTGATCACCATCGCGTTCCCCGATCAATATATAAAAGTACGCAACAGCTTGCAATGGCAGTGCCTCCTGGTCATCGGTAGTCTAGCTTCCATATAGCTCCTGTCTTCTCTGCCTCTTCGATCGCAGCAATGGCAGCGCCTCCTTCTCCGGCAGGGTCTGACTCCACCGTGGAGTCACCTATCTTCCATCCTCCAAGATCCTCACCTTGCCACGGCGGCCGCCTCGGCCCCGGCGCCTCACTCCGGCATGGCACCTCCCCACCTGTCTCCCGACGTCTCTCCCGGTGCCTCACCCCGCCCGGGCGCCTCCAACGCCAGCATGAAGCGCCCCAGAGAGGACAAGGAGGAGGAGGACGATGACGACGACGACGAGGAGAAGCACGACGAGGAGGAGGAGGACGACGACGACGAGGATCAGGAGATCATCCGTTGGGGCACCGATGTGTCATCTAGGTCATCATCGTCAGAGGATGATCACCCAGGCAGCGACGATGATCAGCCGCCCTTCTACGACTCCGACGGTAGCGACAGCGGTGATAGCCATGGCCTGTCGTTCTATAATTAAGTAAATTAAATGCATGCATGTGATCTGTGAATAATATATATATATATCTGTGCTGAAAGCCAGTTGTGCTTTGATTATATATACATATCTGTTTTGTTCATGTGGCGGCGGCTTTTTTTTGTTCTTAGTACGTACGTGCGCGCGTTCCGTATCACAATCGATCGGTAATTCTTGTCACTCTAAGGAATTGGAACCCGATCTTCAAAGAAGTGATGATGTTGTGTATGATGCAGTTCTGTGATTGGCCTAGATGCCAAACCAAAGTCCTTTCCTGCTGGACGTCAGAAGTGAATGGACACATGTCGGGACCCGAATTTGCAAATCCGGACCCTTTGTGTATCCAGCACTAGTCCAGGAACACGCTAGTGCACACAGTCTCAACATTGGTAAATATCACAATCATACTCAACGAAATAATAAAGTACTTTAATTAGTTAACCAAGCTGGTTGCTCGACCTTAAGGTCAAGTTACAAATATACGCCTCGCAGGGCGAACTTATTAAAAGAGAAATAGTAGCAGCGGAAAAATAGGATAACTTCATGGCGCCATCCAGTATACCACAGGCAACTGACTGGGCTCGCTCCCAAGTTAGACGGTTCCTCTTGGAGCTCCTCCTCCAAAGCTGGTGTAGACTCTTCTTCAACTGGTGTTGTATTGTGGCAAGGGTGAGTACTTGGTACTCAGCAAGACATGCACAGAATGCAAGCTAATATACTACATGCATGGCTTAGTACAAAGGAATAGCTCAAGGTATAATTGCGGTAAACAGAATTTGATAAGTATCATAAGTAGATTCGAAAGCAGTAGAAACAAGTATAATATCGATAACTTTTCCAGGAATTTAAATAATCATCTTTCCCATTCCTACTCCACATTTCCATCAACATCATTATTAAACCAAACCAAACCTTTTAAGTCCAAGTTAATTTCAAGAAAGTCTAACCCTTGACTGTAATTCCCGAGCGATGTCCAATACCACGGACACGGCTATTCGAATACATTTTACACTCTGCAGAGGTTATGCACTTTACCCACAAGATACAGCCAAACACCACAAAGGCGAGTGTCCGTAACAAAGTCTTTCGGAAACTTCTAACAGCACAAGTGGTCCTCTCCGGTGATTGCACACTAACCCTTCCCTTAGTGAAGGCGAAGTTTAGGCCAATCCACCGTTAGATGGGTACCTGGCCGCAGCCCCGGTATGCTCCCCCGTACAACTACACAAAAGGTATAGTTGACACCCCGAGGTCCCACAGGTATGTTATTAGCAGCTTAATCAACTAGGTCCGTCCCATTACAAATATGTGGTTGCACGTTTGACTCAGTTAAAAGGCTTGCAAGGTTAAGTCCTTAGGGTGACCAGGGCAAGACTACCCGAAGAACCAAACCAACGCTCCCGGTGCCACAACTGGCCCACCTGATCATTCTTGCCACATACCCCGGTCGAAAATTATTTATCAAACCCCAGTTGATTACCATGCACCACGTGCCATCGACAATCACAACACATGATACTTCTTTCAAAATAGATTCAATATCTCATTAAGTCAATATTAGCATTTGATTGTCCAAAGCATTTCATGTGGCAAGGCTAAGCATACTACATCGGTCTAACTACCCATGTTGGCAATTTAATAATGTCCAACTAATAATTCACAACTAGGGTGACAAGGGGTCATGGCACATATTTAATTAACCAAGGTGTCATACAGCAATTTGGCATTTATCTAATTTCCCATAATTAAGTAAAACATTTTCTAATTTAAATTAGCATGCAATAATTTAAATCAAATTGATTCCAAAATGGGATCAATATGGTAAAAGCATAACTTGCCTTCAAAGAGTACTTGTTCTTGGTTTTGAGCTGGATCTTGGTTCAACACTTCACCTTCGAATCCTTCGGGCACTTCAACGTCTACTCGTAAAGCGTGCAAATAGCAATAAATAAATAAACAGTAGACAAAAAGTGTCCAAACATGCAAATAAATTCCATAAACAGAGAGAGTATAATTTTATGTATTTTTAGGAATTTGAATCGGTAAAATCAGAGAGAAAACGCAAAAGTTACAAGCGTTTAAAGTTTTAAATAATCAATTAAATAATATTACAGAGAAAAATTTGATCCAAAAATTAAATAAAATTCACCATTAGGTAGATCTCAATTTTATGAAAATTTAGAAATTTGAATCACCCAAATCGGAGTTGAAATGCAAATGTTATAAGCATTTGAAGTTTGAATCTAAATTTAAATCAATAAACCGAATTAATTCATTTATTTTTATACTGAAAAACCGAATAATGACGTCAGCAAGTATTTTGATTTTCCACCGAATTATTTTCCTATTGAAAAATCGATTTATTACGTCAGCCGGTCCATGGACGTGGTCCACGGTTCGGTTTGGGTCCACCGTGGACACGGTCCACGAATACATGTCCCACTGACATGTGGGCCCCTTCGGATGATGTCAGCTCACGGTGCGGCCGAGAGCTCTGACAGCTGGGCCCCACCGTGACGTCAGCATGGCGTCACGGGTGACGTCATCGAGCCGTTGGAACGGCCGCTGACACGCTGGCTCACGCCGACGCCACGCTGCGTGACGCGTCGTGGCGTGACCGGCGGCGATCGCGGCCGACCGTGGCGGTCAGCCTTCCGGACACGCGGCATGATCTCGGCCGTTGATTTGAAAATCAATGGCCCAGATCGGATCTAGCTTAACACAATAGAAAAACTATTCGGCTGATCTGGACCGTTCGATCTTGATCGGACGGTCAAGATCTAATCTAACGCTATAACGTGGGTTAACGCTAGCTGTACGATCTAGATCTAACGGCTGAGATCTATCCTAGCACAGAGCGATTACGGCTACGTGGCATGATCTGAACCGTTGGATTTAGATCAAACGGTTGGAAATAGATCTAGAGATCAACACGTGAGATCTCACTGGGGATGACGTGGACGAATCTGGGCCCTTGGATCTTGATCGGACGGTCGGTGTAGCTCGAGCGACGGCGATGGCGCGCGGCGGAGCTGGCTCACTGGAGACGAGGACGACGACCACGGTGACGGCATTGCGGGGCCCCTCTGGCGAAGTGAATGGTACTCTCCGACGCGTCTTGTCCTTGCGGTTCCGGATCTGAGCTCAACGGCGGCGGAGGACGGCAGACGGCGGCGAAAACGACGCTTAACCGCGGCGGAAACCTAACGCAACTACGGCGAGCTCGCGCGGGCAAACAGCGGCGGCTCAGGCAACGTTGTCTAGGGCTACGGGTGCGCAAGGAAACGGAGAACACGATGGTGGCGGTGGTGCATTAAATAGGCCCATCGGCGTCCGTGAAACTCGCGGAAACCGAGGCCCACACGGCTGCGGCGGCGGAATCCGAAATGGATTCGGATTGGGGTGACGTGGCTCAACGTGAGCCGTTGGATCAAGATCCAATGGTACAGGGGTTTGGGCTCGGGTCCGGCTTGGGCGACTTGGTTGGCTCGGTCGGGCTTGGGTTCGGGCGACGTGACGCGATTGTGGCCGTTGGATCTTGATCCAATGGTCACGCGCGTTAGGGCTTGGTGACTAGGTTCAACCGGAACGGCCGGCGAGGTCGGGTCCGGGTCGGACACGAGTCTGACTCGGACTCGGGTCCGGTCGGATGAACAGTGAAACCGGCTCGGTTTTTCCAGCGATTTAAATAATCTAATTAATTCCCAGAAATTCATTTAATTCAAGAAAAATAGCAAAATACTCAGAAAAATTCTAGAAAATATTTTAGGACATTTGGGACTCAAATACAATATTTCCAATAAAATTTTATTTGTAAATTTTAATTCTTTAATTATTTTAAAAGGGAATAAATTCAAATTAAATCCAAATAAATCCAAATAAATTCCAGAAAATTCCAAAAGTGCCAAATTCCATTTAAATTCATGAAAAGAAAAAATTGGGGTGTTACAAACCTCCCCCTTAACAGAATCTCATCCCCGAGATTCAGGGCTAACTAAGGAATAGGTTCGGGAACTCTTTCCTCAAATCCTCTTCGCGCTCCCAAGTTGCTTCACTCTCTGCATGGTTGCTCCATTGCACTCTGCAGAAACAGGTTGACTTGTTTCTCGTCTCTCGAGCCCTTATGTCCAAAATCTTGACGGGGTGTTCCTCGTAGGTCAGATCCTCTTGCAGCTCAATTGACTCTAGCGGTGTCTGCTCATCTGGTACTCGAAGACACTTCTTCAGCTGGGACACGTGGAACACGTCATGTACTCCTGCCAATGACTGCGGCAACTCCAACTGATAAGCAATTTCGCCTTTGCGGCTCAAAATCTTAAATGGTCCGACATAACAGGGTGCATGTTTTCCTTTGGCGTGGAATCTCTTAACTCCCTTGAGAGGTGTAACCCTAAGGTACACAAAATCCTCCGATTCAAAGCTCAAGTCTCGGCGACGGTTATCGGCGTAGCTTTTCTGTCTTGACTGTGCTATCTTCAGTCTTTCTCAGACCATGACAATCTGCTCTTCGGCTTCTTGAAGTATGTCTGGCCCAAAGACACGGCGTTCACCTATCTCATTCCAGTTCAACGGTGTTCGACAGGGTCGACCGTATAGTGCCTCAAAAGGTGACATCTGTAAACTGGCCTGATAACTGTTATTGTAGCCGAACTCAGCATACGACAGACTCTTATCCCATGATGTTATATATTTTGCGTATGTTGCAGTTTTTTCTATGGTTGGTCTGTGTAGGAGTTTGTTTTTTTCTTGTTCCCTGAAGGGGAAATGTCTGACTGGAGGATCTCACAAAAACTATGTTTCTGTTGAATTGTTCTTGGTTTCATCTATTAATGGAACTGGGGCATTCTGTTGCCATCTCAAAATCATCACAATCGGTTCTGGAAAAGAACTGATTGTGATAAGCCCTGTGCTTATCACAATCGGTTTCTTCCCAAATCCAATTGTGATAATACCTACTCATTACAATCGGTTCTGGAAAAGAACTGATTGTGATAACCCCTGTGCTCAGGACAATCGGTTTCTTCCTAAAACCGATTGTGATAATACCTACTCATTACAATCGGTTTTAGATAAAAACCGATTGTGATAACAAAATTATTATCACAATCGGTTCTTATATAGAACCGATTGGGATTATTATTGTACCACAATAGGATTCCAGTAAGAACCGATTGTGATAACCTGTTATGAAGATTTCCAAATGGAATATACTTATCACAATCGGTTTTTTAGTCAAAAGTTTAGAACCGACACAGATGAAGCGATAGTAATGTGCCATTCTGTAGTAGTGACTCAAGTTTATTGAACTAATCGCATTAAATAAATATCACACATTTTTGCATAAGCATAAAATCCAAAATTTAGTTGATAATATGTTCGCTTCAGATATTTTCAAAAAATATGTTATATAACGTAAGTCGTTGATTTTATAAAAATCGGTACAGGTGTCTGATTCACGAAAAGAATTTTCGCAGAAAATCTACACGTCGAAAAATCACGAAACCAACTTTGTTAAGTTCTAAATAGTTCCTAGTATTTTAGAGGAATTTTTCAGATTTTTAGAACCCCTCTGCGATTTTTCCCCTTCCTAAACACGTTTTTGAGAATGTATATGTGTATATTGTGTGCATGTCAACCTCAATTTATTTTTCCAGTCGGTTCCTCCCATGCCTTTCCTGTACATTTCCTCTCCAGCACCCTCATTCAAACCTACACACACATGCATGCCTTTGCATTCAAGTCTCATATCTATTGGAGCATGTATACATGATCACTTGGATATTGCATTCCCCATGCACGAATGTGAGCTTCCAGCGTTACTAGTCATATCCCTCCATCCGTTACTAGTTAATGTTTCCATTTCTCTTTATTCATTCCATCAGTTACTAGTCATATCCCTCCATGATGTCTCCTTCATTCATGAATTGGCAATGCTTCCATTAACTAGTAACGCTAGCTCCATGCATGAAGTTCATTTACCTCCCAGCCATTCCTATGCATGCATGTTCCAAAGGCAAGCAACGCATGTCCTGGCCGTTTCCCTTTCCTGTGCCGTGAGCATTCCATCCATTTCCAAGTGGGCAATGCATCTTCTAGCGGTTCTACTTCCCCACGTATGAAGCACTTCACACATTTTCCCCACGCCTGAAGTAATACCCAGCAGTGCATGCGTTTCCTCCATTCCCTCCTCTCTTCATATCACCTGCTAACTTCAATTCCTCACGACCGACTCGGTCGACTGATTGCTGCTTAGCCGCTGCTGCTCGTCCGGTTGATCCACTACTATGGAGAGGGACATCAGTGGCGGTTCGGAAGAGACATCAGTGGCGGTTTTTGAACCGCCACTGATTAAGCGCCACTGATAATCGGAGATTTTCAGTGGCGGTTTGAAAACCGCCACTGATAATACTCATTAGTGGCGGTTGGCAATAAAAACCGCCACTGATAATGATAATATCAGTGGCGGTTCCAACTAAAAACAACCACTGATAATGATAATATCAGTGGCGGTTCCAACTAAAAACAACCACTGATAATGTCATATCAGTGGCGGTTCGAACTAAAAACCGCCAAGGATATTATCATTATCAGTGGCGGTTTTTAGTTGGAACCGCCACTGATAACCCTGTCCGACAATAAAAAAACCCGCATTTCAGGCTAGCCTCAGGAAAGTGCTAGCCATGCCCTCTAAAATAGCACACAAATAACATTGCCAGAAATCTATGGGTATCAAGTAGATTTACAGAGTAAAAAATCTATGCGAGCAAGGCAGTGTAACACCCCAAAAATTTGCTTTTCTTAAATTCTTGTGTGATTTGGCACTCTGGTGAATTTTTGGAATTTTCTGGAATTTATTTGGAATTTATTTGAATTTATTCTATTTTGAAATAAATAAAGAATTAAACTTTGCAAATAAAAATTTGTTGGAAATATTTTATTTGAGTCCAAAATGTTCAAAAATATTTTCCAGAATTTTTCTGGAATTTTTCTGAGTCTTTTGCTATTTTTAATGATTTAATTGAAATTTAATTGGATTAATTAAATCGAGTTGGTTTCACTGTTCCTCCGACCGAGCCCGAGTCAGACTCGAGTTCGATTCCAACCCGAACCCGACCGCGCCCGTGGTCGAGCCGAACCCACTCGGCTGAACCCTAGCCACGTGACCGTTGGATCAAGATCCAACGGCCACGAACGCGCCACGTCGCCCGAGCCCAACCCCAACCGAACCAGCCAGGTCGCCGAGCCGACCGAGCCTGTTACCCAACCGTTGGATCAAGATCCAACGGCTCGCGTGCGTCCACGTCACCCTCTCCGTATCGCCGCCGGATTCCGCCGTCGCCCGTGCGTGGGGCCTCGTTTTCCGTGCGTATCACGGACGTCGAGGGCCTATTTAATGCGCCGCCACCCGTGTCGGATAGCTGACTTCATTGCGCATCCGTAGCCCTAGCTCACGCCGCCCGAGTCGCCACCGGTTGCCCGCGCGAGCTCGCCGTAGTTGGTTTGCCGTTTGCCATTTGCCGCCGTCTCCGTCGTCCTCGGCCGCCGTAGAGCCCAGATCCGAGTTCCTTGCGTCAAGACACGTTCAGGAGTGCAATTCTTCACGCCGGAGGAGCCCCGCAATGCCGCGCCGTTGGTCGCCGTCCCCAGCCCCGCCAGCCACTCGCCGCCGCCATCGGCCCGACCCGAAGCTCCGTGGACCGTCGGATCTCCATCGCACGGACCAGATCGTGCCACGTCACCCGCCGGTGAAATCCCATTCCAAACCCCAGATCCAAACTCAGCCGTTAGATCTAGATCATACGGTTAGCATTAGCCGCGTTATACGCGTTAGATTGGATCTCAACCGTTGGATCTAGATCCAACGATCCAGATTCGACGCGTTCACCCAAACGCGTGAAACCCAGATCCAATCCAAGCCGTCGGATTTCAAACCAACGGCCCGGATTGCGCCACGTAGCGGGAAGCTTGACCGCCGCGGTCAGCCCATGCGTGGGCGTGGGTCACTGACACGCTGGGCCCGCGTGTCAGCGACGCGGCCAAACCGCACCATGACGTCACGCTGACGTCATGGGGGCCCACCTGTCAGCGGCCACCCCAGCCGTGCGGTGACGTCAGCCTTGACGTCACCAGTGGGTCCCACCTGTCAGCAACGGGCTGAGTCCCCGCTGACGTCAGCAATGACGTCACCCCAGTGGGTCCCACCTGTCAGTCACACGTGAGCCGTGGACCAGGTCCACGGTGGACCCGAGCCGAACCGTGGGCTGAGCCCGTGGACCGGCTGACGTCAGCAGACCAATCAGAGGCTGACACGTGTCCCTGCTGACGCAATAAATTAATTTCCGAAAAAGAAAATGATTTATTAATTCGAAATATTGATTTCAGATTTTGATTCAAACTTCAAACGCTTATAACTTTTGCGTTTTAACTCCGAATTGAGTGATTCAAATTTCTAAATTTGTATAAAAATGAGATATACCTAATGATGAATTTTATTTAATTTTTGGACTAAAGTTGTTCTCTGTAATATTATTTAATTGACTATTTAAACTTCAAAATGATATAACTTTCGCGTTTAAACTTCGAATTTGACGATTTCTGTTTCTAAAAATTCATAAAATTATGCTCTCTCTGTTTATGAACTTTATTTGGATGATTGGACACTTTTTGCCTACTGTTTTATTCATTGGTTGCTATTTGCACGCGTTACGAGTAGACGTTGAAGTGCCGGAAGGATTCGAAGGAGAAGTATTGACCCAGGAGCCAGCTCAGGACCATGAGCAAGTACTTTTTGAAGGCAAGTTATGCTTTGACCTTATTGATCCTATTTTGAAACCTATTTTGATTTAATTTATTGCATGCTAGTTCAATTAGAAAATAATTTATTTAATTCTGGGAAATTAGATAAATGCCAATTTGCTGTATGACACCTTGATTAATTAAATATGTGCCATGACCCCTTGTCACCCTAGTTGTGGTTTACTAGTTGGACATTATTAAATTGCTAACATGAGAATTTACACCGTTGTAGTATATTGCTTAGACCTGCTACGTTCTCATGACATGATTTTGGACAATCAAATGTTAATATTGACTTAATGATATATTGAACCTGTTTGGGAGAGGTATCATGTGTTGTGATGTTGATGGCACGTGGTGCATGGTAATTAACTGTGGTTTGATAAATAGCTTTTGACCGGGGCATGTGGCAAGAATGATCAGGTGGGCCAGTTGTGGCACCGGGAATGTTGGTTTGGTTCTTCGGGTAGTCTTGCCCTGGTCACCCTAAGGACTTAACCTTGCAAGCCTTTGAACTGAGTCAAGCGTGCAACCACTTGTCCATAATGGGACGGACCTAGTTGATTAAGTTGCTAATAACGTACCTGTGGGACCTCAGGATGTCAACTACACCCTTTGTGTAAGTTGAACGGGGGAGCGTACCGGGGCTGCGACCAGGTACCCATCTAACGGTTGGTTGGCCTAAACTTCGCCTTAGCAAAGGGAAGGGTTAGTGTGCAACACCGGAGAGGACCACTTGTATTGTTAGAAGTCTCCGAAAGACTTTGTTACGGGAACTCGCCTTTGTGGTGTTTGACTATATCTTGTGGGTAAAGTGCATAACCTCTGCAGAGTGTAAAATCTATTCGAATAGCCGTGTCCGCGGTATTGGACATCGCTCGGGAATTACAGTCAAGGGTTAGACTTTCACGAAAACAATTTGGGCTTGGAAAGAGGTTTTGGTTTAAAGAATGATGTTGATGGAAATTTGGACTAGGATCGGGACAGATGTTTACTAAACTCGTTGAAAAGTTATTGATCTTATATTTGTTTCTATTGCTTTCGAATCTACTTATGTTACTTGTCGAATGCTGTTTACTGCAAACATACCTTGAGCTATTCCTTTGTATCAAGCCATGCATATAGTCTATTAGCTTGCATTCTGTGCATGACTTGCTGAGTACCAAGTACTCACCCTTGCCGCAATACAACACCAGTTGAAGAGGAGTCTACACCAGCTTTGGAGGAGGAGCTCCCAGAAGATCCGTCTAACTAGGAAGCGGGCCCAGTCAGTTGCCTGTGGTATACTGGATGGCGCCACGAAGTTATTTTATTTTTCCGCTGCTATTATTTCTCTCTTAATAAGTTTCGCCCTGCGTGGCATATATTTGTAACTTGACCGTAAGGTCGAGCAACCAGTTTGATTATTTAATTAAAGTACTTTATTAGCATCGAGTGGTATGATTGTGATATTTACCGATGTTAAGACTGTGTGCACTAGCGCGTTCCTGGACTAGTGCTGAATACACAGAGGGTCCGGATTTGCAAATTCGGGTCCCGACAGAGGTGGTATCAGAGCCATACTGACTGTAGGCTCACCCATAGTTAGAATGGTCGTAGTGAGGATAAAACCTATTTTCTAAAAGTTAAAAATGGTCAAGATAATGAATGAATTCTCGACTTACCCCTTTCTTTCTTGTTCATACCCCTTGCTGAGTTCTTTTCGTCTTCCACATCGATTTTAAAATGTTGCACTCTTACGCAAGTATCCTTTGACAGATGATGATGAAGAACAACTACGCCGAGCATGAAGGAGGCTACGCTGCCGAGTTGTGGCGCATGCTTCAGTTTCTTGGAGGTTTTGAGAGACCGCTCTACCGAGGGACTACACTCGTGCAGGCAGGAGAAGTCATAGGATGGGACGTCAGGATCACGGTGTATGCCCGAGAGAAGACAAAGTTCAGCCGCCCTTTCCACTTCACCGCCAGGAGGTCTACCTTTGAGATGGGAATCCAGGAAGTGTCGCGTCGAGCGATGCAGCAGATCGCCCGCACTTACTCCAGGGAGCTGGAAGGCACAGTATTCCATCACCACCCACGCCGAGACAGCAGTGTTCAACGGAAGCCGATAGAAGATGAGGATGCTACCGTCACCCACTTAGCTAGATTTGTCGCCGCTCAGGAGGAGCTGATCAAGGACACAGTTCAGGAGTTGAAGAAGGCCCACGAACAGGTTGAGGAAAGGAAGAAGCACTTGGAGAATGCTCGTGAGTATGTCGCTTTTGCTGCGGAAAGAATCGCAGAATTGGAAACCGCACTGTATGGACAGGGCCCCGATCCAGTGTTGGAGTTGGATGCTCCAGACCCAGAGGAGGAACCAGAGGAGGCGCCACCTGCACCTGCGCCACAGCCACAGCAACAGCCAGATCCAGAGTCAGAGGAAGACGCCCGCGTCGTGTTTCACATTTGCGATTCAGGCATGGCGATTGTTTCGCGCCTATGCCGTCGCACCCCCACCCAGGCAGTGGAGGTTTTCTAGACGAGTGAGCATAAGTTTTGCAGTTGAGACTCCTTCGTCGAGTCGCGTTATAGAATAAGAGTCACCTTTAGAGGCATTGGATTTTCATTGTTTGCTGAGTGTGCAGTATGTGTTGCAGGCCTTTAGGCATTGTAAGCAACCATACCAAGTTATTAATATTATTAGTTAATAAAGTTGGATTTTGAGTTACACTTTTCCCCCGCATAAGGTGTTCCTATTACTTGTCTACTCTTGTTCCCTCTCATCTCTGAAACCTTGGAGCAATCGATAGATGGTGAACACCCACGGAAACCTTGGAGGCAACGGAAGTGGTTCTCGCCCAGCAGAAAACCCCAATGATGGAGCACCAGCACCGCCAGTTGATATGCAGAATTTCAGAGCTTTTCTTGCTGCTCAGACTCAGTTGATGCATTGTAACACCCCAAAATTTTGCTTCTCTTAAATTCATGTGTGATTTGGCACTTTGGTGAATTTTTGGAATTTTCTGGAATTTATTTGGATTTATTTGGAATTTATTTGAATTTATTCCATTTTGAAATAATTAAAGAATTTAATTTTGCAAATAAAATTTTGTTGGAAATATTTTATTTGAGTCCAAAATGATCCAAAATATTTTCCAGAATTTTTCTGGAATTTTTCTGAGTCTTTTGCTATTTTTAATGAATTAAATGAATTACTGGGAATTATTTTAAATATTAAATCGCTAGAAAATGCGAGTGGGTTTGTACTGTTCATCCGACCGAGCCCGAGTCAGACTCGAGTTCGAGTCCGACCCGAACCCGACCCGAGCCAGTTGACTCGATCAAACCAGCTCAAAACCCTAATCAATCCCAACCGTTGGATCAGGATCCAACGGCCGAGATCCGCCTGCACGGCTCGAGCCGTATCCGCCCGGATCCGATCGCGCCCGTGCGATCGTGGGCCGTTGATCGTGCCACGTGGGCGGTGGCGTCATCGTCTCCGCCGTCACGGCCAGGACTCACTTCGCCCGCGCCCTTGGCAGTGTAGAACTAGGTTTCCGCCTCGCACGAACGCCGAGGCTATTTAAAGCGTGAGACGTCCCCCGAGGTTGCCCTCATCTTTGCGCACCCGTTCCCCCGACCCATCTCGCCTGAGCCGCCGCTTGTTCGCGTGCGAGCTCGCCAGAAGTTGAGCGCCACTGCCGCGGTTTTGCTCGATTCCGCCGCTCGCCGTCTTCCGCCAGAAGGAGCCCAGATCCTAATCCCGTGACGAGACGCACCAAGGGAGGACTCATCTCGCCGAGCAACCCCGAAACGCCGTCGGGCTCGTCGTCGTTCTCGTCTCCGGTGGCTGCAGCACCGCCGCGTCGCCATCACCCTCGCGAGCTCTGTGGACCGTCCGATCTTGATCGTGCGGTTGAGGTGAGTTCACGTGTCCCCAACCCGATTGGATCTGGACCGTTGGATTAAGATCCAACGGTTCACAATTGCCACGTGCCGTAGTAGTGTTATTATAGGATTGGATCTGGACCGTCCGATCTAGATCGAACGGCCCACGATCAACGAGTAGTTTCAACGTGTTAACCCTGGATCTAATCCGCGCCGTTGATTTTCAAACCAACGGCCGTGATTGCGCCACGTGTCGGGAAGTTGGACCGACGCGGTCGGGCCGGCCAGACGCTGCTGGCAGGTAATACCGACACGCTGGGCCCGCGTGTCGGCCGATCGGGCACCGCGGACGCCACCCATGACGCCATCGGTGGACCCACCGTCGCCACCGTGGTCGAGCCCGCCGCCGACGCCGATGACGTCACCCGAGTGGGCCCACATGTCAGCGACACGTGGAGTCGTGGACCGAGTCCACGGTGGACCCGAGCCGAGCGTGGACTACGTCCATGGACCGGCTGACGTCAGCAGACCAATCCAGTGCTGCCACGTGTCCATGCTGACGCAATAATTAATTTCCGAAAAAAGAAAATGATTTATTAATTCGAATAATGATTTCAAATTTAGATTCAAACTTCAAACGCTTATAACTTTTGCGTTTCAACTCCGATTTGAGTGATTCAAATTTCTAAATTTGTATAAAATTCAGATCTACTCAAATATGAATTTTATTTAATTTTTGGACTAAAGTTTTTCTCTGTAAAATTATTTAAATGATTATTTAAACTTTAAGTAATCATAACTTTTGCGTCTTAACTCCAAATTTGACGATTCCAGTTTCTAAAAATCCAGAAAATTATGTTCTCTCTGTTTATGGATTTTATTTGGAGTTTTGGGATGTTTTTGCCTAGTGTTTATTTGTGTATTTGCTATTTGCACGCTTTACGAGTAGACGTTGAAGTGCCGGAAGGATTCGAAGGAGAAGTATTGACTCAGGATCCAACTCACGACCAAGAACAAGTACTTTTTGAAGGCAAGTTGTGCTTTGACCATGTTGATCCTATTTCGAAATCTATTTTGATTTAAACTATTGCATGCTAGTTCAATTAGAGAAATACTTTGTTTAAACTTGGGGGTTAGATAAATACCAATTTGCTATATGACACCTTGATTACTTAAGTATGTGCCATGACCCTTTGTCACCCTAGTTGTGGTTTACTAGTTGGACATTATTAAATTGCCAACATGGGTTTAGACCGTTGTAGTACACTGCTTAGACCTGCTACGTGCTCATGACATGATTTTGGACAATCAAATGTTAATATTGACTTAATGATATATTGAACCTGTTTTGGAAAAGTATCATGTGATGTTGATGGCACGTGGTGCATGGTAATCAACTGGGGTTTGATAAACGCTGATTTCGGCCAGGGGCATGTGGCAAGAATAATCAGGTGGGCCAGTTGTGGCATTGGGGATGTTGATTTGGTTCTTCGGGTAGTCTTGCCCTGGTCACTCTAAGGACTTAACCTTGCAAGCCTTTGAACTGGGTCATACTTGCAACCACATGGCTGGAATGGGACGGCCCTAGTTGACTAAGTCGCTAAGGACTCACTTGTGGAGCCTCAGGGTGTCAGTTACACCGTTTGTGTGATTGTATGCGGGGAGCCGTATCGTGGTCGTGGCCGATACCCATCTAACGGTGTGTTGGTCCCATACTTCGCCTTGGCTAAGGGAAGGGATGGTGTAGAGCACGAACCGGAGAGGACCACCTGTGTTGTTTGAGGCTTCCGAAAGGCTTTGTTACGGGAACTCGCCTTTGTGGTGTTTGACTGTATCTTGTGGGTAAAGTGCATAACCTCTGCAGAGTTTAGAATCTATTTAAATAGCCGTGTCCACGGTACTGGACAATGCTCGGGAATTACAGTCAAGGGTTAGACTTTCTGAAAATAACTTGGATTTGAAAGGTTGGTTTGGTTTAAACAATGAAGATGATGGAAATGTGGTTTAGGATGGGGAAAATGTTTATTAAACTTCTTGAAAAGTTATTTACGCTTTACTTATTTCTACTGCTTTCGAATCTACTTATATTACTTGTCAAAAGTCACATTTCGCAAATATACCTTAAGCTATTCCTTTGTACCAAGCCATGCATATAGTATATTAGCTTGCATTCTCAGGCATGACTTGGCCGAGTACCAAGTACTCACCCTTGCCTCAACACAATATCGCTTGAAGAGGAGATTACGCCACTTTGGAGGAGGAACTCCAAGAGGATCCGTCTACTTAGGATGCGAGCCCGGTCAGTTGCCTGTGGTATCTTGGATGGCGCCACGAGTTATTTGATTTTCCGCCGCTATTATTTCTCTTTTAATAAGTTTCGCCTTGCGAGGCATATATTTGTAACTTGACCATAAGGTCAAGTAACTCTGTTGGTTATTTAAATAAAGTACTTTGATAATATCGATTGGTATGATTGTGATATTTAATGATGTTAAGATCTGTGTGCACTAGCGGCGTTCCTGGACTAGTGCTGAATACACAGAGGGTCCGGATTTGCAAATTCGGGTCCCGACAGAGGTGGTATCAAAGCCATACTTGACCGTAGGCTCAACCCTAAGCTAGAATGGTCGAGTGAGGATAAAACCTATTTTCTAAAGCTAAAAAGTTGTCAAGATAAGAAATGACCTCTCGACTTATCCCCTTCTCTCTTTTCTTGTCTCTTGCTGAAATTTTCCCTTACCTTGTCACGATTTAAAAATTCCGAGTTCTTACGTAAAGCACTCTTGTGACAGATGGAGGAAGAGTTCAACTACGTTGATCTGGGAGTTGGTCACGCTGCAGAACTTTGGCATATGCTACAGACTCTCGGAGATTTTGAGAAGCCCCAATACCAAGTGGAAGTGATCGGACAAGCGGGATTGATCAAGGCTTGTGACGTGAGGATTGAGGTACCGCTAGGAAAAAGGGCCAGTGCAATCGCTCGATACAATCGTGACCGCCAGAGATCTACAATGCAGATGGGTATCCAAGAAGTATCACGACGAGCAATGCGCACATTACCCGTATTTACGCCAGAGAGTTGGAGAGTACGGTGTTCCGTTATCATCCGCTGTAGCGATAACCTTCTTGACCAAGGCGATTCAGATGAGGATGCCACTGCCATACGCTTGGCACGATTTGTCGTCGCCCAGAGGACGTACTAGATAATACAAGCAAGGAGCTACTGAAGGCCCGCAAGGAGATCACGACAGAGAAGAACAGATGGCGGGAAGCTCAAGGGTATGTGGCACACCTTCTACGAAGGATTGACGAAGTTGGAGATGACTTTGTACGGACCGGACCAGAGCCAAGATTTGAGCTACACGAGCCAGATCCAGAGGAGTCGATCTCGATGAGGACACCGCTTCTTCGACTACCACAGAGGACACAAATTTGGACATGGCGATCAAGTTTCGCGCCTATGCCACAAAGACCCGCACTCCAGGCCGTGGAGGTTTTCTCGATGAGTGAGCATAGGTTCTATAGTGAGACTCCTTCGCCGAGTCGAGTCATAGAATAAAGAGTCACCCTTTAGGCGTTAGACTCCAGAGTTAGTTCGATTTGGATTTGCTTTGTTTGTCGAGTGTGCAGATGTGTTGCAAGGCCCTTAGGCATTGTAAGCAGCCATACCAAGTTATTAATAATAAAGTTGGACCTTAAAGTTACCCCTTTCGCCCGCATAAGTTCCATATTACTTGTCTATTCTTGTTTCCTCTCATCTCTAAACCTAGAGCAAATCGACAGATGGTGAACACCCGTGGAAACTTTGGAAGCAATGGGAGTGGTTCTCGCCAAATAGAAACCCCAATGATGGAGCACCAAAGACCGCCATCGATATGCAGAATTTCGAGCTTTTCTTGCTGCCTGACTCGCTTGATGCATGCTATGATGCAACAAATGCAGCACGTCATCGCTCGTGCCACCGCTAATCAAGTTAATCGTGACCACGCCAGAATACAAGGTCGTCGAGTTCATGAGAACTCACCCACCCACTTTCTCCGGGAATGCCAATCCATTGGAGGCCGATGATTGGTTAAGATCAATCGAGAGGAAGCTACACATAGCTCAATGCATAGGAAATGAGAAGGTACTCTACGCTTCTCATCGCTTGGAAGGAACAACAATGAATGGTGGGAGAATTTCTGTGCCACGCAAGAGAACCTCAAGATATCACTTGGGAAGAGTTCACAAATGCATTCCGACAAAGATCACGTGCCTGAAGGAATCATGGACCTTAAGAAGGAGGAGTTCAGAAAGATCAAGCAAGGTAATCACCTGGGTCGACTACCTCGAACAAGTTCACACACCTAGCACGCTACGCACCGAGGATGTAGCGACGGATAAATCCAGGCATACCTCGTTTTATGAAGGGACTTAACTTAGGATTGCAAGGCTTAAGTGCATGCTTTTAGTTCAAACCCCTGGTTCCGAACTCCGAACGAAAGTAGGATGTTCCGGGGTGAGAATACTAATAGATGGAATAGAGTTCCTAGCAAACCTTATAATTTTGGAGACCTGCACCTTAGACGTCATATTGGGAATGGATTGGTTATCCAAGCACAAGGCCGTATTGGATTGTGGACGAAGGACTATCTCGATTGAGAGCCCGTGTGGGAAGAAAGTGGAATTTCAAGCCACTGCAGCTTAGAGATGGGCGATTGATGGTTAACAGTACCAAGGCAATCAGCATAGATGATGTCTCAAGAGTGAATGAGTACCTGATGTTTTTCCCGAAGATCTACGGTATGCCGCCAAACAGGGACATAGAGTTTGTGATAGAGCTTGTACCGGGTACAGCACCGATAGCAAAGAGACCCTATCGGATGTCCACCGAGGAGTTGGTAGAAATGAAGAAACAGTTAGAAGAATTAATGGAGAAAGGATTTATCAGACCGAGCTCGTCGCCGTGGGGAGCACCAGTTTTGTTTGTCAAAAAGAAGGACGGGAGTTTCAGGATGTGCATTGACTACCGTGCACTCAATGAAGTCACCGTGAAGAATAAGTATCCGCTACCCAGGATTGATGATTTGTTTGATCAATTGAGAGGAGCCGGAGTTTTCTCCAAGATTGATCTGAGATCGGGATACCATCAGTTGAAGATCCGATCAGAAGATATTCCAAAGACTGCATTCTCGTCAAGATATGGACATTACGAGTTTACAGTTATGTCCTTTGGACTGACGAATGCGCCAGCTTATTTCATGAATATGATGAATAAGGTGTTCATGGAATATTTGGACAAGTTTGTCGTCGTGTTCATAGACGATATCCTAATCTACTCCAAGACAGAGGCTGAACATGCCGAACACTTAAGGCGAGTTTTGGAAAAGCTGAGGGAACAGCAACTTTTCGCCAAGTTCAGCAAGTGTGATTTTTGGAAGGACAAGGTGGAGTTTCTTGGACATGTAATGACTGCAGAAGGAGTCGCCGTGGACCCAAGCAAAGTAGAAGCTGTGTTACATTGGGAGCAGCCGAAGACTGTGACCCAGATTCGGAGTTTCCTTGGAATGGCAGGATACTACCGCCGTTTCATCGAAGGCTTCTCGACAATTGCGAAACCTCTTACGCAATTGCTGAAGAAGGAAAAGAAGTTTGCATGGACGCCAGAATGTGAGAAAGGATTTCAGGAGCTGAAGAAGCGATTGACATCAGCACCGGTGTTAGTTCTACCGGATGTTGCTCAAGGCTTCGATATTTATTGTGACGCATCGCGCCAAGGACTTGGATGTGTGCTGATGCAGAATGGAAAGGTCGTCGCGTATGCATCAAGGCAGTTGAGGCCGCATGAGGAAAATTATCCGACACATGACCTAGAGTTAGCTGCCGTAGTGCATGCCTTGAAGATATGGCGTCACTATCTGATTGGAAACAGATGTGAAGTGTATACGGATCATAAGAGCCTTAAGTACATATTCACCCAGTCGGATCTGAATATGAGGCAGAGGAGATGGTTAGAGTTAATCAAGGACTACAATGTTGGAATCCATTACCATCCCGGGAAGGCCAACGTAGTAGCCGATGCCCTGAGTCGGAAAAGCCATACCGTGAGTACGTTGCTAGCCACAAGTCAGGATGAGTTATGTGAGGATTTTCAGAAAATGAAGATTGAGGTTGTACCTAGCGGATTCTTGGCCACATTAGAAGTAAAGCCTACCCTAGAGGATCAGATCCGAGAAGGACAGAAGGATGATGACAAGATCCGCAGGATTAAGTCCATCAAGGAGGAAGGCAAGGCAGAGGACTTCAAGTTGGATGAGCAAGGCACGTTGTGGATGAAGGATCGCATTTGTGTGCCTAACAAAAAGGAGTTAAAGCAACTGATTCTGGAAGAAGCCCATGACTCTAAGTACTCAATTCATCCTGGAAGCGCCAAGATGTATCAGATCTCAAGGAGAGATTCGTGGCCGAGTATGAAACGTGAAGTTGCCGAGCATGTTGCATTGTGCGACGATGCCGTAGAGTCAAGGCAATGCATCGGAGACCAGCGAGGATTGCTACACCGCCGAAAATACCTGAGTGGAAGTGGGAGGAAATCGGAATGGATTTCATTACCGGTTTGCCAAGACTCAAGGAGGTTATGACTCCATATGGGTTATAGTGGATCGCTTGACTAAAGTAGCCCATTTTATCCCCGTGAAGATCACTTACTCGGGAGATAAATTAGCGTAATTGTACATGATCGAGATTGTCTGTTTGCACGGAGTGCCCAAGAGGATCGTATCGGACAGGTACCCAATTTACCTCAAGGTTCTGGAATAAGTTGCATGAAGCCATGGGAACCCGCTTGAACTTCAAGATACCTTATCATCCACGCATTGCATCTGACAGACCGAAAGAGTCAACCAGATTCTGGAAGATATGTTGAGAGCTTGTGCATTGGCTTATGCTACCTCTTGGGATAAGAGTTTGCCGTATGCCGAGTTCGATTACAACAATAGTTATCGTGCTAGTTTACAGATGTCACCTTTTGAGGCCTTTGTATGGTCGACTCGCCTGACGCCATTGAATTGGAATGAGACCGGCGCGCCGTGTCTTTGGGCCTCGATATTCATCAAGAGGTCAAGAACGGTCGCCATGATTAGGGAAAGGTTGAAGATAGCCCAATCTCGATGTAAGAGTTATGTCGACAATCGTCGCCGAGACTTGAGTTTTGAACCAGAAGACTTTGTTTACCTCAGAGTTACGCCTCTCAGGGGAGTTAAGAGGTTCCATGCCAAAGGGAAACTTGCACCCCGTTATGTTGGACCATTTAAGATTGCGAGCCGCAGAGGCGAGGTTGCTTATCAGCTGGAGTTGCCACAGTCGTTAGCAGGAGTGCACGACGTATTCCATGTGTCCCAGTTGAAGAAGTGTCTCCGAGTTCCTGAGGAACAGACACCGCTAGAGTCAATTGAGTTGCAAGAGGATTTGACTTATAAGGAGCATCCCGTGAGGATTCTAGACACAATGGATCGAGAAACTAGAAACAAGTCAACCCGTTTCAGAGAGTTCAAAGGAGCAACCATGAAGAAAGCGAAGCGACTTGGGAGCGAAGAGGATTTGAAGAAAGAGTTTCCAAACCTATTCCTTTAGTAAGCCCTGAATCTCGGGGACGAGATTCTATTAAGGGGGGGAGGTTTGTAACACCCCAAAATTTTGCTTCTCTTAAATTCATGTGTGATTTGGCACTTTGGTGAATTTTTGGAATTTTCTGGAATTTATTTGGATTTATTTGGAATTTATTTGAATTTATTCCATTTTGAAATAATTAAAGAATTTAATTTTGCAAATAAAATTTTGTTGGAAATATTTTATTTGAGTCCAAAATGATCCAAAATATTTTCCAGAATTTTTCTGAATTTTTCTCGAGTCTTTTGCTATTTTTAATGAATTAAATGAATTATCGGGAATTATTTTAAATATTAAATCGCTGGAAAATGCGAGTGGGTTTGTACTGTTCATCCGATCGAAGCTCGAGTCAGACTCGAGTTCGAGTCCGACCAACCCGACCGAGCCGGTTGACTCGATCAAACCAAATTAAAACCCTAATCAATCCCAACCGTTGGATCAGATCCAACGGCCGAGATCCGCCAGACGGTTCGAGCCGTATCCGCCCGGATCCGATCGCTTCGTCGCGATCGTGGCCGCTGATCGTGCCACGTGGGACGGCTGAGCGCCATCGTCTCCGCCGAGTCCGGCCGGACTTCGCCACGCGCCGCGCCGCGTGTAGAACTAGGTTTCCGTCTCGCACGAACGCCGAGGCTATTTAAAGCGTGAGACGCCCCCGAGGTTGCCCTCATCTTTGCGCACTGCTTCCCGAGCCATCTACGCCTGAGCCGCCGCCGTTTGCCGTCTTGAGCTCGCCAGAAGTTGAGCGCCACTCCGCCGCTGATTTTGCTCGATTCCGCCGCCCGCCGTCTTCCGCCGAAGGAGCCCAGATCCGAATCCCGTGGACGAGACGCACCCGGCGAGGACTCATCTCGCCGAGCAACCCCAAACGCCGTCGGGCTCGCTGCCGTTCTCGCCTCCGGTGGCTGCAGACCGCCGCGCCGCCATCACCCTCGCGAAGCTTGTGGACCGTCCGATCTTGATCGTGCGGTTGAGGTGAGTTCACGTGTCCCCAACCCGATTGATCCGGGACCGCTGGATTAAGATCCAACGGTTCACAATTGCCACGCGTCGTAGTAGTGTTATTATAGGATTGGATCTGGACCG
This sequence comes from Rhipidocladum racemiflorum, assembly GCA_036346355.1. Taxonomy (NCBI): domain Eukaryota; kingdom Viridiplantae; phylum Streptophyta; class Magnoliopsida; order Poales; family Poaceae; genus Rhipidocladum; species Rhipidocladum racemiflorum. The sequence continues at coordinate 33,840,599 of CM070589.1, read as the reverse complement.
TCCGATCAAGATCGAACGGCCCACGATCAACGAGTAGTTTCAACGCGTGTTAACCCCTGGATCTAATCCGCCGCTGATTTTCAAACCAACGGTCGTGATTGCGCCACGTGTCGGGAAGTTGGACCGACGCCGGTCGGCGTGACGCTGGCTGGCAGTGCTACCGACACGCCGGGCCCGCGTGTCGGCCGATCGCACCGCGGACGCCACCCATGACGCCATCGGTGGACCCACCGTCGCCAAAGACTGCGGTCGAGCCTCGCCGACGCCGGGCCGATGACGCTACCCGAGTGGGCCCACATGTCGGCCGACACGCGGAGTCGTGGACCGAGTCCACGGTGACCCGAGCCGAGCGTGGACTATGTCCATGGACCGCCGACGCCAGCAGACCAATCCAAAGGTGCTGCCACGTGTCCATGCCGACGCAATAATTAATTTCCGAAAAAGAAAATGATTTATTAATTCGAATAATGATTTCAAATTTAGATTCAAACTTCAAACGCTTATAACTTTTATGCTTCAACTCCGATTTGAGTGATTCAAATTTCTAAATTTGTATAAAATTCAGATCTACTCAAATATGAATTTTATTTAATTTTTGGACTAAAGTTTTTCTCTGTAAAATTATTTAAATGATTATTTAAACTTTAAGTAATCATAACTTTTATGCCTTAACTCCAAATTTGATTTATTCAGTTTCTAAAAATCCAGAAAATTATGTTCTCTCTGTTTATGGATTTTATTTGGAGTTTTGGGATGTTTTTGCCTAGTGTTTATTTGTGTATTTGCTATTTGCACGCTTTACGAGTAGACGTTGAAGTCTGGGAAGGATTCAAGGAGAAGTATTGACTCAGGATCCAACTCACGACCAAGAACAAGTACTTTTTGAAGGCAAGTTGTGCTTTGACCATGTTGATCCTATTTCGAAATCTATTTTGATTTAAACTATTGCATGCTAGTTCAATTAGAGAAATACTTTGTTTAAACTTGGGGGTTAGATAAATACCAATTTGCTATATGACACCTTGATTACTTAAGTATGTGCCATGACCCTTTGTCACCCTAGTTGTGGTTTACTAGTTGGACATTATTAAATTGCCAACATGGGTTTAGACCGTTGTAGTACACTTCTTAGACCTGCTACGTGCTCATGACATGATTTTGGACAATCAAATGTTAATATTGACTTAATGATATATTGAACCTGTTTTGGAAAAGTATCATGTGATGTTGATGGCACGTGGTGCATGGTAATCAATCGGGTTTGATAACGATTTTCGGCCAGGGCATATGGCAAGAATAATCAGTGGGCCAGTTGTGGCATTGGGGATGTTGATTTGGTTCTTCTGTAGTCTTGCCCTGGTCACTCTAAGGACTTAACCTTGCAAGCCTTTGAACTGGTCATACTTGCAACCACATGGTCGGAATGGGACGGCCCTAGTTGACTAAGTCGCTAAGGACTCACTTGTGGAGCCTCGAGGTGTCGCTACACCGTTTGTGTGATTGTGCGGGGAGCGTATCGTGGTCGTGGCCAGATACCCATCTAACGGTGTGTTGGTCCCATACTTCGCCTTGGCTAAGGGAAGGGATGGTGTAGAGCACGAACCTGAGAGGACCACCTGTGTTGTTTGAGGCTTCCAAAGGCTTTGTTACTGAACTCGCCTTTGTGGTGTTTGACTGTATCTTGTGGGTAAAGTGCATAACCTCTGCAGAGTTTAGAATCTATTTAAATAGCCGTGTCCACTGTGATCGACAATGCTCGAATTACAAATAAGGGTTAGATTTTCTGAAAATAACTTGGATTTGAAAGGTTGGTTTGGTTTAACAATGAAGATGATGGAAATGTGGTTTAGGATGGGGAAAATGTTTATTAAACTTCTTGAAAAGTTATTTACGCTTTACTTATTTCTACTGCTTTCGAATCTACTTATATTACTTGTCAAAAAGTTTCTTTGCAAATATACCTTAAGCTATTCCTTTGTACCAAGCCATGCATATAGTATATTAGCTTGCATTCTGTGCATGACTTGCTGAGTACCAAGTACTCACCCTTGCCTCAACACAATATCAGTTGAAGAGGAGATTACGCCAGCTTTGGAGGAGGAACTCCAAGAGGATCCGTCTACTTAGGGAAGCGAGCCCAGTCAGTTGCCTGTGGTATACTGGATGGCGCCACGAAGTTATTTGATTTTCCGCTGCTATTATTTCTCTTTTAATAAGTTTCGCCTTGCGAGGCATATATTTGTAACTTGACCATAAGGTCAAGTAACCTGTTTGGTTATTTAAATAAAGTACTTTGATAATATCGATTGGTATGATTGTGATATTTACCGATGTTAAGACTGTGTGCACTAGCGCGTTCCTGGACTAGTGCTGAATACACAGAGGGTCCGGATTTGCAAATTCGGGGTCCCGACATGCATGCCATGATGCAACAGATGCAGCACGTCACCGCTCAGGCCACAGCTAATCAAGTCAATCAGGGACAACGCCAGAATACAAGACTGTTAGAGTTTATGAGGACTCATCCACCCACTTTCTCCGGGAATGCTAACCCGTTGGAAGCCGATGACTGGTTAAGGTCAATTGAGAGGAAGCTACACATTGCTCAATGCATGGGAAATGAGAAGGTACTCTATGCTTCTCATCAGTTGGAAGGAACAATACCGAATGGTGGGAGAACTGTGCCACGCAAGTGAACCCTCAGACATCACTTGGGAGGAGTTCACGGTACTTTTAAATCGGTATCATGTGCGGAAGGAATTATGGACCTCAAGAAGGAGGAGTTCAGAGCACTAAAGCAAGGTAATCACCGGTGGCCGAATACCGAATAAGTTCACACAGCTTGCTCGTCACCAAGACGTGGCGACGAGATAAAGCCAGACAGTCTCGTTTCATGAAGGGACTTAACTCAGGACTACAGGTGGGACTGATCACCCACACCTCTCCAGATTTCCAAGAGTTGGTGAATAAGGCGCTTATTCTTGAGGACAAGCGCAAGGAACTGGATGAGAACAGGAAGCGCAGGATGCAGCATCAGGGATCGCGTCAGGGAGCGTAGCAACATTTGAGGGTTGCGCCAAATCAGTTTTTCAGATTCCAGCCACAGAATACGACAAGGACACCGTCACCAGCACCAAGACCCGTCAATCAGAACTATCAAACCCCACCACCAGCCAAAAACGCTGCTTCAGGCAGTCAACAAGGAACAGTGAGACGTTGCTACAACTGCAACGAGCCAGGGCACTTTGCCAACAGTTGTCCTAAGAAGACAGTAGGAGTGACCCCAGTTCGCTTCAATTTGGGATCCAAACCAGCCAGGACGCCAAAGACTGTGAGCCAACCGAGGGACAAAGACAAACAGGAGCCACACCCTGCATCGTGGTGAGAGGCCGAGTCAACCATGTCACCGCAGATGCACCTGCAGAATGCCACCAGACGTCAGATCGGGTAAGTTACTTATTAACTCAGTACCTGCAAAAGTTTTGTTTGATTCAGGAGCTTCGCATTCGTTTGTTTCTCAAGGCTTTGCTGCTGAAAATGATTTGGAGATTGCAAGACTTAAATGCATGCTTTTAGTTCAAACCCCTGGTTCCGAACTCCGAACGAAAGTAGGATGTTCTGGGGTGAGAATATTAATAGATGGAATAGAGTTCCTAGCGAACCTTATTATTTTGGAAACCCAGACCTTAGATGTTATTTTGGGAATGGATTGGTTATCCAAGCACAAGGCCGTATTGGATTGTGGACGAAGGATTATCTCAGTTGAGAGCCCGTGTGGAAAGAAAGTGGAATTTCAAGCTACCGCCGTTAGAGATGGACAGTTGATGGTTAATAGCACCAAGGCAATCAGCATAGAAGATGTCTCAGTAGTAAATGAGTACCCAGATGTTTTTCCCGAAGATCTACCTGGTATACCGCCAGACAGGGACATAGAGTTTGTGATAGAGCTTGTACCTGGTACAGCACCGTTAGCAAAGAGACCTTATCGGATGTCCACCGAGGAATTGGTAGAGATGAAGAAGCAGCTTAAAGAGTTAATGAAGAAAGGATTTATCAGACCGAGTTCGTCGCCATGGGGAGCGCCAGTTTTTTTAGTCAAGAAGGACGGGAGTTTCAGGATGTGCATTGACTACCGTGCACTCAATGAAGTCACCGTGAAGAATAAGTATCCGCTACCCAGGATCGATGATTTGTTTGATAAGCTGAGAGGAGCCGGAGTTTTCTCCAAGATTGATCTGAGATCGGGATACCATCAGTTGAAGATCCGATCAGAAGATATCCCGAAGACTGCATTCTCGTCAAGATACGGATATTATGAGTTTACTGTTATGTCCTTTGGTTTGACGAATGCGCCAGCATATTTCATGAATATGACGAATAAGGTGTTCATGGAGTATTTGGACAAGTTTGTTGTTGTGTTTATAGATGATATCTTGATCTACTCCAAGACAGAGGATGAACATGCAGAGCACTTGAGGCGAGTGTTGGAAAAGTTGAGGGAACAACAACTTTTCGCAAAGTTCAGCAAGTGTGACTTTTGGAAGGACAAGGTGGAGTTCCTCGGACATGTAATGACCGTAGAAGGAGTTGCCGTTGATCCAAGCAAGGTAGAAGCTGTGTTACATTGGGAGCAGCCAAAGACCGTGACCCAGATCCGGAGTTTCCTAGGAATGGCAGGTTACTACCGCCGTTTCATTGAAGGCTTTTCGACAATTGCGAAACCTCTTACGCAATTGCTGAAGAAGGAGAAGAAGTTTGCATGGACGCCAGAGTGCGAGAAAAGTTTTCAAGAACTGAAGAAGCGATTGACATCAGCACCGGTGTTAGTTCTACCGGATGTTAATCAAAGCTTTGATATTTATTGTGATGCATCGCGTCAAGGACTTGGATGTGTGTTGATGCAGAACGGAAAGGTCGTCGCTTATGCATCAAGGCAGTTGAGGCCGCATGAGGAGAATTATCCCACGCATGACTTAGAGCTAGCTGCCGTAGTGCATGCTCTGAAGTTGTGGCGTCACTATTTGATTGGAAACAGATGTGAAGTATACACGGACCATAAGAGTCTTAAGTACATCTTCACCCAATCAGACCTGAACATGAGGCAGAGGAGATGGTTAGAGTTAATCAAGGACTATAATGTTGGGATCCATTACCATCCAGGAAAGGCCAACGTGGTGGCCGATGCTCTGAGTCGGAAAAGCCATACTGTGAACATGTTGCTAGCCACAAATCAGGATGAGCTATGTCAGGATTTCCAGAGAATGCAGATTGAAGTCGTACCAGGAGGATTCTTGGCCGCATTAGAAGTAAATCCTACCCTAGAAGATCAGATCCGAGAAGGACAGAAGGATGATGACAAGATCCGAAGGATTAAGTCCAACATGGATGAAGGCAAGGCAGAGGACTTCAAGATGGATGAACAAGACACGTTATGGATGAAGCATCGCATTTGTGTGCCGAACAAGAAGGAGCTGAAGCAGTTGATTTTAGAAGAAGCCCATGATTCAAAGTATTCCATTCATCCTGGAAGTGCCAAGATGTATCAGGATTTGAAAGAAAGATTCTGGTGGCCGAACATGAAACGTGAAGTCGCCGAGCATGTTGCGCTATGCGACATATGTCAGAGAGTCAAGGCAATGCATCAGAGACCAGCAGGATTGCTACAGCCGTTGAAGGTACCTGAGTGGAAGTGGGAGGAAATCGGAATGGACTTCATTACCGGTTTGCTGAAAACTCAAGGAGGATATGACTCCATATGGGTTATAGTGGATCGCCTGACTAAAGTCACCCATTTTATTCCGGTGAAGACCACTTATTCGGGAGATAAGTTAGCTGAATTGTATATGACCAGGATCGTCTGTTTGCACGGAGTGCCAAAGAGAATTGTATCGGATAGAGGTACCCAGTTTACCTCGAGGTTCTGGAATAAGCTGCATGAAGCCATGGGAACCCGTTTGAACTTCAGTACAGCTTATCATCCACAGACGGATGGTCAGACTGAAAGAGTCAATCAGATTCTGGAGGATATGTTAAGAGCGTGTGCATTGGCTTATGCTACCTCTTGGGATAAAAGTCTGCCGTACGCCGAGTTCAGCTACAATAACAGTTACCAAGCAAGTTTGCAAATGTCACCATTTGAAGCACTATATGGTCGACCCTGTCGGACACCGTTGAACTGGAATGTGACAGGTGAAAGCCGTGTCTTTGGACCAGATGTTCTTCAAGAAGCCGAAGGACAGATTGCCATGATTAGGGAGAGATTGAAGATAGCCCAATCGCGACAGAAGAGTTATGCTGACAACCGTCGCCGAGACCTGAGTTTTCAACCAGAGGATTTCGTGTATCTCAGAGTCACACCGCTCAAAGGAGTTAAGAGATTCCATGCCAAAGGAAAACTCGCGCCGAGATATGTTGGACTATTCAAGGTTCTCAGCCACAGAGGTGAAGTTGCTTACCAGCTAGAGTTACCGCAATCATTAGCAGGAGTACATGACGTGTTCCACGTGTCCCAGCTGAAGAAGTGTCTCCGAGTACCTGAGGAGCAAACACCGCTAGAGTCAATTGAGTTGTGTAGGATCGAAGTATACGAATATAGCAATCAGAGGGAGGGTGAATGATTGTGCGGAAGCTAAAACCAAATTCTTGATCTACTAAAAGTTCACCCCAAAACAGAACCAAATAATTGCCTCGTTTTCGACAAAAACAGAATGATATAGGTTCGGTAAAATGATAATTCCCAGAGATCCAACCGTTAGATTGATCTGAAATTTGGACACGAGAAACTAGATTCCAATACGAATCGAACCCAAAAAGAATCAGCTCGATCGGACTTACGGATCAAAAGTTATGAGCTTCGCAAGCTTGCTGATCCAGAACTTGACGAGAATCAATCTAATCAAAACTTCAAGATTAAACAAGAACGACAAAAGATTGATGAACTAGACTTTGAGAAACACTAGATCAATACCCTAGAGAGGTTTTTGATGGATCAAATCAAGATAAAACTTAAAGAACAAAAACCAATCTAGAACTAGAACAAGTATGCAAACAAGAACCAAAAAGAGAACATTGAAGCAATGCGGGAACTAGAAGAATTGATCTTTATTTCTTTTGTCTAAAGTACTCCCATCAAAAGAGTACAAACCCTAAACTTTGAGCCCAAGGCTCTATGCGCCTAGCTCTCCTCAATTCGATGCTCTTCAACAGGAGACAACCCCTCCTATTTAAAGCACCAACCCACAAGGAGTTCTGAATACGATTCCTATTCCTAGAAGGAATCAGATCCAACACAACTCTACTTGGCCCAACCTGGCCGAGTACAACTCTTGCACGCGTATGGCAACCCTACCATACTCACGTGACTAACACTTTGCATGCGTATGGCCACCTGCCATACTCACGTGACTAACACTTTGCACGCGAATGACCTCCTGCCATTCTCACGTGACTAACCATTCTTCATGTGCACCATTCTCTTAGCTCGAACGTCCCGCATGACATCCTTGACCACCAAGATCTCAGTTCCTCCCTGAACCTAGTCCCGAACCTCAGTTCCTCCATGAACCTAGTTCCGGTCCTGTCATCGACCACATTCGCCCTCGAGCAATACCTGCACATGAACAAACCACAAAACAATTTCGAGCACAAGTCCGCGACTTGACTCAACATTAGTCCATGCAAATACTCACACGAGCATTGCATAAAGTCCACTTCAAAATAAGCATCATGAAATTCTCATAAATTTCATAATCCCAAAAATGAATCAAACACAATTCCAATTTTGCTCAAAACCCTAATCGAGCAAAAACGCATTCACGACGGACAAGGAAATATGGTCCGGCGTACACATGAAAAAGCACTCAAAAAACCATTCACAACGGACAAACAAAATCGGTCCGTTGTACAAGTGAAAGTTTCGGTTCCAAGAAGAAATCATTCCGGCGAAAACACATTCACGGCGGACAAACAAAATTGGTCCGTCGTACATGCGAAATCAAACCTCAAAAAGCCATTCACGACTGACCAAAAAAGTTTGTCCGCCGTACATGCAAAACTTACTGGTTTCTTGGAAGATTGAGTTCGACTCATGAGCTCAAAAACACGTTCACGACAGACCCAAAAACTTTGTCCGTCGTAGATGGGAAACTTACTGTTTTCTTTAAGTTTGGTCCGGCGCCAAAGCGAAACTTAATGTTTCTTGTCAAATTGTCAAAACACAAGAACAAACACATTTGCAAATTCAATTCTAAGCCAATTTTTTAGCACATGATTTCACAAGTTGCAAGAAGATCTGACTTACAAGGAGCACCCCGTGAAGATTCTGGACACAATGGATCGAGAGATGAGAAACAATTCAACCCATTTCTGCAGAGTTCAATGGAGCAACCATGCGGAGAGTGAATCAACTTGGGAGCGCGAAGAGGAATTGAAGAAAGAGTTTCCGAACCTATTTCTTTAGAAAGCCCTGAATCTCGGGGACGAGATTCTGTTAAGGGCGGGAGGTTTGTAACACCCCAAAAATTTGCTTTTCTTAAATTCTTGTGTGATTTGGCACTCTGGTGAATTTTTGGAATTTTCTGGAATTTATTTAGATTTATTTGGAATTTATTTGAATTTATTCCATTTTGAAATAATTAAAGAATTAAACTTTGCAAATAAAAATTTGTTGGAAATATTTTATTTGAGTCCAAAATGTTCCAAAATATTTTCCAGAATTTTTCTGGAATTTTTATGAGTCTTTTGCTATTTTTAAGGATTTAATTGAATTTCGGAGAATTTAATTGGATTAATTAAATCGAGTTGGTTTCACTGTTCCTCCGACCGAGCCCGAGTCAGACTCGAGTTCGAGTCCGACCCGAACCCGACCGTGCCCGTGGTCGAGCCGAACCCACTCGGCTGAACCCTAGCCACGTGACCGTTGGATCAAGATCCAACAGCCACGAACGCGCCACGTCGCCCGAGCCCAACCCCGACCGAACCACCCAGGTCGCCGAGCCGGACCCGAGCCCAAGCCACCCAACCGTTGGATCAAGATCCAACGGCTCGCGTGCGTCCACGTCACCCTCTCCGTATCGCCGCCGGATTCCGCCGCCGCCCGTGCGTGGGGCCTCGTTTTCCGCGCGTATCACGGACGTCGAGGGCCTATTTAATGCGCCGCCACACGTGTCAGATAGCTGACTTCATTGCACATCCGTAGCCCTAGCTCACGCCGCCCGAGTCGCCGCCGGTTGCCCGCGCGAGCTCGTCGTAGTTGTTTTAGGTCTCCGCCGCGCCTCCTTGCCGTTTGCCGCCGTCTCCGTCGTCCTCGGCCGCCGTTGAGCCCAGATCCGAGTTCCTCGCGTCAAGACGCGTTCGGGAGTGCAAGTCTTCACGCCGGAGGAGCCCCGCAACGCCACGCCGTTGGTCGCCGTCCCCAGCTCCGGCCAGCCAGCTCCGCCGCGTCGCCATCGCCGACCCCGAGCTCCGTGGACCATCGGATCTCCATCGCACGGACCAGATCGTGCCACGTCACCCGCCGGTGAGATCCCATTCCAAACCCCAGATCCAATCTCAGCCGTTAGATCTAGATCGTACGGTTAGCATTAGCCGCGTTATACGCGTTAGATTGGATCTCAACCGTTGGATCTAGATCCAACGATCCAGATTCGACGCGTTCACCCAAACGCGTGAAACCCAGATCCAATCCAAGCCGTCGGATTTCAAACCAACGGCCCAGATTGCGCCACGTAGCGGGAAGCTTGACCGCCTCGGTCAGCCCATGCGTGGGCATGGGTCACTGACACGCTGGGCCCGCGTGTCAGCGACGCGGCCAAGCCGCACCATGACGTCACGTTGACGTCATGGGGGCCCACCTGTCAGCGGCTACCCCAGCCTTGCGGTGACGTCAGCCTTGACGTCACCAGTGGGTCCCACCTGTCAGCATCGGGCTGAGTCCCTGCTGACATCAGCAATGACGTCACCCTAGTGGGTCCCACCTGTTAGTCACACGTGAGCTGTGGACCAGGTCCACGGTGGACCCGAGCCGAACCGTGGGCTGAGCCCGTGGACCGGCTGACGTCAGCAGACCAATCAGAGGCTAACACGTGTCCCTGCTGACGCAATAAATTAATTTCCGAAAAAGAAAATGATTTATTAATTCGAAATATTGATTTCAGATTTTGATTCAAACTTCAAACGCTTATAACTTTTGCGTTTTAACTCCGAATTGAGTGATTCAAATTTCTAAATTTGTATAAAACTGAGATCTACCTAATGATGAATTTTATTTAATTTTTGGACTAAAGTTGTTCTCTCTAATATTATTTAATTGACTATTTAAACTTCAAAATGCTATAACTTTCGCGTTTAAACTCCGAATTTGACGATTCCAGTTTCTAAAAATTCATAAAATTATGTTCTCTCTGTTTATGAACTTTATTTGGATGATTGGAAACTTTTTGTCTACTGTTTTATTCATTGGTTGCTATTTGCACGCGTTACGAGTAGACGTTGAAGTGCCGGAAGAATTCGAAGGAGAAGTATTGACCCAGGAGCCAGCTCAGGACCAAGAGCAAGTACTTTTTGAAGGCAAGTTATGCTTTGACCATATTGATCCTATTTTGAAACCTATTTTGATTTAATTTATTGCATGCCAGTTCAATTAGAAAATACTTTATTTAATTCTGGAAAATTAGATAAATGCCAATTTGCTGTATGACACCTTGATTAATTAAATATGTGCCATGACCCCTTGTCACCCTAGTTGTGGTTTACTAGTTGGACATTATTAAATTGCCAACATGGGAATTTACACCGTTGTAGTATATTGCTTAGACCTGCTACGTTCTCATGACATGATTTTGGACAATCAAATGTTAATATTGACTTAATGATATATTGAACCTGTTTGGGAGAGGTATCATGTGTTGTGATGTTGATGGCACGTGGTGCATGGTAATTAACTGGGGTTTGATAAATAGCTTTTGACCGAGGCATGTGGCAAGAATGATCAGGTGGGCCAGTTGTGGCACCGGGAATGTTGGTTTGGTTCTTCAGGTAGTCTTGCCCTGGTCACCCTAAGGACTTAACCTTGCAAGCCTTTGAACTGAGTCAAGCGTGCAACCACTTGTCCGTAATGGGACGGACCTAGTTGATTAAGTTGCTAATAACGTACCTGTGGGACCTCAGGATGTCAACTACACCCTTTGTGTAAGTTGAACGGGGGAGCATACCGGGGCTGCGGCCAGGTACCCATCTAACGGTTGGTTGGCCTTAACTTCGCCTTAGCAAAGGGAAGGGTTAGTGTGCAACACCGGAGAGGACCACTTTTATTGTTAGAAGTCTCCGAAAGACTTAGTTACGGGAACTCGCCTTTGTGGTGTTTGACTGTATCTTGTGGGTAAAGTGCATAACCTCTGCAGAGTGTAAAATCTATTCGAATAGCCGTGTCCGCGGTATTGGACATCGCTCGAGAATTACAGTCAAGGGTTAGACTTTCACGAAAACAATTTGGGCTTGGAAAGAGGTTTTGGTTTAAAGAATGATGTTGATGGAAATGTGGACTAGGATCGGGACAGATGTTTACTAAACTCCTTGAAAAGTTATTGATCTTATATTTGTTTCTATTGCTTTCGAATCTACTTATGTTACTTGTCAAATGTTGTTTACTGCAGACATACCTTGAGCTATTCCTTTGTATCAAACCATGCATATAGTCTATTAGCTTGCATTCTGTGCATGACTTGCTGAGTACCAAGTACTCACCCTTGCCGCAATACAACACCAGTTGAAGAGGAGTCTACACCAGCTTTGGAGGAGGAGCTCCCAGAAGATCCGTCTAACTAGGAAGCGAGTCCAGTCAGTTGCCTGTGGTATACTGGATGGCGCCACGAAGTTATTTTATTTTTCCACTGCTATTATTTCTCTCTTAATAAGTTTCGCCCTGCGTGGCATATATTTGTAACTTGACCGTAAGGTCGAGCAACCAGTTTGATTATTTAATTAAAGTACTTTATTAGCATCGAGTGGTATGATTGTGATATTTACTGATGTTAAGACTGTGTGCACTAGCGCGTTCCTGGACTAGTGCTGAATACACAGAGGGTCCGGATTTGCAAATTCGGGTCCCGACAGGCAGGATCAACAAACTCATTTTAAAATGAACTACAGATATAGTATTGACAATATGGAGGTAACACCACGAATCATGTCTAGTTACTGGCTTACCTAAACTACCTGTCAGTCATTCTAGTTTGTACAACCTGTGAACTTTATGAATTGACAATATGGAGGTAATACCACGAATCATGTCTAGTTACTGGCTTACCTATTTTTTTGTTTGAAACAGGACGTTGGTTTTCAGTTGCTTGTTAAGTTCCCCAAGCTGGAGCTCCTGCAAGCAGCCCAAAGCGAGTGTGATATAGTGAATATCGGATGCTTAGTCAAATAATCAATCAACTAGTACTAGAAGATTTAAATTATACTAGAATCAATTTTCAGGACGATGTGATTCAATGATATGTGTGAATCTATTGATACCGCATGTGCATCAATTCAGTCTCATGCATACTATGTTTTGCTTAAGCTTGAAAGTCCATATATAAATGTGATATATGTTACACAAACTAGCGATATTAATGAACTTTATTGCTAAAATTAAACCAGAAAAACTTGCAAACTGCGTCAATCTTAATTATTTGCAACCAAAGTACTGTTTCCAAAAGGGAATCGAATGATGCAATAGTACAGTGTTGTATTAATGATTCAACAATTTGCTTTTTGAATCAGGATGAAATTGTCTTAAAATGCAAGATCAATGTAGTTATCATTTGAAATAACAATACTATCGCATTAACTCAATATACTGCCACTTTCTTAGAACAAGCTGGCTCAACTAAGATATACCTTCCGACGAAGCTCATCCACCTGTTCCATCATGATTTGTGTCTGAAATAAAGGTAAAGAATTCATCTAGTAATGTTTTATTTGGAGGAATAAGAAAATTAAATCAAGTATCTGAATTAGTAATACGCAGATGTATATGAACACACAATTAACCAAATCAAGTACTGTTAATAACATGCAAGCAGCTCAGCTTCCCCTATAAATCAAGTACTGTTAATAACATGTGGTTATCAGATAAAGGTAATCATTATCCACTTACTTGAATATGTGGTGCCTGAAAGACTTCTAGAATAGCAGCTTCTATATCACCCATGCAAACAACACCATTTCCTACAAATATTGGATCAAAGTTTAATGGGCTATATAGAATTTTGGATCGAGTTTAAACAAATGGAGGGATAAAATTTTACAACCAAAGTACATGGCAAATTGGTACTAACAGTAAAGTTGAATATAAGCATCCTCTCCAAGGGCAACTCCATCCTTTTCAATCCTCTCACTCGCTCTCTCTCTCTCTCTCCATCCTTTTGTGCCATTTCCTTCCTCTCACTCGCTCTCTCTCTCTCTCCATCCTTTTCAATCCTCATCTCAAACACCCTTTGCAAATCAAGAACCCCCAGATCCAAAATCCCATGGAAATCATCTAGACCGAGAACCCAAAGTCCCTCCGAAATCAAGTACAATTACCTTGAAGCCCTCTGCTCCTACACCATACATGTTGTACATGCAGCCAAAGATAGAGAGAGAGAGCGTGAGTGAGAGGAGCAGGACTCACCTTCACAAAGATCCTCTCCAAGGGCAACTCCAATGGCACGGCTCCCTCCTCTCCCAATCTTTGCACCTCGCGACTTCTCACAAGCAAAGAATCGCCTCCTCTCCTTCCTCAAAACAAGTATGAGAAAAAGGGGTTAGATGTAGATCACCGGAGGAGGAGGAATCTTTACTGAGTGGCCGCTGCGGAGAGGGAGGAGGAAGCGCTTAGTAGTGGAAGGAGGGAGGCACACGATGGCGCTGATGCGAGGAGTTCGTGATGCGATGATGTAGGTGAAGGAGGAGTTCACGATGAGACGAGAGAATAATTATATCACAAAAACCAATCAGCATTGCAACATTCCGGTGTAATAGATCGATAATTATATCACAAGCAAAACTATTATATCACACACATTGTAATAGATCGATAATAAATAAGATTAGTCATATTGACCAGTAGAGTATCTTCTCGTTTCTAAAGTTTGTCATGCTCTCGTTTACAATTTACAAGTCCACATCCAAGACCTAGTATCTTCTCACACAATCTTAAGCCTACGAGCCTTTAGGTTCTTTGGAGGCGAATGACGTTCTAACAACAAGATGGAGCAATTGATCATTGTTGTCTTCATCATAAAACTCACCCTTTTTGTTGATGACTTCCTTCATGATGAAGTAAGCGAGCTGTCCCTGAATGGCTTGGATGTCAAGAGGATGTAGTCCTGTCGTAGGCAATTTGAGGCGCTACAAGTACAAAAAATAAATCTAAGAGTATATATAGAGAGTGGTGCGAATAAATGTGTAATGTTAGCATGACAAACCTCTACGTCATTGTCTATTATTGTAGAAGATAAGATTTCGCGCATGTATTGGCTCATGAAGTACCCACATAAATTTGTGCCTTGCGACTGCTTGTGACACTACAAAAATTGAATAAACTAAAATGTCATGGAAGGAGTTATTTACTATGAAATGCGATATAAGAATATTTCTTGCGTGCATCGGAAATTTAGTTCGGACTGAAAGGGATTTCTGAATGGGCGGTATCTCAAGCTCTTTGTACAATATCTTTTGAACGCCGCATTCATTACACTTAGCAGCTCTTCGTAGTCTTTTTATCTTTGTCCATCGAATCCATGACCAAAGAACTTGCTCTTTTCTCGATTCAAGATTACAAGAATCGATGGAACCTACATATACATGTATGATGCTATAGTCATTAGCCCTAGGATAAGAGAAATGAGCGAATTCAACAAGTGATTTAACTAGCCAGTGAGAAACTTACTTAAAATTGTATGGAACAAGTATGAATTCCTTGTCTTGTAGTTTTAGCAACGCCCTGTATATGTATTCCTCAACCTCATTTGGTGCTCTTAAGATTTCGGTCTGGCACACCGTTCCTGGGTCGAGGAATCCCACTGGGCCCTTGGTTCTTCTCAATTCAATAGTCTCATATCTAGATAAGGAAAAAGTTAGACAAGACATTTATCGGTATTACGTGAATGTAAACCATGATTTATATAGTAGACACTTACAGTGTCCAACATTGCAAAAAAGACACGTCGAGGGCGTCGTGATAGAACAAGTTGTGCAAGTTATCGAATTCTATCATGAAGTAGCCAGCCCCCTCATGGTGAAAATGTTCCTCTCCGTAAATGGCAGTGATCACCTTCGGGAGTATATGTTGATTGGATCGCATCATGTACCAGTCATGTAATCGCTGCATCATGAGTGTTAGGCTCTTCAACTTCGATTCGGTGACTAATGGCTTTCCAAGCTCGTATTTCAGCCTTTCGTGATTATCTTGTACTTGAGATTTCGCTTTGCCCTTTCCTTTTCCTCTGATGACATCATACTGCATTCGGCCGCTGATCTAAGCGATATGGCTTGTCTAACGGGCCATTTCTTGAATCAGTGTTGTACCTTCGTCTTTTGAAGTGGCCACACTAAGCTTTTGATGTTGAGGCGATGGTGACGAATGGGCTCCTAGAGCGAGCTCCTTTATAGTGGCGCGATAGCCATTTGGCGCCAGTGTTGGTGATGAATGGGCGAGTTGTAATGCAGGAGAGGCTGGCGGTTCATGATCCAAGACGATGTCACGCTTACGCCACTGGATGAAAGTGTGAACAGCACTTCCTAGAGTTGTGACCTCATCATTGCAAGGCATTTCCAGTCCAACCTCAAAGAAATCAGGAAGCACCGTGTCCACTTGGACCTTTGCATAACCTGGAGCTATCGGAGAGTTGTGCAAAACATCCCCTTGTTGGTATGGATAAGCTATCCCTGTAGCGACTGTAAAAATATGATCATAGACAGGCACATTGAGTGGCAGGTGTGGGGTCTTGTATGTCGTCCCACAGGATAATGCGTGTTATCCGGTTGTACCAATGGTGTGGATGCGCAAGCTACTTCACGATTCGTAGGGTCAAGGCGAAAGCAGTGTAGTGTCCTTGCGGCGGCTCATGGCTTCTTGTACTTTTGTTGAACTTGTTGTTCTATGGTGCTTTGTAATTCTTGAAGCATCTTTTGCTTCATCTCCTCCATATCCCGTTCCATACGCTCTTCTTTCACTCTCTTGCGACTCTGTGCGAGTCTTCGTGCTCGGGAAACCAATCTTCCAGTGGAACCTTGACCCCTACGCCTCGTGTCCGACTGCATGCTCTTTATTTCCCAAAGGCTGCTGTTAGTTCGTCCTTCTACCTATCTGCGTGAAAATTTCCTTGGGTGGACTCGTGCGGCTCCCTGAATTCGTTGGGAGATTGCTTCATCATCGTTGCTTTTGAATGATAAGCCCCACTAGGCATGATAGATGCCCTTGCTAGCACATAATGCTTAACTCGGTCCGTAGTCCGCCAAGGGACTTGTGCCAGTCGATTGGATTGCATCCAATTCTTGCCTCTCCCAGTGAAGAATCTTACCCGCGTACCCACTCGTGCCTAGTCTGTGGGGGTGAGTGTTCATCCGTGCGATCTGACGGTGGTCCTCACTGGATTTTATTGCTGCTTTGCCTTGCTTCATCGCAATAAATTCATCCCAATATGGCTCTACTTTAGGATAATCTCGATGGTCGACCGATTTTTCATCACATATTGCGTATTCAGCTTGGACTTGAAGTTCCTCCATGCGACATCCATGACATCAATGCATTGCGACGCACGAGCTCTTCAGCTCCTTCAGGGAATTCGAAAGTTTCTTTCAGCTCTGTCCATAGATCCATTTTGATGGCGTCGGGCACTTTGTGCCAATCCAAATAGGTGATTGGCACTTTATCCCTTGCGATGTACCCGCATGTTGACCTATATTTCTTTGTCTTGCTTTGTGCCGGTTTAACCGGGACTCCAGCATCTGAGACCTCTGAGATGGTATGCCGGCCTTCAGGCTTCTTAGTTTTCCCTCGGCCTCGACGTCTTGCAACGGGAGCATCAGCATCTCCGGCAGCGATGGAGGCCTCGGCACCTTCGGTGGTTGGATGGTCCAACAGGTATCTGCTCGGGCTTGAGTTCGGGGACGGGTTGGAAGCATCCTCCAACCCAGGCTGGGCCTCAGGCTCCATAAGAACCTCTGAGATGGTATGCCGGCCTATTTGCAGCAAGAAGATTATCGTAAGAATTATCTTTTATTGGATTACTTTGAAACCAGTAAGGTCAAGCACAAAGCTGTTGGTGGCGAGTCTAAGAATGGCATCAAAGGATATAATTTAGACGATGAAAGCAGGGTCACAAAAAAGAAGCTTAATTTTTGCAGATTTATTAACCAGTGTGAGGGATAAGTAAATATCAAACTAACAATATCTCTTTGTATAAGTATGACTAATAGTTGGCCCTTTTCTGTGTTTCTGTTTTTTTGTAGCTTCTTGAATCTGCCGGTAGATGATGTTCCCCAACAGGATTAGATGATCGTTACGTTATTACTATTTCTTTGTTTTGGTAATAATGTGGTGCTATCAGTCACTTTTGCTACAAGTCAAACAAGAGAATGAGAAGAAAGTTTCTACTGCTATTAACAAAGCTGAAAGTGTCGCAACTCGCAACATCTCATCAACATGGGGCTATCAAGGACTACAACTGTGGCCGCCACCGAGCAGCTCGAGGACAAGCTGCTTGTCCGAGAGGGGTGTAATGTTGTGGACAAGGGCTAGCAGTAGTAGTACACGGCAAGAAGTGGAGCTGCATTAGCAAGGCATCAACGGCCAGGACGAGCAGCAGCATGTGGCCAATAATGTTCACAAACTACAGGTAGGATAGGAAGTCATGTTCAAGATAAGAATCCAGGGGTAGGATAGCAAGTCATGTTCAAGATAAGAATCCAGGGGGAAAGATCAGATTAGCTAGGAAAGTAATCAGTTAAGAGTCCGGATAGAATTCTGTTTAGCATAGGCCAAGTTGGCCAGGTCCAATTCTATAAAAGGTAGGGTTGTGAGTCTATTGAAAGCAAGCAAGAACTAAACAATCCATTCTCTCCCAAATATTCTCTCATCTCAATCTATGTCGATCTTGCCCTTCTAATACTCTAATCCCCTTCAAACCATGTCGTATGGCCTTCCACTATACGGTAGTTATCCTGAACCAACTTTCACAACATAAACGATAAGGAGCACAGTATCACATCACTTCAGCTTCCATAATCATATTTAGAAGTTGCCTGCAGAATCCGAAATTTTGAATATGGGAGTTTCTTTCACCTAGAGTAATAGACTAATGATCTAGCCAGTGCTTAATCATTATATGACAGTCCAAATGTATGAAGTTTGAACTTTAACTTAAAGCCAACCAAGAAAACATAATGCAATATAGTGTTTGTGCCTTTGTGGTGAAATATAAATCAAGAGGATAGTTACAAGTGACAATGAAGCATATTTCTGTTATAGTGCATTAAGGTAGGTCCAAAAATTAAGCAAAGGCAGTTCAGTCCTTCCAGCTAGGTTTGACAATCAGCTTTATCAACAATGTGGTAACTGGTAAAGAACAATCATGCAGAGGTATTATATTGAAATCAAGACACTTTAATAATCATATTTAGAAGTTGCCTGCAGAATCCGAAATATTGAGCAGGCGGCGGGCGACAGAGACCTTGTGCTTAGGGTGGGGCGCCCGAGGCGAGGACAGGCGGACGAGGTCGCCCGGAGGCGCGGGAGGAGGCGGCGGGTCGCCCAGCACGGGAGGGAGGCGGCGGGTCGTCGAGGCGCGAGAGGAGGCGGCGGGGTCGCCGGGCATGGGAGGGAGGCGGCAGGGTCGCCGGGCGCGGGAGGGAGGCGGCGGGGTCGTCGGGCACGGGAGGGAGGCGGCGGGTTAGGGTTCAAGAGAAGCTAGTGGTGAGGACTGACCACTGTGGCGTGGTTTATATTGGGGGACATATCAGTGGCGGTTGTAATTAAAAACCCGCCACAGATAAGCCTTATCAGTGGCGGTTGTAATTAAAAAACCGCCACTGATAAACCTTATCTGTAGCCGTTTTAATTAACAACCGCCACTAATACTATTTTTCAAATCTCCTTCTATTATAAAGCTATGAATTAATGTATTAGTGAACCTACCATATATATTAACTACTAATTATTCATAATTAATTTATCTATGATATATAAATTTATATTCTTATGAAATTTGAATCCCTGATTAATATAAATTAATATAAAGCATATTTTTCAGGTTTCCTTCTATTATAAAGATATGAATTAATGTATTAGTGAACCTATCATATATATTGTAACACCCCGGCATTTAATATGCCTGAATGCTACCAAACATAAGCTAAACAACATCTAAATACCACATTTAACATAAAATTCCAGCAAAGGTGCATAGGCTAAAAACCGAGATTTCGGCAGCACCTCCTTTGTTTTAACATGGATTTAAGGAGCAACAACAGTATAGCATTATAAGGCAATATGAGAGACATCTAAAACAGCAATAAATGGAGTCTTAACGACAATATAAGACTAACATCAAGCACTTAAAGTCTCCAAGTGTCAAACGAACAATAAATCTCTCATAAACAAAGCTAAACCTTAAAGCAATAATCATCACACGCAATTTATTATCAAACTAATAGAATGACTTGTGGAATCAATATGGTGAAGCTACGTGTGGGCATGTGACTATTTCCCTTCCCCGCATGCCGTTCTCATGGTACCTAAAATAACAAGAAAACACAAGCGTGAGTTCAAACTCAGCAAGCATATTGCAATGGACAACAAGAACAATATCATGGCAATAACATCTCCCATCATATATATCATCTCATTCATGAACACTTAACAATATCATCATCATTATGTATGCAATGTAATGCAATGCTCATGTCTCCTTGGAAACTCATACCGGTATGGTTGAGTACACACCCGTCGGTGTGCACCCTCTCCCCCCTTCCATCCCGAAGATGGAGGCTGCCTACTCCTCGCTTCCGTTCACCGCGGTGAATGGAATCACGATGTAGGACTTACTCATTGGCTTTCCGGATTAGTCATAACTTTCTCACCGACCTTCCCGGACTAGTTATGACTTTCTCACCGCCCGAGCCATGTAACATGCCATGTATGCATTTATGCCAACATCATATTTAACTCACATATTAACACATGGCATCATAACATAATAAACATGCTCATCATATCATTGGCAATCATAAAAGCATGGCAAGTGATCATATATCATGTAGTCAATTCCATCTATTCTCAACAAGCAACCTACAAATCGCTATCCATCACAACACACTTGCCTCAACCACGGGCAACGGATTGGCGGGAAGTAGAGGGCACTCCCGGGGTTGCAACACCTGCACATAGGTACCACACGCTCACAATAATGTCCACAAAACAGTACGCAAACCCTCATCTACCCCGACATTGCCAACTACTCGCAAAACCTAAAAACAGAGGTTCTGTCCCGTCGGGACAGCAGCATTGCAAAAGGCATAACTTGAGTTCTGGGACTCCGAATCAATTAAACGAGTACATCCTCGCGTAGCTTAGGAAATTTCCCAACTTTCTCTAGGTATACGGAAAGACTGATTCGGACTCTAAAATTGTTTAATCTACAGATTACTACGATCTGTTCCAATCGCGTCACAGATTTTAACACGCTCGGTAAAACGGCCATAACTTTCAAACAGATGATCGGATTTTAACGTGCTTTATGTCCACGGAAAGATAATTAAATTATCTACAACTTATTTTAAGTCCGTACGGACAGATTCAGATTTTAAATCGACGAAAACTCGAACCCTAGCCCGACTGCTCAATCTGCCCGAAAACAGAAACGTGGCAACGTCTAGATCTAACCCAAAGAACTCCAACCCAGCACCACCAATTGATCTAAAAACTTCATAAACACCCTAAGAACAGTACTTAGATCAATCCCCAGGGTTCCCATGGTCATACCTTTGCCCGACGCACGAAAACTCCAATAGATCTCCTCGCGGATCGCTCCTCGCTCCACGCTCCTCGCTCCTCGCTCTAACGGATGGATCCACAAGGTGCAGAGGTGTGGAGACCACCCTAGGGCAGCAAGGGGGTGGAGGAGAGGTGGTGGAGAGTTGGGGAGCAATGGGGCAAAGGGAGGGGGAGGCGCACGGCCAAGGGAGGAGGGAGGCGGCTAGGAAAAGGGCAAGTGGGGGGAAGGGCGCACAAGGGGCAGGGGTGAACGTCCAAGGGCTGGCGGGGAGCCCTTTTACCAGCCCCCACAGCCAATCCTAGTCCGTTACGGAGACCTACTCCATCCCACCAAAGCCCACTTAAGGCCCAAACTCCCCCGGGAAGGCCCAAAACCCCGAAAATGGCCCGGAAACGTTATTAACCTCCATACCTTATGGTTTTAACCTGCCATACCATATTTCATAAAGTTTTTGACCTTAACATGCACCATTTAAAAGGTTACGACACTCCGTGGTGACACATCACTTCAAACGGCCCAAAAACGCGAGTAAACCTCAAGCCGAAAGGTTTTATTCTCTAATTTCACATTCTCTAATGTCACACCATACCGTAGTGTCACATATATTAACTACTAATTACTCATAATTAATTTATCTATGATATATAAATTTATATTCTTATGAAATTTGAATCCCTGATTAATATAAATTAATATAAAGCATATTTTTCCATTACTCCACATAAATGCATTTATAACACTATATATTAACGTACCTATCATATATATTAATATAAAGCCATGAATTAATATAAAGCATATTTTTTAACAAAAAAATTCCATTACTCCACATAAATGCATATTTCTGACATTACATTTCCATTACCCCACATAAATACACACATTTTGCCATTACTCCTAGCTAATTATTTTCTTTCACAATTTGGCCTTCTTCATGATCATCACGATGATAGGTGGCTTCCTGAGTGGTTGCTTCCTCGAGCCTCTACGAAAGGAGGCAACTCATCAAACTGGTTGTACTCTTCCTCATCCACGACATTCTCAACTCCGACGATCCTTTGTTTTCCTTGAAGAACTACATGACGCTTCTTATCTGCTGGGTCGATTACATAGAAGACCTGTGCAACTTGCTTCGCAATGCAGATGGTTCGTCTCTATATCCGACTTGTTCGATGTCCACAGTAGTGAAGCCATATTTGTCCACCTTGACACCCTTTGGGAGTTGGACCCAACGACACCGAAACACCGGGATCTTGAAAATGCAGTAGTCGAGCTCCCAAATCTCCTCTATAAACCCATAAAAGTTGCTCTTCTTACTGCCTGTATTGTCGTAGGCATCTATACGGACACCACTGTTTTGGTAAGTACTTTTGCTATCCTGAGCTCTCGTGTAAAATGTATATCCATTTATGTCGTATCCTTGCCATGTCACAATTGTTCCTGATGACCCTTTTGCCAACCACCTCAACGTAACACTCGTTTCTTCACCAAACATGTGCTCCTTGAACCAATGATTGAACACACGATTGTGCTCTTTTGTTATCCAAACCTTTGATCGTCCACGATTTTCCCTCTGTAGCTTTTCCTTGTGCATGTCCATAAACGGGGATACCTCGACTGACTGCTGCAAGACTGTGAAGTGAGCTTGTTCAAACAAAAAATGATCGTAAGAATTTGTGGATTTCTTTCCGATTACTCCTTTGCCAGCTAGCCTCCCCTCATGGCGTGATACAGGCACTCCTACCGGTTCAACCTCGTCCATGTAATCGACGCAGAACTCAATAACCTCCTCAGTTGCATAACCTTCTACAATGGAACCTTCCGGTCGCAATCGATTACGTACATATTTCTTCGTAACACCCATGTACCTTTCGAACGGTACATCGATGCGAGAATATCTTGGCCCACAAATATTTATCTCATTCACAAGGTGAACAATGAGATGAACCATGATATCAAAAAATGATGGAGGAAAATACATCTCTAGGCGACACGCAGGCGTTGACCACATCGACTGCAGTTCAAAAGTCCAACGGATCGATGACCTTCTGTGAAATCGCGTTAAGAAGAAACACAACCTCATGATTGCCTCTCGAACCTTGTCGGGCAAAATACCTCCTAATTGCAATAGGGAGCATTTGTGTCATCATCACATGACAATCATGAGACTTCATACCGATTAACTTCAAATCTTTCATCGATACCGTTTCTTGATGTTTGCGGAGTAACCGGACGGAACTTTCACACTACGCAAGCACTTGTAGAGGTCTGTTTTCTCTTTCTTGGGCCAGTATAGCAAGTCGGGAAGGTAAAGTCGACTTTTCCGGTGTCTTGAGGATGTAGCTCGGCTCACGATCTTCATATCGTGCAGTCCCTTCGTGCCTTGATCCATCCTTTGTTTTGCTAGGAATATTCTGTAAAAGACCAAGCACGCTGTCACATACATTCTTTTCTACATGCATGACGTCGATGCAATGTCGAACTTCTAAGTCCTTCCAATAGGGCAAATCCCAAAATAAGGATCTCTTCTTCCACGTAGTTTTCAAGACGGGACCTCGATGTATCCCCCTTTCCAAGTACAACATTAATATCCTTAACCATATCATATACCTCTTCCCAAAGAAGAGGCCTTGGAGCTGAACCATCCTCCTTTGTCTTGTCAAATTGTTTTTTCATATTACAGTACGGATGATTCTTTCGAAGGAACCGGCAAGCGGTGGCGCATGTAGACTGTTTTCCTCGAGTTGTTAAGCCACACGCTACTAGTTTCATCCAGGCATTGGGGGCAAGCTTTAGCTCCTTTTATAGTACGGCCGGACAAGGTTACCTAGGGTCGGGTAAATCATTGATGGTCTTGAGAACAACATTGCGCGTAGAGTGAAGTACTCCGCTTGTACTCATCCCATACCTGTACACCTTCATTCCACAAGAGCACAAGATCTTCCACCAATGGTTGTAGGTATACATCAATATCGTTTCCAGGTTGTCTCGGCCCTTGGATAAGCAAATGACATCATAATGTATTTTCGCTTCATACACAGCCAAGGAGGAAGGTTGTAGATACAGAGAGTCACGAGCCAAGTGCTATGAATCTCGCTCATGTTACCGAAAGGATTCATTCCATCCGTACTCAACCCAAACCTTATATTCCTTGGCTCATTTCGAAGTTCTCCCTAAAGAGCCTATCGATGGTTCTCCATCGGGCGTAATCAGCGAGGTGCCTCGACTTTCCATCCCTCTTTCGCTCTTCCGAGTGCCATCGCATCAGCTTGGCATGCTTTTATTTGCAAATAAACGCTTTAGGCGAGGTATTACCGGCAAATACCACACCACTTTAGCGGAGCTCCATTCTTCACTTCTATGCCTTCGTTTTCCTCGCCCTTACGCTTGTATCGTGATGCTTTGCACATCGACATACATGCGTGTCTGCATAGTCTTTGCGATAGAGTATACAATCGTTTGGACACGCTGTGTATTCTTTCTACCTCCAATCCCAAGGGACACACAACCTTCTTGGCAAAATACGTGGTCTTAGGCAACAAAGGTTGCCCTCTGGAAGCATGTCCGCTAAGAGACGTAGCAACTCCGTGAAACTCTTGTCGGACCAACCATTGCTTGCCTTCAATTTCAGTAGTGAAAGCACAGTGTGCAACTTTGTGTATTCCTCCTTGCAACTCCGGGAACAAAGGTTTCTCCGAGTCCTCTATCAAACCCTTCAACTGATTAAACTCTCTCTCACTCTGTAGTTTCCTTCTGCATCGCGCAACATTTGAGCAGTTATTGTCATCGTCAACGACCAACCTATCCTCATCAGTTCCATACCCGATGTCACCGCCATATTGGCGGCCTTGTGCGTCGTCGACATTATCACATTGAAGTATGATCTCCTCTTCACCGTGCCTTGTCCAACGGGTATAGCTAGGTACAAAGCCCCTCCGAATCAGTGCAAGTGGATTTGGTCTTTGTCCGAAAACATCTTCTCATTCTTGCAATCAATGCATGGACAATGTATGTACTCCGTCTTCTTTTGCAATCTGTTGTCCTCAATTTGCTTGTAGAAAGCGAATCTGGTCGATGTATTCTCGGCTGCAGCAGTTCGCATTGTACATCCATCTCCTGGTCCATCTACAATTAATTAATGTAACAATTAATAATATGCAATAATCTTAATTACATAAATCATTAATCCATTATTTGTTACTATCCAATAACCTTAATTAAATAAATTTAATATATGCTCAATCATAATTTATCATCCAAAAAAGGTAGACAACTTAATCTAATAGAGCAAGGTAGTAAATTCATCATCTCACTAACGGTAAGAAAATTAATGGTAATTAGAAACAAATCTTAAGTACTATGCATAGCCAAAATTAAATTTATCCTCTCAAAGAGGTACATAATTCATCATCTCAAAATGCAAGGCAACTTCATGATCACCTATATACCATATACATTAAATTTAATGTGTATTAATATCCAACAATCTTAATTAAATAAATTTAATATATGCTTGCCATATTTTGTCTTCTATAAAAGGTAGAAAACAATTAATCTAATGGTGCAAGGTAATAAATTCATCATCTAGATATAAATTAATCTAAAAATGCTAGGTAAATAAAAAAATTGAATCTAAGCTTTGCCATTGAAGAAAGGAAAATCTTAAATAAACTAGATCTAGCCATTAAATTGCAACTACATCACCACAAATGAAGAGAGGAGAACAAATTACTCACCTTGGAACAACCCTACGAAGTAAAAACTCAAGTTTCTTTGCAAACAAAATCTCGATCTGAAATTTTGCTTTTATTCTCGAGGAGGAAGATGACCATGAGCTCTGTAGAGTCTTTGTAGCGACTAGTATATATAGGGGTTTTATTTGTGGCGGTTCTAAACAAAACCGCCACAGATAATCAGACTGCATGGCGGTTTTTGTTTAGCACCGCCACAAATAAGCTAATTATCAGTGATGGTTTTGTCCTCCAACCGCCACTGATAATACCTACCTATCAGTGGCGGTTTTGTTCAACCGCCACGAGATAGTGGACTATCGATGGCGGTTTAGGGTTAAAACCGCCACTGATAGTTGTCGCAGTATTTGTGGCGGTTATAACCACAAACTGCCACTGATAGTCCACTATCTGTGGCGGTTCGGAACAAAAACCGTCACTAATGATCCTGGCACCGGTTTGCACTCAAGAACCGCCACTGATACTCCTATTAGTGGCGGTTCCAAACAAACCGCCACTAGTAGGGCGTCTCCTATTTGCAGTTTTGTAGTAGTGATCGCGCGCTTCTCTCATCACCGTCGTCGCTGTCGTCTCGCCATCGCCGTTGGTCTACGTCGTCGCCATCTCCGTCGTCATCGCCGTTGGAGTCGTCACCGCCACCGCCATCGTCGTCGTCACCGTCGCCTTCGTCGTCGTCGTTGCCTCCGTCTCGCTGTCGCCGTCGTCGTTGCCTCCGTCTCTCTGTCGCCGTCGGTCATCGCCGTCGCCGGTGCACTTTCTTGGACGCCTTCTCCTACGCCGACGGTCTACACACTCTCTGGCCTCGCCTTCTCTGCGCCAAACGGTATTCTTGTTCTCTTTTCACTCGCACGCGCTCTGTCTCTGTTAATCAGTTAATCTTGTCATTTGTAGTTGCGCATGTATATATATGTTAGTCATGTATACATGTATATTGTTAGTACGTCGGGTGTATAATCTTCTATATGCGTGTAGATAAATATTAGACCCAATGCCTGTATGTACATATATAGATATATGTGTTAGCATGTATACGTAAGCATTAGACCGTATGTATATGTAGATATGAGGTTACGCGTATATTTGGTGGCATGGCCGATCGCGACTCCTCTCTAGCCTGCATGCACAAGCGCGCCGTCGCCGTAGCCGCTGCCGCCGACCGATTCCCGGCCGATCGCTGCGTTCGCCCGCCGTCATTGTCTCCCGTGCACTCGCTGTCCCGCTCTGGTCGTCTGGCCGGTCTCTGTTTTTTTTCTCACGTCGCAAATGCTCAAACCGAACCCATGTTCATCCAAGGAGTATACACATATACAAGGGGGGATAGTGCCATGCAAAAAGAGTTACATAATTGATATTTCCGAAAATTGCAAATTTTGTCTTTTTCGCTACAAATTCGTTCTAAGTCCGAATCACTTGCAACAAATTTTGTTAATTAGTAGAAATTAATAACCTTCTACAGTAATTTTTATGAAATTTTATAAATAAATTTATACTGTTAAATTATTCGCGGAAAGTTTAAATTTATGAATTTTGTATCTCTTAAACTATACGTTCAAAAATTCCAAAATAAATTTTATAAATCTTAGAAAATGCTAAACTAATTATCTAGAAATTTGCATGGGGAATTTAAGCTAGTTTGATTTGCGGCATTTCTCTGAATGTGTGCTTGTACGTTGTTTTGCGTGTTTATCTGGTTCTTTATCTGTTACGCGTAGACGTCGAGCTGTGTGAGGACGCGGATTTCGAGGATCAAGCTTTAGCCCAAGACTCGCTGCTTTACGAAGGCAAGTTGTGCTTTGACCATATTGCTCCTAATTTTAAAAATATATTTTGATTTAAACTATGCATGCTACGTTGTTAAAATGAATTAATTTAATTTGGGTGAATTAGTTAATCAACTTAATTGTTAATTCCATCCTTGATGATTAATATTTGTATACCATGTATTCCATTGTCACCTTAAGTTGGGTTAAAATAGTTGGATGATATGATTGTGCCAACATGGGAGGCTAGACCTTGAATAGTTGCTTAGACATGCTTACGTGAAATGTATTTCAAATGGCAAAATAATATTGACTAATGATATACAGAATGAATTTTGGAATCAGTGTAATCTTGCCATGTGATGATGTGAAGTGTAGGTACCTTTGTGGTTCTACATGCATGGTAACTGTTGGCATGTGTTGCACAATAATGGAACAGGGGTGGGAAAAGATTTAGTCTGGGGCAAGTGGTGTGAGGCTTTACGCCAGGTGGGCCTTTATGGCACATATTTTGAAATAACAGCCTTTGCGGCAATGGGATGAGTGATGTGAGAAGATTTGGGTGAGGGACTGTGAGAAGGATGTCTTGCCCTGGACAGTTAAGGACTTCACCTTGCAAGCCTTTGAACTGGGCCTTACGTACAACCATATGACTGGAGTGGGACGGTCCTAGTTAGTAGGATTCTGAAATCTTACCTTTGATACCTCAGGGTGACAGTTACGTCGGGGTAATTGTGTGGGGGAGCGTACCGGAGCTACGGCTTGGTACCCTATCCAACGGTATGTCGGTCCTATACTTCATCTCTACTGAGAGAAGGGATAGTATATGGCAACCGGAGAGGGTCATAGGTGGAGATCGAGGTTTCCGAAAAGCTTTGTTATGATCACTCATTCGCATACTCTTGTATGGCGATTCATGGCTGACGTGGTGAGTTGATTATATCTTGTGGGAAAAGTGTACAACCTCTGTAAAGTGTGTCAAAACTATTCGAATAGCCGAGTCCATGGTACTGGACAAAGCTCGGGGATTACAGTCAAGGGATAGATTTTCCAAAACAAAATGTGGGAATGGGTGGCTGTATGCCAGAGTTAATTGCTAAAGTGATTTAGGGCTCTGTGCCAAACTGTTTGGAAAGAGATTGATAACCTACTAATAATATGGTTTTACTGCTTTTGAATCTATTAAGATTATTTGATAAAATCAAAACGCTACTTGATGCAAAATAACCACTTGAGCCATTCCTTTGGAACAAGCCATGCATATAGTAATAGGATTGCACCCCTGTGCATGACTTGCTGAGTATGTTGTATACTCACCCTTGCTTCTAACAAAATCATTAGCTGAGGAGAAGACTACAACTTCAAAGGAGGAGAAGTTCCGCGAGGAGGCAGTTATCTAGGAGTTGAACCTTGTCAGTTGCATGTGGCATACTGATGGGTGTCACCGACATTCTGTGTTCCGCTGCTGATTATTTACTTTTGTTATTGTAAGCCCTGCGTGGCATACTATTTGTAAGTTGACCTTAAGGTCTTGTAACCAGTTTATTTAATGTTTGAAGTACTTTATTATTAATTCCGCTGTGTATGATTGTGGTACTTCATCCCTGTTTAACTGTGTGTACTAGCGTGATCCTGGACTAGTACATAATACACAGAGGGTCCGGATTTGCAGATTTGGGTCCCGACACCAATTCCTTTTGCTCAACAAATCTCTTAGATACTCTTGGCACAAGGGATTATTTCACAAGAAGAGATGATCAGAGAGTTCAAATGTTTCCCGAAGCAGTACAAAATGAGCATGTTAACTGGAGAAGCTCTTAAATGAAATAGAGTGCCTACTCCTCCACCAGCTTTACAAGAAGATGAGCCAAGTGCTCAAGATAACAGTGGAAATGATGATAGCTCTGATGATGACAATGAGGAAGATGAACCTTTGCCCAGCTATAGTGCACACTTAAGTCCCAGCTACCATAGTCCAGTTCCAAGTATTACAGCTACAGCCTTAATGGAACAGTCTGAACATAATCAACCTACTGAATTGATGGGTTGTAGTTCTTTGAACCCAAGATAGTTGTATTTTGGAGAAAATGAAGCCACACATATCATTTTGAGCTCCAAATCTCAAAATGATGGAGATGATCCAGAGATTTGTAGGCTTCAAGAACTTGCTGCAGCAGCAAGATTTATGGAAAATAAAAGTTTTAGGCCTACAGCTCATGATCATGAGGCAGGAGGGTCAACATTTCCAAAAGATTATGCAGCATCTCATAATTCTCCACCTCTTGAACCTGACTATGATCAACCACCTTCTTGGAAGAGTCAGCCTGCTTGGTTTCACACTTTTAAACAACAGTACAATGCTGATCTAAGAAATGTTCAAGATAGATTTGAAGAAGAACAAAGATTGGCAGCTTTGAGGTATGAGTAACAAATGGCTGCTATGCAACAATATCATGAGCAGACTCAAGAAATGCTTAGCAAAATATATCAAGAGCAAGACATGTGCAGAAATGAGAACTACAAGAGGTTTGACATACTTAGAAGCAACTAATGGGGTATGAGAAATTGGCTTGGAGAGATCAAAACTAATCAAACACTTCTCAAAGATATGCTATATGATATCAACAAGAAGTAGAATGCACAAGATACCAGGTTTGATCAGTTTTCTCAGAATACTCACAGCAAGCTTGATGCTCAAGGAGGCTGCTTGGATTGGCTAGGATATTCCTTAGAAGACCATATGAACTTTACTGAGTAGGCACACAACCATATGGTCGATACACAAGAGCCATATGGTCGATAGACAAGAGTAGCTTGGCCATACCTTTGATGAGAAATTTCAAGAAACAAATGAGTCTCTATGGCAGCTGCAAGAAGACTTTCACAATAGCTCATTCTTGCTAATACGAACTACGATTAAGGTGATTCCAGAGCCTAAAAATTTATAAAATCATGCTCTATTTAATGGTAAATTTTATTTAACTTTTAGAGTTGATATTTCTCTTTTTTTAATATTTTTTATGTATTTATTTGCTATGCGTAGATGTTGAAGTGCCTGAGGGTTTCAAAGGAGAGTTGGTACTTTAGGAACAAGGTCTTGTGTAGGAACAATAGCTTTTCCAAGGCAAGTTATGCTTTAACCATGTTGATTCCATGTTCCAAAATTTACGTTGTTTCAAATTATTGCATCCTACTTCAAATTAAAAATGATTTCAATTAATTTGGGATAAGTTAATAAACCTATCTGTTGTATATCCACCTTGTCATTTGTATGCCATGTTCATTTGTCACCTTAAGTTGATTTAATGTTACTTGGATGCTATTAAATTGCCAACATGGGTTACTAGATCGTGGCTAATATGCTTAGACATGCAACGTGTTATTGATATCATTTCGGAAATACAAAGTTAATATTGATTAATGGAATATGAAATGTGTTTCTAAAAGTTGTGCCATGTGTTGCCACACGATGATGTTGATATGTAGAGGCATGTGCTGTTCTACATGGATGTTGAGTTGTTGATGGCATGTGTTGCACAATAATCAACTATGGTGAGAAATGATTTAGACTAGGCCAAGTGGCAAGAGGCTTTGTGCCATGGTGGGTCTTTGTGGCAATGGGTTGATGAGTGATATGAGGGTTGTATACCAATGTTGAGAGTTTGAAAGCCTTGCCTTGGTCAATTAAGAACTTAACCTTGCAAGCCTTTGAATTGGGCCAAACATACAACCACATTTATGGAATGGGACAAACTTGGTTATGTAAGTTACTATGTCTTAGCACATGATACATCAGGGTGATAGACACACAGGGTTGTGGTTGTGGGGGAGGATATCTGTTGTCGGGACCCAAATAAGCAAATCCGGACCCTCTCTGTATTCGGCACTAGTGCAGGATCACGCTAGTGCACACAGTCTCAACATTGGTAAATACCACAATCATACTGAATGAAATAGTAAAGTACTTTATTGAAAGGGGAATATAACTGTTTGCTCGACCTTATGGTCAAGTTACAAAAGTACGCCTCGCATGGCTTAAGACTTATTCACATAAACTTGCAACGGAAAATAAAGAACCACATGGGGCCAACCAATATGCCACAAACAACTAACTGGGCTCGCCCCTAGTTCATTGGCTCCCCCTGGAACTCCTCCTCCAATGTTGGAGTCAATTCTTCTTCAACTATGTTTGTATTGCGGCAAGGGTGAGTACTTAAAAAAACTCAGCAAGTCATGCACAGAAGTGCAATGCTAATAGCTACATGCCTGGCTTATTCCAACAACAGACTAAGAGGTTCTTTTGCAATAAGCAATATTCATAACTAACAGTAATAGATTGGAAAGCGGTAAAACAGTAATAATAATAATAACTTCGTAAACAATTTCTCAAGTAAAGCATCTATCAACCTAAACAAGTTCATCATTTCCAACACTAAGTATCCATAAACAAAGTTCATTTTTATAAAGTCTAACCCTTGAATGTAATCACCGAGCAATGTCCAATACCGTAGACTTGGCTATTCGAATAGGTTGTACACTCTGTAGAGGTTATACACTTTACCCACAAGATACAATCAAACACCACAAAGGCGAGTGATCGTAACAAAGCCTTTCCAAAGATACTTCTAGACCCAGTACTATCCACTAAGGTTTCAACACTGAAGGGATTGGTTACCACACTTAGGGCCCCCCTCTTGCGCCATGTGAGCCTACCCGCCAACCTGGGCCTCACACCACCACGACAGTACAAAAGAGTAGACATCACAGTTTACTCGGCCAGGTCTGTCCCATTCCAGATTTGTGGCTGTATGAAGGACTCAGTTCAAATTCTTGAAATGTTAAGTCCTTAGATTGACCAAGGCAATACTACCCAAGAATTCACAAGTAACCAAAGCAATAAACCAAATGCAACCTCCCAAGTGCCACACCTGGCCCACCAGAACATTCTTGCCACTTGCCTTAGTCTAAACCATTTTATCACCCCCGTTGATTACCATGCACCACGTGCCATCAACATCATCAATAACACAAGTAGTAACTTTCAAAATCATGTTCCATCTCTCATTAAGTCAAGATTAATTTCCGACATTCAAAATTATATCAATAACACGATTGCATGGCTGAGCTGGCTAATTATGATCTAATTAACCCATGTTGGCAAAGTAATAATGTCCAACTAATACTCCATAATCTAGGGTGACAAATGATTCATGGCATACAATTATTATAGACAAGGTAGCATAATCAAATAGGTCACATAACTATTCCCAGAATTATTCAAAAGCATTTGTAATAAACTAGCATGCAGTAATTTAAATAAACATAGTTTCAAAAGTGGGATCAATATGGTCAAAGCACAACTTGCCTTAGAAAAGGTCTTGTTCCTGGTCTTGGACTTGTTCCTGGGTCAAAACCTCTCCTTCGAAGCCTTCGGGCAATTCAACGTCTACGCGAATCGGATAAATAAACAACAAATAAAAAAAAAGAGAAAAACTTATGTCCAAAAATTAAATAAAATTCACCATTAAATAGAGCTCAATTTTATAAAAATTTATAAACTAGAATCACCTCAATCGGAGTTAAAATGCAAAAGTTATAGCCGTTTGAAGTTTGAAAAATCAATTAAAAGAATAAACCGAATTAATTCATTTATTTTTCTATTGAAAAATCTGAAATATGACGTCAGCATAACATCAACACGTATTTTGAATTTCCATCGAATTATTTTTCTAAAGAAAAGTCGATTTATTGCGTCATGCTTGCATCAGCCGGTCCATAGACCCGGTCCACGCTCACGCTCAGGTCCACGGTGGACTCGGTCCACCGAACCACGTGTCGATGACAGGTGGGTCCCGCTCGGGTGACGCCATTGCTGACGTCAGCATGGGTCGGTTGTGGACGATTGACACGTGGGCCCCACCGTGATGTTAGCATGACGTCACGGATGAAATCATCATGCGGGTGGCTGAGTCGCTGACACATGGGCCCGATGCTAACGTCATGTTTGACGTCAGCGACGAATAGGCGACTACCGCGCTGACCGTGCCTCTTCAGCTTCCCGTGACGTGGCACAATCTGGACCATTGATTTGAAATCCGACAATCAAGATTGGATCTAATATCGCACGTTTTGGTTTTAATGCGGTTGATCTGGACCATACGATTTAGATCGGACGGCTGAGATCCGCTCTGGATCCCGTGTCATCGTGGGGGTGACGTGGCGTGATCTGGCGTACGACGTGTGGCATGATCTGGACCATACACCGCAGATCGAACGGCTGGGATTACATCTAGTGCTACAACGTGGATCAAATCTAACTGTACGATCTAGATCTAACGGCTGAGATCTAATCTAGCACAGTGCAATAAAGATGTACGTGGCCTAATTTGGTGCGTTGGATCTAGATCCAACGATTGCTAATAGATCTAGCCTGTAACACAGGATTTTCGCACGGGGTGACATAGACGAACCTAAGCTATTGGATCTTGATCGGACGGTTGACAGAGCTCGCGAGGTCAGTGATGTCCACGGCGGAGCTAGCTTGGCCGGAGACGAAGACGACGACACGGCCAACGGCATTTCGGACGCGCTCCGGCGAGGTGGGTGGTACTCCCAGGTACGCCTCGTCGCGATGGTCTCGGATCTGGGCACCAGCACGGCGAAGGACGGCGGAAACCTTCCAAAACCCGAAGTGAACCCTAATGAACTACGACGAGCAATCGTTGCCACGGTAGTGCTCTACGGGCGGCGACGGCTAGGGCAAAAGGTGTGCGGTGAGAAGGCGAACCTCAAGCACGCACCCATGCATTAAATACTGGCGCGGACGTCAAGTTAGGCGCGGATTCCGTGGGCGGGCCGGTACGAGGCGGCGGAGTCCGGCACGGACACTGACGGGTGACATGGCGCGATCCACACTGTCCACGTGGCTTGATCCAACGGCCTCCGTCATGCACACACGTCACACGTGGGCACAAGCACAGCCATCGGATGTCGATTTAATGGTTCAAAGCACTCGTACACGTGGCTCAATCCTGGCCATTGAATCTCAATCCGACGGCTCGCATGAACAGGGTTCGAATCGGTGTGGTTCGGCTCAGTCGGACTCGAGTCTGACTCGGGTCGGTCCAATAGTGAAACCCATTATGGTTTTTCCAGCGATTTAATAATTAAAATAATTCTAGAAATTCAAATAAATCGAGAAAAATAGCAAAATGCTTAGAAAAATTCTACAAAATACTTTGAGACATTTTGGACTCAAATAAAATATTTTCAACAAACTTTCATTTGAATCTTTTAAATATTTAAATAATCCAATAAAGGACTTAATTCAAATTAAATGCAAATAAATTCCAAAAAATTTCAGAAATTCAATTAACCCAATAAATTAAATAAAAGCACAATTTTGGGATGTTACATCTATGCGTATGCTTGATATTGATCCAACGGTATGCCGCTCCTATACTCCAACTCTATGTGAGGGAAGGGATAGTGAATGCATTACTGGAGAGGTTCAAGTGTTAGGATAGAAGTTTCTGAAAGGCTCTGTTATGATCATTCATTCTCATACTATTGTATGGCGAGTTACGACAGATGCGGTGAGTTGATTGTATCTTGTGGGTAAAGTGTTTAACCTCTGCAGAGAGTGCGTCAAACCTATTCGAATAGCTGTGTTCGTGGTATTGGACAATGCTCGGGTATTATAGTCAAGGGTTAGATCTTGAAAAATAAAACTTGGGAATGGAAGGCTATGTGCCAGTGTTAAAGAAGGAATTTGGTTTAGGCTGTGTGTGTGAGACCCCGAATCAGCTATCCAGAATCTCCTGTGTATTTCCGTACTAGTCCCAGATCAGTAGCTAGTACACACAGTAACAGTGATACTTCATTGCCGAACAAAACGAAACTTGTAATATAAATATTCAAGTATGGGCCACATGGCCACTTATTACAATATTCGGTCCAACGACCGGACACACAAAGCAGCGGAAACAAAAGCAAAACGAAACGAGCGAACGCCACAACGCCACAGGCGACGACTAGGAACGCAACTAGTCCTCCTGGCAGTCCTCTTCGAAGAACTCCTCCTCTTCCTCGGCATCTTGGAAATTCTCTGATGATTACAATGTTGGTGTAGCACGTGAGTACAAAGTACTCAGCAAGTCAGGAAAGTATGATCATGTGGGGCTTTCCAAAGGAAACTTAGTATGGTTTATTTGCATAAAGCCACATTTTATTAAACCATACTTCAGGAAGTAATTTCACAAAGCATCTTTTATAATTCTTTTTAATAATTTAATTATTTAATATTGTAGTGAGGTTCTAACCACCATCACTAACATAAAGGCTTTATCTGCCAACAGTTTAAAAGATCAAAGTTAATCATGTGACTCCATCCGTCAAATTTAAAACAGGTTCTATCCACCTGGTTGGCTCTTTCCGCCAAACGACATCCGAGAGTTCTAACCACTCCCGAACCCCAAAACGAAACACTTTTCGGTTTTAAAAACAAAATCAAAGTCTACCAATATGAAAGCATTCTTCGCTTTGCCTTTAACCGTAGGCACGGCTATTCGAATAGTTTTACTCTACAGAGGTGTACAACTTTACCCACACGACACGATCATCTCCTAATGCCAAGCTATTAACACACTTCCTTTGGTGTGCCGGCAGAGAGATCGTGACAAGGCCGTTACAATGTATCTACCTAGCTAGACCCACCACCGAGGTTTCACCCGTTAGGGTTCTCTCCACCCAGATCTGAAGCCCCTTTGCGCTGGTGTGAGAAAAACAACAACCACAACAACAACAATGCCTCCTTCCGGCTCTCACACAACAACCGAGTGGTGAGTCTAAACTAGGCTTCTACAAATTAGTGGGCCAGGTCGTACCATTATAGACATGTGGTAGTACGGTTATGCTTAAAATGGCAATCATAAGCGTCGGTCCTTATATGACTTGGGGCGGTACTTGCACAATAGGACCAAGGCTTGATCCGCTCCCACCCGACATTCCATGCCGCCCAAGTCGAAATTATTTTTCCTTTTCTTTTCATTTTAGAAAACAGTACTAACATCATAGTAATAACCTTCAAATCACATTTGAAAACATTCTTTTTGAATAATCCCACCCATGGGTTGTTTTCATCGGAAAAGATCCTAAGCAATTCTATCGTACTACATATCAACGGATACCATATAAGCATAAGCATGGTATAAACAATGTTCTAGGGTTACAGTGGATATGATTAACAATGTCATGGAGGAATCAACAAGTTCGGAATAACTAGCTCTTATATTTGACATATTTAATTAAACATAGCCATGCAACTTTATAAACAATTTTAAATCATTTCGCAAACATAGGAGCAAAGTGCATCAAGGAGACTTTCCTTCTGTCCCGGGTAGGTCTTCGTACGCGGGAAGTTCGGCGGCGGAATCGTCGACTACACGCAAAACGAGGCAATAAATAAATAACAGAAAATAAATAAAAACCAAAAATTATAAAATTAGTACTGGCAGGTAGATCTTGATTTTAGATGAATTTAGAAATTTGAATGGGGTCAATCGGAGTTCGGATGAGAAAGTTACGAGCTTCCGAAGTTTGAATTTCAAATAAATCGGAAAACCGAGAATATTCCCGGAATATTCCCTCTCGGGTTGACTGGTCAAACAAAGTCTTTAACCGAGCTTTGATTGGACTTTGACTTGGTCTTGAGTCTATGGCAATGGGGTCCACATGTCATTGGGAGGAGGAAGCTTCTCCTAGAAGCTTGGCCTTTAGCCATGGCTATGGCCATGGAGAAGAGAGAGAGAACTTGAGGGAGAGAGAGAGAGAAGGGAGGCGGCGTGGCCAGTGGCAGGCAGCGAGCGAAGGCGGCCGTGGCGGCGTGGCGGCGGCGGCGGCAGCGGCGGCGGCCGTGGCCGAGCCGAAGGGCGCATGGGCCCAAGCCCCTCCATGGCCCAAGCATGCCAAGAACAGAGACAAACCAAAAGAACAGAACAACACTTTTCTCCCAAAAACTTGATTTTTCGTCCGATTTTGCATGGATTCGATCCAAATAAAAGGCTAGAACCTCTAGATAACATCCTTAGCAACATCTAGGAGGAAGGAATTGAACCTAAACTCACCGGAATTGGAGAAATCGACGACGAACGGTGGTTCGGCCGAAAGCACAAAAGCTCCAAATTCGTCGCCCACGGTTGATGAAACCTAAAATCAACGATCGGGTTAGAAGCTAGACTTTCATGCTAACTCAAAGAAACAAACGGGAGGAATAATGATCCACCGGAGTGGAAGATACGAGCAAGAACACGAAGAACGCGAAGAACAACAAAAGTTCGTCGGTTTTCTTGATCTTGCGGGCAATTGGATTTGAGAGGCTAAAGGAGGACGAGTGTTCTGGAAAGGGGACTCCCTCACGGAGATATGAGAGGTGGAGATGCGCGAATCGGAGTTGAAACGGACGAATTATTGCCATAAATGCCGATTTCGGTTTCCTTGCAACCGTTCAAAATCCGGTGAGATCTCGGGTGCATTAACCCCATGGATGGAAAGAGGAGGTCGTCGTGATTCCAACGGATCCGACGGTTCGCGATTTGATGCCTTGATGTGGAAGTTACAAAGATTGGAAGGAGATAGAGTGCTTATGGAAGCTACTATGTTCTTCCCAGGCAAGAACCATCGTAGCTGCCCAAGGTTGAAGAAGCTCTACTATCCCTTGACACATGGCACATTCCCATTGGTTCTCCTTTACGCAAAGGAATCACCCTAGAGAAAAATAAGGAAAAATGGCCTAAAAATTCCGAAAAAATTCCTAGAACCATTTTAGATTATTTGGGACGCAATGGAATTGGTTTGGTTGAATTTGGATATTTTTGTGGAATTGGATATTCGGGCGCGGATCGCAGGCATTAAACCAAAGCCGCGCGAGATAAAATAGGAACGGATGTCCAAAAATCCGGGGAATGATTCCTAAAATCATTTCGGAATATTTGGAACATTTTAGAAGTGGTTTGGAGATTTTTGGAGCACTTTTGGACTCGGGTGAATTTTAGATGCCGTGGAATTTGGAAAATCCGATTTTTCACCTGGGAGGGAATTAATTCCCGATTTCGGAGGGAAACGGATGCCAGGTTATTATAAACACCAATGAAACTCTAAATTTTGAATTTACTTTATTTAAATTAGGTTTTTCTCCAGAAAGCCAAAATAAGGATGTTACAGTGTGCCACTGAATCTTGAAAAAAATGAGAAAGTTACTTAGTAATAACATTTGATTTACAATCATTTTAATCAATACATGTTAATTATTTGTAGATGTTGCTTTGTGCAAAATAACCACTTCAGCCATTCAATTGGATTAAGCAATGCATGTAGTTAATAGACTTGCATTTTGTGTATTACTTGTTGAGTGCTTTATGTACTCACCCCATTGCAACACCCAAATCACCAGTTGAGGAGTCTACGCTAGCTCTTGAGGAGTTCCAGGAGGAGACGAATAATTAAGGTGCGAGGCTAGTCAGTTGTGTGTCGGTGTGCCAGCACTAGCATGCACGGGAATACTTTGTATTACAATTAAGTGAAATGGAATGATTAGTGGCTTACGTTACTTAATGTCCAATCATTCTATCAATTGCATCATTCCTTATTTCAACAGCATTCCTAACAAAGTTCTTTACATGAACATCGTGAAGCACTACATGGCGTAGTTCTGCCAACAGAAGAGAGCATTGATCAAATTATGAAAGACATGCATACATTATTTCATTAGCTATTTACCTTCAAACTCCTGTGCACCAGAATCTTGAGGTCCAAAGAAGAAATTGATATAGCCATTGTCATCAAGCAACCTTTTCAATAATAAATATAGCAATTTGTTGAGTTCAAAAAAAAAGATGAAGTAACATGATGTGATATTCATATGAGCTAGATGCATACCGTGAAGGGATACGGGTAGGCTACACTAGCGCACAATAAAAAATTATAATGCGTAAACTAGGAAGCAACACAAGTAAATGATCATTGATTGTTACCACTAGATGCGTAGTGTAGCAGAAGGAGAGTTGATGCAACCCAAATCAATGAAGCATGTGTCCTATCGTAGTGATTGATCTTCCTCGCTTGGTGGTTGATCCTTCTCGTGTGGTGGTCAATCCTCCTCATGCCCAATAAGCGTCGCAATAGCAGGAACACCTCTACTGGAGTCCACATGTTCAAGGAACAGAACGTTGTGTGTCGGTGTGCCAGCACTTGCATGCACGGGAAGGCTCAAGTGGAGATAGCTACGGTTTTGGTGGTTGCACCTCTATCAATTGTGACCACGAACCCCTTTAAATAGCCATCTCGCTTTTGCGATGGAACCCTACATTAGGGCCCAACCTAGGTGCAAAGTCCACTTGGTCCATTAGTGATGGATCCAATCCGAACAACTATATTCCAATCGCTTAAGTGTGTGACCCTGTAGGTTAATGCATATTTGGACACGACTCAGAAACACCTTTCCATTCGATAATCGATATCGGTCCCTAGCAGTACATATCCATTCCCAAATATACATAAAGCATAGGATGAACCTACTATAGTGTGATAATGTCATGTTCCCTTTACCTCACGATATTAGATCAAACTCAAGGCAAGAGTCATGTCATCCTATGACATCTCGATCTCTTCACTCATACCATAGTGGATTAATTTATCTAGATTGACTCTCAATCACATTCATCTTGGCCATGCACTTCCTTAATCCATCTACCTCGAGGGGGCCCAGAAATATCTCTCCATTATATATATAGGGGGAGCAAATTCCATCTTGACCATTCATGTACCTCAGAATGTTTCATAGTAAACTCGAAAACTTTCTTTATTACTACATGGATAAAGAGTAGCATTTGGAAGCCCCTAAGTAAACCATTACACATCTAGGAAACCAATGACAATCTAAGGCCTAAGGATCATACAAACACTATGCATGAGACCAACAGATGACACATAAGAATATATCTCCATGGGTCTATCCAATGACAATCTGAGGCCTAAGGATCATACAAACCCGAAAATTTTTGCAGTGTCTCATATGGGTCTATCCAACGCATGTTCTCCAACATGCGTCCACATTATTGATTAGATATCTCCATATCTCTATGTAATAGCCTAAGAATTGTGAAGATGAAATAAAACATCATGTATTACTTTCCAGTGCATTTTGGAGTTTTTACTAGTTTGCGTGAATAAAGATTTAGATTCCCTAGTTAAATCAAATTCACCAAAATTTGACTATTCAAAGAAACTTGTAAAAATTCAAAACAAACTAGTATTGGAAATAATTTTATAAAATACTAAAACATATGAGAGGAATAAATATGAATTTCATTTAATTTTTGCTTGATATGCAAATACTTTAAAATTTGGATTATGCTTAAAAATAGCCAACATTGAAGAATTTTCATTTGAAATCTACAAGCCCAATCTGAGTGAAGCCAAGTGCATTTGAAACTTTGCAAATTACTCTATGTGCAAAAAAAATTTCAAAAGTTTTTCAGATAATTTACACCATGAAATGATAGAGGCAAACATCCAATCAAAATAATGTCACCTAACCCCTGACAGAGCTACAGTACATGTTCGAGTTGTTTGGCGAAATGCATGTGCATGTCGAACATTGTCGTTTTCCTCCATTGCACCTTGCCACCTCCGCCCGTGCTTGAGCTACGTACAACGCCATCCTCACACCGTTGCCTCTCTCCCCTCCTCCCTCTCCTCTCCCATGCCTGCCATGCCACACCGCGTTGTGCAGCGCATGCCACACGTGCCACGAGGCCTGGCTCACCTTGCCGACCTCGTACAGTGCCCTCTCCGCATTACTTCGCATTTAAGTCGCCTTGAGCTTCACCATGCAGGCTTGCTTGCCCTACCTTGCCCCCATCAACGAGTTGAGCTCTAAGCTTAGGGACAAGACGATGAGATCCCCTCTGCGGAATCCACTTCTGAATGAGCTCCTCCATGATTCCTCCTGCCGTGATGCTCCATGCGGTTCTCAAACCCCTCTCTCCTCTTCAATTTCAACTCAAATCAACTGTAGCGCTACCGCTGTGATCGTCATCTTCCTTCGCTCTGGCCGCATGTTGCCAGGCCAGCTCACCGCCATTCAACTTCAATTGAGCACTCCCCTTGGTTACTGACACCCCCCTCTAGCTCACGTTGCTCCTGGTTGGTAAATTCCAGCAGTGCTTCGCTGTCGGCGAGCTCCCATAGTGCTGCCTCTATTCCGAGGCCGGTAGTACTGCCCTACTAGGAGTGGTACTACCATTGGAGTGGTATTACCATGCGCTCAATGCCAATAGCTTTATTCTAGAATGAGCCTTTTTTGTTACATAAACGCCGGTACTACCGGGCTTTGGAGCGATACTGCCGAAGGTCGGTACTACTGCGATATGAGGGTTGATACTGCCGGATATGAGGTTTCCAATTGATTAAACATGTATGAATGAGGAATTAATTTTTCACCTTAGCATAACCCTAAGTTAGAATACTATAATAACAATCTTTATGCTACGCCTTTAAGTATACTCGGTCCACATAGAGTACTACAAAGAAACCTGGTATTATGCTTAAATGAGTCTAGTAACCTTAGCTGCTAGAATTTGAAATCAATCTTATAAGTGGATATAATCTTAGCTTCTTGAATTTGATGAACA
The DNA here is from genome assembly GCA_036346355.1 of Rhipidocladum racemiflorum. Classification (NCBI taxonomy): domain Eukaryota; kingdom Viridiplantae; phylum Streptophyta; class Magnoliopsida; order Poales; family Poaceae; genus Rhipidocladum; species Rhipidocladum racemiflorum. Next base: position 33,798,375 of record CM070589.1, on the reverse strand, counting down.
AAAAAAAACATACACAAGTCAGGAAATCAAGCCCTAGATTTAACCCTAGGTTGTCTTTAGCCTAATGGTATGAAAAGGACCAAATCACGAATAAGAGAACTATTAAAACCATCATGCATAATGTAACAACCCTAAGCCCTAAAGAACCACACACACTCATCACTTATGATAAGATTCAACTTGGAATCATGCATCTGATTTTTTTTGCCCCATTTTAAAGCCGGTTATTTTCTCATTTTGTTATGGTTCTTCTTGAACGACGTATAGACGCCAATGAGGCTAAGTATGTCGACGACAATCCCACCACCGATCTTGACTTCATACCCGATGATGAGCAACAAGGCTACGTACGGTGTTGTTCTAGGTGCTCCCTTCATCGAGGCATTGAAACTAAAGCATTCCAATACAACTGTGTATGCCTTGCTATGGGGTAAGGGACGTGATGCGGGTGTAAACCATCGTTAGAACTGTGTGTTCAGTTATGGATTTATGTAGGGCGCGATGGGGCATAAACTATTGTTAGTACTATGTGTACGGACCAGATTTCCACTGTCATATCAAGGGTTAAACATCACCGGAGTTGGTGCAGGGCTAGACTCTAGCGAATTGAACGGTTTCGTCATAGTCTAGCAAAACGGGTACGGGAAATATCACGTGGTATGGTCGACATGATTGCTAGAATGTGTCATTGGGTAAAGTGTGTACTCTCTGCAGAGATTTAAATCTAATTAATTAGCCATGCCCACTGTCATGAGCAACTTGGAAAAATAATGTATTGTATAGTTTTGTTTAGCAAAGATTTTGGAAACTGTGTTATTACGGATTGGATTGTTATTTAAGCCATGGATGGCTGTGAGTTACCTGCTGTTCGTGGCCATGGAGGGTCACAAAATGATGATGATAAACCTTATTTACTATTATTACTTTCATATCAAATGCTCTTTACAATTCTGTTACTGTTATGATAAACTGCTCACTTCTAAATAAAAATAGCTTTATCTTGAAAATGGACTTAGTATAGAAGCTTATTTCCTTTGATCTAACCAAGCATGTAAATTCATTTCCATACACTAAAGTCTTGTGAGTACATATGTGTACTCACCGTTTGCTCTATCTAAAACCTATAGACAAAGGTAATGAAGAGATCCCCGATGACGCACACTTCACACCGGGGTCCGAAAAATATTTAGAAGGATGAACTGGGTCTTTCCCCAGTCAGTTGCCTTTGGGTTTGGATGGGCATACCGTTATCTACTTTTGGTTTTTGCTATATTTCCGCTGCAATTTCACTTTTATACTTTATATTTGACCGGTCGGCCATGGACATGTAATATGTTTACCACAACGAATCAGGACATGACTAGCATCATTCATGGCAACCACTTCATCTTAAAAAACATGCCGGGGAGTGTATAAGCTTGATTAGTGAGATGACCTGATCTATTGTCTCTTTTGCAAATAGTTAATTGTCTATAATTTGATCTTTGAAAAATGTTATCTACAGACATTTCCATCATGGCCATCTCTATCAGAAAATGTCAACACCCTATTCAGCTCCTTTTGCTTTCTCACAACTCGACAAATTAATTTTTTTTCTGAGATGTGGAACCTTCCATGTTATAAGTCATTTAACCAATATTTTAATTAACTCCATTTGCAAGCCCGTGTATTTTTTTTGCAAGATCAGTTAACATATTGCTCTCAGTTTCTATTTTTTTTAATTAATTTACTAATTGTTTTTTTTGAATGATCAACCATGCATCATCCATTTGTGATTTGGTATAAATTAAAGTATGTTAACATAGTGATTATTTATTTGTCGTAATTTTCGTAGTTTATATTTTCCTGACACATGAATCCATTTTCTAACATGATATATTATCAATGATATATTGCAAAATGAAAACCTCTGTTTCCCTACCTTACCTCAACATTAATTGACTTGATCTAGCTGAAGGTCTCGACAACAATGTGGATACTATATTTCTCTTAAATTTGTTTGGTAGATTGTCTACGAAATTAAAGTCATTGTATTCCCTCAATAAATTAAACCGTGCCCAGCATAATTCACGGCAACCACTTCGTCTTGAAAAACATGCAATAAGATCAAATGAGACCCCCGCATAGTAAGTCTTTCGGGAATAATTAACTGCTTGTCATTAGAGCATCTCCAAGAGATAGCCTTAAAAATGAGCCTTAAACTTTAATTTAGGACCCCAACTAATTAGATTTAGGGCTCCAACGAAATATTCACTCCAGCAATTAGGCCCTAAAACCCAACAAAGATAGGACTCAATCACAAAGTTGCTAAATATAGCTACTCTCATAGGGGCCTAAAACAATTTGCTAAATTTTAACAATTTAGGGCCTTTGTTGGAGTTAATCTTTTTCCCAAAAGCCCTATAATTCAAGTTAGGACCATATTTAGGGCTCCTCTTGGAGATGCTCTTAGAGACAATTCCATCGATTAGGTGACCATTTCTATTGGCAAAATGTCGACACCCCCATCTGCTCCTTTGCTGTTCTCACTCTTTGTGATAAGTGATATTATTGTATGTGTACACGTACCTAAATATAGAGTCCTAAATGATTACTAGTCCCTTTAATTAAGATGCAATAAAGGTTCTCCTCTTACCACCATACAAAGGGGGGAAGGGGCTGCATATTATGTACGCATACATCGCCTACGTGGAAGACCAATAATGTTGTGAGGGTGTTGTTGGGATGTGAATTTGCAAAATCAGGCAGTTTGTGTATACCGACTAGTCTAGAATCATTCTAGTGCATACAGTGGCAACATAGATAAAATATCACTACATACATAGTGGACGAAGAATAAACAACTTTGATAAATAAATAGTGTTAAGACCTTATGGTCGAGTTTGTAATTATTAGGCCTCATAGATCTCAATTACTATGGAAGATAATTGTAGCGAAAGAAAATTAACTCTAGCGGAACTCTTCGACCTACCACAAGCAATCGACTGGGGCTAGTATCCTTATAATCGGCCTCTTCACGAAACTTCTACAAACCAGGTGTTGACTCGTCTTCTCAAGCTTGTTGATGCTTATGTTAGAGTGAGCACATAGAGTACACAACAAGTTGTGCACAAAATGAGAGTCTATATAACTATACGCAAGGATTACACAAAGGATGGTTGATATGGTTAATTTTGTAATAAGAAGACCTTTGCTTTCCAATAAAGTAATACTATAACTAGTTTGGACAAAGCTAAGAGAAAACCAAATGTATGCCAAGTTTAGCAAATGTGGTTCTTGATGAAAGAAGTCACTTTCCTTAGGCATGTTATATCTATAAAAGGAGTCGCTGTTGACCCTAGCAAGGTTCAAAATATTCTCAACTGGAAGTCACCCAAAATCGCACCCCAGGTTAGAAGTTTCCTTAGAATGGTAGGATATTATTGTTATTTCAGAAAAAGGGTTCTACATAAATGCCAGACCTCCCACCAGCTGGATCGTCAACAGAAAAGGACGTGGGATGGTTTGCAAGGCAACCATCTATGCACATGAAGACACCAAGGCTAGCCATCCATTCAACATCACTGTGAGGAGGTCAACCTTTGAGGTAGGGATACAAGAGTCAGCACATCTCGCACTACGTAGGTTTGCCAATGACTAAGCGGAGGAGTTAAGGCAGACCGCGTTTCATCTCCACCCACAGGACAAAGGTGCCACCAGTGCCAGGATAGATCATGAGGGAGATGTCGTAGTTGTTCACCTCACCAGGTTCACCGCAACACAGGAGGAGGTTATGGATGGTACAGTTTAGGAGCTTCAGGAGACCTATGACGTGTTGGAGGCTGCTGAGTTGAGACTTCAGGAGACCAGAGTGTTACTTCACAGAGGATAGCTGAGCTCGAGAGGCTTTGTATGCTAGAGGAGGTGGCAGAGTTGGAGCTCGAGGACGAGAATCCCAAGGAGTTGTAGCTAGATCCAGAGTACGAGCGCGAGTCAGAGCTAGAGCCAGAGTCAGAGCCTGAGCATGCGGCATCACCGACTACTACCGCAGTTGGAGGTCAGAGGGATCAATTTGCATTGATGCCAGATCATCCACCGCTGTACATGTGACATTATAAAATATTACATTTTAGAATGTGGCATTATGGTACGAAGTGTGTTTTGGGCCGTTTTCAGGTGTTTGGGCCTTCTCGAGGGAGTTTGGGCCTTGAGGGAATTAGATTGGGCCTCGGGGGTTCTTTTTCGGCCGTAGGTGGGGGCTCTCGGCCCATGTGGGGGAGGTGGGGGCAGCAAGCACCCCTGCCATGCGCCCCCCATAACCCTATGCGCCTCTCCCCCCCTCTTTAAACCCTAGGCGCCCCCCCAAACTGCCCTGCCGCCCCCCTTGTGGCGCCCTTCACCCCACACGCTTCCCCTCCCTCCCCTCCTCTAGCCGGCCCTAGAGCCTCTCCCTCCGCGCGATCTCACTGTTCGGGAACTCTCCGTCCAAGAGGATCTGGCGTTCGGGGCGATCCTGGCGTTCCTGGCGATTGGAAGAGAGATCGGGTCGCGAGGAGGAGACGTTCGTCGACCGGGTGATCCGTCAAGAAGAGGTAAGGATTTGGGGTATTGTTCGGGGTGGTCTAGGTGCTGTTAGATGGGTAAATTCATGGCTAAATTTGGTGTTTAGGTGCTGTGGTTAGATGGCTTTAGAGGGAATTGCAATGCTGTCCCACGTTCTGTCCTCGGGCAGATTGGACGTCCGACCTAGGGCTTGAGTTTTGGCAATTTTAGATGTATTTTCTGGTCAACCGGCTGTTGAGAAAGTTGTAGTTAATTGAATTAACTTTAATTGTACACTAAGAATGTGAAATTCCGATCAGCCGTTTAAAAGTTATGACCGTTTTACCGAACGTTGTCAAATCTGTAACGTGTTTGGGACGGATCGTGTTCATCTGTAGATTAGACAATTTTAGAGGCCGATTCAGTCTTCGCCAATACTTAGACAAAGTTAGGAAATTTCCTAAGCTTCGAGAAAATGTACTCGTTTGCCTGATTTGGAGTTTTAGAACTCAAGTTATGCTAGTTGGAAGCCCGCTGTCCCGTCGGGACAGATTCTCTATTTTCGGGTTTTAGGAGTAGTTTGCGGAGTCGGGTTAGATGATCGTTTTTGTACTGTTTTGTGGACACGATTTGAGTGTGTTGTACCTATGTGCAGGTGGTGTGACACAGGGAGTGCCCTCAACCTCTCGCCACTCCGTCGCTCATGGTTCAAGGCAAGTGTATTGGGATGGGTTTGGGTGTTGTATGACTATTAGACTTGCATAGGTGCAATATGGCTACATGATGTGTTAACTTGCCATGCTTGATATTTGCTTATGATATGATGAACATGGTTACATATGGATTATGAAATTGTTGAATTAAATGTTTATGCAAGTTTATACATGTTCATGTCATATGTGCATTCATAATGGAAGAGGCGACCCATTCTGATGTGGGCCTCTGTGTTCACATGTAGTGAACACGAAAGACCGACCTCGTAGTCCCATCCACAATTGTGTATGGGAGCGAGTCAGTATGAGTAGGCACCCTCCATCTACGGGATGGAAGGGGAAAGAGGGTGCACACCGACGGGTGTGCACTCGGCAATACCGGTATGTGCTTCAAGAAGACATGTGCATTGCATTGCATATATGATGATGTTAATGAGATGAATACAATGTGGTTATGAAATGCTTATGATGTTGAATATGAGATGTAGTGATGTTGGTAATGAAAATTGTCTTCTTGTTCCATTGCAATACACTTTGCTGAGTGATGAACTCATGCTTGTACTTTATGATGTTTTTAGGTACCATGAAACCGGCATGCGGGAAGGGGACTTAGCGGCACACCTTCACATAACTTCAATCACTTAGACATAAATCCTTTTACCATTTGTAGTTGTGATAACAAATTTATTGCGCTGAAACTTGGAATATGCTTTAAATGTGTGCTTGATCATATTGTTTAATTTGTTTAGTTCATGAAGTGGTTGGATTTATTATTCTAGCCTTAAACTGTTGCTATATCCCTTGTGATTGATATTTTAGATGTCGTTCTTTATGATATAACTTGTGTTATTCTTGCTTTTGCTTCAAACCATGGAAAAATAAGGGAGATGCTGCCGAATTTTTCGCTTGAAGCATTTACGCCGTTGCTGTAATTTAATCTTAATTGTGGTTTTTAGTTGCTATTTATTCCATATTTGGTGACATCTAGGGCATACTAGATGCCGGGGTGTTACAGTTGGTATCCGAGCGGGCTTCCGGTCTGTGTTGTATGAACTTAGTGAAATACCACAGGGTTAACTAAAATTTTGATGTGTAATAACCTAGAAACATGGCTTATGTTGTACTTAAAATTTTGTCTTATGATAGCAACCTTAAAACTTGTGTAAGTGTAATAACTAATTTAAAATTTTAACACACATGGATGCATAGTAGGAAAGGGTATGGGTATCGTTGCTTACACTTAAATGTTGTATTTAAGCCTTGATGTTGAATGCTACATATGATAATATATGTTGCTATGTTTATGAGAGAATTGATTGAATTGTTCTTGTTATCGTGTTAAAGGCGGGGGGGTTTGTGGTGCCAAAGGGTTTCGGTCACCTTTTTGTTCTTAGTAAGGTTGTGGTTTGACGGTGTTGCCGGTTAAAGCCATCACCGAAGAATTATTAACCCCCTGTGGGGAAAGATGTGGGGGCTCCGGAATCAGATTAGCGATGCAGGTCATTACTGTTGCATCGGTCAGAAGATTAATGCAACCCGTAACATCTCCTGACCGCTAAAGCAACTCCGTACTCGGATTGGGGCCAATTAATCGGCAAAACTCGTGAGGAGTGTACATGCCAACTGATTGATCCCAACTCGAAGCTTCCATAACAGCGTGCATTATCTTGGTTCCACTGGATCGATGGCCAGTACCACGCGTTGTCATACAAGACAGGTCTCAACTATGCAAGAGTAAATATATTACACATGAAAGTTAACGTTATTACATTAGTTTAACTTTACAAGTCTCGGCTTACAGCCGGCACAAGTCCAAAAGAATCATCCAACGCTAGCGGAAACTCCAAAAGAAAAACACGCAGTGTGCCTCCACCCTCGTGCAATCGATCGGAAGGAAACCAGCTAAGCCCGGTAGAATCGCTCGCCATCATCAGCGAACTGCGACTCGTCTGGAACATCTGCATCAATACCTGATTCTTCTCCTTCTGACCAAAGTCCGTTAGAGCAAACAGTGAGTACACGTATGTACTCGCAAGACTTTAGTGTATGGAATGTATACATATAAAATGTACGTTAAATCAATAAATAATAGGTTACTACACTAGTCTTTTGAGCACAAAGAAGATTTTGCTTGCAATATGATAATAGATTCACATTTGCATTTTTACAAAAGAAGCTGAAGAAAACATTTCAAACAATTAATAATAGATAAACCATTCACCAAATCAACCATCCAACCATTCCTTTCACCAAAACAACCAACCACCTGCACCTTATCCGAATCCAAGATCCAAACACACACCCGACCAACACAATCTAACCTCGAAACCCATTTTCCCAGAAGTCAACCCAGACCCAAAATCTATACTTGATAATACTTTCCAAGCTGCTCATGACCGTGAGCACGGCTAATCGATTAGTTAATTTATCTCTGCAGAGACTGTACACTGTACCCACATGACACGTTCTAGCAATCATGTCCTCCATGCCTCGCGATACCGAAGTACCCGGTTTGCTAGACAGTGACGGAACCTTTCGAGAGATTGGAGTTCAAATCCTGCACCGACCCGGTAACGTGCATTCCTAACTACAGCCACAGAGGTCGCCAGTGGTTCCCATAGGCACCCACTAGCCCATGACCTCCCTGTAGTAGGCATTACCATTGTATTGGGTAAACTTTCCTTCGATGCCTCGACAAGAAAGTCCCTAGAATGCACCGACTCCACAAGTGCATCCAATCCTCTTTGCCCTCCAATAATGTAGGGTCAGATCCCTTTTCCCCGTACTAGGCTGAGGCCATCCCACACTGGCACATGTGGTTGCACGTATTACACCCAGTAAATAGCACCAAGTTTGGTCCTTAGGGTGACTCAGGCGAGATCTTCCAAACACACTTGCTATGGCCACAGAGGATCGGCACTAGCGGCCCCACCGAGCACACACTAGCCTTCAACCTCCCCATAGCAAAGGATCAACTGAGACTAAACCACTCCAAACCAGCGAACGGCCTGACGACCAATCCGAACCTGAAACCAGCCTACCAACCGGAACCACTACCCGGCCAAATACCACCAACTCCGAACCACCAAACATCTCGCCCGGTATAAACTCTTCAAGTTTTCCCATTTTACTCACGCAACCATTCCCTTTTTTTTCAACAAAACCCCATATCCACTGATTCCAACCTGACACCATTCACCTATCCTAATAGTTCCAGGAGTTTATGAATAAGAACGTCATGATCTCCTACAACCAATTCTACTGCTGAACTAAGCATATGCGACTATTATTCTTTAATACCCTCTGACACTTACTAACGTGTCTAAATTATTCCTGAGTCTATCAAGGATTGCATATTCGGATTAAATTGAGATAATCCAACAATTTCTGGTTTAACTACTGCTTCCCACAAATTATCACTTTTAATAAACTTATGGGCATGCATAATAGTTTTGGCAATCAAAAATAAGAATTTGCAAATATGGGATTCAAAATGGTCAAGGAGGCGCTGTCGGGACCCCGAATTTGCAAATCCGGACCCTCTGTGTATTCAGCACTAGTCCAGGAACGCGCTAGTGCACACAGTCTTAACATCGGTAAATATCACAATCATACCAATCGATATTATCAAAGTACTTTATTTAAATAACCAAACTGGTTACTTGACCTTATGGCCAAGTTACAAATATATGCCTTGCAAGGCGAAACTTATTAAAAGAGAAATAACAGCAGCGGAAAATCAAATAAACTTATTGGCGCCATCCAAAGATACCACGAGCAACTGACCGGCTCGCATCCCTAAGTAGTCGGGTCCTCTTGGAGTTCCTCCTCTAAAGTCGGGCGTAATCTCCTCTTCAACTGATATTGTGTTGAGGCAAGGGTGAGTACTTGGTACTCGGCAAGTCATGCATGAGAATGCAAGCTAATATACTATATGCATGGCTTGGTACAAAGGAATAGCTCAGGGTATATTTGCGATGAAATGACTTTTGACAAGTAATATAAGTAGATTCGAAAGCGTAGAAATAAGTAAAGCATAAATAACTTTTCAAGAAATTTAATAAACATTTTTCCCCATCCTAAACCACATTTCCATCATCTTCATTATTAAACCAACCCAACTTTTCAAATCCAAGTTATTTTCGTAAAATCTAACCCTTGATCTGTAATTCAGAGCATTGTCCAAAGATCGTGGACTCGGCTATTCAAATAGATTCTACACTCTGCAGAGGTTATGCACTTTACCCACAAGATACAATCCACTCACCACGTCGGTAGTGAATCGCCATACAAGAGTATGCGAATGAGCGATCATAACAAAGCCTTTCGGAAGCCTCAAACAACACAGGTGGTCCTCTCCTGTTCGTGCTCTACACCATCCCTTCCTTTAGCCAAGGCGAAGTATGGGACCAACACACCGTTAGATGGGTATCGGCCCACGACCACGATCGCTCCCCGCACAATCACACAAAAGGTGTAACTGACACCCTGAGGCTCCACAAGTGAGTCCTTAGCGACTTAGTCAACTAGGGCCGTCCCATTCCAGCCATGTGGTTGCAAGTATGACCCAGTTCAAAGGCTTGCAAGGTTAAGTCCTTAGAGTGACCAGGGCAAGACTACCCGAAAAACCAAATCAACACTCCCAATGCCACACTGGCCCACCTGATTACTCTTGCCACATGCCGCCGAAATCATTTATCAAACCCCAGCTTGATTACCATGCACCACGTGCCATCAACATCACATGATACTTTTCCAAAACAGGTTCAATATATCATTAAGTCCACATTAGCATTTGGTTGTTCAAAATCATGTCATGAGCACGAGCGAGTCTAAGCGATATACTACAATGATCTAAACCCATGTTGGCAATTTAATAATGTCCAACTAGTAAACCACAACTAGGGTGACAAAGGGTCATGGCACATACTTAAGTAATCAAGGTGTCATATAGCAAATTGGTATTTATCTAACCCCCATGTTTAAACAAAGTATCTTTCTAATTGAACTAGCATGCAATAGTTTAAATCAAAATAGATTTCGAAATAGGATCAACATGGTCAAAGCACAACTTGCCTTCAAAAAGCACTTGCCCTTGGTCTTGAGTTGGATCCTGAGTCAACACTTCTCCTTGAATCCTTCCAGGCACTTCAACGCGTCTACTCGTAAAGCGTGCAAATAGCAAATACACAAATAAACACTAGGCAAAAAGATCCCAAAACTCCAAATAAAATCCATAAACAGAGAGAACATAATTTTCTGGATTTTTAGAAACTGGAATAAATCAAATTTGAAGTTAAAACGCCAAAGTTATGATTATTTAAAGTTTAAATAATCAATTAAATAATTTTACAGAGAAAAACTTTAGTCCAAAATTAAATAAAATTTATATTTAGGTAGATCTTAATTTTATACAAATTTAGAAATTTGAATCGCTCAAATCGGAGTTGAAACGCAAAGTTATAAGCGTTTGAAGTTTGAATCTAAATTTGAAATCATTATTCGAATTAATAAATCATTTTCTTTTCGAAATTAATTATTGCGTCGGCATGGACACGTGGCAGCTCTCGATTGGCCTGCGGCGTCAGCGATCCATGGGCTTGGTCACGCTCGGCTCGGGTCCACGGTGGACTCGGTCCACGGCTCACGTGGATCGACATGTGGGCCCACTCGGGTAGCGTCATCGGCGGCGTCGGCGCTTGGCTGGGTTAGCCAGCGACATGCGGGCCCCTCGACACGCGGGCCCCAGCGTGTCGGCGTCTACGCACTGCCAGTGCGTGGGCCAGCGGACCGCGTCGGTCCAACTTCCCGACACGTGGCGCAATCTCGTCCGTTGGTTTGAAAATCAGCGGCGCGGATTGGATCCAGGGTTTAACACGTTGAAACTACTCGATGCTGCGTGGGCGTTCGATCTAGATCGGACGGTCCAGATCTAATCCTATAATCGCCTTTGCTACGACGCGTGGCGATTGTGAGCCGTTGGATCTTGATCCAACGGTCGAATCTAATCGGGTTTGGAACACGTGAACTCACCTCAACCGTCCGATCTGGATCCGGCGGTGCCTGAGCTTCGCGAGGGCCGATGGCCGTGGTGGCGCCGCAGCTGCCGGAGTTGAAGACGACGACGAGCCCAACGGCGTTAAGGGTTGCTCGCGAGATGAAGGGTCCCTTCGTGCGTCTCGTCGCGGTGAGTCCGGATCTGAGGTCAACGGCCAGGGGCCGGCGGACGGCGAGCGAACGGCAAAGACCGTGGCGGAGCAGCGCGCAACTACGGCGAGCTCGCCGCGGCTAAACGCGCGACTTAGCCTCGGTGAAGTAGAGAAGGGAGGGCGCGGAATCACGGCGGTCCGCGGGTATGCCCGGGCATTAAATAGCCTCGGCGTCTGCGTAAAACGGAAACCTAATTTGCTACGGCGGCGGCGGCGGCGAGTCCACTTCGGACTCGGGAAGGCAGACGAAATCGTGGCCGTCCACGTGGCACAACCAACGGCCACGATCGGCGCGACCGGTCCGTCCGACACGGCTCGGGTCGAGTCGAGCGGATCTCGGCCGTTGGATCTTGATCCAACGGTTGGGATTGATTAGGGTTAGGAGTGGGTTCGGTCGAGTCAACCGGCTCAAGTCGGACTCGAGTCCGACTTCGGTCGGATGAAACGATACTTGACCGAGTTGGATTTTCGGTAATTAATACTTAAAATAATTCCTAGTAATTCATTTAATTCATTAAAAATAGCAAATGACTCGAGAAAAATTCCAGAAAAATTCTGGAAAATATTTTGGATCATTTTGGACTCAAATAAAATATTTCCAACAAAATTTTATTTGCAAAATTAAATTCTTTAATTATTTCAAAATGGAATAAATTCAAATAAATTCCAAATAAATCCAAATAAATTCCAGAAAATTCCAAAAATTCACCAAAGTGCCAAATCACACATGAATTTAAGGAAAGCAAAATTTTGGGGTGTTACAAACCTCCCCCCCTTAATAGAATCTCGTCCCCGAGATTCAGGGCTTACTAAAGGAATAGGTTTGGAAACTCTTTCTTCAAATCCTTTTCGCTCCCAAGTCGCTTCACTTTTTCGTGGTTGCTCCTTTGAACTCTCTGAAACGGGTTGACTTGTTTCTAGTTTCTCGATCCATTGTGTCTAGAATCCTCACGGGATGCTCCTTATAAGTCAAGTCCTCTTGCAACTCAATTGATTCTAACGGTGTCTGCATTCCTTAGGAACTCGGAGACACTTCTTTAATCGGGACACATGGAATACATCATGTACTCCTGCCAACGACTGTGGCAACTCCAGCTGATAAGCAACTTCGCCTCTGCGGCTCAAAATCTTAAATGGTCCAACATAACGGGGTGCAAGTTTCCCTTTGGCATGGAACCTCTTAACTCCCACTGAGGCGTAACTCTGAGGTATACAAAGTCTTCTGGTTCAAAACTCAAATCTCGGCGACGATTGTCAGCATAACTCTTCTGTCGAGATTGGGCTACCTTCAACCTTTCCCTAATCATAGCGATCTGTTCCTCAGCCTCTTGAAGAATATCAGGCCCAAAGACACGGCGCTCGCCGGTCTCATTCCAATTCAATGGCGTCCGACAGGGTCGACCATACAAAGGCCTCAAAAGGTGACATCTCAGTAAACTAGCCTCGATAACTATTGTTGTAATCGAACTCGGCATACGGCAAACTCTTATCCCAAGAGGTAGCATAAGCTAATGCACAAGCTCTTAGCATATCTTCCGAATCTGGTTGACTCTTTCGGTCTGTCCATCCGTCTCGTGGATGATAAGTCATCTTGAAGTTCAAAGCGGGTCCCCAGGGCTTCATGCAACTTATTCCGAACCTTGAGGTAAATTGGGTACCTCTGTCGATACAATCCTCTTTGGCACTCGTGCAAAGCAGACAATCCCGATCATGTACAACTCTGCTAACTTATCTCCCGAGTAAGTGGTCTTCACGGGGATAAAATGGGCTACTTTAGTCAAGCGATCCACTATAACCCATATGGAGTCATAACCTCCTTGAGTCTTGACAAACCGGTAATGAAATCCATTCCGATTTCCTCCCACTTCCACTCGAGTATTTTCAGTGCCATTGTAGCAATCCTGCTGGTCTCTGATGCATTGCCTTGACTCTCTGGCATACGTCGCACAATGCAACATGCTCGGCAACTTCTCGTTTCATACTTGGCCACCAGAATCTCTCCTTCAGATCCTGATACATCTTGGCGCTTCCAGGATGAATTGAGTACTTGGAGTCATGGGCTTCCTCCAAAATCAGTCGCTTTAACTCCTCCTTGTCAGGCACACAAATCCGATCCTTCATCCATAACGTGCCTTGCTCATCCAATTTGAAGTCCTCTGCCTTGCCTTCCTCCTTGATGGACTTAATCCTGCGGATCTTGTCATCATCCTTCTGTCCTTCTCGGATCTGATCCTCTAAAGTAGGCTTTACTTCCAGTGCGGCCAAGAATCCGCTAGGTACAACCTCAATCTTCATTTTCTGAAAATCCTTACATAACTCATCCTGACTTGTGGCTAGCCACGTACTCACGGTATGGCTTTTCCGACTCAGAGCATCGGCTACTACGTTGGCCTTCCCGGGATGATAATGGATTCCAACATTATAGTCCTTGATCAACTCTAACCATCTCCTTTGCCTCATATTCAGATCCGACTGGGTGAATATGTACTTAAGGCTCTTATGATCCGTATATACTTCACATCTGTTTCCAATCAGATAGTGACGCCATATTTTCAAAGCATGCACTACGGCAGCTAACTCTAGGTCATGTGTCGGATAATTTTCCTCATGCGGCCTCAACTGCCTTGATGCATAAGCGACGACCTTTCCATTCTGCATCGACACATCCAAGTCCTTGGCGCGATGCGTCACAATAAATATCGAAGCTTTGAGCACATCCGTTAAATCTAACACCGGTGCTGATGTCAATCGCTTCTTCAGCTCCTGAAATCCTTTCTCACATTCTGGCGTCCATGCAAACTTCTTTTCCTTCTTCAGCAATTGCGTAAGAGGTTTCGCAATTGTCGAAAAGCCTTCGATGAAACGGCGGTAGTATCCTGCCATTCCAAGGAAACTCCGAATCTGGGTCACAGTCCTCGGCTGTTCCCAATGTAACACCGCTTCTACTTTGCTTGGATCCACAGCGACTCCCTCTGCGGTCATTACATGTCCAAGAAACTCCACCTTGTCCTTCCAAAAATCACACTTGCTGAACTTGGCGAAAAGTTGCTGTTCCCTCAGCTTTTCCAAAACTCGCCTTAAGTGTTCGGCATGTTCATCCTCTGTCTTGGAGTAGATTAGGATATCGTCTATGAACACGACGACAAACTTGTCCAGATATTCCATGAACACCTTATTCATCATATTCATGAAATAAGCTGGCGCATTCGTCAGCCCAAAGGACATAACTGTAAACTCGTAATGTCCATATCTTGACGAGAATGCAGTCTTCGGAATATCTTCTGATCGGATCTTCAACTGATGGTATCCCGATCTCAGATCGATCTTGGAGAAAACTCCGGCTCCTCTTAACTGATCAAACAAATCATCAATCCTGGGTAGCGGATACTTATTCTTCACGGTGACTTCATTGAGTGCACGGTAGTCAATGCACATCCTGAAACTCCCGTCCTTCTTCTTGACAAACAAAACTGGTGCTCCCCACGGCGACGAACTTGGTCTGATAAATCTTTTCTCCATTAACTCTTCTAGTCTGTTTCTTCATCTCTACCAACTCCTCGGTAGACATCCGATAGGGTCTCTTTGCTATCGGTCTTGTGCAGGTACAAGCTCTATCACAAACTCTATGTCACTGTCTGGCGGCATACCGGTAGATCTTCGGAAAAACATCGGGTACTCATTCACTCTTGGGACATCCTCTATGCCGATTGCCTTGGTAATGCATTAACCATCAACTGTCCATCTCTAACTGCAGTGGCTTGAAATTCCACTTTCTTCCCACACGGGCTCTCAACTGAGATGGTCCTTCGTCCACAATCCAATACAGCCTTGTGCTTGGATAACCAATCCATTCCCAATATAACATCTAAGGTCTGGGTCTCCAAAATTATAAGGTTCGCTAGGAACTCTATTCCATCTATTAGTATTCTCACCCCGGAACATCCTACTTTCGTTCGGAGTTCGGAACCAGGGGTTTGAACTAAAAGCATGCATCTAAGTCTTGCAATCCTGCGTTAAGTCCCTTCATAAAGCGAGACTGCCTCGATTTATCTGTCGCTACATCCTCAAAAAGCGTAGCGTGCTAGCTGTGTGAACTTGTTCGGGTAGTCGACCAGCGGGTGATTACCTTGCTTGATGCTCTGAACTCCTCCTTCTTAAGGTCCATGATTCCTTCAGCACGTGATCTTGTCGGAATGCAATGTGAATTCTTCCCAAGTGATATCTTGAGGGTTCTCTGCGTGTACGTAAGTTCTCCCACCATTCGGTAATTTGTTCCTTCCAAGCGATGAGAAGCGTAAAGTACCTTCTCATTCCCTATGCATTGAGCTATGTGTAGCTTTCTCTCAATTGATCTTAACCAATCATCGGCCTCCAATGGATTGGCATTCCCAGAGAAAGTGGGTGGGTGAGTCCTCATGAACTCTCGGCGACCTTGTATTACAGCGTGGCCCCTGATTAACTTGATTAGCGGTGGCCTGAGCGATGGCGTGCTGCATTTGTTGCATCATAGCATGCATCAACTGAGTCGAGCGACAAGAAATGCTCCAAAATTCTGCATATCTAGTGGCGGTCTTTGGTGCTCCATCATTGGGGTTTTCATCTTTGGGCGAGAACCACTCCTATTGCTTCCAAAGTTTCCACGGTGTTTACCATCTGTCGATTTGCTCTAGGTTTAGAGATGAGAGGGAAACAAGAATAGACAAGTAATATGGAACTTATGCGGGGCGAAAGGTGTAGCCTTAAGGTCCAACTTTATTATTAGTAACTTGGTATGGCTGCTTACAATGCCTAAGGGCCTTGCAACACATCTGCACACTCAAGAAACAAAGCAAATCCAAATCGAACTAACTCTGGAATCTATCGCCTAAAGGGTGACTCTTTATTCTATGACTCGACTCGGCGAAGGAGTCTCACTATAGAACCTATGCTCACTCCTCGAGAAAACCTCCACGGCACTGAGTGCAGGTCTTTGTGGCATAAGGCGTAACGATTGCCATGTCCAGAATCGTGTGTCCTCTGTGGTAGTCGAAGAAGCGATGTCCTCATCGATATCGACTCCTCTGGATCTCGCTCGTGTAGCTCGAGTAATCGCTCTGGGTGCAGTCCGTACAAAGTCATCTCCAACTCGTCAATCCTTCGTAGAAGGTGTGCCACATACTCTTGAGCTTCCCGCCATCTGTTCTTCTCTGTCGTGATCTCCTTGCGGGCCTTCGTAGCTCCTTGCTTGTATTATCTAGTACATCCTCCTGGCGACGACAAATCGTGCCAAGCGTATGCAGTGGCATCCTCATCCTGAATCGTCTTCGGGTCAAGAAGGTTATCGCTGCTTGCGGATGATAGCAGACGCCGTACTCTCCAACTCTCTGGCGTAGATACTGGTAATGTGCCGCATTGCTTGTCGTGAAACTTCTTGGATACCCATCTGCATTGTAGACCTTCTAGCAGTGCAGTGTATCGGGCGATTGCCTGGGCCCCTCTTCCTGGCAGGTACCTCAATCCTCACGTCACAAGCCTTGATCAATCCTGCTTGCCTGATCACTTCCACTTGGTATTGGGGCTTCTCAAAATCTCCGAGAGTTTGTAGCATGTGCCAAAGTTCTGCGGCGTGGCCAACTCCTAGATCAACGTAGTTGAACTCTTCCTCCATCTGTCACAAGAGTGCTTTACGTAAGAACCCGGAATTTTTGAATTGTGACAAGGTAAGGAAAAATTTTAGCAAGAGACAAGAAAAGAGAGAAGGGGATAAGTCGAGATGTCATTTCTTATCTTGACAAACTTTTAGCTTTAGAAAATAGGTTTTATCCTCACTACGACCATTCTAGCTTAGGGTTGAGCCTACAGTCAAGTATGGCTCTGATACCACCTCTGTCGGGACCCCGAATTTGCAAATCCGGACCCTCTGTGTATTCAGCACTAGTCCAGGAACGCACTAGTGCACACAGTCTTAACATCGGTAAATATCACAATCATACCAATCGATATTATCAAAGTACTTTATTTAAATAACCAAACTGGTTACTTGACCTTATGGCCAAGTTACAAATATATGCCTTGCAAGGCGAAACTTATTAAAAGAGAAATAACGGAATGAAAATCAAATAAACTTAGTGGCGCCATCCAAGATACCACACAGGCAACTGACTGGGCTCGCATCCCTAAGTAGTCGGGTCCTCTTGGAGTTCCTCCTCTAAAGCTGGCGTAATCTCCTCTTCAACTGATATTGTGTTGAGGCAAGGGTGAGTACTTGGTACTCAGCAAGTCATGCACAGAATGCAAGCTAATATACTATATGCATGGCTTGGTACAAAGGAATAGCTCAGGGTATATTTGCGATAAATGACTTTGACAAGTAATATAAGTAGATTCGAAAGCAGTAGAAATAAGTAAAGCATAAATAACTTTTCAAGAAATTTAATAAACATTTTTCCCCCATCCTAAACCACATTTCCATCATCTTCATTATTAAACCAACCCAACTTTTCAAATCCAAGTTATTTTCAGAAAATCTAACCCTTGACTGTAATTCCCGAGCATTGTCGATCACAGTGGACTCGGCTATTCAAATAGATTCTACACTCTGCAGAGGTTATGCACTTTACCCACAAGATACAATCCACTCACCACGTCAGCCGTGAATCGCCATACAAGAGTATGCGAATGAGCGATCATAACAAAGCCTTTCGGAAGCCTCAAACAACACAGGTGGTCCTCTCCGGTTCGTGCTCTACACCATCCCTTCCCTTAGCCAAGGCGAAGTATGGGACCAACACACCGTTAGATGGGTATCTGGCCACAGCCACGATCGCTCCCCGCATAATCACACAAAAGGTGTAAGCTGACACCCTGAGGCTCCACAAGTGAGTCCTTAGCGACTTAGTCAACTAGGGCCGTCCCATTCCACCCATGTGGTTGCAAGTATGACCCAGTTCAAAGGCTTGCAAGGTTAAGTCCTTAGAGTGACCAGGCAAGACTACCCGAAAAACCAAATCAACACTCCCAATGCCACAACTGGCCCACTGATTACTCTTGCCACATGCCCCTGGCCGAAAATCATTTATCAAACCCGCTTGATTACCATGCACCACGTGCCATCAACATCACATGATACTTTTCCAAAACAGGTTCAATATATCATTAAGTCCACATTAGCATTTGGTTGTTCAAAATCATGTCATGAGCACGTAGCGTGCTCTAAGCAGTATACTACAACGAGCTAAACCCATGTTGGCAATTTAATAATGTCCAACTAGTAAAACACAACTAGGGTGACAATGGATCATTTCACATACTTAAGTAATCAAGGTGTCATATAGCAAATTGGTCTTTATCTAACCCCATGTTTAAACAAAGTATCTTTCTAATTGAACTAGCATGCAATAGTTTAAATCAAAATAGATTTTCAAATAGGATCAACATGGTCAAAGCACAACTTGCCTTCAAAAAGCACTTGCCCTTGGTCTTGAGTTGGATCCTGAGTCAACACTTCTCCTTCGAATCCTTCCTAAGCACTTCAACGTCTACTCGTAAGCGTGCAAATAGCAAATACACAAATAAACACTAGGCAAAAAGATCCCAAAACTCCAAATAAAATCCATAAACAGAGAGAACATAATTTTCTGGATTTTTAGAAACTGGAATCGTCAAATTTGAAGTTAAAAGCATAAAAGTTATGATTATTTAAAGTTTAAATAATCAATTAAATAATTTTACAGAGAAAAACTTTAGTCCAAAAATTAAATAAAATTTATATTTAGGTAGATCTTAATTTTATACAAATTTAGAAATTTGAATCGCTCAAATCGGAGTTGAAGCATAAAAGTTATAAGCGTTTGAAGTTTGAATCTAAATTTGAAATCATTATTCGAATTAATAAATCATTTTCTTTTTCGAAATTAATTATTGCGTCGGCATGGACACGTGGCAGCTCTCGATTGGCCTGCTTGGCGTCGGCCATCCATGGGCTTGGTCCACGCTCGGCTCGGGTCCACGGTGGACTCGGTCCACGGCTCACGTGACTGACATGTGGGCCCACTCGGGTGACGTCATCGCTGACGTCAGCGCTTGGCTGGGTTAGCCACTGACATGCGGGCCCTCTGACACGCGGGCCCCGCGTGTCAGCGTCACACGCACGCGCGCGTGGACGACGCTGACCGCGTCGGTCCAACTTCCCGACACGTGGCGCAATCTCGTCCGTTGGTTTGAAAATCAACGGCGCGGATTGGATCCAGGGTTTAACACGTTGAAACTACTCGATGCTCGTGGGCCGTTCGATCTAGATCGGACGGTCCAGATCTAATCCTATAATCGCACTGCTACGGCACGTGGCGATTGTGAGCCGTTGGATCTTGATCCAACGGTCCAGATCTAATCGGGTTTGGAACACGTGAACTCACCTCAACCGTCCGATCTGGATCCGACGGTGCACAGAGCTCGCGAGGGCTGATGGCTTCGTGGTGGCGCCACGGTGCGGAGTTGAAGACGACAGCGAGCCCAACGGCGTTCGGGGTTGCTCGGCGAGATGAAGGGTCCTTCGGTGCGTCTCGTCGCGGTGAGTCCTGATCTGAGGTCAACGGCGAGGCGGCCAGGCGACGGCGAGCAAGCAAAGACCGTGGCGAGCAGCGGCGCAACTACGGCGAGCTTCGCCGCGGCTAAACGGGCGCGACTTAGCCTCGGTGAAGTAGAGAAGGGAGGGCGCGGAATCACGGCGGTCGCGAGGTATGCCGGGCATTAAATAACCTCGGCGTCCGTGCGTAAAACGAAACCTAATTTGCTACGGCGGCGGCGGCGGCGGAGTCCAGCTGACTCGGGAAGGCGACGAAATCGTGGCCGTCCGTGGCACAACCAACGGCCACGATCGCTACGGCGCGGCCGGTCCGTCCTGACACGGCTCGGGTCGGTCAGGCGGATCTCGGCCGTTGGATCTTGATCCAACGGTTGGGATTGATTAGGGTTAGGAGTGGGTTCGGTCGAGTCAAGCGGCTCGGTCGGACTCGAGTCCGACTTCGGTCGGATGAACAAGATACTTGACCCGAGTTGGATTTTCCAAATAATTAATACTTAAAATAATTCCTAGTAATTCATTTAATTCATTAAAAATAGCAAATGACTCGAGAAAAATTCGGAAAAATTCTGGAAAATATTTTGGATCATTTTGGACTCAAATAAAATATTTCCAACAAAATTTTATTTGCAAAATTAAATTCTTTAATTATTTCAAAATGGAATAAATTCAAATAAATTCCAAATAAATCCAAATAAATTCCAGAAAATTCCAAAAATTCACCAAAGTGCCAAATCACACATGAATTTAAGGAAAGCAAAATTTTGGGGTGTTACAGGCGCTTGCCTGTTTGCTCTTCGGTGAAATCGGTCTCCGGGACGTAGTCGGGATCGTCAGCGACGTTCGACGCGTCTACGTCTACACGAAAAGCAACGAAACCAAAATCATCGATAAATAAATAAAGAAAGAAAAAAGCAAAGAAATGATCAAAAGCCAATACGAATTGAAAACAAGAAAAACTAGAATTGAAACAAAAAGGAAGTTCCAGACTTTCACCCAGAGGCCGGCAGTATCGACGTGCAACGGGCGGTAGTGCCGCTCTCTGGCCGGCAGTACCGACTACTGTAGCGCGGTAGTGCCGCTGGCTGGGGACCAAGAAGGATGCTCTCTGAAAAATAACTACCGGCGTTCTAAATCCGGTAGTACCGGACCCATCGGCAGTACCGCCCTCACACTAGCGGTAGTGCCGCTCTCTCCGAGTCCAAAATCCCAAAAATGAGATTTCACGCACTAAACCCCGGAACTTCGACGTGAGTGCATGGATAGGTTCCTAGGGACCCATGGGACCTATTCATGCAGGTTTCGTCAAGTTTAGAGTTCGTTTGCTCAAAATCTCACTTTTCAGATCCTTTCTCTCCCGATAAAGACGCGAAAATGGATTTCGACCCAAAGGGTGTCGAAACTTGAGTTTCCTCACGGCAACGGGCTCTCTACGGCATTAGGGACTTATGTGCGCTATACTTGTGAGCTTTGGGACTTCGGAACACGGAATCGCTCCGAATGCCCAAAGTGCAACTTCTGCAAATCCTTCGGAAAAACAGATTTCGCAACACGCACACAAGGCCCAATAGAACACTAGGGTCCTACGAGATCAAGATAATAACTAGGACCTTAGAGACACGCTATTCGACTTCTAAAACTCGAAAACCCGAATATACTCTCCGAATCCGATCCTTGCCCCTAATCGAGTTCAAACTCGATTCTTCCGCAGGAATCGACCTTCGAGACTCTAAGAACATATTCGCAGGTCAATTTCCCGACTTTCCGGAGCTAGGGTTTGCATTCACATCGGTTTAACTCTAACACCTACCTCGTGTGAAGCTCCTTGACTGCTTGGAGACGCTTCTCCACCCTTGCTCTTGCTTCCACTCGGCCTCTTGGAGCTCCAACTGGCTGGAAATGACAAAGAGGAAGAGAGAGCTCCAAGGGAGAGAGAGAGGGAAGAGGAGAGGAAGAAGAAGAAATGAGGGAGGAGGAGGAGAGGAGGTGCTTGCCCTGGTGTTTTGAGGGAGTAGGGAGGGCACGGGAAACGAGGTAAGAGGATAGCCACGAGCACAGGAGCAAAGCAGGGCTCGCCCCGCCCCATCGCCACGCCCGGCAGCATCTGGCCGGGCGGCCGGTCTTGCCGCTTTCGGCCGGGTAGTACCGCATGAGCAAAATCAAGTCTTGCTTGGCAGCCAGAAAACTCAGGAATTTTTATAGTTTTCGCAACGGCTCTAGATCAAACATCTAGTGTACCACTAAAGTAGGTTCAGAGGATCCTAACGGAAGTCTAAAGACTTAGGTGCAGGTTCTACCTTGCATGGTTCTAAACTTCACCCGAAGACGGATCCAAAAGCTCCGTTTGGGAACACCGGTCAACAAAACGGCAAAACGGAACTCAAAAGCAAATGACTCCAAAATAAGATTCGAAAACCTTACAAAGCACTACTCCACACTTAATTAGCCTAATTAAGCTTAATTACAAACACGGGCGTTACAATCCTACCCCCCTTGGAATAATCTCGTCCTCGAGATTAGCTAGACTCTGCGAAGAAAGAGGGAAACTCAATTCTAAGACGATCTTCTCGTTCCCAATTAGCTTCGTCTTGGGTATGATTACTCCACTGGACTTTGAGCATTCTGATGACTTGATTGCGAGTAAGGCGCTCAGCTTCTTCAAGTACTTGGATCGGATGCTCGCGATACGATAGATCAGGCTGAAGATCAATCGTTTTCGATGGGGTAAGTTCTGTGGGCTTCCGAAGACATTTCTTCAGCTGCGATACGTGGAATATATCGTGTACATCGGAAAGCTGAGGGGGAAGTTCAATCTGATAAGCAACTTCACCTTTCCTCGCAAGAATGCGGTACGGTCCGACGTAACGCGGCGCTAATTTCCCACGAACTTGAAAGCGACGAGTGCCACGTAGCGGCGACACTTTGAGATAGACGAAATCATCTACATCAAAACTCAGCTCACGACGACGAGTATCGGCATAACTTTTTTGCCTCGACTGAGCTTCCTTTAGTCGGTCTCGAATCAGCTTGACATGATCTTCGGCTTCTTGGATCACAAAAGGACCAAAGAATTGTCTTTCGCCGACTTCAGACCAGAACAGAGGTGTCCGGCACTTTCTTCCGTAAAGTGCCTCGAACGGCGACATCTGGAGACTTGCTTGATAGCTGTTGTTGTAGGAGAATTCAGCAAAAGCTAAGCATTTCTCCCACTTCGTGTTGTAGGCCAACACACAAGCTCTCAGCATATCCTCCAGGACTTGGTTTGTCCTTTCGGTTTGGCCATCGGTCTGAGGATGGTACGCTGTGCTGAAAAACAACTTAGTACCAAGGAGTTCATGCAGATTTTTCCAGAATCGCGACGTAAATTGGGTCCCACGGTCTGACACAATGACCTTAGGAACACCATGCAGTCGGACTATATGGTTCAGGTAAAGTTCTGCAAGTTTAGGCCCATTATAGGTGGTATGGACTGGAATTAAATGAGCCACTTTGGACAATTGATCCACGATTACCCAAATAGAATCATGACCACCTGATGATTTCGGCAGACCAGTAATAAAATCCATGCCGACTTCATCCCATTTCCACTCTGGAATTTTTAAAGGCTGGAGCAATCCCGCAGGGCGTTGATGCTCTGCCTTCACTCGCTGACACACATCGCAATTAGCGACAAATTCAGCGATCTCCTTTTTCATACCAGGCCACCAGAAACTTACACGGAGATCCTGGTGCATTTTCGTACTTCCAGGGTGGATCGAAAGAGGAGTATTGTGAGCTTCCTTCAAGATCAATTGTTTGATCTCCTAGTCATTCGGAACGTACAATCGCCGTCCACGCATGACCATCCCATCCGCTCTTTCCAATAACTCCGAAGGCGCGCTTTCCTTCAAGCTGCGCTTAATTTCAGCCACTTTCTCATCAACGATTTGCGCGGCTAGAATTTGGAACTCAAGAGTGGGCTCTAAGGTTAGGGCTGCCACAAACCCTTCTTGAACACTTCTAGGTTGAGCCTCCGAAACTCATCCATCAGTTGAGGTTGACTAACAAAAGTCGATGCACTAATGGCGTGCTGTTTGCGACTGAGGGCATCTGCAACCACATTAGCTTTGCCTGGATGATAATGGATTCCCAGATCATAATCCTTGATCAGCTCCAACCATCTGCGCTGCCTCAAGTTCAGATCTGTTTGGGTGAAGAAATATTTCAGGCTCTTGTGATCGGTAAATATCTCACATCTGTTTCCAATGAGATAATGACGCCACAGTTTTAGAGCATGAATGACTGTTGCCAATTCCAAATCGTGGGTTGGATAGTTGGCTTCGTGAGGTTTCAGTTGTTGTGAAGCATAAGCTACCACCTTGCCGTCTTGCATCAGCACACAACCGAGACCCTGACGCGAAGCATCACAGTAAATGTCAAAGCTCTTATGTATTTCTGGCAAAACAAGAATTGGGGCAGAGGTAAGTCTTCGCTTCAATTCTTGAAAACTTGCCTCACAAGTTGATGACCACTCAAATTTCTTTTCTTTTTTTGAGTAGTTCTGTCAACGGTTTAGCGACTTTGGAGAAGTTCTCGATGAACCGTCGGTAGTAACCGGCAAGACCGAGGAAACTTCAGATCTCAGGAACAGTCCGTGGCTACTCCCAAGCAATTACATCCTGCACCTTACTTGGATCAACTGCAACTCCACCTCCAGAAAGAACATGCCCTAAGAATGCAACTTCTTTGAGCCAGAACTCACACTTGCTGAATTTTGCGTAAAGCTGGTGCTCGCGGAGTTTATCGAGCACTAACCGCAAATGGAGCTCATGCGTTTCTTCACTTCTGGAGTAGATGAGGATGTCATCAATGAACACCACCACGAATTTGTCCAGGTATTCCATGAATACCTTGTTCATGAGGTTCATGAAAGTGGCAGGGGCATTGGTAAGACCAAAGGAAACCACTGTATACTCGTACAATCCGTAGCGAGTAGTAAACGCAGTTTTCTGAATGTCCTCCGGTCGGATTTTGAGTTGGAAGTGCCCAAGCCTCAAATCGATTTTGGAAAAGATCTGAGCCCCGCTCAGTTGATCAAACAGATCATCGATCCGCGGAAGGGGATACTTATTCTTAACGGTGACTTCGTTCAACGAACGATAGTCGACGCACATGCGAAGACTACCGTCCTTCTTCTTAACGAAGAGCACTTGACTACCCCATGGCGAAGAGCTAGGATGGATAAAACCCTTTGCTAGCTGCTCCTTGAGTTGCTTCTTGAGTTCGATCAACTCATCCGAGGGCATCCGGTAAGGGCGCTTGGATATTGGTGCTGTTCCAGGTAGCAAATCTATAACGAACTCCAAGTCTGCATGCGGAGGCAATCCCGGCAATTCTTCAGAAAACATCGGGATACTCACAGACAACCGGTACTTGTCCCATCTCAAGAATAGACAAGGAATGAAGAGAGGGCTTTTGCACCGATAACGGGCTGGAGTTAAATTTGACTTGGATGCCATCTGGATTCACCAAGGAAATGGAACGTTCGGCACAATCGATGCATCCTTGGTTCTTAGATAACCAATCCATCCCTAGGATTACATTAAGTCCAGGTGTATCGATCTGAATCAGATCTCCACTAAATCGCACTCCTTCAATCTCAATCGGGACTCCTAGGCAAATACACTGAGCCCGAAGGACTGAGCCAGGGGAATGAACTAACATGTAATTGCCTAGCAAACTAGTCCTAATCCCTTGATCCTTAACGAACCTTGAAGACACAAAGGAATGGGAAGCTCCCGAATCAAACAAAACCACAGTAGGAGCTGAATGCACAAGAAACGTACCGAGGACCACATCTGGTGCATTACTTGCTTCCTCCACTATTACCAAATTAAGACGACCCTGAGCAGACTGCATGCGAGCGAGAACCCGCTTGGCCAACCTGATGACCACCACATCCACTAATAGGAGCTTGAGGACGAACCAGAGCGCTTTGAGCTGAAGGGCGAGTCGGTAGGGGTCGACGATGAGGGCAAACATTGGCAAAATGGCCAACCTGTCCACATGCAAAGCATGAAAGCGGCGTCCCCCTTTGTTGTCCTCCTTGCATCTGCCCACCGCGGTTATGGGATTGAACCGCAGATTGAGAGGCACGAGGAACAGGTCGTTGAGGTTTTGGAGGAGAAGTGATTGACTGAACACTGACAGCCTTCCCAGGGCGAGACCTTGACGGGCCCGCACCGGCTGCTTTTTGGGCCAGCCACTTCCATTTTCGATTTTCTGCAACTGCCTTCGCACTATCTTCCACCCGAATCGCCTTATCCACTAACTCCTGGAGATTTGGGAAATCAAGAGCTGCGAGCGAATGCTTAACTTCATCATTCAAATGCTCCCGGAACCAAGCAGTTTTCCGGGCCTCGCTCGGAATCTCATCAGCGACATAACGAGTCAGGTAATTGAACTTATGCAGATAGTCCATAACGGACATGGACCCTTGCTTCAAATTATAAAATTCCCTCTTCTTTATCTCCATCAAGCTGGAGGGAATATGGACTGCACGAAAAGCTTCTTTGAAATCTGCCCAAGTGGTAACTTGTCCAACAGGGCGAATAGTCTTAAAACTGTTCCACCATGCTGCTGCCGCTCCTTGGAGATAATGTGCAGCATACTGGACTTTCTCGTCATCCGTGCATCTAGCCAACTCAAGTTTATCTTCAATGTCGCGGAGCCAGTCGTCCGCGTCCAAAGGATCAGTGGCCGTGGAGAAATTCGGTGGGCGAGTCCGTTGGAACTCTGCCAGCCGAGTCTGGGGTTGCATCGCTGCCACACCTCCAAAAGCAACGGCACCCAGATTCTCCGAATTCTGCACCAATCTCTCGAGTAAACGAGTCTGCATCACCAGTACTTGGGCCATGGACGGAGGAGGAGGTAATTCCTCACTCTGCGCTTCCTGACGTCCATGTGCTGACGCCACTATATCATTAGAATGCCGCGAAACATGGCTATGGGATCCCTGCTGCGGCGGATCACGAAGTGAGGGGTTCGGCTCATCTCGCGCCGTACCCTCGGCCCTAATCGCACGGACTGGCCGTCTCCTCGGCATCCTGCTTAACACAAGGTTCAACAACGTGAACAACAGGTGCCATACCAGAAATGAGACGACACAACGGGATTACTGCAGGATTTATATGCATTTAATAAGATTCGCAGCAACACCAGACAATGAAGCACGCATTGCAGCGAAAGGATTGTATACACGATAGATTTAAGGATGACGACAAAGCACGTCCTTGCGCGCTACAGCTGATTCATATTACATCATCACTCCCACTTAACACAAGTTCCCACCTAACCTCTGTACAGCAAAAGTACATCACCAGCCAGCTCGTATCTACGACAAAAGCGAGCTTCAGTACTACCTATTACACAGAGGACTCCTAAGATCCAGGTCTACACATCCCCACCATTCTCGGCAGGAGCATCGGAAGGGCCTGGAGCTGCAGAAGAAGTAGATGACTCCACCGGGTACATCAGCTCGTACTCACGACCGCCAAAGACGAGGTTACGACCCGGTGTTGCACTCGATGAGGCTCCAGGGAGCACAGCTGAGACGCGACGGCGGCTGCTGCCTCGCACGGACATCCTGGCATTGCGGGAGACCCGACGGTAGGATCCGTAAGGGCGAGGAAGCTCCTCTGCCGGCTCAAGCTCATCGTGCTCCCCGTAGATCATCTCGGTGGTGAAGAAGCCATGGTTGACGAACGGTGCCATATGGCTCTCTAGCTCGGAAATACGACGGCGAGCGACCAGGAGCTCGTCCCGAAGGCGGCAGTACACATCAACAGCTACGACGTACCCAACCTGCCAAGCTTCCACTATATCCATCAGTGGATTCACCTGTGCATAGAGGTTTACCTGGCCGTCCGGCTCACGAGAGGGACAACTCGGAAACATCTGCGACAGCTCGGGAAGGTCGAAACGGAGTCGAAGGATTGCCACATACGCCCCATCTAGCAACGCTGCGAGAGGACTCGGAGCTGTGCCATAGTAGAGACGTGTCTGCTCTCCTGCAAGACGACCTCGAATGGTGACCTCTGCCACATAGAGAGAGGATGCTGGGCTAAGTCCAGCGCTTGAGATCATGTACTCTGGTGGCTCAGTGAACCCAACACGGCGCATCATCTCCCAAAGGGTGGCCTGAACAGAACCCTCTAGGATAGCACGCGTGTAGAAACGAGGTTCCCAGCGACCCGACATCTAAAAGCAAGAGAAGAACTAGTTAGCAAAACCTTAACGGAGACAAACCAAAAGAGAGGAAACCAAGCAACTACCACACAAAACAACTGCAAAAGCCACAGCCCGAAGCCTTAATCCTGTCCTTATACAACGAGTAACTAACTGTTGAATAGGTAAGACTTCCCCAAACTCTATCTTTAGGTTTTGAGTGAGAAAGGGAATAGAATGAATCCCATTTTCCTACTTCACTCCTGTCCCAGAAAACAAGGTTTGAAAATCAGCTAAGATGAAATTCACTTTGAAGATTCGAAATCAGAAAAAGAAGCTATAGAGGGGAAAAGGCTAGCATTCTACCATTTCACAATTAAGAATACTAAGTTAAAATAGCTCACCAGGGGAAAACTCATTCCTAAGTTCTATTATCTAGCGATCTAATTTATCCTTTCAGTTTTAGCATAGCTCTGATACCACCTCTTGTGGGGGCTCCAGAATCAGATTAGCGATGCAGGTCATTACTGTTGCATCGGTCAGAACATTAATGCAACCCGTAACGTCTCCTGACTGCTAAACCAACTCCGTACTCAGATTGGGGCCAATTAATCGGCAAAATTCATGAGGAGTGTACATGCCAACTGATTGATCCCAACTCGAGCTTCCCGCAACCGCGTGCATTGTACTGGTTCCCTGGATCAGTAGCCCAGTACCCACGCGTTTTCATACAAGACAGGTCTCAACTATGCAAGAGTAAATATATTACACATGAAAGGTAACATTATTACATTAGTTTAACTTTACAAGTCTCGGCTTACAGCCGGCACAAGTCCAAAAGAATCTTCCAACGCCAGCGGAAACTCCAAAAGAAAAACACGCAGTGTGCCTCCACCCTCGAACAATCGATGGAAGGAAACCAGCTAAACCCCCGAGATAAATCGGCGTCATCGACTGCGACTAAATGTGGAACATCTGCATCAATACCTGCTTCTTCTCCTTCTGACCAAAGTCCGTTAGAGCAAACGGTGAGTACACGTATGTACTCGCAAGACTTTAGTGTATGGAATGTATACATATAAAATGTAGGTTAAATCAATGAATAATAGGTTACTACACTAGTCTTTTGAGCACAAAGCAGATTTTGCTTGCAATATGATAACAGATTCACATTTGCATTTTTACAAAAGAAGCTGAACCTTTCGATACCGAAGTACCCGATTTGCGAGCACAAAGCACCCAATATGAGCACAAAGCAGATTTTGCTTGCAATATGATAACAGACTGTACACTGTACCCACATGACATGTTCTAGCAATCATGTCCTCCATGCCTCGTGATACCGAAGTACCCGATTTGCGAGACAGTGACGGAACCTTTCGAGAGATTGGAGTTCAAATCCTGCACCGGCCCGGTAACGTGCATTCCTAACTACAGCCACAAAGGCCACCAGTGGTTCCCATAGGCACCCACTAGCCCACGACCTCCCTTTAGTAGGCATTACCGTTGTATTGGGTAAACTTTCCTTCGATGCCTCGACAAGAAAGTCCCTAGAATGCACCGACACCACAAGTGCATCCAATCCTCTTTGCCCTCCAATAATGCAGGGTCAGATCCCTTTTCCCCGTACTAGGCTGAGGCCATCCCACACTAGCACATGTGGTTGCACGTATTACACCCAGTAAATAGCACCAAGTTCGGTCCTTAGGGTGACTCAGGCGAGATCTTCCAAACCCACTTGCTATGGCCACAGAGGATCGACACTAGCGGCCCCACCGAGCACACACTAGCCTTCAACCTCCCCATAGCAAAGGATCAACTGAGACTAAACCACTCCAAACCAGCCAACGGCCTGACGACCAATCCGAACCTGAAACCAGCCTACCAACCGAACCACTACCCGGCCAAATACCACCAACTCCGAACCACCAAACATCTCGCCCGGTATAAACTCTTCAAGTTTTCCCATTTTACTCACGCAACCATTCCCTTTTTTTTCAACAAAACCCCATATCCACTGATTCCAACCTGACACCATTCACCTATCCTAATAGTTCCAGGAGTTTATGAATAAGAACGTCATGATCTCCTGCAACCAATTCTCTTCTTTGAACTAAGCATATCGACTATTATTCTTTAATACCCTCTGACACTTACTAACGTGTCTAAATTATTCCTGAGTCTATCAAGGATTGCATATTCGAATTAAATTGAGATAATCCAACAATTTCTGGTTTAACTACTGCTTCCCACAAATTATCACTTTTAATAAACTTATGGGCATGCATAATAGTTTTGGCAATCAAAAATAAGAATTTGCAAATATGGGATTCAAAATGGTCAAGGAGGTGCTTGCCTGTTTGCTCTTCGGTGAAATCGGTCTGCGGGACGTAGTCAGGATCGTCAGCGACGTTCGTGTAACACCCTACAAATCTAAACTGTCGTACAAGAAAATTTCGACAGCATCTCTCCTAAAATTAGGACAAAACGGAAGCGACAACAAGATTCATAATAACCATTATAAACAGGAATAACATAAAAGCATCAATACTAGAGATAACAAGTCTAAATCAACCAGAAAACAAACATAAACGTAAAACAGCTCCAAAGAGGACATCAACAGGTCTATGATTAATAAAATTTCAGCAAGCTAATGAATTATTAAATGCACTAGTCCATGTGATTCGTGATGACCCGGAGGAGTTGATTGTGCTACTAAGCCCACCCTTCAAGCTTACGACTCGCGAGAACTACACGAAAACAACAAAATAACAAGGGGTGAGATTGGGTAATCTCAAAGCGGAACAACTTCTAACGAATAACACAGCCACAAAGTAAAACTAGCATACCAAATTCCTCATATACAATACCACATCAAAGAGTCCACATTCCTCATATACAATACCACAACAAAGAGTCCACATTCCTCATATCCAATACCACATTACGGAGTCCACACAACCTCAGTAAAATGCATATGATTGTGCACATGCTTATGCCATGATCCTCCTCACCGTGCCCTTTCTCGGGAACACACGGTGTTGTATGCGTCTGATCGCGCCTGTTGGCGTCGACAAACTTCCAATGCATGATTGTGCAGTTAATGCTTCATGCATGAATTCATTCATAATTTTCCACATTGAGTCCACATATTTGCATGCCATCATATAACATGGATAGAAAACAAATAACATTGAGATGAACTATTTAGACAATTCAACCAATAGGCAACATCATTCTTCTCTTTACTCATGGTTCAAAGCCAAAGCACATCATCACATTGCTAATCTAATTATTGCAATCTTCCCAGCAAATGATCAAACCATGTATGATTAATGTCATCGGAAATATAACGAAGGCAATGCAAACAACGATGTATAGCTCAACCATAACACTACTTCCACTTGCCTTTACCGACGTGAGGCAGCGGATCTAGTTGCGTCCAGAAGGGGCACCACCTGTACAAGCATATTTTCAGTATGCAATAACACCACAATTGATCACACAACTCAAACACGCAATTCCTACAACCCGTTCCCCTTTTCCAACACCGAAACCCCGATCTGTTCGGATCGAACAGCAGCAACCCCCATTCTCTTTTTCGTATCTTTTTTTCCACAGAACATAAAAATATGAAAAAATTACAGGAGCTAGATATTGACGAGATCTACAACTTTCCAGAAGATCATAAATTCTAATTCCTCTGTTAAATATGCCTAAACAGTCGTCCAACACAGTGGATGAAATCTGTTCCCAGATTCTGTTCGTCGGTTTGAAACAGCGATAACTCTCAGAAAACTTCCCCAAAAATTCTGAAAAAATTACAGAAGATAGATCTCGACGTTATCTACAACTTTCTAGTTATAGGTTTTTGCAGGAAAAATCTTCTATGCCACGTAAAACGCGAAACAATCCGCGCTGCACAATCTCCCCTTCCAAAAACAGCACCACGTGAACATCTACCCTTCTCCCCCATCAAGATCCATCCAAACCACTCACCACCAGATCTAATACACTCCTAATCCCTAGGTAGAACAGGGGTAAAAGATTGGGAATTTTACCTGGAGTTCTCCGTTGTGATCCCATGTCGAACACGCGCCGATCCCCGCCACGGACATCTGATCGAACTCCTCGCCTCCACGGATCCCCTTCTCGCTCTCTCTCCTTCGCGTTTTCGTGGTGGATCTTGAGCCACCATGCAAGGGAGGAAGAACAGGGGGTGGCGGCTGCTAGGGGGAATGGGGGAGGCGCCCTAGGGTTGGGGGGGTGGCCGGCCACATGGTGGGGGGGGCGCACCCAAGTGGGCCGGCCCACTAGGGGGGGTGGGGAGGTGGAGGTGGGAAAAGAATTCCCGGCCCAGGCCCAAGTTTTCCTCGGCCCACTGTTTCTAGCCCGAATACTCCAAATTTAATATTAATACGCCGCATAAACTTCAATTATTTAATTCCCCAAAAATTTCCCTCATTCCTCCCGAAACAAAACCAGGAAAAAGGAACCCTAGAATCGCTCTGACGCTCTAAGGCATCACATTCTCCCCTCCTTAAAAGGATTCGTCCCCGAATCTACTCCTCTTTGCTACGGAACCTTAAAAAAAAAAAGGCAAAATGGTAATCAACACTTTACCTTCAGCATCCTCAAAAAGTGTAGGATACTTCTTCCGCATCTGGTCCTCAAGTTCCCAAGTTGCATCCCGCTCAGACTAATTGGTCCACAAATCTTTCATTGGACACTAACACGAACTATTCCCCTAAAAAAAAGGACACCTATTAGGTGAATCTGGTATCGATCTGGAATCTCAACTCCCACTTCTCTCTTCAACCCGATCGCGAAACTCCGCATTCCAATCTCAACTCCTCTACCATAGTTCGTCGCGTTCGACGACAACCATGTGAGACACATCGATCTAGGTAAGTCTCTAAATCAACCCAAACACAAACTCCTCTCTCCTAATAGTGATTGATCTTTTACATATAGTACCAATATCAACCCTTACCAACGACAGAGATAGCCTACTTTACAACCAGTGGTCCGTAAATCCATGAAACAATAACAACCGAACACAATCACTACGGTTGACACAAACTCGCCGAACCCAGTGACAAAAGTTCCAAAAATTAATGTAATTACCTGCAACTTCCAAGTTGTCCACTACTAAAATAAGCAACCCCACCGAGGAACACATCAATGAAAACAATTCTCCAAAAAAGGTTTGAATTGAGTCATACACAACCTTCCTTTACTCTTCACTTTTAAACTACTTACGATCAGCGACCCACACTAGTTTTCCCTTGTAAGAAGGTTTCTCCTTCACATTCTTCCACCCAAGGACCAGGGCAAGGAGTACAATCCTTGAATATACTCAACCATAACATAAACATTCATTTTCTTACCCTCAAGCTTGAACGTAAAAGAAATCTTAATTCTCACTAACACAACGAACGACAATCACCACCTTTAAACCAAAGGGCTGAAATTCACATACACGGGAACTCAACTTGGAAGAGGAACTCCATAGAACCAAAACCACCAAAAAAAAATTTTCTTCGGGGAGAAGCTCTATTCAAAAGAGAAACACCGCGAAAGTCTTCTGCAAATGCATTTCACTTTTACCAAAACAAATCATCTCACTTTTATCCAAGGCCAAGCCATTCAGAAAAAAAAGAAACCAATCAAGGAATTAAATGCTTCCACACAACCACCATCTCTTTTTCCTAAAAAAAGGAACCAAACTCACTTCCCAACAGAAAAATTGTTTCAACCACGAATATCATTCATGTCACAACTAGAAGAATCGTCTCTTAAACAAAAACTGTCAAACACCTCACACCACAACACAACTCTAGCCCAAAATAGAAATACAAATATTTCCAGATCATGAAGTTCCAAATCTTACATTGGATTAGCTACTTCTTTTGATCAACAATGCAACCGATAACTCGACCTTGAAAACTACGGACACAGTCAAAGCATACATCCTTGAGCATAAATGTCGATTCATAACTTAAGCTAGTTTTCTTATCAAAGATGAATGAATGACGATATTTAATAGAATAACATTCCAAAATCTCCACAAATTACTTCAAGGTTAATCATTCTTTTATCCTTGTTTTAAGCCTCAAATTAACCCACATTTGGCGAGAATCATTCTAAGTTTAGGAAACTCTCAAACACAAAGACAAAGAATACTTTGACCGAAAGTATTCAACCCAAATATCAAACAAACAAACCAATCCATATGAATTTTTAAACATAAGTTCAGCATAACTCCCGCCATCTATAGCATTCCACTACCCTTACCATTTAGATTTCAATATTCCCTATTTACTCATTGAGAAGGCCCATCAGGATTTAACAACAACTACACAACAAATTCTTACTCTTATTACCTTTTCCACAATTATAAATAAAGTTCACAGTGCTTATCAAAAACACATCCAACCAACACTACCTCATCAAGATCCCCACGGAGCAGCCTAACCTATATCATCATATTCTAAATTTGAAAGGCAGTGCTTCAACAAGTCTTTCAGCATGATGAACCTATAAATTCCATACCTCATACGCGTCAACATCTCGACAATGGCGCCATCCAGTATACCACAGGCAACTGACTGGGCTCGCTTCCCTAAGTAGACGGATCCTCCTGGAGTTCCTCCTCCAAAGCTGGCGTAGTCTCCTCTTCAACTGATGTTGTGTTGAGGCAAGGGTGAGTACTTGGTACTCAGCAAGTCATGCACAGAATGCAAGCTAATATACTACATGCATGGCTTGGTACAAAGGAATAGCTCAAGGTATTTTTGCAGTAAACAGCATTTGAAAAGTAATATGAGTAGATTTGAAAGCAGTAGAAATAAGTAAAGCATAAATAACTTTTCAAGAAGTTTAATAAACATTTTCCCCATCCTAAACCACATTTCCATCATCTTCATTATTAAACCAACCCACCTTTCAAACCAAAGTTATTTTTGAGAAAATCTAACCCTTGACTGTAATTCCCGAGCGATGTCCAATACCGCGGACACGGCTATTCGAATAGATTCTAAACTCTGCAGAGGTTATGCACTTTACCCACAAGATACAGTCAAACACCACAAAGGCGAGTTCCCGTAACAAAGTCTTTCGGAAACCTCTAACAATACAAGTGGTCCTCCCCGGTTATTGCGCACTAACCCTTCCCTTCGCTAAGGCGAAGTCTAGGCCAATCAACCGTTAGATGGGTACCTGGCCTCAGCCCCGGTACGCTCCCCCGTACAACTTACACAAAGGGTGTAGTTGACCTCCTGAGGTCCCACAGGTACGTTATTAGCAACTTAGTCAACTAGGTCCGTCCCATTACAGACATGTGGTTGCACGTTAGACCCAGTTCAAAGGCTTGCAAGGTTAAGTCCTTAGGGTGACCAGGGCAAGACTACCCAAAGAACCAAAACAACACTCCCAATGCCACAACTGGCCCACCTGATTACTCTTTGCCACATGCCCCGGTCGAAAACTGTTTATCAAACCCCAGTTGATTACCATGCACCACGTGCCATCAACATCACATGATACTTTTCCAAAACAGGTTCAATATATCATTAAGTCAATATTAACATTTGATTGTCCAAAATCATGTCATGAGCACGTAGCAGGTCTAAGCAGTATACTACAACGGTCTAAAAACCCATGTTGGCAACCTAATAATGTCCAACTAGTAATCCACAACTAGGGTGACAAAGGGTCATGGCACATACTTAAGTAATCAAGGTGTCATACAGCAAATTGGTACTTATCTAACCCCCAGGTTTAAACAAAGTATCTTTCTAATTGAACTAGCATGCAATAGTTTAAATCAAAATAGATTTCGAAATAGGATCAACATGGTCAAAGCACAACTTGCCTTCAAAAAGTACTTGCTCTTGGTCTTGAGTTGGATCCTGAGTCAATACTTCTCCTTCGAATCCTTCTGGCACTTCAACGTCTACTCGTAAAGCGTGCAAATAGCAAATACGCAAATAATTAATAGGCAAAAAGTGTCCAAACATCCAAATAAAATCCACAAACAGAAAGAACATAATTTTATGGATTTTTAGAAACTGGAATCGTCAAATTTGGAGTTAAAACGCAAAAGTTATGATTATTTAAAGTTTAAATAATCAATTAAATAATTTTACAGAGAAAAACTTTAGTCCAAAAATTAAATAAAATTTATATTTAGGTAGATCTCAATTTTATACAAATTTAGAAATTTGAATCACTCAAATCGGAGTTGAAACGCAAAAGTTATAAGCGTTTGAAGTTTGAATCTAAATTTGAATCAATATTTCGAATTAATAAATCATTTTCTTTTTCGGAAATTAATTATTGCGTCAGCATGGACACGTGGCAGCCTTTGATTGGCCTGCTGACGTCAGCCGGTCCATGGACTTGGTCCACGCTCGGCTCGGGTCTACTGCGTGAACTCGGTCCACGACTTCTACGTGTCGACATGTGGGCCCACTCGGGTAGCGTCATCGGCGACGTCGTGAGGCTCGACCACGGTCTTCGGCAGGTGGGACCCACTGTGACGTCATGGGTGGCGTCAGCGCTTGGCTGGGTCAGCCGCTGACATGCGGGCCCCTCGACACGCTGGGCCCACGTGTCGGCGTCACACGCCAGCGTGGGCCAGCGGCCCGACGCGTCGGTCCAACTTCCCGACACGTGGCGCAATCTCGACCGTTGATTTGAGATTCAACGGCGCGATTAGATTCCGTGGTTAACACGTTGAATCTACTCGATGATCGTGGGCGTTCGATCTAGATCGGACGGTCCGTATCTAATCCTATAAAAATCACTACTACGGCGCGTGGCGATTGTGAACCGCTGATCTTGATCCAACGGTCCGGATCTAATCAGGTTTGGAACACGTGAACTCACCTCAACCACACGATCAAGATCGGACGGCGCTCGAGTTCGCGAGGGCGATGGCGACGCGGGCGAGCTGCAGCCACCGGAGACGGAGACGACGACGAGCCCGACGGCGCTCCGGGGTCGTTCCGGCGAAGTGGGTGGTCTCTTCGGATGCGTCTCGAAGCGGGGACTCCGGATCTGGGCTTCGTCTCGGTGGACGACGACGGACGTCGGAAAAGCGGCGTAAATCGGCGGTCACCTCCTCCAACTACGGCGAGCTCGCGACGGCAAACGACGGCGCTCAGGCGAGATGGCTCGGGAAGCGGGTGCGCAAGGATGAGGGCAACCTCGGGCGTGACCAGGGCTTTAAATAGCCTCGGCGTTCGTGCGAGACGGAAACCTAATTCTACACGGGCGGCGGGCGCGGCGGCGAGTCCGGCCGGACTCGGCGGAGACGACGACGCCTTACGGCCCACGTGGCACGATCAGCGCCACGATCGCGTGGCGCGATCGGATCGGGCCGGATTCGGCCAGAAGCGTGCAGGCGGATCTCGGCCGTTGGATCTTGATCCAACGGTTGGGATCGATTAGGTTTTGAGCTGGTTTGATCGAGTCACGTGGCTCGGTCGGACTCGAGTCCGACTTCGGGTTCCGACTTCGGTCGGATGAACAAGATTTCGACCGAGTTGAATTTCCAGCGATTTAATATTTAAAATAATTCCCGATAATTCATTTAATTCATTAAAAATAGCAAAAGACTCGTAAAATTCGAAAAATTCTGGAAAATACTTTGGATCATTTTGGACTCAAATAAAATATTTCCAACAAAATTTTATTTGCAAAATTAAATTCTTTAATTATTTCAAAATGGAATAAATTCAAATAAATTCCAAATAAATCCAAATAAATTCAGAAAATTCCAAAATTCTCCAAAGTGCCGGATCACACATGAATTTAAGAAAAGCAAATTTTTGGGGTGTTACAAACCTCCCCTTAATAGAATCTCGTCCACAGAGATTCGTGGCTTACTAAAGGAATAGGTTTGGAAACTCTTTCTTCAAATCCTCTTGGCTCCCAAGTCGCTCTCTGCATGGTTGCTCCACTCGAATCCTACTGAAGCGGGTTGACTTATTTACGGTTTCTCGATCCATTGTGTCTAGAATCCTCCCGGGATGCTCCTTATAATTCAAATCCTCTTGCAACTCAATTGACTCTAGCGGTGTCTGGTCCTCAGGAACTCGGAGACACTTCGTCAACTGGGACACATGGAATACATCATGCACTCCTGCCAACGACTGCGGCAACTCCGGTGGTAAGCAACTTCGCCTTTGCGACTCAAAATCTTAAATGGTCCAACATAGCAGGTGCGAAGTTTCCCTTTGGCATGGAACCTCTTAACTCCCCGAGAGGCGTAACTCTGAGGTAAACAAAGTCTTACGGTTCAAAACTCAAGTCCCGCGACGATTATCGGCATAACTCTTCGCCGAGATTGGGCTATCTTCAACCTTTCCCTAATCATGGCGACCGTTTCTTCACCTCTTGAAGAATATCAGGCCCAAAGACACGCGGCCGCCGGTCTCATTGCAATTCAATGGCGTCAGGCATGGTCGCCCATACAATGCCTCAAAAGGTGACATCGGTAAACTAGCTCGATAACTATTGTTGTAATCGAACTCGAGATACGGCAAACTCTTATCCCAATAGGTAGCATAAGCCAATGCACAAGCTCTCAACATATCCTCCGAATCTGGTTGACTCTTTCGTCCTGCATCCATCCGTACTGTGGATGATAAGGTATCTTGAAGTTCAAACGGGTTCCCATGGCTTCATGCAACTTATTCCGTAACCTTGAGGTAAATTGGGTACCTCTCGTCTGATACAATCCTCTTTGGCACTCCGTGCAAACAGACAATCCTGATCATGTACAATTCTGCTAATTTATCTCCCGAGTAAGTGGTCTTCACGGGGATAAAATGGGCTACTTTAGTCAAGCGATCCACTATAACCCATATGGAGTCATAACCTCCTTGAGTCTTCGGCAAACCGGTAATGAAATCCATTCCGATTTCCTCCCACTTCCACTCAGGTATTTTCAGCGGCTGTAGCAATCCTGTTGGTCTCTGATGCATTGCCTTGACTCTCTGGCATACGTCGCACAATGCAACATGCTCGGCAACTTCACGTTTCATACTCGGCCACCAGAATCTCTCCTTCAGATCCTGATACATCTTGGCGCTTCCAGGATGAATTGAGTACTTTGAGTCATGGGCTTCTTCCAGAATCAGTTGCTTTAACTCCTTCTTGTTAGGCACACAAATGCGATCCTTCATCCACAACGTGCCTTGCTCATCCAACTTGAAGTCCTCTGCCTTGCCTTCCTCCTTGATGGACTTAATCCTGCGGATCTTGTCATCATCCTTCTGTCCTTCTCGGATCTGATCCTCTAGGGTAGGCTTTACTTCTAATGCGCCAAGAATCCGCTAGGTACTACCTCAATCTTCGATTTTACGAAAATCCTCACATAACTCATCCCGACTTGTGGCTAGCAACGTACTCACGGTATGGCTTTTTCCGACTCAGGGCATCGGCTACTACGTTGGCCTTCCCGGATGGTAATGGATTCCAACATTATAGTCCTTGATCAACTCTAACCATCTCCTCTCGCCTCATATTCAGATCCGATCGGGTGAATATGTACTTAAGGCTCTTATGATCCGTGATATACTTCACATCTGCTTTCCAATCAGATAGTGACGCCATATCTTCAAAGCATGCACTACGGCTAACTCTAGGTCATGTGTCGGATAATTTTCCTCATGCGGCCTCAATCGCCTTGATGCATAAGCGGCGACCTTTCCGTTCTGCATCAGACACATCCAAGTCCTTGGCGCGATGCGTCACAATAAATATCGAAGCTTTGAGCAACATCCTAGAACTAACACCGGTCTTGATGTCAATCGCTTCTTCAGCTCTGAAATCCTTTCTCACATTCTCAAGCGTCCATGCAAACTTCTTTTCCTTCTTCAGATTGTGTAAGAGGTTTCGCAATTGTCGAAAAGCCTTCGATGAAACGGCGGTAGTATCCACGCCATTCCGAGGAAACTCTGAATGCTGGTCACAGTCTTGGTGCTCCCAATGTAACACAGCTTCTACTTTGCTTGGATCTACTGGCGACTCTTCATGCGGTCATTACATGTCCAAGAAACTCCACCTTGTCCTTCCAAAAATCACACTTGCTGAACTTGGCGAAAGTTCTTTGTTCCCTCGACTTTTCCAAAACTCGCCTTAAGTGTTCGGCATGTTCATCCTCTGTCTTGGAGTAGATCAGGATATCGTCTATGAACACGACGACAAACTTGTCCAAATATTCCATGAACACCTTATTCATCATATTCATGAAATAAGCTGGCGCGTTAAATCGATCAAAGGACATAATCAGAACTCGTAATGTCCATATCTTGACGAATGCAGTCTTGAATATCTTACGATCGGATCTTCAATCGATGGTATCCCGACCTCGAGTCAATTTTGGAGAAAACTCCGGCTCCTCTCAACTGATCAAACAAATCATCAATCACCGGTAGCGGATACTTATTCTTCACTGTGACTTCGTTGAGTGCACGGTAGTCAATGCACATCCTGAAACTTCCGTCCTTCTTCTTGACAAACAAAAGCGGTGCTCCCCACGGCGACGAACTCGGTCTCGATAAATCCTTTCTCCATTAACTCTTCTAGCTGTTTCTTCATTTCTACCAACTCCTCGGTGGACATCCGATAGGGTCTCTTTGCTATCGGTCTTTGTGCAGTACAAGCTCTATCACAAACTCTATGTCCTCGTCTGGCGGCATACCAGGTAGATCTTCGGGGAAAAACATCTGAGTACTCATTCACTCTTGAGACATCCTCTATGCTGATTGCCTTGGTACGTTAACCATCAACTGTCCATCTCTAATCGCAGTGGCTTGAAATTCCACTTTCTTCCCACACGGGCTCTCAATTGAGATGGTCCTTCGTCCACAATCCAATACGGCCTTGTGCTTGGATAACCAATCCATTCCCAATATGACGTCTAAGGTCTGGGTCTCCAAAATTATAAGGTTTGCTAGGAACTCTATTCCATCTATTAGTATTCTCACCCCGGAACATCCTACTTTCTTTCGGAGTTCTAACCAGGGTTTGAACTAAAAGCATGCACTTAAGTCTTGCAATCCTCAAATCATTTCTAGTAGCAAAGCCTTGCGAAACAAACGAATGCGAAGCTCGAGTCAAACAAAATCAAGCTGACTGCAGTCTTGAGTTAACAAGTAACTTACCCAGTACGACGTCCGTAGCATTCTGCAGTGCATCTGCGGTGACATGGTTGACTCGGCCTCTCACCACGGTCTGGGGTGTGGCTCCTGGTGCTGGCGTCCTAGCTGGGGCGGTTCCTAGGTTGAAGCGAACTGGGGTCACTCCTGCTGTCTTCTTTGGACAACTGTTGGCAAAGTGTCCTGGCTCGTTGCAGTTGTAGCAGCGTCTCACTGTTCCTGTTGTTGCACAGAGTAAGCGTTTCTAGCGGGGCTGGGTCAGTAGTTCTGATTGATGTGTCTTGGTGCTTTGAGGATGGTGTCCTTGTTGCATTACGTGGTTGGAATCAAGAATTGATTTGGTGCAACTCTCAGCGCTGCTGCGTTCCTGGCGTGATCCTTCTTTGTTGCATCCTGCGCTTCTGTTCTCATCCAGTTCCTTGCGCTTGTCCTCCAGAATAAGTGCCTTAGTCACCAACTCGGCGAAATCTGGAACGGTGTGGGTGAGCAATCCTACTGGCAATCCTGAGTTAAGGCCCTTCATAAAAGCGAGGTATGCTGGATTTATCTGTCGCTACATCCTCAGTGCGTAGCGTGCTAGCTGTGTGAACTTGTTCAGTAGTCGACCACCGCCGATTACCTTGCTTGATGCTCTGAACTCCTCCTTCTTAAGGTCCATGATTCCTTCAGGCACGTGATACTGTCGGAATGCAGCTGTGAACTCTTCCCAAGTGATATCTTGAGGGTTCTCTTGCGTGGCACAGAAGTTCTCCCACCATTCGGCGGCCGTTCCTTCCAGCTGATGAGAAGCGTAGAGTACCTTCTCATTTCCTATGCATTGAGCTATGTGTAGCTTCCTCTCGATTGATCTTAACCAATCATCGGCCTCCAATGGATTGGCATTCCCAGAGAAAGTGGGTGGGTGAGTTCTCATGAACTCTGACAGTCTTGTATTCTGGCGTGGTCCCTGATTAACTTGATTAGCAGTGGCCTGAGCGGTGACGTGTTGCATTTGTTGCATCATAGCATGCATCAACTGAGTCTGAGCAGCAAGAAATGCTCCAAAATTCTGCATATCAACTGGCGGTGCTGGTGCTCCATCATTGGGGTTTTCTACTGGGCGGGAACCACTTCCATTGTTTCCAAAGTTTCCGCGGGTGTTCACCATCTGTCGATTTGCTCTAAGTCTTAGAGATGAGGGGGAATCAAGAATAGACAAGTAATATGGAACTTATGCGGGGCGAAAGGTGTAACCTTAAGGTCCAACTTTATTAACTAATCAATAGTAACTTGGTATGGTTGCTTACAATGCCTAAGGGCCTTGCAACACATACTGCACACTCAGCAAACAAAGCAAATCCAAATCGAACTAACTCTGGAGTCTAACGCCTAAAGGGTGACTCTTTATTATATGACGTGACTCGGCGAAGGAGTCTCACTATAGAACCTATGCTCACTCATCGAGAAAACCTCCACGGCCTGGGTACGGGTGCTGTGGCATAGGCGCGAAACGATCGCCATGTCCAGCAACTGTGTCCTCTATGGTAGTCGAAGAAGCAGTGTCCTCATCGAGATCTGACTCCTCTGGATCTGGCTCGTGTAGCTCGAAATCTTGGCTCTGAGTGCAGCCCGCATAAGGTCATCTCCAACTCGTCAATCCTTCGTAGAAGGTGTGCCACATACTCTTGAGCTTCCCGCCATCTGTTCTTCTCTGTCGTGATTTCCTTGCGGGCCTTCTGTAGCTCCTTGCTTGTATTATCTAGTACATCCTCCTGGGCGACGACAAATCGTGCCAAGCGTATGTAACCGTGGCATCCTCATCCTGAATCGCTTTTGGGTCAAGAAGGTTATCGCTGCGTGGATGATAACGGAACACCGTGCTCTCAATTCTCTGGCGTGAATACGGGTAATGTGTCGCATTGCTCGTCGTGATACTTCTTGGATACCCATCTGCATTGTAGATCTCCTGGCCGTGCGATGTATCGGGCGATTGCACAGGCCCTTTTTCCTAGCGGTACCTCAATCCTCACGTCACAAGCCTTGATCAATCCCGCTTGTCCGATCACTTCTACTTGGTATTGGGGCTTCTCAAAATCTCCGAGAGTGCAGAGCATATGCCAAAGTTCCGCGACGTGACCAACTCCCGAGATCAACGTGGTTGAACTCTTCCTCCATCTGTCACAAGAGTGCTTTACGTAAGAACTCGGAATTTTTAAATTGTGACAAGGTAAGGGAAAATTTCAGCAAGAGACAAGAAAAGAGAGAAGGGGATAAGTCGAGATGTCATTTCTTGTCTTCACAAATTTTTAGCTTTTAGAAAATAGGTTTTATCCTCACTACGACCATTCTAGCTAGGGTTGAGCCTGCAGTCAAGTATGGCTCTGATACCACCTCTGTCGGGACCCCGAATTTGCAAATCCGGACCCTCTGTGTATTCAGCACTAGTCCAGGAACGCGCTAGTGCACACAGTCTTAACATCGGTAAATATCACAATCATACCACTCGATACCAATAAAGTACTTTATTTAAATAACCAAACTGGTTACTCGACCTTATGGTCAAGTTACAAATGTATGCCTCGCAAGGCGAAACTTATTCAGAGAAAAATAATAGCAGCGGAAAA
Source organism: Rhipidocladum racemiflorum (assembly GCA_036346355.1). NCBI lineage: Eukaryota > Viridiplantae > Streptophyta > Magnoliopsida > Poales > Poaceae > Rhipidocladum > Rhipidocladum racemiflorum. The sequence continues at coordinate 33,754,392 of CM070589.1, read as the reverse complement.
TCAAATAACTTCGTGGCGCCATCCAGTATACCACAGGCAACTGACTGGGCTCGCTTCCCTAAGTAGACGGATCCTCCTGGAGTTCCTCCTCCAAAGCTGGCGTAGTCTCCTCTTCAACTGATGTTGTGTTGAGGCAAGGGTGAGTACTTGGTACTCAGCAAGTCATGCACAGAATGCAAGCTAATATACTACATGCATGGCTTGGTACAAAGGAATAGCTCAAGGTATTTTTGCAGAAACATTTGAAAAGTAATATGAGTAGATTTGAAAGCAGTAGAAATAAGTAAAGCATAAATAACTTTTCAAGAAGTTTAATAAACATTTTCCCCATCCTAAACCACATTTCCATCATCTTCATTATTAAACCAACCCACCTTTCAAACCAAAGTTATTTTTGAGAAAATCTAACCCTTGATTTGTAATTCCCGGCGATGTCAATACCGCGGACACGGCTATTCGAATAGATTCTAAACTCTGCAGAGGTTATGCACTTTACCCACAAGATACAGTCAAACACCACAAAGGCGAGTTCCCGTAACAAAGTCTTTCGGAAACCTCTAACAATACAAGTGGTCCTCCCCGGTTATTGCGCACTAACCCTTCCCTTCGCTAAGGCGAAGTCTAGGCCAATCAACCGTTAGATGGGTACTGGCCTCGGCCAGTGCAGCTCCCCGCACAACTTACACAAAGGGTGTAGTTGACCTCCTGAGGTCCCACAGTGCGTTATTAGCAACTTAGTCAACTAGGTCCGTCCCATTACAGACATGTGGTTGCACGTTAGACCCAGTTCAAAGGCTTGCAAGGTTAAGTCCTTAGGGTGACCAGGGCAAGACTACCCGAAGAACCAAAACAACACTCCCAATGCCACAACTGGCCCACCTGATTACTCTTTGCCACATGCCCCGGTCGAAAACTGTTTATCAAACCCCAGTTGATTACCATGCACCACGTGCCATCAACATCACATGATACTTTTCCAAAACAGGTTCAATATATCATTAAGTCAATATTAACATTTGATTGTCCAAAATCATGTCATGAGCACGTAGCAGGTCTAAGCAGTATACTACAACGGTCTAAAAACCCATGTTGGCAACCTAATAATGTCCAACTAGTAATCCACAACTAGGGTGACAAAGGGTCATGGCACATACTTAAGTAATCAAGGTGTCATACAGCAAATTGGTACTTATCTAACCCCCAGGTTTAAACAAAGTATCTTTCTAATTGAACTAGCATGCAATAGTTTAAATCAAAATAGATTTCGAAATAGGATCAACATGGTCAAAGCACAACTTGCCTTCAAAAAGTACTTGCTCTTGGTCTTGAGTTGGATCCTGAGTCAATACTTCTCCTTCGAATCCTTCGGCACTTCAACGTCTACTCGTAAAGCGTGCAAATAGCAAATACGCAAATAAACAATAGGCAAAAAGTGTCCAAACATCCAAATAAAATCCACAAACAGAAAGAACATAATTTTATGGATTTTTAGAAACTGGAATCGTCAAATTTGGAGTTAAAACGCAAAAGTTATGATTATTTAAAGTTTAAATAATCAATTAAATAATTTTACAGAGAAAAACTTTAGTCCAAAAATTAAATAAAATTTATATTTAGGTAGATCTCAATTTTATACAAATTTAGAAATTTGAATCACTCAAATCGGAGTTGAAGCATAAAAGTTATAAGCGTTTGAAGTTTGAATCTAAATTTGAATCAATATTTCGAATTAATAAATCATTTTCTTTTCGGAAATTAATTATTGCGTCGGCATGGACACGTGGCAGCCTTTGATTGGCCTGCTGACGTCACCGGTCCATGGACTTGGTCCACGCTCGGCTCGGGTCTCGTGAACTTCGGTCCACGACTCTACGTGTCGGCGACATGTGGGCCCACTCGGGTGGCGTCATCGGCCCGGCGTCGGCGAGGCTCGGCCGCAGTCTTGACGGCAGTGGGACCTTTGTGACGTCATGGGTGGCGTCGGCGCTTAGCTGGGTTGGCGGCGACATGCGGGCCTCGACCGCAGCGGGCCCGCGTGTCGGCGTCCTGCACTGCCAGCGGCGTGGGCCGGCCCGACGCGTCGGTCCAACTTCCCGACACGTGGCGCAATCTCGACCGTTGATTTGAGATTCAACGGCCGCGATTAGATTCCAGGGTTAACACGTTGAATCTACTCGATGATCGTGGGCCGTTCGATCTAGATCGGACGGTCCAGATCTAATCCTATAAAAATCACTACTACGGCACGTGGCGATTGTGAACCATTGGATCTTGATCCACGGTCCAGATCTAATCAGGTTTGGAACACGTGAACTCACCTCAACCGCACGATCAAGATCGGACGGCGCTCAGAGTTCGCGAGGGCGATGGCGCGGCAGCGAGCTGCAGCCACCGGAGACGGAGGCGGCAGCGAGCCCGACGGCGCTCCGGGGTCGTTCCGGCGAAGTGGGTGGTCTCTTGGATCGTCTCGGCGGGGACTTGGATCTGGGCTTCTTCGGTGGAAGGCAGCGGACGTCGGCGGAAAGCAGCGTAAATCGCGGCGGTCACCTCCTCCAACTACGAGCTCGCGCGCGGCAAACGACGGCGCTCGAGGTGAGATGGCTCGGGAAAGCGGAGTGCGCAAGGATGAGGGCAACCTCGGCGTGACCAGGGCTTTAAATAGCCTCGGCGTTCGTGCGAGGCGGAAACCTAATTCTACACGGCGGCGGGCGCGGCGGCGAGTCCGGCTTTCGGACTCGGCGGAGACGACGACGCACGGCCGTCCGCGTGGCACGATCAACGGCCACGATCGGCGTGGCGCGATCGGATCCGGCCGGATTCGGCCAGAAGCGATGCAGGCGGATCTCAGCCGTTGGATCTTGATCCAACGGTTGGGATCGATTAGGGTTTTGAGCTGGTTTGATCGAGTCAACTGGCTCGGGTCGGACTCGAGTCCGACTCGGAGTTCGACTTCGATCGGATGAACGATACTCGACCGAGTTGAATTTCCAGCGATTTAATATTTAAAATAATTCCCAGTAATTCATTTAATTCATTAAAAATAGCAAAAGACTCAGAAAAATTCCAGAAAAATTCTGGAAAATACTTTGGATCATTTTGGACTCAAATAAAATATTTCCAACAAAATTTTATTTGCAAAATTAAATTCTTTAATTATTTCAAAATGGAATAAATTCAAATAAATTCCAAATAAATCCAAATAAATTCCAGAAAATTCCAAAAATTCTCCAAAGTGCCAGATCACACATGAATTTAAGAAAAGCAAAATTTTGGGGTGTTACAATCATCATATTCTAAATTTGAAAGGCAGTGCTTTAACAAGTCTTTCAGCATGATGAACCTATAAATTCCATACCACATACGCGTCAACATCTCGACAATGGAAATTTATTCACCTAAAAGATGACTCAACAAGTAAATATTATCTCAACAAGGCACCAATCGTAAATAGAAGTTTAAAACATACATTTATTAAGGACAAAATCACGCGTCATGCTAACTATCCCTGGTTCACTCCATCACAACATGTTACAATTTCCACCATTTTAACAAAGGTTTTCAACAATTAATCTAATCAGTTACCACCACTACTAAGTCATCAATATCAATAATTGGCATAATTGTAAAACAACAACATTGCTTTTAGTTACCCTATCCATAGGCTATGACAAACTGTCACTACACAACATACTCCAACTATGTAAAATAGATTGAATAATTTAAGCCATCCAAAGCTCTTATAACAACAACGCTAAATTAAATTTAAATTTTTTTTTTAGCTACCCTATACACGGGTTATAGAAAAATTGCCACTCCAAGACATACTCCAGTCTTTTTTTTTAAAGTGAACTGAATAGGTGAAATCATCACAAAGCTCTTACGGCAATGGCAAAAACTTATGTCTTCCCAATTGATATCGATACTAGCATTATTGGAACGTAACTGCATACTTCCGAATCTACTAATAGTTTGCAACGTCATAAATATCGACTCTAATCAATTTCCAAGTTAAAGTCACTAGCCAACACGATTAAATTAGAACATCTTTAAACAACCAAAGATGGTTTCTTTAACAATATCGGTAGTCCACAATTACAATTAAATTGTTCTACCGAGCCTTATATTAAAATGTCTCTAAATAACCCACTAATTTTCTATTACCTTCACAAGTGTTTACATCATCGTAATGTTCTAACTACGCATCAAGATTTAAAGCTTTAAACATTGTCCATGGTCAAGGGCACATTAAAATAATGCAATAAATCCTAAGCATGCACATTAACACATTCAATCATTATCGCTATAGAGCAATCTACAATACTAGAAGTATATTTAATCTCAAGCTAAAGATAACAATTACATTTTAATTGATTCAACTGACAAATTAACTTAGAAGTACATCATTCCATAAACCACATTGTTACATACTACGTAACACAGACATAAAATTTCTAAACACCGTCATGGGTCACCTACCCTTGACAAACAGGAGGCAATCCCAAACAATAAAAAAAAACAAACACAGTTCTAGATCAAGAACAAACACCGATAAAAATTTCTTCTTTTCAGGCAAGGGAGAAAAGCAAAATCCAAACATAAATGCAAGAGAGCTCGACCCTCAAATGTCCAATCATAGTAGCCAAAACTCTTCAAGAAATCCAAAACCTACACTTTCCACAAAGGAAGACGGATGCAAAAGGGAAGACCAAATGTCCAACTAAAATTTTCCGATAAAGATTCAAACTTAGCTCCATCCAGCTTGATCTGCAACAGGAGAAACTCCAACCCCCTTCTTTTTAAAAAAAAATCGGGGAAACAACAACCACAGAAATTTCCTCCCAACGACAGTCCATCACAATAAATCAAGTACCAAAGCAAAATTGTGACAAAAAGACGCGCAACGTAGAACTCTTCTTCTGTGTCTTCACTCAAAGGAGACAAAACCACAAACCGCCAAAAGGACAAATCAGCGAGTGCTCAAAACTAAGCATTTTCCTCGGTTTCGAACCAACCACATACCCAGAAAACCAACCAAAACCGACCGTCAGCACGGTAAAGAACATCCGAAGGAATCCATCACCAACCTCTTCTATTTGACTCCAGTCACTACCCGATCTACGACAGACACGGATAAGTACTCTTTCCCTACAGGGGTATAATAGTTCTTCGGTGGTGACTCTACCCGGCCACACCTACAAACCACAGCCGCTCTACAAACAAAAGGTGACCGAAACCCTTCGACTACCACAACCACACTTTATCACAAATGAAGCAACTCAATCAAATCTATCATAAATATAGCATTATACATCATCAAAAGTAGCATTCAACAACAAAGCTTAAATTCAACCTTTAAGCATAAGGCAACGATACCCATACCCTTTCCTAATGTGCATCCATGTGTGTCAAATTTTAAATTAGTGATTCCACTTACACAAGTTTTAATGTTGCTATCCTATGACAAAATTTTAGTTAAAACCTAGGCCATGTTTCTAAGTTATTCCACATCACATTTTAGTTGTATCCTATAGTATGACACTAAAAATAGAAATTCCAAGGACCTACACCCGCTCGATACCAAGCTGTAACACCCTACAAATCTAAACTGTCGTACAAGAAAATTTCGACATCTCTCCTAAAATTAGGACAAAGCGGAAGCGACAACAAGATTCATAATAACCATTATAAACAGGAATAACATAAAAGCATCAATACTAGAGATAACAAGTCTAAATCAACCGGAAAACAAACATAATCGTAAAACAGCTCCAAAGAGGACATCAACAGGTCTATGATTAATAATATTTCAGCAAGCTATTGAATTATTAAATGCACTAGTCCATGTGATTCGTGATGAGCCCGGAGGGTTGAATGTGCTACTAAGCCCACCCTTCAAGCTTACGACTCATGAGAACTACACGAAAACAACAAAATAACAAGGGGTGAGATTGGGTAATCTCAAAGAAGTTTTAACAACTTCTAACAAATAACACAGCCACAAGAAACTAGCATACCAAATTCCTCATATACAATACCACATCAAAGAGTCCACATTCCTCATATACAATACCACAACAAAGAGTCCACATTCCTCATATCCAATACCACATTACGGAGTCCACACAACCTCGGTAAAATGCATATGATTGTGCACATGCTTATGCCATGATCCTCCTCACCGTGCCCTTTCTCGGAACACACGGTGTTGTACCTGCATCTTGATCGCGCCTTGTTGGCGTCGACAAACTTCCAATGCATGATTGTGCAGTTAATGCTTCATGCATGAATTCATTCATAATTTTCCACATTGAGTCCACATATTTGCATGCCATCATATAACATGGATAGAAAACAAATAACATTGAGATGAACTATTTAGACAATTCAACCAATAGGCAACATCATTCTTCTCTTTACTCATGGTTCAAAGCCAAAGCACATCATCACATTGCTAATCTAATTATTGCAATCTTCCCAGCAAATGATCAAACCATGTATGATTAATGTCATCGGGAAATATATAGAAGGCAATGCAAACAACGATGTATAGCTCAACCATAACACTACTTCCACTTGCCTTTACCGACGTAGACGACGGATCTAGTTGCGTCCAGAAGGGGCACCACCTGTACAAGCATATTTTCAGTATGCAATAACACCACAATTGATCACACAACTCAAACACGCAATTCCTACAACCCGTTCCCCTTTTCCAACACCGAAACCCCGATCTGTTCGGATCGAACAGCAGCAACCCCCATTCTCTTTTTCGTATCTTTTTTTCCACAGAACATAAAAATATGAAAAAATTACAGGAGCTAGATATTGACGAGATATACAACTTTCCAGAAGATCATAAATTCTAATTCCTCTGTTAAATATGCCTAAACAGTCGTCCAACACAGTGGATGAAATCTGTTCCCAGATTCTGTTCGTCGGTTTGCAACAGCGATAACTCTCAGAAAACTTCCCCAAAAATTCTGAAAAAATTACAGAAGCTATATCTCGACGTTATCTACAACTTTCTAGTTATAGGTGTTTGCAGGAAAAATCTTTTATGCCACGTAAAACGCGAAACAATCCGCGCTGCACAATCTCCCCTTCCAAAAACAGCACCACGTGAACATCTACCCTTCTCCCCCATCAAGATCCATCCAAACCACTCACCACCAGATCTAATACACTCCTAATCCCTAGGTAGAACAGGGGTAAAAGATTGGGAATTTTACCTTGAGTTCTCCCTTGAGATCCCATGAAGAACACGCGACGATCCCCGAAACGGAAATCTGATCGAACTCCTCGCCTCCACGGATCCCCTTCTCGCTCTCTCTCCTTCGCGTTTTCGTGGTGGATCTTGAGCCACCATGCAAGGGAGGAAGAACAGGGGGTGGCGGCTGCTAGGGGGAATGGGGGAGGCGCCCTAGGGTTGGGGGGTGGCCGGCCACATGGTGGGGGGGGGGCGCACCCAAGTGGGCCGCCCACTAGGGGTGGGCAGGTGGAGGTGGGAAAAGAATTCCCGGCCCAGGCCCAAGTTTTCCTCGGCCCACTGTTTCTAGCCCGAATACTCCAAATTTAATATTAATACGCCGCATAAACTTCAATTATTTAATTCCCCAAAAAATTTCCCTCATTCCTCCCGAAACAAAACCAGGAAAAGGAACCCTAGAATCGCTCTGACGCTCTAAGGCATCACATTCTCCTCCTTAAAAGGATTAGTCCCGAATCTACTCCTCTTTGCTACGGAACCTTAAAAAAGGAAAGCAAAATGGTAATCAACACTTTACCTTCAGCATCCTCAAAAAGTGTAGGATACTTCTTCCGCATCTGGTCCTCAAGTTCCCAAGTTGCATCCCGCTCAGACTAATTGGTCCACAAATCTTTCATTGGACACTAACACGAACTATTCCCCTAAAAAAAAGGACACCTATTAGGTGAATCTGGTATCGATCTGGAATCTCAACTCCCACTTCTCTCTTCAACCCGATCGCGAAACTCCGCATTCCAATCTCAACTCCTCTACCATAGTTCGTCGCATTCTGGACGACGCGAACCATGTGAGACACAACGCTCTAGGTAAGTCTCTAAATCAACCCAAACACAAACTCCTATCTCCTACAAGTGATTGATCTTTTACAGAAAGAACCAATATCCACCCTTACCAACGACAGAGATAGCCTACTTTACAACCAGGGTCCGTAAATCCGCAGAAACAATAACAACCGAACACAATCACTACGGTTGACACAAACTCGCTCGAACCCAGTGACAAAAGTTCCAAAAAATTAATGTAATTACCTGCAACTTCCAAGTTGTCCACTACTAAAATAAGCAACCCCACCGAGGAACACATCAATGAAAACAATTCTCCAAAAAAGGTTTGAATTGAGTCATACACAACCTTCCTTTACTCTTCACTTTTAAACTACTTACGATCAGCGACCCACACTAGTTTTCCCTTGTAAGAAGGTTTCGCCTTCACATTCTTCCACCCAAGGACCAGGGCAAGGAGTACAATCCTTGAATATACTCAACCATAACATAAACATTCATTTTCTTACCCTCAAGCTTGAACGTAAAAGAAATCTTAATTCTCACTAACACAACGAACGACAATCACCACCTTTAAACCAAAGGGCTGAAATTCACATACACGGGAACTCAACTTGGAAGAGGAACTCCATAGAACCAAAACCACCAAAAAAAAATTTTCTTCTGAGAAGCTCTATTCAAAAGAGAAACACCGCGAAAGTCTTCTGCAAATGCATTTCACTTTTACCAAAACAAATCATCTCACTTTTATCCAAGGCCAAGCCATTCAGAAAAAAAAGAAACCAATCAAGGAATTAAATGCTTCCACACAACCACCATCTCTTTTTCCTAAAAAAAGGAACCAAACTCACTTCCCAACAGAAAAATTGTTTCAACCACGAATATCATTCATGTCACAACTAGAAGAATCGTCTCTTAAACAAAAACTGTCAAACACCTCACACCACAACACAACTCTAGCCCAAAATAGAAATACAAATATTTCCAGATCATGAAGTTCCAAATCTTACATTGGATTAGCTACTTCTTTTGATCAACAATGCAACCGATAACTCGACCTTGAAAACTACGGACACAATCAAAGCATACATCCTTGAGCATAAATGTCGCATTCATAACTTAAGCTAGTTTTCTTATCAAAGATGAATGAATGACGATATTTAATAGAATAACATTCCAAAATCTCCACAAATTACTTCAAGGTTAATCATTCTTTTATCCTTGTTTTAAGCCTCAAATTAACCCACATTTGGCGTAATCATTCTAAGTTTAGGGAAACTCAAACACAAAGACAAAGAATACTTTGACCGAAAGTATTCAACCCAACTCTCAAACAAACAAACCAATCCATATGAATTTTTAAACATAAGTTCAGCATAACTCCCGCCATCTATAGCATTCCACTACCCTTACCATTTAGATTTCAATATTCCCTATTTACTCATTGAGAAGGCCCATCGATTTAACAACAACTACACAACAAATTCTTACTCTTATTACCTTTTCCACAATTATAAATAAAGTTCACAAGTGCTTATCAAAATCACATCCAACGAACACTACGTCATCAAGATCCCCACTGAGCAGCCTAACCTATATCATCATATTCTAAATTTGAAAGGCAGTGCTTCAACAAGTCTTTCAGCATGATGAACCTATAAATTCCATACCACATACGCGTCAACATCTCGACAATGGAAATTTATTCACCTAAAAGATGACTCAACAAGTAAATATTATCTCAACAAGGCACCAATCGTAAATAGAAGTTTAAAACATACATTTATTAAGGACAAAATCACGCTTCATGCTAACTATCCCTGGTTCACTCCATCACAACATGTTACAATTTCCACCATTTTAACAAAGGTTTTCAACAATTAATCTAATCAGTTACCACCACTACTAAGTCATCAATATCAATAATTGGCATAATTGTAAAACAACAACATTGCTTTTAGTTACCCTATCCATAGGCTATGACAAATCATCACTACACAACATACTCCAACTATGTAAAATAGATTGAATAATTTAAGCCATCCAAAGCTCTTATAACAACAACGCTAAATTAAATTTAAATTTTTTTTTTAGCTACCCTATACACGGGTTATAGAAAAATTGCCACTCCAAGACATACTCCAGTCTTTTTTTTTAAAGTGAACTGAATAGGTGAAATCATCACAAAGCTCTTACGGCAATGGCAAAAACTTATGTCTTCCCAATTGATATCGATACTAGCATTATTGGAACGTAACTGCATACTTCCGAATCTACTAATAGTTTGCAACGTCATAAATATCGACTCTAATCAATTTCCAAGTTAAAGTCACTAGCCAACACGATTAAATTAGAACATCTTTAAACAACCAGCATGGTTTCTTTAACAATATCGGTAGTCCACAATTACAATTAAATTGTTCTACCGACCTTATATTAAAATGTCTCTAAATAACCCACTAATTTTCTATTACCTTCACAGTAGTTTACATCATCGTAATGTTCTAACTACGCATCAAGATTTAAAGCTTTAAACATTGTCCATGGTCAAGGGCACATTAAAATAATGCAATAAATCCTAAGCATGCACATTAACACATTCAATCATTATCGCTATAGAGCAATCTACAATACTAGAAGTTTATTTAATCTCAAGGTAAAGATAACAATTACATTTTAATTGATTCAACTGACAAATTAACTTAGAAGTACATCATTCCATAAACCACATTGTTACATACTACGTAACACAGACATAAAATTTCTAAACACCGTCATGGGTCACCTACCCTTGACAAACAGGAGGCAATCCCAAACAAAAAAAAAACAAACACAGTTCTAGATCAAGAACAAACACCGATAAAAATTTCTTCTTTTCAGGCAAGGGAGAAAAGCAAAATCCAAACATAAATGCAAGAGAGCTCGACCCTCAAATGTCCAATCATAGTAGCCAAAACTCTTCAAGAAATCCAAAACCTACACTTTCCACAAAGGAAGACGGATGCAAAAGGGAAGACCAAATGTCCAACTAAAATTTTCCGATAAAGATTCAAACTTAGCTCCATCCAGCTTGATCTGCAACAGGAGAAACTCCAACCCCTTCTTTTTAAAAAAAAATTGAAACAACAACCATAGAAATTTCCTCCCAACGACGATCCATCACAATAAATCAAGTACCAAGCAAAATTGTGACAAAAAGACGCGCAACGTAGAACTCTTCTTCTGTGTCTTCACTCAAAGGAGACAAAACCACAAACCGCCAAAAGGACAAATCAGCGAGTGCTCAAAACTAAGCATTTTCCTCGGTTTCAACCAACCACATACCCGGAAAACCAACCAAAACCGATCACAAGACGGTGAAAGAACATCCGAAGGAATCCATCACCAACCTCTTCTATTTGACTCCAGTCACTACCCGATCTACGACAGACACGGATAAGTACTCTTTCCCTACAGGGTATAATAGTTCTTCGGTGGTGACTCTACCCGCCACACCGTCAAACCACAGCCTCACTACAAACAAAGGTGACCGAAACCCTTCAAGCACCACAACCACACTTTATCACAAATGAAGCAACTCAATCAAATCTATCATAAATATAGCATTATACATCATCAAAAGTAGCATTCAACAACAAAGCTTAAATTCAACCTTTAAGCATAAGGCAACGATACCCATACCCTTTCCTACTGTGCATCCATGTGTGTCAAATTTTAAATTAGTGATTCCACTAACACAAGTTTTAATGTTGCTATCCTATGACAAAATTTTAGTTAAAACCTAGGCCATGTTTCTAAGTTATTCCACATCACATTTTAGTTGTATCCTATAGTATGACACTAAAAATAGACATTCCAAGGACCTACAGCCCAGCTCGATACCAAGCTGTAACACCCTACAAATCTAAACTGTCAGACAAGAAAATTTTCGACAAAGATCTCTCCTAAAATTAGGACAAAACGGAAGCGACAACAAGATTCATAATAACCATTATAAACAGGAATAACATAAAAGCATCAATACTAGAGATAACAAGTCTAAATCAACCAGAAAACAAACATAAACGTAAAACAGCTCCAAAGAGGACATCAACAGGTCTATGATTAATAAAATTTCAGCAAGCTAATGAATTATTAAATGCACTAGTCCATGTGATTCGTGATGAGCCCGGAGGGTTGAATGTGCTACTAAGCTCACCCTTCAAGCTTACGACTCGCGAGAACTACCTGAAAACAACAAAATAACAAGGGGTGAGATTGGGTAATCTCAGCAAGCGGAACAACTTCTAACAAATAACACAGCCACAGTAAAACTAGCATACCAAATTCCTCATATACAATACCACATCAAAGAGTCCACATTCCTCATATACAATACCACAACAAAGAGTCCACATTCCTCATATCCAATACCACATTACGGAGTCCACACAACCTCAGTAAAATGCATATGATTGTGCACATGCTTATGCCATGATCCTCCTCACCGTGCCCTTTCTCAGGAACACACGGTGTTGTACTGCACGGTCGCAAGATCGCCAAGGCGTCGACAAACTTCCAATGCATGATTGTGCAGTTAATGCTTCATGCATGAATTCATTCATAATTTTCCACATTGAGTCCACATATTTGCATGCCATCATATAACATGGATAGAAAACAAATAACATTGAGATGAACTATTTAGACAATTCAACCAATAGGCAACATCATTCTTCTCTTTACTCATGGTTCAAAGCCAAAGCACATCATCACATTGCTAATCTAATTATTGCAATCTTCCCAGCAAATGATCAAACCATGTATGATTAATGTCATCGAAATATAACTTGAAGGCAATGCAAACAACGATGTATAGCTCAACCATAACACTACTTCCACTTGCCTTTACCGGCGTGACGACGGATCTAGTTGCGTCCAGAAGGGGCACCACCTGTACAAGCATATTTTCAGTATGCAATAACACCACAATTGATCACACAACTCAAACACGCAATTCCTACAACCCGTTCCCCTTTTCCAACACCGACACCCCGATCTGTTCGGATCGAACAGCAGCAACCCCATTCTCTTTTTCGTATCTTTTTTCCACAGAACATAAAAATATGAAAAAATTACAGGAGCTAGATATTGACGAGATCTACAACTTTCCAGAAGATCATAAATTCTAATTCCTCTGTTAAATATGCCTAAACAGTCGTCCAACACAGTGGATGAAATCTGTTCCCAGATTCTGTTCGTCGGTTTGCAACAGCGATAACTCTCAGAAAACTTCCCCAAAAATTCTGAAAAATTACAGAAGCTAGATCTCGACGTTATCTACAACTTTCTAGTTATAGGTTTTTGCAGGAAAAATCTTCTATGCCACGTAAAACGCGAAACAATCCGCGCTGCACAATCTCCCCTTCCAAAAACAGCACCACGTGAACATCTACCCTTCTCCCACATCAAGATCCATCCAAACCACTCACCCCCAGATCTAATACACTCCTAATCCCTAGGTAGAACAGGGGTAAAAGATTGGGAATTTTACCTTGAGTTCTCCTTGAGATCCCATGAAGAACACGCGACGATCCCGAAACGGAAATCTGATCGAACTCCTCGCCTCCACGAATCCCCTTCTCGCTCTCTCTCCTTCGGCGTTTTTCGTGGTGGATCTTGAGCCACCATGCAAGGGAGGAAGAACAGGGGTGGCGGCTGCTAGGGGAATGGGGAGGCGCCCTAGGGTTGGGGGTGGCCGGCCACATGGTGGGGGGGGCGCACCCAAGTGGGCCAGCCCACTAGGGGGGGTGGGGAGGTGGAGGTGGGAAAAGAATTCCCGGCCCAGGCCCAAGTTTTCCTCGGCCCACTATTTCTAGCCCGAATACTCCAAATTTAATATTAATACGCCGCATAAACTTCAATTATTTAATTCCCCAAAAATTTCCCTCATTCCTCCCGAAACAAAACCAGGAAAAAGGAACCCTAGAATCGCTCTGACGCTCTAAGGCATCACACTTAACATCGGTAAATATCACAATCATACCACTCGATACTAATAAAGTACTTTAATTAGATAGTCAAACTGGTTGCTCGACCTTATGGTCAAGCTACAAATATACGCCACGCAGGGCGAAACTTATTAAAAGAGAAATAGTAGCAGCGGAAAAACAAGATAACTTCGTGGCGCCATCCAGTATACCATAGGCAACTGACTGGGCTCGCTCCCTAAGTAGACGGTTCCTCTTGGAGCTCCTCCTCCAAAGCTGGTGTAGTCTCCTCTTCAACTGGTGTTGTATTGTGGCAAGGGTGAGTACTTGGTACTCAGCAAGTCATGCATGTAATGCACTAATATACTACATGCATGGCTTAATACAAAGGAGTAGCTCAGTATATTTGCAAAGAAACAAAGACTTGACAAGTAGCGTAAGTAGATTCGAAAGCAGTAGAAACAAGTATAACATAGATAACCTTTCCAAGGGTTTAATCAACACCCTTCCCATTCCTAAACCACATTTCCATCAACATCATTATTTAACCAAACCCAACCTTTCAAGTCCAAGTTATTTTCAAGAAAATCTAACCCTTGACTGTAATTCCCGAGTGATGTCCAATACCGCGGACACGGCTATTCGAATAGATTATACACTCTGCAGAGGTTATGCACTTTACCCACAAGATACAGTCAAACACCACAAAGGCGAGTTCCCGTAACAAAGTCTTTCGAAACTTCTAACAATACAAGTGAGCCTCCCGGTTATTGCACACTAACCCTTCCCTTAGCTAAGGCGAAGTTTAGGCCAATCAACTGCTAGATGGGTACCTGGCCTCGGCCGACGCCTCCCGCATAACTTACACAAAGGGTGTAGTTGACCTCCTGAGGTCCCACAGGTACGTTATTAGCAACTTAATCAACTAGGTCCGTCCCATTACAGACATGTGGTTGCCAGATTGACTCAGTTCAAAGGCTTGCAAGGTTAAGTCCTTAGGGCGACCAGGACAAGACTACCCGAAGAACCAAAACAACATTCCCAGTGCCACAACTGGCCCACCTGATCATTCTTGCCACATGCCCCGGTCAAAAGCTATTTATCAAACCCCAGTTGATTACCATGCACCACGTGCCATCAACATCACATGATACCTTTCCAAAACAGGTTCAATATTTCATTAAGTCAATATTAACATTTGTTTGTCCAAAATCATGTCATGAGCACGTAGCAGGTCTAAGGAATATACTACAACGGTCTAAACCCGTGTTGGCAATTTAGTAATGTCCAACTAGTAAACCACAACTAGGGTGACAAGGGTCATGGCACATACTTAAGTAATCAAGGTGTCATACAGCAAATTGGTATTTATCTAATTCCCCATAGTAAAGCATTTTCTAATTTAAACTAGCATGCAATAATTTAAATCAAAATAGATTTCAAAATAGGATCAACATGGTCAAAGCACAACTTGCCTTCAAAATGTACTTGTTCTTGGTCTTGAGTTGGATCCTGAGTCAACACTTCTCCTTCGAATCCTTCCGGCACTTCAACGTCTACTCGTAACGCGTGCAAATAGCAATACACGAATAAACAATAGGCAAAAAGTGTCCAAACATCCAAATAAAATCCATAAACAGAGAGAACATAATTTTATCAATTTTTAGGAACTGGAATCGCTCAATTCGGAGTTAAAACACAAAAGTTATGATTATTTAAAGTCTAAATAATCAATTAAATAATATTACAGAGATAAAGTTTAGTCCAAAAATTTAATAAAATTCATATTTGAGTAGATCTGAATTTTATACAAATTTAGAAATTTGAATCACTCGAATCGGAGTTGAAACGCAAAAGTTATAAGCGTTTGAAGTTTGAAACAAAATCTGAAATCATTATTTCGAATTAATAAATCATTTTCTTTTTCGGAAATTAATTATTGCGTCAGCCTGGACACGTGGCAGCCTCTGATTGGGCGGCTGACGTCAGCCGGTCCATGGGCTCAGCCCACGGCTTGGCTCGGTCCACGGTGGACTCGGTCCACGGCTCCATGTGTCGCTGACAGGTGGGTCCCCTCGGGTGACGTCATTGCTGACGTCAGCGGGGCTCAGCCCACGGTGCTGACAGGTGGGACCCACTGGTGACGTCATTGCTGACGTCACGGCACGGCTGGGGTGGCCGCTGACGTGTGGGCCCGTGCTGACGTCATGGTGCGGTTCAGCCGCGTCACTGACACGCGGGCCCGGCGTGTCAGCGACACGCGCGCGGGTGCGCTGGCTGCGCTGACCGCGGCGGTCAGCCTTCCTGGACGCATGGTGCAATCTCGGCCGTTGGTTTAAAAATCAACGGCCCAGATTAGATCTGGCTTTCACGCGTTTGTGTTAACGCGTTTGATCTGGACCGTTGGATCTAGATCCAACGATCGAGATTGGATCTGGTGGTTTTGGATTGGGATCTCACCGGCGGTGACGTGGCATGATCTGGAGCGTTGGATCTTGATTGGACGGTGGAGGAAGCTCAAGCGACGGCGATGGCGTGCGGCGGAGCTGGCTGGCCGGAGCTGGGGACGGCGACACGGGCAACGGCGTTTGCGGGCTCCTCCGGTGAGGTGAGTTCTCCCCTCGGGTGCGCCTCGTCGCGGGGAGTCCGGATCTGGGGTCAACCGCGGCGGAGGACGGCGGACGGCGGTGGGACGAAGCAAAAACCGCGGCGGCTCCTTAGATCAACTACGGTGAGCTCTAGCGGGGTGACGGCGGCGGCTCCGGCAGCGTGGGTTAGGGCTACGGGTGCGCACGAAAACGGGCTACCAGATGGCGGCGGCGGCGCATTAAATAGCGGCCTCGGCTTTCGTGAATCACGCGGAGACCGAGGTCGGCTGGCCGCGGCGCGAATTCCCACTGCGTACGGAGGCGACGTGGCTCAACGTGAGCCGTTGGATCTCGATCCAACGGTCGCGTGAATTGACTTCGAGTCCGGCTCGGCGGTGGCCGGGCTCGGTCGGACTCGGGCTCGGTGACGTGGCTCAATCGTGGCCGTTGGATCTGAATCCAACGGTCACGCGGTTATGGCTCGGCTGAGTGGGTTCGGTCGAGTCACGTGGCTCGGGTCGGATTCGAGTCTGACTCAGACTCAGGTCCGGTCGGATGAACAGTACTCGACCCGACTTGATTTAATTAATCCAATTAAATTCTCAGAAATTCAATTAAATCATTAAAAATAGCAAAAGACTCAGAAAAATTCCAGAAAAATTCTGGAAAATATTTTGGAACATTTTGGACTCAAATAAAATATTTCCAACAAATTTTTATTTGCAAAGTTTAATTCTTTAATTATTTCAAAATGGAATAAATTCAAATAAATTCCAAATAATTCCAAATAAATTCCAGAAAATTCAAAAAATTCACCAAAGTGCCAAATCACACATGAATTTAAGAAAAGCAAAATTTTGGGGTGTTACAAACCTCCCCCCCTTAACAGAATCTCGTCCCCGAGATTCAGGGCTTACTAAGGGAATAGGTTCGGAAACTCTTTCTTCAATTCCTCTTCGCACTCCCAAGTTGCTTCACTCTCCGCGTGGTTGCTCCACTGAACTCTACAGAAGCGGGTTGACTTATTTCTAGTCTCTTGATCCATAGTGTCCAAAATCTTCACAAGATGCTCCTTGTAAGTCGATCCTCTCGCAACTCAATTGACTCTAGCGGTGTCCGCCTCGTGCACTCGGAGACACTTCTTCACCGGGACACATGGAACACGCTATGTACTCCTCGCCAACGATCGCGGGCAACTCCACGGTAAGCAACTTCGCCTACGGCTCAAAATCTTAAATGGTCCAACATAACGCGGTGCGAAGTTTCCCTTTGGCATGGAACCTCTTAACTCCTTCCGAGCGGTGTGACTCGAGATACACGAAATCTTCTCGGTTCAAACTCGTGTCTCGGCGACGGTTGTCAAGATAACTCTTCTCGCCGTGATTGGGCTATCTTCAATCTCTCCTCGATCATGGCAATCTGTTCTTCACTTCTTGAAGAATATCTCGCCCAAAGACACGGCGTTCAATTGCCTCATTCCAGCTTCAATGGCGTCCGACAGGGTCGTCCATATAGTGCTTCAAATGGTGACATTTGCAAACTTGCTTGGTAACTGTTGTTATAACTGAACTCCGCATACGGCAAGCTCTTATCCCAAGAGGTAGCATAAGCCAATGCACACGCTCTTAGCATATCTTCCAGAATCTGATTGACTCTTTCGGTCTGTCCATCCGTCTGTGGATGATAGGCTGTACTGAAGTTCAAACGGGTTCCCATGGCTTCATGCAACTTATTCCAGAACCTTGAGGTAAATTGGGTACCTCTGTCCGATACAATCCTCTTTGGCACTCCGTGCAAACAGACGATCCTGATCATGTACAACTCTGCTAATTTATCTCCCGAGTAGGTGGTCTTCACGGGAATAAAATGGGCTATTTTGGTCAAGCGATCCACTATAACCCATATGGAGTCATAACCTCCTTGAGTCTTAGGCAAACCGGTAATGAAATCCATTCCGATTTCCTCCCACTTCCACTCAGGTATTTTCAGCGGCTGCAACAATCCTGCTGGTCTCTGATGCATTGCCTTGACTCTCTGGCATACGTCGCACAATGCAACATGCTCGGCAACTTCACGCTCATGCTCGGCCACCGAATCTTTCCTTCAAATCTGATACATCTTGGCGCCCAGGATGAATTGAATACTTGGAGTCATGGGCTTCTTCCAAAATCAGTTGCTTTAATTCCTTCTTGTTGGGCACACAAATCCGATCCTTCATCCATAACGTGCCTTGCTCATCCAACTTGAAGTCCTCTGCCTTGCCTTCCTCCTTGATGGACTTAATCATGCGGATCTTGTCATCATCCTTCTATCCTTCTCGGATCTGATCCTCTAGGGTAGGCTTTACTTCCAATGCGGCCAAGAATCCGCTAGGTACCACCTCAATCTTCATTCTCTGGAAATCCTCACATAGCTCATCCTGACTTGTGGCTAGCAACATACTCACAGTATGGCTTTTCCGACTCAGAGCATCGGCTACTACGTTGGCCTTCCCGGGATGGTAATGGATTCCAACATTGTAGTCCTTGATCAACTATAACCATCTCCTCTGCCTCATGTTCAAGTCTGATTGGGTGAAGATGTACTTAAGACTCTTATGGTCCGTGTATACTTCACATCTGTTCCCGATCAGATAGTGACACCATATCTTCAAGGCATGCACTACGGCAGCTAACTCTAGGTCATGCGTCGAATAATTCTCCTCATGCGGCCTCAACTGCCTTGATGCATAAGCGACGACCTTTCCGTTCTGCATCAACACACATCCAAGTCCTTGACGCGATGCATCACAATAAATATCAAAGCTTTGATTGACGTCCGGTAGGACTAACACCGGCGCTGATGTCAATCGTTTCTTCAGTTCTTGAAAACCCTTCTCGCACTCTGGCGTCCATGCAAACTTCTTCTCCTTTTTCAGCAATTGCGTGAGAGGTTTCGCAATTGTCGAAAAGCCTTCAATGAAACGGCGATAGTAACCTGCCATTCCAAGGAAACTCCGGATCTGGGTTACGGTTTTCGGCTGCTCCCAATGTAACACTGCCTCTACCTTGCTTGGATCTACGGTGACTCCTTCTGCGGTCATTACATGTCCGAGGAATTCCACCTTGTCCTTCCAAAAATCACACTTACTGAACTTGGCGAAGAGTTGCTGTTCCCTCAGCTTTTCCAAAACTCGCCTCAAGTGTTCGGCATGTTCATCCTCTGTCTTAGAGTAGATTAGGATATCATCTATGAACACAACAACAAACTTGTCCAAATATTCCATGAACACCTTATTCATCATATTCATGAAATATGCTGGCGCATTCGTCAGACCAAAGGACATAACTGTAAACTCGTAATGTCCATATCTTGACGAGAATGCGGTCTTCGGAATATCCTCTGATCGGATCTTCAACTGATGGTATCCCGATCTTAGGTCAATCTTGGAGAAAACTCTGGCTCCTCTCAGCTGATCAAACAAATCATCGATCCTGGGTAGCGGGTACTTATTCTTCACGGTGACTTCGTTGAGTGCACGGTAGTCAATGCACATCCTGAAACTTCCGTCCTTCTTCTTGACAAACAAAACTGGTGCTCCCCACGGCGACGAACTCGGTCTGATAAATCCTTTCTTCATTAACTCTTCAAGTTGCTTTTTCATCTCTACCAATTCTTTGGTGGACATCCGGTAAGGTCTCTTTGCTATCGGCGCTGTACCAGGTACAAGCTCTATCACAAACTCTATGTCCCTGTCTGGCGGCATACCAGGTAGATCTTCAGGAAAAACATCTGGGTACTTATTCACTACTGAGACATCTTCTATGCTGATTGCCTTGGTGCTGTTAACCATCAACTGTCCATCTCTAACGGCAGTAGCTTGAAATTCCACTTTCTTTCCACACGGGCTCTCAACTGAGATAGTCTTTCGTCCACAATCCAATACGGCCTTGTGCTTGGATAGCCAATCCATTCCCAAAATGACGTCTAAGGTCTGGGTCTCCAAAATAATAAGGTTCGCTAGGAATTCTATTCCATCTATTAGTATTCTCACCCCAGAACATCCTACTTTCGTTCGGAGTTCGGAACCAGGGGTTTGAACTAAAAGCATGCATTTAAGTCTTGCAATCCCCAAATCATTTCTAGCAGCAAAGCCTTGTGAAACAAACGAATGCGAAGCTCGAGAATCAAACAAAATCGTCGCAGTAATCGAGTTAACAAGTAACTTACCCAAGACGACGTCAGTAGCATTCGCAGTTGCATCTGCGGTGACATGGTTGACTCGGCCTCTCACCACGATGCAGGGTGTGGCTCCTGGTCTTTGGCGTCCTGGCTGGTGTGGATCCCAGTTGAAGCGGATCGGGTCACTCCGCTGCTTTCTTAGGACAAGCCGCTGGCAAAGTGCCCTGGCTCGTTGCAATTGTAGCAACGTCTCACTATTCCTTGTTGGCTGCTCAAGCGGCGTTTGGTTAGTCTTTGAGGTATGATAGTTCGATTGACGGGTCTTGGTGCCGTGACGGTGTCCTTGTTGTATTATGCGGCTGGAATCAAAATCGATTTGGTGCAACTCTCAATCGCTTTGTGCTCCCTGACGCGATCCTCGATGTCGCATCCTGCGCTTCTGTTCTCATCCGATTCCTTGCGTTTGTCCTCAAGAATGAGCGCCTTATTCACAAGCTCCTGGAAATCTGGAAAGGTGTGGGTGATCAATCCCACCTGCAATCCCGAAAGTTAAGTCCCTTCATGAAACGAGGCTGCTTGGCTTTATCTGTCGCTACATCCTCAAAGCGTAGCGTGCCACCGGTGTGTGAACTTGTTCGTATTCGACCACAGGCCGATTACCTTGCTTCAGTTGTTCAACTCCTCCTTCTTGAGGTCCATGATTCCTTCAGGCACGTGATCTTGACGAACGCACCGTGAACTCCTCCCAAGTGATATCTTGAGGGTTCTCTTGCGTGGCACAGAAGTTCTCCCACCATTCGGCGGCTGTTCCTTCCAACTGATGAGAGGCGTAGAGTACCTTCTCATTTCCCATGCATTGAGCAATGTGTAGCTTCCTCTCAATTGACCTTAACCAGTCATCGGCTTCTAACGGGTTAGCATTCCCAGAAAAAGTGGGTGGATGAGTCCTCATGAACTCTGACAGTCTTGTATTCTGGCGTTGCCCCTGATTGTCCTGATTAGCAGTGGCTTGAGCAGTGTCGTGTTGCATCTGTTGCATCATAGCATGCATCAACTGAGTCTGAGCAGCAAGAAAAGCTCCGAAATTCTGCATGTCCAGTGGCGGTGCTGGTGCTCCATCATTGGGGTTTTCTGCTAGGCGAGAACCACTTCCATTGCCTCCAAGGTTTCCGCGAGTGTTCGCCATCTGTGGTTTACTCTAGGTTTTAGAGATGAGAGGGAAACAAGAATAGACAAGTAATATGGAACTTATGCGGGGCGAAAGGTGTAACTTAAAGTCTAACTTTATTATTTTAATCAATAGTAACTTGGTATGGTTGCTTACAATGCCTAGGGGCCTTGCAACACATAACGCACACTCAAGAAGCAATGAAAATCCAAATCGAACTAACACCGAGTCTAACGCCTAAAGGGTGACTCTTTATTCTATGACGCGACTCGCGAAGGAGTCTCACTATAGAACCTACGCACACTCATCGAAAACCTCCACGGCCTGGTACGGATCTTTGCGGCATAGGCGCGAAACGATTGCCATGTCCAAAGAATCGCGGTAACTGTGGTAGTCGAAGAAGCGATGTCCTCCTCAAGCTCCGCTCCTCCGGTCTGCTCGTGCAGCTCGAGCATTGGCTCGGCCTGGTGCGTACAATGCCGTCTCTAACTCTCCAATCCTTTACAGAAGGTGAGACACATACTCTTGAGCTTCCCGCCATCTGTTCTTCTCTGTCATGATCTCCTTGCGGGCCTTCTGTAGCTCCTTGCTTGTATCATCGAGTACCTCCTCCTGGGCGACAACAAGTCGTGCCAATCGTGTGTGACCATGGCATTCTCATCCCGAATCGCCTTCGGGTCAAGAAGGTTATTGCTTGCGGATGATATCGAACACCGTGCTCTCCAACTCTCTGGCGTAGATACGGGTAATGTGCCGCATTGCTCGTCGTGACGCCTCTTGGATACCCATCTGCATTGTAGACCTTCTCGCAAAGGTGCAGTTGTATCGAGCGATTGCACAGGCCCTTCTTCCTAGCAGTGTACTACAATCTTCACGCCACAAGCCTTGATCAATCCTCGCTTGTCTGGATCACGTCCACTTGGTATTGCGGCTTCTCAAAATCTCCGAGAGTTTGTAGTATACGCCAAAGTTCCGCGGCGTGACCAACCTCCAGATCGACGTAGTTGAACTCTCCCTCCATCTGTCACAAGAGTGCTCACGTAAGAACTCGAAATTTTTAAATCGTGATAAGGTAAGGAAAAATTCAGCAAGAGACAAGAAAAGAGAGAAGGTGATAAGTCGATATGTCATTTCTTATCTTGACGAACTTTTAGCCTTTAGAAAATAAGTTTTAACCTCTCTACGACCATTCTAGCTAGGGTTGAGCCTACGGTCAGTATAGCTCTGATACCACCTCTGTCGGGACCCGAATCTGCAAATCCGGACCCTCTGTGTATTCAGCACTAGTCCAGAACGCGCTTAGTGCACACATCTTAACATCGGTAAATATCACAATCATACCACTCGATACTAATAAAGTACTTTAATTAGATAGTCAAACTGGTTGCTCGACCTTATGGTCAAGTTACAAATATACGCCACACAGGGCGAAACTTATTAAAAGAGAAATAGTAGCAGCGGAAAAACAAGATAACCATTGGCGCCATCCAAGATACCACACAGTAACCGATCGGGCTCGGCTCCCTAAGTAGACGGTTCCTCTTGGAGCTCCTCCTCCAAAGCCGGTGTAGTCTCCTCTTCAACTGTGTTGTATTGTGGCAAGGGTGAGTACTTGGTACTCGAGAAGTCATGCAATGTAATGCAGCTAATATACTACATGCATGGCTTAATACAAAGGAGTAGCTCAGGGTATATTTGCAGTAAAACAGCACTTGACAAGTAGCGTAAGTAGATTCGAACGCAGTAGAAACAAGTATAACATAGATAACCTTTCCAAGGGTTTAATCAACACCCTTCCCATTCCTAAACCACATTTCCATCAACATCATTATTTAACCAAACCCAACCTTTCAAGTCCAAGTTATTTTCAAGAAAATCTAACCCTTGACTGTAATTCCCGAGCGATGTCCAATACTGCGGACACGGCTATTCGAATAGATTATACACTCTGCAGAGGTTATGCACTTTACCCACAAGATACAGTCAAACACCAAAAAGGCGAGTTCCCGTAACAAAGTCTTTCGGAAACTTCTAACAATACAAGTGAGCCTCCCCGGTTATTGCACACTAACCCTTCCCTTAGCTAAGGCGAAGTTTAGGCCAATCAACCGTTAGATGGGTACCTGGCCTCACCCAGACGCTCCCGCACAACTTACACAAAGGGTGTAGTTGACCTCCTGAGGTCCCACAGTGCGTTATTAGCAACTTAATCAACTAGGTCCGTCCCATTACATATGTGGTTGCCGATTGACTCGATTCAAAGGCTTGCAAGGTTAAGTCCTTAGGGTGACCAGACAAGACTACCCAAGAACCAAAACAACATTCCCGATTAGGCTACAACTGCCCACTGATCATTCTTGCCACATGCCCCGGTCAAAAGCTATTTATCAAACCCCAGTTGATTACCATGCACCACGTGCCATCAACATCACATGATACCTTTCCAAAACAGGTTCAATATTTCATTAAGTCAATATTAACATTTGTTTGTCCGAAATCATGTCATGAGCACGTAGCAGGTCTAAGCAATATACTACAACGGTCTAAACCCGTGTTGGCAATTTAGTAATGTCCAACTAGTAGACCACAACTAGGGTGACAAGGGTCATGGCACATACTTAAGTAATCAAGGTGTCATACAGCAAATTGGTATTTATCTAATTCCCCATAGTAAAGCATTTTCTAATTTAAACTAGCATGCAATAATTTAAATCAAAATAGATTTCAAAATAGGATCAACTTGGTCAAAGCACAACTTGCCTTCAAAAAGTACTTGTTCTTGGTCTTGAGTTGGATCCTGAGTCAACACTTCTCCTTCGAATCCTTCCGGCACTTCAACGTCTACTCGTAACGCGTGCAAATAGCAATACACGAATAAACAATAGGCAAAAAGTGTCCAAACATCCAAATAAAATCCATAAACAGAGAGAACATAATTTTATGAATTTTTAGGAACTAGAATCGCTCAATTCGGAGTTAAAACACAAAAGTTATGATTATTTAAAGTCTAAATAATCAATTAAATAATATTACAGAGAAAAACTTTAGTCCAAAAATTTAATGAAATTCATATTTGAGTAGATCTGAATTTTATACAAATTTATAAATTTGAATCACTCTAATCGGAGTTGAAACGCAAAAGTTATAAGCGTTTGAAGTTTGAAACAAAATCTGAAATCATTATTTCAAATTAATAAATCATTTTCTTTTTCGGAAATTAATTATTGCGTCAGCCTGGACACGTGGCAGCCTCTGATTGGGCGGCTGACGTCAGCCGGTCCATGGGCTCAGCCCACGGCTTGGCTCGGTCCACGGTGGACTCGGTCCACGGCTCCATGTGTCGCTGACAGGTGGGTCCCCTCGGGTGACGTCATTGCTGACGTCGGTGAGGCTCAAATTTCACGGTCTTGTGTGGGACCCATCGGTGACGTCATTCATTGGCGACGCCACGGCACTACCGGGTGGGCGGACGTGTGGGCCCGTCTTGGCGTCATGGTGCGGTTCGCGTCACATCGACACGCGGCTCTCGGCGTGGTCAAGAACATCGCCGCGAGTGCGCTGGCCGCTTAACCGCGCGCGATCACTTTCCCGACGCTGCGTGGCGCAATCTCGCCATTGGTTTGAAAATCAACGGCCCAGATTAGATCTGGCTTTCACGCGCGTTTGTGTTAACGCGCGTTTGATCTCGACTGTTGGATCTAGATCCAACGGTCGAGATTGATCTGGGGTTTTGTATTGGGATCTCACCGGTGACCTGGAGTGATCTGGAGAGTTCGATCTTGATCGGAAGGTGGAGGAAAGCTCAGCGGCAGCGATTGTGTCTTGTGAGTGGCCGGCCGGAGCTGGGGACGGCGACACGGGCAACAGCGTTTGCGGGCTCCTCCAGCAAGGTGAGTTCTCTCCTCGGGTGCGCCTCGTCGTGGGGAGTCCGGATCTGGGGTCAACGGCGACGGCGGACGGCGGCGGGACGAAGCAAAAACTGCGGCGGCTCCTTAGATCAACTACGGTGAGCTCTAGCGGGGTGACGGCGGCGGCTCCGGCAGCGTGGGTTAGGGCTACGGGTGCGCACGAAAACGGGCTACCCGATGGCGGCGGCGGCGCATTAAATAGCGGCCTCGGCTTCCGTGAATCACGCGGAGACCGAGGTCGACACGGCTGCAGCGGCGAATTCCGACGGCGGCACGGAGAGGCGACTGAGCCGTTGGATCTCGATCCAACGGTCGCGTGAGTTGGACTCGGGTCCGGCTCGGCGAGCTGGCTGGCTCGGTCGGACTCGGGCTCGGTGACGTGGCTCAATCATGGCCGTTGGATCTGAATCCAACGGTCACGCGGTTAGGGCTCGGCCGAGTGGGTTCAGTCGAGTCACGGGGCTCGGGTCGGATTCAGTCGACTGACTGGTCCCAAGCGGATGAACAAGATGCTCGACCGACTTGATTTAATTAATCCAATTAAATTCTCAGAAATTCAATTAAATCATTAAAAATAGCAAAAGACTCAGAAAAATTCTGGAAAATATTTTGGAACATTTTGGACTCAAATAAAATATTTCCAACAAATTTTTATTTGCAAAGTTTAATTCTTTAATTATTTCAAAATGGAATAAATTTAAATAAATTCCAAATAAATTCCAGAAAATTCCAAAAATTCACCAAAGTGCCAAATCACACATGAATTTAAGAAAAGCAAAGTTTTGGGGTGTTACAGACGTGTTAATGTGACACTACGGTTTGGTGTGACGTTATAGAAGGTGAAATTAGAGAATAAAACCTTTCGGCTTGAGGTTTACTCGCGTTTTTGGGCCTTTTGAAGTGTTGTGACACCACGGAGTGTCGTAACATTATTTATCGTGCATGATAAGGTTAATAACATTATGAGATGTGGAATTAAGGTTAAAACTATAGGATATGGAGGTTAATAGCTTTTTCGGGGCGTTTCCGGGGTTTTGGGCCTTCCCGGGGGAGTTTGGGCCTTGGTGGGCTTTGGTGGGATGGAGTAGGTCTCCGTAACGGACTAGGATTGGGTGTGGGGGCTGGTAAAAGGGCTCCCCACCAGCCTTTTGGGCGTGCTCCCCCTGCCATTGGGCGCCCCCACCTCTCCCTCCAAGCCCTAGCCACCACCCCCACCTTCCCCTCTCCCTTCCTTGCGCCTCCACCTCCCCCATTGCTCCCCATTGCTCCCTATTGCACACCACCTCTCCTCCACCCCCTTGCTGCCCTAGGGTGGCCTCCCCACCCCTGCATCCTCATGGATCCATCCGAGGAGCGAGGAGCGAGGAGCGAGGAGATCGATTGGAGTTTTCGTTCGTCGGGCAAAGGTATGATCATGGGGATCCTTGGAATTGATCTAGGTACTGTTATTAGGGTGTTTATCAAGTTTTAAGATCAATTGGAGGTGCTGGATTGGAGTAATTTGGGTTAGATCTAGACGTTGCCACGTCTCTGTTTTGGGACAGCATGAGCAGTCGACGTAGGGTTCCTATTTTCGCCAATTTAGAATCCGAATCTGTCCGTACGGATGTTGAAGAAGTTGTAGATAATTTAATTATCTTTCCGTGGACATAAAGCACGTTAAATTCCGATCAGCCGTTTGAAAGTTATGACTGTTTTACCGAGCGTGTTAAAATCTGTGACGTAATTGGAACAGATCACGGTAATCTGTAGATTAGACGACTTTAGAATCCGAATAAGTCTTTCCTTATACCTAGAGAAAGTTGGGAAATTTCCTAAGCTACGCGAGGATGTACTCGTTTAATTGATTCGGAGTCCCAGAACTCAAGTTATGCTTTTTGCAAGGCTGCTGTCCCGTCGGGACAGAACCTCTGTTTTTAGGTTTTGCGAGTAGTGGGCAATGTCGGGTTAGATGGGGTTTTGCATACTGTTTTGTGGGCATGATTGTGAGTGTGTGGTGCCTATGTGCAGGTGGTGTGACACCGGGAGTGCCCTCGACTTCCCGCCAATCCGTCGCCGCGGTTGAGGCAAGTGTGTTGTAATGTATAGCGGAATCGTAGGTTGCTTGTAGAGATTAGATGAAAGATTGAATACTTGCTATGATCACTTGCCATGCTTGCTGTTTTCCAATGATATATTGAGTATGATTATCATGATATGATGCTGTGTGTCTATACTTATCATGATTCGATGCCATGTGTTTATGTGTACTATGACATGATGCCATATGTTTATGTACAAATGAGATATGATAATTGGCATAGTTGCATGCATGTCATGAGATGGGCGAGGGCGGTGAGAAAGTCATTAACTAGTCCGGGAAGGTCGGTGAGAAAGTTATGACTAGTCCTAACGCCATTCAGTAAGACCTACATCGTGATTCAATCCACGTGGTGAATGGAAGCGAGGAGTAGGCACCGTCCATCTTCGGGATGGAAGGGGGAAAAGGGTGCACACCGACGGGTGTGTACTCAACCATACCGGTATGAGTTTCCAAGGAGATATGAGCATATGAGCATTGCATTGCATTACATGCATATTGATGATGATATTATTAAGTGTTCATGATTGAGATGATATACACAATGGGAGATGTTTTTGCCATGTTATTGTTCTTGTTGTCCATTACAATATGCTTGCTGAGTTTCGAACTCACGCTTGTGTTTTATGTTGTTTTTAGGTACTTTGAGATCGGCATGCGGGACAAAGGGGTTTAGTTACACTTCTATACGTAGCTCCACCATCATAGTCTATACTTAATCACTTGGAGACATGATATTAAGAGTTGTGCCATAAACTTAATGTATGGTTTAATTTAGCATGCTCGTGATCCCTTATTTGCTTCGTTATAGCTTATGAAGTGGTTGAGCGTGGTAGTATTGGCGTAATTTGATGATATGTCCATTTATGTTGATGTTTTAGATGTCGTGTGCTATGATATATCTTGCCATGTTTTTGATATTGTGTTAATTCATGGAAAAACAAAGGAGATGCGGCCGAAATATCGGTTTTTAGCATATGTACCTTTGCTGGAATTTATGTTTAAATGTGGACTTTAGACGTTGTGTAGCTTATGTTTGGTAGCATTCGGGCATATTAGAAGCTGGGGTGTTACAGTTGGTATCAGAGCGGGCTGTAGGTCCCTGGAATGTTTATTTAGTGTCATACTATAGGTTCAACTAAAATATGAAGTGGGATAACCTAGAAACATGGCTTAGGTTTTACTTAAAACGTTGCCATAGGATAGCAACATTAAAACTTGTGTAAGTGGAATAATTAATTTAAAACTTGACACACTCTGTTGCACAGTAGGAAAGGGTATGGGTATTGTTTTCTTTACGCTTAAATATTGTATTTAAGCTATGATGTTGGATGCTTCTTTCGACAATGCTTGTTGCTATGTCTATGAGATAAATGATTGAATTATTCATGTTGTGGTGGTAAAAGTGGGGTTTTGGTGCCGAAGGGTTTGGCCACCTCTTTTTGTTTATAGTAAGGGTGAGGTTTGTGGTGTGGCTTGTTAAGCGCCATCACCTAAGAACTATTAACCCTGTAGGAGAAGAGCGCTTACCCTTTCTGTTGTAGATCGGGTAGTTGATTGGAGACAGAAAGGAAGACTTAATGGTGGTTTCTTTCGTATGTTCTTTGCCGTTCTGACGGTCGGTGTTCGTTGCTTTTCTTGGCTTTAGTTGAGTTGAACCAAAAGAAAAGTGTTTTGTATTGGATTTCCGCGGATCATTCCGTATGCGGTGTGTGGGTTTGTCTTTCTTGGTTAAAGACGAAGAAGAGGAGTCTAGTGTTGCGCTCCTTTCGGGCACCTTTCCAGTTTTAATGCTTAGTTCGTTGATTTATTTATGGGGAAGAAGCATTCGATTTATTCCTGTGTTTGTCTTTCTCCGAGGTTAAAGGAGTTTTGCGGAGTTGTGCCGCACTGGCTGTCAGGGCTGAAGTTCAGTGGCTTTGTAGGAGTAAGTGGTGTTTGATTTCGTCATTTTACTGGTTTAAGAAATCATCTTTGAAAGCCCCTCTTGAGTCGTGAAAGTTAGGGGTTTGGTGTTAAGGTTTTATTTGAAAAGGTTAATGGAGCACTTGGTTCCCTTTCGAGAAAACTGTCTTTCAACCTTTTTCCTTATGGGAGTCCTTGAGATATAAAAGTGTTTTGGAGAATTCCTTTGCATGACCAAGTTTGGGTTTGCCTCGTTGCAATTTTGAGAGTCAAATTTCCTTATGAATTTGGGATGAGTTTTAAAACTAAAATGTTGTAAACAAAGTAAGTAGTCTTTTGACAAAAATCATTTGTCCCTAGTAAGAATTGTTGTTTAGCATGTTATGTATAAGGTAACAATGTGGTTTATGGATTGATGTGTTGCTAAGTAAAAATTTTGAGTTGAATCAATTCAATGTGATTAATATCTCTAGCTTGAGAATAAATAGACTACTAGTGTTGCAGTTTACTCTTAGCGAGAATGATTAAATGTGTTAATGTACATGCTTAGAATATGTTGCCTTGCTTTAAAAGTGCTTATGATCCTTGTTAATGTTAAAAGTTTAAACTTTGATGCATAGTTAAAACATTAAGATGATGTAGACTGCTGTTATTGTAAAAGAAACTTTGCTGGTTGTTAAAGATGTTCTAATCTAATGGATTAATAGAGAAATTTAATCGTGTTGCCTAGTGACTTTAATTTGGAAGTTGATTAGAGTTGCTATTTACGTTGTTGCAAACTACTAGTATATTTGGAAGTATGCAGTTGTGTCCCTTCAATGCTAGTTTTGATATCAATTGAGAAGACATAAGACTATTTGTTAATGAGGTTGTTAAGAATATTGTGCTAATCTAATTTATTAAATCCAATTTAATAGTTGGAGTATGTTGTGATGGGATGAACAATGGATAATAATCATGATGCAAGATTTTAATCTTAATGATTGCATATCTTAGAATCCTATTTGCTAATTTTATCTTGTAGAGATATTACTTAATGGTTGAAATCATTTTATAGATTGAACAAGTTTCAATTGTCAAGATTTTGATATAAGGATGGTATATAAGCGATACGTTGATCCCGCTTAAGAATCATTGAAGTCGCTTGTTAACTGAATAAGTTTCGATTGTCGAGACGTTTTCATATAGGTGGTATGAAAGTTATTGGTTGGTCACGCTGAAAGTTTTGTTGGAGCACTTGTTTCAAATCTAGAATATGATGTTATTTGTTATGTTGGTCAGTGGGGATCTTGTTGACTTAGCCTTCGTGGGATGTCTTTTCGTAAGCATCATAAACTTTATTTATTGGGGAAGATAATGGGAGAAAGAATTTGTTTTATAGATCTTGTTGCAACCTAAGGGGTTTCCCGATGAGTAGAAAGGTGTAATTTGAATGTTTAAAAAGGATAAGAATAGGGTTTCATGTTGAGCTCATGTTTAAAACCTTCTGGACTGGTTTGGTTGGTTGCCATCTTGGTTGAATGCTTTCGGTTGAGGTGCTTCTTATGTTGAGTTTCAGAGTTTCCCCAAAACTCGTAGTGTTTGGTCTCGACCTTTGGTTATGGCGAATTTGTTTAGTTCGTGTTGTCGGTTGAGTTTACATCCAAAAGTTTTGAGTGGATCGCGCTCCTTCGCGTCCACATTGGATTATCTTTGGAATAAATTTTAAAAGGAAGCAGATGGTCATAAAGGGTTGTGTTGGAAACTTTTGAGTTAAGCCCTTGATGTGTAACTCTATTTGACTAGAGTTGAGTCATTTGGAAAATGTGTCCGTGTGCGGGTGTTTTACAAGTCTGGATTTTTATGAATGTTTCATAAGTGAATTTGGTTAGTGAAGAGTTTTCTTTTAGATTGAGTTTCCCTCTCTTTTGATAAAAATTTATGACGCTTGTGTCTGCGGATGTTTGACTTTGGAGTCGATGTTCTGCTCCAAAGGGTTGAGTTTGATTTTGCGAGGTGTTGCAAAGCTAGTGTTAAATCGAAGATGGGTTTTCACACGATGTGGTGTTTTGTTGATTAACGATGTTGCCGTCATAGTTTATATGAATTAGCGCAACTCTCGATGTTATTCGATATTTATTCATATGATACCGAGGCGTAAGTCATCATGTGAATGACTATTCTGTAGTGTGGTTACATGATGAGGGAATGGTGAAAAGTAAACATGACATCGCTTTTACATGTTAAATGATAAAAGAGTCGTTGAGCCAGTCGGTGAGAAAGTCATATATGGAGATATGACTAATCCGAGTGCTCCTCAAGAGTGTGCATTTATGTCATGAAACGAGATTTCCCTTGCTTTCTAGTATGAAAAGAAGCAATGAACAATTTCTCGTATGTTGGTTGTGATGTAGGGATTTATGCTTCCTTTGTGTTTTGGCTTGGATGTTGCCGAATTCTTTCCAAAATGGTTGTTAACGCTTTGGGTTTGAGTTGTTGTGTGTACACTTGGGCTTGATAGCTAAGTGTTTTTGTGTGAGGGCGAGACCCTCTTAAGAAAGGAACCAATTGTGGTTTGGTAAGGTTTTCGATCCTAGCTTGGGCTAGGTGTCGAACCTTAGTGGTATAAGGGTGGTTTGTGATGGAGGTTGATGATGTATGGGTTTAACCTTTACTAAGAGTAGCGATGGGTGGAAGTGAAGTTGACGGTAGATCGGTGATAATTGCCTCGCCGTGAGCAGCTTGTCTTCACTAGTTGTTTTTGTTTTGTGTCTTGCACAGGAAAGGATGGAATAAAATGTTAGTATGATCGTGTATCGGAAGGGCTAGTGTGCTTTAATGAGTTATTCCCTCGATGGAAACTTTCGGAATGAAGAGAGGTCGTTAAAGGAATTGTGACTTCCTTTGATTATGTCATGTTGAGTTTATTGCAAAGGTGTAGTCAGGTAGGTTGTGATAGAAGTGTGAGGTGTTTGTCGTGAGGATTCGAGCGTTTTGGGTTGTTGAAGCCCTTCGAGGTTGAAACGCAGATTCTGTTTGGGATTTGAATTGAAAGTCGAACTGTGAGCGGTTGCCATTAGTTGAGCTAGATCAACACTTTTTCTTTAAGTGTTGGTTTTGGGAACTCGGTTGTCGGTTGTTTCCGGTTCTAGTCGTTGTGCGAATGTTTTGTGCTGCAGAGAAGCCTTTTGTCCCTTGGGGACTTTTTGTTGTTTTTGGCGTCCTTCGGATTCGAGGTCGAATCCTGTTGAAGGGGGGAAGAATGTGACACTACGGTTTGGTGTGACGTTATAGAAGGTGAAATTAGAGAATAAAACCTTTCGGCTTGAGGTTTACTCGCGTTTTGGGCCTTTTGAGTGTTATGACACCACGGAGTGTCGTAACCTTATTTAACGTGCATGATAAGGTTAATAACATTATGAGATGTGGAATTAAGGTTAAAACTATAGGATATGGAGGGTAATAGCTTTTAAGGCGTTTAGGGCCGGTTTTGGGCCTTCCTGGGAGTTTGGGCCTTGGTGGGCTTTGGTGGGATGGAGTAGGTCTCCGTAACGGACTAGGATTGGGTGTGGGGGCTGGTAAAAGGGCTCCCCACCAGCCTTTTGGGCGTGCTCCCCCTGCCATTGGGCGCCCCCACCTCTCCCTCCAAGCCCTAGCCGCCCCCCCCCCCATCCCCGCTCCCGTCCGTGCGCCTCCACCTCCCCCATTGCTCCCCATTGCTCCCTATTGCACACCACCTCTCCTCCACCCCCTTGCTGCCCTAGGGTGGCCTCCCCACCCCTGCATCCTCATGGATCCATCCGAGGAGCGAGGAGCGAGGAGCGAGGAGCGTGAGCGAGGAGCGATCGAGATCGATTGGAGATTCATTCGTCGGGCAATGGTATGATCATGGGGATCCTTGGAATTGATCTAGGTACTGTTATTAGGGTGTTTATCAAGTTTTTAGATCAATTGGAGGTGCTGGATTGGAGTAATTTGGGTTAGATCTAGACGTTGCCACGTCTCTGTTTTGGGACAGCATGAGCAGTCGACCTAGGGTTCCTGTTTTCACCAATTTAGAATTCGAATCTGTCTGTACGGATGTTGAATAAGTTGTAGGTAATTTAATTATCTTTCCGTGAACATAAAGCACGTTAAATTCCGATCAGCCGTTTGAAAGTTATGGCTGTTTTACCGAGCGTGTTAAAATCTGTGACGTAATTGGAACAGATCACGGTAATCTGTAGATTAGACGACTTTAGATTCCGAATCAGTCTTTCCTTATACCTAGAGAAAGTTGGGAAATTTCCTAAGCTATGCGAGGATGTACTCGTTTAATTGATTCGGAGTCCCAGAACTCAAGTTATGCTTTTTGCAAGGCTGCTGTCCCGTCGGGACAGAACCTCTGTTTTTAGGTTTTGCGAGTAGTGGGCAATGTCGGGTTAGATGGGGTTTTGCATACTGTTTTGTGGGCATGATTGTGAGTGTGTGGTGCCTATGTGCAGGTGGTGTGACACCGGGAGTGCCCTCGACTTCCCGCCAATCCGTCGCCGCGGTTGAGGCAAGTGTGTTGTAATGTATAGCGGAATCGTAGGTTGCTTGTGGAGATTAGATGAAAGATTGAATACTTGCTATGATCACTTGCCATGCTTGCTGTTTTCCAATGATATATTGAGTATGATTATCATGATATGATGCTGTGTGTCTATACTTATCATGATTCGATGCCATGTGTTTATGTGTACTATGACATGATGCCATATGTTTATGTACAAATGAGATATGATAATTGGCATAGTTGCATGCATGTCATGAGATGGGGCGAGGCGGTGAGAAAGTCATAACTAGTCCGGGAAGGTCGGTGAGAAAGTTATGACTAGTCCGAACGCCATTCAAGTAAGACCTACATCGTGATTCAATCCACGTGGTGAATGGAAGCGAGAGTAGGCACCCTCCATCTTCGGGATGGAAGGGGGAAAAGGGTGCACACCGACGGGTGTGTACTCAACCATACCGGTATGAGTTTCCAAGGAGATATGAGCATATGAGCATTGCATTGCATTACATGCATATTGATGATGATATTATTAAGTGTTCATGATTGAGATGATATACACAATGGGAGATGTTTTTGCCATGTTATTGTTCTTGTTGTCCATTACAATATGCTTGCTGAGTTTCGAACTCACGCTTGTGTTTTATGTTGTTTTTAGGTACTTTGAGATCGGCATGCGGGACAAAGGGGTTTAGCTACACTTCTATACGTAGCTCCACCATCATAGTCTATACTTAATCACTTGGAGACATGATATTAAGAGTTGTGCCATAAACTTAATGTATGGTTTAATTTAGCATGCTCGTGATCCCTTATTTGCTTCGTTATAGCTTATGAAGTGGTTGAGCGTGGTAGTATTGGCGTAATTTGATGATATGTCCATTTATGTTGATGTTTTAGATGTCGTGTGCTATGATATATCTTGCCATGTTTTTGATATTGTGTTAATTCATGGAAAAACAAAGGAGATGCGGCCGAAATATCGGTTTTTAGCATATGTACCTTTGCTGGAATTTATGTTTAAATGTGGACTTTAGACGTTGTGTAGCTTATGTTTGGTAGCATTCGGGCATATTAGAAGCTGGGGTGTTACAGTTGGTATCAGAGCGGGCTGTAGGTCCCTGGAATGTTTATTTAGTGTCATACTATAGGTTCAACTAAAATATGAAGTGGGATAACCTAGAAACATGGCTTAGGTTTTACTTAAAATTTTGTCATAGGATAGCAACATTAAAACTTGTGTAAGTGGAATAATTAATTTAAAACTTGACACACTCTGTTGCACAGTAGGAAAGGGTATGGGTATTGTTTTCTTTACGCTTAAATATTGTATTTAAGCTATGATGTTGGATGCTTCTTTCGACAATGCTTGTTGCTATGTCTATGAGATAAATGATTGAATTATTCCTGTTGTGGTGGTAAAAGTGGGGTTTGGTGCCGAAGGGTTTCGACCACCTCTTTTTGGTTATAGTAAGGGTGAGGTTTGACGGTGTGGCTGGTTAGCGCCATCACCGAAGAACTGTTAACTCCTGTAGGAGAAGAGCGCTTACCCTTTCTGCCGTAGATCGGGTAGTTGATTGGAGACAAAAAGGAAGAGTTAATGGTGGTTTCCTTCGGATGTTCTTTGCCGTTCTGACGGTCGGTTTCGTTGCTTTTCTTGGCTTTAGTTGAGTTGAACCAAAAGAAAAGTGTTTTGTATTGGATTTTCGCAGATCGTTCCGTATGCGGTGTGTGGGTTTGTCTTTCTTGGTTAAGGACGAAGAAGAGGAGCCTAAGGTTGCGCTTCTTTCGGGCGCCTTTCCAGTTTTAATGCTTAGTTCGTTGATTTCTTTATGGGGAAGAAGCATTCGATTTATTCCTGTGTTTGTCTTTCTCCGAGGTTAAAGGAGTTTTGAGGAGTTGTGCCAGACCCGACTGTCAGGGCTGAAGTTCTGTGGCTTTGTAGGAGTAAGTGGTGTTTGATTTCGTCATTTTACTGGTTTAAGAAATCATCTTTGAAAACCCTTCTTGAGTCGTGAAAGTTAGGGGTTTGGTGTTAAGGTTTTATTTGAAAAGGTTAATGGAGCACTTGGTTCCCTTTCGAAAACCGCCTTTCAACCTTTTCCTTATGGGAGTCCTTGAGATATAAAAGTGTTTTGGAGAATTCCTTTGCATGACCAAGTTTGGGTTTGCCTCATCGCAATTTTGAGAGTCAAATTTTCCTTATGAATTTGGGATGAGTTTTAAAACTAAAATGTTGTAAACAAAGTAAGTAGTCTTTTGACAAAAATCATTTGTCCCTAGTAAGAATTGATGTTTAGCATGTTATGTATAAGGTAACAATGTGGTTTATGGATTGATGTGTTGCTAAGTTAAAATTTTGAGTTGAATCAATTCAATGTGATTAATATCTCTAGCTTGAGAATAAATAGACTACTAGTGTTGCATTTACTCTTAGCGAGAATGATTAAATGTGTTAATGTACATGCTTAGAATATGTTGCCTTGCTTTAAAAGTGCTTATGATCCTTGTTAATGTTAAAAGTTTAAACTTTGATGCATAGTTAAAACATTAAGATGATGTAGATCTTTGTTATTGTAAAAGAAACTTTCTTTGGTTGTTAAAGATGTTCTAATCTAATGGATTAATAGAGAAATTTAATCGTGTTGCCTAGTGACTTTAATTTGGAAGTTGATTAGAGTTGCTATTTACGTTGTTGCAAACTACTAGTATATTTGGAAGTATGCAGTTGTGTCCCTTCAATGCTAGTTTTGATATCAATTGAGAAGACATAAGACTATTTGTTAATGAGGTTGTTAAGAATATTGTGCTAATCTAATTTATTAAATCCAATTTAATAGTTGGAGTATGTTGTGATGGGATGAACAATGGATAATAATCATGATGCAAGATTTTAATCTTAATGATTGCATATCTTAGAATCCTATTTGCGAATTTTATCTTGTAGAGATATTACTTAATGGTTGAAATCATTTTATAGATTGAACAAGTTTCAATTGTCAAGATTTTGATATAAGGATGGTATATAAGCGATACGTTGATCCCGCTAAGAATCTGTTGAAGTCGCTTGTTAACTGAATAAGTTTCGATTGTCGAGACGTTTTCATATAGGTGGTATGAAAGTTATTGGTTGGTCACGCTGAAAGTTTTGTTGGAGCACTTGTTTCAAATCTAGAATATGATGTTATTTGTTATGTTGGTCAGTGGGGATCTTGTTGACTTAGCCTTCGTGGGATGTCTTTTCGTAAGCATCATAAACTTTATTTATTGGGGAAGATAATGGGAGAAAGAATTTGTTTTAAAGATCTTGTTGCAACCTGAGGGGTTTCCTGATGAGTAGAAAGGTGTAATTTGAATGTTTAAAAAGGATAAGAATAGGGTTTCATGTTGAGCTCATGTTTAAAACCTTCTGGACTGGTTTGGTTGGTTGCCATCTTGGTTGAATGCTTTCGGTTGAGGTGCTTCTTATGTTGAGTTTCAGAGTTTCCCCAAAACTCGTACTGTTTGGTCTCGACCTTTGGTTATGACGAATTTGTTTAGTTCGTGTTGTCGGTTGAGTTTACATCCAAAAGTTTTGAGTGGATCGCGCTCCTTCGCGTCCACATTGGATTATCTTTGGAATAAATTTTAAAAGGAAGCAGATGGTCATAAAGGGTTGTGTTGGAAACTTTTGAGTTAAGCCCTTGATGTGTAACTCTATTTGACTAGAGTTGGAGTCATTTGGAAAATGTGTCTGGTGTGCGGGTGTTTTACAAGTCTGGATTTTTATGAATGTTTCATAAGTGAATTTGGTTAGTGAAGAGTTTTCTTTTTAGATTGAGTTTCCCTCTCTTTTGATAAAAATTTATGGCGCTTGTGTCTGCAGATGTTTGACTTTGGAGTCGATGTTCGCTCCCAAGGGTTGAGTTTGATTTTGCGAGGTGTTGCAAAGCTAGTGTTAAATCGAAGATGGGTTTTCACACGATGTGGTGTTTTGTTGATTAACGATGTTGCCGTCATAGTTTATATGAATTAGCGCAACTCTCGATGTTATTCGATATTTATTCATATGATACCGAGGCGTAAGTCATCATGTGAATGACTATTCGGTAGTGTGGTTACATGATGAGGGAATGGTGAAAAGTAAACATGACATCGCTTTTACATGTTAAATGATAAAAGAGTCGTTGAGCCAGTCGGTGAGAAAGTCATATATGGAGATATGACTAATCCGGAGTGCTCTGAAGAGTGTGCATTTATGTCATGAAACGAGATTTCCCTTGCTTTCTAGTATGAAAAGAAGCAATGAACAATTTACGTATGTTGGTTGTGATGTAGGGATTTATGCTTCCTTTGTGTTTTGGCTTGGATGTTGCCGAATTCTTTCCAAAATGGTTGTTAATGCTTTGGGTTTGAGTTGTTGTGTGTACACTTGGGCTTGATAGCTAAGTGTTTTTGTGTGAGGGCGAGACCCTCTTAAGAAAGGAACCAATTGTGGTTTGGTAAGGTTTTCGATCCTAGCTTGGGCTAGGTGTCGAACCTTAGTGGTATAAGGGTGGTTTGTGATGGAGGTTGATGATGTATGGGTTTAACCTTTACTAAGAGTAGCGATGGGTGGAAGTGAAGTTGACGGTAGATCGGTGATAATTGCCTGCCGTGAGCAATTGTCTTCACTAGTTGTTTTTGGGTTTGAGTCTTGCACGGGAAAGGATGGAATAAAATGTTAGTATGATCGTGTATCGGAAGGGCTAGTGTGCCTTAATGAGTTATTCCCTCGATGGAAACTTTCGGGAATGAAGAGAGGTCGTTAAAGGAATTGTGACTTCCTTTGATTATGTCATGTTGAGTTTATTGCGGTGTGTAGTCAGTAGGTTGTGATAGAAGTGTGAGGTGTTTGTCGTGAGGATTCGAGCGTTTTGGGTTGTTGAAGCCCTTCGAGGTTGAAACGCAGATTCTGTTTGGGATTTGAATTGAAAGTCGAATCGTGAGCGGTTGCCATTAGTTGAGCTAGATCAACACTTTTTCTTTAAGTGTTGGTTTTGGGAACTCGTTTGTCGCTTGTTTCGGTTCTAGTCGTTGTCAGCGAATTTTTTCTGCTGCAGAGAAGCCTTTTGTCCCTTGGGGACTTTGTTGTTGTTTTTGGCGTCCTTCTGATTCGAGGTCGAATCCTGTTGAAGGGGGAAGAATGTGACACTTCGGTTAGGTTTGTCGTTATAGAAGGTGAAATTAGAGAATAAAACCTTTCGGCTTGAGGTTTACTCGCGTTTTGGGCCTTTTGAAGCGTTGTGACACCACGCAGTGTCGTAACCTTATTTAACGTGCATGATAAGGTTAATAACATTATGAGATGTGGAATTAAGGTTAAAACTATAGGATATGGAGGGTAATAGCTTTTCCGGGCGTTTCCGTTCCGGTTTTGGGCCTTCCTGGAGTTTGGGCCTTGGTGGGCTTTGGTGGGATGGAGTAGGTCTCAGTAACGGACTAGGATTGGGTGTGGGGGCTGGTAAAAGGGCTCCCCACCAGCCTTTGGGCGTGCTCCCCTGCCATTGGGCGCCCCACCTCTCCCTCCAAGCCCTAGCCGCCACCCCCACCTTCCCTCTCTCCTTCCTTGCGCCTCCACCTCCCCCATTGCTCCCCATTGCTCCCTATTGCACACCACCTCTCCTCCACCCCCTTGCTGCCCTAGGGTGGCCTCCCACCCCTGCATCCTCATGGATCCATCCGTTGGAGCGAGGAGCGAGGAGCGAGGAGCGAGGAAGCGAGGAGCGATTCCGCGAGAGATCTATTGGAGATTCATTCGTTGGGCAAAGGTATGATCATGGGGATCCTTGGAATTGATCTAGGTACTGTTATTAGGGTGTTTATCAAGTTTTTAGATCAATTGGAGGTGCTGGATTGGAGTAATTTGGGTTAGATCTAGACGTTGCCACGTCTCTGTTTTGGGACAGCATGAGCAGTCGACCTAGGGTTCCTGTTTTCACCAATTTAGAATTCGAATCTGTCTGTACGGATGTTGAATAAGTTGTAGGTAATTTAATTATCTTTCCGTGAACATAAAGCACGTTAAATTCCGATCAGCCGTTTGAAAGTTATGGCTGTTTTACCGAGCGTGTTAAAATCTGTGACGTAATTGGAACAGATCACGGTAATCTGTAGATTAGACGACTTTAGATTCCGAATCAGTCTTTCCTTATACCTAGAGAAAGTTGGGAACTTTCCTAAGCTATGCGAGGATGTACTCGTTTAATTGATTTCGAGTCCCAGAACTCAAGTTATGCTTTTTGCAAGGCTGCTGTCCCGCCTACAGAACCTCTGTTTTTAGGTTTTGCA
The DNA here is from genome assembly GCA_036346355.1 of Rhipidocladum racemiflorum. NCBI lineage: Eukaryota > Viridiplantae > Streptophyta > Magnoliopsida > Poales > Poaceae > Rhipidocladum > Rhipidocladum racemiflorum. The sequence goes on along the minus strand of CM070589.1, from coordinate 33,713,742 downwards.
AGTAGTAGGCAATGTCGGGTTAGATGGGGTTTTGCATACTGTTTTGTGGGCATGATTGTGAGTGTGTGGTGCCTATGTGCAGGTGGTGTGACACCGAGTGCCCTCGACTTCCCACAAATCCGTCGCCCGGTTGAGGCAAGTGTGTTGTAATGTATAGCGGAATCGTAGGTTGCTTGTGGAGATTAGATGAAAGATTGAATACTTGCTATGATCACTTGCCATGCTTGCTGTTTTCCAATGATATATTGAGTATGATTATCATGATATGATGCTGTGTGTCTATACTTATCATGATTCGATGCCATGTGTTTATGTGTACTATGACATGATGCCATATGTTTATGTACAAATGAGATATGATAATTGGCATAGTTGCATGCATGTCACGTGAGATGGGCGAGGCGGTGAGAAAGTCATTAACTAGTCCGGGAAGGTCGGTGAGAAAGTTATGACTAGTCCGAACGCCATTCAAGTAAGACCTACATCGTGATTCAATCCACGTGGTGAATGGAAGCGAGGAGTAGGCACCCTCCATCTTCGGGATGGAAGGGGGAAAAGGGTGCACACCGACGGGTGTGTACTCAACCATACCGGTATGAGTTTCCAAGGAGATATGAGCATATGAGCATTGCATTGCATTACATGCATATTGATGATGATATTATTAAGTGTTCATGATTGAGATGATATACACAATGGGAGATGTTTTTGCCATGTTATTGTTCTTGTTGTCCATTACAATATGCTTGCTGAGTTTCGAACTCACGCTTGTGTTTTATGTTGTTTTTAGGTACTTTGAGATCGGCATGCGGGACAAAGGGGTTTAGCTACACTTCTATCGTAGCTCCACCATCATAGTCTATACTTAATCACTTGGAGACATGATATTAAGAGTTGTGCCATAAACTTAATGTATGGTTTAATTTAGCATGCTCGTGATCCCTTATTTGCTTCGTTATAGCTTATGAAGTGGTTGAGCGTGGTAGTATTGGCGTAATTTGATGATATGTCCATTTATGTTGATGTTTTAGATGTCGTGTGCTATGATATATCTTGCCATGTTTTTGATATTGTGTTAATTCATGGAAAAACAAAGGAGATGCGGCCGAAATATCGGTTTTTAGCATATGTACCTTTGCTGGAATTTATGTTTAAATGTGGACTTTAGACGTTGTGTAGCTTACGTTTGGTAGCATTCGGGCATATTAGAAGCTAGGGTGTTACAGTTGGTATCAGAGCGGGCTGTAGGTCCCTGGAATGTTTATTTAGTGTCATACTATAGGTTCAACTAAAATATGAAGTGGGATAACCTAGAAACATGGCTTAGGTTTTACTTAAAACGTTGCCATAGGATAGCAACATTAAAACTTGTGTAAGTGGAATAATTAATTTAAAACTTGACACACTCTGTTGCACAGTAGGAAAGGGTATGGGTATTGTTTTCTTTACGCTTAAATATTGTATTTAAGCTATGATGTTGGATGCTTCTTTCGACAATGCTTGTTGCTATGTCTATGAGATAAATGATTGAATTATTCTGTTGTGGTGGTAAAAGTGGGGTTTTGGTGCAGAAGGGTTTCGGCCACCTCTTTTTGTTTATAGTAAGGGTGAGGTTTGTGGTGTGGCGGTTAGCGCCATCACCGAAGAACTATTAACCCTGTAGGAGAAGAGCGCTTACCCTTTCGCTGTAGATCGGGTAGTTGATTGGAGACAAAAAGGAAGAGTTAATGGTGGTTTCTTCAGATGTTCTTTGCCGTTCGACGGTCGGTGTTCGTTGCTTTTCTTGGCTTTAGTTGAGTTGAACCAAAAGAAAAGTGTTTTGTATTGGATTTCGCGGATCGTTCCGTATGCGGTGTGTGGGTTTGTCTTTCTTGGTTAAAGACGAAGAAGAGGAGTCTAGTGTTGCGCTCCTTTGGGCACCTTTCGCTTTTAATGCTTAGTTTGTTGATTGCTTTATGGGGAAGAAGCATTCAATTTATTCCTGTGTTTGTCTTTCTCCGAGGTTAAAGGAGTTATTGCGGAGTTGTGCCAGACCTGGCTGTCAGGGCTGAAGTTCTGTGGCTTTGTAGGAGTAAGTGGTGTTTGATTTCGTCATTTTACTGGTTTAAGAAATCATCTTTGAAAACCCTTCTTGAGTCGTGAAAGTTAGGGGTTTGGTGTTAAGGTTTTATTTGAAAAGGTTAATGGAGCACTTGGTTCCCTTTCGAAAACTGTCTTTCAACCTTTTTCCTTATGGGAGTCCTTGAGATATAAAAGTGTTTTGGAGAATTCCTTTGCATGACCAAGTTTGGGTTTGCCTCATCGCAATTTTGAGAGTCAAATTTTCCTTATGAATTTGGGATGAGTTTTAAAACTAAAATGTTGTAAACAAAGTAAGTAGTCTTTTGACAAAAATCATTTGTCCCTAGTAAGAATTGATGTTTAGCATGTTATGTATAAGGTAACAATGTGGTTTATGGATTGATGTGTTGCTAAGTTAAAATTTTGAGTTGAATCAATTCAATGTGATTAATATCTCTAGCTTGAGAATAAATAGACTACTAGTGTTGCGATTTACTCTTAGCGAGAATGATTAAAAGTCTAAATGTACATGCTTAGAATATTTTGACTTTCTATAAAAGTGCTAATTATACAAGTTAATGTTAAAAGTTTAAAGTTAGAAGCATAGTAAAAAAATTAAGATGATGTAGACTTTGTTATTGTAAAAGAAACTTTCTTTGGTTGTTAAAGATGTTCTAATCTAATGGATTAATAGAGAAATTTAATCGTGTTGCCTAGTGACTTTAATTTGGAAGTTGATTAGAGTTGCTATTTACGTTGTTGCAAACTACTAGTATATTTGGAAGTATGCAGTTGTGTCCCTTCAATGCTAGTTTTGATATCAATTGAGAAGACATAAGACTATTTGTTAATGAGGTTGTTAAGAATATTGTGCTAATCTAATTTATTAAATCCAATTTAATAGTTGGAGTATGTTGTGATGGGATGAACAATGGATAATAATCATGATGCAAGATTTTAATCTTAATGATTGCATATCTTAGAATCCTATTTGCGAATTTTATCTTGTAGAGATATTACTTAATGGTTGAAATCATTTTATAGATTGAACAAGTTTCAATTGTCAAGATTTTGATATAAGGATGGTATATAACTGATACGTTGATCCTGCTTAAGAATCTGTTGAAGTAAACTGTTAACTGAATAAGTTTCGATTGTCGAGACGTTTTCATATAGGTGGTATGAAAGTTATTGGTTGGTCACGCTGAAAGTTTTGTTGGAGCACTTGTTTCAAATCTAGAATATGATGTTATTTGTTATGTTGGTCAGTGGGGATCTTGTTGACTTAGCCTTCGTGGGATGTCTTTTCGTAAGCATCATAAACTTTATTTATTGGGGAAGATAATGGGAGAAAGAATTTGTTTTATAGATCTTGTTGCAACCTGAGGGGTTTCCCGATGAGTAGAAAGGTGTAATTTGAATGTTTAAAAAGGATAAGAATAGGGTTTCATGTTGAGCTCATGTTTAAAACCTTCTGGACTGGTTTGGTTGGTTGCCATCTTGGTTGAATGCTTTCGGTTGAGGTGCTTCTTATGTTGAGTTTCAGAGTTTCCCCAAAACTCGTAGTGTTTGGTCTCGACCTTTGGTTATGGCGAATTTGTTTAGTTCGTGTTGTCGGTTGAGTTTACATCCATATGTGTTGAGTGGATCGCGCTCCTTCGCGTCCACATTGGATTATCTTTGGAATAAATTTTAAAAGGAAGCAGATGGTCATAAAGGGTTGTGTTGGAAACTTTTGAGTTAAGCCCTTGATGTGTAACTCTATTTGACTAGAGTTGGAGTCATTTGGAAAATATTAATGCAGTGTGCGGGTGTTTTACAAGTCTGGATTTTTATGAATGTTTCATAAGTGAATTTGGTTAGTGAAGAGTTTTCTTTTAGATTGAGTTTCCCTCTCTTTTGATAAAAATTTATGGCGCTTGTGTCTGCGGATGTTTGACTTTGGAGTCGATGTTACATTCCAAAGGGTTGAGTTTGATTTTGCGAGGTGTTGCAAAGCTAGTGTTAAATCGAAGATGGGTTTTCACGATGTGGTGTTTTGTTGATTAACGATGTTGCCGTCATAGTTTATATGAATTAGCGCAACTCTCGATGTTATTCGATATTTATTCATATGATACTGGCGTAAGTCATCATGTGAATGACTATTCGGTAGTGTGGTTACATGATGAGGGAATGGTGAAAAGTAAACATGACATCGCTTTTACATGTTAAATGATAAAAGAGTCGTTGAGCCAGTCGGTGAGAAAGTCATATATGGAGATATGACTAATCCTGAGTGCTCTGAAGAGTGTGCATTTATGTCATGAAACGAGATTTCCCTTGCTTTCTAGTATGAAAAGAAGCAATGAACAATTTACGGTATGTTGGTTGTGATGTAGGGGATTTATGCTTCCTTTGTGTTTTGGCTTGGATGTTGCCGAATTCTTTCCAAAATGGTTGTTAACGCTTTGGGTTTGAGTTGTTGTGTGTACACTTGGGCTTGATAGCTAAGTGTTTTTGTGTGAGGGCGAGACCCTCTTAAGAAAGGAACCAATTGTGGTTTGGTAAGGTTTTCGATCCTAGCTTGGGGCTAGGTGTCGAACCTTAGTGGTATAAGGGTGGTTTGTGATGGAGGTTTGATGTATGGGTTTAACCTTTACTAAGAGTAGCGATGGGTGGAAGTGAAGTTGACGGTAGATCGGTGATAATTGCCTGCCGTGAGCAGTTGTCTTCACTAGTTGTTTTTGGGTTTGAGTCTTGCACAGGAAAGGATGGAATAAAATGTTAGTATGATCGTGTATCGGAAGGGCTAGTGTGCCTTAATGAGTTATTCCCCTCGATGGAAACTTTCGGGAATGAAGAGAGGTCGTTAAAGGAATTGTGACTTCCTTTGATTATGTCATGTTGAGTTTATTGCAGTGTGTAGTCAGGTAGGTTGTGATAGAAGTGTGAGGTGTTTGTCGTGAGGATTCGAGCGTTTTGGGTTGTTGAAGCCCTTCGAGGTTGAAACGCAGATTCTGTTTGGGATTTGAATTGAAAGTCGAACTGTGAGCGGTTGCCATTAGTTGAGCTAGATCAACACTTTTTCTTTAAGTGTTGGTTTTGGGAACTCGTTTGTCGTTTGTTTCCGGTTCTAGTCGTTGTGCGAATGTTTTGTCTTTGCAGAGAAGCCTTTTGTCCCTTGGGGACTTTGTTGTTGTTTTTGGCGTCCTTCGGATTCGAGGTCGAATCCTGTTGAAGGGGGGAAGAATGTGACACTACGGTTTGGTGTGACGTTATAGAAGGTGAAATTAGAGAATAAAACCTTTCGGCTTGAGGTTTACTCGCGTTTTTGGGCCTTTTGAAGCGTTGTGACACCACGGAGTGTCGTAACCTTATTTAACGTGCATGATAAGGTTAATAACATTATGAGATGTGGAATTAAGGTTAAAACTATAGGATATGGAGGTTAATAGCTTTTAAGGCGTTTAGAGACCGTTCCTAGGGAGTTTTGGGCCTTCCGAGTTTGGGCCTTGGTGGGCTTTGGTGGGATGGAGTAGGTCTCCGTAACGGACTAGGATTGGGTGTGGGGGCTGGTAAAGGGCTCCCCACCAGCCTTTGGGCGTGCTCCCCTGCCATTGGGCGCCCCACCTCTCCCTCCAAGCCCTAGCCGCCACCCCACCTTCCCCTCTCCCTTCCTTGCGCCTCCACCTCCCCCATTGCTCCCCATTGCTCCCTATTGCACACCACCTCTCCTCCACCCCCTTGCTGCCCTAGGGTGGCCTCCCCACCCCTGCATCCTCATGGATCCATCCGAGGAGCGAGGAGCGAGGAGCGAGGAACGAGGAGCGAGGAGCGAGGAGCGAGGAGCGAGGAGATCGATTGGAGTTTTCATTCGTCGGGCAATGGTATGATCATGGGGATCCTTGGAATTGATCTAGGTACTGTTATTAGGGTGTTTATCAAGTTTTTAGATCAATTGGAGGTGCTGGATTGGAGTAATTTGGGTTAGATCTAGACGTTGCCACGTCTCTGTTTTGGGACAGCATGAGCAGTCGACCTAGGGTTCCTGTTTTCACCAATTTAGAATTCGAATCTGTCTGTACAGATGCTGAATAAGTTGTAGATAATTTAATTATCTTTCCGTGGACATAAAGCACGTTAAATTCCGATCAGCCGTTTGAAAGTTATGGCTGTTTTACCGAGCGTGTTAAAATCTGTGACGTAATTGGAACAGATCACGGTAATCTGTAGATTAGACGACTTTAGATTCCGAATCAGTCTTTCCTTATACCTAGAGAAAGTTGGGAAATTTCCTAAGCTATGCGAGGATGTACTCGTTTAATTGATTCGGAGTCCCAGAACTCAAGTTATGCTTTTTGCAAGGCTGCTGTCCCGCCGACAGAACCTCTGTTTTTAGGTTTTGCAAGTAGTGGGCAATGTCGGGTTAGATGGGGTTTTGCATACTGTTTTGTGGGCATGATTGTGAGTGTGTGGTGCCTATGTGCAGGTGGTGTGACACCGGGAGTGCCCTCGACTTCCCGCCAATCCGTCGCCGCGGTTGAGGCAAGTGTGTTGTAATGTATAGCGGAATCGTAGGTTGCTTGTGGAGATTAGATGAAAGATTGAATACTTGCTATGATCACTTGCCATGCTTGCTGTTTTCCAATGATATATTGAGTATGATTATCATGATATGATGCTGTGTGTCTATACTTATCATGATTCGATGCCATGTGTTTATGTGTACTATGACATGAGTTGCCATATGTTTATGTACAAATGAGATATGATAATTGGCATAGTTGCATGCATGTCATGAGATGGGGCGAGCGGTGAGAAAGTCATTAACTAGTCCGGGAAGGTCGGTGAGAAAGTTATGACTAGTCCGAGAGCCATTCAGTAAGACCTACATCGTGATTCAATCCACGTGGGTTGAATGGAAGCGAGGAGTAGGCACCCTCCATCTTCGGGATGGAAGGGGAAAAGGGTGCACACCGACGGGTGTGTACTCAACCATACCGGTATGAGTTTCCATGGAGATATGAGCATATGAGCATTGCATTGCATTACATGCATATTGATGATGATATTATTAAGTGTTCATGATTGAGATGATATACACAATGGGAGATGTTATTGCCATGTTATTGTTCTTGGTGTCCATTACAATATGCTTGCTGAGGTGCGAACTCCCGCTTGTGTCTTATGTAGTTTTTAGGTACTGTGAGCTCGGCATGCTGGACAAAGGGGTTTAGATCGACTTCTACACGTAGCTCCACCATCATAGTCTATACTTAATCACTTGGAGACATGATATTAAGAGTTGTGACATAAACTTAATTTTTTTTTTAATTTAGGATGCTCGTTATCACTTATTTGCTTCGTTATATATTATGAATTTGTTGATATTTTTAGTATTGGCGTAATTTGATTATATTTCCATTTATGTTGATGTTTTAGATGTCGTGGTGCTATGATATATCTTGCCATGTTTTTGATATTGTGTTAATTCATGGAAAAACAAAGGAGATGCTGCGAAATATCGGTTTTTAGCATATGTACCTTTGCTGGAATTTATGTTTAAATGTGGACTTTAGACGTTGTGTAGCTTATGTTTGGTAGCATTCGGGCATATTAGAATGCAGGGTGTTACAGATTGGTATCGAGCGGTCATAGGTCCCTGGAATGTTTATTTAGTGTCATACTATAGGTTCAACTAAAATATGAAGTGGAATAACTTAGAAACATGGCTTAGGTTTTTACTTAAAATTTTGTCATAGGATAGCAACATTAAAACTTGTGTAAGTGGAATAATTAATTTAAAACTTGACACACTCTGGATGCCTGATAGGAAAGGGTATGGGTATTGTTTTCTTTACGCTTAAATATTGTATTTAAGCTATGATGCTAAATGCTTCTTTCGACAATGCTTGTTGCTATGTCTATGAGATAAATGATTGAATTATTCCTGTTGTGGTGGTAAAAGTGGGGTTTTGGTGCCGAAGGGTTTGACCACCTCTCTTATTTCATAGTTAGGGTGAGGTTTGTGGTGTGGCGGTTAGCGCCATCACCGAAGAACTGTTAACCCCTGTAGGGGAAGAGCGCTTACCCTTTCTGTCGTAGATCGGGTAGTTGATTGGAGACAAAAAGGAAGAGTTAATGGTGGTTTCCTTCGTATGTTCTTTGCCGTTTTGACAGTCGGTGTTCGTTGCTTTTCTTGGCTTTAGTAGAGTTGAACCAAAATGAAAAGTGTTTTGTATTGGATTTCAGCGGATCGTTCCATTATGCGGTGTGTGGGTTTGTCTTTCTTGGTTAAAGACGAAGAAGAGGAGTCTAGTGTTGCGCTCCTTTTGGGCACCTTTCAGCTTTAATGCTTAGTTCGTTGATTTCTTTATGGGGAACAAGCATTCAATTTATGTCTGTGTTTGTCGCTCTCCGAGGTTAAAGGAGTTTTTGCGGAGTTGTGTCAGACCTGGCTGTCAGGGCTGAAGTTCGGTGGCTTTGTAGGAGTAAGTGGTGTTTGATTTCGTCATTTTACTGGTTTAAGAAATCATCTTTGAAAACCCTTCTTGAGTCGTGAAAGTTAGGGGTTTGGTGTTAAGGTTTTATTTGAAAAGGTTAATGGAGCACTTGGTTCCCTTTCGAGAAAACCGTCTTTCAACCTTTTTCCTTATGGGAGTCCTTGAGATATAAAAGTGTTTTGGAGAATTCCTTTGCATGACCAAGTTTGGGTTTGCCTCATTGCAATTTTGAGAGTCAAATTTTCCTTATGAATATGGGATGAGTTTTAAAACTAAAATGTTGTAAACAAAGTAAGTAGTCTTTTGACAAAAATCATTTGTCCCTAGTAAGAATTGCTGTTTAGCATGTTATGTATAAGGTAACAATGTGGTTTATGGATTGATGTGTTGCTAAGTTAAAATTTTGAGTTGAATCAATTCAATGTGATTAATATCTCTAGCTTGAGAATAAATAGACTACTAGTGTTGCGATTTACTCTTAGCGAGAATGATTAAATGTGTTAATGTACATGCTTAGAATATGTTGCCTTGCTTTAAAAGTGCTTATGATCCTTGTTAATGTTAAAAGTTTAAACTTTGATGCATAGTTAAAACATTAAGATGATGTAGACTGCTGTTATTGTAAAAGAAACTTTCTTTGGTTGTTAAAGATGTTCTAATCTAATGGATTAATAGAGAAATTTAATCGTGTTGCCTAGTGACTTTAATTTGGAAGTTGATTAGAGTTGCTATTTACGTTGTTGCAAACTACTAGTATATTTGGAAGTATGCAGTTGTGTCCCTTCAATGCTAGTTTTGATATCAATTGAGAAGACATAAGACTATTTGTTAATGAGGTTGTTAAGAATATTGTGCTAATCTAATTTATTAAATCCAATTTAATAGTTGGAGTATGTTGTGATGGGATGAACAATGGATAATAATCATGATGCAAGATTTTAATCTTAATGATTGCATATCTTAGAATCCTATTTGCGTAATTTTATCTTGTAGAGATATTACTTAATGGTTGAAATCATTTTATAGATTGAACAAGTTTCAATTGTCAAGATTTTGATATAAGGATGGTATATAAGCGATACGTTGATCCTGGCTTAAGAATCTGTTGAAGTAAACATTAACTGAATAAGTTTCGATTGTCGAGACGTTTTCATATAGGTGGTATGAAAGTTATTGGTTGGTCACGCTGAAAGTTTTGTTGGAGCACTTGTTTCAAATCTAGAATATGATGTTATTTGTTATGTTGGTCAGTGGGGATCTTGTTGACTTAGCCTTCGTGGGATGTCTTTTCGTAAGCATCATAAACTTTATTTATTGGGGAAGATAATGGGAGAAAGAATTTGTTTTATAGATCTTGTTGCAACCTGAGGGGTTTCCCGATGAGTAGAAAGGTGTAATTTGAATGTTTAAAAAGGATAAGAATAGGGTTTCATGTTGAGCTCATGTTTAAAACCTTCTGGACTGGTTTGGTTGGTTGCCATCTTGGTTGAATGCTTTCGGTTGAGGTGCTTCTTATGTTGAGTTTCAGAGTTTTCCCCAAAACTCGTAGTGTTTGGTCTCGACCTTTGGTTATGGCGAATTTGTTTAGTTCGTGTTGTCGGTTGAGTTTACATCCAAAAGTTTTGAGTGGATCGCGCTCCTTCGCGTCCACATTGGATTATCTTTGGAATAAATTTTAAAAGGAAGCAGATGGTCATAAAGGGTTGTGTTGGAAACTTTTGAGTTAAGCCCTTGATGTGTAACTCTATTTGACTAGAGTTGGAGTCATTTGGAAAATGTAATATGCGGTGTCTTGGTGTTTTACAAGTCTGGATTTTTATGAATGTTTCATAAGTGAATTTGGTTAGTGAAGAGTTTTCTTTTTGGATTGAGTTTCCCTCTCTTTTGATAAAAATTTATGGCGCTTGTGTCTGCAGATGTTTGACTTTGGAGTCGATGTTACGCTCCAAAGGGTTGAGTTTGATTTTGCGAGGTGTTGCAAAGCTAGTGTTAAATCGAAGATGGGTTTTCACCACGATGTGGTGTTTTGTTGATTAACGATGTTGCCGTCATAGTTTATATGAATTAGTGCAACTCTCGATGTTATTCGAGATTTATTCATATGATACCGAGGCAGAAGTCATCATGTGAATGACTATTCGGTAGTGTGGTTACATGATGAGGAATGGTGAAAAGTAAACATGACATCGCTTTTACATGTTAAATGATAAAAGAGTCGTTGAGCCAGTCGGTGAGAAAGTCATATATGGAGATATGACTAATCCGAGTGCTCCTGAAGAGTGTGCATTTATGTCATGAAAGGAGATTTCCCTTGCTTTCTAGTATGAAAAGAAGCAATGAACAATTTACAGTATGTTGGTTGTGATGTAGGGATTTATGCTTCCTTTGTGTTTTGGCTTGGATGTTGCCGAATTCTTTCCAAAATGGTTGTTAACGCTTTGGGTTTGAGTTGTTGTGTGTACACTTGGGCTTGATAGCTAAGTGTTTTTGTGTGAGGCGAGACCCTCTTAAGAAAGGAACCAATTGTGGTTTGGTAAGGTTTTCGATCCTAGCTTGGGGCTAGGTGTCGAACCTTAGTGGTATAAGGGTGGTTTGTGATGGAGGTTGATGATGTATGGGTTTAACCTTTACTAAGAGTAGCGATGGGTGGAAGTGAAGTTGACGGTAGATCGGTGATAATTGCCTGCCGTGAGCGATTGTCTTCACTAGTTGTTTTTGGGTTTGAGTCTTGCACAGGAAAGGATGGAATAAAATGTTAGTATGATCGTGTATCGGAAGGGCTAGTGTGCCTTAATGAGTTATTCCTCGATGGAAACTTTCGGGAATGAAGAGAGGTCGTTAAAGGAATTGTGACTTCCTTTGATTATGTCATGTTGAGTTTATTGCGGTGTGTAGTCGTAGGTTGTGATAAAAGTGTGAGGTGTTTGTCGTGAGGATTCGGCGTTTTGGGTTGTTGAAGCCCTTCGAGGTTGAAAGCGCAGATTCTGTTTGGGATTTGAATTGAAAGTCGAAGCGTGAGCGGTTGCCATTAGTTGAGCTAGATCAACACTTTTTCTTTAAGTGTTGGTTTTGGGAACTCGTTTGTCGTTTGTTTCCTGGTTCTAGTCGTTGTCAGCGAATGTTTTGTCTTTGCGAGAAGCCTTTTGTCCCTTGGGGACTTTTTGTTGTTTTTATGGCGTCCTTCGGATTCGAGGTCGAATCCTGTTGAAGGAAGAATGTGACACTACGGTTTGGTGTGACGTTATAGAAGGTGAAATTAGAGAATAAAACCTTTCGGCTTGAGGTTTACTCGCGTATTTGGCCTTTCGAAGCGTTGTGACACCACTGAGTGTCGTAACCTTATTTAACGTGCATGATAAGGTTAATAACATTATGAGATGTGGAATTAAGGTTAAAACTATAGGATATGGAGGGTAATAGCTTTTAAGGCGTTTAGGGTTTTGGGCCTTCCCGGGGGAGTTTGGGCCTTGGTGGGCTTTGGTGGGATGGAGTAGGTCTCCGTAACGGACTAGGATTGGGTGTGGGGGCGGGTCAAAGGGCTCCCCACCAGCCTGTTGGGCGTGCTCGCCCTGCCATTGGGCGCCCCACCTCTCCTCCAAGCCCTAGCCGCCACCCCCACCTTCCCCTCTCCCTTCCTTGCGCCTCCACCTCCCCCATTGCTCCCCATTGCTCCCTATTGCACACCACCTCTCCTCCACCCCCTTGCTGCCCTAGGGTGGCCTCCCCACCCCTGCATCCTCATGGATCCATCCGAGGAGCGAGGAGCGAGGAGCGAGGAACGAGGAGCGAGGAGCGAGGAGCGAGGAGCGAGGAGATCGATTGGAGTTTTCGTTCGTCGGGCAATGGTATGATCATGGGGATCCTTGGAATTGATCTAGGTACTGTTATTAGGGTGTTTATCAAGTTTTTAGATCAATTGGAGGTGCTGGATTGGAGTAATTTGGGTTAGATCTAGACGTTGCCACGTCTCTGTTTTGGGACAGCATGAGCAGTCGACCTAGGGTTCCTGTTTTCACCAATTTAGAATTCGAATCTGTCTGTACGGATGTTGAATAAGTTGTAGATAATTTAATTATCTTTCCGTGGACATAAAGCACGTTAAATTCCGATCAGCCGTTTGAAAGTTATGGCTGTTTTACCGAGCGTGTTAAAATCTGTGACGTAATTGGAACAGATCACGGTAATCTGTAGATTAGACGACTTTAGATTCCGAATCAGTCTTTCCTTATACCTAGAGAAAGTTGGGAAATTTCCTAAGCTACGCGAGGATGTAGTCGTTTAATTGATTCGGAGTCCCAGAACTCAAGTTATGCTTTTTGCAAGGCTGCTGTCCCGTCGGGACAGAACCTCTGTTTTTAGGTTTTGCGAGTAGTGGGCAATGTCGGGTTAGATGGGGTTTTGCATACTGTTTTGTGGGCATGATTGTGAGTGTGTGGTGCCTATGTGCAGGTGGTGTGACACCGGGAGTGCCCTCGACTTCCCGCCAATCCGTCGCCGCGGTTGAGGCAAGTGTGTTGTAATGTATAGCGGAATCGTAGGTTGCTTGTGGAGATTAGATGAAAGATTGAATACTTGCTATGATCACTTGCCATGCTTGCTGTTTTCCAATGATATATTGAGTATGATTATCATGATATGATGCTGTGTGTCTATACTTATCATGATTCGATGCCATGTGTTTATGTGTACTATGACATGATGCCATATGTTTATGTACAAATGAGATATGATAATTGGCATAGTTGCATGCATGTCATGAGATGGGGCGAGGGCGGTGAGAAAGTCATAACTAGTCCGGGGAAGGTCGGTGAGAAAGTTATGACTAGTCCGGAACGCCATTCAGTAAGACCTACATCGTGATTCAATCCACGTGGTGAATGGAAGCGAGGAGTAGGCACCCTCCATCTTCGGGATGGAAGGGGGAAAAGGGTGCACACCGACGGGTGTGTACTCAACCATACCGGTATGAGTTTCCAAGGAGATATGAGCATATGAGCATTGCATTGCATTACATGCATATTGATGATGATATTATTAAGTGTTCATGATTGAGATGATATACACAATGGGAGATGTTTTTGCCATGTTATTGTTCTTGTTGTCCATTACAATATGCTTGCTGAGTTTCGAACTCACGCTTGTGTTTTATGTTGTTTTTAGGTACTTTGAGATCGGCATGCGGGACAAAGGGGTTTAGCTACACTTCTATACGTAGCTCCACCATCATAGTCTATACTTAATCACTTGGAGACATGATATTAAGAGTTGTGCCATAAACTTAATGTATGGTTTAATTTAGCATGCTCGTGATCCCTTATTTGCTTCGTTATAGCTTATGAAGTGGTTGAGCGTGGTAGTATTGGCGTAATTTGATGATATGTCCATTTATGTTGATGTTTTAGATGTCGTGTGCTATGATATATCTTGCCATGTTTTTGATATTGTGTTAATTCATGGAAAAACAAAGGAGATGCGGCCGAAATATCGGTTTTTAGCATATGTACCTTTGCTGGAATTTATGTTTAAATGTGGACTTTAGACGTTGTGTAGCTTATGTTTGGTAGCATTCGGGCATATTAGAAGGTCGGGGTATTCTGATTTGGTATCAGAGCGGGCTGTAGGTCCCTGGAATGTTTATTTAGTGTCATACTATAGGTTCAACTAAAATATGAAGTGGGATAACCTAGAAACATGGCTTAGGTTTTACTTAAAACGTTGCCATAGGATAGCAACATTAAAACTTGTGTAAGTGGAATAATTAATTTAAAACTTGACACACTCTGTTGCACAGTAGGAAAGGGTATGGGTATTGTTTTCTTTACGCTTAAATATTGTATTTAAGCTATGATGTTGGATGCTTCTTTCGACAATGCTTGTTGCTATGTCAATGTTATATGTTGTGGGGTTGTGGTACCGAAGGGTTTCGGTCACCTCTTTTTGTTTATAGTAAGGGTGAGGTTTGACGGTGTGGCCGGTTAGCGCCATCACCGAAGAACGGTTAACCCCTGTAGGAGAAGAGCGCTTACCCTTTCTGTTGTAGATCGGGTAGTTGATTGGAGACAAAAAGGAAGAGTTAATGGTGGTTTCTTTCGTATGTTCTTTGCCGTTCTGACGGTCGGTGTTCGTTGCTTTTCTTGGCTTTAGTTGAGTTGAACCAAAAGAAAAGTGTTTTGTATTGGATTTCCGCGGATCGTTCCGTATGCGGTGTGTGGGTTTGTCTTTCTTGGTTAAAGACGAAGAAGAGGAGTCTAGTGTTGCGCTCCTTTCGGGCACCTTTCCAGTTTTAATGCTTAGTTCGTTGATTTCTTTATGGGGAAGAAGCATTCGATTTATTCCTGTGTTTGTCTTTCTCCGAGGTTAAAGGAGTTTTGCGGAGTTGTGCCGGACACTGGTGTCGGGGCTGAAGTTCAGTGGCTTTGTAGGAGTAAGTGGTGTTTGATTTAGTCATTTCTACTGGTTTAAGAAATCATCTTTGAAAGCCCCTCTTGAGTCGTGAAAGTTAGGGGTTTGGTGTTAAGGTTTTATTTGAAAAGGTTAATGGAGCACTTGGTTCCCTTTCGAGAAAACTGTCTTTCAACCTTTTTCCTTATGGGAGTCCTTGAGATATAAAAGTGTTTTGGAGAATTCCTTTGCATGACCAAGTTTGGGTTTGCCTCGTTGCAATTTTGAGAGTCAAATTTCCTTATGAATTTGGGATGAGTTTTAAAACTAAAATGTTGTAAACAAAGTAAGTAGTCTTTTGACAAAAATCATTTGTCCCTAGTAAGAATTGCTGTTTAGCATGTTATGTATAAGGTAACAATGTGGTTTATGGATTGATGTGTTGCTAAGTTAAAATTTTGAGTTGAATCAATTCAATGTGATTAATATCTCTAGCTTGAGAATAAATAGACTACTAGTGTTGCAGTTTACTCTTAGCGAGAATGATTAAATGTGTTAATGTACATACTTAGAATATGTTGCCTTGCTTTAAAAGTGCTTATGATCCTTGTTAATGTTAAAAGTTTAAA
Source organism: Rhipidocladum racemiflorum (assembly GCA_036346355.1). Lineage (NCBI taxonomy): Eukaryota > Viridiplantae > Streptophyta > Magnoliopsida > Poales > Poaceae > Rhipidocladum > Rhipidocladum racemiflorum. The sequence continues at coordinate 33,698,186 of CM070589.1, read as the reverse complement.
CTTTGATGCATAGTTAAAACATTAAGATGATGTAGACTGCTGTTATTGTAAAAGAAACTTTGCTGGTTGTTAAAGATGTTCTAATCTAATGGATTAATAGAGAAATTTAATCGTGTTGCCTAGTGACTTTAATTTGGAAGTTGATTAGAGTTGCTATTTACGTTGTTGCAAACTACTAGTATATTTGGAAGTATGCAGTTGTGTCCCTTCAATGCTAGTTTTGATATCAATTGAGAAGACATAAGACTATTTGTTAATGAGGTTGTTAAGAATATTGTGCTAATCTAATTTATTAAATCCAATTTAATAGTTGGAGTATGTTGTGATGGGATGAACAATGGATAATAATCATGATGCAAGATTTTAATCTTAATGATTGCATATCTTAGAATCCTATTTGCGAATTTTATCTTGTAGAGATATTACTTAATGGTTGAAATCATTTTATAGATTGAACAAGTTTCAATTGTCAAGATTTTGATATAAGGATGGTATATAAGCGATACGTTGATCCCGCTTAAGAATCATTGAAGTCGCTTGTTAACCGAATAAGTTTCGATTGTCGAGACGTTTTCATATAGGTGGTATGAAAGTTATTGGTTGGTCACGCTGAAAGTTTTGTTGGAGCACTTGTTTCAAATCTAGAATATGATGTTATTTGTTATGTTGGTCAGTGGGGATCTTGTTGACTTAGCCTTCGTGGGATGTCTTTTCGTAAGCATCATAAACTTTATTTATTGGGGAAGATAATGGGAGAAAGAATTTGTTTTATAGATCTTGTTGCAACCTGTAACACCCCAAAATTTTACTTTTCCTAAATTCATGTGTGATTTGGCACTTTGGTGAATTTTTGGAATTTTCTGGAATTTATTTGGATTTATTTGGAATTTATTTGAATTTATTCCATTTTGAAATAATTGAAGAATTTAATTTTGCAAATAAATTTTTGTTGGAAATATTTTATTTGAGTCCAAAATGATCTAAAGTATTTTCCAGAATTTTTCTGGAATTTTTCTGGAATTTTTCTGAGTCATTTGCTATTTTTAATGAATTAAATGAATTACTGGGAATTATTTTAAATATTAAATCGCTGGAAAATCAAACTCGGGTCAAGTACTGTTCATCCGACCGAGCCCGAGTCAGACTCGTGTTCGAGTCCGACCCGAGCCACGTGACTCGACCGAACCCACTCCTAACCCTAATCAATCCCAACCGTTGGATCAAGATCCAACGGCCGAGATCCGCCGACCCGACCCGGCCGTGTCGGACCGGACCCGGCCGCGCTCTGCGGCGATCGGGCCGTTGATCGCGCCACGTGGGATCGGGCTGCGATTGGCTCGTCTCCGCCGAAGTCCGAGCCGGACTCCGCCGGAGAGCCGCCGCTGGACCGACTAGGGTTCCGCCGAGCACGCCTCCGGCTATTTAATGCCCGGATCGCACCGAGATCGCCATCCCACGCCGGTCCGAAACCCTAGCTCACGCCGCTAGAGATCCCCACCGTCTCGCCGCTATTGCTCGCCGGAGTTGGTAAAGCACTCCGCCGCGGTTTCGCCAAGCTTCCGCCACCGTCGCCATCCTCCGCCGACGTTGACCCGAGATCCAGATCCCTTGCGTCAAAGGCGCACTGCGTGCCTACCATCCACTTCGCCGAGGGGCCTGCGGCGCCGTCGGGCGTGTCATCGTCATCGACTCGGCCGCCGCAAGCCGCCGCGACGCCATTGCCGCCGCCTCGAGCTATCTCGATCGTCCGATCAAGATCGCACGATCCAGATCTTGCCACGTCATCGCCGCGGTGAGGTTTCGATTTATCTCTAGATCCAATCTCAACCATTGGATCTAAATCCAACGGTCCCAGATTAACCGCGTTCACCCCAAACGCGTAACACCAGATTCCAATGCAGGCCGTTGATTTTCAAATCAACGGCCTAGATCTAGCCACGTGGCGAGAAGGCCAGCGCCGTGATCGCTGGCCGCGCAGAGAAGCGTGTCTACGACACGCTGGGCCCGCATGTCGGCGGCCCGACCAAAGCTGCACCATGACGTCCACGATGACGTCGCCATGGCGGGCCCGCATGTCGCTGGTCGTCGGTATCTTGGCGTCGCCAAGAATGACGTCCTGATGGACCCCACTGCCGCCGACTGTGGTGAGCCCCGTGACGTCGGCGATGACGCGTCACCGAGTGGACCCACATGTCGAGCCTCACGTGGAGCCGTGGGACCGAGTCCACCGTAGACCCGAGCCAAGCGTGGACCAAGTCCATGGACCGGTGACGTCAGCCACCAATCAGAGTCGACACGTGTCCATGCCGACGCAATAATTAATTTCCGGAAAAAGAAAATGATTTAATAAATCGGTTTAATAATTGATTTGAATTTCAAAACTTCAAACGCTTATAACTTTTGCGTTTCAACTCCGATTTGAGCGATTCAAATTTCTAAATTTGTATAAAATTGAGATCTACCTAAATATGAATTTTATTTAATTTTTGGACTAAAGTTTTTCTCTGTAATATTATTTAATTGATTATTTAAACTTTAAATAATCATAACTTTTTGCGTTTTAACTCCAAATTTGATTTATTCCAGTTTCTAAAAATCCAGAAAATTATGTTCTCTCTGTTTATGGATTTTATTTGGAGTTTTGGGATCTTTTTGCCTAGTGTTTATTTGTGTATTTGCTATTTGCACGCTTTACGAGTAGACGTTGAAGTGCCGGAAGGATTCGAAGGAGAAGTGTTGACTCAGATCCAACTCAAGACCAAGAGCAAGTACTTTTTGAAGGCAAGTTGTGCTTTGACCATGTTGATCCTAATTTTAAATCTATTTTGATTTAAACTATCGCATGCTAGTTCAATTAGAAAGATACTTTGTTTAAACATGGGGGTTAGATAAACACCAATTTGCTATATGACACCTTGATTATCTAAGTATGTGCCATGACCCTTTGTCACCCTAGTTGTGGTTTACTAGTTGGACATTATTAAATTGCCAACATGGGTTTAGACCGTTGTAGTATCTTTGCTTAGACACACTACGTGCTCATGACATGATTTTGGACAATCAAATGCTAATATGGACTTAATGATATATTGAACCTGTTTTGGAAAAGTATCATGTGATGTTGACGACGTGGTGCATGGTAATCAAGCGGGGTTTGATAAACGCTTTCGGCCGGGGCATGTGGCAAGAGTAATCAGGTGGGCCGCTTGTGGCATTGGGAGTGTTGATTTGGTTTTTCGGGTAGTCTTGCCCTGGTCACTCTAAGGACTTAACCTTGCAAGCCTTTGAACTGGGTCATACTTGCAACCACATGGTCGAATGGGACGGCCCTAGTTGACTAAGTCGCTAAGGACTCACTTGTGGAGCCTCGGGTGTCGATTACACCGTTTGTGTGATTGTGCGGGGAGCGTATCGTGGCTGTGGCCGGATACCCATCTAACGGTGTGTTGGTCCCATACTTCGCCTTGGCTAAGGGAAGGGATGGTGTAGAGCACGAACCGGAGAGGACCACTGTGTTGTTTGAGGCTTCCAAAGGCTTTGTTCTGAGGAACTCGCCTTTGTGGTGTTTGGACTGTATCTTGTGGGTAAAGTGCATAACCTCTGCAGAGTGTAGAATCTATTTGAATAGCCGAGTCCACTGTGATCGACAATGCTCGGGAATTACAGTCAAGGGTTAGATTTTCTGAAAATAACTTGGATTTGAAAGTTGGGTTGGTTTAACAATGAAGATGATGGATATGTGGTTTAGGATGGGAGAAATGTTTGTTAAACTTCTTGAAAAGTTATTTATGCCTTACTTATTTCTACTGCTTTCGAATCTACTCTTACTACTTGTCAAAAGTCATTTCGCAAATATACCTTGAGCTATTCCTTTGTACCAAGCCATGCATATAGTATATTAGCTTGCATTCTGTGCATGACTTGCTGAGTACCAAGTACTCACCCTTGCCTCAACACAATACCAGTTGAAGAGGAGATTACGCCAGCTTTGGAGGAGGAACTCCAAGAGGACCCGTCTACTTAGGGAAGCGAGCCGGTCAGTTGCACGTGGTATCTTGGATGGCGCCACGGTTATTTGATTTTCCGCTATTATTTTTCTCTGAATAAGTTTCGCCTTGCAAGGCATATATATTTGTACCTTGGCCATAAGGTCAAGTAACCCTTTGATTATTTAAATAAAGTACTTTGATAGTATCGATTGGTATGATTGTGATATTTACCAATGTTAAGGCGTGTGCACTAGCGCGTTCTGGACTAGTGCTGAATACACAGAGGGTCCGGATTTGCAAATTCGGGGTCCCGGCAGAGGTGGTATCGAGCCATACTTGACTGTAGGCTCAACCCTAAGCTAGAATGGTCGTAGTGAGGATAAAACCTATTTTCTAACGCTAAAAAGTTGACACGATAAGAAATGACATCTTGACTTAGTCCCTTCTCTCTTTTCTTGTCTCTTGCTGAAATTTTCCCTTACCTTGTCACAATTTAAAAATTCCGAGTTCTTACGTAAAGCACTCTTGTGACAGATGGAGGAAGAGTTCAACTACGTTGATCCGGGAGTTGGTCACGCCTGCGAGAACTTTGGCATATGCTCTGAGACTCTCGGAGATTTTGAGAAGCCCCAATACCAAGTGGAAGTGATCAGGCAAGCAGGATTGATCAAAGCTTGTGATGTGAAGATTGAGGTACCGCTAGGAAGAAGGGCCCAGGCAATCGCCCGATACACTTTGCTTTGCCAGAGATCTACAATGCAGATGGGTATCCAAGAAGTATCACGACGCGCAATGCGGCACATTACCCGTATCTCGCCAGAGAATTGAGAGTGGAAATGCGGTGTTCCGTTATCATCCGCGCAGCGATAACCTTCTTGACCCAAAGGAGATTCAGGATGAGGATGCCACGGTTACACAGTTGGCACGATTTGTCGTCGCCCAGGAGGATGTACTAGATAATACAAGCAAAGAGCTACAGAAGGCCCGCAAGGAGATCACGACAGAGAAGAACAGATGGCGGGAAGCTCAAGAGTATGTGGCACACCTTCTACGAAGGATTGACGAGTTGGAGATGACCTTGTACGACTGCACTCCGTGAGCCAAGATTTCCCACACGAGCCGCATCCAGTGAGGGGTCGATCTCGATGAGGACACCGCTTCTTCGACTACCATAGAGGACACGATTCTTTGGACATGGCGATCGTTTCGCGCCTATGCCGCAAAGACCCTGCACTCCAGGCCGTGGAGGTTTTCTCGATGAGTGAGCATAGGTTCTATAGTGAGACTCCTTCGCCGAGTCGCGTCATAGAAGAAAGAGTCACCCTTTAGGCGTTAGACTCGAGTTAGTTCGATTTGGATTTTCATTGTTTCTTTGAGTGTGCATTATGTGTTGCAAGGCCCTTAGGCATTATGTGCCATACCAAGTTATTAATAATAAAGTTGGACCTTAAGTTACCCCTTTCGCCGCATAAGTTCCATATTACTTGTCTATTCTTGTTTCCCTCTCATCTCTAAACCTAGAGCAAATCGGCAGATGGTGAACACCCGTGGAAACTTTGGAAGCAATGGGAGTGGATCTCGCCAAATAGAAACCCCAATGATGGAGCACCAGCACCACCGGTTGATATGCAGAGTTTTGGAGCCTTTCTTGCTGCCCAGACTCGGTTGATGCATGCTATGATGCAACAAATGCAGCACGTCATCGCTCGAGGCCACTGCTAATCAAGTTAATCGGGGACCACGCCGAATACAAAAGGTCATCGAGTTCATGAGGACTCACCCACCCACTTTCTTCGGGAATGCCAATCCATTGGAGGCCGATGATTGGTTAAGATCAATTGAGAGGAAGCTACACATAGCTCAATGCATAGGGAATGAGAAGGTACTTTACGCTTCTCATCGCTTGGAAGGAACATTGGCCAGAATGGTGGGAGAACTTACGTGCCACGCAGAGAACCCCAAGATATCACTTGGGAAGAGTTCACACCGCATTCGGACAAGATCACGTGCCTGAAGGAATCATGGACCTTAAGAAGGAGGAGTTCGTAGCACTGAAGCAAGGTAATCAGCCGGTGGCCGACTACACGAACAAGTTCACACGGCTAGCACGCTTCGCACTGAGGATGTAGCGACGAGATAAATCCAGGCAGTCTCGTTTATGAAGGGACTTAACTCGGGATTGCAAGTAGGGTTGATCACCCACACCTTTCCAGATTTCCAAGAGTTGGTAAATAAGGCGCTTATTCTTGAGGACAAAGCGCAAGGAACCGGATGAGAACAGAAGCGCAGGATGCACAATAAGGATCACGTCGAGGAACGCAACAGCGCTTGAGAGTTGCACCAAATCAATTCTTGATTCCAACCACAATGCAACAAGGACACCCTCCCAGCACCAAGACCTGCCAATAAGAACTATCGGACCCAGCCCCCGCTAGAAACGCTTACTCGAGCACAAAGAAGGAACAAAGTGAGACGCTACAAGCTGCAACGAGCCAGACACTTTGCCAACAGTTGCCCAAAGAAGACAGCGAGAGCGACCCGGTTCGCTTCAATCTAGGAACCACCCCAGCTAGGACGCCAAAGACCGTGAGCCACACCCTGCAGTGGTGAGAGGCCGAGTCAACCATGTCACCCGCAGATGCAACTGCCGAGAATGCTACGGACGTCGTCTTTGGGTAAGTTACTTGTTAACTCGATACACCACCTTGATTTTGTTTGACTGCGGAGCTTCGCGATTCGTTTGTTTCGCAAGGCTTTGCTACTAGAAATGACTTGAGAATTGCAAGACTTAAGTGCATGCTTTTAGTTCAAACCCACAGTTCCGAACTCCGAGCGGAAGTAGGATGTTCCGGTGAGAATACTAATAGATGGAATAGAGTTCCTAGCAAACCTTATAATTTTGGAGACCCGGACCTTAGATGTTATATTGGGAATGGATTGGTTATCCAAGCACAAGGCTGTATTGGATTGTGGACGAAGGACTATCTCGATTGAGAGCAGTGTGGGAAGAAAGTGGAATTTCAAGCCCACTGCGATTAGAGATGGACAGTTGATGGTTAACAGTACCAAGGCAATCAGCATAGAGGATGTCTCAAGAGTGAATGAGTACCCAGATGTCTTTCGAAGATCTACAGTATGCCGCCAGACAGGGGACATAGAGTTTGTAATAGAGCTTGTACAGAGTACAACACCGATAGCAAAGAGACCCTATCGGATGTCTACCGAGGAGTTGGTAGAGATGAAGAAACTTGACTAGAAGAGTTAATGGAGAAAGGATTTATCAGACCGAGTTCGTCGCCGTGGGGAGCACCAGTTTTGTTTGTCAAGAAGAAGGACGGGAGTTTCAGGATGTGCATTGACTACCGTGCACTCAATGAAGTCACCGTGAAGAATAAGTATCCGCTACCCAGGATTGATGATTTGTTTGATCAGTTAAGAGGAGCCGGAGTTTTCTCCAAGATTGATCTGAGATCGGGATACCATCAGTTGAAGATCCGATCAGAGGATATTCCGAAGACTGCATTCTCGTCAAGATATGGACATTACGAGTTTACAGTTATGTCCTTTGGACTGACGAATGCGCCAGCTTATTTCATGAATATGATGAATAAGGTGTTCATGGAATATTTGGACAAGTTTGTCGTCGTGTTCATAGACGATATCCTAATCTACTCCAAGACAAAGGATGAACATGCCGAACACTTAAGGCGAGTTTTGGAAAAGCTGAGGGGACAGCAACTTTTCGCCAAGTTCAGCAAGTGTGATTTTTGGAAGGACAAAGTGGAGTTTCTTGGACATGTAATGACTGCAGAGGGAGTCGCCGTAGATCCAAGCAAAGTAGAAGCTGTGTTACATTGGGAGCAGCCGAAGACTGTGACCCAGATTCGGAGTTTCCTTGGAATGGCAGGGTACTACCGCTGCCGTTTCATCGAAGGCTTTTCGACAATCGCGAAACCTCTTACGCAATTGCTGAAGAAGGAAAAGAAGTTTGCATGGGCCGGAATGTGAGAAAGGATTTCAGGAGCTGAAGAAGCAATTGACATCAGCTTGGTGTTAGTTCTACCGGATGTTGCTCAAAGCTTCGACATTTATTGTGACGCATCGCGCCAAGGACTTGGATGTGTCTTGTCTGAGAATGGAAAGGTAAATCGCCTATGCATCAAAGGCGATTGAGGCCGCATGAGGAAAATTATCCGACACATGACCTAGAGTTAGCCGCCAGTAGTGCATGCTTTGAAGATATGGCGTCACTATCGATTGGAAACAGATGTGAAGTATATACGGATCCTAAGAGCCTGAAGTACATAGTCACCCAGTCGGATCTGCATCTGCGGCAGCGGCGAAGGGTAGAGTTGATCAAGGACTATCATGTTGGAATCCATTACCATCCGGGAAGGCCAACGTAGTAGCCGATGCTCGAGTCGGAAAAGCCATACCGTGAGTACGTTGCTAGCCACAAGCCGTGATGAGTTATGTAAGGATTTTCAGAAAATGAAGATTGAGGTTGTACCTAGCGGATTCTTGGCCGCATTGGAAGTAAAGCCTACCTTAGAGGACCAGATCCGAGAAGGACAGAAGGATGATGACAAGATCTGCAGGATTAAGTCCATCAAGGAGGAAGGCAAGGCGGAGGACTTCAAATTGGATGAAGCGAGGGCACGTTATGGATGAAGGGTCGGATTTGTGTGCCTAACAAGGAGGAGTTAAAGCGACTGATTTTGGAAGAAGCCCATGACTCCAAGTACTCAATTCACCCTGGAAGTGCCAAGATGTATCAGGATCTGAAGGAGAGATTCTGGTGGCCGAGTATGAAACGTGAAGTTGCCGAGCATGTTGCATTGTGCGACGTATGCCAGAGAGTCAAGGCACCTTGCATCGAGACCAGCGAGATTGCTACAAACGAAGATACTGAGTGGAAGTGGGAGGAAATCGGAATGGATTTCATTACCGGTTTGCCGAAGACTCAAGGAGGTTGTGACTCCATATGGGTTATAGTGGATCGCTTGACTAAAGTAGCCCATTTTATCCCGTGAAGACCACTTACTCGGAGATAAATTAGCGAATTATACATGATCGAGGATTGTTTGTTTGCACGGAGTGCCAAAGAGGATTGTATCGGACAGAGGTACCCAATTTACCTCAAGGTTCTGGAATAAGTTGCATGAAGCCATGGGAACCCGTTTAAACTTGATGCAGCTTATCATCCACAGACGGATGGACAGGCAGAAAGGGTCAACCGGTCTGGAGGATATGTTGAGAGCTTGTGCATTGGCTTATGCTACCTCTTGGGATAAGAGTTTGCCGTATGCCGAGTTCGATTACAACAATAGTTATCAGGCTAGTTTACAGATGTCACCTTTTGAGGCCTTTGTATGGTCGACCCTGTCGGACGCCATTGAATTGGAATGAGACCGCGGCGCCGTGTCTTTGGGCCTGATATTCTTCAAGAGGTGAAGAACAGATCGCCATGATTAGGAAAGGTTGAAGATAGCCCAATCTCGACAAAAGAGTTATCTTGACAATCGTCGCCGAGATTTGAGTTTTGAACCGAAGACTTTGTATACCTCGGAGTTACGCCTCTCGGGAGTTAAGAGGTTCCATGCCAAAGGGAAACTTGCACCCGTTATGTTGGACCATTTAAGATTTTGAGCCGCAGAGGCGAAGTTGCTTATCATTTGGAGTTGCCCACAATCGTTGGCAGGGTACATGATGTATTCCATGTGTCCCGATTAAAGAAGTGTCTCAGAGTTCCTGAGAATGCAGACAGATTAGAATCAATTGAGTTGCAAGAGGATTTGACTTATAAGGAGTATCCCGTGAGGATTCTAGACACAATGGATCGAGAAACTAGAAACAAGTCAACCCGTTTTTGTAGAGTTCAGTGGAGCAACCATGCAGAGAGCGAAGCGACTTGGGAGCGAAGAGGATTTGAAGAAAGAATTTCCAAACCTATTCCTTTAGTAAGCCACGAATCTCGGGGCGAGATTCTATTAAGGGAGGTTTGTAACACCCCACAATTTTACTTTTCCTAAATTCATGTGTGATTTGGCTCTTTGGTGAATTTTTGGAATTTTCTGGAATTTATTTGGATTTATTTGGAATTTATTTGAATTTATTCCATTTTGAAATAATTGAAGAATTTAATTTTGCAAATAAATTTTTGTTGAAATATTTTATTTGAGTCCAAAATGATCCAAAGTATTTTCCAGAATTTTTCCTCGAATTTTTCTGAGTCATTTGCTATTTTTAATGAATTAAATGAATTACTAGGAATTATTTTAAATATTAAATCATTTGGAAAATCAAACTCGGGTCAAATCGTTTCATCCGACCGAGCCCGAAGTCGACTTCGTGTTCGAGTCCGACCAGCCACGTGACTCGACCGAACCCACTCCTAACCCTAATCAATCCCAGCCGTTGGATCAAGATCCAACGGTGAGATCCGCCGACTCGACCCGAGCCGCGGTGTCGGACCGGACCGGCCGCGCCGTGCGATCGGGGCCGTTGATCGCGCGACGCGTGGGCGGCTGCGATTGCGTCGTCTCCGCCGAGTCCGAGCCGGACTCACGGCGGTGAAGCCGCCGTGACCAGACTAGGGTTCCGCCCGAGCACGCCTCCGGCTATTTAATGCCGGATCGCACCGAGGATCGCCATCCCACGCCGTCCGAAACCCTAGCTCACGCCGCTAGGATCCCCACCGTCTCGCCGCTATTGCTCGCCGGAGTTGGTAAAGCACTCGCCAGCTGTTTCGCGCCGTTCCGCCACCGTCCGCCATCCTCCGCCGACGCGTTGACCCCGAGATCCGAGATCCCTTGCGTCAAGGCGCACCGTGCCTACCATCCACTTCGCCGAGGGGCCTGCGGCGCCGTCGGGCGTGTCATAAATCATCGCTCGGCCGCCAAGCCGCCAGACGCCATTGCCGTCGCCGAAGCTATCTCGGTCGTCCGATCAAGATCGCGACGATCCAGATCTTGCCACGCCATCGCGACGGTGAGGTTTCGTTACGATCTCTAGATCCAATCTCAACCATTGGATCTAAATCCAACGGTCCCGGTATTAACCGCGTTCACCCCAAACGCTGTAACACCAGATTCAATGGGGCCGTTGATTTTCAAATCAACGGCCTAGATCTAGCCACGCGTGGCCGAAGGCCAACCGCCGATCGCGGGCCAAGGCCAGGAGAACGTGTCTCGACACGCCGCCCGCATGTCGGGCCCGGCCAGCCAATCGCACCATGACGTCCACGATGACGCGTCATGGCGAGCCCGCATGTCGATGGTCGTCCCACCGTGGCGCCGACGCCAAGAATGACGCTACAAAGTGGACTCCACCTGCCGACCAGGTAATGAGCTCGCCGACGCGTCGGGCCGATGACGCTCACCGAGTGGACCCACATGTCGGGCCTCACGTGGAGCCGTGGGCCGAGTCCACCGTAGACCCGAGCCAAGCGTGGACCAAGTCCATGGACCGACGTCGACCAGCCAATCAGGAGCCGACACGTGTCCATGCCGACGCAATAATTAATTTCGAAAAAAGAAAATGATTTAATAAATCGGTTTAATAATTGATTTGAATTTCAAAACTTCAAACGCTTTATAACTTTTTGCGTTTCAACTCCGATTTGAGCGATTCAAATTTCTAAATTTGTATAAAATTGAGATCTACCTAACTATGAATTTTATTTAATTTTTGGACTAAAGTTTGTCTCTGGAATATTATTTAATTGATTATTTAAACTTTAAATAATCATAACTTTTAACGTTTAACTCCAAATTTGACGATTCCAGTTTCTAAAAATCCAGAAAATTATGTTCTCTCTGTTTATGGATTTTATTTGGAGTTTTGGGATCTTTTGCCTAGTGTTTATTTGTGTATTTGCTATTTGCACGCTTTTACGAGTAGACGTTGAAGTGCTTGGGAAGGATTCGAAGGAGAAGTGTTGACTCAGGATCCAACTCAAGACCAAGAGCAAGTACTTTTGAAGGCAAGTTGTGCTTTGACCATGTTGATCCTATTTCGAAATCTATTTTGATTTAAACTATCGCATGCTAGTTCAATTAGAAAGATACTTTGTTTAAACATGGGGGTTAGATAAACACCAATTTGCTATATGACACCTTGATTATCTAAGTATGTGCCATGACCCTTTGTCACCCTAGTTGTGGTTTACTAGTTGGACATTATTAAATTGCCAACATGGGTTTAGACCGTTGTAGTATACTGCTTAGACACCTTTCGTGCTCATGACATGATTTTGGACAATCAAATGCTAATATGGACTTAATGATATATTGAACCTGTTTTGGAAAAGTATCATGTGATGTTGACGGCACGTGGTGCATGGTAATCAAGCGGGGTTTGATAAGCGATTTCGGCCGGGGCATGTGGCAAGAGTAATCAGTGGGCGGTTGTGGCATTGGGAGTGTTGATTTGGTTTCGGGTAGTCTTGCCCTGGTCACTCTAAGGACTTAACCTTGCAAGCCTTTGAACTGGGTCATACTTGCAACCACATGGCTGGAATGGGACGGCCCTAGTTGACTAAGTCGCTAAGGACTCACTTGTGGAGCCTCGAGTGTCGATTACACCGTTTGTGTGATTATGCGGGGAGCGTATCGTGGCTGTGACCAGATACCCATCTAACGGTGTGTTGGTCCCATACTTCGCCTTGGCTAAGGGAAGGGATGGTGTAGAGCACGAACCGGAGAGGACCACCTGTGTTGTTTGAGGCTTCCGAAAGGCTTTGTTACGGGAACTCGCCTTTGTGGTGTTTGACTGTATCTTGTGGGTAAAGTGCATAACCTCTGCAGAGTGTAGAATCTATTTGAATAGCCGAGTCCACTGATCGACAATGCTCGGGAATTACAAATCAAGGGTTAGATTTTTTACGAAAATAACTTGGATTTGAAAGTTGGGTTGGTTTAACAATGAAGATGATGGATATGTGGTTTAGGATGGGAGAAATGTTTGTTAAACTTCTTGAAAAGTTATTTATGCCTTACTTATTTCTACTGCTTTCGAATCTACTCTTACTACTTGTCAAAAGTCATTTCGCAAATATACCTTGAGCTATTCCTTTGTACCAAGCCATGCATATAGTATATTAGCTTGCATTACAGGCATGACTTGCTGAGTACCAAGTACTCACCCTTGCCTCAACACAATACCAGTTGAAGAGGAGATTACGCCAGCTTTGGAGGAGGAACTCCAAGAGGACCCGTCTACTTAGGGAAGCGAGCCCAGTCAGTTGCCTGTGGTATCTTTGGATGGCGCCACGAAGTTATTTGATTTTCCGCTGCTATTATTTTTCTCTGAATAAGTTTCGCCTTGCAAGGCATATATATTTGTACCTTGGCCATAAGGTCAAGTAACCCTTTGATTATTTAAATAAAGTACTTTGATAGTATCGATTGGTATGATTGTGATATTTACCAATGTTAAGACTGTGTGCACTAGCGCGTTCCTGGACTAGTGCTGAATACACAGAGGGTCCGGATTTGCAAATTCGGGGTCCCGACACAACCTGAGGGGTTTCCCGATGAGTAGAAAGGTGTAATTTGAATGTTTAAAAAGGATAAGAATAGGGTTTCATGTTGAGCTCATGTTTAAAACCTTCTGGACTGGTTTGGTTGGTTGCCATCTTGGTTGAATGCTTTCGGTTGAGGTGCTTCTTATGTTGAGTTTCAGAGTTTCCCCAAAACTCGTAGTGTTTGGTCTCGACCTTTGGTTATGGCGAATTTGTTTAGTTCGTGTTGTCGGTTGAGTTTACATCCAAAAGTTTTGAGTGGATCGCGCTCCTTCGCGTCCACATTGGATTATCTTTGGAATAAATTTTAAAAGGAAGCAGATGGTCATAAAGGGTTGTGTTGGAAACTTTTGAGTTAAGCCCTTGATGTGTAACTCTATTTGACTAGAGTTGGAGTCATTTGGAAAATGTGTCGGGTGCGGGTGTTTTACAAGTCTGGATTTTTATGAATGTTTCATAAGTGAATTTGGTTAGTGAAGAGTTTTCTTTTGGATTGAGTTTCCCTCTCTTTTATAAAAATTTATGGCGCTTGTGTTCATAGATGTTTGACTTTGGAGTCGATGTTACATTCCAAAGGGTTGAGTTTGATTTTGCGAGGTGTTGCAAAGCTAGTGTTAAATCGAAGATGGGTTTTCACCACGATGTGGTGTTTTGTTGATTAACGATGTTGCCGTCATAGTTTATATGAATTAGCGCAACTCTCGATGTTATTCGAGATTTATTCATATGATACCGAGGCGTAAGTCATCATGTGAATGACTATTCGGTAGTGTGGTTACATGATGAGGGAATGGTGAAAAGTAAACATGACATCGTTTTTACATGTTAAATGATAAAAGAGTCGTTGAGCCAGGTCGGTGAGAAAGTCATATATGGAGATATGACTAATCCAGTGCTCTGAAGAGTGTGCATTTATGTCATGAAAGGAGATTTCCCTTGCTTTCTAGTATGAAAAGAAGCAATGAACAATTTCTCGTATGTTGGTTGTGATGTAGGGATTTATGCTTCCTTTGTGTTTTGGCTTGGATGTTGCCGAATTCTTTCCAAAATGGTTGTTAACGCTTTGGGTTTGAGTTGTTGTGTGTACACTTGGGCTTGATAGCTAAGTGTTTTTGTGTGAGGCGAGACCCTCTTAAGAAAGGAACCAATTGTGGTTTGGTAAGGTTTTCGATCCTAGCTTGGGCTGGGTGTCGAACCTTAGTGGTATAAGGGTGGTTTGTGATGGAGGTTGATGATGTATGGGTTTAACCTTTACTAAGAGTAGCGATGGGTGGAAGTGAAGTTGACGGTGAGATCGGTGATAATTGCCTGCCGTGAGCAGCTTGTCTTCACTAGTTGTTTTTGGGTTTGAGTCTTGCACAGGAAAGGATGGAATAAAATGTTAGTATGATCGTGTATCGGAAGGGCTAGTGTGCCATAATGAGTTATTCCCCTCGATGGAAACTTTCGGGAATGAAGAGAGGTCGTTAAAGGAATTGTGACTTCCTTTGATTATGTCATGTTGAGTTTATTGCAGTGTGTAGTCAGGTAGGTTGTGATAAAAGTGTGAGGTGTTTGTCGTGAGGATTCGAGCGTTTTGGGTTGTTGAAGCCCTTCGAGGTTGAAACGCAGATTCTGTTTGGGATTTGAATTGAAAGTCGAACTGTGAGCGGTTGCCATTAGTTGAGCTAGATCAACACTTTTTCTTTAAGTGTTGGTTTTGGGAACTCGTTTGTCGTTTGTTTCCGGTTCTAGTCGTTGTGCGAATGTTTTGTGCTGCAGAGAAGCCTTTTGTCCCTTGGGGACTTTTTGTTGTTTTTGGCGTCCTTCGGATTCGAGGTCGAATCCTGTTGAAGGGGGGAAGAATGTGACACTACGGTTTGGTGTGACGTTATAGAAGGTGAAATTAGAGAATAAAACCTTTCGGCTTGAGGTTTACTCGCGTTTTTGGGCCTTTTGAAGCGTTGTGACACCACGGAGTGTCGTAACCTTATTTAACGTGCATGATAAGGTTAATAACATTATGAGATGTGGAATTAAGGTTAAAACTATAGGATATGGAGGGTAATAGCTTTTCCGGGGCGTTTCCGGGGTTTTGGGCCTTCCCGGGGGAGTTTGGGCCTTGGTGGGCTTTGGTGGGATGGAGTAGGTCTCCGTAACGGACTAGGATTGGGTGTGGGGGCTGGTAAAGGGCTCCCCACCAGCCTTTGGGCGTGCTCCCCTGCCATTGGGCGCCCCACCTCTCCCTCCAAGCAATAGCCGCCACCCCCACCTTCCCCTCTCCCTTCCTTGCGCCTCCACCTCCCCCATTGCTCCCTATTGCACACCACCTCTCCTCCACCCCCTTGCTGCCCTAGGGTGGCCTCCCCACCCCTGCATCCTCATGGATCCATCCGAGGAGCGAGGAGCGAGGAGATCGATTGGAGTTTTCATTCGTCGGGCAATGGTATGATCATGGGGATCCTTGGAATTGATCTAGGTACTGTTATTAGGGTGTTTATCAAGTTTTTAGATCAATTGGAGGTGCTGGATTGGAGTAATTTGGGTTAGATCTAGACGTTGCCACGTCTCTGTTTTGGGACAGCATGAGCAGTCGACCTAGGGTTCCTGTTTTCACCAATTTAGAGTCCGAGTCTGTCCGTACGGATGTTGAATAAGTTGTAGATAATTTAATTATCTTTCCATGGACATAAAACACGTTAAATTCCGATCAGCCGTTTGAAAGTTATGGCTGTTTTACCGAGCGTGTTAAAATCTGTGACGTAATTGGAACAGATCACGGTAATCTGTAGATTAGACGACTTTAGAGTCCGAATCAGTCTTTCCTTATACCTAGAGAAAGTTGGGAAATTTCCTAAGCTACGCGAGGATGTACTCGTTTAATTGATTCGGAGTCCCAGAACTCAAGTTATGCTTTTTGCAAGGCTGCTGTCCCGTCGGGACAGAACCTCTGTTTTTAGGTTTTGCGAGTAGTGGGCAATGTCGGGTTAGATGGGGTTTCGCGTACTGTTTTGTGGGCATGATTGTGAGTGTGTGGTGCCTATGTGCAGGTGGTGTGACACCGGGAGTGCCCTCGACTTCCCGCCAATCCGTCGCCGCGGTTGAGGCAAGTGTGTTGTAATGTATAGCGGAATCATAGGTTGCTTGTGGAGATTAGATGAAAGATTGAATACTTGCTATGATCACTTGCAATGCTTGCTGTTTTCCAATGATATATTGAGTATGATTATCTTGATATGATGCTGTGTGTCTATACTTATCATGATTCGATGCCATGTGTTTATGTGTACTATGACATGATGCCATATGTTTATGTACAAATGAGATATGATAATTGGCATAGTTGCATGCATGTCATGAGATGGGGCGAGGGCGGTGAGAAAGTCATAACTAGTCCGGGGAAGGTCGGTGAGAAAGTTATGACTAGTCCGGAACGCCATTGAGTAAGACCTACATCGTGATTCCATCCACGTGGTGAATGGAAGCGAGGAGTAGGCACCCTCCATCTTCGGGATGGAAGGGGGAAAAGGGTGCACACCGACGGGTGTGTACTCAACCATACCGGTATGAGTTTCCAAGGAGATATGAGCATATGAGCATTGCATTGCATTACATGCATATTGATGATGATATTATTAAGTGTTCATGATTGAGATGATATACATGATGGGAGATGTTTTTGCCATGTTATTGTTATTGTTGTCCATTACAATATGCTTGCTGAGTTTCGAACTCACGCTTGTGTTTTATGTTGTTTTTAGGTACTTTGAGATCGGCATGCGGGACAAAGGGGTTTAGCTACACTTCTACACGTAGCTCCACCATCATAGTCTATACTTAATCACTTGGAGACATGATATTAAGAGTTGTGCCATAAACTTAATGTATGGTTTAATTTAGCATGCTCGTGATCCCTTATTTGCTTCGTTATAGCTTATGAAGTGGTTGAGCGTGGTAGTATTGGCGTAATTTGATGATATGTCCATTTATGTTGATGTTTTAGATGTCGTGTGCTATGATATATCTTGCCATGTTTTTGATATTGTGTTAATTCATGGAAAAACAAAGGAGATGCGGCCGAAATATCGGTTTTTAGCATATGTACCTTTGCTGGAATTTATGTTTAAATGTGGACTTTAGACGTTGTGTACTTATGTTTGGTAGCATTCGGGCATATTAGAAGCTGGGGTGTTACAGTTCCACGTGTCCCAGCTGAAGAAGTGTCTTCGAGTACCAGATGAGCAGACACCGCTAGAGTCAATTGAGCTGCAAGAGGATTTGACCTACAAGGAACACCCCGTCAAGATTTTGGACACAAGGGCTCGAGAGACGAGAAACAAGTCAACCCGTTTCTGTAGAGTGCAATGGAGCAACCATGTAGAGAGTGAAGCAACTTGGGAGCGCAAGGAGGATTTGAGGAAAGAGTTCCCAAACCTATTCCTTAGTTAGCCCTGAATCTCGGGGACGAGATTCTGTTAAGGCGGGGGGGAGGTTTGTAACACCCCAATTTTTGCTTTTCATGAATTTAAATGGAATTTGGCACTTCCGTGAATTTTTGGAATTTTCTGGAATTTATTTGGATTTAATTTCAATTTATTCCCTTTTAAAATAATTAAAGAATTAAAAGTTACAAATAAAATTTTGTTGGAAATATTTTATTTGAGTCCCAAATGTCCTAAAATATTTTCTAGAATTTTTCTGAGTATTTTGCTATTTTTCTTGAATTAAATGAATTTCTGGGAATTAATTGGATTATTTAAATCGCTAGAAAAACCGAGCCGGTTTCACTGTTCATCCGACCGGACCCGAGTCCGAGTCAGACTCGAGTCCGACCCGGACCCGACCGCACCGGCCGTTCTGGTTGAACCCAGTCACTAAGCCCTAACGCGCGTGACCGTTGGATCGAGATCCAACGGCCACAATCGCGCCATGTCGCCCGAACCCAAGCCCGACCGAGCCAACCAAGTCGCCCGAGCCGGACCCGAGCCCAAACCCCTGTACCGTTGGATCTTTATCCAACGGCTCACGTTGAGCCACGTCACCCCAATCCGAATCCATTTCGGATTCCGCCGCTGCAGCCATGTGGGCCTCAGTTTCCGCGAGTTTCACGGACGCCGAGGGGCCTATTTAATGCGCCACCGCCACCATCGTGTTCTCCGTTTCCTTGCACACCCGTAGCCCTAGACAACGTCGCCTGAGCCGCCGCCATTTGCCCGCGCGAGCTCGCCGTAGTTGCGTTAGGTTTCCGCCGCGGTTAAGCGTCGTTTCTGCCGCTGTCCACCGTCCTCCACCACCGTTGAGCTCAGATCCGGAACCGTATGGACAAGACGCGTCGGAGAGTACCATTCACTTTGCCGGAGGGGCCCCGCAACGCCGTGGCCGTGGTCGTCGTCCTCGTCTCCGGTGAGCCAGCTCCGTCGCGCACCATCGCCGTCGCTCGAATTACACCGACCGTCCAATCAAGATCCAAGGGCCCAGATTCGTCCATGTCATCCCCGGTGAGATCTCACGTGTTAATCTCTAGATCTATTTCCAACCGTTGGATCTAGATCCAACGGTTCAGATCGTGCCACGTAGCCGTAATCGCTCTGTGCTAGGATATATCTCAGCCGTTAGATCTAGATCGCACGGCTTGCGTTAACCCACGTTATAGCGTTAGATTAGATGTTGACCGTCCGATCAAGATCGAACGGTCCAGATCAGCCGAGTTGTTTGTCTATTGCGTTAAGCTAGATCCGATCTAGGCCGTTGATTTTCAAATCAACGGCCGAGATCATGCCGCGTGTCCGGAAGGCTGACCGCCGCGGTCAGCTCGATCGCCGCCCGGTCACCGCTGACGTCAGCGTGGGGCCCACGTGTCAGCGGCCGTTCCAACGGCTCGATGACGTCACCCGTGACGCCATGCTGACATCACGGTGGGGCCCAGCTATTAGAGCTCTCGGCCGCAGCATGCGCTGACGTCAGCGCTGACGTCATCCGAAGGGGCCCACATGTCAGTGGGACATGTATTTGTAGGATCGAAGTATATGAATATAGCAATCAGAGGGGGGGTGAATGATTGTGCGGAAGCTAAAACCAAATTCTTGATCTATTAAAAGTTCACCCCAAAACAGAACCAAATAATTGCTTCGTTTTCGACAAAGACAGAATGACAGAGGTTTAGTAAAACGAGAATTCCTGGAGATCCAACTGTTAGATTGATCTGAAATTTGGACACGAGAAACTAGATTCCAATACGAATCGAACCCAAAAAGAATCAGCTCGATCGGACTTACAGATCAAAAGTTATGAGCTTCGCAAGCTTGCTGATCGAGCGACGAATCAATCTAATCAAAACTTCAAGATTAAACAAGATCTTCAAAAGATTAAACAACTAGACTTTGATAAACTCTAAATCAATACCCTAGAACAGTTTTTGATGGATCAAATCAAGATGAAACTCAACGATCAAAAACCAATCTAGAATTAGAACAAGCATGCAAACAAGAACCAAAACAGAAAATATCTGTAGCGACGTGGTTCTCAGAGCACGCAAAAATCTTGGAAGAATTGATCTTTATTTCTTGTCTAAAATACTCTTATCAAAAGAGTACAAACCCTAAAACCAAGCTCAAGGCTTGATGCGCTCAGCTCTACTTGATTGGATGCCCTTCAACAGGAGACAACCCCTCCTATTTAAAGGACCAACCCACAAGGAGTTCTGAATACAATTCCTATTCCCTAGAAGGAATCTGTATCCAACACAACTCTACTTGGCCCAACCTGGTCGAGTACAACTCTTGCACGCGTATGACAACCCTACCATACTCACGTGACTAACACTTTGCACGCCGTATGGCCACCGCCATACTCACGTGACTAACACTTTGCACGCCGAATGACCTCCCGCCATTCTCACGTGACTAACCATTCTTCATGTGCACCATTCTCTTAGCCCGAACGTCCCGCATGACATCCTTGACCACCAAGACCTCAGTTCCTCCCTGAACCTAGTCCCGAACCTCAGTTCTTCCATGAACCTAGTTCCGGTCCGTCATCGACCACGTTTGTCTTCGAGCAATACCTGCACATGAACAAACCACGAAACAAATCCGAGCACAAGTCCACGACTTGACTCAAAGTCAATCCATGCAACTACTCACATGAGCATTGCATAAAGTCCACTTCAAAACAAGTATCATGAAATCATCACAAATTTCATAATCTCAAATTCAAACCATTTCAAATCTTGCAAAACATCCAAACCGAGCAAAACACGTTTACAACGGACCAAAATCAAAAACCCTAGAAAAAGTCCATTCACGACGGACCAACAAAATCGGTCCGTTGTACAAGTGAAACTCTCGGTTCCAAAAGAAACCATTCCGCGAAAAACATCGCCATTTACTTTGACCAACAAAATCAGTCTGTTGTACATGCGAAATCAATCCTCAAAAAGCCGTTCACGACAGACCCAAAAACTTGGTCCGTTGTACATGCAAAACTTACTGGTTTCTTGTAAAATTGAGTTCGGCTTATGATCTGAAAAACACGTCCACGACAGACCCAAAAACTTGGTCCGTCGTACATGTAAAACTTACTGTTTTTCAATAACTTGGTCTGGCACAACAACCTTCAAAAGCACATTTATGACAGAACAAAAAAGTTGTTCTGTTGTACATGGTAGAATGAGGTTGTCAAAAGCAAGTTTACAAAGAACCTAAAAAGTTGGTGCATTTGTACAGGGAAACTTACTGTTTTCTATAAGTTTGGTCCGGCGCCAAAGCGAAACTTACTGTTTCTTGTCAAATTGTCAAAACACATGAACAAACACATTTTGCAAATTTAATTCTAAGCCAATTTTTCAGCACATGATTTCACAATCTCCCCCTTGATGAAAACATTGGCAACACCACTTAGAATTGAACATTTGGCATTCACTTTACAAAGATTTTGAATTTCAAAGGATCAAGGACCAAAAAGAGAAAACACAGAATTACCCCTTTGACCAAAATGCGAAACAAAATCTCCCCCTGAGAAGGAAAAAGTGTGTGAATGTGCAATGTGCCCAAAAATTTCAAAATTCTCCAAACTTCTCCCAAAATTCTCAAATTTCCAAACACAACTCCCCTTTTTTCTTCTCCCCCTTTTTCCTTAAACTTTTCAATGATTCCCAAATTTCTCCCCCTTTGACAATGGATTCATCAAGAGTACAAAAGAGAGAATTTGTTCAAAATTTTTCTTGTAGCAATGATTTCACAAGAAGAAACAAGGGAGTGCCAAGATAGAAAAAGATGAGCTCATTCGATCATATAACCTTATATATCACATAATATGCAAAATACATGATCTTGATGTGATTTTAACAAGTTAGGGAATGACATGCATCTCAATCTCAATTCAGTCAACTATAGCCAAGTACTAAGCAAAACCTTTAGTAGAAAAAGGCTCAAAGTTGAAGCAACTAACAAATCAGGGCGAGCAAGTAGTTTCAACTCCAATCTAGTAGACAATTTAATCTTTAAACAGTAAACGGCATGTGGCATGCTTGAAGCATACTTCTTTTATTTCTTTGGAGTGGCATGCTTGAAGCATACATCTTGTCTTTTGAGGGAATGGCATGCTTGAAGCATACATCTTATCTTTTAGGGAAAGCATCCTGAAGCACATAACTTGAGGTTTTTGCTTTTAACAACCCTTTTTTATTGATTCCCTTTTCTTTTCATTTTTCTTTGATTATAAACATGCAAAAGTGATTAAAAGGTCTTATGAAAGAGTAAAGTTGAAACCACACTTGCTTCATAGCCCAAATTTGTCAAGAGAATTCAATATCAAGCCTAGAAGAGTGAGATATCACAGAGTATTTAGCTATAGGCAATCAGTCCAGGGAATTTCGCAATGTCATTTTTAGTTCAAGTGAGACAATTATATATTAGCTCAATTACATAACATATAAAGAAATATGATAAAGTGAGCTCATTAAGTGAAAGAACTTTGGCAAGAAAATTCCCTTTCAAAACAAACCCATTGGATGAACAAACCCAAGTTCTCCCCGAATAAAAGCAAAACGAGAAGAAGACAAAGGTTTTGTGAAAATGTCTGCCAATTGATGTTCAGTATCCACATGATGAAGCACAATGTTGCCTTTTTCAACATGATCTCTAAGAAAGTGAAATCTGATGTCAATGTGTTTTGTTCTAGAGTGTTGCACGGGGTTCTTAGCAATGCAAATTGCACTAGTGTTATCACACAAAAGAGGAACACTATCCAAATTAACCCCATAATCTTTAAGTGTAGCTACTATCCAAAGAATTTGAGAACAACAACTAGCAGCAGCCACATATTCAGATTCCATTGATTGTGCAAATGTAAGATTGCTTTCTAGATGACCATGCAATGAGAGAATTTCCCAAGAAGTGACATGAACCAGAAGTGCTTTTCCTATCAATTCTACATCCTCCAAAATCAGCATCGAAAAAGATCTCAAACTAATGCATGAGGAAGCAGTAAAGCCAAATGCCAAAATCTTGAGTTCCATGAAGATACCTGAAAATCCTTTTGATGACTTGTCGATGTGAAGCACGTGGGGAAGCTTGAAAACGAGCACACAAGGACACAAAGCAAATTGTATATCCGGCCTTGATGCGTTGAGGTACAAAAGTGAACCTATCATGCTTCTATATTCCTTTTGATCAACCGGCTCACCATCTTCATCAGGGTCAAGTGCGCAAGTGCTCTCCATAGGTGTCATGATCGGCTTGTCTGTTTTCCATCCCAAAA
Source organism: Rhipidocladum racemiflorum (assembly GCA_036346355.1). Lineage (NCBI taxonomy): Eukaryota > Viridiplantae > Streptophyta > Magnoliopsida > Poales > Poaceae > Rhipidocladum > Rhipidocladum racemiflorum. The sequence continues at coordinate 33,674,936 of CM070589.1, read as the reverse complement.
CGATGTAGCAAGTCTCTTGTATATTTGCTTTGATGCACAAAAGTACCATCCTTCGTTTGCTTGATTTGAAATCCCAAAAGTATGTCAACTCACCCATCATACTCATCTCAAACTCCTTCCTCATTGTTTCAAAACTCGGACACTAAAACATGAGATGAACCACCAAAGATAATATCATCAACATAAATGCGAGCGAATAGTTGATCATTGCCTTGCTTGAGTAAAAAGAGAGTTTTCTCAACCTTTCCCATTAAAAAGCCCTTTTCAAGTAAAGGTTTTTAGCCTATCATACCATGCTCTAGGGGCTTGTTTCAAACCATACAAAGCTTTTGTTAGTTTGAACACATGATTTGGAAACTTTGGATTTTCAAAACCAGGTGGTTGCTTGACATAAACCTCCTCATTTATGTAGCCATTCAGAAAAGCACTTTTCACATCCATTTGATACAATTTGAAACCTTTGGATGCAAAGAAAAGCTAAAAGGATTCTAATGACTTCAATTCTAGCAACAGGAGCAAAGGTTTCATCAAAATCTAAGCCTTCAATTTGAGTGTAACCTTGAGCAACCAATCTAGCCTTGTTTCTAACAACAACACCATCCTCACTTTGTTTATTTTTGAAAACCCATCTAGTTCCAATAACATTAAAATCTGGAGGTGGTGAGACAAGTTTCCAAACTTTATTTTGTTCAAAATTCTCTAATTCTTCATGCATGGCATTGATCCAAGATTCGTCAGATAATGCATGAGATATATCTTTGGGTTCAAAAGAAGCAACTAAAGCAGAATGAGTATGAGTGTCAGAATGAATAAACCTGGATCGAGTGACTCTCTCATTTAGGTCTCCAATCATTTGTTCAGATGGATGCATTTTCTGAATGTGCAAGGGAGCATTGGCTTTTGAGACTTCTCCTTCTCCTTCTTCATTTTTAGCATGTACAGATGATGTTGTAGCTTGAGGATGGTTAGCTGTAGGTGATGTAGTAGTAGGTGCCAAAGGTGCTACAGCTTGTTGTGCATTAGAAATAGTCAAGACCTCATCTTCAACATCATCATTATCTTCAAAGATTTTCTCCCCCTGAACATATGCGTCTGTACCAAAGATCACTTGGACTAGTGCCTGGACTAGCCTCATCAAAAGTAACTTCACAAGTTTCCACAATTTTGTTAGTCTCCAAAACAAGCACCACGATAGCCACGAGTATGAGCAGATATCCAAGGAAAAAGCCATCCATTGATCTAGCTTCAAATTTATCAAGATTTCCAGATTTCAAGACAAAGCATTTGCATCCAAAAACCCTAAAGTGAGAAACAGTAGGCCTGTGTCCAAACCGAAGCTCATATGGAGTCTTACCCAATTTTGATCTCAAAACACACGGTTTGAAACATAACATGCAGATTGAAATCGCTTCAGCCCAAAAGTTTCTAGGAGTGTGATGTTCATCTAACATGGTTCTAGCCATCTCAACTAACGTTCTATTTTTCCTTTCAACTACACCATTTTGTTGAGGCACTCTAGGAGATGAAAATTGATGATCAATTCCTTTTTCAGTACAAAAGTGATCAAAAGAAGCATTTTTGAATTCAGTTCCATTATCACTTCTAATAGCTTTGAGAGCTCCTGGATGATCAATAGAAAGCCTAAGAACAAGACTTCTAAAATGACTAAAAGCCTCATCCTTAGATGCCATAAAGTATACCCAAGAGTATCTAGAAAAATCATCAACAATCACAAGCACATACCATTAGCCTCCAAAGGATTGGACTCGAGATGGTCCAATCAGTATCAAGATGTAGAAGCTGTCCTGGGGCGTTTGTCATCACTATGGTAAGAGGTGGATGTGAACCTGCAATCATCTTACCATGTCTACAAGAAGAACATACTAGATTGCTATCACCCTTAAGCTTAGGCAAGCCACGTATAAGATCTAAACCACTTACACGAGTAAGATGATCAAAACCAACATGACCAAGTCTACGATGCCAAAAGAATAAATCTTTAGAAACATTGGCAATTAGACACCTATGCTTAGAAGAAGGTGATGCATCAAAATCAGCTTTAAAGACTCTTCCAAAACGAGAAATTTTGAACACAAGATCACCTGAAGCATCTAGCACTTTGCATTCATTTTTCTTAAAGCTTATCTCAAGATCTTCATCAAGCATTTGAGAGACAGAAAGCAAGTTATATTTCAAGTTTTCAACAAGAGCCACATCCTTGAACATAAACTTGTCACTTACCTTTACTGTACCTTTTGCCACAACAGAAGAGGAAGAAGCATCTCCAAAAGTAACACTTTCAAAGACGAGATGCACGAGTGAGGAGGAGAACCAATTCTTATTACCGGACATGTGGCGTGAGCATCCGAATCCACTAGCCATATGTTCTCCTTCCTCGCGAGAAGCCTACATAGCAACAAAACATGTCGAGGTCTCGATCGGGTTAGGAATGAGATTTTTGGAATCGATCTTGAGACACACACGACGCACAACACGATAATTTTTATGCACAAAATCAGATTTGCCTTTTCCCATGTTTGTAGGAACAGAAGGTGTTTTCATCACTCTAGGCGCATAAAAATGTGCTTTGCTGAAATTTGACCTAGCCTTAGTTCTTTCCTTCTTTTGCTGTTTGGCTAGTCTAAAGCAAAAATCTACTAAGTGTCCATCTCTACCACAATGAGTGCAAGTGTACTTGACATGATGTTTAGCTTTAACAGTAAAAGCACATTTTGCATTCATCATAGTAGAAGATAAAAAACCAGCAGATTGAAAAGCAATTTTCTTAGGCTCATTAGATAACTCAATTTTGCAAGGAGCCTGAATAATAGTGCGAGGTTTAGTTTCATATGTGGCATAAGGATCAAAACCTAAACCTCTCTTGTTTGTGCTAATCTTAGATTGATCCAAAATCATGTTCAACTTCTTCTTGCCATTAGTGAAACGTTCCAAAGAATTTTGCAAGTAATCAACTTTCTTAGCAAGAGTTAAACAATTATTGCAGGGAACATCTACTTTTCCTTTTGCTTATGCGACAAGTTGAGCATGAGAGAATTTCATGTGAAAGCAAATTATCGATTAATTGAGAAACCCTAGCATTTGCATCTTTCAATTTTAATTCAAGAGTTGAGCATTTAGAACAAGAAGTTGAACTATGCAAATCATCGATTGGAACAGCTAGCATGTACAACATGTTTCTCATTTTTCTCATTTAGATGCAACAAAAGAGCATGTTCTTTCCTAAGCAAGGTGAGCTCATTGTAAATTAAGTCACATGATTTGCAAGTATCATCACTAGGAATCAAAGTCTTAAGTCTAGCAATTTCAGCATTCAATGATTCAATAATGAAATCATGTTTCTTAATTTTCTTATCACGTTTGTCAAGCAATTTTCCAAGACGAGCAACATCAATAGCTAATTCATCATAAGAGGGATCTACCTCATTGAAGTCGCTGTCGTGGTCGTCCTCGGTGAAGCTATCCTTGCTGCTTGCCATGAGACATAATCCTATTAAATCATGCTTGCTTGGAGTTGCATCATCTTCGCTGCTCTCCGAGTCCACATCGCTCAAATTGACTTGTTCAAGAGCGGAAAGAACTCGGTGAACCACCTTGCGGTTGATGAAGCTCTTCTTCTTCTTATCATTTGACGAGAACCTTTTCTTTTCATTCCTTCTGTCGTTGTCCTTCTCCTCCTTTGATGTTTTTCCTGCAAGCTTAGGACAATTTGTGCGAATATGGTTGAGGTCACCACACTCATAGCATCTTGGAGGACCACCTCTCTTTCTCATTCTCACATTCTGCAAAGCTTTGTTAAAGCGAGAAGAGAGTAGTGCCAGATCTTCTTCAGGAAACTCTTCAAGTTGCTCATCTATTAAAGAAGACATGGAAGACAAGGCAAAACTAGAAGAAGAATTTGTATTTGACATGTTAGGGTTAGAGATCAAAGCAATTGATTTAATGTTACCCTTCCTGGCAAGAACATCCAACTCATGAGTTTTCAACTTAGAGTAAAGAACATCTAATGTGAGTGTGCTCATGGTAGTAGATTCTTGTATGGATGTTACTTTCATCTCCCACAATAGACATGTCCAAAGCACTAAGCAATTGTCGAGCATTTTCAGCATCAGTGTAGCTAACTCCAACAACACGTAGATTGCTAAGAATTTTATTGAAACGTGCAAAGAAGTCATCTACAGATTCACTAGGTTTCATCTCAAAACGCATGTATTCTTTTTTGTAAATATCTTGGCGAACCTCTTTGACAGTGTTAGAACCCTCATGGTAATCACAAAGAGATTTCCATACCTCATATCTTGGATCGAAGATTAACCACACGATCAAAGTCGGCTGCGTCCCAAGCCTTGGATGATCAAGTTGCGCCGCCTTGCTATTTGCTTCAACATGTGTGCGATTGGTGTCGTTGGCGTTGTCGTTTGCGGGGACTTCATATGGCTTGTAGACCTTCTCCCAAATTGTGAAGCCCTGTGCTTGGATGAAGCATACTCCATCTTGGCCTTCCAAAACTGAAAATCAACACCATCGAACACACATGGTTTTGTCGAATAACGATCCATTGATCTAATCACCGGTTAAGATAGATTAGAGAAACCTTGCTCTGATACCACTTGTAGGATCGAAGTATATGAATATAGCAATCAGAGGGCGGGTGAATGATTGTGCGGAAGCTAAAACCAAATTCTTGATCTATTAAAAGTTCACCCCAAAACAGAACCAAATAATTGCTTCGTTTTCGACAAAGACAGAATGACAGAGGTTTAGTAAAACGAGAATTCCTGGAGATCCAACTGTTAGATTGATCTGAAATTTGGACACGAGAAACTAGATTCCAATACGAATCGAACCCAAAAAGAATCAGCTCGATCGGACTTACAGATCAAAAGTTATGAGCTTCGCAAGCTTGCTGATCCAGAACGAGAATCAATCTAATCAAAACTTCAAGATTAAACAAGATCTTCAAAAGATTAAACAACTAGACTTTGAGAAACTCTAAATCAATACCCTAGAACAGTTTTTGATGGATCAAATCAAGATGAAACTCAATGATCAAAAACCAATCTAGAATTAGAACAAGCATGCAAACAAGAACCAAAACAGAAAATACTGTAGCGACGTGGTTCTTGTAGTACACTTAAAAATCTTGGAAGAATTGATCTTTATTTCTTGTCTAAAATACTCTTATCAAAAGAGTACAAACCCTAAAACCAAGCTCAAGGCTTGATGCGCTCAGCTCTACTTGATTGGATGCCCTTCAACAGGAGACAACCCCTCCTATTTAAAGGACCAACCCACAAGGAGTTCTGAATACAATTCCTATTCCCTAGAAGGAATCAGATTCAACACAACTCTACTTGGCCCAACCTGGTCGAGTACAACTCTTGCACGCGTATGACAACCCTACCATACTCACGTGACTAACACTTTGCACGCGTATGGCCACCTGCCATACTCACGTGACTAACACTTTGCACGCGAATGACCTCCTGCCATTCTCACGTGACTAACCATTCTTCATGTGCACCATTCTCTTAGCCCGAACGTCCCGCATGACATCCTTGACCACCAAGACCTCAGTTCCTCCCTGAACCTAGTCCCGAACCTCAGTTCTTCCATGAACCTAGTTCCGGTCCCGTCATCGACCACGTTCGTCTTCGAGCAATACCTGCACATGAACAAACCACGAAACAAATCCGAGCACAAGTCCACGACTTGACTCAAAGTCAATCCATGCAACTACTCACATGAGCATTGCATAAAGTCCACTTCAAAACAAGTATCATGAAATCATCACAAATTTCATAATCTCAAATTCAAACCATTTCAAATCTTGCAAAACATCCAAACCGAGCAAAACACGTTTACAACGGACCAAAATCAAAAACCCTAGAAAAAGTCCATTCACGACGGACCAACAAAATCGGTCCGTTGTACAAGTGAAACTCTCGGTTCCAAAAAGAAATCATTCCGGCGAAAACACGTTTACGACGGACCAACAAAATCAGTCTGTTGTACATGCGAAATCAATCCTCAAAAAGCCGTTCACGACAGACCCAAAAACTTGGTCCGTTGTACATGCAAAACTTACTGGTTTCTTGTAAAATTGAGTTCGGCTTATGATCTGAAAAACACGTCCACGACAGACCCAAAAACTTGGTCCGTCGTACATGTAAAACTTACTGTTTTTCAATAACTTGGTCTGGCACAACAACCTTCAAAAGCACATTTACGACAGACCAAAAAAGTTGGTCTGTTGTACATGGAAGAATGAGGTTGTCAAAAGCAAGTTTACAAAGAACCAAAAAAGTTGGTCTGTTGTACAGGGGAAACTTACTGTTTTCTATAAGTTTGGTCCGGCGCCAAAGCGAAACTTACTGTTTCTTGTCAAATTGTCAAAACACATGAACAAACACATTTTGCAAATTTAATTCTAAGCCAATTTTTCAGCACATGATTTCACAGTATTCGTGGACCGCGTCCACGGTGGACCCAAACCGAACCGTGGACCACGTCCATGGACCGGCTGACGCAATAAATCGATTTTTCAATAGAAAAATAATTCGGTGGAAAATCAAAATCCTTGCTGACGTCATTATTCGGTTTTTCAGTATAAAAATAAATGAATTAATTCGGTTTATTGATTTAAATTTAGATTCAAACTTGAAATGATTATAACATTTGCATTTCAACTCCGATTTGGGTGATTCAAATTTCTAAATTTTCATAAAATTGAGATCTACCTAATGGTGAATTTTATTTAATTTTTGGATCAAAGTTTTTCTCTGTAATATTATTTAATTGATTATTTAAAACTTTAAACGCTTGTAACTTTTGCGTTTTAACTCCGATTTTGCCGATTCAAATTCCTAAAAATCCATAAAATTATACTCTCTCTGTTTTTGGACTTTATTTGGATGTTTGGACACTTTTTGTCTACTGTTTATTTATTTATTGCTGTTTGCACACTTTAGGAGTAGACGTTGAAGTGCCCGAAGGATTCGAAGGTGAAGTGTTGACCCAGGATCCAGCTCAAGACCAAGAACAAGTACTCTTTGAAGTCAAGTTATGCTTTGACCATATTGATCCCATTTTGAAATAAATTTGATTTAAATTATTGCATGCTAATTTAGATTAGAAAATGTTTTACTTAATTATGGGAAATTAGATAAATGCCAAATTGCTGTATGACACCTTGGTTAATTAAATATGTGCCATGACCCCTTGTCACCCTAGTTGTGAATTATTAGTTGGACATTATTAAATTACCAAAATGGGTAGTTAGACCGATGTAGTATGCTTAGCCTTGCCACGTGAAATGCTTTGGACAATCAAATGCTACTATTGACTTAATGAGATATTGAATCTATTTTGAAAGAAGTATCATGTGTTGTGATTGTCGATGGCACGTGGTGCATGGTAATCAACTGGGGTTTGATAAATAGTTTTCGACCGGGGTATGTGGCAAGAATGATCAGGTGGGCCAGTTGTGGCACCGGGAGCATTGGTTTGGTTCTTCGGGTAGTCTTGCCCTGGTCACCCTAAGGATTTAACCTTGCAAGCCTTTGAATTGAGTCAAACGTGCAACCACATGTCTGTAATGGGACGGACCTAGTTGATTAAGCTGCTAATAACGTACCTGTGGGACCTCGGGGTGTCAACTATACCTTTTGTGTAGTTGTACGGGGGAGCATACCGGGGCTGCGGCCAGGTACCCATCTAACGGTGGATTGGCCTAAACTTCGCCTTCGCTAAGGGAAGGGTTAGTGTGCAATCACCGGAGAGGACCACTTGTGCTGTTAGAAGTTTCCGAAAGACTTTGTTACGGACACTCGCCTTTGTGGTGTTTGGCTGTATCTTGTGGGTAAAGTGCATAACCTCTGCAGAGTGTAAAATCTATTCGAATAGCCGTGTACGTGGTATTGGATATCGCTCGGGAATTACAGTCAAGGGTTAGACTTTCTTGAAATTAACTTGGACTTAAAAGGTTTGGTTTGGTTTAATAATGATGTTGATGGAAATGTGGAGTAGGAATGGGAAAGATGATTATTTAAATCCTGGAAAAGTTATTGATCTTATACTTGTTTCTACTGCTTTCGAATCTACTTATGATACTTGTCAAATGCTGTTTACCACAATTATACCTTGAGCTATTCCTTTGTACTAAGCCATGCATGTAGTATATTAGCTTGCATTCTGTGCATGACTTACTGAGTACCAAGTACTCACCCTTGCCACAATACAACACCAGTTGAAGAAGAGTCTACACCAGCTTTGGAGGAGGAGCTCCAAGAGGAACCGTCTAACTAGGGAGCGAGCCCGATCGGTTACTGTGGTATCTTTGGATGGTGCCACGAAGTTATCTTATTTTTCCGCTGCTACTATTTCTCTTTTAATAAGTTCGCCCTGCGAGGCGTATATTTGTAACTTGACCTTAAGGTCGAGCAACCAGCTTGGTTAACTAATTAAAGTACTTTATTATTTCGTTGGGTATGATTGTGATATTTACCAATGTTGAGACTGTGTGCACTAGCGTGTTCCTGGACTAGTGCTGGATACACAGAGGGTCCGGATTTGCAAATTCGGGTCCCGACAGAGCTCTTCTGCCCATAGCCCCTTCTTGAGAGCGCTCTTTTTGAGTCTTCGACGGATGCCCTGGAGGATCATGCCATTGGCCCTCTCCACGGCCTTGTTGGACTTTGGGTGAGCCACTGAGGTGAAGCAAAGCATTATGCCAATGGAGTCACATAAATCCTTGAAGGAGGACGTATCAAATTGAGTCCCGTTATCTACGGTGATTTCCCTAGGAACCTCAAAGTGACACACGATGTTTTTCCAGAAGAACTTTTGCACCACCCGGGAGGTGATTGATGCCAACGGCTCCGCCTCATCCCATTTGGTGAAGTAATCCACCGCCACCACCGCATACTTGTAGCCCCCTTGGCCGGTGGGAATGGACCGAGTAGGTCCATGCCCCACCGGGCAAAAGGCCATCTGACGGTAATTTGTTGTAGAGGTGCAGCGGGGGAGTTGTGAGCCGGGACCATCCTATGGCATCCTTCATAGGTCCTTAGCGTATCGATGGCATCTTGCACCATAGTTGGCCAGTAGAAGCCTTGTCTTAACGCCTTGGCCGCTGTTGCCCTAGGTGCGATGTGCGAGCCACAGAGTCCTTCATGCACCTCTCGAAGGAGAGCAATGCCCTCCTCCCTCGAGAGGCATTTGAGTAGAGCAGAGGATCCTTTCTTGTACAAGTTTCCTTCGAGGATGATGTAGGACTTGGATTTGTGGAATAGTCTTCGGGCTTCAATATTGTCCTCTGTGGGGGCTCATGTCCTGGTTAATCACGCAACCAGTAACGTAACGATCACGGCATCACGACAGACTCAGATTGAAACCACTTGGTCAGCACGATACTCGACTAATGAGGTCACATGCCATCCAATTGGTTCCAATTTGAGCTTCCCGCAACCATGTGATAACCACTAGTCCCTGGATCAGTAGGCTAGTGTCACATGTTGAGAAGGTAGAGTCTCATCTAAGCGAACGCAATTTAAGGGCAGAGGTAATATATTACAGCGATAGATAATAATATTACAACTTGTTTCTGTTTACAAAATGCCGATTGGCTTAAAGTAAACTGAAGAGAAAAACATCAGAGAAACAAAAGTAAAGCGACCACGGTGTGCCTCCATTCCCGCAGGCAACCGGCGAGCAACTAACTCCGCTAGCCGACAAACGCACCACCCGCGTCTGGGTCACTGAACTCCTGGTCACCTTCTTCCTCACCTGCATCTTCTGCTCCTCACGAATTTTCAGAGCAAACAGTGAGTACACGTATGTACTCGCAAGACTTTATTGTTTGCAAGTATAATAATAATGCAGGCTAATCAATGAAGATGGTTTCTATTGTAGTTCAGTTTTGCATGAAGCTGAAGTTATTTGCAATAGACTAATAGATTGGAATACTGCACAGTTTATAAAGCATTTAGTAAAAGAGAGTAAATCAGTACATAATGTAATTGTACATTTCATTCAACATCCAATTTCCTCCAACATATCCAACACCACCATCACAAGGCATCAGGAATCATTTCCTTCAACATAACCATCATACCATCACATGGCATCAAGAATCACCACCAGCTTGATCAAATCACCAATCCAACCGATCTCTGAGTTCAACGACTCAACATTTGCATGAAACAGCCCAACGTTTAAAAGATCTACCGATTTCAAATTCCTTTTCAGAAATAAAAACCAAAATACTATACTTGACAGCAAATACCCAAGATGCTCGTGACCGTGAGCACGGCTAATCGATTAGTTTGATTAATCTCTGCAGAGAATCCACACTTTACCCACACGACACACTCTAGCAATCATGTCATCCATGCCATGCGATACATACCGTATCCGTTTTGCTAGATAGTGACGAAACTTTTCCAATTGTCGGCATTTAGCCTTACGTCAGCCCCGGCGATGTGCGCTCTTTGCTTTGGGTGGGGGCTCCACACACCCACAAAGAGAAACCCCGGGCCAGGCGAGAGTACCCCCCAATTAAGGTGTTTGGGTACCTTAAACTCCAAACCTGATTCACCCACACGGATCCAACGATGGCTAACAGCCCATCGTGCCTTTTACCCTCAGCAAAGCATCCACCGTTGTTTCACGAAAGTCTCCAACACCTGCGCGTGGTGATGGAGTATTCTAAGCAACACCAGCACGTCGGTATTGCCCAACTACTTCGACCTACCACGACGCAAGATCAAATTCCAACTCCTGTACTTGGTTTAGGCTATCCCATACTAGCACATGTGGTTGTACGAAAGGACTTGGTTAAAACTGTCAAGTTCAGTCCTTAGGATTGCACAGACGAGACCTCCCATCATCCGTCCGGCATAAATCACTGTACACCTTTTCCTTTTTCATCTTTTACCAACATAGCCTTTGTTTTTTCCAAAATCATCATTTCCGAAATCCTAATAACGTATCGAAAATCTTTGATTGACTGAGTCCACCGATCATTATTCAATCAGTCTAAAGCTGGGCTAAGCGTATGCAACTATTAGACTTATAATCCCTGACGACACTTATTATAGCGTCTATCCTTAAACTAGGGTTACTCAAGGATTTTAGGGTAACAACGAGATTAAGATAAGCCATCCAACCATTAGGGTATCTATCTATTCCCACCATTTAAATACTTGTAATAATCATATGCATGCGTAATCATTTTAAAAACATCAAATACTTTTGCAATTATAAGAGCAATATGTTCAAAGGGGGTGCTTGCCTGCTTGTTCTGGGTTTTGCGTGTCCTCTGGATCGAAGTCCGGATCCTCGCCTACTGCTCCCGAGGCGTCAACGTCTAAACGAAAGCGCGGCAAAAGAAATAACGAGGAAACTATTAAGATCCAACGAGAATAAAGCAAAAAGCTCAAAGAAGCGGACAACAACCAATAAGCGAACACGAGAGAGAAAAACTAAACGAAAACTTGAATTGGAGGCAAGACGCGCATAAACCCGGTAGTGCTGCTCTCGATCGGTAATCTGCGGCCGCAAAGGGTCGGTAGTCTGAGGAAGCGGCGAATCCTAAAAGAGGACCTCTCTGGAAAATAACTACCGGCGTTGCCGGGAGCGGTATGGCGCCCGGCCCAAACCCGACAAAGATCAGCCACAAGGGTCGGTAGTGCCGGCCTGAGCGGCAACGATCTGGGACTTACCACGTCGGTAGTGCCCGCCACAGGTCGACTGAATTTTCCAGAAAAAGGATTTTCGCACAAACGACTTCGGAATTTCGCGGCGATTGCATGGATGGGTTCTCGGAGATGGCAAGGACCCATTTATGCAAACCACTCGAGGTTCTGTCCTCGTTTGGCCTAATTTCTAATCCGAGAAACTCTAGAGTCCTAATTCATGCTAAATTCCGACTTTCACCCCGAATCGAATTCAAACTCGATTCTTTTCGCGAAACTCGGACTTTAACGACGTCGAATACATTCTAGAGTCCTTTTCCTAGCTTTTGGAACTAGGGTTCCAAGGTTTAATTCCAAAAGCTACGAAAATGACATTTCACCAAATCTATCCGATAAAAACGTATTTAGGGTTTGTGATCTTAGATTTCGCACTAACAAGAACTCTAGCACCTAACCTAGGTTTAGAAACTCAGCTAACTAGAGCCTGATCATTACAACTAGGGTTCCTAGGTTTCCAACAAGGTCAACAAGGAGTAAAGGAAACATGAACTAGAGGAGAGAACTCAGATCGCAGCAGAGTTGACTAGAACGCGATCCACTTACCACAGATTGCTGCTAGGGTTTCAGAACAGCGATCTCCTCCGTAGCTTGCTTCACCTCGAGCTCAAGAACACCAGGGAGAGAGATTTAGGGAGAGGAACAGCTTGAGAGAGAGGGAGAGAGCTCCATGGGAGAGAGAGCTAGAGAGGGAGAGCTGGAGGGTGAGAGTGAGAGTGAGAGGGAGTGAAGTGAGGGGGAGGGAGTTGGCTGGGGAGGAGAACCCTCTAGAAAACGTGGAGGTGGCCAGGGCAACGGGCAGCAGAGAGGGCTCTGCCCCCCTGCCCGGTCGCCTCGGCCCGGCAAATCTGCCAGCGAGGCCAGATCTTTGCCGCCCGAGCGGAAAAACCCCAAAAAACCCCGAAAAAGCTCCGAAACTCAAAAACCCTTCCCGAAAACCTTTAGGATAGACTCTAGGATAGCTAAAGAAGGTTTGGAAACTACGATTGCTCGAAAGTCCTAACCGCAACACGAAATAAGATTTTGGAGCACAAACTAAAACGAAATAGATCAAATAAACAAATCCAAGCACAATTAACTCCAAATTGAATTCCAATTAACTCTCAAAGGATAATTAACATTTAAAAAGGCAAGTACGAACTCAGGATGTTACAGCTCTACCCCCCTTACAATAATCTCGTCCTCGAGATTACATGGATTCAGAAAAGAAAGATGGAAACTCGGATCGAAAGCGATCTTCACGTTCCCAGGTTGCTTCTTCTTCGGTATGATTGCTCCACTGAACTCGAAGCATTTTGATTACGTGATTATGAGTAAATCGTTCAGCTTCGTCCAAAACGCGAATTGGATATTCACGGTAGGTAAGATCTGGTTGAAGTTCAATTGCGTCCAGAGGAGTGAGTTCAGTAGGAAATCGGAGACATTTCTTCAGTTGAGAGACATGAAACACATCATGCACATCCGCAAGTTGAGGTGGAAGCTCCAACTGATAAGCTACTTCACCCTTCCTTGCAAGAATGCGATACGGACCGACGTATCTCGGCGCTAACTTTCTGCGAACATGGAATCACTTCGTGCCACGTAACGGCGACACCTTAAGACAAACAAAGTCGTCTACATTGAAGCTCCGATCACGGCGGCGATTATCAGCATAGCTCTTTTGTCTAGACTTAGCTTCCTTCAACCGACCGCGGATTAGCCTGACTTGCGTCTCAGCTTCCTGAATCACTGTGGGTCCAAAGAACTTTCTTTCACCGACTTCGGACCAGAAGAGAGGAGTTTGGCATTTTCTTCCATACAATGCTTCAAACGGAGACATTTGAAGGCTTGCTTGATAACTATTATTGTAGGAAAACTCAGCAAATGCTAAACACTTTTCCCACTTCGAGTTATACGAAAGAATACAAGCTCTGAGCATGTCTTCCAAGACTTGATTTGTTCTTTCAGTCTGTCCATCGGTCTAGGGATAATAAGCTGTGCTGAAGAGCAGCTTAGTTACCATGAGTTCATGCAAATTCTTCCAGAACCGCGAAGTGAACTGAGGTCCACGGTCAGACACAATGGTTTTAGGAATTCCATGTAGTCGGACAATATGGTTTAGGTAGAGTTCTACAAGTTTAGCTCCATTGTAGGTAACGCGTACCGGTATGAAATGAGCAACTTTGGTTAACCGGTCGATGATTACCCAAATAGAGTCATGGCCATTAGCTGATTTTGGCAGGCCAGTGATGAAGTCCATTCCGACCTCATCCCATTTCCACTCCGGAATCTTCAAGGGTTGAAGCATTCCAGCTGGTCGTTGGTGCTCTGCTTTAACTCGCTGACACACGTCACAAATGGCGACATATGCGGCGATATCTCTTTTCATACCAGGCCACCAAAACTTCTTTCGAATATCTTGATACATTTTAGTGCTTCCAGGGTGGATTGACAACGGAGTCTCATGAGCTTCTTTCAAGATCAATTCTTTGAGCTCCTGATCATTCGGGACATAAATTTGATATCCACGCATGATCAGACCATCAACTCGTTTTGAAAACTCCGATGATGCGCTTTCGTTCAAATTGCGCTTGATCTCAGCTACTCCTTCATCTTTCAACTGAGCAGCCTGAATTTGGGATTCAAGGGTAGGTCGTAGGGTTAATGTAGCCACAAATCCTTCCCCTACCATCTCCAAGTTGAGTCTATGAAACTCATCCAGTATCTAGGGTTGACAAACACCCGACAAGGTATTACTAGTGTGTAGTTTGCGACTGAGAGCATCAGCTACCACATTAGCTTTTCTTGGATGATAATGAATTCCCAAATCATAGTCTTTGATTAGCTCCAACCACCGCGCTGTCTCAAGTTTAGATCTGGTTGGGTGAAAAAGTATTTCAGACTCTTATGGTCGGTAAATATCTCAACTCGGTTTCCGATGATATAATGACACCATAATTTAAGAGCTTGAATTACGGCAGCCAATTCTAGATCATGAGTTGGATAATTGGCTTCATGAGGTTTCAGTTGGCGTGAAGCATACGCCACGACTTTTCCTTCTTGCATCAGCACACAACCAAGACCCTGACACGAAGCATCGCAGAATACGTCAAAGTTTTTGTGCACATAGGCAAGACAAGAATTGGAGCTGTCGTAAGCCTTCGCTTCAACTCTAGGAAACTAACTTCACAAGCTGATGTCCACTCAAACTTCTTCTCCTTCTTGAGTAACTCAGTCATCGGCTTGGAAATTTTGGAAAAATTTTCAATGAATCGCCGATAGTACCCGGCTAACCCAAGAAAACTTCGGACTTCGGGAACAGTCCGTGGCTGTTCCCAAGCAAGTACATCCTTCACCTTGCTGGGATCAACAGCAACACCTCCTTCGGAGAGAACGTGGCCTAAGAAGGCAACTTCTTTGAGCCAGAACTCACATTTGCTGAACTTGGCATACAGCTGATGTTCACGCAGTTTATCAAGCACTAAATGCAGATGGAGTTCATGCTCCTGCTCACTCCGAGAATAGATAAGAATGTCATCAATGAACACCACCACAAATTTATCTAGGTATTCCATGAATACCTTATTCATGAGATTCATGAATGTGGCTGGTGCATTGGTGAGTCCAAAAGAAACTACTATATACTCATACAAACCATATCGAGTAGTAAACGCAGTCTTCTGGATATCTTCCGGTCGAATTTTGAGTTGAAAGTACCCCAGTCTCAAGTCAATCTTAGAAAAGACTCGAGCTCCACTTAATTGATCAAACAAATCATCAATCTGAGGAAGAGGATACTTATTTTTGATAGTGACTTCGTTTAAGGATCGATAGTCTACGCACATGCGTAAACTACCATCTTTCTTCTTGACGAAGAGCACTGGACTACCCCATGAAGACGAACTAGGGCGAACAAAACCCTTAGCTAATTGCTCCTTGAGTTGTTTCTTCAACTCCAACAACTCATTAGAGGGCATCCGATACGGACGTTTGGACAATGGTGCTGTTCCAGGTAGCAAGTCAATAACAAACTCCATATCCCGATCTGGGGGCTATCCCAGCAATTCTTCAGGAAACACACCAGGATACTCACAGACCATTGGCACTTGACTTAATTCCGGCACAGAAAGCGAATGGAAAGAAGCCTTAAGCACATTTGATCGTCTGGAGTAATACTTAGTCTGGATTCCATCCGAATTCACCAAAGAAATGGAACGATTTGCGCAATCAATATGTCCTTGATTTTGAGATAACCAATCCATCCCAAGGATAACATTGAGTCCAGGGGTAGCAATCTGAATTAGATTTCCCAAAAATAGAACTTCATTGATCACTATGGGTACTCTAAGGCATATGCGCCAAATTTCATAACCGAACCAGGAGAATAGACTAACATTGGATTTCGCAATCTGTTAGTCTCAACCTTATGTTCCATAACAAACTTTGAAGAAATGAAAGAATGCGAAGCGCCCTAATCAAATAAAACCAAAGTGGGTACTGAGTGTATGAGAAACATACCAACTACCACATCTGGAGCATTACTGGCCTCCTCCGCGGTCACTAGGTTAAGTTGACCACGGGCTTGACTCGGGGCTACTTTTTGGCTAGAACGCCCTCCTAGGTGTCCACCGCTCCCGGTTACAGAACCTTGCGGGCGAATCGGACCGCTTGGAACTTGAGGTCAAGCAGCAACAGGACGTTTGCTCGGACAAACAGTAGAGATATGTCCCTTCTCACCGCAAGCATAGCAGGTGAGTGCGGCCATCCTGTCCTGCCCTCCACGAATCTGTCCTCCACAGCCAGAAGGTTGAGCCGCAGACAGAACAGGTTGGGGAAAGTTCATCTGAGATCGTGGAGGCGGCGATGCCACGGACTGAGCACTGACGGTTTGCCCAGAACGCGGTCTCGAAGTACCATCACCGGCAGATTTCCGAGCCATCCACTTACGCTTCTGGCTCTTCAAAACTGCCTTGCCACTGTCCTCTACACAAATCGCCTTGTCCACAAGCACTTGCATATTGGGGATGTCAAGTGGTGCGAGCGAATGACGAATCTCCTCGTTGAGATGTTGACGAAACAAGGAGACTTTTCGAGCTTCACTCGGGACCTCATCTGCTACATATCGAACCAGATAATTGAACTTATGCAGATAGTCCATCACTGACATAGACCCCTGACGAAGATCATAGAACTCTCGTTTCTTTATCTCCATCAGACTAGCAGGAATGTGCACTGCACAAAAGGCTCCTTTAAATTCCTCCCAAGTCATGACCTGACCAGGTGGATGAATTGCCTTAAAACTACCCCACCAAGCTGCTGCTGCGCCTTGGAGATAGTAAGCAGCATACTGAACCTTCTCCTCGTCAGTACACCTCACGAGGTCGAGTTTATCTTCAACATCGCGAAGCCAATCGTCTGCATCCAGAGGATCGGTCGCTGATGAGAAGTTTGGCGGGCGAGTTCGCGGGAACTCGACCAACCTCGATTGGGGTTGCATTGCTGCCAAACCACCATAAGCAGCGGCACCAAGGTTCTCAGAATTCTGCACCAACCGTTCCAACAAGCGGGTCTGCATAACAAGAACTTGGGCCATTGATGGAGGTGGAGGTAACTCTTCACTTTGGGCATTGTGATGACTAAGCGATGCCTCCCGATTACCTACTGGCTCATTAGAGTGATGAGATCCTTGGCTACGGGATCTGGCCAAAGGTGGATCATGATGTTCCGGATTCGGTATTGCCACAGCTGGTTCTTGGCTATTCTGAGCAACACCCCGGGCCATCACCGAACGATCAACACGTCTCTTCGGCGGCATCCTGTTGACACAAAGACTTAGAGACAAGTACCACAAGAGCCCATCGAAGAACGCGGGGATTTTGCACAACAATTGCGAAACTCAAGCACAATCCATCACATAGCAATACAAAATTTAAAGTATGCATCACAGTGAAAGGATTGCAGGGCGATAGATTCACAGATGATAACTTAGCACGTCTCTTCGCGCTACAGGGGGTCATTTACAACACCACCAACATCAACTACCACCAGTTCCACGGGAATAATTACAACAAAAGGTTTCTTCTGCCAGCTCGTAATTACAACAAAAGCGAGCTGTAGATCCAACTACCTATTAGGATAGGGATCTAATCCTAGACACGACCACCGTTCACAACAGGGACATCTGAGGTGCCTGGGGCTACAGGAGAAGCAGTTGACTCAACAGGAAACATCAACTCGTACTCGCGTCCACCAAACAGCAGGTTACGTCCTGGCATGGCAGTCGCAGAAGCACTTGGGCGCACAGCCGAAACACGGCGACGGCTGCTACCTCGAACAGACATCCTGGCACTGCGAGAGACCCGACGATAAGATCCATAAGGACGGGGTAACTCCTCAGCAGTCTCGAGATCGTAATTCTCCCCATAGATCATCCCAGTAGTAAAGAAACCATAGCTAACCAAGGGCGCCATGTTACTCTCCAACTCAGAGATACGGCGTCGAGCGAGCAACAGTTCTTCACGGAGACGAAGCAAATATCGATCAAGGGACCTCACTAGCCCAGTTTGCCAAATATGCACAGGATCCAACAGTGGATAATCTGGCACATACAGGTTCTCTTGGCTGTCCGGCTCACGAGAGGGACAAACAGGAAACAACTGAGCCATTTCTGGTACATCAAAGCGAAGCCTCAAAATTGCAATATATGCTCCATCGAGTAGAGCTGCAAGAGGACTTGGCGCTGTACCATGATACTGACGGGTTTGCTCTCCTGCATGGCGTCCGCGAATGGAAACTTCAGCCACATACAGGGAGGAAGCGGGACTAAGTCCAGCACGTGAGATTAAGTACCCTGGCGGCTTAGGAAAGCCAGCACGCTGCATCATCTCCCAGAGGGTAGCCTAAACTGAGCCCTCTAGAATCGCAGACATGAAATAGCAGGGTTCCCAACGTCCAGACATCTAAGATTAAGAAGGGAAACAAATTAGTGACATCCTCAACAAACGGAAATTCGAAATAAACAGAAATTAAATAAACGAAAAGAAAATAACCCAACAACAAACCAATAAGAGATACTCACGATTTTAAGCCTTATCCTTATCATTACTCAATTCTTAACTATCTATTGAAGTGGATAAGCTTCCCAAATAATTCTAACTTAAATTCCGAATAGGATCGGGAAAATAGATCGAACCAAATACCCCATTTGCTTTTGCCCTGGAAATCTGACTTTGAAAGCCGAGATAAGAGGAAAATTTTGCTTGAGGCTCAAAACCAGAAGAGATGCCACAGAAAAGAAAAGATCAGCATTCTACGTTTTCACAATTAAGAAGTGCATAATCAAAATAACTTTTAAGGGAAAAGACTCTTCCTTAATCCTATCAATTACTAACCTTTGCTCTGATACCACGCCTGCAGGTAGAGGGCTGTCCTGTCTGATGATACTCCATTACTATTGCGCGGGCCTGGTTAATCACGCAACCAGAAACGTAAAGATCACGGCATCACGACAGACTCAGATTGAAACCACTTGGTCAGCACGATACTCGACTAATGAGGTCACATGCCATCCAATTGGTTCCAATTTGAGCTTCCCGCAACCATGTGATAACAACTAGTCCCTGGATCAGTAGGCTAGTGTCACATGTTGAGAATGTAGAGTCTCATCCAAGCGAACGCAATTTAAGGGCAGAGGTAATATATTACAGCGATAGATAATAATATTACAACTTGTTTCTGTTTACAAAATGCCGATTGCCTTAAAGTAAACTGAAGAGAAAAACATCAGAGAAACAAAAGTAAAGCGGCCACGGTGTGCCTCCATTCCCGCAGGCAACCGGCGAGCAACTAACTCCGCTAGCCGACAAACGCACCACCCGCGTCTGGGTCACTGCACTCCTGGTCACCTTCTTCCTCACCTACATCTTCTGCTCCTCACACGAATTTTCAGAGCAAACAGTGAGTACACGTATGTACTCGCAAGACTTTATTGTTTGCAAGTATAATAATAATGCAGGCTAATCAATGAAGATGGTTGCTATTCTAGTTTAGTTTTGCATGAAGCTGAAGTTATTTGCAATAGACTAATAGATTGGAATACTGCACAGTTTATAAAGCATTTAGTAAAAGAGAGTAAATCAGTACATAATGTAATTGTACATTTCATTCAACATCCAATTTCCTCCAACATATCCAACACCACCATCACAAGTCATCAGGAATCATTTCCTTCAACATAACCATCATACCATGACATGGCATCAAGAATCACCACCCGCTTGATCAAATCACCAATCCAACCGATCTCTGAGTGCAACGACTCAACATTTGCATGAAACAGCCCAACGTTTAAAAGATCTACCGATTTTAAATTCCTTTTCAGAAATCAAAACCAAAATACTATACTTGACAGCAAATACCCAAGATGCTCATGACCGTGAGCACGGCTAATTGATTAGTTTGATTAATCTCTGCAGAGAATGCACACTTTACCCACACGACACGCTCTTGCAATCATGTCATCCATGCCACGCGATACATACCGTATCCGTTTTGCTAGATAGTGACGAAACTTTTCCAATTGTCGGCATTTAGCCTTGCGTCAGCCCCGGCGATGTGCGCTCTTTGCTTTGGGTGGGGGCTCCACACACCCACACAGAGTACCCCCGGGCCAGGCGAGAGTACCCCCCCAATTAAGGTGTTTGGGTACCTTAAACTCCAAACCTGATTCACCCACACGGATCCAACAATGGCTAACAGCCCATCGTGCCTTTTACCCTCAGCAAAGCATCCATCATGTCAGTATTGCCCAACTACTTCGACCTACCACGGAGCAAGATCAAATTCCAACTCCTGTACTGGGTTTAGGCTATCCCATACTAGCACATGTGGTTGTACGAAAGGACTTGGTTAAAACCGTCAAGTTCAGTCCTTAGGATTGCACAGACGAGACCTCCCATCATCCGTCCGGCATAAATCATTGTACACCTTTTCCTTTTTCATCTTTTACCTACATAGCCTTTGTTTTTCCAAAATCATCATTTCTGAAATCCTAATAACTTATCAAAAATCGTTGATTGATTGAGTCCACCGATCATTACTCAATCAGTCTAAAGCTGGGCTAAGCGTATGCAACTATTAGACTTATAATCCCTGATGACACTTATTATAGCGTCTATCCTTAAACTAGGGTTACTCAAGGATTTTAGGGTAATAACGAGATTAAGATAAGCCATCCAACCATTAGGGTATCTATCTATTCCCACCATTTAAATACTTGTAATAATCATATGCATGCGTAATCATTTTGCAAAACATCAAATACTTTTGCAATTATAGGAGCAATATGTTCAAAGGGGGTGCTTGCCTACTTGCTCTGGGTTTTGCGTGTCCTCTGGGTCGAAGTCCGGATCCGATTAAGAAATAACGAGGAAACGATTAAGATCCAATGAGAACAAAGCAAAAAGCTCAAAGAAGCGGACAATAACCAATAAGCGAACACGAGAGAGAAAAACTTAACGAAAACCAAAACTTGAATTGGAGACCAGCCGCTCTATAGTCGGTAGTACCGGCTGCAAGGGTCGGTAGTGCCGGAGGCAGCGAATCCTAAAAGAGGACCTCTTTGGAAAATAACTACCGGCGTTACGGGAGCGGTAGCACCGGCCCGAACCCGGCAGTACCGGCCACAAGGGTCGGTAGTGCCGGCCTGAGCGGTAGTACCGGACTTACCACGTCGGTAGTGCCGGCCACAGGTCGACTGAATTTTCCAGAAAAAGGATTTTTGCACAAACGACTTCGGAATTTCGCGGCGATTGCTTGGATGGGTTCTCGGAGATGGCAAGGACCCATTTATGCAAACCACTCGAGGTTCCGACCTCGTTTGGCCTAATTTCTAATCCGAGAAACTCTATAGTCCTAATTCATGCTAAATTCTGACTTTCACCACGAATCGAATTCAAACTCGATTCTTTTCGCGAAACTCGGACTTTAACGATGTCGATTACATTCTAGTGTCCTTTTCCTAGCTTTTGGAACTAGGATTCCAAGGTTTAATTCCAAAAGCTACGAAAATGAAATTTAACCAAATCTATCCGATAAAAATGTATTTAGGGTTTCTGATCTTAGATTTCGCACTAACAAGAACTCTAGCACCTAACCTAGGTTTAGAAACTCAGCTAACTAGAGCCTGATCATTACAACTAGGGTTCCTAGGTTTCCAACTAGGTCAACAAGGAGTAAAGGAAACATGAACTAGAGGAGAGAACTCAGATCGCAGCAGAGTTGACTAGAACGCGATCCACTTACCACAGATTGCTGCTAGGGTTTCAGAATAGCGATCTCCTCCGTAGCTTGCTTCACCTCGAGCTCAAGAACACCAGGGAGAGAGATTTAGGGAGAGGAACAGCTTGAGAGAGAGGGAGAGAGCTCCATGGGAGAGAGAGCTAGAGAGGGAGAGCTGGAGGGTGAGAGTGAGAGTGAGAGGGAGTGAAGTGAGGGAGGGAGTTGGTGGGGAGGAGAACCCTCTAGAAAAGCGTGGAGGTGGCCGAGGGCAGCGGCGAGAGGGCTCTACCCCTGCTCGATTCGCCTCGGCCGCGATCTGGGCCAGGGCCAGATCTGCCGCCCGAGTGAAAAACCCCAAAACCCGAAAAAAGCTCAAAACTCAAAAACCCTTCCCGAAAACCTTTAGGATAGACTCTAGGATAGCTAAAGAAGGTTTGGAAACTACGATTGCTCGAAAGTCCTAACCGCAACACGAAATAAGATTTTGGAGCACAAACTAAAACGAAACAGATCAAATAAACAAGTCCAAGCACAATTAACTCCAAATTGAATTCCAATTAACTCTCAAAGGATAATTAACATTTAAAAAGGCAAGTACGAACTCAGGATGTTACATCCTCCGCCTCGACCTCTCCTTGAATGTATTTTATGATTGGTGTCATCCATGTGTTCAGGGAGGTCGAGATCTCGTTAAGTTCTTGGGGTGGCTCGAGGTCTCCGTCACTAGCAATGTCTTTGACGGATGGTGCATCAAGCACTTCCATGAAGACTTCCGGTGGGATTGACTCTTGGGAGCTTGCTGCCCGAGCCAAACGGTCGGCTCGGTGATTGTCTCCACGGGGGATGCGTCGAGCTTCCATTCCCAAGAAGTATCGCTCCATCTTACGCACTTCTTCGAGGTAATTTATCATTTTAGGGTCGAGGCATTGGTAGGGCTTGTCCATTTGATTAACAACGAGTTGAGAGTCCCCAAGGATGAGGAGGCAACGGATCCCCATGGCTCTTGCGAGACGCAACCCAAGAAGGAGAGCCTCATATTCGGCCACGTTGTTTGTGGGGTTGAAGGAGAGGTGCGCAGCTTATTCGAGTGCCTTCCATTCCGGGCTCACCAACACAACTCCAGCCCCCCCACCATTTAAGCACTTGGAACCATCAAAGTAAAGGGTCCAATAGGGGTTGGGTGGGCTAGCGTGCTCCTTTGCCTCCCCCTGGCCAGGTTGGGGGGTCGTCCATTCCGCCACGAAATCTGCAAGGACTTGAGACTTGATGGCGGTTCTCCCTATGAGCTTGAGGGAGAAGGGCGCCAGCTTGGCCGCCCACTTGGCTATCTTCCCGGTTGCTTCCCTGTTGCCCATCACCTCAGCTAACGGATAGCTAGTCGGAACAGTGATGGGGTGCCCGAGGAAGTAGTGCAGAAGTTTCCGGGACGCCATGAGGAGAGCGTAGAATATCTTCTCCACCTCTGTGTATCTTGTTTTTGCACCTGTGAAGGCCTCACTTACATAGTAAATGGGGTGCTGAACCCCATCCTCCTCCCTGATTAAGACAACACTCGCGACGACCGGAGTCGCAGCAAGGTACCGGAGGAGGTGCTCCCTGGGACTCGGGCTTGCGAGGAGTGGCGGATGAGTCATGTACGACTTGAGGTCTTCAAAGGCCTTCTGAGCCTCGGGGGTCCAAAGGAAACGTTCGAACCCGCAAAGTATCTTGAAGAATGGTAGCCCCTTCTCGGCCGACCGCGACATGAAGCGTCCCAGGGCCGCCATGCGCCCCGTGAGGTGCTGAACCTCCTTGATAGATCGGGGTGCTTCCATATCGAGGATAGCCCGAATCTTCTCCGGGTTGGCTTCGATGCCTCTATGGGACACTAGGAAGCCCAAGAGCTTGCCTCCTTTGACCCCAAAGGCACATTTTTCGGGGTTTAGCTTGAGGCCGAACTTGTGCAGCTTTCCGAAAGTTTCATGAAGATCTTCAATATGTGTTGAAGCCAAGGGGCTTTTTACGATGGCATCATCGACATACACCTCCACGTTTCGGCCAAGTTCGTCCTTTAGGATGAGACACATGAGGTGTTGGAAAATTGCCCCCACGTTCTTCAGCCCGAATGGCATGCGTAGATAGCAATAGGTGCCCACGGGGGTATTGAAGCTTGTCTTCTCCTCATCTTCTTGAGCCATATGAACTTGGTGGTAGCCTGAGTAAGCGTCTAGGAAGCTCATCAATTCGCACCCAGCGGTGGAATCGACCAACTGGTCGATGCGAGGAAGTGGGTAGTCATCCTTGGGGCATGCCTTGTTGAGGTCGGTAAAATTGACGCACATCCGCCACTTGCCATTTGACTTTTTGACCAACACGGGGTTGGCAAGCCACTCTGGGTGCCAGACCTCCCGAATGAGGCCGGCACTTAAGAGCTTTTCAATCTCTTCCTTGATGACTTGGCATCGCTCGACGGAGAGCTTACGGAGCTTTTACCTCACTAGGGAGCGCCCAAGCCTCACCACGAGGCGATGTTGAATTACATCGAGAGGCACGCCCTACATATCCGATGGTGTCCTGGCAAAGACGTCCGCATTGGTCCTTAGGAACTCAAGGAGTTCCTCTCTCGCCTCCTCCGAGAGTCGAACTCTGACCCGGATGAAGCGCTCATCGTTCAGGCCAAAGAGCCGCACATCATTTAGCCCTCCTTCGGGGCGGTGTTTTAGGGAGTACTTCGCGAGAGGAGGCTCATCCCTCGCGACCTCCCCTTGGGGCAAGGGGGACACAGTCCCTTCTGAACCTCCCACTTCGAGGAGATTGACTTCATCAAGGTGGATGGTCTCCTTGTGGTAGAGACGTCACGCCAAGTCTTGGTCACCCCTCATGGTGATAACCCCGCGAGGCCCCTGTATCTTGAGGCATAGGTAGTTTTGATGGACTGCTGCACATAAGAGGTTGAGAGTCACCCTTCCCATGATGATGTTGAATGGTGACTCGACGTCAACAACGTCAAACCTGACTGCCTCCGTGCAATGGTTTTCCTGTGATCCAAAGGTTATGAGGAGCTCAATCTTCCCCAGAGGTTGGATAGACTTTCCTGGGACAAAGCCCGTTAGGGGGCGGTCACACGAAAGCAGAATGCCGGGGTGGTAGCCCCCCCGTGACTCCCACAACTCCTTAAGCGCTCGAAGATAAAGTATGTCTGTGGAGCTTCCCCCGTCGATGAGTATACGAGAGACTTCACAATTGGATATCACGGAGGACACCAGTAGGGCATCATCATGGGGGAACCTCACGTCTTTTGCGTCCTCGGCAGTGAAGCTCAGAGGGATGTTAGCCCACTTGGGAGGGATGCTTCGAGGGGCCACCCCCACAACGTTGACTTCATGTGCGTATTCCTTTCTTTGCCACTTAGACTCATGCCCATTGGCCGAGCCCCCCATTATGACGTTCACCTGTCTTTGTGGCGCTTGGAAGGGAAGCTCCCGCTCGTCGCCCTGCAGGGGCTCTCCCGGGGGAGGCCCATCAGGTGGCAACGCGGGCGCAGGGTGAATCGCTTGGAGGGGCATGGCCTCCGCGGCCGTTGGACGTGGTGGTGATCTGTGGCGTGTCTCGGGTCCCCTTTCGAGGAGTTTCGCCACTTCGGCGGCATATTGACGGCACTCGTTTGTGTTGTGCCCGCCCATCTTGTGTTATGTACACCAACAACCATCCCCTTGGTCTTGGTGGCCCTTCCTCTCGTCGGGACCCTTGTCTTGGGCATGTGGAGCCATGAGCTTGGGACCCTTCTTTGGTCCTTTGGAAGAATCGTCCCCCTGAGGCGGAGCGCCGGCCACGGCGAGGACCTTGGAGTCACGGCCCCCATTGGAGCGGTCCTTCCAGTCTTTGTTTCTCCCGGAGGACCCTTTCGACCTTCTTCTAGGGGAGTTGCCTCCAGCCGGTGGAAGGAGACCTTTTTTGGCCAGGTCATCCTCCTCTCCTCAGGCGTATTTTTTGACGATCTCAAAGAGTTGTTGGGTCGTTCTCGGGGGATCCCTCCCAAGCGCTCTATTTAGCTTTCCCAGGAGTAGCCCTTCTTTGCATGCGTTGATGACCGTGGAGTCCAGGGCATCTGCCACTTGGCTCCGTACCTGGGAGATGTGTTTGAGGAAGTCCCGGGTGGACTTGTCTTTTTGTTGCTTAACAGTGAAGAGTTAATGTGGAGCAAGGGGCGTTTGTAACTTCCTTGGAAATTCGCACTAAACTCTTCACGTAGTTGAGCCCAAGAGTGGATGGAGCCCCTTTTTGGTTGAAGAACCATGACCGAGCAGTACTCGAGAGGAAGAGCGGGAGGCAATTGCACATTTCAGCTTCCCCGCCTCCCCCGGCGCGGATAGCTGTGGCGTAGACCTCAATGAATTGCATGGGATCTGAATCGCCGTCGTACGGGCCGATGTTGGGCTGGCGGAATTTATGCCGAAACGGGGTTTCAGATATATCCCGGGCAAGAGGGTTTCCAATCCCGGGATTAATTCTGCGACCACACCCTCGCGGGGAAGGCATCCTCGCATGGCGGCGGTGGTGACGATAGGAGGCTTCAGAACTAGAGGAGATAGAAACCCGAGGGCGTTGATGGTGTCTATGTTCAGGGGAAGGGGGTGTCCTCATCGATGCGCGGTCCGGGCAGGCCGCGAATCCCAGGACTCCGCCTCCGGTCCCCTGGAGGTATGGTCACGACGACTAGGGGAGGAGGGGGCGCACCCAGTGTAAGCAGAGTGAAAACTCCTTCCACCAATTTGGCTTCGCTGGGCCGAGCGAGGGTACCTCGGGACTTGCGGTCGCTCGGGAGCAGCTGTGGGCGGGACTCTCTGCTCGCGTTCCACTTGGGGTGCAACTACCTTCAGCCTGATGGGTTCCCCTTCCGCCATGGGCCATGTTGCACCCTGAGGTTGCGAGTCCGCACTGGCCGATGGGAGTCGATTCACCATCTCCAGATGCAGGCGCATCTGCCCGGGAGGAGGATCTTGGAGGGGAGGTCCCGGGACCTCCGCTCGTAGGGGCGTGAGATCAGGACTTGAAGTGTGCGATGGTGGCGTGAACTGCAATGGAAAGGGAGGAGTCCCCCCAAACTCCGTACTCAGCGGGTGAAGCGGCCAGAAAGGGGCCCCACTTGAGACCGCCGCGTGGGCGAGTGGGGGGAGGTTGAAAGGGTTCCCCACATGCTCGCCTCCGTAAGTGAAGGGTGCACCTCCGTGTGCCCTCAGGTCAGTGGCCACTTCGACCGAGGGAGGTGGCGGGAGTGGAGATGGGAGCAGTGGCCTCTCGGGAGGACGGTAAGAGGACATCATGTAGTCTATCGTCTGTCTCGCGGTGGCCTCCACTAAGGCTTGCCATTAGGTGAGGTACAATGCCTCAGGAGCAATGGTTAGCTCTGGAGCACCCGACCCCGCGGCTGCAAGTGTGCCACGAGCTTCCGGCCCTTGGACCATAGTGGCCAGCGCCCAGGAAGATGAAGACCCTTCAGGCCCCGAGACTTGCAGGACGTTCCCCCGGGGTGGATGGCACCGACCCTATAGGGCGGTGCGCGCCGGGGATTCCGTCGGGGAGGATGATCATCCTCGTGCTCCTTGCGCTTGGGAGCCAGGGGATTGTGTTGAGTTTTCTTGGGAGGAGCCATAGCCTTGTTCAAGTTAGCTACGAGTCCCCACAGACGGTGCCAAGTGTCGTAGGTTTGGAAACTGGACACGGAAATGAGAGCGGACGCTTGCCGTTTCACGGGCCATCGTCCACGAGAGTAAATGTGACACAAGGGTTTATACAGGTTCGGGCGCTTAAGGAATACGCCCTACTCCTGTCGGTGTGTTCCCCGAGGGGGAGTAGAGGGATGTCTCTTTGCCCAGACTCCCTGAGGGACACTCAAGTTTTTTGGTTTTGCATTCAATGAGAGCTCAAGTTACATGAGGGGGTTACAGAGAGTATTTATAGGCACTCAGCCTATTACATAAAAATACCATTCTACCTCTTCTAGAGCAGCATAAGTAGGGGCGTCTTAGTCATTCCGGTGGGGAGGTAGTGAACCCCATGGGGTCGTTTCGAGGGAGTAGACCCCTGACTTCGGGGCCCCACAGGGAATTTGGTGGTGTCACTCAAGTCTCCTGTGAGGAGACTTCCCATGGGGCGCGCCCCTGGGGAGGGCGTGGACCTCCCGCGGGACATGAGAACCCCTCGCGGGGTATGCCCCCGGGGAGGCGTGGACCTCCCGCGGGACATGCGGAGAACCCCCCGCAGGGTATGCCCTCGGGGAGGCGTAGACCTCCCGCGGGACATGAGAACCCCCCGCAGGGTATGCCCCCGGGGAGGCGTGGACCTCCCGCGGGACATGAGAACCTCCCGCGGGGTATGCCCCTGGGGAGGTGTGGACCTCCCGCAAGGCGTAAAGGGAACTCCCGGGGTGTATGTCCCTGAGGAGGCACGGACCTCCCGCAGGACATAATGAGAAACCACACGGGGTATGCCCATGAGGTATGTCCCCGGGGAGGGTGTGAATCTCCCGTGGGACATGGTGAGAACCCCCGCGGGGTATGCCCGCGAGGTATGCCCCCTGAGAGGCGTAGACTCCCCGCGGGACATGAGAACCCCTGCGGGGTATGGGATCTCTCGCAGCAGTCTCACAGAGTATGAGAGGATCTTCCATAGCGTTTCGGTGATGAATCCCGGTGGGCGGGCACCACCCGCCATGGAGCGTGAAGCCTCCCCTTGGGAGGCGGTCAGTTTTTCCCCCGACGTGGACCTCACGCGGGTTAGGAAACCTTGCCTCCGGGAGTCGGTGAGTATCTCCAACATATAGGTTGGATGTCTTTTTGATAAGCATCATAAACTTTATTTATAAGTGTTGGGAAAGGTAACTAGAGGAAGAATTTGTTATGTAGTTCTTAGGCCCCGTTTGGCAACTTAGAACCTAGCTGTTTCTACTAGAATCTGGGAGAAACCCATCCAAACGGGCTAAAACTCAGAACGATTCTCCTCGGAGCGTTTCTTCTTTTTCCACACCGTGGCTGAATCACCCTCAACCCCGTTTCACTAGTTTCTACTAGAATCTGGAACCGTACCAAACGGTTTGCAGAAAGTGATTCTGATTCTACCTGAAACGTTTCTACCAAGAATCTGGAACTGTTTCCGTTTCTACTAGAATCTGGAACCGTACCAAATGGGGTCTTAGTTGAGTTATGATGGGGCTTCTCAAGGAGTAAATAGTAAATATTGAAGTCTTTAATGGAAAGCATAGTGGAAGACTAGAGGTGGTTGTATCTATGTTGAGCTTGTGTTTAAAACTTTTGGATTGGTTTGGTTGTTTGCTATTTGGGTTGAATGCTTTTGGTCAAGGTGTTCCTTATGTTGTGTTTCAGAGTTTCCCTAAAACTCGTAGTGAATAGTGCCAATCATTGGTTTTGGCTAATTTGTTTAGTTTGTGCTATGAGTATGGATTTACATCCAAAAGTCTTGGAGTGGATCGCGCTCCTTCGCGTTCGCACTGAATCATCTTTGTAGTAAATTTTAAAGGAAGCAGAAGGACATAGTGGGTTGTGTTGGAGATTCTTGAGATTCAATTTGTAACTCAATTTGGGTAGAGTTGGAGTTATTTGGAAAATGCGTGTGGTGTTTGAAAATGCTTCACAAGGTGGATTTTATGAATGTTTCATAAGTGATTTTGTTAGTGAAGTGTTCCCTCTTGAAATGAGTTTCCCTTTCTCTTTGAGAAAATTTTGTGGTGGTTGTGTGTGCAGATGTTTGACTTCGGAGTTGATGTTCTTTTCCAAAATGTTAATTTTGGTTAGAATGCGAGGTTTTGCAAGGTTAGCTTTAAATTGATGGTGGGTTCTGACACGGCGTGGTTTTT
This sequence comes from Rhipidocladum racemiflorum, assembly GCA_036346355.1. Classification (NCBI taxonomy): domain Eukaryota; kingdom Viridiplantae; phylum Streptophyta; class Magnoliopsida; order Poales; family Poaceae; genus Rhipidocladum; species Rhipidocladum racemiflorum. The sequence goes on along the minus strand of CM070589.1, from coordinate 33,645,056 downwards.
TGCTGTTAAACGGGGTTGCCGTCATAGTTATATGATTTAGCGCAATCATCTATGTTATTTGTGTTCAATCATGTGATACCGAGGAAGAAGTCTTTTGGTGAATGACTATTCGGTATTGTTGTTACATGATGAATGAATGGTAAAAAGGAAGCATGACATCGTTTATAGATGTTTAATGATAAAAGAGTCAATGAGCCAGGTCGGTGAGAAAGTCACATATGGATATATGACTAATACGGATTGCTCTTGAAAAAGTTTGCATTCACGTCATGAATCGAGATGTCCATTTCTTTTTAGTATGAAAAGAAAGAATGAAGAATTTCTGGTATATTGGTTGTGGTGAAGGAGATTTGTATTTCCTTTGCGATTTGGCTTAGAAAAAAAATGTTCTTTTGTTGATGTCGAATTCTTTCCAAAGTGGTTTCTAGAGCTTTGGGGTTTGAGTTGTTGTATGTGAATGAATTGGGTCTATGGTTGAGCTTACTCAATGATTGTACTCTTTGTCTTGGTCCTTTGAGTAGAAGAATGTGAGTGCGGGACCTTCTTAGTAAGAGAAATCTAGTGTGAGTTGTTAACGAGCTAAGCCGTTAAGTGTTGCTAGTAGTTGACTGTGAATAATTCAAAAGTGAGGAGTAAATGAAGGTTGGGTTTGACTCAATTCAAACCTTCTTGGAGAATTGTGTCATTGAGGTGTTTCTCGGTAGTGGACCACTTGGAAGTTGCTGGTAATTACTTTTTTTGGATCTTTTTGTCGTTGAACTATGAGCGAGTTGTGTCAACCGAAGAGGATTATTCGGTTGTTACTGTTTTGCGGGTTTTAAGGACCCGAGTTATAAAGTAGGCTTTTCCTTTCGGTGGTAGCGGTGGGTGTTGGCCTTGTTGTAAAAGATCAACCTTTTGTAAGGTTTTAACCCCGTTTGTTCAAGCAGTTGGTAGTCTTGGAGTGATGTGTCCCTCTTGGTTCGCGTCATCTTGATTATGACGAACCACAGTAGAGAGGTTGAGGTGTGAAAACACTTTTGCACGTGAGAGCTGAAGGGGGATCTAGAGTTGGAGTTAGAGGTTGCTACCGTGTTCTTCTAGAGAGTAGCGTTGGTTAAAGGGATCGGGCACTCTAGTGCCAAGGAATGTATGAAATGAGGAGTTTGAGGATTAGTTGTCCAAACATAAGGCTATATTGGATTGTGGTCGAATAGTGGTAACAATTGAAAGCTCGAATGTTGAAAAAGTGAAATTTCAAGCGATTGCAATTCGTGATGGTCAATCGATGGTCAACAGTGTGAAGGCTGTCAGTTTATAGGACATACTAGTGGTTATTAAATACCCAGATGTTTTTTCAAATGATTTACCTGGTATGCCACCAGACTAGGATATTGATTTTTTAATTGAAGTGGTTCCTTGTACAGCCCCAATAGCCAAGAGACCGTATTGAATGCCTACCGATAAGTTAGTAGAGATGAAGAAATAGATTGAAGAACTATTAGAGAAAGTTTTAGTAAGACCTAGTTCATCTCCATGGGGAACACATGTTTTGTTCGTCAGGAAGAAAGGCGGATATTTAAGGATGTGTGTTCAATATCATGTGCTTAATAAAGTATCCATCACCCCTGATCGATGATTTGTTTGATGAGTTAAGAGGAGCCAGAGTTTTCTCTAAGGTAGATTTTCGGTTGGGGATATCTTCAGTTGAAGATTCGTGCAGAGGATGTATCGAAGACTGCGTTCTCGACAAGATATGGACATTATGAGTTCACAGTTATGTCATTTGGATTGATTAATACACCTGCATATTTAATGACATGATAAATATGGTTTTCATGGAATACCTAGATAACGTTTTTGTCATGTTCATAGACGATATTCTTGTCTACTCTAAGATGAACGAAGAACATGCAGAACATCTGATGTCAGTTCTATTTGTTTATGGATTTTATTAGGATGATTGGACACTTTTTGCCTATTGTTTATTCATGTATTGCTATTTGCACACGTTACGAGTAGACGTTGAAGTGCCGGAAGGATTCGAAGGAGAAGCGTTGACTCAGGATCCAACTCAAGACCAAGAACAAGTACTTTTTGAAGGCAAGTTGTGCTTTAACCATGTTGATCCTATTTTGAAATCTATTTTGATTTAAATTATTGCATGCTAGTTTAAATTAGAAAATGCTTTACTATGGGGAATTAGATAAATACCAATTTGCTGTATGACACCTTGATTACTTAAGTATGTGCCATGACCCTTGTCACCCTAGTTGTGGTTTACTAGTTGGACATTACTAAAATTGCCAAACGGGTTTAGACCGTTGTAGTATATTGCTTAGACCTGCTATGTGCTCATGACATGATTTTGGACAAACAAATGTTAATATTGACGTAATGAAATATTGAACCTATTTTGGAAAGGTATCATGTGATGTTGATGGCACGTGGTGCATGGTAATCAACTGGGGTTTGATAAATAGCTTTTGACCGGGGCATGTGGCAAGAATGATCAGGTGGGCCAGTTGTGGCACTGGGAATGTTGTTTTGGTTCTTCGGGTAGTCTTGTCCTGGTCACCCAAAGGACTTAACCTTGCAAGCCTTTGAACTGAGTCAATCTTGCAACCACATGTCTGTAATGGGACGGACCTAGTTGATTAAGTTGCTAATAACGTACCTGTGGGACCTCAGGAGGTCAACTACACCCTTTGTGTAAGTTGTACGGGGGAGCGTACCGGGGCTGAGGCCAGGTACCCATCTAACGGTTGATTGGCCTAAACTTCGCCTTAGCTAAGGGAAGGGTTAGTGTGCAATAACCGGGGAGGCTCACTTGTATTGTTAGAAGTTTCCGAAAGACTTTGTTACGGGAACTCGCCTTTGTGGTGTTTGACTGTATCTTGTGGGTAAAGTGCATAACCTCTGCAGAGTGTATAATCTATTCGAATAGCCGTGTCCGCGGTATTGGACATCGCTGGGGAATTACAGTCAAGGGTTAGATTTTCTTGAAAATAACTTGGACTTGAAAGGTTGGGTTTAGTTAAATAATGATGTTGATGGAAATGTGGTTTAGGAATGGGAAGGGTGTTGATTAAACCCTTGGAAAGGTTAGTTATGTTATACTTGTTTCTACTGCTTTCTAATCTACTTACGCTACTTGTCAAGTGCTGTTTTACTGCAAATATACCCTGAGCTACTCCTTTGTATTAAGCCATGCATGTAGTATATTAGCTGCATTCTGTGCATGACTTGCTGAGTACCAAGTACTCACCCTTGCCATAATACAACACCAGTTGAAGAGGAGACTACACCAGCTTTCGAGGAGGAGCTCCAAGAGGAACCGTCTACTTAGGGAGCGAGCCCAGTCAGTTGCCCGTGGTATACTGGATGGCGCCACGAAGTTATCTTATTTTTCCGCTGCTACTATTTCTCTCTTAATAAGTTTCGCCCTGCGTGGCGTATATTTGTAACTTGACCATAAGGTCGAGCAACCAGTTTGACTATCTAATTAAAGTACTTTATTAGTATCGAGTGGTATGATTGTGATATTTACCGATGTTAAGATTGTGTGCACTAGCGCGTTCCTGGACTACTGCTGAATACACAGAGTGTCCGGATTTGCAGATTCGGGTCCCGACAGAGGTGGTATCAGAGCCATACTGACCGTAGGCTAAACCCTAGCTAGAATGGTTGTAGAGAGGTTAAAACTTATTTTCTAAAGGCTAAAAGTTCGTCAAGATAAGAAATGACATCTCGACTTATCACCTTCTCTCTTTTCTTGTCTCTTGCTGAATTTTTCCTTACCTTATCACGATTTAAAAATTTCGAGTTCTTACGTGAGCACTCTTGTGACAGATGGAGGGAGAGTTCAACTACGTCGATCTGGAGGTTGGTCACGCCGCGGAACTTTGGCGTATACTACAAACTCTCGGAGATTTTGAGAAGCCGCAATTCCAAGTGGACGTGATCCGACAAGCAGGATTGATCAAGGCTTGTGACATGAAGATTGCAATTACCTGCTAGGAAGAAGGGCCCAGGCAATTGCCCGATACACTGCACTGCCAGAAGGTCTACAATGCAGATGGGTATCCAAGAGGCGTCACGACGAGCAATGCGGCACATTACCCGTATCTACGCCAGAGAGTTGGAGAGCACGGTGTTCCGATATCATCCGCGCAGCAATAACCTTCTTGACCCGAAGGCGATTCAGGATGAGAATGCCATGGTCACACAGTTGGCACGACTTGTTGTCGCCCAGGAGGAGGTTTTCTCGATGAGTGAGCGTAGGTTCTATAGTGAGACTCCTTCGCCGAGTCGCGTCATAGAATAAAGAGTCACCCTTTAGGCGTTAGACTCCAGTGTTAGTTCGATTTAGATTTTCATTGCTTGCTGAGTGTGCAGTATGTGTTGCAAGGTCCCTAGGCATTGTAAGCAACCATACCAAGTTACTATTGATTAAAATAATAAAGTTGGACTTTAAGTTACACCTTTCGCCCCGCATAAGTTCCATATTACTTGTCTATTCTTGTTTCCCTCTCATCTCTAAAACCTAGAGCAAACCACAGATGGTGAACACTCGTGGAAACCTTGGAGGCAATGGAAGTGGTTCTCGCCCAGCAGAAAACCCCAATGATGGAGCACCAGCACCGCCACTGGACATGCAGAATTTCGGAGCTTTTCTTGCTGCTCAGACTCAGTTGATGCATGCTATGATGCAACAGATGCAGCACGTCACTGCTCAAGCCACTGCTAATCAGGTCAATCAGGGGCAACGCCAGAATACAAGACTGTCAGAGTTCATGAGGACTCATCCACCCACTTTTTCTGGGAATGCTAACCCGTTAGAAGCCGATGACTGGTTAAGGTCAATTGAGAGGAAGCTACACATTGCTCAATGCATGGGAAATGAGAAGGTACTCTACGGCTCTCATCAGTTGGAAGGAACAGCCGCCGAATGGTGGTAGAACTTCTGTGCCACGCAAGAGAACCCTCAAGATATCACTTGGGAGGAGTTCACATGCGTTTAAATCGATATCACGTGCCTGAAGGAATCATGGACCTCAAGAAGGAGGAGTTCAGAGCACCAAGCAAGGTAATCAGCTTTGTGGCGAATACACGAACAAGTTCACACAGCTGGCACGCTACGCACCTGAGGATGTAGCGACAGATAAAGCCAGACAGTCTCGTTTCATGAAGGGACTTAACTCAGGATTGCAGGTGGGATTGATCACCCACACCTTTCCAGATTTCCAGGAGCTTGTGAATAAGGCGCTCATTCTTGAGGACAAGCGCAAGGAACTGGATGAGAATAGGAAGCGCAGGATGCAGCATCAGGGATCGCGTCAGGGAGCACAGCAACGATTGAGAGTTGCACCAAATCAGTTTTTCAAATTCCAGCCGCAGAATACAACAAGGACACCGTCACCAGCACCAAGACCCGTCAATCAGAACTATCAGACCCCAGCACCAACCAGAAACGCCGCTTCAGCAAATAACAAGGAACAGTGAGACGCTGCTACAATTTCAACGAGCCAGGGCACTTTGCCAACAGTTGTCCTAAGAAAACAGCGGGAGTGACCCCAGTCCGCTTCAATCTGGGATCCACACCAGTCAGGACGCCAGCACCAGGAGCCACACCCTAGGCTGTGGTGAGAGGCCGAGTCAACCATGTCACCGCAGATGCACTGCAGAATGCTACGGACGTCGTACTGGGTAAGTTACTTGTTAACTCAGTACCTGCGACAGTTTTGTTTGATTCTGGAGCTTCGCATTCGTTTGTTTCACAAGGCTTTGCTGCTAGAAATGATTTGGGGATTGCAAGACTTAAATGCATGCTTTTAGTTCAAACCCCTGGTTCTGAACTCTGAACGAAAGTAGGATGTTCTGGGGTGAGAATACTAATAGATGGAATAGAGTTCCTAGCGAACCTTATTATTTTGGAGACCTAGACCTTAGACGTCATTTTGGGAATGGATTGGCTATCCAAGCACAAGGCCGTATTGGATTGTGGACGAAGGACTATCTCAGTTGAGAGCCCGTGTGGAAAGAAAGTGGAATTTCAAGCCACTGCCATTAGGGATGGACAGTTGATGGTTAACTTGACACCAAGGCAATCAGCATAGAAGATGTCTCAAGAGTGAATAAGTACCCGGATGTTTTTCCCGAAGATCTACCGTATGCCGCCAGACAGGGACATAGAGTTTGTGATAGAGCTTGTACCTGGTACAGCGCCGATAGCAAAGAGACCTTACCGGATGTCCACCGAAGAATTGGTAGAGATGAAAAAGCAACTTGAAGAGTTAATGGAGAAAGGATTTATCAGACCGAGTTCGCCGTGGGGGCGCCGATTTTGTTTGTCAAGAAGAAGGGCGGAAGTTTCAGGATGTGCATTGACTACCGTGCACTCAACGAAGTCACCGTGAAGAATAAGTACCGCTACCCAGGATCGATGATTTGTTTGATCACCGAGAGGAGCCGGAGTTTTCTCCAAGATTGACCTAAGATCGGGATACCATCGCTTGAAGATCCGATCGGAGGATATTCGAAGACCGCATTCTCGTCAAGATATGGACATTACGAGTTTACGCTATGTCCTTTGGTCTCCGAATGCGCCAAAGATATTTCATGAATATGATGAATAAGGTGTTCATGGAATATTTGGACAAGTTTGTTGTTGTGTTCATAGATGATATCCTAATCTACTCTAAGACAGAGGATGAACATGCCGAACACTTGAGGCGAGTTTTGGAAAAGCTGAGGGAACAGCAACTCTTCGCCAAGTTCGATAAGTGTGATTTTTGGAAGGACAAGGTGGAATTCCTCGGACATGTAATGACCCATGAAGGAGTCGCCAGTAGATCCAAGCAAGGTAGAGGCAAGTGTTACATTGGGAGCGACCAAAACCGTAACCCAAATCCGGAGTTTCCTTGGAATGGCAGGTTACTATCGCCGTTTCATTGAAGGCTTTTCGACAATTGCGAAACCTCTCACGCAATTGCTGAAAAAGGAGAAGAAGTTTGCATGGACGCCAGAGTGCGAGAAGGGTTTTCAAGAACTGAAGAAACGATTGACATCAGCGTCGGTGTTAGTCCTACTAGACGTCAATCAAAGCTTTGATATTTATTGTGATGCATCGCGTCAAGGACTTGGATGTGTGTTGATGCAGAACGGAAAGGTCGTCGCTTATGCATCAAGGCAGTTGAGGCCGCATGAGGAGAATTATCCAACGCATGACCTAGAGTTAGCTGCCGTAGTGCATGCCTTGAAGATATGGCGTCACTATCTGATCGGGAACAGATGTGAAGTATACACGGACCATAAGAGTCTTAAGTACATCTTCACCCAATCAGACTTGAACATGAGGCAGAGGAGATGGTTAGAGTTGATCAAGGACTACAATGTTGGAATCCATTACCATCCCGGGAAGGCCAACGTAGTAGCCGATGCTCTGAGTCGGAAAAGCCATACTGTGAGTATGTTGCTAGCCACAAGTCAGGATGAGCTATGTGAGGATTTCCAGAGAATGAAGATTGAGGTGGTACCTAGCAGATTCTTGGCCGCATTGGAAGTAAAGCCTACCCTAGAGGATCAGATCCGAGAAGGACAGAAGGATGATGACAAGATCCGCAGGATTAAGTCCATCAAGGAGGAAGGCAAGGCAGAGGACTTCAAGTTGGATGAGCAAGGCACGTTATGGATGAAGGATCGGATTTGTGTGCCCAACAAGAAGGAATTAAAGCAACTGATTTTGGAAGAAGCCCATGACTCCAAGTATTCAATTCATCCTGGAAGCGCCAAGATGTATTAGGATTTGAAGGAAAGATTCTGGTGGCCGAGCATGAAGCGTGAAGTTGCCGAGCATGTTGCATTGTGCGACGTATGCCAGAGAGTCAAGGCAATGCATCAGAGACCAGTAGGATTGTTGCAGCCGCTGAAAATACCTGAGTGGAAGTGGGAGGAAATCGGAATGGATTTCATTACCGGTTTGCCTAAGACTCAAGGAGGTTATGACTCCATATGGGTTATAGTGGATCGCTTGACCAAAGTAGCCCATTTTATCCCCGTGAAGACCACCTACTCAGGAGATAAATTAGCAGAGTTGTACATGATCAGGATCGTCTGTTTGCACGGAGTGCCAAAGAGGATTGTATCGGACAAAGGTACCCAATTTACCTCAAGGTTCTGGAATAAGTTGCATGAAGCCATGGAAACCCGTTTGAACTTCAGTACAGCCTATCATCCGCAGACGGATGGACAGACCGAAAGAGTCAATCAGATTCTGGAAGATATGCTAAGAGCGTATGCATTGGCTTATGCTACCTCTTGGGATAAGAGCTTACCGTATGCGGAGTTCAGTTATAACAACAGTTACCAAGCAAGTTTACAAATGTCACCATTTCAAGCACTATATGGACGACCCTGTCGGACGCCATTGAACTGGAATGAGACAGGTGAACGCCGTGTCTTTGGGCCAGATATTCTTCAAGAAGCTGAAGAACAGATTGCCATGATCAGGGAGAGATTGAAGATAGCCCAATCACGACAGAAGAGTTATGCTGACAACCGTCGCCGAGACCTGAGTTTCGAACCAGAAGATTTCGTGTATCTCAGAGTCACACCGCTCAGAGGAGTTAAGAGGTTCCATGCCAAAGGGAAACTCGCACCCCGTTATGTTGGACCATTTAAGATTTTGAGCCGTAGAGGCGAAGTTGCTTACCAGCTGGAGTTGCCACAGTCGTTGGCAGGAGTACATGACGTGTTCCATGTGTCCCAGCTGAAGAAGTGTCTCCGAGTGCCTGAGGAGCAGACACCGCTAGAGTCAATTGAGTTGCGAGAGGATCTGACTTACAAGGAGCATCCCGTGAAGATTTTGGACACTATGGATCGAGAGACTAGAAATAAGTCAACCCGCTTCTTTAGAGTTCAGTGGAGCAACCACGCGGAGAGTGAAGCAACTTGGGAGCGCGAAGAGGAATTGAAGAAAGAGTTTCCGAACCTATTCCTTTAGTAAGCCCTGAATCTCGGGGACGAGATTCTCATTAAGGGGGAGGTTTGTAACACCCCAAAATTTTGCTTTTCTTAAATTCATGTGTGATTTGGCACTTTGGTGAATTTTTGGAATTTTCTGGAATTTATTTGGAATTTATTTGAATTTATTCCATTTTGAAATAATTAAAGAATTAAGCTTTGCAAATAAAAATTTGTTGGAAATATTTTATTTGAGTCCAAAATGTTCCAAAATATTTTCCAGAATTTTTCTGGAATTTTTCTGAGTCTTTTGCTATTTTTAATGATTTAATTGAATTTCTGAGAATTTAATTGGATTTATTAAATCAAGTCGGGTCGAGTACTGTTCATCCGACCGGACCCGAGTCCGAGTCAGACTCGAATCCGACCCGAGCCACGTGACTCGACCGAACCCACTCGGCCGAGCCCTAACCGCGTGACCGTTGCATTCAGATCCAACGGCCACGATTGAGCCACGTCACCGAGCCCGAGTCCGACCGAGCCAGCCCGGCTTTCGCGAGCCGGACCCGAGTCCAACTCACGCGACCGTTGGATCGAGATCCAATGGCTCACGTTGAGCCACGTCGCCTCTCCGTGCCGCCGTCGGAATCCGCCGCCGCAGCCGTGTCGACCTCGGTCTCCGCGTGATTCACGGAAGCCGAGGCCGCTATTTAATGCGCCGCCGCCACCATCGGGTAGCCCGTTTTCGTGCACACCCGTAGCTCTAAAACACGCTGCCGGAGCCGCCGCCGTCACCCCGCTAGAGCTCGTCATAGTTGATCTAAGGAGCCACCGCGGTTTTTGCTTCGTCCCGCCGCCGTCCTCCGCCGCCGTTGACCCCAGATCTGGACTCCCCGCGACGAGGCGCACCCGAGGGGAGAACTCACCTCGCCGGAGGAGCCCGCAAACGCCGTTGCCCGTGTCGCCGTCCCCAGCTCCGGCCAGCCAGCTCTGCCGCACGCCATCGCCGTCGCTCGAGCTTCCTCCACCGTCCGATCAAGATCCAATGCTCCAGATCACGCCACGTCACCGCCGGTGAGATCCCAATCCAAAACCCCCAGATCCAATCTCGACCGTTGGATCTAGATCCAACGGTCCAGATCAAACGCGTTAACCCAAACGCGTGAAAGCCAGATCTAATCTGGGCCGTTGATTTTCAAACCAACGGCCGAGATTGCGCCACGCGTCCGGGAAGGCTGACCGCCGCGGTCAGCGCAGCCAGCGCACCCGCGCGCGTGTCGCTGACACGCCCGCATGTCGATGGCAACCGCACCATGGCGTCGGCCACGGGCCCACACGTCGGCCACCCAGCCGTGCGTGGCGTCGGCAATGACGTCACCGATGGGTCCCACTGCCGGCAGTGCGGCCGAGCCCCGCCGACGCCAAGAATGACGTCACCCGAGGGGACCCACTGTCGGCGACACATGGAAGCCGTGGGACCGTGTCCACCGTGGGACCAAGCTGCCGTGAGCCCATGGACCGGTGGCGTCGACGCCACCGCCCAATCAGAGGCTGCCACGTGTCCAGGCTGACGCAATAATTAATTTCCGAAAAAGAAAATGATTTATTAATTCGAAATAATGATTTCAGATTTTGTTTCAAACTTCAAACGCTTATAACTTTTGCGTTTCAACTCCGATTCGAGTGATTCAAATTTCTAAATTTGTATAAAATTCAGATCTACTCAAATATGAATTTTATTAATTTTTTGGACTAAATTTTTTCTCTGTAATATTATTTAATTGATTATTTAAACTTTAAATAATCATAACTTTTCTGTTTTAACTCCGAATTGAGCGATTCCAGCTCCTAAAAATTCATAAAATTATGTTCTCTCTGTTTATGGATTTTATTTGGATGATTGGACACTTTTTGCCTATTGTTTATTCGTGTATTGCTATTTGCACGCGTTACGAGTAGACGTTGAAGTGCCGGAAGGATTCGAAGGAGAAGTGTTGACTCAGGATCCAACTCAAGACCAAGAACAAGTACTTTTTGAAGGCAAGTTGTGCTTTGACCATGTTGATCCTATTTTGAAATCTATTTTGATTTAAATTATTGCATGCTAGTTTAAATTAGAAAATGCTTTACTATGGGGAATTAGATAAATACCAATTTGTTGTATGACACCTTGATTACTTAAGTATGTGCCATGACCCTTGTCACCCTAGTTGTGGTTTACTAGTTGAACATTACTAAGATTGCCAACACGGGTTTAGACCGTCGTAGTATATTGCTTAGACCTACTACGTGCTCATGACATGATTTTGGACAAACAAATGTTAATATTGACTTAATGAAATATTGAACCTGTTTTGGAAAGGTATCATGTGATGTTGATGGCACGTGGTGCATGGTAATCAACTGGGGTTTGATAAATAGCTTTTGACCGGGGCATGTGGCAAGAATGATCAGGTGGGCCAGTTGTGGCACTGGGAATTTTGTTTTGGTTCTTCGGGTAGTCTTGTCCTGGTCACCCTAAGGACTTAACCTTGCAAGCCTTTGAATTGAGTCAATCTTACAACCACATGTCTGTAATGGGATGTACCTAGTTGATTAAGTTGCTAATAACGTACCTGTGGGACCTCAGGAGGTCAACTACACCCTTTGTGTAAGTTGTACGGGGGAGCGTACCGGGGCTGAGGCCAGGTACCCATCTAACGGTTGATTGGCCTAAACTTCGCCTTAGCTAAGGCAAGGGTTAGTGTGCAATAACCGGGGAGGCTCACTTGTATTGTTAGAAGTTTTCCGAAAGACTTTGTTACGGGAACTCGCCTTTGTGGTGTTTGACTGTATCTTGTGCGTAAAGTGCATAACCTCTGCAGAGTGTATAATCTATTCGAATAGCCGTGTCCGTGGTATTGGACATCGCTCGGGAATTACAGTCAAGGGTTAGATTTTCTTGAAAATAACTTGGACTTGAAAGGTTGAGTTTGGTTAAATAATGATGTTGATGGAAATGTGGTTTAGGAATGGGAAGGGTGTTGATTAAACCCTTGGAAAGGTTATTTATGTTATACTTGTTTCTACTGCTTTCGAATCTACTTACGCTACTTGTCAAGTGCTGTTTTACTGCTAATATACCCTGAGCTACTCCTTTGTATTAAGCCATGCATGTAGTATATTAGCTGCATTCTGTGCATGACTTGCTGAGTACCAAGTACTCACCCTTGCCACAATACAACACCAGTTGAAGAGGAGACTACACCAGCTTTGGAGGAGGAGCTCCAAGAGGAACCGTCTACTTAGGGAGCGAGCCCAGTCAGTTGCCTGTGGTATACTGGATGGTGCCACGAAGTTATCTTATTTTTCCGCTGCTACTATTTCTCTCTTAATAAGTTTCGCCCTACGTGGCGTATATTTGTAACTTGACCATAAGGTCGAGCAACCAGTTTGACTATCTAATTAAAGTACTTTATTAGTATCGAGTGGTATGATTGTGATATTTACCGATGTTAAGACTGTGTGCAGTAGCGCGTTCCTGGATTAGTGCTGAATACACAGAGGGTCCGGATTTGCAGATTCGGGTCCCGACAGAGTGCTAGCAGAGCATGTACTATTAGAGTCAATTGAGTTGCAAGAAGATTTGACTACCAAAGAGCACCCCATTAAGATTTTAGATATATCTGATCGAAGGACCAGGAATAAGTCAGTTTGCTTTTGTAGAGATTAGTGGAGTAATCGTTCAAAGTGTGAAGTGACTTAGGAGAGTGAAGTTAGCTATATGAAACACAGGTCAATGTTTTCCACAACGAATGAGGACACGACTAGCATCATTCACGGCAACCAGTTCATCTTAAAAAGCATGCCGGGGAGTGTATAAGCTTGATTAGTGAGATGACCACATCTATTATCTCTTTTGCTCATAGTTAATTCTCTATCATTTGATCCATAAAAAATGTTATCTGCAGACATTTCCATCAATTAGTTGGCCATCTTTATCAGAAAAATGTCGACACCCTGATCTGCTCCTTTTGTTTTCTCACAACTTGACAAATTAATGTTTTTTGTGAGACGCGGAACCTTCCATGTCATAAGTCATTTAACCAATATTTTAATTAACTCCATTTGCAACCCCGTGTTTTTTTTTTGCAAGATCAGTTGACATATTAGCTCAGCTTCTATTTTTCTTGAATTAATTTACTAATTTTTCTTTTGAATGATCAACCATGCATCATCCATTTTTGATTTGGTATAAATTAAAGTATGTTAACATAGTGATTACTTATTTGTGTTAATTTTTGTATTTTTGTATTTTTTTTGACACATGAATCCATTTTCTAACATGACATATTGCGAAATGAAAACCTCTGTTTTCCTACCTAGCCTAAACATTAATTGACTTGATCTAACTGAAGGTCTCGAAAACAAAGTGGCTACTACATCCTATGGTATTAAACTCGGGAGAAAGGGCCGCCGCAGGGCTGCCCCACGTGGCGCCACGCGCATTTGCAAAGAGATCCCTCCGTTTCTCCGAATTACAGATAGATCCCTACAAATTTACGATTAGGTCCTTCACGATTTTTTGTGAAGGGAAGAAAAATTTTCCCGGTTCGCGTTTATGTCCCTCGCTTGCTACTTTACGGAAAGACCCTCCTGTTAAATGTAAATCGCGAGCGAACCCTTTTCTACTTTTTCGAGATAGCGGTGAGGTTCAAAAATATAACAAACTCCCCGGTTTTTGCATCCAGGTCCTTTCTCCGTTTTCCTCGGAAAAAATATTTTCATGAACAGAAAGATGTGTACTTTTTCCCCGGCTCGGTCTCTAAGGTTTCTTGTTTCCCTTAAATTTGTTAGGTAGATTGTCTACTACATAGAAGTCGTTGTATTCCCCCAATAAATTATACCATGCCCAGCATAATTCGCGGCAACCACTTCGTCTTGAAAGACATACAGTAAGATTGTTCAAATGAGACCACCGAATAGTAAGTCTTTCGGAAAGAATTAACTGCTTGTCATTCGAGACAATTCCATCGATTAGGTGACCATTTCTATTGGCAAAATGTCGACACCCCCATCTGCTCCTTTGCTGTTCTCACAGTTTGCGATAAGTGATATTATTGTATGTGTACACGTACCTAATGTCTTGTTTGGTACGGTTTTAGATTCTATTAGAGACGGAAACGGATCTAGATTCTAAGTAGAAACGTTTCAGGTAGGATTCTGTGAATCGGGTGGAACGGGGTTGAGACTGATTCGGCTACATAGTAGAAAAAGAAGAAACGTTCCAAGGAGAATCATTCTGAGCTTTAACCTGTTTGGTTGGGTTTCTTTCAGAATCTAGTAGAAACGGTACGGTTCCAAATTGCCAAACGGGACCTAAATATAGTGTCCTAAATGAATACTAGTCACTTTACTTAAGATGCAATAAAGGTGTTCCTCTTACCACTATACAAAGGGTGGAAGGGGCTGCATCTTGTGTACGCATACATCGCTTACGTGCAAGAGCAATAAAGTTTTGGGGCAATTGTCTGGATCCGAATATGGAAAATCAGGCAGTTTTGTATACCGACTAGTCTAGGATCATGCTAGTGCATACAGTGGCAACATAGATAAAATATCACTACATACATAGTGGAATAAGAATAAACAACTTTGATAAATAAATAGTGTTAAGACCTTATGGTCGAGTTTGTAATTATTAGGCCTCACATGTCTCAATTACTAAATAAGATAACTGTAGAGAAAGAAAATAAACTCTAGCGGAACCCTTCAACCGAACTCCTCCTACAAACCTTGTGTTGACTCATCTTCTCCAGCTTGTTGATGTTTATGTTAGAGTGAGCACATAGAGTACACAACAAGTTGTGCACAAAATGAGAGTCTATATAACTATATGCATGGATTACACAAAGGATGTTTGATATGGTTAATTTGTAATAAGCAGACCTTAGCGTTATAAGAAAGTAATACTATAACTAGTTTTGACGAAGTTAAGTGAACAAAATGTATGCCAAGTTCATCAAATGTGGTTCTGGATGAAGGAAGTCGCTTTCCTAAGGCATGTTACATCTATAAAATGAGTCGCCATTGACCCTAGCAATGTTCAGAATATGCTTAACTGGTAGTCACCCAAAATCGCACCCCAAGTTTGAAGTTTCCTTGGAATTGTAGGATAATATCGCTGTTTCACAAAAGGGTTCTATATAAAAGCCAGACCTCCCACCAGCTGGATCGTCAATGGAAAAGGACGTGTGATGGTTTGCAAGGTAACCATCTACGCACGTGAAGACACCAAGGCTAGCCATCCATTGAACATCACCATGAGGAGGTCATTTTTTGAGGCAGGGATACAGGAGTTAGCTCATCTCTCACTACGTAGGATCGCCCAGGACTATGCGGACGAGTTGAGGTAGACCGTGTTTTGTCTTCAACCGCAGGAGGGAGATGCCACCAGTGCCAGGATATATCTTGAGGGAGATGCCGTAGTTGTTCACCTCGCCAAGTTCTCTACATCACAGGAGGAGGTTACGGATGATACAGTTTAGGAACTTCCAGAGACCTATGACGCATTGGAGGTCACTGAGTTGAGACTTGAGGAGACCAGAGTGTTAGTTCACTAAGGATCACTGAGCTCGAGAGGCTTTGTACGTTAGAGGAGGTAGAGTTGGAACTCAAGGATGACAATCCCAAGGAGTTGCAGATAGATCCAGAGTACGAGCCTAAGTCAAAGCCAGAGCCAGAGCGAGAGCAGTTGCCTGAGGAGGAGGCGTCGTTGACTACTACTACAATTGGAGGACACAGGGATCAATTTGCACTGATGCGAGATCACCCACTGGTGTACACCCTAGGAGAGCCACAGTAGGGTTGGCTTGATGAGTGATCGAGTCTATTATAGTAGCGATACTTGAGTGTGTGAGTCACGTCTTTTTGATTAAAATAGTCGCCCTTTAGGCGTTAGACTTTTGTGTGCTTAGGTTAATACATTTTTTTATGTTTTCTAAGTGTGCAGTATGACATGCATGGCCTTTACACATTTGTGAGCAACCATACAGAGTTATTAATAAAGTTGAACACATTTGGATTTTGAGTCAAACCCGTTACCCCACATAAGTTTCTTTATTACTTGTCTATTCTTGTTCTCCTATTTTCTCTAAACCTTGGAGTGGTCAACAGATGGTTCAGATAAGTGGAAACAATGGAGCTAGTGGAAGTGGTTCTCATCTCAGTGGAACCCCAATGAAGAGTCTTATCCTCAATCTGCACCACAAGTAGATATGCAGAACCGCGAAGCTTTTCTGGTTGCACTGAGTCATTTGATGCACATTACGTTTCAACAAGTGCAGCACCTTACTAACCAGACTAGTGCTAATCAAGCAAATCCGATGGCTAACAATGCTCAGCGTCCGTATTCTAAGCTGTCAAAGTTCATGAGGACACGTCCAACTAATTTCTGTGGGAATGCCAATCCTTTGGAGGCAGATGATTGGCTTAGGATGATTGAAAGGAAGCTTCATATCACCTAGTGTGTGGGAAATGAGAAGGTGCTCTATACTTCTCATCAGCTAGAAGGAACTGCTGCAGAGTGGTGGGAGATCTATTGTGCTTCCCATGAGAACCCACAGGAGATCACTTGGAAGGAATTTACTGTTGCTTTTTGCCAGCACCATGTACCAGATGGTATCATGGATTTGAACAAAGAAAAGTTCATAGCACTAAAACTGGGCAGTTAGTCAGTGGCTGACTATCTGAATAAGTTCACACGACATGCACACTACGCCACTGAAGACGTGGCAACATACAAAGCTAGATAGTCTCGCTTCATTAAAGGACTGAATTCTGGATTACAAGTGGGACTGATCACCCATACTTTTCCTAATTTTTAGGAGTTGGTTAATAAGGCCTTGATCCTAGAGGACAAGTGCATAGAGTTGGATGACCACCGCAAGCCCATAATGGCACAACAAGAAGTTCACCAAGGTCAGCATAGGGTGAGGATTGCACCCCACCAGTTAATTAGGTTCCAGTCTAAGAATGCTTTCACGACGCCATCACCAGTACCATGTCCAATAAGTTAGAATTCTCAAACACCTGCTCAAGCTGGCAGTCAGTCGGGAGGAAATCCACAGATGGCAAATAGGCATTGCTACAATTGCAATGAGCCAGGACACTTTGCCAATAGCTGCCTTAAGAAAGCAGGTGTGACACCTGTTTGTTTCAATCTTAAAACAACATTAGCAAAGGCACCTGCACCAGGAGTAAACCATGGAGGTGCTCAAGCTGGTGCTACGCCTCAAGAAACTGTGAAAGGCCGAGTCAATCACATCACAACAGATGGAGACCAGGATGTTTCGGACATCATTCTGGGTAAGTATTTTTTAACTTAGTACCAGCAATGGTTTTTTTTATTTTGGAGCATCATATTCACTTGTTTCTGAAGCTTATGCTGTTGAAAATGATTTGGATATTGTGAATCTTAAGTGTATGCTTTTAGTCCAATCCCTTGGATCAGAACACCGATCTAATGTAGGATGTTCCGAGGTAAGGTTACTCCAAACCTTATATGTCTTATTGCGAATGGATTAGTTGTCCAAACACAAGACTGTATTGGATTGTGGTTGAGCAGTGGTATCAATTGAAAGCTTGAATGGTGAAAAAGTGGAATTTCAAGCAACCGCAGTTCGTGATGGTCAATTCATGGTCAATGGTGTGAAGGTTGTCAGTCTAGAGGAAAGTACTAGTGGTTAGTGAATACCCGGATGTTTTTCTAGAGGATTTACCTGGTATGCCACCAGACTAGGCTATTGATTTTTTAATTTAATTGGTTCCTGGTACAGCACCAATAGCCATGGGACCGTATCGGATTCCTACTTATGAGTTAGTAGAGATGAAGAAACAAATTGAAGAACTATTAGAGAAAGTTTTTGTAAGACCTAATTCATCCCCATGGGGAACACATGTTTTGTTCATCAAGAAGAATGATGGAAGTTTAAGGAAGTGTATTGATTATCGTGCGATTAATGAAGTGATGATAAAGAACAAGTATCTGTCACCCAGGATCGATGATTTTTTTTGACCATTTAAGAGGAGCCAAAGTTTTCTCTAAGATAGATTTTCGGTCGGGATATCATCAGTTGAAGATTCATGCAGAGGATGTACAGAAAACTGTGTTCTTAACAAGATATGGACATTATGAGTTCACAGTTATGTCATTTGGATTGAATAATACACCTAAATATTTCTTGAACATGACAAATAATGTTTTCATGGAATACATAGATAAGTTTTTTGTCATGTTCATAGACGATATTCTTGTTTACTCTAAATGAAGGAAGAACATGAAGAACATCTAAGGTCAGTTCTTGAGAAGTGTAACACCCCGGCATCTAGTATGCCTAAATGTTACCAAACATGATAGAAGAAGCAGTTAAATACCATAATTAAAGATAAATTACAGCAAAGGTGCAAATGCTAAAACTGAAAATTTCGACAGCAACTCCTTTGTTTTTCCATGAAATGCAGCAACAGCAATAATAAGACAAGATATAGCATGATACAAAACATCTAAAATAGCAATAACAATTGACAATCAGGAATTTAAGCCTATCCGTCACATGTCAAATATGGACTAATCATTTACTCATGACGACCAACGAAGCATCAAAACCACAATTTAGTTCAATGAATTAACCATCACAATTAAAGGAAGGAACATGTCATTGTTTAAATGTGTGATGCTAAGTGATGACGTGTGACTAGCTCCCTTTCCCACATGCCAGTTTCATGGTACCTAAAAAAACATCATAAAAACACAAGCGTGAGTTCATCACTCAGCGAAGTGTATTGCAATGGTACAAAAACAATAACAATTTACATACATACTTAATGCCATTCACATATCCTGAGAATAAACTCATGAACTTCATTTATGCTATCATATAACATCATCATAGACATCTCAAATAACATCTTCATATGCATCTCGTAGAACATCATAATCATTTCATAAACCACTTCATTCATGCAATGCAATGCACATATCTCTTTGAAGCACATACTGGTATTGCCGAGTGCACACCCGTCGGCGTACACCCCCTTTCCCCTTCCATCCCGTAGATGGAGGGTGCCTACACTTACTGACTCGCTCCCATGCACAGCCATGGATGGGACTACGAGGTAGGTCTTTCGTGTTCACTACATGTGAACACAGAGGCCCGCATCAGCATGGGACGCCTCTTCCATTATGAATGCACATATGACATAAACATGTAAAGATTGGCATAAACATTTAATACAACGAAATCATGATCAATATGAAATCATGTTTATCATGTCATAGGCAAACATCAATTATGGCATCATATCATAAAACATGTGTAAACCACCTCATTATCAAACATTACGGCTCACTAAGCCGCAACCACTAAAATACACTTGCCTTAACCACGGGCGACGGATTGGCGAGAAAATGAGGGCACTCCCGGGGTCACACCACCTGCACATACAAGTTTTCCACTCAATATCATACCACCCAAGCAAGTACAAAACTAAGAACACAAAGATTCTTCCCGAAACCCCGAAAACCTGAAAAACAGACCAATCTGTCCGTCGGGACAGCTGGCTTCCAACAATCATAACTTGAGTTCTAATACTCCAAATTGAGTAAACGAGTATATCATCGCGAAGCTTATGAAATTTCCTAGCTTTTACTAAGTATTGGTAAAAGCTGATTCGGCTTGTAAAATTGCCCAATCTATAGATCAACACGATCTATCCCAATCACGTCACAATTTTGAACACGTTCGGTAAAATGACCATAACTTTCAAACGGCTGGGTCGAATTGGACGTTCTTGGTGTCCAATTAAAGGTATTGAAGTTATCTACAACTTTCTCAATAGGCGGCTGACCAAATTTCGACTATAAAATTGCGAAAACACAAACCCTATGTCGTGTGCCCAATCTGCCCGAATCAGAACGCTAAGCAAACTCTTGTTTTCACCAATTCCATCTAATTGCAGCACCACTTTTCAATATAAAAGAACCAAAACACCCTCTAGCACAGCACCTAGTTCATCCCCAAGGATTACCCCTAGCCATACCTTCACCCGACGAACGATAAACCGATGAACGGCGACTCTTCTCCTCCCGGTTCCCCCGATCTCCTTCCTCGCGCCGATTCCGCCGGATCTCCACGTCGCGGAGCCTCCCAACGGAGAGGACAGCAGGGTGGAGAGGTGGGGATCTCTCCTAGGCCGGCTAGGGGGGTGGAGCAGAGGGAGGGAGTGGCACATGGGGTGGGGAGGCGCCCAAGGGGGTGGCAGCTTGAGGGGGAGGGAGAGGGAGAGGGAGAAGGAAAGGGGGGAGGCTAGGGCACAAGGGGGGGGCACATGGCAGGAGTTTGCTGTCCCCCTCCCCCACATGGGCTGAAAAACTCCACTTTTGGCCCATGTGGGGTCCCCCCCTGAGGCCCAAATCGGCCCGGAAAGGCCCGAACTCCCAAAAACGGCCCGAAAACGCGATGAAACCTCATACCATAAAGTTTTAATCTCCAATTTTACATTTTATAATGTCACAACAATCCGTAGTGTCACATTCTTCCCCCCTTCGACAGGATTCGTCCCCGAATCCGAGACACGCCACTTCGCAATCAACCAAATTGAAGGGAGCTAAGGTTCACGTCTCAGAACCCGCTTAGAAGCCCCTACAATTTGCACCAGCCAGCACTCAGAAGCAAGGAGCTAAGGCTCGAAGACTGACGGCTCTAAAGATAACTCACATTCAAAACTTGCCAGAATCTTACTCAACTTTGAAACACAGAGTACAAACATAAGGACTCAAAACGTCCCAAGCAAAAGGACAACTTCCTAAACAGACAACGAAGGAAAACGGTCTCATACTCCTCATTTCGATGTATTCCTTGGCACTAAAGTGCCTGATCCCTTTAACCGATGTTTTCTCCCCAGAAGAACACGACACCAACCTCTAGAACCCTCTTCAGCTCCAACGCACAAAAGTGCTTCCACACCTCAACCTCTCTACTATGGTTCGTCGTATTCTAGATGATGCGAACCAAGTGAGACACAACACTACAAGACTACCAACTGCTTGAACAATCGGCTAAAACCTTGCAAAAGATTTATCTTTTACAAAAGACCAATACCCACCACTACCACCGAAGGAAAAAAAACCTACTTTATAACCAGGGTCCTTAAAACCCGCAAAAACACTATCAACCGAGCAATCCACTTCGGTTGACACAATTCGCTCAGAGATCGGCGACAACAAGATCCAATACACTTCCAAAAGGAAAAGCAATTACTAGCAACCACCAAGTGGTCCACTAATAATTTAATCAACCCTACCGTGGAACACATCAACGACCCAATTCTCCAAGAAGGTTGGCATTGGGTGAGCTCAACCATAAACCATGAACCCAAATTGATCCACACACAACAACTCGAACCCCAAAAGCGCTAAAAGCCACTTTGGAAAGAATTTGGCAACAACCAAAGAGTACTCATTTTATCTTCCTAAGCCAAATCGCAAAGGAAACACACATCTCCTATACCACGGCCAATATACCAGAAGTTATTCATTACTTATTTTCATACAAGAAAACAATGGAAATCCCGATTCATGACATGTATGCAGCCTTTCAAGAGCACTCCGGATTAGGCATATATCCATATATAACTTTCTCACCGACCTGGCTCATCGACTCTTTTATGATTAATTATACACAAATAATATCATGCTTCCTTTTTCACCATTTATTCATCATGTAACAACAATACCGAATAGTCATTCACCAAGAGACTTCTTCCTCGGTATCACATGTTTGAAACACACATAACATTGATGGTAGCGACAATTTCATATAAACTATGATGGCAGCACCGTTAACAGGAAAACACCACATCATATCATAACCCACCAACAATTGGAAGCTAAATTTGCAAAACCTCACATTCTAACCAAAATCAACATTTTGGAAAAGAGCAACGACTCTAAAGTCAAACATCTGCACACACAACCGCCACAATTTTTCTCAAAGAGAAAAGGAAACTCATTTCCAAAAAGGGAACACTTCACTAACAAAATCACTTATGAAACATTCCTGAAATCCACCCTTGTGAAGCAAACGCAAATACCAGACACATTTTCCAAATAACTCCAACTCTAGCCAAATAGAGTTACACATCAAGGGCTTAACTCAAAAGTTTCCAACACAACCCAATATGACCATCAGCTTCCTTTTAAGCACTTATTCCAATGGTAATTCAGCGTGAACGCAAAAGAGCGCGATCCACTCAAAGACTTTTGGGTGTAAAACCATATTCATAGCATAAACTGAACAAATTAGTCAAAACCAAAGATTGGCACCAATCACTACAAGTTTTAGGGAAACTCTGAAACCCAACATAAGGAACACCTTGACCGAAACCCTTCAACCAAAATAGCAAACAACCAAACCAGTCCAAAAGGTTTTAGACACAAGCTCAACATGAAGCCCACCATACCTAGTATTCCACTATACTCACCATTTAAGCATTCAATATTCACTATTTACTCATCGAAAAGCCCCATCATAATTCAACCAAAAGCTACATAACCAATTCTTTCTCTAGTTACCTTCCACAACAATTATAAATAGAGTTTATGATGATTATCAAAAAGACATCCAACCAATACTACCTCATCATGATCCCCACAGACCAACACATCATATAACAACGTATTCTATATTTCAAACATAGTATTTCAACAGATACTCAAGCATGATCAACCTATCAATTTTGTACCATCCATACATCAACATCTGTACAATTGAAACTTGTTCAATAAATAAATGACTTCAACAAGTAAATATTATCTCTACAAGACAAAATTCGTAACTATGGTTCTAAGATATACATTCACTAAGGATAAAATTCTACATCATGTTAATTATCCATGGTTCACTCCATCACAACATGTTACAATAACCTCCATTTTAACAATGGTTTCCAACAAGTAGTCTACACAATTACCACCACTACTAAGTCATCACTATCACAAATGGGCATAATCATAAAAGCAACTTTATTGTTTTTAGTTACTCTATCCATATATCTTAACAAATTGTCACTACACAACATACTCCAACTATTATAATAAATTTAATAAGTTAGACCAGCACAATGTTCTTAAAACAACAACAAAACCTATATTTTCCCAATTGACATCGGTACTAGCATTATAGGAACACTTATGCATACTTCCAAATGTACTAATCAACTTTTCTAATCAACTCCAACCAACTACCCAGTCTACGACAGAAAGGATAAGCACTCTTCTCCTACAGGGGTTAATAATTCTTCGGTGACGGCGTTAGCAAGCCTGCCGATCAAACCACACCCTTACTATGAACAAAAAGAGGTGACCGAAACCCTTCGGCACCACAACCCCACTTCATCACAAATATAGCAACCCAATCAAATCTATCATAAAGATAGCATTATACGTCGTCAAAATGAAGCACTTAACATCAAAGCTTAAATACAATATTTAAGCGGATAGCATCGATACCCATACCCTTCCTACTGTGCATCAGAGTGTGTCAAGTTTTAAATTAGTTAACCAAACTATTTCAGATTTTAAGGTTATTGCCCTAAGGCCAAATTTTAACAAGTAAACCTATGCCATGTTTCTACATTTTCCAACTCAACATTTTAGTTTACTCTAGAGTAATTTGCTACATTCACATTCCACGGACCTAAAGCCTGCTCTGATACCAACTGTAACACCTAAGCATCTAGTATGCCTGAATGTTACCAAACATGATAGAAGAAGCAGTTAAATACCATAATTAAAGATAAATTACAGCAAAGGTGCAAATGCTAAAACCGAAAATTTCGGCAGCATCTCCTTTGTTTTTCCATGAAATGCAGCAACAGCAATAATAAGACAAGATATAGCATGATACAAAACATCTAAAATAGCAATAACAATTGACAATAAGGAATTTAAGCCTATCCGTCACATGTCAAATATGGACTAATCATTTACTCATGACGACCAACGATGCATCAAAACAACAATTTAGTTCAATGAATTAACCATCACAATTAAAGGAAAGAACATGTCATTGTTTAAATGTGTGATGCTAAGTGATGACGTGTGACTAGCTCCTTTTCCCGCATGCCGGTTTCATGGTACCTTAAAAAAACATCATAAAAACACAAGCGTGAGTTCATCACTCAGCGAAGTGTATTGCAATGGTACAAAAACAATAACAATTCACATACATACTTAATGCCATTCACATATCCTGAGAATCAACTCATGAACTTCATTTATGCTCTCATATAACATCATCATAGACATCTCAAATAACATCTTCATATGCATCGCATAGAACATCATAATCATTTCATAAACCACTTCATTCATGCAATGCAATGCACATATCTCTTTGAAGCACATACCGGTATTGCCGAGTGCACACCCGTCGGCGTACACCCCCTTTCCCCTTCCATCCCGTAGATGGAGGGTGCCTACTCTTACTGACTCGCTCCCATGCACAACCGTAGATGGGACTACGAGGTAGGTCTTTCGTGTTCACAACATGTGAACACAGAGGCCCGCATCAGCATGGAACGCCTCTTCCATTATGAATGCACATATGACATAAACATGTAAAGATTGGCATAAACATTTAATACAACGAAATCATGATCAATATGAAATCATGTTCATCATGTCATAGGAAAACATCAATTATGGCATCATATCATAAAACATGTGTAAACCACCTCATTATTAAACATTACGGCTCACTAAGCCGCAACCACTACAATACAGTTGCCTTAACCACGGGCGACGGATTGGCGAGAGAATGAGGGCACTCCCGGGGTCACACCACTTGCACATACAAGTTTTCCACTCAATATCATACCACCCAAGCAAGTACAAAACTAAGAACACAATGATTCTATCCGAAACCCCGAAAACCTGAAAAACAGACCAATCTGTCCGTCGGGACAGCTGGCTTCCAACAATCATAAATTGAGTTCTAATACTCCAAATTGAGTAAACGAGTATATCATCGCGAAGCTTAGGAAATTTCCTAGCTTTTACTAAGTATTGGTAAAAGCTGATTCGGCTTCTAAAATTGCCCAATCTACATATCAACACGATCTATCCCAATCACGTCACAGTTTTGAACACGTTCCGTAAAACGACCATAACTTTCAAACGGCTGGGTGGAATTGGACGTTCTTTGTTTCCAATTAAAGGTATTGAAGTTATCTACAACGTTCTCAACAGGGGGCCGACCAAATTCCGACTATAAAATTGCGAACACTCAAACCCTAGGTCGTGTGCCCTACCTGCACGAAACAGAACACTAAGAAAACTCTAGTTTTCACCAATTCCATCTAATTGCAGCACAACTTTTCAATCTAAAAGCACCAAAACACCCTATAGCACAGCACCTAGTTCATCCCCAAGGATTACCCCTAGCCATACTTTTACCCGACGTACGATGAACCGATGAACGGCGACTCTTCTCCTCTCGGTTCCCCCGATCTCCTTCCTCGCGTCGATTCCACCGGATCTCCACGTCGTGGAGGCTCCCAACGTATAGGACAGCGGGGGTGGAGGCTCCAGAAAACGGTCCAAAAACACGATTAAACCTCATACCGTAAAGTTTTAATCTCCAATTTCACATTTTATAATGTCACGACAATCCGTGGTGTCACAAGAAGCTGTGAGAACAACAGTTGTATGCTAAGGTTAGTTAGTGTGACTTTGGAAGGAGAAAGTTGAATTCCTTGGACATGCGATAACAGCTAAGGGAGTGGCAGTGGACCATGTAAAGTAGAAGTAGCGCTGCATTGGGAGAAACCGAAGTAAATTACTCAGATCTGTAGTTTTCTTGGAATGTCCTGGTATTCCCTTCGATTCATTGAAGGATTCTCGACAATTGCTGGACCATTTACACAGTTGTTGAAAAAGGAGAAGAAATTTGCATAGATGCCACAGTGCGAAAAGAGATTTCATGAGTTGAAGAAGCGATTGACATCAGCACATGTGTTAGTGTTGCTAGATGTTCGGAGTAGCTTTAATAGTACTTAAAGGATTTCTAGCTACCATAGAAGTGAATCCAAATTTAGAAGATCGGATAAGAAAGTATGCCAAGATCAGAAGAATTAAGTTCTAGAAGGATGAAGGCAGGACCAAGGATTTTGGTCTGGATAATCAGGTGTAACACCCCAAATTTTTGCTTTTCATGAATTTAAATGAAATTTTACACTTTTGAGAATTTCTGGAATTTATTTGGATCTATTTGTATTTAATTTTAAATTATTCCCTTTTGAGATAATTAAATAATTAAAAGTTATAAATAAAATTTTGTTGGAAATATTTTATTTGAGTCCAAAATGTCTCAAAGTATTTTTATAGAATTTTTCTGATTAATTTGCTATTTTTCTTGAATTATTTGAATTTCTAGGAAATAATTTAATTATTTAATCGCTGAAATACCCTAACGGGTTCCACTGTTCATCCGACCCGAGTTAGACTCAAGTCCGATCGAACCAAATTCGAGCCTAACCCGAGCCCAACCAAGCCCTAAGACACGTGACCGTTGGATCGAGATTTTGCCACGTTGCCCGAACCCTAGTGTGACAGCCCAGAATGTGACATTTTAGAATTCGGCATTTCGGTATGACTTTATAGCATGTTTTTGGGCCGTTTTCGGGTGTTTGGGCCTCTTTGGGGGACTTTGGGCCTTAGGGGTTGAGTTGGGCCTCCGGTGGACCTGCACATAGGTACCACACACTCACAATCATGTCCACAAAACAGTACGCAAACCCTCATCTACCCCGACATTACCAACTACTCGCAATACCCAAAAACAGAGGTTTTATCCCGCCGGGACAGGAGCTTTCCAAAAGGCATAACTTGAGTTCTGGGACTCCGAATCAATTAAACGAGTACATCCTCGCATAGCTTAGGAAATTTCCCAACTTTTTCTAAGTATATGGAAAGACTGATTCGGACTCTAAAGTTGTTTAATCTACAAAATACCGAGATCTGTTCCAATCACGTGTCGGGACCCCGAATTTGCAAATCCGGACCTTCTGTGTATTCAGCACTAGTCCAGGAACGCGCTAGTGTACACAGTCTTAACATCGGTAAATATCACAATCATACCACTCGATACTAATGAAGTACTTTAATTAAATAGTCAAACTGGTTACTCGACCTTATGGTCAAGTTACAATGTCATACTCGTGAAGCGAAACTTATTAAGAGAGAAATAATAGCAGTGGAAAAATAAGATAACATCATGGCGCCATCCAGTATACCACAAGCAACTGACTGGGCTCGCTCCCTAAGTAGACGGTTCCTCTTGGAGTTCCTCCTCCAAAGCTGGTGTAGTCTCCTCTTCAACTGGTGTTGTATTGAGGCAAGGGTGAGTACTTGGTACTCAGCAAGTCATGCACAGAATGCAAGCTAATATACTATATGCATGGCTTGGTACAAAGGAATAGCTCAAGGTATATTTGCAGTAAACAGCATTTGACAAGTAACATAAGTAGATTCGAAAGCAGTAGTAACAAGTATAGCATAATTAACTTTTCAAGGAGTTTAATAAACATCTTTCCCATCCTAATCCACATTTCCATCAACATCATTATTAATCCAACCCAACCTTTCAAGTCCAAGTTATTTTTGAGAAAATCTAACCCTTGACTGTAATTCCCGAGCGATGTCCAATACCGCGGACACGGCTATTCGAATAGATTGTACACTCTGCAGAGGTTATGCACTTTACCCACAAGATACAGTCAAACACCACAAAGGCAAGTTCCCGTAACAAAGTCTTTCGGAAACTTCTAACAATACAAGTGAGCCTCCCCGGTTATTGCACACTAACCCTTCCCTTAGCTAAGGCGAAGTTTAGGCCAATCAACCGTTAGATGGGTACCTGGCCTCAGCCCCGGTACGCTCCCCCGTTCAACTTACACAAAGGGTGTAGTTGTCGGGACCCCGAATTTGCAAATCCGGACCCTCTGTGTATTCAGCACTAGTCCAGGAACGCGCTAGTGCACACAGTCTTAACATCGGTAAATATCACAATCATACCAATCGATACTATCAAAGTACTTTATTAAATAAAAGGGTTACTTGACCTTATGGCCAAGATACAAATATATATGCCTTGCAAGGCGAAACTTATTAAAAGAGAAATAATAAGGAAAATCAAATAAACTTCGTGGCGCCATCCAAAGATACCACAGGCAACCGATCGGGCTCGCATCCCTAAGTAGACGGGTCTTCTTGGAAATCCTCCTCCGAAACTGGCGTAGTCTCCTCTTCAACTGGTATTGTGTTGAGGCAAGGGTGAGTACTTGGTACTCAGCAAGTCATGCACAGAATGCAAGCTAATATACTATATGCATGGCTTGGTACAAAGGAATAGCTCAAGGTATATTTGCAGTAAACAGCTTTTGACAAGTAATAAATGTAGATTCGAAAGCAGTAGAAATAAGTAAAGCATAAATAACTTTTCAAGAAGTTTAACAAACATTTTTCCCATCCTAAACCATAATTCCATCATCTTCCTTGTTAAACCAACCCATCTTTTCAAAACCAAGTTATTTTCAAAATCTAACCCTTGACTGTAATTCCCGGCGTTGTCCAAAGATCAGTGGACTCGGCTATTCAAATAGATTCTACACTCTGCAGAGGTTATGCACTTTACCCACAAGATACAGTCAAACACCACAAAGGCGAAGTTCCTCGTAATAAAGCCTTTGGAAGCCTCAAACAACACAGGTGGTCCTCTCGGTTCGTGCTCTACACCATCCCTTCCCTTAGCCAAGGCGAAGTATGGGACCAACACACCGTTAGATGGGTATCTGGCCACAGCCACGATACGCTCCCCGTCGCACAATCACACAAGCGGTGTAATTGACACCACTGAGGCTCCACAAGTGAGTCCTTAGCGACTTAGTCAACTAGGGCCGTCCCATTCCAGCCATGTGGTTGCAAGTATGACCAGTTCAAAGGCTTGCAAGGTTAAGTCCTTAGAGTGACCAGGGCAAGACTACCCGAAAAACCAAATCATCATCCCGATGCCACCTTTGCCCACCTGATTACTCTTGCCACATGCCCCCGAAATCAGCGTTTATCAAACCCCGCTTGATTACCATGCACCACGTGCCATCAACTTCACATGATACTTTTCCCAAAACAGGTTCAATATATCATTAAGTCAATATTAACATTTGATTGTCCAAAATCATGTCATGAGCACGAAAGCGTGTCTAAGCAGTATACTACAACGGTCTAAACCCATGTCGGCAATTTAATAATGTCCAACTAGTAAACCACAACTAGGGTGACAAAGGGTCATGGCACATACTTAAGTAATCAAGGTGTCATATAGCAAATTGGTATTTATCTAACCCCCAGGTTTAAACAAAGTATTTTTCTAATTGAACTAGCATGCAATAGTTTAAATCAAAATAGATTTCGAAATAGGATCAACATGGTCAAAGCACAACTTGCCTTCAAAAAGTACTTGCTCTTGGTCTTGAGTTGGATCCTGAGTCAACACTTCTCCCTCGAATCCTTAGGCACTTCAACGTCTACTCGTAAAAGCGTGCAAATAGCAAATACACAAATGAACACTATGCAAAAGATCCCAAAACTCCAAATAAAATCCATAAACAGAGAGAACATAATTTTCTGGATTTTTAGAAACTGAATAAATCAAATTTGGAGTTAAAGCATAAAAGTTATGATTATTTAAAGTTTAAATAATCAATTAAATAATTTTACAGAGAAAAACTTTAGTCCAAAAATTAAATAAAATTCATATTTAGGTAGATCTTAATTTTATACAAATTTAGAAATTTGAATCACTCAAATCGGAGTTGAAAGCGCCAAAAGTTATAAGCGTTTGAAGTTTGAATCTAAATTTGAAATCATTATTCGAATTAATAAATCATTTTCTTTTTTCGGAAATTAATTATTGCGTCAGCATGGACACGTGGCAGCTCCTGATTGGCCTGCTGACGTCAGCCGGTCCATGGGCTCGGTCCACGCTCGGCTCGGGTCCACGGTGGACTCGGTCCACGGCTCACGTGACTGACATGTGGGCCCACTCGGGTGACGTCATCGCTGACGTCAGCGCTTGGCTGGGTTAGCCACTGACATGCGGGCCCTCTGACACGCGGGCCCCGCGTGTCAGCGTCACACGCACGCGCTGGGCCAGGCCACCGCGTCGGTCCAACTTCCCGACACGTGGCGCAATCTCGTCCGTTGGTTTGAAAATCAACCCGCGGATTGGATCCAGGGTTTAACACGTTGAAACTACTCGATGCTCGTGGGCCGTTCGATCTAGATCGGGCGGTCCGGATCTAATCCTATAATCGCATCGCTACGGCGCGTGGCGATTGTGAACCGTTGGATCTTGATCCAACGGCCCGCATCTAATCGGGTTTGGAACACGTGAACTCACCTCAACCGTCCGATCCGATCCGACGGTGCACGAGCTCGCGAGGGTGATGGCCGTGGTGGCGCACGGCTGCCGGAGTTGAAGACGACAGCGAGCCCAACGGCGTTCGGGTTGCTCGGCGAGATGAAGGGTCCTTCGGGTGCGTCGTCGCGGTGAGTCCGAATCTGAGGTCAACGGGCCAGGGACGGCGACGGCGTGAACGAAGCAAAGACCGTGGCGGAGCAGCGCGCAACTCTGGCGAGCTCGCCTGGCTAAACGGGCGGCGACTTAGCCTCGGTGAAGTAGAGAAGGGAGGTCGCGGAATCACGGCGGTCCTCTGTGTATGCCCCGGGCATTAAATTGCCTCGGCGTCCGTAAAACGGAAACCTAACTTGCTCACTGGCGGGCGCGGCGGCGGAGTCCGGCTCGGACTTCGGTGAAGACGACGAAATCGTGGCCGTCCCACGTGGCACAACCAACGGCCACGATCGCGCGCGATCGTCCGGTCCCGACACTTCGGGTCGGGTCGGGCGGATCTCACCGTTGGATCTTGATCCAACGGTTGGGATTGATTAGGGTTAGGAGTGGGTTGGTCGAGTCAATCGGCTCGGTCGGACTGAGTCCGACTGGCTTGGCTGAACAAGATTTGACCCGAGTTGGATTTTCCAGTAATTAATATTTAAAATAATTCCTAGTAATTCATTTAATTCATTAAAAATAGCAAATGACTTCGAAAAATTCGAGAAAAATTCTGGAAAATATTTTGGATCATTTTGGACTCAAATAAAATATTTCCAACAAAAATTTATTTGCAAAATTAAATTCTTTAATTATTTCAAAATGGAATAAATTCAAATAAATTCCAAATAATTCCAAATAAATTCGAGAAAATTCCAAAAATTCACCAAAGTGCCACATCACACATGAATTTAAGGAAAGCAAAATTTTGAGGTGTTACAAACCTCCTCTTAATAGAATCTCGTCCCCAGATTCGTGGCTTACTAAAGGAATAGGTTTGGAAACTCTTTCTTCAAATCCTTTCGCGCTCCCAAGTCGCTTCACTTTCTTCGTGGTTGCTCCACTCAACTCTCTGAAACGGGTTGACTTGTTTCTAGTTTCTCGATCCATTGTGTCTAGAATCCTCACGGGATGCTCCTTATAAGTCAAGTCCTCTTGCAACTCAATTGATTCTAACGGTGTCTGCTCCTTAGGAACTCGGAGACACTTCTTTAATCGGGACACATGGAATACATCATGTACTCCCGCCAACGATCGTGGCAACTCCAAATTGATAAGCAACTTCGCCTCTGCGGCTCAAAATCTTAAATGGTCCAACATAACGGGTGCAAGTTTCCCTTTGGCATGGAACCTCTTAACTCCCCGAGAGGCGTAACTCGAGGTATACAAAGTCTTACGGTTCAAAACTCAAATCTCGGCGACGATTGTCGACATAACTCTTTTGTCGTGATTGGGCTACCTTCAACCTTTCCCTAATCATAGCGATCTGTTCCTCACCTCTTGAAGAATATCAGGCCCAAAGACACGGCGCCACGGCCTCATTCCAATTCAATGGCGTCCGACAGTGGTCGACCATACAAAGGCCTCAAAAGGTGACATCGTAAGCTAGCCTGATAACTATTGTTGTAACTAAACTCGGCATACGGCAAACTCTTATCCCAAGAGGTAGCATAAGCCAATGCACAAGCTCTCAACATATCCTCCGAATCTGGTTGACTCTTTCTGGCCTGTCCATCCGTCTGTGGATGATAAGGCACATCTTGAAGTTTAAACGGGTTCCTATGGCTTCATGCAACTTATTCCGGAACCTTGAGGTAAATTGGGTACCTCGTCTCGATACAATCCTCTTTGGCACTCCGTGCAAGCAGACAATCCCGATCATGTACAATTACGCTAATTTATCTCCGAGTAGGTGGTCTTCACGGGGATAAAATGGGCTACTTTGGTCAAGCGATCCACTATAACCCATATGGAGTCATAACCTCCTTGAGTCTTCGGCAAACCGGTAATGAAATCCATTCCGATTTCCTCCCACTTCCACTCGGGTATCTTGGTAATTTGTAGCAATCCTGCTGGTCTCTCGATGCATTGCCTTGACTCTCTGGCATACGCCGCACAATGCAACATGCTCGGCAACTTCACGCTTCATACTCGCCACCGTAATCTCTCCTTCAGATCCTGATACATCTTGGCGCTTCAGATGAATCGAGTACTTGAGTCATGGGCTTCTTCCAAAATCGCCGCTTTAACTCCTCCTTGTCGTGCACACAAATCCGATCCTTCATCCATAACGTGCCTTGCTCATCCAATTTGAAGTCCTCTGCCTTGCCTTCCTCCTTGATGGACTTAATCCTGCGGATCTTGTCATCATCCTTACATCCTTCTCGGATCTGATCCTCTAAAGTAGGCTTTACTTCGGTCGCGGCCAAGAATCCGCTAGGTACAACCTCAATCTTCATTTTCTCGAAAATCCTTACATAACTCATCCTGACTTGTGGCTAGCAATGTACTCACGGTATGGCTTTTCCGACTCGAGCATCGGCTACTACGTTGGCCTTCCCGGATGGTAATGGATTCCAACATTATAGTCCTTGATTAACTCCAACCATCTCCTCTCGCCTCATATTCAGATCTGATCGGGTGAATATGTACTTAAGGCTCTTATGATCCGTATATACCTCACATCTGTTTCCAATCGGATAGTGACGCCATATCTTCAAAGCATGCACTACTGGCGGCTAACTCTAAGTCATGTGTCGGATAATTTTCCTCATGCGGCCTCAAGCGCCTTGATGCATAAGCGGCGACCTTTCCATTCTGCATCAAAGACACATCCAAGTCCTTGGCGCGATGCGTCACAATAAATATCGAAGCTTTGAGCAACATCCTAAGAGAACTAACACCGTCTTGATGTCAATCGCTTCTTCACTCCTGAAATCCTTTCTCACATTCTCAAGCGTCCATGCAAACTTCTTCTCCTTCTTCAAGCAATTGCGTAAGGGGTTTCGCAATCGTCGAAAAGCCTTCGATGAAACGGCGGTAGTATCCTGCCATTCCAAGGAAACTCCGAATCTGGGTCACCGTCTTTGGTTGTTCCCAATGTAACACCGCTTCTACTTTGCTTGGATCCACTGGGCGACTCATTCATGCGGTCATTACATGTCCAAGAAACTCCACTTTGTCCTTCCAAAAGTCACACTTGCTTTGAACTTGGCGAAAAGTTGCCGTTCCTCGGCTTTTCCAAAACTTCGCCTCAAGTGTTCGGCATGTTCATCCTCCGCCTTGGAAGTAGACCAGGATATCGTCTATGAACACGACGACAAACTTGTCCAAATATTCCATGAACACCTTATTCATCATATTCATGAAATAAGCCGGCGCATTCGTCACCCCAAAGGACATAATCAGTAAACTCGTAATGTCCATATCTTGACGAGAATGCGATCTTGAATATCTTCCGATCGGATCTTCAATCGATGGTACCCCGATCTCAGATCAATCTTGGAGAAAACTCCGGCTCCTCTTAAGCGATCAAACAAATCATCAATCCTGGGTAGCGGATACTTATTCTTCCACTGGTGACTTCATTGAGTGCACGGTAGTCAATGCACATCCCGAAACTCCCGTCCTTCTTCTTGACAAACAAAAGCGGTGCTCCCACGGCGACGAACTTGGTCTCGATAAATCCTTTATCCATTAACTCTTCTAGCTGTTTCTTCATTTCTACCAACTCCTCGGTGGACATCCGATAGGGTCTCTTTGCTATCGGTCTTTGTGCAGTACAAGCTCTATCACAAACTCTATGTCCCTGTCTCGCGGCATACCAGGTAGATCCTCGGGAAAACGTCGTGTACTCATTCACTACCGGAACATCCTCTATGCTGATTGCCTTGGTATCAAGTAACCATCAACTGTCCATCTCTAACCGCATGGCTTGAAATTCCACTTTCTTCCCACACTGCTCTCAATCGAGATAGTCCTTCGTCCACAATCCAATACAGACCTTGTGCTTGGATAACCAATCCATTCCCAAGATGACGTCTAAGGTCTGGGTCTCCAAAATTATAAGGTTTGCTAGGAACTCTATTCCATCTATTAGTATTCTCACCCCGGAACATCCTACTTTCGTTCGGAGTTCGGAACCAGGGGTTTGAACTAAAAGCATGCACTTAAGTCTTGCAATTCTCAGTTAAGTCCCTTCATAAAACGAGACTGTCTGGATTTATCTGTCGCTACATCCTCAAAGCGTAGCGTGCTAGCTGTGAACTTGTTCAGTAGTCGGCCACCGGGTGATTACCTTGCTTCAATGCTCTGAACTCCTCCTTCTTAAGGTCCATGATTCCTTCGAGGCACGTGATCTTGTCGGAATGCAAATGTGAACTCTTCCCAAGTGATATCTTGAGGGTTCTCTGCATGGCATGTGTTCTCCCACCATTCAATGGGTGTTGTTCCTTCCAACTGATGAGAAGCGTAAAGTACCTTCTCATTCCCTATGCATTGAGCTATGTGTAGCTTTCTCTCAATTGATCTTAACCAATCATCGGCCTCCAATGGATTGGCATTCCCAGAGAAAGTGGGTGGGTGAGTCCTCATGAACTCTGACAGCCTTGTATTCTGGCGTGGTCCCTGATTAACTTGATTAGCAGTGGCCTGAGCAGTGACGTGCTGCATTTGTTGCATCATAGCATGCATCAACTGAGTCTGAGCAGCAAGAAACGCTCCGAAATTCTGCATATCCAGTGGCGGTGCTGGTGCTCCATCATTGGGGTTTTCTGCTGGGCGAGAACCACTCCTATTGCTTCCAAAGTTTCCACGGGTGTTCACCATCTGTCGATTTGCTCTAGGTTTAGAGATGAGAGGGAAACAGGAATAGACAAGTAATGTGGAACTTATGCGGGGCGAAAGGTGTAGCCTTAAGGTCCGACTTTATTATTAGTAACTTGGTATGGCTGCTTACAATGCCTAAGGGCCTTGCAACACATACTGCACACTCAGCAAACAATGAAAATCCAAATCGAACTAACTCTGGAGTCTAACGCCTAAAGGGTGACTCTTTCTTCTATGACGCGACTCGGCGAAGGAGTCTCACTATAGAACCTATGCTCACTCATCGAGAAAACCTTCATCTGTCACAAGAGTGCTTTACGTAAGAACTCGGAATTTTTAAATTGTGACAAGGTAAGGGAAAATTTCAGCAAGAGACAAGAAAAGAGAGAAGGGGATAAGTCGAGATGTCATTTCTTGTCTTCACAAATTTTTAGCTTTAGAAAATAGGTTTTATCCTCACTACGACCATTCTAGCTAGGGTTGAGCCTACAGTCAAGTATGGCTCGATACCACCTCTGTCGGGACCCGAATTTGCAAATCGGACCCTCAGTGTATTCAAGACTAGTCCAGAACGCGCTAGTGCACACAGTCTTAACATCGGTAAATATCACAATCATACCAATCGATACTATCAAAGTACTTTATTAAATAAAAGGGTTACTTGACCTTATGGCCAAGATACAAATATATATGCCTTGCAAGGCGAAACTTATTAAAAGAGAAATAACGAATGAAAATCAAATAAACTTAGTGGCGCCATCCAAGATACCACAGTAACCGACCGGCTCGCATCCCTAAGTAGACGGGTCTTCTTGGAAATCCTCCTCCGAAATCGGGCGTAGTCTCCTCTTCAACTGGTATTGTGTTGAGGCAAGGGTGAGTACTTGGTACTCGACAAGTCATGCACGTAATGCAAGCTAATATACTATATGCATGGCTTGGTACAAAGGAATAGCTCAAGGTATATTTGCAGATGCTTGACTTTTGACAAGTAATAAATGTAGATTCGAAAGCTGTAGAAATAAGTAAAGCATAAATAACTTTTCAAGAAGTTTAACAAACATTTTTCCCATCCTAAACCACATTTCCATCATCTTCATTGTTAAACCAACCCAACTTTTCAAATCCAAGTTATTTTCGTAAAATCTAACCCTTGACTCAGTAATTCAGCGTTGTCCAAAGATCGTGGACTCGGCTATTCAAATAGATTCTACACTCTGCAGAGGTTATGCACTTTACCCACAAGATACAACAAACACCACAAAGGCGAAGTTCCGTAATAAAGCCTTTCGGAAGCCTCAAACAACACAGTGGTCCTCTCCTGTTCGTGCTCTACACCATCCCTTCCCTTAGCCAAGGCGAAGTATGGGACCAACACACCGTTAGATGGGTATCCGGCCACGCCCACGATCACGCTCCCGCACAATCACACAAACGGTGTAATTGACACCCGAGGCTCCACAAGTGAGTCCTTAGCGACTTAGTCAACTAGGGCCGTCCCATTCCAGCCATGTGGTTGCAAGTATGACCCAGTTCAAAGGCTTGCAAGGTTAAGTCCTTAGAGTGACCAGGGCAAGACTACCCGAAACCAAATCATCATCCCCTGGGCCACACCGCCCACTGATTACTCTTGCCACATGCCCCGCCGAAAATCGTTTATCAAACCCCGCTTGATTACCATGCACCACGTGCCATCAACTTCACATGATACTTTTCCCAAAACAGTTCAATATATCATTAAGTCAATATTAACATTTGATTGTCCAAAATCATGTCATGAGCACGTAGCGTGTCTAAGCAAGATACTACAAATCGGTCTAAACCCATGTCGGCAATTTAATAATGTCCAACTAGTAAACCACAACTAGGGTGACAAAGGGTCATGGCACATACTTAAGTAATCAAGGTGTCATATAGCAAATTGGTATTTATCTAACCCCCAGGTTTAAACAAAGTATTTTTCTAATTGAACTAGCATACAATAGTTTAAATCAAAATAGATTTCGAAATAGGATCAACATGGTCAAAGCACAACTTGCCTTCAAAAAGTACTTGCTCTTGGTCTTGAGTTGGATCCTGAGTCAACACTTCTCCCTCGAATCCTTCCCAAGACTTCAACGTCTACTCGTAAAAGCGTGCAAATAGCAAATACACAAATGAACACTATGCAAAAGATCCCAAAACTCCAAATAAAATCCATAAACAGAGAGAACATAATTTTCTTGATTTTTAGAAACTGGAATCGTAAAATTTGGAGTTAAAACGCCAAAGTTATGATTATTTAAAGTTTAAATAATCAATTAAATAATTTTACAGAGAAAAACTTTAGTCCAAAAATTAAATAAAATTCATATTTAGGTAGATCTTAATTTTATACAAATTTAGAAATTTGAATCACTCAAATCGGAGTTGAAACGCAAAAGTTATAAGCGTTTGAAGTTTGAATCTAAATTTGAAATCATTATTCGAATTAATAAATCATTTTCTTTTTCGGAAATTAATTATTGCGTCGGCATGGACACGTGGCAGCTCCTGATTGGCCTGGCGTCGGCCGGTCCATGGGCTCGGTCCACGCCGGCTCGGGTCCACGGTGGACTCGGTCCACGGCTCACGTGGATCGACATGTGGGCCCACTCGGGTGACGCTATCATCGGCGTCGGCCGCTTGGTCAAGAAGCCAGCGACATGCGGGCCCTCGACACGCGGGCCGCGTGTCGGCGTCACTACACGCGACGCGCGTGGGCCGGCGCCGACCGCGTCGGTCCAACTTCCCGACACGTGGCGCAATCTCGCCCGTTGGTTTGAAAATCAGCGGCGCGGATTGGATCCAGGGTTTAACACGTTGAAACTACTCGATGCTCGTGGGGCCGCTCGATCTAGATCGGACGGTCCAGATCTAATCCTATAATCGCATCGCTACGGCGCGTGGCGACAGGAACCGCTGGATCTTGATCCAACTACCGTATCTAATCGGGTTTGGAACACGTGAACTCACCTCAACCGTCCGATCTGGATCCGACGGTGCACAGAGCGCGCGAGGCTGATGGCTTCGTGGTGGCGCACGGCTGCCGGAGTTGAAGACGACGACTAGCCCAACGGGCGTTCGGGGTTGCTCGGCGAGATGAAGGGTCCTTCGCAGCGCGTCTCGTCGCGGTGAGTCCGGATCTCGAGGTCAACGGCGCAGGGGACGGCGGCGGCGAAGCAAAGACCGGCGAAAGCGGGCGAGCGCAATTCACGGCGAGCTCAAGCACGGCTAAACGGCGACTTAGCCTCGGTGAAGTAGAGAAGGAGGGCGCGGAATCACGGCGGTCCTCGAGGTATGCCGGGCATTAAATAGCCTCGGCGTCCGCGTAAAACGGAAACCTAACTTGCTACGGCGGCGCGCGCGGCGGAGTCCAGCTCGGACTTCGGTGAAGACGATTTAAATCGTGGCGTCCCACGTGGCACAACCAACGGGCCACGATCGCGCGGCGCGGACCGGTCCCTCCGGACACGGCTTCCGGGTGAAGTCGAGCGGATCTCGGCCGTTGGATCTTGATCCAACGGTTGGGATTGATTAGGAGTTAGAGTGGGTTCGCCGAGTCAAGCGGCTCGGTCGGACTCGAGTCCGAC
This sequence comes from Rhipidocladum racemiflorum, assembly GCA_036346355.1. Lineage (NCBI taxonomy): Eukaryota > Viridiplantae > Streptophyta > Magnoliopsida > Poales > Poaceae > Rhipidocladum > Rhipidocladum racemiflorum. The sequence goes on along the minus strand of CM070589.1, from coordinate 33,606,184 downwards.
TTCGATCGATTGAACAAGATTGACCCGAGTTGGATTTTCCAGCGAATTAATATTTAAAATAATTCCTAGTAATTCATTTAATTCATTAAAAATAGCAAATGACTCAGAAAAATTCCAGAAAAATTCTGGAAAATATTTTGGATCATTTTGGACTCAAATAAAATATTTCCAACAAAAATTTATTTGCAAAATTAAATTCTTTAATTATTTCAAAATGGAATAAATTCAAATAAATTCCAAATAAATTCCAGAAAATTCCAAAAATTCACCAAAGTGCCACATCACACATGAATTTAAGGAAAGCAAAATTTTGGGGTGTTACAGTAGTTGACCTCCTGAGGTCCCACAGGTACGTTATTAGCAACTTAGTCAACTAGGTCCGTCCCATTACAGACATGTGGTTGCACGATAGACCCAGTTCAAAGGCTTGCAAGGTGAAGTCCTTAGGGTGACCAGGGCAAGACTACCCGAAGAACCAAATCAACATCCCCTGTGCCACAACTGGCCCACCTGATCATTCTTGCCACATGCCCCGGTCGAAAACTATTTATCAAACCCCAGTTGATTACCATGCACCACGTGCCATCAACATCACATGATACCTTTCCAAAACAGGTTCAATATATCATTAAGTCAATATTAACATTTGATTGTCCAAAATCTTGTCATGAGCACGTAGCAGGTCTAAGCAGTATACTACAACGATCTAAACCCATGTTGGCAATTTAATAATGTCCAACTAGTAAACCACAACTAGGGTGACAAGGGGTTATGGCACATATTTAAGTAATCAAGGTGTTATACAGCAAATTGGTATTTATCTAATCTCCCATATTTAAATAAAGTATTTTCTAATTGAACTAGCATGCAATAGGTTAAATCAAAATAGATTTCAAAATAGGATCAACATGGTCAAAGCACAACTTGCCTTCAAAAAGTACTTGTTCTTGGTCTTGAGTTGGATCCTGAGTCAATACTTCTCCTTCGAATCCTTCCGGCACTTCAACGTCTACTCGTAAAGCGTGCAAATAGCAATACACCAATAAACAATAGACAAAAAGTGTCCAAACATCCAAATAAAATCCATAAACAGAGAGAACATAATTTTATGAATTTTTAGAAACTGGAATCGTCAAATTTGGAGTTAAAATGCAAAAGTTATAGCATTTTGAAGTTTAAATAATCAATTAAATAATATTACAGAGGAAAAATTTAGTCCAAAAATTAAATAAAATTCATAATTAGGTAGTTCTCAATTTTATACAAATTTAGAAATTTGAATCACTCAAATCGGAGTTGAAACGCAAAAGTTATAAGCGTTTGAAGTTTGAAACAAAATCTGAAATCATTATTTCGAATTAATAAATCATTTTCTTTTTCGAAAATTAATTATTGCGTCAGCGAGGACACGTGTCAGCCTCTGATTGGTTGGCTGACGTCAGCCGGTCCATGGACTTGGTCCACGCTCGGCTCGGGTCTACCGTGGACTTGGTCCACGACTCCACATGTCGCTGACAGGTGGGTCCCCTCGGGTGACGCCATCTTGGCGTCGGCGGGGCTCACCGCAGTCTTGGCGAGTGGGACCCAATCTGTGGCGTCATTCTTGGCGTCGGCCTCGGCTGAGCCGATATGCCACGACATCTTGCGCCATGGCTTATCGGCGCCGCGTCATGGTGCGATGTGGTCGGGCCGGGCCGACATGCGTCTCAGCGTCACACACGCACGCAGCGTCGCGTGGGCGGCCGACCGCGGCGGTAAGCCTTCCCGGACGTGTGGCGCAATCTCGGCCGTTGATTTGAAAATCAACGGCCCAGATTAGATCTGGCTCTCACGCGTTTGGGTTAACGCGTTTGATCTGGACCGTTGGATCTAGATCCAACGGTCGAGATTGGATCTAGATCCAACGGTCGAGATTGGATCTGGGATTTTGGACGGAATCTCACCGTGAGATGACGTGGCTTAATCTGGGACGTTGGATCGGAATCGGACGGCGGAGCGAGCTCGGGGTCCGGCGATGGCTTACGGCGGCGCTGGCTCGCCGGGATTGGGGACGACGACCACGGCAACGGCGCTTCGGGCGTGCTCCGGCGAGGTGAGAGGTCCCTTCCGACGTGGCTTGACCTCCCGATTCGGATCGACCTCAACGGGCGGCGGATGACGACGAGACGGCGGCAATCAGCGAAAAACTACGGCGAACGCTACGGCAACCGGCGAAGCGATTGCTAGACGGCTGGCGCTCGGCGACGTTGTCTAGGGCTACAGGCGCGCAATGAAGTGGCGGTCACGACGGCGGCGACGACGCAATAAATAGAGCCCTCGGCGTCCGTGAAACGCACGGAAACCGAGACCTGCTCCGTTGCGGCGGCGGAGTCCAGCGACGACTGATCGGGTGATGTGGCACGCCAAGACCGTTGGATCGAGATCCAATAGTGCGTGAAGTTTGGGTTCGGGTCGGACTTCGAGGCGGGCCGATCGGGCTCGGGTCCGGCGACGTGGCTCAATCGTGGCCGTTGGATCTTGATCCAACGGTCACACGGGTTTGGGTTCGGCCGAGCGGGTTCGGCTGGACCAACTGGCGCGAGTCGGACTCGAGTCTGACTCGGACTCGGGTCCGGTCGGATGAACAGTAAAACCCACTCGCATTTAAATAATCCAATTAAATTCCCAGAAATTCAATTAAATCATTAAAAATAGCAAAAGACTCAGAAAAATTCCAGAAAAATTCTGGAAAATATTTTGGATCATTTTGGACTCAAATAAAATATTTCCAACAAAATTTTATGTGCAAAGTTTAATTCTTTAATTATTTCAAAATGGAATAAATTCAAATAAATTCCAAATAAATCCAAATAAATTCCAGAAAATTCCAAAAATTCACCAAAGTGCCAAATCACACATAGATTTAAGAAAAGCAAAATTTTGGGGTGTTACATCACGTCACAGATTTTAACACGCTCGGTAAAACAGCCATCACTTTCAAACGGCTGATCGGAATTTAACGTTCTTTATGCCCACGGAAAGATATTGAAATTACCTACAACTTCTTCAACAGCCGTACGACCAAATTCTGAATCTAAATTGGCGAAAAACCGAACCCTAGGTCGACTGCTTATGCTGTCCGAAATAGAGAACGTGACCAACTAAAGAATCCATCTAATCTAATCAATTCCAGCACCACCAATTGATCTAAAAACATGATAATAATCCTTATAACAGTACCTAGACCAACCCCAAGGATTCCCATGGCCATACCTTTGCCTGACGCACGAAAATCCAATAGATCTCCTCCCGGATCGCTCCTCGATCCTCACTCCAACGGATGGATCTTCGAGGTGCAAAGGTGGGGAGGCTACCCTAGGGCAGCAAGGGGGTGGAGGACAGGTGGTGGAGAGGTGGAGAGGCAAGGGGCAATGAGGAGGGGGGCGCACGGCCACAAGGGGGAGGGGGGCGGCTAGGGCAAGGGGGGGCTTGTGGGCGCACAAAGGGGGGGGGGTGGGCGCACAAGGGGCAGGGGGAGCCCCTTTTACCAACCCCAACCTGGTTTCCTAGTCCTAAATGGACTCATACTCCTTCCCACCAAAGCCCACAACCCCTTCTCTTGGGCCCAAACTCCCCCGGAAAGGCCCAAAACCCCGGAAACGGCCCGAAAACGCGATTAAACCTCATAGCGTAAGGTTTTAACCTCTAATACCATATTTCATAATGTTTTTGACCTTATCAAGCACATTAAATAAGGTTACGACACTCCGTGGTGTCACAGGTTTGGGCCCAAGGAGGGGGACTTTTGGGCAGCCAAACCTAGCCCTCACCCCTTGGTGCGCCCCCCACTCCCCCCTCCCTCAACCCTAGCCGCCACCCACCCCTCTCCCCCCATGCGCCTCCCCCATTGCCTCCCCTAGCTGCCACCTTGCTCCTTCCTCCCCACCACCTCTAGCCAGCCCTAGGCGAGCTCCACACCCCACCCCTCGCTGCCACGCTCTTCCACGTTGTTGCCCTCGCCACTGGGGAGCTCCACGATGAGAGCATCCGGCTGGATTGGCGCGTGGAGGAAGATCGGGCGATCGGGAGGCGTGTTCATCGGTTCTTCGTTCGTCAGGCGAAGGTATGGCAAGGGGTAATCCTTGGGGATGGTCTAGGTGCTATGCTAGAGGTTGTTTTGGTGTCGTTAGATTGAGAGGTGGTGTTGCGATTTGATAGATTTGATGAAAACAAGAGTTTGCATAGGGTTCTGTTTCGAGCAGATTGGGCGCACGACCTAGGGTTTGAGTTTTCACAATTTTAGATTCGGAGTTTGGTCGGCCGCCTGTTGAGGAAGTTTTAGATAAATTCAATACCTTTAATTGGACACCAAGAACGTCCAATTCTGCCCAGCCATTTGAAAGATATGATAATTTTGCCGAGCGTGTTCAAATCTGTGACGTAATTGGGACAGAATGTAATGTTTTGTAGATTAGACAATTTTAGAGGCCGAATCAGCTTTTCTCAATAATTAGAAAAATCTAGGAAATTTCTTAAGATTCGTGATGATGTACTCGTTTACTTAATTTGGAGACCTAGAACTCAAGTTATGCTAGTTTGAAACCTGCTGTCCCGGGGGACAGATTCTCTGTTTTTCAGCTTTGGGAGTAGTTTGTGAAGTCGGGGTAGATGAGCGATGGTGTACTGTTTTGTGGGCACGTTTTGAGTGTGTGGTATCTATGTGCAGGTGGTGTGACCTCGGGAGTGCCCTCATCCTCTCGCCAATCCGTTGCCCGCGGTTAAGGCAAGTGTATTGGAGTGGGTAGTGTGTTGTATGTTGCTTGTCTTGATTAGATACAAATTGTTTTCATGATATGTTATCTTGCCATGATTAGTGTTTTCCCATGATATGGTGAAAATGGTATGTTATGATGGTATGCAATGATTAATTGTTTGTGTTTATGGCATATGTTGCATACATGGCATGAAAACTGGCCCGGTCGGTGAGAACGTCATAACTAGTCCGGTAAGGTCGGTGAGAAAGTTATGACTAATTTGGAGCGCCATTGAGTAAGACCTACCTCGTGATTCCATCCACGTGGTGAGTGGAAGCGAGGACTAGGCACCCTCCATCTACGGGATGGAAGGGGAAAGAGGGTGCACGCCGACGGGTGTGCACTCGGCAATACCGGTATGTGCTTCGAGGAGACATGTGCATTACATTGCATTGCATACATGATGATGATAATGAAATGTGTTGAACGAGATTGGGACATGGTTATGATGTTGTATATGAAAGTGTGACTTGATCTTGATGTTAAGTATGGTATGTACCTGTGAAATCATGTGCTGAAAAATTGTCTTAGAATTGAATTTGCAAAATGTGTTTGTTCATGTGTTTTGACAATTTGACAAGAAACAGTAAGTTTAGCTTTGGCGCCGGACCAAACTTAAAGAAAATAGTAAGTTTCTCATCTACAACGGACCAAATTTGTTTGTCTGTCGTAAACATGCTTTGGCAACCTCATTTTCCCATGTACGACAAACCAAGTTTTTTGGTCTATTGTAAACATGAATCTGAGTCCATTTGCGCCGAACCGATTACGTATGCAGACGGACAAAGTTTTGGAGTGCATGCGTGCACATGTTTTTGAGCTCTTGTGCCAAACTCAATTTTCCAAGAAAATAGCGATCGGCGCATGTCTGACGGACCAAGTTTTTGGAGTGCATGCGTGGACGTGTTTTTGAGATCATGAGCGGACTCAATTTTTCCAAGAAACCGATAAGTTTCGCATGTACGACGGACTGATTTCTTTAGTCTGCGTGAACGTGTTTTCGCTGAATGATTTCTTCTTGAAACCGAGACTTTCACTTGTACACCGGACCGATTTTGTTGGTCCGTTGTGAATGGTTTTGAGTGACTTTTTCATGTGTACGCGGACCATATTTTTGGTCCGTCGTGAATGCGTTTTTGCTCGATGAGGGTTTTGAGCAAAATTGGAATTGTGTTTGATTTGTTTTTGAGATTATGAAATTTGTGAGAATTTCATGATGCTTGAAGTGGACTTTATGCAATGCTCGTGTGAGTATTTGCATGGATTGATGTGAGTCAAGTCGTGGACTTGTGCTCGGAATTGTTTTGTGGTTTGTTCATGTGCAGGTATTGCTCGAAGACGAACGTGGTCGATGACGGGACCGGAACTAGGTTCATGGAGGAGCTGAGGTTCGGGACTAGGTTCAGGGAGGAACTGAGGTCTTGGTGGTCAAGGATGTCCTGCGGGACGTTCGGGCTAAGAGAATGGTGCACATGAAGAATGGTTAGTCACGTGAGAATGGCAGGAGGTCATTCGCGTGCTAAGTGTTAGTCACGTGAGTATGGCAGGTGGCCATACGCGTGCAAAGTGTTAGTCACGTGAGTATGGTAGTGTTGCCATACGCGTGCAAGAGTTGTACTCGACCAGGTTGGGCCAAGAGGAGTTGTATACATACTCCTTCTAGATTAGGAATTGTATTCAGAACTCCTTGTGTTTTGCTCCTTTAAATAGGAGGGGTGTCTCCTGTTGAAGGGCATTAATTGGAGCTGAGCGCATTAAGAGCCTCAAGCTCAGTTTTTAGGGTTTGTACTCTTTTGATGAGAGTATTTTAGACAAAAGAAATAAAGATCAATTCTTCTAGATCCTTGCGTGCTACAGTAACCGTGTTGCTACAGTGTTTCCTGTTTTGGTTCTTGTTTGCACGCTTGTTCTTTTCTAGATTGGTTTTTGTTCTTTTAGTTTTATCTTGATTTGATCCATCAAAACCTTTCTAGAGAATTGATTTAGGGTTTCTCTAATTTTAGTTGATTAAACTTTTGTCGTTTCTGTTAAACCTTCAAGTTTACGTTAGATCAATTCTCGTCATCTTCTGTCACAGCAAGTTTGCGAGGTTCATAACTTTTGATCCGTAAGTCCGATCGAGCTGATTCTTTTTGAGTTAGATTCGTATTGGAATCTAGTTTCTTGTGTCCAAATTTGCGATCGTTCCGACGGTTGGATCTCTGGGAATTCGCATTTTACCGAACCTTTGTCATTCTGTTTTTGTCGAAAACGAGGCAATTATTTGGTTCTGTTTTGGGGTGAACTTTTAATAGACCAAGAATATGGTTTTAGCTTCCGCACAATCATTCACCCCCCCTCTGATTGCTATATTCGTATACTTCGATCCTACATATGTACCGATGTGGCTTTTATTTGTTCTTTATGATCCATTGCAATATACTTGCTGAGTGATGAACTCACGCTTGTGTTTTATGTTGTTTTTAGGTACCATGAAACCGGCATGCGGGAAAGGGCATTAGCTACACTTCTACACTTAGCTTCACACTTATATACAGTTTAATCATTTGGAGTCATGATAATAATGAATAGTGCCATGAAACTTGGTGTATGGTTTGGTTTTGAGCTTAAGTTCATCGTTTGATTTGTTTTATTTGGTGGAATGGTTGAATTCCATTATTTTACACATAACTGATGATATATCCATTGTTATTGCTGTTTTAGATGTCTCTTATCATGCTATATCTTGCCTTATAATTACTGATGCTTCAATTCATGGAAAAACAAAGGAGATGCTGCCGAAATTTTCGGTTTTAGCATTTGCGCATTTGCTGTAATTTATTTTAATTTGTGGTATTTAGATGTTGTTTAATCGATGTTTGGTAACATTCAGGGCATACTGGATGTCGGGGTGTTACACCGGTCCTGTGCGGACCCGTTCGCGTAGATCGAATCTGGGCCGTTGATCATGCGCACATGGATGGCCCGGATGCAGCCACGTCACTCAGTCCGAGCCGTCGCCGGATTCCGCAGCCGCGCGCGTGTGGGCCTCGGTTTTCGCGGTTTTCACAGACGCCGATGGCGCTATTTAATGCGCCGCCACTCGTGTCGTGACCGCCGTTTCCGTGCGCACCCGTAGCCCTAGATCTCCGAGCTCAAGCCGCCGCCGTCCGCCTGCGATTGCTCACCGAAGTTGGAATCGCGCTTCGCCGTGGTTTTTCGCCGTTCCCCGCCGCCACCGAGCCCAGATCCAGACTCCTCGCGTTAAGGCGCGTCGAGGGGTACCACTCACCTCGCCGGAGTCGCGCCCAAACGCTGATGGCCATGTCGTCGTCCCTAGCTCCGGTAACCTAGCTCCGCCGTGGACATTGCCAGAACCGCGAGCTCCGTCAGCTGTTGGATCTTCATCGCACGGCTCAGGTTCGTCCACGTCACCCCCGTACGAAATCAACGTTATGGGTTTTAGATCTAATATCAACCATTGGATCTAGATCCAACGCTTTAGATTAAGCCACGTAGCTCCTAGACTGCACTGTGCTAGATTAGATCTCAGCCGTTAGATCTAGATCGTACAGTTTGATTCGTTCCGCGTTGTATTGTTAGATGCGATCTCAACCGTTCAATCAAGATTGAACGTTGTAGAACGAGCCACGCGTCGCACGCCAGGACATGCCACGTCACCCCCATGACACGGTGAAAACCCGATCGGATCTGGACCATCCGATCTAAATCGTGCGGTCCAGATCAACCGCGTTAGCCCGCAACGTGAGGGATTAGATCTGATCTGGACCGTTGGATTTCAAACCAACAGCCCAGATTGCGCCACGTGTCCAGAAGCCGAGCCGACGCGGTCCACGCGGGCGTGCCCAGTTGTCGCTGATGTCAGCAGTGACGTTAGCATGGGCCTGCGTGTCAGCGCCTTCCCCGACCGTGTGATGACGTCGCGTGTCAGTACCGTTCGGCCAAGCGGTGATGATGTCAGCGATGGCGTCATCCAGTGGGTCCCACGCATCAGTGACACGTGCACCCATGGGCCAGGTCCACGGTGGACTGGGACCCGAGCCGTGGACCGAGTCCATGGACCGAATGACGCAAGCATGACGTCATAATTCGATTTTCCTTTACAAAAATAATTCGGTGGAAATTCGAAATCCACGCTGACGTCATAATCGGATTTTTCAATAGAAAAATAAATGAATTAATTTGGATTATTCTTTTAATAGATTTTTCAAACTTCAAACGCTTATAACTTTTGCATTTTAACTCCGATTTGGGTGATTCTAATTTCTAAATTTGTATAAAATTTAGATCTACTTCATGGTGAATTTTATTTAATTTTTGGACATGAGTTTTGCTCTGTTTATATTTATTTAATTGATTTTTCAAACTTTAAACGGGTATAACTTTTGCGTTTTAACTCCGATTTGGATGTTTCAAATTTCTAAAAATTTATAAAATTGTACCCTTTCTGTTTATGAATTTTATTTGAATATTTGGATATTTTATCTACTGTTTATTTATTGTATTGCTATTTGCACGCGTTACGAGTAGACGTGGAAGTACCCAAAGGCTTCGAAGGTGAAGTTTTGACCCAGGAGCCAGCTCAAGACCAAGAACAAGTATTTTTTGAATGAAAGTTATGCTTTGATCATATTGCTCCTATTTTTTGAAAATTAGTTTGATTCAATTTAATGCATACTAATTTAATTAGAAATTGTTTAAATTGTTTCTGGGAATTAGATAAATGCCAAATTGCAGTATGACACCTTGATTAATTAATTATGTGCCATGAATTCTTGTCACCCTAGTTGTGGATATTTAGTTGGTCACTATTGAATTGCCAACATGGGTATTTAGACAATTGTAGCATATTGCTTAGACCTGCTACGTGCACATGACATGATTTTGGACAATCAAATGTTAATATTGACTCAACGATATATTGAACCTGTTTTGGAGAAGTATCATGTGTGGTGATGGTGATGATGGCACATGGTGCATGGTAATCAAGTGGGTTTGATAAATAGATTTAGACCGGGGCAAGTGGCAAGAATGATATGGTAGGCCATGAGTGGCACCTGGAAAGTCGATTTGGTTCTTCACGTAGTCTTGCCCTGGTCACCCTAAGGACTTAACCTTGCAAGCCTTTGATCTGAGTAATGGGACGGACCTAGTTGAGTAAGATACTAATAACTTGCCTGTGGTACCTCGGGGTGTCAACTACACCTTTTGTGTAGCTTTGAAGGGGGAGCATACTAGGGCCATGGCATGGTACTCATCCAACGGTATGTTGTCCCATACTTCGCCTCCGCTGAGGGAAGGGATGGTGTATGGCAAAAACCGGAGAGGTTCACTTGTAAAATTTGCGGTTTCCGAAAGGCTTTGTTACGATCACTCGCCTTTGTAGTGTTTGACTGTATCTTGTGGGTAAAGTGCATAACCTCTGTAGAGTTTACAACCTATTCGAATAGCCGAGTCTGCGGCACCGGACACTACTCGAGGATTACAGTCAAGGGTTAGACTTTCATGAAAACAACTTGGACTTGAAAATTTTTGTTGGGTTTGTCGATGACGTTGATGGAAATGTGGATTAGGAAAGGGAAAGTATTTACTTAACTCCTGGAAAAGTTATTGATATTATATTTGTTTTTACCGCTTTCGAATCTACTTATGCTACTCATTAAATGATGTTTTGCAGCAAATGAACCATGAAGCATTCCTTTGTACTAAGCCATACATGTAGAATATTAGTTTGCATTCTGTGCATGACTTGCTGAGTACCAAGTACTCACCCCTTGCAACTACAACATCAATTGAAGAAGAAGCTATACCTGCTTTGGAGGAGGAGCTCCAGGAAGATCCGGCTAATTAGGGAGCGAGCCCAGTCAGTTGCTTATGGTATACTGGATGGCGCCACGTTAATGCTTTTATTCCGCTACAGTTTATTTCCTTTAATAAGTTTTCGCCCTACGTGGCGTACCTTTGTAACTTGACCATAAGGTCAGGCAACCAGTTTGGTTATTTTAAATAAAGTACTTGTAGTTACGTTGGGTATGATTGTGATATTTACCGATGTTGAGACTGTGTACATGCACTAGTGTGATCCTGGACTAGTGCTGAATACACAGAGGGTCTGGATTTGCAAATTCGGGTCCCGACATAGGGTACCTTCTGGATCAAATGTCGGATCTATGTTCCAAACAAAAAGGAGTTAAAGCAGTTGATTCTTGAGGAAGATCATGATTCCAAGTAATCTATTCACCTAGGAATGCAAAGATATATCAGGATCTTAAGGAGAGATTCTGGTTGCGGAATATGAAATGTGAAGTTGCTGAGCATGTAGCTATGTGTGACATATGCCAGAGAGCTAAGGCAATGCATCAGATGCCAGCTAGTTTGCTACAACCATTAAAGATCCTTGAGTAGAAATGGGAGCAAATCGATATGAATTTTATTAACGATTTACCTATAACTCAGATTGGTTAAGATTCCATTTGGGTTATAGTGGATCGTTTGACCAAAGTTGCCCCCACCTATTCAAGAGATCGTTTGGCAGAGTTATATATGTCAAGGATTGTGTGTTTGCATGGAGTGCGGAAGAAGATAGTGTCGGATAGAGGTACCCAATTTACCTTGAGGTTTTGGAACAAATTGCATGAAGTAATGTAAACTCGTTTGAATTTTAGTACAGCTTATCATCCCCAGACAAATGGTCATACTGAAAGAGTTAATCAGATTCTAGAAGATATGTTGAAAACTTGTGCTTTAGCTTTTGCTACATCATGGGATAAGTGTTTGCCGTAGGCTAAGTTCAGTTATAACAATGGTCATCAGGCAAGTTTGCAAATGTCACCGTTTGAAGCTTTGTATGTTTGTTCTTGTCGTACTCCATTGAATTGGAATGAGATAAGAGAGCGTCTTGTCTTCAGACTAAATATACTCAAGGAGGCAGAAGAGCAGATTGCTATAATCAGAAAGATATTGAAGATTATTCAATCAAGGTAGAAAAGTTACGTTGATAATCGTCATCAAGAATTAAGTTTTGAGCCTAAAGATTTTGTGTATCTCAGAGTTTCTCGTCTTAAGGGAGTTAAAAGGTTTCACACCAAAGGAAACCTTGCACCTAGATATGTTGGTCCATTTAAGATCTTGAGTCAAAGAGGAGAGGTTGCTTATAGTTGGAGTTGCCATAGTCTTTGGCAGGAGTGCATGATGTGTTCATGTGTTCCAATTACAGAAGTATCTTCGAGTGCCACCAGAGCAGACACTATTAGAGTCAATTGAGTTGCAGGAAGATTTGACTAGCAAAGAGCACCACGTGAAGATTTTGGATACAGCTGATTGAAGAACCAGGAATAAGTCAGTTTGCTTTTGTAGAGTTTAGTGGAGTAATCATTCAGAGAGTGAAGTAACTTGGGCGAGTAAAGTTGGCTATATGAGACATAGGTCAATGTTTTCCACAAGGAATGAGGACATGACTAGCATCATTCACGGTAACCACTTCATCTTAAAAAACATGCTGGGGAGTGTGTAAGCTTGATTAGTGACATGATCACATCTATTATCTCTTTTGCTAATAATTAATTGTCTATCATTTCATCCATAAAAAATGTTATCTGCAGACATTTCCATCAATTAGGTGGCCATCAACACCCTGATGTGCTGCTTTTGTTTTCTCACAAGTTGGCCAATTAATGTTTTTTGTGAGATGCAGAACCTTCCATGTGATAAGTCGTTTAACCAATATTTTAATTAACTCCATTTGCGTGCCCGTTTTTTTTTTTTTTGCAAGATCAGTTGACATATTAATTTCAGTTTCAATTTATTTTGAATTAATTTACTAATTGTTCTTTTGAATGATCAACCATGCATCATCCATTTGTGATTTGGTATAAATTATAGTATGTTAACATAGTGATTACTTATTTGTGTTAATTTTTGTATTTTATATTTTTTTTACACATGAATCCATTTTCTAACATGATATATTGCAAAATGAAAACCTCGGTTTTCCTACCATGCCTAAAGATTAATTGACTTGATCTAGCTAAAGGTCTCAAAAACAAAGTGGCTTCTCAGGCTCCTGCTCATCTAGACCAAATCCATGGTCTTACATTCATCCATCTTGAACATAATTCTTTTGATCTTGACATCATCTTTTTGATCTTCTGATATGATCTTCTAAAGTTAGCTTCACTCCTAAGGTAGCTAGAAATTCTTTAGGTACTACTTCCAACTTCAACTTCTGAAATTCCTTACACAACTCATCCTAATTCTTTTCGACTAGCATGTTCACACTGTGGCTCTTCTTACTCAAGGCATCAGCTACCACATTAGCCTTTCCAAGATGGTAATGAATTTCTAAATTGTAATCCTTAATCAACTCTAACCACATTCTTTGTCTCGTATTAAGATCCGACTGAGCAAAGATATACTTTAAACACATATGGTACATATATATCTCACATCTATTTCCGATAAGATGATGCCACAACTTTAAAGCATGCACTACTGTATCTAACTCCAAATCATACGTCAGATAATCCTCTTCATGCAGTCTTAATTAGCAATGATATATTGCAAAATGAAAACATATGTTTTGTTACCTTGCCTAAACATTAATTGACTTGATCTAGCTGTAGGTCTCCAAAACAATGTGGCTACTATATTTCTAATAAATTTGTTTGGTAGATTGTCTACGAGATAGAAGTCGTTGTATTCCATCAATAAATTAAACCGTGCCCAGAATAATTCACGGCAGTACCACTTCGCTTGAAAAACATGCAATAAGATCAAATGAGACCCCCGCATAGTAAGTCTTTTGGAAATAATGAATCGCTTGTCATTAGAGACAATTCCATCGATTAGGTGACCATTTCTATTGGCAAAATGTCGACACCCTCATCTGCTACTTTGGTGTTCTCACTGTTTGTGATAAGTGATATTACTGTATGTGCACGTACCTAAATATAGAGTCCTAAATGATTACTAGTCCTTTTACTTAAGATGCAATAACGGTGCTCCTCTTACCACTATACAAACGGTGGAAGGAGCTGCATATTGTGTACACATACATCGCCTACGTGCAAAAGCAATAAAGTTGCGAGGCTGTTATCGGGACATGAATATACAAATCCGAGTAGTTGCTGCATACCACATTAATCATGGATCACGCTAGTGCACACAGTGGCAACATAGATAAAATATCACTACATACATAGTGTAATAAGAATAAACAACTTTGATAAATAAATAGTGTTAAGACCTTATGGTCGAGTTTGTAATTATTAGGCCTCACAGGTCTTAATTACTAAATAAGATAACTGTAGTGAAAGAAATTAAACTCTAGCAGAACCTATCGACATATCATAGGCAATCGACTAGGGCTAGTATCCATAATCGGCCTCTTCATGAAACTCCTCCTATAAACCTGGCATTGACTCGTCTTCTCCAACTTGTTGATGTTTATATTAGAGTGAGCACATAAAGTGCACAAAATGCAATTCTATATAACCATACGCAAGGATTACACACAGGATGGTTGATATGGTTAATTTTTAATAAGCACACTCTAGCGTTCGAATAAAATAAATACTATAACTAGTTTTGACGGAGCTAAGAGAAAACTAAATGTATGCCAAGTTCAACAAATATTATTCTGGATGAAAGAAGTCGCTTTCTTAAGGCATGTCATGTCTATAAAAGGAGTTGTCGTTGACCCTAGCATGGTTTAGAATATGCTCAACTGGAAGTCACCCAAAATCGTACCCCAAGTAAGAAGTTTCCTTGAAATGGCAGGGTATTATCACTACTTCGTAGAAGGGTCGTACATAAAAGCCAGACCACCCACCATCTGTTGAAAAAGGCGAAGAAATTTGTTTGGACAACAGAGCATGAACAGAGTTTCAAGGGGTTGAAGAAGTGTTTAACAACTACCCAATTGCTTATCATGCCAGGATTTTGAGATCTTCTGTGATGCCTCTCTACGAGGACTTGATTACATGCTAATGCAATACAAGAAGGTTGTAGCGTTTGCTTTGTAACAACTAAGGCCACATGAAGTTAACTATCCTACCCATGGCTTGGACTTGTTTGTCGTAGTGTATGCTTTGAATATTTTGCGCCATTATCTCATTGGTAATCATTTTGAGGTTTACACCAACAACAAGAGTCTGAAATACATATTCACCCAAGCTAATCTGAATATGAGACAAAGAATATGGTTGGAGTTAATCAAGAATTATGACATGGGAATTAATTATTACCCATGCAAGGCCAATGTTGTAGCTATGCTTTGGGTAGAAAGAGCTATTGCAATACCTAAGTGATTAAGGAAATTTAGCTAGCACTTCATGAGGAATTCTAGAAGCTTAATCTAGAATTGGTTCAAGAAGGACACCTAGCAACTTTGGAAGTGCACCCTACATTTGAGGATTAGATTCGGGAAGCACAAATTGAGGTTACAGATATGGAAGAAATCAAGCAAAATATAAAGAAGGGTAAAGCCCCATATTTCTCTAAGGATGAACAAGGTATTGTTTGGTAGAAAAAGCGTATCTGTGTATGGACCAGAAAAAGCTCAAAGAGATGTTACTCAAAGAAGCACATGAGGCTCTATATTCCTGAAAGACCATGTGGAGGTCCATCCATGTTTGTGATGAGTATTTAACAATATTTGTGCTTGGGTTGCTTAGGTTTGAGTTTGAATTTGAATTGGATTTTCAATTTGAAGCAATTTGGTCTGAGTCAGTCTTGAGCGGCACTACCGACGTTGATTGGGCTGCTCTAAGGAGTGGTACTGCCGGCCTGGTCGGACCTACCGGCCATGTAACGGTGGTAGCTATTTTTCCAAAGAGGGGTGTATTCGGGATTTTCTACCACCGACACTACGGACGGTCTATTGGAGCTAGTACCAGCCGTGCGGTACTACCGGCTGTAGACTGGCGGTAGTGTCTGCCTCAACTACGAGGCATCCTATTTTTAATGCAAATCTTTATCTGATGGATGATAAACGCATATAATTCTTGAGAAATTCTATGTAAGGTATTTTCTTGTCTTTGATGGATGCAGGGGTTCGATTTGAGGCCATGGTGAGGCGGAGAGTGGCCAAGACAAGGCGAGGATCGCCGAATGTCTAGATGGTCAGGGATCGCTGGAAGATGGCCGTAGATGAAATCGGAGCAGTCCAAAGAGGCAAGATAATAAGATGGAAGCTAACTTGACACTGCTTGGATCAAGGAGAGCCATTAGATCATAGTTCTAGAGGATAGAGTAGTGGTTAAGTCTAGTTTGCTTTGAGAAGTGTGCAAAACCCGTTATGTTAGTGGGTTTCGGGTTAGCCCAAGAGGTAAAATGTGGGATCAAATCTTGGCCTTTGGGAGTTAGCTTAGGATAGAAGCACCCCATCCAAAGGTGGAGGATGATCCATGAACACTATAAATAGAGGGGTAGGGGTAGCCTCCCCGCTTGAAGGTTTGAGTTGCTCCTTTGAGCTTTGCCCACATGAAGTGAGGCTTTGTAAACCTTCTAGCCAGAAAATATAAAGATTTCCTATACATTCTTGTGAATTTAAATTTCGCATTTACATTATGTCTTTACTTTACGCAATTTAAATTTCGCATTTACTTTCTTGCAATTTACATTCATGCAATTTGGATTTGCCTCCCCTTCTTCTAATTACTTGTGGATCATTTTGTCAAAGATGAGTGGTTGATTGGATGGGTCTTTCCTCAAATCAAATCCCAATGCTCTAGGTAAAACTCAAATTTTTGCAAGAAACCGATATTTTTGCTCTTCATGGGGAAATCATTGTCAAATGCGTTTCAAGTATGTTCTTCGTGTTTTCTACCTTGCTGTGACAAGTGGGAAGGTATCCAAGTCCATCTTGATCATCAAAATATCACGAGCAAGTCTATATCGAAGATTTTGATTTTTGCCTCAACTTGGTGTGATTCTCTTTCTCATGGAAAAAAGGTTCAAAATTTGACGTCGATTTCTCAAATTGATGGGTGGAATAAGTTCCTGACATCCTAAGGATCACATCTACCAAGTTGCATGTGACTTGGAGCCTTATATTGAAAGTTGCATTAATTTCATCCTTGAGTTCGTGATGTTTTCATGATCTGTTCTTGAGCCCGGCACTATCGCCCCCGACGAGCAGTAGTACTGGAGGAGTGGCACTACCAGCCAATTGTCTACGGTAGTGTTATTACATCACAATGGCAGTAGAAAAAAAAGTAAACAACAAAAGGCTAGCGTGGTATGCCCCAAACATATTTAGTGTTGCTTGCTGAAATCTGCGCGGCCCGCTTGCGTTTTGTGACTCCTCCAGTTTTCCCAACTTTTGTTCCACCACTATGTCCTTGTTGACCAAGTGCTGTAAGTTGCGGAAGTCATGGGCAGTGAGCTCCAGCTGCAATTCCTTAGAAAGTCCCTCCATGAAGTGCTCTTGCTTGTGCTCATCATTTGAGACATCGTCCAGAGCGTAACGAGCCAAATAATTGAACTCATGAAGGTACTCCATGACAGACTTGCCGCCTTGCTTCAAAGTGAGGAATTCCCTCTTCTCGATGGCCATGACACCCATGGGACCATGAGACTCATGAAAGGCCACGCAAAACTCCGCCCACATGATGATGTGGTCGGCGGTCTTCATGGTGGTAAAAACTATCCCACCATACGCACGCTGCTCCATCGAGTTGATGAGAAGCATATAGGACCTTCTCATGGTCCGAACATTGAACAATAGCAAGCTTACACTCAATGGTCCAAATCTAGTCATCTGCTTCGAGTGGATCCTTGGCACAGGAGAATAGCGGTGGTTGTGTGCGAATAAACTTGTCGAGCCCTCCCGCTGCATGATGTATTGCCCCTCCAGCACCTTGGAAAGGTCCCGGGGTAGCAGCCATGTTGCCAGCAATTTGTTGCAAGATCAGAGTTTATCCTGCCTATTTTGCTCAATTAGAGCAAGAACTTGAGCCATTATCGGAGGTGGTGGAAGTTCCTCCTCCATGAGAGGATGGTGCTGATTTTGTCGATGAGAGGACTCCTAGTGGTCATGAGCAACACACTGAGTTTTATCCTCAGCTTCTTGGGAGCCCATAGAGTGCGGCCTCACCTCACGCAGAGTCTGGTAATGGGTGATAGCTCCTGCCATCCTGTTGCCAAATCAAAATTTAGCAACAAGGAGCAAGAGAGCAACAATAACACGAAAATTGAAAATTTGGATAGTAAGCTACACATATAAGATTCTACATGTATGTAGTAAGAAAACATGCATCACTTCCATAAAATAAAAAAATACGAAGGCACTTGAGCCACAATAACATCCATGAAAGAAAACAACAGTTTTCCGGTGCAATCACACAAGTACATAGCCCGTAGGCTAATGGCGATAGCTAGGAACAAAAAATTCAGAATTCAAGTACTTAGCTTAGGTCCCATAACATAGCCTATTACATTATTTTAAAATGATCCAGCTCATCTTTCATGTTGGAAAGGACAAGGTAAGTCAGAAAATGATTTTTTTTAAAAGACAAATGAACATAAGGATGAGGTATGGAACTAAGATGGGTAAGAAATAAAGGAATTGCACATTGCTATCAGTTATAAAAGTAATTGATAAGTAAAATAATTTTGACTCAAAACATACTCCAAATAGTCGGCCATGCTATGTTCTAACCTGCAGTCAGTATGGCTCTGATACCAAGCCTGTGGGGAGCCATCTCTAGGACTCCGCTAATCCACCCAAATGCATGGTAAAACTTAAGTGAATCAAAGGAACCTCGGGTACTCCGTGAACATGCACGTGTTGGTCCCAGGACAGTCAACCAACACGCGCAACGATGCCCAACAGTTGACATCACAACACATACACAAATAGCGGAAGCATAAGCATAATTACATGCCAAAAGTTAGTACTACTATCCAAAAAGACATTTTTAGTGTTATTACATCACAGTGGCAGTGGAAAACCAAAGTAAAACAACAAAAGGCCAGTGTGGTATGCCCCAAACCCTCAGGCAACCAATTGGAAGCAAGAACGTGCGTTTAGCCATTAGCATCATCTAAATCTGCCTGGTAAAAATCTCCAGGAAGCAATTCATCCTCACCTGCAGCAAGTGAACAATCTGGTTGAGTACAAAGAGTGTGCTCGCACAATAATGTATGTAAAATGCCAAATTCTAGCTACATGTGGTTGCTACATCAATAGGAGGCAAAACGGTAAATTAACATTTGGGAAAACATAGACATATATCGATTGAAACATGCAATTCATTAAACATTTTCAAAGTCTAATACATAGTATAACATCATCATAAACACAACCATCATACATTCACTTTGTGCCTCCAAGCACTCTCCGAACCATGAGTTTCATCGCTCATGTTCGTCTTATGCACACGAGTACTCCAATACTCGTGACGTTTTTCCCACACCCAACCCATTCTTACCAAGTCCTTAATACTCGCCTGGTGGCTAACAACAACAAGCATCGTCCTTGACCATGGATGCGGCTATTTGAATAGTTTAAACTCTGCAAAAAGTATGATTTTACCCACACGACACGCTACACTCGTAAGCCAAGCTATTAGCATATTTCCTTCGATGTGCCGGCCAAGGTAAATGTGACAAGGACATTTTCCAGTATGCATGGTAGTGTATCTAAACCACCCAGGTGACTGTGACCCTTGATCCCGCATGCCCGGTGCTTTGTGTGTGTGGATCAAGGAGTACACCCGTTGTTGGACATCCCTGACACTCCACAAAGTTCGAAGGATCCCAGTGGACATTCCTTGATGCTCCACTAAGCTTAAGTAATTCCAACGGACATTCCTTGACACTCTACTAAACTCAAGGAATTCAGAGTGCTCACGTTGTTTAAACACCCTAGTCATACACAAGTACATGGCTAAGAGGGTCCCATAAACGGCATGTGGCTCGCATGATAGTTACTTGATGAGACGGCACTAGGATGTAATCCTTAAGGTTCTTAGCCAACATTGCTACTCACTAACCACAATTCAAATCAACATAAACATAATCAATCTTGATCATTGCGACCGGTGGACTAAGTCCATCTATTGCATTTTCTAATGATGTTCTAAGCACGGCTAAGAAGTTTTCAAAGAACCCATACATAATAATAAACCACCTAAGGCGACAATGGAATATGAAAGGAACATGGCAAGGGGTTGACATGATCAACATGGCAATAGCTAAGCATTCTACCCAAAACATAATTGTAATTGAAAGTAGGCATGCAATTGATCAAATAACTTCAAACATAATTTGCAAATAATAGGATCAAGTATGCTCAAGGAATAAGTAGTGCCTTGCTACTCGTTCTTGATATCGTAAACGTAGGTATATTCCAGAGTGTCTTCCAAAGCGTGAACACCTATCGAGAAAATTCAATTCAAATAAATACCAACAAGAACTCAAATGATTAACATTATTGAAGAATGCTCAAACATGCATGAAATGCTCATGAATTGTACCACTAATCATATTATGCACCCAATAATTGATTTGATTTGAGTTGGATTTCAAAACGATACATTTTGAATATCTTCTGTCTCAGGCGGCAGTATCGAAGGCATGGGCACGATAGTACTGGAGACGCGGTACTACCGGCCTCAATACGGCGGTAGTTATTTTCCAGAAGAGGGTATTTTTGGGTTTTAGGGAGCGATAATACCGGCCTTGTGGTAGTGCCGGAGATGCGGTACTACCGGCAATATAACTGCGGTACTTATTTTCTAGTATGGGTGTTCTTTGGGGTTTTAGCGGAATGGCAGTACCGATGGTGTTAGAGTGGTAGTGCCGTCTAAGTGATACTACCGGGAATAACACTACGGTATATGTAGTGCCGGATTATGCGAGAAAACATGATTTTTGACTTTGGTCTTTGGATGGCTATTGGTATTTTTTATGAATGAAATAGGGAATGTGGTCTAGGATAGTGTCTTACCACCACAAGGATACCCTTGCACTTGGTGGGAATTCGATTCGGTGAAAGGATGAAGAACAGTGATGCAACGTCGGCCTTCATTGTTCGTCCCCTCCTCCTAGCTCATGGAGATGATACCTTCTCCTCCTAGAGCTTGCAATGTCTTCTCCTCCTCCTTAAGCTAGCAACACAACATGCATGCCCTGATCTTCAACTTGGAGATGATTTTCCTGGAGAGGAAATGAATGAACTCCAAGTTGCAAAATTTCAAAAAATGGGGCAATGAAAAATGGTTTAGAACTCACCCAAAACTTGGTGCAAGAAAAAACCACTCTGATGGAAATGAAACCCTTGATCTAAGGATCAAATTGGTGGGACATGCACAAGCTAAATCTTGTTTTTTGGATGAATTTTGTGGAGGAGAATGGAGAAGTGTATGTGCTGTTTTTGTTGCTCCCTTGCTATTTTTTGAGTGAGGATGAGCCGGAAATGAGGGCATGGGGAGGATAAAACTAGGTGGGAGGTGCTTATTGTCGTGGGCCAAAAACGAACATCCCCTCTGGCTCCGGAGCAAGGGCACGGTTCCATCTCTTTACAGCCACCTCGCCTCCCCCACCCCATTTTCCTGGTTAGCACAGAGGGAAACAACAACAGGGGAGAACATGGGGATAGAACGAAGCAGCAACAGCGCAGGCGGGATCAGGGCACAAGACGCTAGCGAAGCCCAGCACAATGAAAGCACAGTAGGCGGGAGGGGGATGAGCCAAACTGATTTAAGGGGCGACAGGGCAGGTGAGCGGACCTACAATCTCGTCAGGGTCTTCCAGTAGGTGCCAGACCGGGACAGGATGATTCGCAGCAGTTGAATGAGTGTATTTCCCTATGTATCACTGTAAAAGGGGAGGAATATAAGAGAAGTAAAAGAGGCACAGGGTGACCGAAAGCCCAAAAAATGACCGCCAGGTTCGGCTTTAGGAAGCAGGTGAGGGGTAACGTGGGAAAAAATAGAGAGAAAAATGGCCTGCAAGTTCCGACTAGAATTGGTCGGAACTGAGACCGACATGATAAGGGAAAAGGCAGTTCTCCTCATATAAAGAGGAGGACGGGGGAATTGACAGGGAGACATTTTTTTACAGCCAACAATCCATCCGAGCGCTTGTAGCAACTACAGTGGCGCCGTCCGTGGGGAGGAAAAGTTGAAGAAAGCCGTTGCTAGCAGGCAAGCGAAAGAGGGAAGTGACAAGCAGACATGCCGCCGAAGAAGGGAGCTGCAACCGCGTCCAAAGGGGCTGCGATAGAACCTGGGGGCGAGGATCGAGAAGATCTTTTAGAAGCGATTGACATCAGCACCGGTGTTAGTTCTACCGGATGTTGCTCAAAGCTTCGATATTTATTGTGACGCATCGCGCCAAGGACTTGGATGTGTGCTGATGCAGAATGGAAAGGTCGTCGCTTATGCATCAAGGCAGCTGAGGCCGCATGAGGAAAATTATCCGACACATGACCTAGAGTTAGCCGCCGTAGTGCATGCTTTGAAGATATGGCGTCACTATCTGATTGGAAACAGATGTGAAGTATATACGGATCATAAGAGCCTTAAGTACATATTCACCCAGTCGGATCTGAATATGAGGCAAAGGAGATGGCTAGAATTGATCAAGGACTATAATGTTGGAATCCATTACCATCCCGGGAAGGCCAACGTAGTAGCCGATGCTCTGAGTCGGAAGAGCCATACCGTGAGTACGTTGCTAGCCACAAGTCAGGATGAGTTATGTGAGGATTTAAAATGAAGATTGAGGTTGTACCTAGCGGATTCTTGGCCGCCTTGGAAGTAAAGCCTACTTTAGAGGACCAGATCCGAGAAGGACAGAAGGATGATGACAAGATCCGTAGGATTAAGTCCAAAATGGAGGAAGGCAAGGCAAAGGATTTCAAGCTAGACGAGCAAGGCACGTTATGGATGAAGGATCGCATTTGTGTGCCTAACAAAAGGAGTTAAAGCAAGCGATTCTGGAAGAAGCCCATGACTCTAAGTACTCGATTCATCTGGAAGCGCCAAGATGTATCAGGATCTCAAGGAGAGATTCTCGTGGCCGAGTATGAAACGTGAAGTTGCCGAGCATGTTGCATTGTGCGGCGTATGCCGAGAGTCAAGGCAATGCATCGAGAGACCAGCAGGATTGCTACACCACTAAAATACCTCGAGTGGAAGTGGGAGGAAATCGAATGGATTTCATTACCGGTTTGCCGGAAGACTCAAGGAGGTTATGACTCCATATGGGTTATAGTGGATCGCTTGACTAAAGTAGCCCATTTTATCCCCGTGAAGACCACTTACTCGGGAGATAAATTAAGCGTAATTGTATATGATCGAGATTGTGCATGCACACGGAGTACCAAAGAGGATGGTATCGGATAGAGGTACCCAATTTACCTCAAGGTTGTGGAATAAGTTGCATGAAGCCATGGGGACCCGTTTGAACTTCAGTACGGCTTATCATCCACAGACGGATGGACAGACCGAAAGAGTCAACCAGATTCTGGAAGATATGCTAAGAGCTTGTGCATTGGCTTATGCTACCTCTTGGGATAAGAGTTTGCCGTATGCCGAGTTTAGTTACAACAATAGTTATCAGGCTAGTTTACAGATGTCACCTTTTGAGGCACTGTATGGTCAACCATGTCGGACACCATTGAATTGGAATGAGACCGGCGAGCGCCGTGTCTTTGGGCCTGATATTCTTCAAGAGGCTGAGGAAGCGGTCGCTATGATTAGGGAAAGGTTGAAGATAGCCCAATCTCGACAGAAGAGTTATGCCGACAATCGTCGCCGAGATTTGAGTTTTGAAACCGTAAGACTTTGTATACCTCAGGAGTTACGCCTCTCGGGGAGTTAAGAGGTTCCATGCCAAAGGGAAACTCGCACCCGTTATGTTGGACCATTTAAGATTTTGAGTCGCAGAGGTGAAGTTGCCTACCACCGAGTTGCCACAATCGTTGGCGTGGAGTGCATGACGTGTTCCATGTGTCCCGATTGAAGAAGTGTCTCCGAGTTCACGAGGAGCAGGCACCGCTAGAGTCAATTGAGTTGCAAGAGGATTTGACTTATAAGGAGCACCCTGTGAGGATTCTAGACACAATGGATCGAGAAACTAGAAACAAGTCAACCCGTTTTGTAGAGTTCGATTGGAGCAACCATGAAGAAAGCGAAGCGACTTTGGGAGCCAGCGAAGAGGATTTGAAGAAAGAATTTCCAAACCTATTTCTTTAGTGAGCCACGAATCTCGGGACGAGATTCTATTAAGAGGAGGTTTGTAACACCCCAAAATTTTGCTTTTCTTAAATTCATGTGTGATTTGGCACTTTGGTGAATTTTGGAATTTTCTGGAATTTATTTGGATTTATTTGGAATTTATTTGAATTTATTCCATTTTGAAATAATTAAAGAATTTAATTTTGCAAATAAATTTTTGTTGGAAATATTTTATTTGAGTCCAAAATAATCCAAAATATTTTCCAGAATTTTTCTGGAATTTTTCTGAGTCATTTGCTATTTTTAATGAATTAAATGAATTACTGGGAATTATTTTAAATATTAAATCGCTGGAAAATCCAACTCGGGTCAAGTACTGTTCATCCGACCGAGTCGGACTCGAGTCCGACCCGAGCCAGTTGACTCGACCGAACCCACTCCTAACCCTAATCAATCCCAACCGTTGGATCAAGATCCAACGGCTGAGATCCGCCCGACCCCGACCGAGCCGTGTTCGGACCGGACCCGATCGCGCCGTGCGATCGTGGCCGTTGATCGCGACACGTGGACGGCCACGATTTCGTCGTCTTCCCGTAACCGAGCCGGACTCCGCCGCCGAGTGCGCCGCCGTGACCGATTAGGGCTCCGCCCTGAGCACGCCTCCCGGGGCTATTTAATGCCCGGATCGCACCCCGAGGACCGCCGTGACTCGCGCACTTCTTGCCTAACCCGCCGAGCTCTAGCCGCCGTGGGTTCGCCGGAATCGCTCGCCGTAGTTGCGTGAAGCGCCACCACGGTCCTTGCCTCGCTCGCCGTCCGTCGCCCTCTCCGCCGCCATTGACCCCAGATTCGAAACCCCCGAAGCCAGGCGCACCCGAAGACACCCTCCATCTCGCCGGAGCACGCCCCAACCGCCGTTTGGGTGGTCGCCGTCCTCAGCGCCGGCAGCCGCAACTCCGCCGTGAAGCCATCGCCGACCCCGAGCTCCACCAACCGTCCGATCAAGATCCAAAGGCCCAGATCGTGCCACGTCACTTCGGTGAGTTTCCCCGTTGAAAATCCTAGATCTAATCCCAACCGTTGGATCTAGATCCAACGGCCCACGATCGATCCACGCGTCGCCCCAAGCACATGAGGCCAAACTCAATCCCGGTAGTCGGATTTCAAACCAACGGCCACGACAGCCACGCGTCGAAGCCGAACTGTCGCGCCACGCCGCGCGTCGTGGTCACCGACACGCGGGGCCGCGTGTCGGCGGCGATCTGTGTGACGTCACCCATGACGTCATCGGTGGGACCCACCTGTCAGCACCGTGGGCTGAGCCCCGCTGACGTCAGCAATGACGTCACCCGAGTGGGCCCACATGTCAGTCACGTGAGCCGTGGACCGAGTCCACCGTGGACCCAAGCCGAGTGTGGACCGAGCCCATGGACCGGCTGACGTCAGCAGGCCAATCAGGAGCCGCCACGTGTCCTTGCTGACGCAATAATTAATTTCCGAAAAAGAAAATGATTTATTAATTCGAAATATTGATTCAAATTTAGATTCAAACTTCAAACGCTTATAACTTTTGCGTTTCAACTCCGATTTGAGTGGTTCAAATTTCTAAATTTGTATAAAATTGAGATCTCCCTAAATATGAATTTTATTTAATTTTTGGACTAAAGTTTTTCTCTGAAATATTATTTAATTGATTATTTAAACTTTAAATAATCATAACTTTTGCGTTTTAACTCCAAATTTGACGATTCCAGTTTCTAAAAATCCAGAAAATTATGTTCTCTCTGTTTATGGATTTTATTTGGAGTTTTGGGATCTTTTTGCATAGTGTTTATTTGTGTATTTGCTATTTGCACGCTTTACGAGTAGACGTTGAAGTGCCGGAAGGATTCGAAGGAGAAGTGTTGACTCAGGATCCAACTCAAGACCAAGAGCAAGTACTTTTTGAAGGCAAGTTGTGCTTTGACCATGTTGATCCCATTTCGAAAACTATTTTGATTTAAACTATTGCATGCTAGTTTAATTAGAAAGATACTTTGGTTTAAACCTGGGGGTTAGATAAATACCAAATTGTTATATGACACCTTGATTACTTAAGTATGTGCCATGACCCTTTGTCACCCTAGTTGTGGTTTACTAGTTGGACATTATTAAATTGCCAACATGGGTTTAGATCGTTGTAGTATCTTTGCTTAGACACACTTTGCGTGCTCATGACATGATTTTGGATAATCAAATGCTAATATGGACTTAATGATATATTGAACCTGTTTTGGAAAAGTATCATGTGATGTTGATGGCACGTGGTGCATGGTAATCAAGCGGGGTTTGATAAAATGATTTCGGCCAGGGCATGTGGCAAGAGTAATGTCAGTGGGCCAGGGCATTGGGAGTGTTGATTTGGTTTTCGGGTAGTCTTGCCTGGTCACTCTAAGGACTTAACCTTGCAAGCCTTTGAACTGGGTCATACTTGCAACCACATGGTGGAATGGGACGGCCCTAGTTGACTAAGTCGCTAAGGACTCACTTGTGGAGCCTCAGGGTGTCGATTACACCGTTTGTGTGATTATGCGGGGGCGTATCGTGGCTGTGGCCGGTACCCATCTAACGGTGTGTTGGTCCCATACTTCGCCTTGGCTAAGGGAAGGGATGGTGTAGAGCACGCGTCTGGGAGAGGACCACCTGTGTTGTTTGAGGCTTCCGAAAGGCTTTGTTATGATCGCTCATTCGCATACTCTTGTATGGCGATTCACGGCTGACGTGGTGAGTGGATTGTATCTTGTGGGTAAAGTGCATAACCTCTGCAGAGTGTAGAATCTATTTGAATAGCCGAGTCCACGGTCTTTGGACAATGCTCGGAATTACAAATCAAGGGGTAGACTTTCTGAAAATAACTTGGATTTGAAAAGTTGGGTTGGTTTAACAAAGAAGATGTTGGAAATATGGTTTAGGATGGGAAAAATGTTTATTAAACTTCTTGAAAAGTTATTTATGCTTTACTTATTTCTACTGCTTTCGAATCTACTTATATTACTTGTCAAAAGTCACATTTCTTTGCAAATATACCCTGAGCTACTCCTTTGTACTAAGCCATGCATATAGTATATTAGCTTGCATTCTCAGGCATGACTTGTCGAGTACCAAGTACTCACCCTTGCCCCAACACAATATTAGTTGAAGAGGAGATTACGCCACTTTGGAGGAGGAACTCCAAGAGGACCCGTCTACTTAGGGATGCGAGCCGAGCCCGGTCAGTTGCACTGTGGTATACTTTGGATGGCGCCACGAAGTTTATTTGATTTTCCGCTGCTATTGTTTCTCTCTGAATAAGTTTCGCCCTACGAGGCATATATTTGTAACTTGGCCATAAGGTCGAGTAACCAGTTTTATTACTTTAATAAAGTACTTTTATGGTATCGATTGGTATGATTGTGATATTTACCGATGTTAAGACTGTGTGCACTAGCGCGTTCCTGGACTAGTGCTGAATACACAGAGGGTCCGGATTTGCAAATT
This sequence comes from Rhipidocladum racemiflorum, assembly GCA_036346355.1. Lineage (NCBI taxonomy): Eukaryota > Viridiplantae > Streptophyta > Magnoliopsida > Poales > Poaceae > Rhipidocladum > Rhipidocladum racemiflorum. The sequence goes on along the minus strand of CM070589.1, from coordinate 33,578,688 downwards.
CGGGGTCCCGACATGTGTCTCGGATTTGGAATCGAATCCTGTTGAAGGGGGTGAGAATGTGACACTACAGAATGATGGATTGAAACATTATAGATTTCGGCACTACGGTATGTATTTTGTTGCATGTTTTGGGCCGTTTTCGAAAGTTTAAGCCTTTTCCGGGGGAGTTTGGGCCTTCGGGGAATAAGTTTGGGCCTTGGGGAAGCTGGTGGGCCGTCGGTGGGGGGTTTTTGGCCCATGTGGGGGGATTTCCTGCCAACCCTAGGGTTCCCACCCCCTCCCATGCGCCCCCCGTAGCCTCCCTTGCGCCCTCCCCCTCCTTGGCCGCCACCCCTACCCCATTGCGCCCCTCCCCTTCTCCCTTGCGCACCACCTTCCCCTCCCCTCTCCACCTCCCTTGCTGCCCTAGGGGAGATCCCCACCGTGCCACCTCGCTGCCCCCTCCATCGGGAAGCCCCGCGACGAGGAGATCCGGTGGTCCCGATGCGAGGAGAACGATCGGGGAGCCCGGGAGGAAGGATTTCGGCGTTCGTCATTCGTCGGGAAGAGGTGGTGTGACCCCGGGAGTTCCCTCAACCTCTCGCCAATCCGTCACCCGAGGTTAATGCAAGTGTATTGTAATGGGTAGTGTAATGTATGTTGCTATTTGTGACTAGATGGCATGATGTTGTATAGATGGCATGAAAGCTGGCCCGGTCGGTGAGAATGTCATAACTAGTCCGGTAAGGTCGATGAGAAAGTTATGACTAATCCGGAGCGCCATGGTTGTAAGACCTACCTCGTGATTCCACCCACGTGGTGAGTGGAAGCGATGCGTAGGCACCCTCTATCTACAGGATGGAAGGGGGAAGAGGGTGCACGCCGACGGGTGTGCACTCAACAATACCGGTATATGCTTCCAGGAGACATGTGCATCGCATTGCATTACATACATGATGATGAAAATGAGTTGTGAATAATGTGCTTTGTCATGGCTATGATGTTGTGGATGAAATTATGATTTGATCATGACGTTAAAGTATGGTATGTAATGTTGTTGGCCTTGATTTATTCATTACGACCCATTGCGTTATGCTTGCTGAGTGTTGAACTCACGCTTGTGTTTATGTTGTTTTTAGGTACTATGAAATCGGCATGTGGAAAGGGGGCGTTAGCTACACATCTTCACGTAGCTCCACACCTATAGGCAATTTTATCAATTTGAGTCATGATTATAATAAAAGTGCCATGAAATTTGGTGTATGGATTAAATTGTGCGCTTGTGATCTTTATTTGCTTCGTATTAGTTTAAGGAGTGGTTGAACTTGATATTTGGTCTTATGTTGGTGCTATATCCCTTATATTGCTGTTTTAGGTGTCTTATGTTATGATAATACTTGCCCTGCTATGGCTATTGCTTCAATTCATGATAAAACAAAGGAGGTGATGCCGAAATTTTTGGTTTTAGCACCTGTGCCTTTGCTGTAATTTACTTTAATTTGTGGTATTTAGGTGTGGTTTAGTCTTTGTTTGGTGACATTCAGGCATAATAGATGCCGGCGTGTTACAGTTTCTTCGCATCTATGATAACGTCGGAGGTAGTCCCCACGCAAGAGGGACCGAGAGAGGGAATCATGCTAGCTCTCTACGGGGTAGTCCTCTCCTGGTATTCGTCCCTCAAGCCGGGATCTATCGCAGGTTGACCACAACTTTGTGCCAAGATGGAGAGTAATGTTCAGGGAAACTTCGACAGAATGAAAGAGGAAAGCAACCTGTTCGTTGTAAAGCAGCACGAAGGAGAATCCCTCAAAAGCTACTTTCAATGCTTCTCCAAAATCAAATGTTAGATCCGAGGGGTCAGTGACACCACAATCATCAATGCAGCTTGGTGTGGCCTGCGAAGGGGGCCATTAGTAGAGAGACTGGCCCACAAAGAGGTCCACACTGTGGAGGAGCTTTTTGCAAAGATGAAGGAATATGCTCGCGCGGAGGAACGACAAGCCTCAATAAGAACTCCTGAGGTAGTCCCCACGCAAGAGGGACCAAGAGAGGGAATCCCAGTCCAGAGTGAAGGCTAGGGGCCGGGCCCAGGAGCTCGAAGGTAAGGTGTCGGGACCCGAATCTGCAAATCCGGACCCTCTGTGTATTCAGCACTAGTCCAGGAACGCGCTAGTGCACACAGTCTTAACATCGGTAAATATCACAATCATACCACTCAATACTAATAAAGTACTTTAATTAGATAGTCAAACTGGTTGCTCGACCTTATGGTCAAGTTACAAATATACGCCACGCAGGGCGAAACTTATTAAGAGAGAAATAGTAGCAGCGGAAAAATAAGATAACATCGTGGTGCCATCCAGTATACCACAGGCAACTGACTGGGCTCGCTCCCTAAGTAGACGGTTCCTCTTGGAGCTCCTCCTCCAAAGCTGGTGTAGTCTCCTCTTCAACTGGTGTTGTATTGTGGCAAGGGTGAGTACTTGGTACTCAGCAAGTCATGCACAGAATGCAGCTAACATACTACATGCATGGCTTAATACAAAAGAATAGCTCAGGGTATATTTGCAATAAAACAGCATTTGACAAGTAGCATAAGTAGATTCGAAAGCAATAGAAACAAGTATAGTATCAATAACTTTTCCAGGAGTTTAATCAACATCTTTCCCATCCTAATCCACATTTCCATCAACATCATTATTTAACCAAACCCAACCTTTTAAGTCCAAGTTATTTTCAAGAAAATCTAACCCTTGATTGTAATTCCCGAGCGATGTCCAATACCGCGGACACGGCTATTTGAATAGATTCTACACTCTGCAGAGGTTATGCACTTTACCCACAAGATACAGTCAAACACCACAAAGGCGAGTTCCCGTAAGAAAGTCTTTCGGAAACTTCTAACAATACAAGTGAGCCTCCCCGGTTATTGCACACTAACCCTTCCCTTAGCTAAGGCGAAGTATAGGCCAATCAACCGTTAGATGGGTACCTGGCCTCAGCCCCGGTACGCTCCCCCGTACAACTTACACAAAGGGTGTAGTTGACCTCCTGAGGTCCCACAGGTACGTTATTAGCAACTTAGTCAACTAGGTCCGTCCCATTACAGACATGTGGTTGCACGCTTGACTCAGTTCAAAGGCTTGCAAGGTTAAGTCCTTAGGGTGACCAGGGCAAGACTACCCGAAGAACCAAACCAACGTTCCCAATGCCACAACTGGCCCACCCGATCATTCTTGCCACATGCCCCGGTCGAAAACTATTTATCAAACCCCAGTTGATTACCATGCACCACGTGCCATCAACATCACATGATACCTTTCCAAAACAGGTTCAATATATCATTAAGTCAATATTAACATTTGATTGTCCAAAATCATGTCATGAACACGTAGCAGGTCTAAGCAATATACTACAACGGTCTAAAACCCATGTTGGCAATTTTAGTAATGTCCAACTAGTAAACCACAACTAGGGTGACAAGGGGGTCATGGCACATACTTAAGTAATCAAGGTGTCATACAGCAATTTGGCATTTATCTAATTCCCCATAGTAAAGCATTTTCTATTTGAACTAGCATGCAATAATTTAAATCAAAATAGGTTTCGAAATAGGATCAACATGGTCAAAGCACAACTTGCCTTCAAAAAGTACTTGTTCTTGGTCTTGAGTTGGATCCTGAGTCAACACTTCTCCTTCGAATCCTTCCGGCACTTCAACGTCTACTGCACTTGGCGTGCAAATAGCAACAAATGAATAAAACAGTAGACAAAAAGTGTCCAAACATCCAAATAAAATCCATAAACAGAGAGAACATAATTTTATGAATTTTTAGGAACTGGAATCGCTCAATTCGGAGTTAAAACACAAAAGTTATGATTATTTAAATTTTAAATAATTAATTAAATAATATTACAGAGAAAAACTTTAGTCCAAAAATTAAATAAAATTCATCATTAGGTAGATCTCAATTTTATACAAATTTAGAAATTTGAATCACTCAAATCGGAGTTGAAACGCAAAAGTTATAAGCGTTTGAAGTTTGAAACAAAATCTGAAATCATTATTTCGAATTAATAAATCATTTTCTTTTCGAAATTAATTATTGCGTCACCGACACGTGGCAGCCTCGATTGGGCGGTGGCGTCGGTAGTTCCATGGGCTCAAATTTACCGCTTGGTTTCGGTCCACGGTGGACTCGGTCCACGGCTCCATGTGTCGCTGACAGGTGGGTCCCCTTGGATGACGTCACTGCTGACGTCAGCGAGGCTCAACCCACGGTGCTGACAGGTGGGACCCATGTAACACCCCAATTTTTGCTTTTCATGAAATTAAAATATTATTTTGCACATTTGTGAATTTTTGGAATTTTCTGGAATTTATTTGGATTTATTTGGATTTAATTTGAATTTATTCCATATTGAAATAATTAAAGAAATTAAATTTTCAAATAAAGTTTTGTTGGAAATATTTTATTTGAGTCCCAAATACCCTAAAATATTTTCCAGAATTTTTCTGGAATTTTTCTGAGTCTTTTGCTATTTTTAATGAATTAAATGAATTTCTGGGAATTATTTTAAATATTAAATCGCTGGAAAATCGAGTCGGGTCAAGTACTGTTCATCCGACCGGACCCGAGTCCGAGTCCGACTTGAGTCCGACCCGAGCCACGTGACTTGACCGAACCCCATTCGATCCTGACCGTTGGATCGAGATCCAACGGTCCAAATTGGACCGCACCGCTCGAAGCCGAGTCCGGTCGGATCCGATCGCACTCCACGCCGATCGCGGACTGGTCGATCGTGCCATGTGGACGGCCGTCGTCGTCGTCTCCGGCCGAATCCGAGCCGGACTCCGCCGCAGCCGCCGCTGTAGCCGTCGGTTAGGTTTCCGCTTTGTCTTGCCGCATGTCGAGGCCATTTAAGGCGTGGGTCATCATCCGAGGTTCGCTTCAACCGTGCGCACCTTTGCCCCACCTCCGAAACCCTAGCCGCCGCCCGTTCGTGCCCGATTGCTCGCGGAGTTGGTTGGGTCTCCACGGTGGTTTCTGCCGTCTTCCGCCGTGTCCAGAGCCGCTCCGTCGACACCGAGCCCATATCTGGAAACCCCTCGTCGAGACGCGCCCGAGCCGTGCACCCATCTCGCCGGAGGAGCACCGCAACGCCGCTTCGAAGGTCGCCTTCCCCAGCTCCGTTCGTCCCCGACCACCGCACCGCCATCAGCCCTCGCGAGCTCTGTGCGCCGTCCGATCTTGATCGTGCGGTTGAGGTGAGTTCACGTGTTTCCAAACCCGATTAGATCTGGACCGTTGGATCAAGATCCAACGGCCCACGATCACCTCATGCCGTAGCAGCGTTAACGTAGGGTTAGATCTGGACCGTCCGATCTAGATCGAACGGCCCACGATCACCGTGTAGTTTTCAACGTGTTAACCCTGGATCTAATCGCGGCCGTTGATTTTCAAATCAACGGACCGCGATCGATGCCACGTAGCCTAAGCGCGCCCGCACCGCGCGGGCGCGCGTGGGTCAGCTGACATGCGAGCCCGCATGTCAGCAGCACCAAGCCGCGTCGCCGATCCACCGTGGACCGTGCGCCGCCTGTGGACCCGATTCCATGGACCGGACACGCGGGCGGCGCCGGAGGTGCCACGTGTCATCTTGCGCGTCGACGCATGACGTCATCACGGAACCCGTTCGGTGGTGATGTCAGCAAGTCCACGTGGACCAATCGGATCTTGACCACGTGTCCTCGCTGGCGCCAATAATTAATTTCGAAAAAGAAAATGATTTATTATTTCGAAATAATGATTTGATTTTGATTCAAACTTCAAACGCTTATAACTTTTATGCGTTTCAACTCCAATTTGAGTGATTCAAATTTCTAAATTTGTATAAAATTAAGATCTACCTAATTATGAATTTTATTTAATTTTGGACTAAAGTTTTCCTCTGTAATATTATTTAATTGATTATTTAAACTTGAAATGTTATAACTTTTGCATTTAAACTCCAAATTTGTGATTCAGTTTCTAAAAATTTATAAAATTATGTTCTCTCTGTTTATGGACTTTATTTGGATGTTTGGACACTTTTGCCTATTGTTTATTCGTGTATTGCTATTTGTATGCAGCTACGAGTAGACGTTGAAGTCTTGGGAAGGATTCGAAGGAGAGGTGTTGACTCAGGATCCAACTCAAGACCAAGAACAAGTACTTTTTGAAGGCAAGGTGTGCTTTGACCATGTTGATCCTATTTTGAAACCTATTTTGGTTCAAATTATTGCATGCTAGTTCAATTAGAAAATACTTTATTTAAATATGGGAAATTAGATAAATGCCAAATTCTTTGTATGACACCTTGAATAATTAAATATGTGCCAAGACCCAAGTCACCCTATTAGTGGTTTACTAGTTGCACATTATTAAATTGCCAACATGGGAAATTAGATCGTAGTAGTATGTTGCTTAGACACCTTTCGTGCTCATGACATGATTTTGGACAATCAAATGTTAATATTGACTTAATGATATATTGAACCTGTTTTGGAAAGGTATCATGTGACATTGATGGCACGTGGTGCATGGTAATCAACTGGGGTTTGATAAATAGTTTTCGGCCGGGGCATGTGGCAAGAATGATCAGGTGGGCCAGTTGTGGCACTGGGGATGTCGATTTGGTTCTTCGGGTAGTCTTGCCCTGGTCACCCTAAGGACTTAACCTTGCAAGCCTTTGAACTAAGTCAATCTTGCAACCACATGTCTGTAATGGGACGGACCTAGTTGATTAAGTTGCTAATAACGTACCTGTGGGACCTCAGGAGGTCAAGAAGCACTTTGCATATGATGTGAGGAATATAAGGTTCGGGTTGAGTATGGATGGGATGAATCCTTTTGGCAACATGAGTAGTCATAATAGCACTTGGCCGGTGACTTCATGCATCTACAACCTTTCTCCATGGCTTTGCATGAAGCAAAAGTACATTATGATGCCACTAATAATTCAAGGGCCCATGCAACCTGGCAATAATATCGTTGTGTACCTCAAACCATTGGTTGAAGATCTTCTAATATTGTGGAACGATGGTGTACGGGTATGGGATGAGTATAAAAGAGAGAACTTTATCCTACGAGCATTGTTGTTCGTAACCATCAATGATTACCATGCTCTTGGCAACCTGTCAGGCCAGACGATAAAAGGGTTTAATGGATGCGTCCAGTGCTTGGATGATACAGCTAGCTGGTAGGCTGAAGAATTGCCAAAAAATGGTTTACATGCAGCATCGTAGGTTCCTCCGCAAGGATCACCCATACCGCAATAATAAGGGAGCATTTGATGAGACAAAGGATACTGCCTTAGCTCCAAAGAATCACACTGGGAAATAGATATTTGCGGCCGTAAAGGATCTTACAATTATTCACGGAAAGGGAGCCAGCAGTACATCTATCCCGAGTTCCCGGGATAAGGCTCATTTGTGGAAAAAGAGATTAGTATTTTGGGTCCTACCTTATTGGTAGCACCTGGAAGTTCGACACACAATCGACGTCATGCACATAGAGAAGAACGTGTGTGATAGCTTGCTTGGTATCTTACTGGGCATACCTGGCAAAATGAAAGATACAATCCAAGCACAGATGGACCTCGAAGATATGAAACTCAGGAAGGAGCTACATCACAAAGAAATAGATACAAGCAAAAAGTACCTTCCCGCAGCCTGCTACACTCTGAGCAAGAAAGAGAAAATTAGCATTTGCGAATGCTTGCACGGAGTCAAAGTTTCGTCTGGTTACTCTGCTAATATAAAGAGACTAGTCTCAATGAAAGACTTAAAATTAATTGGTATGAAGTTTCACGATTGCCACGTGATGATGACACGGATGCTTCCAATTGCAATTAGGGGTGTTCTGCTACAGAAAGTCCGAGACCCAATTATCAAGTTGTGTTCATTCTTCAATGCGATTTCGCAGAAGGCCATCGATCCGTTAAACCTAGATAAGCTGCAGGAAGACGTGGTCCCCACTCTGTGTAGGCTTGAGATGTGTTTCCCTCCATCTTTTTTTGATATCATGGTCCATCTCATTGTTCACATTGTGAAAGAGATACAGATTCTTGGTCCCGTATTTCTACATTAGATGTACCCTTTTGAGAGATTCATGGGATTTATACAAAAATATGTTCATAACCGACATCGACCAGAAGGCTGCATTGTTGATGGCTGGGGAACCGAGGAGGTCATTAAGTTCTGCGTCGATTATATGGATCTCAAACCGATTGGTGTGCCTGTATCTCGGCATGAGGGGAGGCTATAGGGGAAAGGGACACTAGGCGAGAAATTTGTACGTACTAGCAATCTAACTTCATTTACACAAGCACATTTCGCAGTTTTGGGACAATCAGTTATGGTGTCCCCCTATATCAACATGCACAAGAACATGCTATCCAAAACCAACCCAGGGAGGTTAGAGGTTTGGCTCGCGAGAGAGAACAGATATAACTTCGGCGATTGGTTGCGTAGACACATGATGCATACGAAGACGGACTGCACTCAGTTGAAAGTGCTGGCTTAGGGACCGTCAACTACAATGTAACACCCCGGCATCCAGTATGCCCGAATGCTACCAAACATAGACTAAACAACACCTAAATACCATAAATTAAGATAAATTATAGCAAAGGTACAAATGCTAAAACCGAAAATTTCGGCAGCATCTCCTTTATTTTAACATGAATTGAAACAATAGCAGTAACATGGCAAGATATATCATAACATAAGACATCTAAAGCAGCAATATAAATGGATATAGCATCAACATAAGACAATAATACCAAGCACTCCAACAACTATAGCTAAGCAAATAAGAATCACAAGCACACACATTAATCCATACACCAAGTTTCATGGCACTTATTATGATCATAGCTCAAGTTGATAATTCTGCCTAAAGGTGTGGAGCTACATGAAGATGTGTAGCTAATGCCCCTTCCCACATGCTGGTGTCATGGTACCTAAAAACAACATAAAAACACAAGCGTGAGTTCATCACTCAGCAAGTATATTGCAATGGACCATAAAGAACAATTCAATGTTAACATCACTACATACCATCCTCATCATCATGAACAAGTCATAATCTCATATACAACATCATTCTCATATCTCAATATCATTGTACTCATTTCATCATCATCATGTATGCAATGAAAATGCTCATATCTCCTCGATGCACATACCAGTATTGCCGAGTGCACACCCGTCGGCGTGCACCCCCTTGCCCTTCCATCCCGTAGATGGACGGTGCCTACTCTTACTGACTCACTCCCATACACCACTGTGGATGGGACTACGAGATAGGTCTTTCGTGTTCACTACGTGTGAACACAGAGGCCCGCATCAGCATGGGACGCCTCTTCCATTATGAATGCACATATGACATAAACATGTGAAGGTTGACATAGACATTAAATACAACAAAATCATGATCAATAGGTAATCATGTTGATCATGTCATAGGCAAACATAAATCTTGGCATCACATCATAAAGCAAGTTGCATCTAATCAAGTCTAGCAACAATCAAAACGATACCCATTCCAATACACTTGCCTTAACCTCGGGCGACGGATTGGCGAGAGGATGAGGGCACTCCCGGGGTCACACCACCTGAACATACATGCCACACAATCACAACATGCCCACAAAACAGTACGCCATTGCCCATCTACCCCGAAATCGCAAACTACTCCCGAAAACGAAAAACAGAGAATCTGTCCCCCCGGGACAGCATACTTCAAACTATCATAACTTTATATCTATGACTCCGAATCGATTAAACGAGTACATCCTCGCGTAGCTTAGGAAATTTCCTAACTTTTTCTAAGTATATGGAAAAACTGATTCGGAACCTAAAGTGGTTTAATCTGCAGAATACCGTGATCTGTTCCAATCTCATCACAGTTTTGAACACGTTCGGTAAAATGAGCATAACTTTCAAACGGCTGAGAGAAATTGGACATTCTTTATACCCATTGAAAGGTATTGAAGTTACCTACAACTTCTTCAACAGGCGTCCGACCAAATTCCGACTCTAAAATCGCGAAAACTCAAACCCTAGGTCGACTGCACAATCTGCCCGAAACAGAGAATGTGGCAAACTCTAGTTTTCATCTAATCTACCCAATCACAGCACCATTACAAGATCTAAAAGCATCAAAATACCCTATATAACAGTACCTAGACCATCCACATTGATTTCCCCTAGCCATACCTTCGCCCGACGAACGAAGAACCAATGAATCTCCTCCCGGTTCGCGCGATCTCCTTCCTCGCTCCAAATCAACCGGATCTCCTCATCGTGGAGCGCTCCAATGGGAGGATCAGCGGGGTGGTAAGGTGGAGAACTCCCCTAGGGAAGCAAGGATGGTGGATAGGAGAGGAGAGGGGTGCTGGTGCAATGGAGAGGATGAGGGCGCATGGCAATGGGGGCGGCGGCTAGCTTGGGGAGAGGGGAGGCGCCACAAGGGGAGGGAGGGGGCGTGAGGGGGGCGGCTAGGGCAGGGAGGGGCCGCACCAAGCCCCTTTTACCTGGCCTCCTCCCCGTCATGGACCCATATCCCTCCCACTAAAGCCCACAACTCATCCCCCTTGGGCCCAAACTTCCCCGGCAAGGCCCAAACTCTCGAAATCGGCCCGGAAACGCAATTAAACGGCATAACGTAAAGTTTTTAACCTTTATTTTCACATTTTATAAGATTATGACACTCCGTGGTGTCACATTCTTCCCCCCTTCAATAGGATTCGACCCCGAATCCGAGACACGCCACTTCGCAATCAACCAAATCGAAGGGAGCTGAGGTTCACTTCTCAGAACCCGCTCAGAAACTCCTACGATTTGCACTAGCCCGGACTCAAAAGCAAGGAGCTAAGGCTCGAAGATTGATGGCTCTAACGATAACTCACAATCAAAACTTGCTAGAATCTTACTCAACATTGCAACACAAAAGCACTCTCATACGGCCTCAGCACGACCCAAGCGGTAGGTTAAAATCCCAAACAGACCACGAAATAAAACGGTCTCACACTCCTCATTCCATGCATTCCTTGGCACTAAAGTGCCCGATCCCTTTAACCAAAGCCACTCTCCAGAAGGACATGGTACGAACTTCTAGATCTATCTTCCGCTCCCACGCACAAAAGTGATTCACGTCTCAACCTCTCAACTGTGGTTCGTCGTATTCAAGACGACGTAAACCAAGTGAGACACAACACTCTAAGATTACTAACTGCTTGAACCAACGGAGTTACATCCTGATCTTTTACAACAAGACCAACACCCACCCCACTACCACCGAAAGGAGAAGCCTACTTTATGACCAGGGTTTTGAAAACCCACAAATTCAGTAACAACCGAATAATCCACTTCAGTTGGCACAACATGCTCAAAAGCCCGGCGACAAAAAGATCCAATACTCTTCAAAAAAAGAAAGCAATTACTAGCAACCACCAAGTGGTCCACTACTAATTTGATTAACCCTATCGAGGAACACCTCAATGACAATTCTCCAAGAAAGTTTGAATTGGGTCATACCCAACCTTCCTTTACTCTTCACTTCCAAACTAGTTACGATCAACCACTAGCAACGCCTAATATCTTAGGTAATTACCAACCCACACTAAATTTTCCTTTCTTAGAAGGTCTCGCCCTCGCATTCTTCTTTTTCAAAGAATCAGAACAAAGGGTACAATCATTGAGTAAGCTCAACCAAAACCCATGAACCCAAAATGATCCACATACAACAACTCGAACTCCAAAGCGCTAAAAGCCACTTTGGAAAGAATTCGGCAACAACCAAAGAGTACTCATTTTATTTTTCCTAAGCTAAGATGCAAAGGAAACACAAATCTCCTACACCATAACCAACATACCAGAAAGAAATAGAAATCTCGATTTATGACATGCATGCACACTTTTCCAAGAGCACTCCAGATTAGTCATATATCCATATATGACTTTCTCACTGACCTGGCTCAACGACTCTTTTATCATTTAACATCTATAAACGATGTCATGTTTACTTTTCACCATTCATTCATCATGTAACAACACTACCGAATAGTCATTCACAAGACGACTTCCTCCTCTGTATCACATGAATAAAACTCGAATAACATCGAGGATTGCGTTAATTCATATAAACTATGACGGCAGCATAGTTAACAGTAAGGCACCACATCGTATCAGAACCCACCAATGATAGAAAGCTAAATTTGCAAAACATCGCACTTTAACCACAATCAACATTTTGAAAAGAACATCGGCTCCAAAGTTAAACATCTGCCCATACAACCGCCACAAATTTTCTCAAAGAGAAAAGGAAACTCATTTCCAAAAGAGGAACACTTCACTAACAAAATCACTTATGAAACATTCCTGAAATTCACCTTTTGAAGCGCTTGCAAACACCACACTCTCTTTTTGTTTCAAATAACTCCAACTCTAACCGAAAGAGTTACAAATTAAATCTCAAGAATTTTTAACACAACACACTATGACCATCTACTTCCTTTTAAAAATTTATTCCAAAGGTAATTCAGTGTGGACGCGAAAGAGCGCGATCCACTCAAAAACTTTTGGATGTAAATCCATACAACACAACTAAACAAATTAGCCAAACCAAGGATTAGTCACCAAACATTACAAGTTTAGGGAAACTCTAAAATTCAACATAAGGAACACCTTGACCGAAACCCTTCAACCAAAATGGCAAACAACCAAACCAGTCCCAAAAAGGTTTTGAACACCAGCTTAGCATAAATACACCATCTCTAGTGTTCCACTACGCTTTCCATTAAAGATTTCAAAATTCACTACTTACTCATTGAGAAGGTCCAACCGGGTATAAAAAAAAATTTACATAACCAATTCTTTCTCTAGTTACCACTCCCAACACTTTTAATTAAAGTTTATGATGTTTATCAAAAAGACACCCATCCAAGACTACATTGACATGATCCCCACGGATCACCAAATCATAATACATCTTATTCTAAATTCGAAACATAGTACTTCAACAAATCTTTCAGCATGATCAACCTACAAATTTCATGCCACCTATATGTCAACATCTCGACAATCGAAACTTATTCAGTTAACAAATGACTTCAACATGTAAATATTATTTCTACAAGACAAAGTTCGCTATGATTCTAAAACATACATTCATTAAGGATAAAATCCTACATCAGGTTAATTATCCAGAGTTCACTCCATCACAACATGTTACAATAACCCCCTTCTTAACAATTGTTTCCAACAAGTAATCTACACAATGACCACCACTACTAAGTCATCAATATCAATAAATGAGAAAAATCATAAGAACAACTGCATTGTTTTTAATTACTCTATTCATATATCATAACAAATTGTCACTACACAACATACTCCAGCCATTAAAAATAAATCTTATTAAGTTAGACCCTCACGATGCTTTTACAACATCATCAAACAACAAAACCTATAATCTTCCAATTGACATCAATACTAGCATTTCAAGAACACAGCTGCGTACTTCCAACTATGCTATTAGTATGCAACATCATAAATAACAACTCTAATCAACTTCCAAGTGAAGGTCACAAACCTACACGATTAAATTTCTATACTAACATATTAAATTAGAACATCTTTAAACAATCAATCCAGTTTCTTTAACAACATCAGTAGTTTACATCATCTTAATGTTGTAACTATGCATCAGGATTTAAATCTTTAAACATTATCGGCGGTCATAAGCACTTTTAAAGCCAAGTAACAGATTCTAAGCATGTACATTAACACATTTAATCATTCTCGCTATAGAGTACTCTACAACACTAGTAGTCTATTTATTCTCAAGCTAAAGATAATAATCAGATTGAATTGTTTCAACTCACAAATTTACTTAACAATATATCATTCCGTAAACCACGTTGTTACATACTGTATAGTACGGACATAAAAATTTTAAACACCTTCATGGGTCACGTACTCTTGACAAACAAGACGCAACTCAACTTTAAAGATAACCACAACTCAAGAACAAGAACGAACACCGGTAAACAATTTCTCCTTTCCAGGCAAGGAAGAAAAACAAAACTCCAACAGAAAAGCAGGAGAGCTCAACTCTCAAATTTCCAACTCTGATAGCCAAAACTCTTCTAGAAACCTCAAAAACTATACTTCTAAGAAGGAAGATGGATGCACCAGGGAAAACCAAATGTTGCAACAAATCTTTTTCAATAAAGATTCAAACTTAACGCCACCCAACTTAAGGTCTGCACAAGGAGAAACTTCAACACTTAGATGGGGAGAACAACAACCACATATGTTTCCTCCCCAAGACAATCCACCACTACCAACAAAACCGGGTGTCAAAACAAAAATTGCGACCAAAAGACGCGCAACACACAACTCTTCTTCTTCGTCTTCAAATAAGGAAGACAAAACCACAAACCGCCTACGGAACAATCCGCGAGAATCCAATACCCACACACTTTTCCTTTGATTTCAATCAACTAAGACCAAGAAAACCAACCACACTGAACGTCAGAACGGTCAATAACTTCCGAAGAAAACCACCACCAACTCTTCTATTTGTCTCCAGTCAACTACCCGATCTACAACAGAAAGGGTAAGCACTCTTCTCCCACGGGGGTTAATAGTTCTTCGGTGATGGCCCTAATCGGCCACACCGTCAAACCACACCCTTACTATGAACAAAAAGAGGTGACCGAAACCCTTCGGCACCACAACCCCACTTTATCACAACAACAAGAACAATTCAATCATTTATCTCATAGACATAGTAACATGCATTCCCAAAAGAAGCATTCAATATCAAAGCTTAAATACAACATTTAAGCGTAAACCAGCGATACCCATACACTTTCCTACTGTGCATCCATGTGTGTAAAATTTTAAATTAGTTATTCCACTTACACATGTTTTAATGTTGCTATGCTATGACAAAATTTTAAGTATAACCTAAGCCATGTTTCTAGGTTATCCCACATCAAAGTTTTAGTTAACCCTATGGTATTTCACTAAATTCATACACCACGGACCTGAAGCCCGCTCTGATGCCAACTGTAACACACCGGCATCTAGTATGCCCGAATGCTACCAAACATAGACTAAACAACACCTAAATACCATAAATTAAGATAAATTACATCAAAGGCACAAATGCTAAAACTGAAAATTTCGGCAGCATCTCCTTTGTTTTAACATGAATTGAAACAATAGCAGTAACATGGCAAGATATATCATAACATAAGACATCTAAAGCAGCAATATAAATGGATATAGCATCAACATAAGACAATAATACCAAGCACTCCAACAACTATAGCTAAGCAAATAAGAATCACAAGCACACACATTAATCCATACACCAAGTTTCATGGCACTTATTATGATCATGGTTCAAGTTGATAATTCTGCCTAAAGGTGTGTAGCTACGTGAAGATGTGTAGCTAATGCCCCTTCCCACATGCCGGTGTCATGGTACCTAAAAACAACATAAAAACACAAGCGTGAGTTCATCACTCAACAAGTATATAGCAATGGACCATAAAGAACAATTCAATGTTAACACCACTACATACCATGCTCATCATCATGAACAAGTCATAATCTCATATACAACATCATTCTCATATCTCAATATCATTGTACTCATTTCATCGGCATTATCCATGTTAACTACATAAGCTACACACATTCTGCATTATCCAAAATTCCACATAACCGGTTATCGCAACGCCCTATTTCAGAAAATCATCCACCAAACCACCGAGTATGATCCTCAATGTTATCCACTTACTCCATCAAGCATATTTGATAATATTATTGACTAATTCATCGAGTATCATTCTCCATATCACCTATAGTAACCCTTCACATTGCCATCTCTAAATCTCGTAGTATGCTTGTTAAATTCCACCGAGCTTTGATCCACCACTTATTCTATTAGATCCACAAGTACGACTCTCAATGCTATTTATTTAACTTCACCAATCTATTATTCTTAATATCGTACATTTTCCAATACTCCCCCAATCCGTACAAATTATAATGCGAGTTGTTGTCATAATCCAACTCCCCAAGCTATTTCAACTATCACCATTCATAGACCAATTTCATAATGGCAATCCTCACATCACCACTAATATTCATCCAACTCCAATTTGCATTTCCTACCCTTTGTTCCATCGAACATGTTTTCCAAATATTTGTTTCCCCTAAATTAAAGAATATTTTTCCAAAAGTATTTATTATGGTGGATTAGTGTACTAGGGCATCAAAGGATCATGGATAACAATATCAAGGAGGTACGAACAACAGGTATAACTAACAACCTAACGTTAACATCATCCTTTACTATAAATAGCGATGCAATTTGTAAAACATGGTAAAAAATTTATAAATTGTAGGATCAACATGCGTCAAGGAGACTTGCCTCGGTCCTAGCAAGAATGTCGAACTTGAAGTCCGGTGGCGGAGTCGGCAGACTCGGCGGGATCGTCGGCTACGCGCAAAACGGTACAATAAATAACAATAAAATAAATAAAATCCAAAAATTACCAAAGTAGTACTGACAGGAAGGTATTGATTTTAGATGAATTTAGAAATTTGAACGGAGTCAATCGGAGTTCGGACGGAAAAGATATGAGCTTCCGTAGTTCGAAAACCCTGAAAAATCGAAAACGAGGGAATATTCCCGGAATATTCCTTCTTCTAATTTTTTTTGATTTTTGGATTAAAGGAGAGTCTATGGCAAGTGGGTCCACGTTGTCATTGGGAGGTTGCTTCTTCTCCAAAGCTTCAAGAACAGAGGAGCATGAAGCATGGGGCATGGGGGCCGATAGGGTCGGGTGGCGGCTGCGGCGGCAGCGGCAACGACGCCGCAGCGGCGAAGCGGCGGCTTCAGCGCGGCGATGTGAAACGCACGTGGCGAAGCGGCGTGGGAAACCGCAGCGAGGCGGCCGGCCAGCAGGAGAGTGCGCGGTGGCGAGATCCCGGCGGTAGCGCGTCGCCAGCGAAGCGGCGGCTCAACGCTGGCGAGGCGCGGCCATGGCGGCGGGCGAACACAGAGGTGACACGACGGCAATGTAAGCGGCCGGCGACTGAGACCGCGCGCGGCGGAATCGGCGCCAGGAGAAGCGGCGACGTTAGCCGGCGGTCGGATGGCATGCGCACAGGAAGCCCCATCCATGGGCAAGAACAGAGCCTCAAACAAAACCAAAATCCCCATGAATTAATAAATGTCTTTACAAACGGAAAGATGAATCACATGAACGACATCTAGAGAGTCGTAGGATTGCAAAGAATTTAAGAGCAATCCACCGGAGACGACAAATTTCACCGACGAACCACGGCAAGGAAAAACGGTGTTCAACGTCGATTTCTCGTGTTCTTGGACAAATGGCGTGGGGAGGCAAAGGGAGAGTGTGTGCACGGGCTCGGGGACTCCTTCACGAAGATAATAGAGGTGGAAGCTCTTGATTTGGCGGAGAAACGGACGATTTATGGCCATGAATACCAATTTCGGTTTTTGCTCCAATAAACACATTCCGACAGGATTAAGGGCTCATTAACCCTGGGGATGGAAAGGTTTCGCCATAACGCTTCCAACGGATCCGTCCATGATGGATTTGGAGGTTTAATGAGGAAGATATGATGGTTTGAAGGTGGATTACTAAGAAGGAAGCTTGCTGCAACTTTTCTCTAGACTTCCAAATGTATGAGCAAGGAAGATGTACAGTAGCTGCCACGTGGCACCCCTCGGTTGGCCGGAGTAAGTGAATGGATTCGCGCGGAAGAAAAATTAGGAAAAATGGTCTAAAAATTCCGAAAAAATTCCTAGAACCATTTTGGAATATTTGGAACCCAATAAAATTAGTTTCGCGGAATTTGGATGAAATTTGTGGATTTGAATATTCTGGAGCGAATAGCATGCATTAAACAAAAGCCGCGCGAGATAAAATAGGGGCGGAGTTCCAAAATCCGGGGAATCATTCCAAAAATCATTTTGTAATATTTGGGACCTAATTGAAGTGATTTCGGAATTTTTGGAGCATTTTTGGACTCGTGTGAAATTTCGGGTACCAGCGGGAACCGAGAAATTTGATTTTTCGAACGGAAGGGAATTAAATTCCGATTTTGGATGGGAAAGGATGCCAGGCTAACATAAACACCAAGGAAAATCCAAATTTTTAATTTAAATAATTTAAATTAGATTTTCTCCAGAAGGCGAAAACTAGGGCGTTACATAGGGCCAGCTAGGGGGTGGAGGAGAGGAGGCGCAAGGTGGGGGAGGCAAGGGTTGAGGCGCAAGGGGCAAGGAGGGGGCGGCTGCTAGGGTTGAGGGAGGGCTTGGGGGATGCAATAGGGGGGCGGGGCGCAATGGGGAGCAGGGTTGCTGCCCAAATTCCCTTCCACATGGGCCAATGATCCCCCACCTTCGGCCCAAAAAGATCCCCCCAAGGCCCAAGCTTCCCCGGAAAGGCCCAAACACCCGAAAACGGCCCGAAAACGCAATATAAAATCATATCGATAAACCGTAATCTATAAAGTCATATTTTGAGATGTCACAAATCTAAAATATCACACTTTATAATGTCACATTCTCGAATGTCACATTTTTATGATGTCACACTCATAAATGCCATCGTGTATGTGTGTTAATTTGAAATTTTTGATAAACTTGCTAGGAATGGCTTCTAATCAGGGACAAGTGTCAGAGGGAGTTCCGCCCTCGAATATGGATGAAGTAGGAACGGGTAGCCCAACGTACTACCTGAACAGTTTAACTTCATGTCTAACTTCTTTCTTATATATGTAGAATGGAGATACAGACATGTAGAAGAAATGGCAATGAAAATTAGGATTTCTCGATCCGGGGATTGCCAACGAGAAAATTGTCCAGCAGGAACAAAAATTTCTTGAAGAC
The DNA here is from genome assembly GCA_036346355.1 of Rhipidocladum racemiflorum. Lineage (NCBI taxonomy): Eukaryota > Viridiplantae > Streptophyta > Magnoliopsida > Poales > Poaceae > Rhipidocladum > Rhipidocladum racemiflorum. The sequence continues at coordinate 33,559,717 of CM070589.1, read as the reverse complement.
TATTTATTTAATACTTTCTTGAAGCTGCAATACAAAACCTCCATACTTTTACCCTATAACTTTAAGTACGTATTACCCTACTTCTAATATCGTTTTACTATTTTTGCGTGACACGATGTGGGACTAATAGGCTATGTTAACATATATGACTAGGTTACACTGGGTCCTCCTCGTCATCGAGTTAGATGCTAGCAGGATTTTTGTCTAGGACTCGATGAGAAAACCCCTTGATCTGTATAAAGACTTTTGGGACATGATGAACAGGTAAACTCGATCGTTGCGTTATTGCTCTAGTAATATTCCATTCTATTGCATTTAACCTTAATTACTATTTAAAATCATTCACAGGGCATTCACACGATATTGCAAGAAAAGTCTTCGGCATCGTCCCTACAAGAAAGATTTCAAAATAATAACGGACTTTCCATGCATGAGATAGGACCCGTGAAATAATTTATGCGCATACTACATATGTACATGCATTCAATTGTGACGAAGTGTGTCGGTTATAACAAAGCCATGGTATATAATTACACATTGATCCCTACTTTTCTTTCATTTAACACATATCATCATTAATTTAATTTCTCTTTTCGTCAATAACACCGCTCCAGGTTGAAAACCAATAACTTACTGCTAACAGAAGTTTTAGCAGTTCAAGAGCAGATGGCTGGATTCGTTCACGATGAGATCATCAATCCAAACGGCAAGTTACATAAGTAACTTTATGTAACACCCCGGCACCTAGTTTGCTCAGAATGTCAACACAAAGGACAATAATAGCAAACATAACACAATATTAGAATTAAATTACAGCAACTACGCTAATGGATTTTTAACAAAGTTTGGCAGCATGCACTCTGTTTTTCCATGATTTGAAGCATCAATAATAAACTCATAACACAATAGCATAATAGAGGACATCTATAACATGATAAATAGGGATTTCAGCAACAGTTCAAGCCAAGAATATAAATTTAAACGTCTCATGAACCAATACTGAGTGAACCATTAAACGTAGCAAACGATATGACATAAACCACGTTTAGTTCAATAAAGTAAACCATCACAACTATGGAAAGGGTATGAAATTGTCTATTTGGGTGATGCTAAGTGAAGACGTGAATCAAGCTCCCTTTCCCACATGCCGAATTCAAGGTACCTAAAAAAAACATTTAAACAACAAGCGTGAGTTCATCACTCAACAAAGTGTATTGCAATGGAATTAAACTATTAACAGTTAACATAAACCATGAGGAACAATTCATAAAACTTCTTCATCATATTCTCATTCATGCAATGCAATTGTGGGGGCTCCGGAATCAGATTTGCGAACCGGGTCATTACTGTTGCATTGGACTGGTAGTTAATGCAACCCGTAAAAACTTCCGACTGCTAAACTAATTCCGTACTCGGATTGAGGCCAATTGGTCGGCAACACTTGATACAAGTGCCCATGCCAAACGATTGAACTCGACCCGAGCTTCCCGCAACTGTGTGTCTAGTACCGGTTCCCTGGATCAATAGCCCAGTACCCACACGTTGTCAATCGAGACAGATCACAACCATCCACAAGTAAATAATTTACATCTGAAAGGTAGAGTTATTACATCTAAATAATTTATAGCTTACGGCCACATGGCCTACACAATCCAAAAGGCAGAACTGATACAGCGGAAGTCTAAAAGAGAAACGCGTAGTGTGCCGTCCACCCATAGGCAAGTCTTACTAGAAAGGGATCCATTTAACCCTCGGCAAACTCGTCAAACTCCGACGCGAACTGCGACTCATCTGGATTGTCTTCATTACCTTCTTCTCCTTCTAGCCAAAATTCGTTAGAGCAAACGGTGAGTACATGTATGTACTCGCAAGACTTTAGTGTATGGAAATGATAATATATATATATATATGCAGGTTTCAACAAGGGATGTAGGTTTCTACACTAAGTCTATTTCAGCACAAAGCTAGATTTATTTGCAATACAATAGTAGATTCCAAATCATCGCATTTTACAAAGCAATTGAAAAGAGAAAATTTTAATGTAACCATAAACAATAACATTTGATCCATAAACCAAGTACCATCCAATCCATCTCATTCCATTCCATTATCCATCCCATTCTAAAGCATCTATTCCATTTCCAACAAACCACACCATTTTAGTTTATTCAATTTTTGCAGTGCCACAAGCAGCCGCGAGGCACAAATTTGTGTGGGTACTTAGTGTGCCAATACATGAGCGAAATCTTAGGTTCTACAATAATAGACAATGACGTAGAAGTTTGTCATGTTAACTTTACACATTTATTCACACCATTCAATTTGTTACGGCAGGACTGCTTCCTCTTGAAATCTAAGCCATTTAGGGACACCTCGCCTATTTCATCATGAAGGAAGTCATCAACAAAAAGGGCGAGTTTTATGATGAAGACAACAACGATCCAGTGATCCATACTCTTCTTACACGTCCTTCGCCTCCAAACAACATTGAAGGCTCGTAGGCTTGTAGCTTAGGAAGTAGTTGGTTCGTTAGTAGATCTGAAGTCTGTAAATGTGGTTAGGATGTAGTGATGATGGTGCTCATCTTTGTATTCCCCGAAGATGACCATCATTGTTGGTTTATCATTTGTAATGTGTTGAATGGGTTGCCACTTATAGTTCACTTCGAAAACTATCAAAAATGGATATGAGAGCATTATGTGTGTAACACCCCGGCATTTAATATGCCTGAATGCTACCAAACATAGACTATGCAACCTCTAAATACCATGAATTAAGCTAAATTACAGCAAAGGAACAAATGCCAATACCAAAAATTTCGGCAGCATCTCCTTTGTTTTTCCATGATTTGGAGCAACAACAAAGTATCACAAGTTATAACATAATGGAAAGCATCTAAAACAGCAATAACATGTGACATAGCAACAATATAAGTCCAGGATAAAGCATTTGACCACTTCATGAGCTAAACGAATCAAATAGTAAGACCGAGCACACAGTTAAGCAATTCTCCAAGTTTCATGGCAATACTTTCATTATCATGACTCCAAATGATAACACTGTCTAATTTGTGTGGAGCTACGTGTAGATGTGTAGCTAAACCCTTTTTTCTCGCATGCCGGTTTCATGGTACCTAAGAAAAACAACATAAACACAAGCGTGAGTTCATCACTCAGCAAGTATATTGCAATGGAACAAGAAAACACATTCCAATACCTTCATCACCACTTTTCACATACAACATCATACACATCTCATATTCATAGTGTAAGCATATCATTGACATCATCATAAATCATCCTCATATAACATCCTCATATAATGCAATGCAATGCGATGCACATATCTCCTGGAAACTCATACCGGTATGGTTGAGTACGCACCCGTCGGTGTGCACCCTTTTCCCCCCTTCCATCCCGAAGATGGAGGGTGCCTACTCCTCGCTTCCCCACACCGCGGTGGATGGAATCACGATGTAGGACTTACTCATTGGCTCTCCAGAATAGTCATAACTTTCTCACCGACCTTCCCCGGACTAGTTATGACTTTCTCACCGCCCGGGCCATGTATCTTGCCATGTATGCAAATATGCCAACATCATGAATAACTTGTACATTAACACATGGCATCATCACGGATACTTGTACATTAACACATGGCAGCATCACATAATAAACATATTCATCATATCAATGGCAAACATTAAAGCATGGCATGTGAACATATCATATATTCAAACTTCAATCTCAATCAATCAAACAACCTACAATCGCTATCCATTACAATACACTTGCCTCAACCACGGGCAACGGATTGACGGGAAGTAGAAGGCACTCCCGGGGTCACACCACCTACACATAGGTACCACAAAATAGTACGCAAACCCTCATCTACCCCGACATTGCCAACTACTCGCAATACCCAAAAACAGAGGTTCTGTCCCTCCGGGACAGCAGCCTTCCAAAAGGAATAACTCGGGTTCTAAGACTCCGAATCAATTAAACGAGTACATCCTCGCGTATCTTAGGAAATTTCCTAACTTTTTCTAAGTATATGGAAAGACTGATTCGGACTCTAAAGTTGTTTAATCTAATAAATACCGTGATCTGTTCCAATCACGTCACAGATTTTAACACGCTCGGTAAAACAGCCATAACTTTCAAACGGCTGGGCAGAATTTAAAGTTCTTTATACCCACTGAAAGGTATTGAAATTACCTACAACTTCTTCAACATCCGTACGACCAAATTCGGAATCTAAATTGGCGAAAACCCAAACCCTAGGTCGACTGCTCATGCTGCCCGAAACAGAGAACATGGCAACATCTAGATCTAATCCAATCTACTCAATTCCAGCACCACCAATTGATCTAAAAACTTGATAAACACCCTTAGAACAGTACCTAGACCAACCCCAAGGGTTCCCATGGCCATACCTTTGCCCAACGCACGAAAACTGAATGGATCTCCTCCCGGTTCGCTCCTCGCTCCTCGCTTCCAATATATGGATCCTCGAGGTGCAGGGGTGGGGAGGCTACCCTAGGGCAGCAAGGGGGGTGGAGGAGAGGTGGTGGAGAGGTGGGGAGCAATGGGGGCAAGGGGAAGGGGCGCACGGCCACAAGGGGGGAGGAGAGGAGGTGGGGCGGCTAGGGCAAGGGAGGAGGAAGTGGGGGCGCACACAATGGCAGGGTGGCGCACATAAGGGGCAGGGGGCCCCTTAAACCAGCCCAAAAGGAATCCTAGTCCTAAATGGACTCATACTCCATCCCACCAAAGCCCACAACCCCCTCTTTTAGGCCCAAACTCCCCCGGAAAGGCCCAAAACCCCGGAAACGCCATTAAACCTCCTACCGCATGGTTTTAACCTCCCATACCATATTTCATAATGTTTTTGACCTCATCATGCACCTTTTATAAGGTTACGACACTCCGTGGTGCCACAACACTTCATAAGGCCCACAAACGCGAGTTAACCTCAAGCCGAAAGGTTTTATTCTCTAATTTCACATTTTATAATGTCACACCATACCGTAGTGTCACAATGTGGATGGCCATGGCTAGCAATTCCTGTTTGCATTATGTTGGTACAAAAGTTTTAGTATGTTTGAATTTTGGGCCCCACATCACCACCATTGTTTTGGTATGTAATGTGTCTTTTCTAGATCTGCCACCACATCGGGAAAGTGGGATGCCATCGCTCTCTCCTATAATGACTGAGGTATTTGTTACCCAAAAATTAGAATGAAACTATTATGAGTAGAATAATAGCTAAATTGACATCAGGATTTCATGTTATCTGTATTCCTTAAATTGCATATATGACATTTGGATCTTTTTTCAGGTGTTGTATAACATTCTTCATTGGCCCACCAAGCCAAATTCGAACCTAGTTGTGATAGGTACCTATTCTTTAGTTTTGACTTGTGATTTTAATCTATGCTTGTACTTATCTGTTGCTATTTTGTTACTAAATATAGGTATAGCAAACACAATGAATCTTTCGGAAAAGTTATTGCCTCGTATTTGAAGAGCCTTTGAAGAGCAAACTATTGAATTTGCTTCAAGAAAGGTTTGGATCGCAATACCACATGAATATATATGCTACTATACACTCATATCTTTTCATCCATGAATGTTGCTTTGTCCATCTAATCTAAGTTTTGTCTAGAGATGATTTTAAACCATAGGTCTTTTACTTGAAGGTTATTTTCTCGTAACTGTATATAGATCCTCCATGGCAGAGCTACCTTTTGCATCCATTTGTTTCATAACAAAACTTCCTCAGCTCTCCATAGTGATGTAAGTTTCGGACTCCTCGAATTCGCGAGAATCTTTCGTGTAGTGTGAGGCCTGGCTTGCAGAACTTATCCGAAAGTTTGACATATTACTAGTATAGTTGAAATTAAACTTTTCTTAGTATTTTGTTAAATCAATGTATGCCTGTCGGGACCCCGAATTTGCAAATCCGGACCCTCTGTGTATTCAGCACTAGTCCAGGAACACGCTAGTGCACACAGTCTTAACATCGGTAAATATCACAATCATACCACTCGATACTAATAAAGTACTTTATTTAAATAGTCAAATCAAGTTACTCGACCTTATGGTCAAGTTACAAATGTATGCCTACGCAGGCTAAACTTATTAAGAGAGAAATAGTAGCAGCGGAAAATCAAATAACCCGTGGCGCCATCCAAAGATACCACAGGCAATCGATCGGGCTCGCTTCCCTAAGTAGACGGTTCCTCTTGGAGCTCCTCCTCCAAAGCTGGTGTAGTCTCCTCTTCAACTCAGTGTTGTATTGTGGCAAGGGTGAGTACTTGGTACTCGGCAAGTCATGCACAGAATGCAAGCTAATATACTATATGCATGGCTTGGTACAAAGGAATAGCTCAAGGTATTTTTGGCGAAATGACATTTAACAAGTATCATAAGTAGATTCGAGCAGTAGAAACAAGTAAAGCATAAATAACTTTTCAAGGAGTTTAATAAACATCTTTCCCATCCTAATCCACATTTCCATCAACATCATTATTAATCCAACCCAACCTTTCAGATCCAAGTTATTTTTGAGAAAATCTAACCCTTGATTGTAATTCGGCGATGTCCAATACCGCGGACATGGCTATTCGAATAGATTCTACACTCTGCAGAGGTTATGCACTTTACCCACAAGATACAGATCAAACACCACAAAGGCGAGTTCCCGTAACAAAGTCTTTCGGAAACTTCTAACAATACAAGTGGTCCTCCCCGGTTATTGCACACTAACCCTTCCCTTAGCTAAGGCGAAGTTTAGGCCAATCAACCGTTAGATGGGTACCTGGCCTCAGCCCGGTATGCTCCGCAGTACAACTTACACAAAGGGTGTAGTTGACCTCCGAGGTCCCACAGTGCGTTATTAGCAACTTAGTCAACTAGGTCCGTCCCATTACGAGACATGTGGTTGCACGTTAGACCCAGTTCAAAGGCTTGCAAGGTTAAGTCCTTAGGGTGACCAGGGCAAGACTACCCAAGAACCAAATCAACATCCCCAATGCCACAACCGGCCCACTGATTATTCTTGCCACATGCCCCCGGTCGAAAAACTATTTATCAAACCCCAGTTGATTACCATGCACCACGTGCCATCAACATCACATGATACCTTTCCAAAACAGGTTCAATATATCATTAAGTCAATATTAACATTTGTTTGTCCAAAATCATGTCATGAGCACGTAGCGTGAGTCTAAGCGATTTACTACAGCGGTATAAAACCCATGTTGGCAAGTTAATAATGTCCAACTAGTAAACCACAACTAGGGTGACAAGGGGCCATGGCACATATTTAACTAATCAAGGTGTCATACAGCAAATTGGTATTTATCTAATTCCCCAAATTTAAATAAAGTATTTTCTAATTGAACTAGCATGCAATAGGTTAAATCAAAATAGATTTCGAAATAGGATCAACATGGTCAAAGCACAACTTGCCTTCAAAAAGTAGTTGTTCTTGGTCTTGAGTTGGATCCTGAGTCAATACTTCTCCTTCAAATCCTTCCGGCACTTCAACGTCTACTCGTAAAGCGTGCAAATAGCAAATACACGAATAAACAATAGGCAAAAAGTATCCAATCATCCAAATAAAATCCATAAACAGAGAGAACATAATTTTATGAAGCAAAAACAGCGGCGGAGAAGTGCTACAACTCCGGCGAGCGATTGCGGGCGCGTCAGGGGCACTGCGGCGGCTAGAACAGCAACTGCGCAAGGTCAAGGTGGTCCTCGGGGTGTGATCCGGGCATTAAATAGCCTCGGCTTCCGCGCGGAAAACGGAAACCTAATCCCTCACGGCGGCGGGCGCGGCGGCGGAGTCCGGCTCGGACTCGGGCGGAGACGACGACGGAGGACCGTCCACGTGGCGCGATCAACGGCCACGATTGGCTCGGGCGCGCACGGATCCGGATCGGATCCGATCGAACGGTGCGGCGCAGATCCTGACCGTTGGATCTTGATCCGACGGTCCACAATGGTTAGGGTTTGGACGCGGTTCGACCGAATCACGTGGCTCGGGTCGGACTCGAGTCCGACTCGGGTTCCGACTCGGTCGGATGAACAGTACTTGACCCGACTCGATTTTCCAGCGAATTAATATTTAAAATAATTTCCAGTAATTCATTTAATTCATTAAAAATAGCAAAATACTCAGAAAAATTCCAGAAAAATTCTGGAAAATATTTTAGGGTATTTGGGACTCAAATAAAATATTTCCAACAAAATTTTATTTGCAAAATTAAATTCTTTAATTATTTTAAAATGGAATAAATTCCAAATAAATCCAAATAAATTCCAGAAAATTCCAAAAATTCACCAAAGTGCCAAATCACACATGAATTTAAGAAAAGCAAAATTTTGGGGTGTTACAAACCTCCCCCCTTAATAGAATCTCGTCCCCGAGATTCAGGGCTTACTAAAGGAATAGGTTTGGAAACTCTTTCCTCAAATCCTCTTCGCGTTCCCAAGTTGCTTCACTCTCCGTGTGGTTGCTCCACTGTACTCTACAGAAACGGGTTGACTTATTTCTGGTCTCTCGATCCATAGTGTCCAAAATCTTTACGGGATGCTCCTTGTAAGTCAAATCTTCTTGCAACTCAATTGACTCTAGCGGTGTCTGTTCCTCAGGTACTCGGAGACACTTCTTCAACTGGGACACGTGGAATACGTCATGCACTCTGCTAACGATCATGCGGCAACTCCGGTGATAAGCAACTTCGCCTCTACGACTCAAAATTTTAAATGGTCCAACATAACGGGTGCAAGTTTCCCTTTGGCATGGAACCTCTTAACTCCCCCGAGGCGTAACTCTGAGGTATACAAAGTCTTACGGTTCAAAACTCAAGTCTCGGCGACGGTTGTCAAGATAACTCTTCCGTCGTGATTGGGCTATCTTCAACCTTTCCTCGATCACGGCAATCTGCTTCTTCAGCTTCTTGAAGAATATCAGGCCCAAGACACGGCGCACGGTCTCATTCCAATTCAATGGCGTCCGACGAGGTCGACCATACAAAGGCCTCAAAAGGTGACATCTGTAAACTAGCTTGGTAACTATTGTTGTAACTGAACTCGGCATACGGCAAACTCTTATCCCAAGAGGTAGCATAAGCCAATGCACATGCTCTTAACATATCCTCCAGAATCTGGTTGACTCTTTCGGTCTATCCATCCGTCTGTGGATGATAGGCTGTACTGAAGTTTAAACGGGTTCCCATGGCTTCGTGCAACTTATTCCAGAACCTTGAGGTAAATTGGGTACCTCTGTCCGATACAATCCTCCTTGGCACTCCGTGCAAACAGACGATCATGATCATGTACAACTCTGCTAACTTATCTGTAACACCCCAAAATTTTGCTTTTCTTAAATTCATGTGTGATTTGGCACTTTGGTGGATTTTTGGAATTTTCTGGAATTTATTTGGATTTATTTGTAATTTATTTGAATTTATTCCATTTTGAAATAATTAAAGAATTTAATTTTGCACATAAAATTTTGTTGGAAATATTTTACTTGAGTCTAAAATGATCCAAAATATTTTCCAGAATTTTTCTGAGTTATTTGCTATTTTTAATGAATTAAATGAATTACTGGGAATTATTTTGAATATTAAAATCGCTTCGGGTTTAGTACTGTTCCTCGGGTCCGAGTTAGACTCGAGTCCGACCCGAACCCGACCGAGCCAACCGTTTCGATCAAACCAAGTCACCGAACCCAAACCGAACCCTAATTCTCCGACCAGTTGGAACAAAATCCAACGGCCGAGAATCGCCCGTACCGGTCGAGCCGTGTCCGACCCGAACCCGTTCGCGCCGATCCGATCGGGGCCGCTGATCGGGACACGTGGACGGTTCTCGTGCCGTCTTCCCCGTCCGAGTCCGAGCCGGAGAGCTCCGCCGCCGCTCCGAAGTTCGCTAGGGTTCCGCGCATAGCGCGGACGTCGAGGCCTTATTTAAGGAGACGACCCCACCGCCGTAATCACTTTGCCCTTGCGCACCGATTGCCTCGATCCGTTTCGCTCGAGCCGCAACCACGCTCGCGCAATTGCTCGCCGGAGTTGGACCTAGGGTTGCTTGGGTCTTTGCCTCGCTCCGCCGCTATCCGCCACTTCCCCGGGGCATTGGAGATCGGATCCGAGACCCCCGAAGCGAGACGCACCCGCGGGACGTTCTCTCCTCGCCGGAAACCCACGGGAGCGCCGCGCTACGCATCGTCTTCCTCCTCTCCGGCCGAGCTAGCACCGCCGCACGCCGTCAAGCCCCGCGAAGGTCCTCAGCCGTTCGATCCCGATCAACGGTCCAGGTTAGCCCACGTCACCTCCCGTGTAATTCCACGTTGCGGTTTTAGATTCAATCTCCGCCGTTGGTTTTAGATCGTACGGGTTAGATTGGATCGAGTGTTATCGGGTAGATCTGTCCTTAGCCGTCGGATCTTAATCGTGTGTCCCTGCTTGAGCCACGTAGCCGCTCCACTGCACCGTAGCCAAATTCTTTATGACCGTTAGATCGAAATCCGACGGATCGGATTACGACACGTGTGCCTAGCCGCACCCACGCGTGTGGGCGCGTGTCCCTGACACGCGGGCCCCGCAAGTCAGAGGGCCCACGCGTCAGCCACGTTTGCGTGAGACCCCGCACTGACAGGTGGTCCCACCTGTCAGTCTCATCCAAGCCGTGGGCCGGGTGTCACCGTGGACTCAGTCCATGGACCGAGACACGCGTGGCGAAGAGGACATGCCACGTGGCATGATGACGTCATCTTTGGCGTCATCACGGACCCGTTCGGTGCTGACGTCGGTGGTCACTGTGGACCAATCACAGGATGACACGTGTCCATGCTGACGCAATAATTAATTTCCGAAAAAGAAAATGATTTATTAATTCGAAATATTGATTCAAATTTGGATTCAAACTTCAAACGCTTATAACTTTTGCGTTTCAACTCCGATTTGAGTGATTCAAATTTCTAAATTTGTATAAAAATGAGATCTACCTAAATATAAATTTTATTTAATTTTTGGACTAAAGTTTTTCTCTGCAAAATTATTTAATTGATTATTTAAACTTTAAATAATCATAACTTTTATGCCTTAACTCCAAATTTGATGATTCCAGTTTCTAAAAATTTGTAAAATTATGTTCTTTCTGTTTATGGATTTTATTTGGATGTTTGGAAACTTTTTGCCTATTGTTTATTCGTGTATTTGCTATTTGCACGCTTTACGAGTAGACGATGAAGTGCTTAGGAAGGATTCAAGGAGAAGTATTAACTCAGGATCCAATTCAAGACCAAGAACAAGTACTTTTTGAAGGCAAGTTGTGCTTTGACCATGTTGATCTTATTTCGAAACCTATTTTGATTTAAACTATTGCATGCTAGTTCAATTAGAAAAATACTTGGTTTAAACATGGGGGTTAGATAAGTACCAATTTGCTGTATGACACCTTGATTATTTAAGTATGTGCCATGACCCTTGTCACCCTAGTTGTGGATTACTAGTTGGACATTATTAAATTGCCAACATGGGTTATAGACCGTTGTAGTATCTTGCTTAGACACCTTTCGTGCTCATAACATGATTTTGGATAATCAAATGCTAATATTGACTTAATGATATATTGAACCTGTTTTGGAAAAGTATCATGTGATGTTGATGGCACGTGGTGCATGGTAATCAACTGGGGTTTGATAAACAGTTTTCGACCAGGGCATGTGGCAAGAGTAATCAGGTGGGCCAGTTGTGGCGTTGGGAATGTTGATTTGGTTCTTCGGGTAGTCTTGCCCTGGTCACCCTAAGGACTTAACCTTGCAAGCCTTTGAACTGGGTCTAACGTGCAACCACATGTCTGTAATGGGACGGACCTAGTTGACTAAGTTGCTAATAACGTACCTGTGGGACCTCAGGAGGTCAACTACACCCTTTGTGTACGTTATGCAGGAGCCGCATCGGCCGAGGCCAGGTACCCATCTAACGGTTGATTGGCCTAGACTTCGCCTTAGCGAAGGGAAGGGTTAGTCTTGCGCAATAACCGGGAGGACCACTTGTATTGTTAGAGGTTTCCGAAAGACTTTGTTACGGGAACTCGCCTTTGTGGTGTTTGACTGTATCTTGTGGGTAAAGTGCATAACCTCTGCAGAGTTTAGAATCTATTCGAATAGCCGTGTCCGCGGTATTGGAGATCGCTCGGGAATTACAGTCAAGGGTTAGATTTTCTCAAAAATAACTTGGATTTGGAAAGTTGGGATGGTTTAATAATGAAGATGATGGAAATGTGGTTTAGGATGGGAAAATTTTTATTAAACTTCTTGAAAAGTTATTTATGCTTTACTTATTTCTACTGCTTTCGAATCTACTTATATTATTTGTCAAATGTCATTTCTTTAAATATACCTTGAGCTATTCCTTTGTACCAAGCCATGCATATAGTATCTTAGCTTGCATTACATTGCATGACTTGCTGAGTACCAAGTACTCACCCTTGCCTCAACACAATATCAGTTGAAGAGGAGATTACGCCAGCTTTGGAGGAGGAACTCCAAGAGGATCCGTCTACTTAGGGATGCGAGCCCAGTCAGTTGCCTGTGGTATACTGGATGGCGCCACGAAGTTATTTGATTTTCCGCTGCTATTATTTCTCTTTTAATAAGTTTTGCCTTGCGAGGCATACATTTGTAACTTGACCATAAGGTCGAGTAACCAGTTTGGTTATTTAAATAAAGTACTTTGATAATATCGATTGGTATGATTGTGATATTTACCAATGTTAAGACTGTGTGCACTAGCGCGTTCCTGGACTAGTGCTGAATACACAGAGGGTCCGGATTTGCAAATTCGGGGTCCCGACAGAGGTGGTATCAGAGCCATACTTGACTGTAGGCTCAACCCTAGCTAGAATGGTCGTAGTGAGGATAAAACCTATTTTCTAAAGCTAAAAATTTGTGAAGACAAGAAATGACATCTCGACTTATCCCCTTCTCTCTTTTCTTGTCTCTTGCTGAAATTTTCCCTTACCTTGTCACAATTTAAAAATTCCGAGTTCTTACGTAAAGCACTCTTGTGACAGATGGAGGAAGAGTTCAACTACGTTGATCTAGGAGTTGGTCGCGCCGCGGAACTTTGGCATATGCTACAAATTCTCGGAGGTTTTGAGAAGCCCCAATACCAAGTAGAAGTGATCAGACAAGCGGGATTGATCAAGGCTTGTGACGTAAAGATTGAGGTACCTGCTAGGAAGAAGGGCCCAGGCAATCGCCCGATACACCGCACTGCCAGGAGATCTACAATGCAGATGGGTATCCAAGAAGTATCACGACGAGCAATGCGGCACATTACCCGTATCTACGCCAGAGAATTGGAGCACGGTGTTCGTTATCATCCGCGCCAGCGATAACCTTCTTGACCCGGCGATTCAGGATGAGGATGCCACGGTTACCATACAGCTTGGCACGATTTGTCGTCGCCCAGGAGGATGTACTAGATAATACAAGCAAGGAGCTACAGAAGGCCCGCAAGGAAATCACAACAGAGAAGAACAGATGGCGGGAAGCTCAAGAGTATGTGGCACACCTTCTACGAAGGATTGACGAGTTGGAGATGACCTTATGCGGACCGAGACCGCAGCCAAGATTGAGCTACACGAGCCAGATCCAGAGAGTCGAGATCTCGATGAGGACATCGCTTTCTTCGACTACCACGAGAGGACACGATCATTTGGACATGGCGATCAAGTTTCGCCTATGCCACAAAGACCCGTACCCAGGCCGTGGAGGTTTTCTCGATGAGTGAGCATAGGTTCTATAGTGAGACTCCTTCGCCGAGTCGCGTCATAGAATAAAGAGTCACCCTTTAGGCGTTAGACTCCAGAGTTAGTTCGATTTGGATTTGCTTTGTTTGCTGAGTGTGCAGTATGTGTTGCAAGGCCCTTAGGCATTGTAAGCAGCCATACCAAGTTATTAAATAATAAAGTTGGACCTTAACGTTACCCCTTTCGCCCCGCATAAGTTCCATATTACTTGTCTATTTTCCCTCTCATCTCTAAACCTAGAGCAAATCGACAGATGGTGAACACCCGTGGAAACTTTGGAAGCAATGGGAGTGGTTCTCGCCCAGCAGAAAACCCCAATGATGGAGCACCAGCACCGCCACTGGATATGCAGAATTTCGGAGCTTTTCTTGCTGCCCAGACTCAGTTAATGCATGCTATGATGCAACAAATGCAACACGTCACCGCTCAGGCCACTGCTAATCAAGTTAATCGTGACCACGCCGAATACAAGACCCGGCCGAGTTCATGAGAACTCACCCACCCACTTTCTCCGGGAATGCCAATCCATTGGAGGCCGATGATTGGTTAAGATCAATCGAGAGGAAGCTACACATAGCTCAATGCATAGGAAATGAGAAGGTACTACGCTTCTCATCACCGGAAGGGACAAACGAATGGTGGGAGAACTTCTGTGCCACGCAAGAGAACCCTCAAGATATCACTTGGGAAGAGTTCACAGCTGCATTCCGACAGTATCACGTGCCTGAAGCAATCATGGACCTTAAGAAGGAGGAGTTCAGAGCACTGAAACAAGGTAATCAGCCAGTGGCCGACTACCTGAACAAGTTCACACAGCTAGCACGCTACGCACCTGAGGATGTAACGACAGATAAATCCAGACAGTCTCGTTTTATGAAGGGACTTAACTCAGGATTGCAAGTAGGATTGATCACCCACACCTTTCCAGATTTCCAAGAGTTGGTGAATAAGTGTAACACCCCAAAATTTTGCTTTCCTTAAATTCATGTGTGATTTGGCACTTTGGTGAATTTTTGGAATTTTCTGGAATTTATTTGGATTTATTTGGAATTTATTTGAATTTATTCCATTTTGAAATAATTAAAGAATTTAATTTTGCAAATAAAATTTTGTTGGAAATATTTTATTTGAGTCCAAAATGATCCAAAATATTTTCCAGAATTTTTCTGGAATTTTTCTGAGTCATTTGCTATTTTTAATGAATTAAATGAATTACTAGGAATTATTTTAAATATTAAATCGCTGGAAAATCCAACTCGGGTCAAGTACTGTTCATCCGACCGAGTCGGACTCGAGTCCGACCCGAGCCAGTTGACTCGACCGAACCCACTCCCAACCCTAAGCGATCCCGACCGTTGGATCAAGATCCAACGGCTGAGATCCGCCCGACCCCGACCCGAGCCGTGTCCGGACCGGACCCGGTCGCGCCGCGCGATCGTGGCCGTTGGTTGTGCCACGTGGACGGCCACGATTTCGTCGTCTTCCGAGTCCGAAGCTGGACTCGCCCCGCGCCGCCCGTAGCAAATTAGGTTTCCGTTTTACGCACGCCGAGGTTATTTAATGCCCGGCATACCCGCGGACCGCCGTGATTCCGCGCCCTCCTTCTACTTCACCGAGGCTAAGTCGCCGCCCGTTTAGCCGTCGAGCTCGCCGTGAATTCTTGGCGCTGCTCCGCCCGTCTTTGCCGTTCGCCCGCCGTCCGCCGTCCCCTCGCCCGTTGACCTCGGATCCGGACTCACCGCGACGAGACGCACCCGAAGGGATCCTTCATCTCGCCGGAGCAACCCCAGAACGCCGTTGGGCTCGTCGTCGTCTTCAACTCCGGCAGCCGTGCGCCACCACGAAGCCATCAGCCCTCGCGAGCTCAGGCACCGTCGGATCCAGACGGACGGTTGAGGTGAAGTTCACGTGTTCCAAACCCGATTAGATCTGGGCGTTGGATCAAGATCCAGCGGTTCACAATCGCCACGCGTCGTAGCGGTGCGATTATAGGATTAGATCTGGACCGCCCGATCTAGATCGAGCGGCCCACGAGCATCGAGTAGTTTCAACGTGTTAAACCACTGGATCCAATCCGCGCCGCTGATTTTCAAACCAACGGACGAGATTGCGCCACGTGTCGGAAGTTGGACCGACGCGTCAGCGGCCATCGCGCAGCGTGCGTGTAGCCGACACGCGAGGCCCGCGTGTCGAGGGGCCCGCATGTCGCTGGCTAACCCAGCCAAGCGCCGACGTCGGCGATGACGTCACCCGAGTGGGCCCACATGTCGATCCACGTGAGCCGTGGGACCGAGTCCACTGTGGACCCGAGCCGAGCGTGGACCAAGCCCATGGACGGCTGGCGTCGGCAGGCCAATCAGAGCTGCCACGTGTCCATGCCGACGCAATAATTAATTTCCGAAAAGAAAATGATTTATTAATTCGAATAATGATTTCAAATTTAGATTCAAACTTCAAACGCTTATAACTTTTGCGTTTCAACTCCGATTTGAGCGATTCAAATTTCTAAATTTGTATAAAATTAAGATCTACCTAAATATAAATTTTATTTAATTTTGGACTAAAGTTTTCTCTGTAAAATTATTTAATTGATTATTTAAACTTTAAATAATCATAACTTTTGCGTTTAACTCCAAATTTGTTATTCCAGTTTCTAAAAATCCAGAAAATTATGTTCTCTCTGTTTATGGATTTTATTTGGAGTTTTGGGATCTTTTGCCTAGTGTTTATTTGTGTATTTGCTATTTGCACGCTTTACGAGTAGACGTTGAAGTCTTGGGAAGGATTCGAAGGAGAAGTGTTGACTCGGGATCCAACTCAAGACCAAGAGCAAGTGCTTTTTGAAGGCAAGTTGTGCTTTGACCATGTTGATCCTATTTGAAATCTATTTTGATTTAAACTATTGCATGCTAGTTCAATTAGAAAGATACTTTGTTTAAACATGGGGGTTAGATAAATACCAATTTGTCAGTATGACACCTTGATTATCTAAGTATGTGCCATGACCCTTTGTCACCCTAGTTGTGGTTTTACTAGTTGGACATTATTAAATTGCCAACATGGGTTTAGACCGTTGTAGTATCTTTGCTTAGACACACTCGTGCTCAGGACATGATTTTGGACAATCAAATGCTAATATGGACTTAATGATATATTGAACCTGTTTTGGAAAAGTATCATGTGATGTTGATGGCACGTGGTGCATGGTAATCAACTGGGGTTTGATAAACGGTTTTCGACCGGGGCATGTGGCAAGAGTAATCAGTGGGCCGGTTGTGGCATTGGGAGTGATGATTTGGTTTTTCGGGTAGTCTTGCCTGGTCACTCTAAGGACTTAACCTTGCAAGCCTTTGAACTAGGTCATACTTGCAACCACATGGTCGGAATGGGGCGGCCCTAGTTGACTAAGTCGCTAAGGACTCACTTGTGGAGCCTCAGGTGTCGATTACACCTTTTGTGTGATTGTGCGGGGAGCGTATCGTGGGCGTGGCCAGTACCCATCTAACGGTGTGTTGGTCCCATACTTCGCCTTGGCTAAGGGAAGGGATGGTGTAGAGCACGAACCGGAGAGGACCACCTGTGTTGTTTGAGGCTTCCGAAGGCTTTGTTATGATCGCTCATTCGCATACTCTTGTATGGCGATTCACTACCGACGTGGTGAGTGGATTGTATCTTGTGGGTAAAGTGCATAACCTCTGCAGAGTGTAGAATCTATTTGAATAGCCGAGTCCACTGTGATCGACAATGCTCGGAATTACAGTCAAGGGTTAGATTTTCTGAAAATAACTTGGATTTGAAAAGTTGGGTTGGTTTAATAATGAAGATGATGGAAATGTGGTTTAGGATGGGGAAAAATGTTTATTAAATTTCTTGAAAAGTTATTTATGCTTTACTTATTTCTATCGCTTTGAATCTACTTATATTACTTGTCAAAAGTCAAGCATCGCAAATATACCTGAGCTATTCCTTTGCACCAAGCCATGCATATAGTATATTAGCTTGCATTCTGTGCATGACTTGCTGAGTACCAAGTACTCACCCTTGCCTCAACACAATACCAGTTGAAGAGGAGATTACGCCAGCTTTGGAGGAGGAACTCCAAGAGGACCCGACTACTTAGGGATGCGAGCCCAGTCAGTTGCCTGTGGTATACTGGATGGCGCCACGAAGTTTATTTGAATTTCCGCTGCTGCTATTTCTCTTTTAATAAGTTTCGCCTTGCAAGGCATATATATTTGTAACTTGGCCATAAGGTCAAGTAACCAGTTTGGTTATTTAAATAAAGTACTTTGATAATATCGATTGGTATGATTGTGATATTTACCGATGTTAAGACTGTGTGCACTAGCGCGTTCCTGGACTAGTGCTGAATACACAGAGGGTCCGGATTTGCAAATTCGGGGTCCCGACAGAGGTGGTATCAGAGCCATACTTGACTGTAGGCTCAACCCTAAGCTAGAATGGTCGTAGTGAGGATAAAACCTATTTTCTAAAGCTAAAAGTTTGTCAAGATAAGAAATGACATCTCGACTTATCCCCTTCTCTCTTTTCTTGTCTCTTGCTGAAATTTTCCCTTACCTGGTCACGATTTAAAAATTCCGAGTTCTTACGTAAAGCACTCTTGTGACAGATGGAGGTTTTCTTGATGAGTGAGCATAGGTTCTATAGTGAGACTCCTTCGCCGAGTCGAGTCATAGAGTAAAGAGTCACCCTTTAGGCGTTAGACTCCGGAGTTAGTTCGATTTGGATTTTCATTGTTTCTTTGAGTGTGCAAGATGTGTTGCAAGGCCCTTAGGCATTGTAAGCAGCCATACCAAGTTACTAATAATAAAGTTGGACCTTAAGGCTACACCTTTACGCCCGCATAAGTTCCATATTACTTGTCTATTCTTGTTTCCCTCTCATCTCTAAACCTAGAGCAAATCGGCCAGATAGTAAACACCCGTGGAAACTTTGGAAGCAATAGGAGTGGTTCTCGCCAAAGAGAAAACCCCAATGATGGAGCACCCGGCACACCGCCACTAGATATGCAGAATTTTGGAGCATTTCTTGCTGCTCAGACTCGATTGATGCATGCTATGATGCAACAAATGCAGCACGTCCTTTGCTCGAGGCCACTTTGCTAATCAAGTTGATCGGGGACCACGCCCGAGAATACAAGGTCGTCGAGTTCATGAGGACTCACCCACCCACTTTCTTCGGGAATGCCAATCCATTGGAGGCCGACGATTGGTTAAGATCAATTGAGAGGAAGCTACACATAGCTCAATGCATAGGGAATGAGAAGGTACTTTACGCTTCTCATCGCTTGGAAGGAACAAATTACGAATGGTGGGAGAATTTACTGTGCCACGCAGAGAACCCTCAAGATATCACTTGGGAAGAGTTCACGGTGCATTCGACAAGATTATCACGTGCCTGAAGGAATCATGGACCTTAAGAAGGAGGAGTTCGTGAGCATGAAGCAAGGTAATCACCAGTGGCCGACTACCTGAACAAGTTCACACAGCTAGCACGCTACGCACTGAGGATGTAGCGACGGATAAATCTAGACAGATCTCGTTTCATGAAGGGACTCAACTCAGGATTGCAAGTAGGGTTGATCACCCACACCTTTCCAGATTTCCAAGAGTTGGTGAATAAGGCGCTTATTCTTGAGGACAAGCGCAAGGAACTGGATGAGAACAGAAGCGCGGATGCAACAGCAAGGATCACGTCGAGGAACGCATAGCAGCGCTTGAGAGTTGCACCAAATCAATTCTTGATTCCAACCACGAGAATGCAACAAGGACACCCTCCCCAGCACCAAGACACATCGGTCGAACTACCAGACCCCAGCCCCGCTAGAAACGCTTACTCAGGCGGTCAAGAAGGAACAAAGTGAGACGCTGCTACAAGCACGAGCCAGGACACTTTGCCAACAAGTTGTCCGAAGAAGACAGCGAGGCGACCCGGTTCGTTTCAACCTAGGAACCACCCCGGCTAGGACGCCAAAGACAGGAGCCACACCCTGCACCGTGGTGAGAGGCCGGGTCAACCATGTCACCGCGGATGCACCTTTGCAGAATGCTACGGACGTCGTCTTGGGTAAGTTACTTGTTAACTCAGATACACCTGCAGTTTTGTTTGACTCTGGAGCTTCGCATTCGTTTGTTTCGCAAGGCTTTGCTACTAGAAATGACTTAAGGATTGCAAGACTTAAGTGCATGCTTTAGTTCAAACCCTGGTTCCGAACTCCGAGCGGAAGTAGGATGTTCGGTGAGAATACTAATAGATGGAATAGAATTCCTAGCAAACCTTATAATTTTGGAGACCCGGACCTTAGATGTTATATTGGGAATGGATTGGTTATCCAAGCACAAGGTGTATTGGATTGTGGACGAAGGACTATCTCGATTGAGAGCCCGTGTGGGAAGAAAGTGGAATTTCAAGCCACTGCGATTAGAGATGGACAGTTGATGGTTAACTTGATACCAAGGCAATCAGCATAGAGGATGTCCCGGTAGTGAATGAGTACCCCGATGTTTTCCGAAGATCTACAGTATGCCGCCAGACAGGGACATAGAGTTTGTGATAGAGCTTGTAAGATGCAAGACCGATAGCAAAGAGACCCTATCGGATGTCTACCAGGAGTTGGTAGAAATGAAGAAACAACTAGAGGAGTTAATGGAGAAAGGATTTATCGAGACCAAGTTAGTCGCCGTGGGGAGCACCAGCTTTGTTTATCAAGAAGAAGGACGGGAGTTTCGGGATGTGCATTGACTACCGTGCACTCAATGAAGTCACCGTGAAGAATAAGTATCCGCTACCCAGGATTGATGATTTGTTTGATCAGTTAAGAGGAGCCGAGTTTTCTCCAAGATTGATCTGAGATCGGGATACCATCGATTGAAGATCCGATCGAGGATATTCCAAGAAGGCTGCATTCTCGTCAAGATATGGACATTACGAGTTCTACGATTATGTCCTTTGGATCGATTTAACGCGCCACCTTATTTCATGAATATGATGAATAAGGTGTTCATGGAATATTTGGACAAGTTTGTCGCCGTGTTCATAGACGATATCCTGGTCTACTCAAGACAGAGGATGAACATGCCGAACACTTAAGGCGAGTTTTGGAAAAGCTGAGGAACAAAGAACTTTTCGTCAAGTTCAGCAAGTGTGATTTTTGGAAGGACAAGGTGGAGTTTCTTGGACATGTAATGACTGCAGGAGTCGCCGTAGATCCAAGCAAAGTAGAAGCTGTGGTTACATTGGGAACAACCAAAGACGGTGACCAGATTCGGAGTTTCCTTGGAATGGCGAGGATATTACCGCCGTTTCATCGAAGGCTTTTCGACGATTGCAAAACCCCTACGCAATTGCTGAAGAAGGAGAAGAAGTTTGCATGGGCGCGAGAATGTGAGAAAGGATTTCAGAGTCAAGAAGCGATTGACATCAGCACCGGTGTTAGTTCTAGGATGTTGCTCAAAGCTTCGATATTTATTGTGACGCATCGCGCCAAGGACTTGGATGTGTCTTTGATGCAAAATGGAAAGGTCGCCGCTATGCATCAAGGCGATTGAGGCCGCATGAGGAAAATTATCCGACACATGACCTAGAGTTAGCTGCCGTAGTGCATGCTTTGAAAATATGGCGTCACTATCTCGATTGGAAACAGGATGTGAAGTATATACGGATCATAAGAGCCTTAAGTACATATTCACCCGATCGGATCTGAATATGAGGCAAAGGAGATGGTTAGAGTTGATCAAGGACTATAATGTTGGAATCCATTATCATCCCTGAAGGCCAACGTAGTAGCCGATGCTCTGAGTCGGAAAAGCCATACCGTGAGTGCGTGGCTAGCCACAAGTCGAGGATGAGTTATGTAAGGATTTTCAGAAAATGAAGATTGAGGTTGTACCTAAGCGGATTCTGGCCGCACTGGAAGTAAAGCCTACTTTAGAGGATCGATCCGAGAAGGACGAAGGATGATGACAGGATCCGCAGGATTAAGTCCATCAAGGAGGAAGGCAGGCGAGAGGACTTCAAATTGGATGAGCAAGGCACGTTATGGATGAAGGATCGGATTTGTGTGTCGACAAGGAGGAGTTAAAGCGATCGATTTTGGAAGAAGCCCATGACTCCAAGTACTCGATTCATCCTGAAGCGCCAAGATGTATCGAGAGATCTCAAGGAGAGATGCGGTGGCGAGTATGAAACGAGAAGTTGCCGAGCATGTTGCATTGTGCGACGTATGCCGTAGAGTCAAGGCAATGCATCGAGACCAAAGCAGGATTGCTACAACTAGCTGAAAATACCTGAGTGGAAGTGGGAGGAAATCGGAATGGATTTCATTACCGGTTTGCCAAGACTCAAGGAGGTTATGACTCCATATGGGTTATAATGGATCACTTGACCAAAGTAGCCCATTTTATCCCCGTGAAGACCACTTACTCGGGAGATAAGTTAGCGAGTTGTACATGATCGATTGTCTGCTTGCACGGAGTGCCAAAGAGGATTGTATCAGACAGGTACCCAATTTACCTCAAGGTTACGGAATAAGTTGCATGAGGCCATGGGAACTCCGTTTAAACTTGATCTGACTTATCATCCACCAGACGGATGGACAGACCGAAAGAGTCAACCAGATTTTGGAGGATATGCTAAGAGCTTGTGCATTAGCTTATGCTACCTCTTGGGATAAGAGTTTGCCGTATGCCGAGTTTAGTTACAACAATAGTTATCGAGGCTAGTTTACAGATGTCACCTTTTGAGGCCTTTGTATGGTCGACCACTGTCGGACGCCATTGAATTGGAATGAGACCGGCGAGCGCCGTGTCTTTGGGCCTGATATTCTTCAAGAGGTGAGGAACGGTCGCTATGATTAGGGAAAGGTTGAAGATAGCCCAATCTCGGCGGAAGAGTTATCTTGACAATCGTCGCGAGATTTGAGTTTTGAACCGTAAGACTTTGTATACCTCGAGTTACGCCTCTCGGGAGTTAAGAGGTTCCATGCCAAAGGGAAACTTGCACCTGTTATGTTGGACCATTTAAGATTTTGAGCCGCAGAGGCGGTTGCTTATCACCGGAGTTGCCACAAGTCGTTAGCGAGGTACATGATGTATTCCATGTGTCCCAGTTGAAGAAGTGTCTCCGAGTTCCTGAGGAACAGACACCGCTAGAGTTAATTGAGTTGCAAGAGGACTTGACTTATAAGGAGCATCCCGTGAGGATTCTAGACACAATGGATCGAGAAACTAGAAACAAGTCAACCCGTTTCTGTAGAGTTCAGTGGAGCAACCACGAAAAAAGTGAAGCGACTTGGGAGCGCGAAAAGGATTTGAAGAAAGAGTTTCCAAACCTATTCCTTTAGTAAGCCCTGAATCTCGGGGACGAGATTCTATTAAGGGGGGGAGGTTTGTAACACCCCAAAATTTTGCTTTCCTTAAATTCATGTGTGATTTGGCACTTTGGTGAATTTTTGGAATTTTCTGGAATTTATTTGGATTTATTTGGAATTTATTTGAATTTATTCCATTTTGAAATAATTAAAGAATTTAATTTTGCAAATAAAATTTTGTTGGAAATATTTTATTTGAGTCCAAAATGATCCAAAATATTTTCCAGAATTTTTCTGGAATTTTTCTGAGTCATTTGCTATTTTTAATGAATTAAATGAATTACTGGGAATTATTTTAAATATTAAATCGCTGGAAAATCCAACTCGGGTCAAATCTTGTTCATCCGATCGAAGTCGGACTCGAGTCCGACCGAGCCGATTGACTCGACCGAACCCACTCCCAACCCTAAGCGATCCCGACCGTTGGATCAAGATCCAACGGTGAGATCCGCCGAGCCGACCCGAGCCGTAATCCGACGGACCCGATCGCGCGCCGCGATCGTGGCGTTGGTTGTGCCACGTGGACGGCCACGATTTAAATCGTCTTCCCGAGTCCGAAGCTGGACTCACGCCGCCTTGCGCCGCCGTAGCAAATTAGGTTTCCGTTTTACGCGCAGGACGCGCCGAGGCTATTTAATGCCCGGCATACCCCGCGGACCGCCGTGATTCCGCGCCCTCCCTTCTCTACTTCACCGAGGCTAAGTCGCCGCCCGTTTAGCCGTCTTGAAGCTACGCCAGTAGTTCTTGCTGCTCCGCCCGGTCTTTGCCGTTCGCCCGCCGTCGCCCGTCCCTGCGCCGTTGACCTCAGATCCGGACTCACGCGACGAGACGCGCGCGAAGGGACCCTTCATCTCGCCGGAGCAACCGGAACGCCCGTTGGGCTCGTCGTCGTCTTCAACTCCCGGCCGTGCGTGCGCCACTGCAAGCCATCAGCCCTCGCGAGCTCAGGCACCGCGTCGGATCGGATCCGGACGGTTGAGGTGAGTTCACGTGTTCCAAACCCGATTAGATCTGGGCCGTTGGATCAAGATCCAGCGGTTCACAATCGCCACGTGTCGTAGCAAAGGCGATTATAGGATTAGATCTGGACCGTCCGATCTAGATCGAGCGGCCCACGAGCATCGAGTAGTTTCAACGTGTTAAACCCTGGATCCAATCCGCGCCGCTGATTTTCAAACCAGCGGGCGAGATTGCGCCACGTGTCGGGAAGTTGGACCGACGCGGTCAGCGCCGTCCAGCGTGCGTGTAAGCCCGACACGCGGCCCGCGTGTCGAGGGCCCGCATGTCGATGGCTAACCCAGCCAGCGCCGACGTCGGCGATAGCGTCACCCGAGTGAGCCCACATGTCGATCCACGTGAGCCGTGGACCGAGTCCACCGTGGACCCGAGCCAGGCGTGGACCAAGCCCATGGACCGGCTGGCGTCAGCCAAGGCCAATCAGAGCTGCCACGTGTCCATGCCGACGCAATAATTAATTTCCTAAAAGAAAATGATTTATTAATTCGAATAATGATTTCAAATTTAGATTCAAACTTCAAACGCTTATAACTTTTGCGTTTCAACTCCGATTTGAGCGATTCAAATTTCTAAATTTGTATAAAATTAAGATCTACCTAAATATAAATTTTATTTAATTTTTGGACTAAAGTTTTCTCTGTAAAATTATTTAATTGATTATTTAAACTTTAAATAATCATAACTTTTATGCTTTAACTCCAAATTTGTGATTCCAGTTTCTAAAAATCCAGAAAATTATGTTCTCTCTGTTTATGGATTTTATTTGGAGTTTTGGGATCTTTTGCCTAGTGTTTATTTGTGTATTTGCTATTTGCACGCTTTTACGAGTAGACGTTGAAGTGCTTGGGAAGGATTCGAAGGAGAAGTATTGACTCAGGATCCAACTCAAGACCCAGAGCAAGTGCTTTTTGAAGGCAAGTTGTGCTTTGACCATGTTGATCCTATTTCGAAATCTATTTTGATTTAAACTATTGCATGCTAGTTCAATTAGAAAGATACTTTGTTTAAACATGGGGTTAGATAAATACCAATTTCTTTGTATGACACCTTGATTATCTAAGTATGTGCCATGACCCTTTGTCACCCTAGTTGTGGTTTACTAGTTGGACATTATTAAATTGCCAACATGGGTTTAGACCGTTGTAGTATCTTTGCTTAGACACACTTACGTGCTCATGACATGATTTTGGACAATCAAATGCTAATATGGACTTAATGATATATTGAACCTGTTTTGGAAAAGTATCATGTGATGTTGATGGCACGTGGTGCATGGTAATCAAGCGGGGTTTGATAAATGATTTCGGCCAGGGCATGTGGCAAGAGTAATCAGGTGGGCCGATTGTGGCATTGGGAGTGATGATTTGGTTTTTCGGGTAGTCTTGCCCTGGTCACTCTAAGGACTTAACCTTGCAAGCCTTTGAACTGGGTCATACTTGCAACCACATGGTCGGGAATGGGACGGCCCTAGTTGACTAAGTCGCTAAGGACTCACTTGTGGAGCCTCAGGTGTCGATTACACCTTTTGTGTGATTGTGCGGGGAGGCGTATCGTGGTGTGGCCAGTACCCATCTAGCGGTGTGTTGGTCCCATACTTCGCCTTGGCTAAGGGAAGGGATGGTGTAGAGCACGAACCGGAGAGGACCACCTGTGTTGTTTGAGGCTTAGAAGGCTTTGTTATGATCGCTCATTCGCATACTCTTGTATGGCGATTCACGGTGACGTGGTGAGTGGATTGTATCTTGTGGGTAAAGTGCATAACCTCTGCAGAGTGTAGAATCTATTTGAATAGCCGAGTCCACAGATCTTGGACAATGCTCGGGAATTACAATCAAGGGTTAGATTTTACGAAAATAACTTGGATTTGAAAAGTTGGGTTGGTTTAATAATGAAGATGATGGAAATGTGGTTTTAGGATGGGGAAAAATGTTTATTAAATTTCTTGAAAAGTTATTTATGCTTTACTTATTTCTCGCTTTGAATCTACTTATATTACTTGTCAAAAGTTTCTTTGCAAATATACCTGAGCTATTCCTTTGCACCAAGCCATGCATATAGTATATTAGCTTGCATTCAGGCATGACTTGCTTTGAGTACCAAGTACTCACCCTTGCCTCAACACAATACCAGTTGAAGAGGAGATTACGCCCGGCTTTGGAGGAGGAACTCCAAGAGGACCCGACTACTTAGGGATGCGAGCCCGATCAGTTACTGTGGTATCTTTGGATGGCGCCCACAGTTTATTTGAATTTCCATTTCTTGCTATTTCTCTTTTAATAAGTTTCGCCTTGCAAGGCATATATATTTGTAACTTGGCCATAAGGTCAAGTAACCAGTTTGGTTATTTAAATAAAGTACTTTGATAATATCGATTGGTATGATTGTGATATTTACCGATGTTAAGACTGTGTGCACTAGCGCGTTCCTGGACTAGTGCTGAATACACAGAGGGTCCGGATTTGCAAATTCGGGGTCCCGACAATAAGGCACTTATTCTTGAGGACAAGCGCAAGGAACTGGATGAGAACAGGAAGCGCATGATGCAACAGCAAGGATCACGCCAGGAAGCATAGCAGGCGCTTGAGAGTTGCACCAAATCAATTCTTGATTCCAACCACGTAATGCAACAAGGACACCATCCTCGGCACCAAGACACATCAATCGAACTACCAAACCCCAGACCCCGCTTAGAAACGCTTACTCCAGGCGGTCGGCAAAGGAACAAAGTGAGACTTTGCTACAAGCTGCAGAACGAGCCAGGAACACTTTGCCAACAGATTGTCCAAAGAAGACAGCGAGAGTGACCCCGATTCGCTTCAATCTAGGAACCACCCCAGCTAGGGCGCCAGACACAGAGCCACACCCAGGCCGTGGTGAGAGGCCGAGTCAACCATGTCACCGCGAGATGCACCTTGCAAAATGCTACGGACGTCGTCTTGGGTAAGTTACTTGTTAACTCGATACACCTGCTTGATTTTGTTTGACTCTAGAGCTTCGCATTCGTTTGTTTCGCAAGGCTTTGCTACTAGAAATGATTTGAGAATTGCAAGACTTAAGTGCATGCTTTTAGTTCAAACCACTGGTTCCGAACTCCGAGCGAAAGTAGGATGTTAGGGGTGAGAATCTTGATAGGTGGAATAGAGTTCCTAGCAAACCTTATAATTTTGGAGACCCGGACCTTAGAGCGTCATATTGGGAATGGATTGGTTATCCAAGCACAAGGCCGTATTGGATTGTGGACGGAGGACTATCTCGATTGAGAGCCCGTGTGGGAAGAAAGTAGAATTTCAAGCCACTGCGATTAGAGATGGACAGTTGATGGTTAACAGTACCAAGGCAATCAGCATAGAGGATGTCCCAATGGTGAATGAGTACCCGATGTTTTTCCCGAAGATCTACAGTATGCCGCGAGACGAGGGACATAGAGTTTGTGATAGAGCTTGTACCTGCACAAAGACCGATAGCAAAGAGACCCTATCGGATGTCCACCGAGGAGTTGGTAGAGATGAAGAAAGCAGCTAGAAGAGTTAATGGAGAAAGGATTTATCGAGACCAAGTTAGTGCGCCGTGGGGAGCACCGGTTTTGTTTGTCAAGAAGAAGGACGGGAGTTTCAGGATGTGCATTGACTACCGTGCACTCAATGAAGTCACCGTGAAGAATAAGTATCCGCTACCCAGATTGATGATTTGTTTGATCGATTGAGAGGAGCCGGAGTTTTCTCCAAGATTGATCTCGAGATCGGGATACCATCGATTGAAGATCCGATCGTAAGATATTCAAGATCAGATTCTCGTCAAGATATGGACATTACGAGTTTACGGTTATGTCCTTTGAAATTTAACGAATCGCCGACTTATTTCATGAATATGATGAATAAGGTGTTCATGGAATATTTGGACAAGTTTGTCGTCGTGTTCATAGACTGATATCCTAGTCTACTCCAAGACAGAGGATGAACATGCTTTGAACACTTAAGGCGAGTTTTGGAAAAGCCGAGGAACAAAGCAACTTTTAGCCAAGTTCAGCAAGTGTGATTTTTGGAAGGACAAGGTGGAGTTTCTTGGACATGTAATGACCGCAGAAGGAGTCGCCGTAGATCCAAGCAAAGTAGAAGGCGTGTTACATTGGGAGCGTAGAAGGCGTGACCTGCATTCGGAGTTTCCTTGGAATGGCGGGATACTACCGCCCGTTTCATTGAAGGCTTCTCGACAATTGCGAAACCTCTTACGCATAATTCTTTGAAGAAGGAAAGGAAGTTTGCATGGGCCGGAATGTGAGAAAGGATTTCGTGAATCAAGAAGCGATTGACATCGGCACGGTGTTAGTTCTACCGGATGTTGCTCAAAGCTTCGATATTTATTGTGGCGCATCGCGCCAAGGACTTGGATGTGTCTTTGTCTGAGAATGGAAAGGTCGTAAACTTATGCATCAAGGCGATTGAGGCCGCATGAGGAAAATTATCCGACACATGACCTAGAGTTAGGCTGCCGTAGTGCATGCCTTGAAGATATGGCGTCACTATCGATCGAGAACAGATGTGAAGTGTATACGGATCATAAGAGCCTTAAGTACATATTCACCCGATCGGATCTGAATATGAGGCGGAGGAGATGGTTAGAGTTGATCAAAGACTATAATGTTGGAATCCATTACCATCCGGGAAGGCCAGCGTAGTAGCCGATGCCCTGAGTCGGGAAAAGCCATCTTGTGAGCATGTTGCTAGCCACAAGTCGGGATGAGCTACGCCAGATTTTCGGAAAATGAAGATTGAGGTAGTACCTAGCGGATTCTTGGCCGCATTAGAAATAAAGCCTACCTAGAGGATTAGATCCGAGAAGGACGGAAGGATGATGACAAGATCCGCAGGATTAAGTCCATCAAGGAGGAAGGCAAGCGAGAGGACTTCAAGTTGGATGAGCAAGGCACGTTGTGGATGAAGGATCGCATTTGTGTGCCTAACAAGAAGGAGTTAAAGCAAGCGATTCGGAAGAAGCCCATGACTCAAGTACTCAATTCATCACCGAAGCGCCAAGATGTATCGAGATCGAAGGAGAGATTACGGTGGCCGAGTATGAAGCGTGAAGTTGCCGAGCATGTTGCATTGTGCGGCGTATGCCGGAGAGTCAAGGCAATGCATCGAGAGACCAGCGAGATTGCTACAACCGCGAAAATACGAGTGGAAGTGGGAGGAAATCGGAATGGATTTCATTACCGGTTTGCCGAAGACTCAAGGAGGTTATGACTCCATATGGGTTATAGTGGATCGCTTGACTAAAGTAGCCCATTTTATCCCCGTGAAGACCACTTACTCGGGAGATAAATTAGCGAATTGTACATGATCAGATTGTCTGTTTGCACGGAGTGCCAAAGAGGATTGTGTCGGACGAAGGTACCCAATTTACCTCAAGGTTACGGAATAAGTTGCATGAAGCCATGGGAACCCGTTTGAACTTGATCTGACTTATCATCCATGCAGGCGGATGGAGCCAGGCCAAGAAAGAGTCAACCAGGTCTGGAGGATATGTTGAGAGCTTGTGCATTAGCTTATGCTACTTCTTGGGATAAGAGTTTACCGTATGCCGAGTTCAGATTACAACAATAGTTATCGAGGCTAGTTCTGAGATGTCACCTTTTGAGGCCTTTGTATGGTCGACCACTGTCGGACGCCATTGAATTGGAACGAGACCGTGGCGCGCCGAGTCTTTGGGCCTGATATTCTTCAAGAGGCCGAAGAGCGGTCGCTATGATTAGGGAAAGGTTGAAGATAGCCCAATCTCGGCCAAGAGTTATCTTGACAATCGTCGCCGAGACTTGAGTTTTGAACCAGAAGACTTTGTTTACCTCAGAGTTACGCCTCTCAGGGGAGTTAAGAGGTTCCATGCCAAAGGGAAACTCGCACCCCGTTATGTTGGACCATTTAAGATTTTGAGTCGCAGAGGCGAAGTTGCTTACCAGCTGGAGTTGCCACAGTCGTTGGCAGGGGTGCATGATGTATTCCATGTGTCCCAATTGAAGAAGTGTCTCCGAGTTCCTGAGGAACAGACACCGCTAGAGTCAATTGAGTTGCAAGAGGATTTGACTTATAAGGAGCATCCCGTGAGGATTCTAGACACAATGGATCGAGAGACCAGAAATAAGTCGACCCGTTTCTGTAGAGTTCAGTGGAGCAACCATGAAGAAAGCGAAGCGACTTGGGAGCGCGAAGAGGATTTGAAGAAAGAGTTTCCAAACCTATTCTGTTTTGAGCCCTGAATCTCATGTAAGAGTTTCTATTAAGTTTGTAGGTTTGTAACACCCAAAAATTTTGCTTTACTTAAATTCATGTTTTATTTGGCACTTTGGTGGATTTTGGAATTTTACGGAATTTATTTGGATTTATTTGGAATTTATTTGAATTTATTCCATTTTGAAATAATTAAAGAATTTAATTTTGCACATAAAATTTTGTTGGAAATATTTTACTTGAGTCCAAAATGATCCAAAATATTTTCGAGAAATTTTTAGAATTTTTACGAGTTATTTGCTATTTTAATGAATTAAATGAATTCAGGAATTATTTTGAATATTAAAATCGCCGGGTTTAATCTTGTTCCTCGGGTCGAGTCGGACTCGAGTCCAACCCGAACCGACCGAGCCAACCGCTTCGATCAAACCAAGTCACCGAACCCAACCGAACCTAATTCTCGGCCGGTTGGATCAAGATCCAGCGGCCGAATCGCCCGTCCGGCCGAGCCGTGTCCGACCGAACCTGCTCGCGCCCGATCCGATCGGGGCAGCTGATCGGGACACGTGGGCCGGTTCTCGTGCCGTCTTCCCCGTCCGAAGTCCGAGCCGGAGAGAGCTCGCCGCGCCGCCTCAGAGTGCGCTAGGGTTCCGCGCATATCGCGGACGTCGAGGCCTTATTTAAGGAGACGACCCCACCGCCGTAATCACCTTGCCCTTGCGCACCGATTTCCTCGATCCGTTTCGCTCGAGCCGCAACCACGCCGCGCAATTGCTCGCCGGAGTTGGACCTAGGGTTGCTTGGGTCTTTGCCTCGCTCCGCCCATTTGTCGCCACTTCCACGGGGGCATTGGAGATCGGATCCGAGACCCCGGCGAGACGCACCAGCTGGACGTTCTCTCCTCGCCGGAAACCCACGGGGCGCCAAGGCTCACGCATCGTCTTCCTCCTCTCCGGCCGAGCTAGCACCGCCGCCACGCCGTCAAGCCCCGCGAAGGTCCTCGGCCGTTCGATCCCGATCAACGGTCCAGGTTAGCCACGTCACCTCCCGTGTAATTCCGCGTTGCGGTTTTAGATTCAATCTCCGCCGTTGGTTTTAGATCGTACGGGTTAGATTGGATCGAGTGTTATCGGGTAGATCTGTCCTTAGCCGTCGGATCTTAATCGTGTGTCCCTGCTTGAGCCACGTAGCCGCTCCACTGCACCGTAGCCAAATTCTTTATGACCGTTAGATCGAAATCCGACGGATCGGATTACGACACGTGTGCCTAGCCGCACCCACGCGTGTGGGCGCGTGTCCCTGACACGCGGGCCCCGCAAGTCAGAGGGCCCACGCGTCAGCCACGTTTGCGTGAGACCCCGCACTGACAGGTGGTCCCACCTGTCAGTCTCATCCAAGCCGTGGGCCGGGTGTCACCGTGGACTCAGTCCATGGACCGAGACACGTGGCAGCACCCGGGACATGCCACATGGCATGATGATGTCATGCTGACGTCATCACGGGACCCGTTCGGTGCTGACGTCAGCAGGTCACTGTGGACCAATCACAGGATGACACGTGTCCATGCTGACGCAATAATTAATTTCCGAAAAAGAAAATGATTTATTAATTCGAAATATTGATTCAAATTTGGATTCAAACTTCAAACGCTTATAACTTTTGCGTTTCAACTCCGATTTGAGTGATTCAAATTTCTAAATTTGTATAAAAATGAGATCTACCTAAATATAAATTTTATTTAATTTTTGGACTAAAGTTTTTCTCTGCAAAATTATTTAATTGATTATTTAAACTTTAAATAATCATAACTTTTGCGTCTTAACTCCAAATTTGATGATTCCAGTTTCTAAAAATTTGTAAAATTATGTTCTTTCTGTTTATGGATTTTATTTGGATGTTTGGACACTTTTTGCCTATTGTTTATTCGTGTATTTGCTATTTGCACGCTTTACGAGTAGACGTTGAAGTGCCGGAAGGATTCGAAGGAGAAGTATTAACTCAGATCCAACTCAAGACCAAGAACAAGTACTTTTTGAAGGCAAGTTGTGCTTTGACCATGTTGATCTTATTTGAAACCTATTTTGATTTAAACTATTGCATGCTAGTTCAATTAGAAAAATACTTGGTTTAAACATGGGGTTAGATAAGTACCAATTTGCTGTATGACACCTTGATTATTTAAGTCGTGCCATGAACCTTGTCACCCTAGTTGTGGATTACTAGTTGGACATTATTAAATTGCCAACATGGGTTATAGACCGTTGTAGTATCTTTGCTTAGACACCTTTCGTGCTCATAACATGATTTTGGATAATCAAATGCTAATATTGACTTAATGATATATTGAACCTGTTTTGGAAAAGTATCATGTGATGTTGATGGCACGTGGTGCATGGTAATCAAGCGGGGTTTGATAACGATTTCGGCCGGGCATGTGGCAAGAGTAATCAGGTGGGCGGTTGTGGCGTTAGGAATGTTGATTTGGTTCTTGGGTAGTCTTGCCTGGTCACCCTAAGGACTTAACCTTGCAAGCCTTTGAACTGGGTCTAACGTGCAACCACATATACGTAATGGGACGTACCTAGTTGACTAAGTTGCTAATAACGTGCACTGTGGGACCTCGGGAGGTCAACTACACCCTTTGTGTACGTTATGCGGGGGCGTCTGGCCGAGGCCAGTACCCATCTAACGGTTGATTGGCCTAGACTTCGCCTTAGCGAAGGGAAGGGTTAGTGCTTGCCAATAATCGGGGAGGACCACTTGTATTGTTAGAGGTTTCGAAAGACTTTATTACTGGGAACTCGCCTTTGTGGTGTTTGATTTGTATCTTGTGGGTAAAGTGCATAACCTCTGCAGAGTTTAGAATCTATTCGAATAAGCCGTGTCCATGGTATTGGACATCGCTCGGAATTACAATCAAGGGTTAGATTTTCTCAAAAATAACTTGGATTTGGAAAGTTGGGATGGTTTAATAATGAAGATGATGGAAATGTGGTTTAGGATGGGAAAATGTTTATTAAACTTCTTGAAAAGTTATTTATGCTTTACTTATTTCTCTTGCTTTGAATCTACTTATATTATTTGTCAAATGCTGTTTCTTTGCAAATATACCTTGAGCTATTCCTTTGTACCAAGCCATGCATATAGTATCTTAGCTTGCATTCTGTGCATGACTTGCTGAGTACCAAGTACTCACCCTTGCCTCAACACAATATCAGTTGAAGAGCAGATTACGCCAGCTTTGGAGGAGGAACTCCAAGAGGATCCGTCTACTTAGGGAAGCGAGTCCAGTCAGTTGCCTGTGGTATACTGGATGGCGCCACGAAGCTATTTGATTTTCCGCTGCTATTATTTCTCTTTTAATAAGTTTCGCCTTGCGAGGCATACATTTGTAACTTGACCATAAGGTCGAGTAACCAGTTTGGTTATTTAAATAAAGTACTTTGATAATATCGATTGGTATGATTGTGATATTTACCAATGTTAAGACTGTGTGCACTAGCGCGTTCCTGGACTAGTGCTGAATACACAGAGGGTCCGGATTTGCAAATTCGGGGTCCCGACATTATCTCCCGAGTATGTGGTCTTCACGGGGATAAAATGGGCTACTTTGGTCAAACGATCCACTATAACCCATATGGAGTCATAACCTCCTTGAGTCTTAGGCAAACCGGTAATGAAATCCATTCCGATTTCCTCCCACTTCCACTCAGGTATTTTCAGCGGCTGTAGTAATCCTGCTGGTCTCTGATGCATTGCCTTGACTCTCTGGCATACGTCGCACAATGCAACATGCTCGGCAACTTCACGCTTCATGCTCGGCCACCAGAATCTTTCCTTCAAATCCTGATACATTTTGGCGCTTCCAGATGAATTGAGTACTTGAGTCATGGGCTTCTTCCAAAATCAGTTGCTTTAATTCCTTCTTGTTGGGCACACAAATGCGATCCTTCATCCATAACGTGCCTTGCTCATCCAACTTGAAGTCCTCTGCCTTGCCTTCTTCCTTGATGGACTTAATCCTGCGGATCTTGTCATCATCATACATCCTTCCCGGATCTGATCCTCTAGGGTAGGCTTCACTTCCAATGCGGTCAAGAATCCGCTAGGTACCACCTCAATCTTCATTCTCTGGAAATCCTCACATAGCTCATCCTGACTTGTGGCTAGCAACATGCTCACAGTATGGCTTTTCCGACTCAAGGCATCGGCAACTACGTTGGCCTTCCCGGGATGGTAATGGATTCCCACATTGTAGTCCTTGATCAACTCTAACCATCTCCTTTGCCTCATATTCAGATCCGATCGGGTGAATATGTATTTAAAACTCTTATGATCCGTATACACTTCACATCTGTTCCGATCAGATAGTGACGCCATATCTTCAAGGCATGCACTACTGGCGGCTAACTCTAGGTCATGCGTCGGATAATTCTCCTCATGCGGCCTCAATCGCCTTGATGCATAGCGGCGACCTTTCCATTCTGCATCAGCACACATCCAAGTCCTTGGCGCGATGCGTCACAATAAATATCAAAGCTTTGAGCAACATCCGGTAGAACTAACACCGGTGCTGATGTCAATCGCTTTCTCAGCTCCTGAAATCCTTTCTCACATTCTGACGTCCATGCAAACTTGTAAGATCCCAAAATTTTGCTTTTCTTAAATTCATGTGTGATTTGGCACTTTGGTGAATTTTTGGAATTTTCTGGAATTTATTTGGATTTATTTGGAATTTATTTGAATTTATTCCATTTTGAAATAATTAAAGAATTTAATTTTGCAAATAAAATTTTGTCGGAAATATTTTATTTGAGTCCAAAATGTTCCAAAATATTTTCGAATTTTCTCGAATTTTTACGAGTCTTTTGCTATTTTTAATGAATTAAATGAATTATCGGGAATTATTTTAAATATTAAATCGCTGGAAAATCAACTCGGGTCAAGAAATCTTGTTCATCCGACTGAAGTCGGACTCGAGTCGACCGAGCCGGTTGGCTCAACCGAACCCACTCCTAAACCTAATCAATCCCAACCGTTGGATCAAGATCCAACGGTGAGATCCGCCCGTCAGTTCGAGCCGTGAATCGGGCAGCCGGATCCGATCGCGCCTGCGTCGATCGCGGGTCGTGATCGCGCCACGTGGGCGGCCACGATTTCGTCGTCTTCGCCCGAGTCCGAGCCGGACTTCGCCGCCCGCGCCCGCCAGAGCGAACTAGGTTTCCGTCTAGGAGCACGGGCGAGGCTATTTAAAGCGTGAGACGTCCCCAGGGTTGCCCTCATCCTTGCGCACCCGTTCCCCGAGCCATCTCGCCAGAGCCGCCACCGTTGAGCCGCAATCGCTCGCGGAGTTGTCTCTTCCTCCGCCGCGGTTTGCGCCGGTTTCCGCTGTCGTCCGCCGTCTTCCGCCGAAGGAGCTCAGATCCGAGTCCTCGCGACGAGACGCACCGAAGGAGGCTTCATCTCGCCGAACCACGCCCCAAACGCCCGTCGGGCTCGTCGTCGTCCCGTCTCCGGTCAAGCCAGCGCCGCCGTGAAGCCATCGCCGTTCGCGAGCTCGGAGGACCGTCGGATCGGTCGGACGGTTGAGGTGAGCTCACGTGTTCCCAAACCTGATTAGATGCGGATCGTTGGATCAAGATCCAACGGTTCACAATTGCCACGTCTTGTAGCGATGCGAATATAGGATTAGATCTGGACCGTCCGATCTAGATCGAGCGGCCCACGAGCAACGAGTAGTTTCAGCGTGTTAACCCTGGATCTAATCCGCGCGTTGATTTTCAAACCAACGGTGAGATTGGCGCCACGTGTCGGGAAGATGGACGCCGCGGTCCAACGCCGAATCCGCAGCGTGCGTGTGGCCAGCCTTGAGGCCCGCGTGTCGAGGGGCCGCATGTCGATGGCTGACCCGCCAGCGCCGACGTCACCCATGACGTCACAATGGGTCCCACACAGCCGACCTGCGGTGAGCCCCGCCGACGTCGGCCGATGACGTCACGAGAGGCCCACATGTCGGGCCGACACGTAGAGTCATGGACCGAGTCCACGGTAGACCCAAGCCGAGCGTGGGACCGAGCCCATGGGCCGGTGACGTCGGCCAGGCCAATCGAGAGGCTGCCACGTGTCCATGCCGACGCAATAATTAATTTCCTAAAAGAAAATGATTTATTAATTCGAAATATTGATTCAAATTTAGATTCAAACTTCAAACGCTTATAACTTTTGCGTTTCAACTCCGATTTGAGCGATTCAAATTTCTAAATTTGTATAAAATTGAGATCTACCTAAATATGAATTTTATTTAATTTTTGGACTAAAGTTTTTCTCTGTAAAATTATTTAATTGATTATTTAAACTTTAAATAATCATAACTTTTGCGTTTTAACTCCAAATTTGACGATTCCAGTTTCTAAAAATCCAGAAAATTATGTTCTCTCTGTTTATGGATTTTATTTGGAGTTTTGGGATCTTTTGCATAGTGTTCATTTGTGTATTTGCTATTTGCACGCTTTACGAGTAGACGTTGAAGTCTTGGGAGGGATTCGAAGGAGAAGTATTGACTCAGGATCCAACTCAAGACCAAGAGCAAGTGCTTTTTGAAGGCAAGTTGTGCTTTGACCATATTGATCCCATTTCGAAATCTATTTTGATTTAAACTATTGCATGCTAGTTCAATTAGAAAGATACTTTGTTTAAACACAGGGTTAGATAAATACCAATTTGCTATATGACACCTTGATTACTTAAGTATGTGCCATGACCCTTTGTCACCCTAGTTGTGGTTTACTAGTTGGACATTATTAAATTGCCAACATGGGTTTAGATCGTTGTAGTATCTTTGCTTAGACACCTTTCGTGCTCATGACATGATTTTGGATAATTAAATGCTAATATGGACTTAATGATATATTGAACCTGTTTTGGAAAAGTATCATGTGATGTTGATGGCACGTGGTGCATGGTAATCAACTGGGGTTTGATAAACGATTTCGGCCAGGGCATGTGGCAAGAGTAATCAGGTGGGCCGGTGTGGCATTGGGGATGATGATTTGGTTTTCGGGTAGTCTTGCCACTGGTCACTCTAAGGACTTAACCTTGCAAGCCTTTGAACTGGTCATACTTGCAACCACATGGCTGGAATGGGGCGGCCCCTAGTTGACTAAGTCGCTAAGGACTCACTTGTGGAGCCTCAGGTGTCGATTACACCGTTTGTGTGATTGTACGGGGAGCGTATCGTGGTGTGGCCAGGTACCCATCTAACGGTGTGTTGGTCCCATACTTCGCCTTG
The DNA here is from genome assembly GCA_036346355.1 of Rhipidocladum racemiflorum. Taxonomy (NCBI): domain Eukaryota; kingdom Viridiplantae; phylum Streptophyta; class Magnoliopsida; order Poales; family Poaceae; genus Rhipidocladum; species Rhipidocladum racemiflorum. The sequence goes on along the minus strand of CM070589.1, from coordinate 33,521,962 downwards.
GCTAAGGGAAGGGATGGTGTAGAGCACGTCTGGAGAGGACCACTGTGTTGTTTGAGGCTTCCGAAAGGCTTTGTTATGATCGCTCATTCGCATACTCTTGTATGGCGATTCACGGCTGACGTGGTGAGTGGATTGTATCTTGTGGGTAAAGTGCATAACCTCTGCAGAGTGTAGAATCTATTTGAATAGCCGAGTCCACTGTGATCGACAATGCTCGGGAATTACAAATCAAGGGTAGACTTTCTGAAAATAACTTGGTTTTGAAAAGATGGGTTGGTTTAACAAGGAAGATGATGGAAATATGGTTTAGGATGGGAAAAAAATGTTATTTAAACTTCTTGAAAAGTTATTTATGCTTTACTTATTTCTACTGCTTTCGAATCTACTTATATTACTTGTCAAAAGTCAAGCATCGCAAATATACCTGAGCTATTCCTTTGTACTAAGCCATGCATATAGTATATTAGCTTGCATTCTGTGCATGACTTGCTGAGTACCAAGTACTCACCCTTGCCTCAACACAATATCAGTTGAAGAGGAGATTACGCCAGCTTTGGAGGAGGAACTCCAAGAAGACCCGTCTACTTAGGGATGCGAGCCCAGTCAGTTGCCTGTGGTATACTTGATGGCGCCACGAAAGTTTATTTGATTTTCATTTCTTGCTATTTCTCTTTTAATAAGTTTCGCCTTGCAAGGCATATATTTGTAACTTGGCCATAAGGTCGAGTAACCCTTTGATTATTTAAATAAAGTACTTTGATAGTATCGTTTGGTATGATTGTGATATATACCGATGTTAAGACTGTGTGCACTAGCGCGTTCCTGGACTAGTGCTGAATACACAGAGGGTCCGGATTTGCAAATTCGGGGTCCCGACAAAACTTCTTCTCCTTTTTCAGCAATTGCGTAAGAGGTTTCGCAATTGTCGAAAAGCCTTCAATGAAACGGCGGTAGTACCCTGCCATTCCAAGGAATCTCCGGATCTGGGTCACGGTCTTCGGTTGCTCCCAATGTAACACGGCTTCTACTTTGCTTGGATCAACGGCGACTCCTTCTGCAGTCATTACATGTCCAAGAAACTCCACCTTGTCCTTCCAAAAATCACACTTACTGAACTTGGCGAAGAGTTCTTTGTTCCTCGGCTTTTCCAAAACTTCGCCTCAAGTGTTCGGCATGTTCATCCTCTGTCTTGGAGTAGATTAGGATATCATCTATGAACACGACAACAAACTTGTCCAAATATTCCATGAACACCTTATTCATCATATTCATGAAATATGCTGGCGCATTCGTCAGTCCAAAAGACATAACTGTAAACTCGTAATGTCCATATCTTGACGAGAATGCGATCTTGAGGATATCTTCTCGATCGGATCTTCAATCGATGGTATCCCGATTTCAGATCAATCTTGGAGAAAACTCCGGCTCCTCTCAGCTGATCGAACAAATCATCAATCCTGGGTAGCGGATACTTATTCTTCACGGTAACTTCATTGAGTGCACGGTAGTCGATGCACATCCTGAAACTCCGTCCTTCTTCTTGACAAAAAAAAGCGGGTGCTCCCCACAAACGAACTCGGCCTGATAAATCCTTTCTCCATTAACTCCTCTAGTTTGTTTCTTCATCTCTACCAACTCCTCGGTGGACATCCGATAAGGTCTCTTTGCTATCGCGCTGTACCAGTACAAGCTCTATCACAAACTCTATGTCCCTGTCAAGGCATACCAGGTAGATCTTCGGGAAAAACATCTGGGTACTCATTCACTACTGAGACATCCTCTATGCTGATTGCCTTGGTGCTGTTAACCATCAACTGTCCTTCTCTAACGGCAGTAGCTTGAAATTCCACTTTCTTTCCACACGGGCTCTCAACTGAGATAGTCCTTCGTCCACAATCCAATACGGCCTAGTGCTTGGATAACTTGATCCATTCCCAAAATAACGTCTAAGGTCCGGGTCTCCAAAATTATAAGGTTCACTAGGAACTCTATTCCATCTATTAGTATTCTCACCCGGAACATCCTACTTTGGTTCGGTGTTCGTAACCAGTGTTTTTAAATAAAAGCATGCACTTAAGTTTTGCAATCCCCAAGTCGTTTCTAGCAGCAAAGACTTGCGATAAAAACGAATGCGAAGCTCGCAGTCAAACAAAATCAAGCAGGTGTACTGAGTTAACAAGTAACTTACCCAGTACGACGTCCGTAGCATTCTGCAGTGCATCTGCGGTGACATGGTTGACTCGGCCTCTCACCACGGTCTGGGATGTGGTTCCTGGTGCTGGCGTCCTAGCTGGGGTGGTTCCCAAGTTTAAGCGAACTGGGGTCACTCCTGCTGTCTTCTTTGGACAATTGTTGGCAAAGTGTCCTGGCTCGTTGCAGTTGTAGCAGCGTCTCACTGTTCCTTCTTGATCGCCTCGAGCGGCGTTTCTAGCGGCTGGGTCCGTAGTTCTGATTGACAGTCTTGGTGTTGGTGACGGTGTCCTTGTTGCATTTTGTGGCTGGAATCGAAGAATTGATTTGGTGCAACTCTCGGTATTGCGTTCCACTGGCGTGATCCTGTTGTTGCATTCTCGCGCTTCTGTTCTCATCCAGTTCCTTGCGCTTGTCCTCAAGAATAAGCGCCTTATTCACCAACTCTTGGAAATCTAGGAAGGTGTGGGTGATCAGTCCTACTTGTAGTCCTGAGTTAAGTCCCTTCATGAAGCGAGACTGTCTGGCTTTATCTGTCGCTACATCCTCAAAGTGCGTGGCGTGCTAGCTGTGTGAACTTGTTCGTAGTCGGCCACTGGTGATTACCTTGCTTGATCTGCTGAACTCCTCCTTCTTAAGGTCCATGATTCCTTCTCGCACGTGATACCGACGAAACGCACCGTGAACTCTTCCCAAGTGATATCTTGAGGGTTCTCTTGCGTGGGCACAGAAGTTCTCCCACCATTCAAGCCATGTTCCTTCCAAGCGATGAGAAGCGTAGAGTACCTTCTCATTTCCTATGCATTGAGCTATGTGTAGCTTCCTCTCAATTGACCTTAACCAATCATCGGCCTCCAATGGATTGGCATTCCCGAGAAAGTGGGTGGGTGAGTCCTCATGAACTCGGCAGTCTTGTATTCTCAAGCGTTGTCCCCGATTGACTTGATTAGTCGTGGCCTGAGCGGTGACGTGTTGCATTTGTTGCATCATAGCATGCATCAATCGAGTCCGAGCAGCAAGAAATGCTCCAAAATTCTGCATATCAATCAAGCGGTCTTTGGTGCTCCATCATTGGGGTTTTCTGGGCGAACCACTTCCATTGCTTCCAAAGTTTCCGTGGGTGTACACCATCTGTCGATTTGCTCTAAGTTTTAGAGAACAGGGGGAATCAAGAAAACACAAGTAATATGGAACTTATGCGTGGCGAAAGGTGTAACTATAAGGTCCAACTTTATTATTGATATTAATAACTTGGTATGGTTGCTTACAATGCCTAAGGGCCTTGCAACACATCTGCACACTCAAAGAAACAATGAAAATCCAAATCGAACTAACACCGAGTCTAACGCCTAAAGGGTGACTCTGTATTCTATGACGCGACTGTGAAGGAGTCTCACTATAGAACCTATGCTCACTCATCGAGAAAACCTCCACACTGAGTACGGATCTTTGCGGCATAGGCGCGAAACAATTGCCATGTCCAAAGAATCGTGTCATCTGTGGTAGTCGAAGCGATGTCCTCATCGAGATCTGACTCCTCCGGATCTGGCTCGTGTAGCTCGAGTACTAGCTCTGGTTCTGGTCCGTATAAAGCCATCTCCAACTCGTCAATCCTTCGCAGAAGGTGTGACACATACTCTTGAGCTTCCCGCCATCTGTTCTTCTCTGTCGTGATCTCCTTGCGGGCCTTCTGTAGCTCTTTGCTTGTATCATCGAGTACATCCTCCTGGGCGACAACAAGTCGTGCCAACTGTGTAACCATGGCATCCTCATCCTGAATCACCTTCGGGTCAAGAAGGTTATTGCTGCGCGGGTGATAACGGAACACCGTGCTCTCCAACTCTCTGGCGTAGATACGGGTAATGTGCCGCATTGCTCATCGTGATACTTCTTGGATACCCATCTGCATTGTAGACCTCCTGGCAGTGCAGTGTATCGGGCGATTGCCTGGGCCCTTCTTCCTAGCAGGTACCTCAATCTTCACGTCAAAAGCCTTGATCAATCCTGCTTGTCTGATCACTTCCACTTGGTATTGCGGCTTCTCAAAATCTCCGAGAGTCTGAAGCATATGCCAAAGTTCCGCGGCGTGACCAACCTCCAGATCGACGTAGTTGAACTCTCCCTCCATCTGTCACAAGAGTGCTCACGTAAGAACTCGAAATTTTAAATCGTGACAAGGTAAGGGAATATTCAGCAAGAGACAAGGAAAGAGAGAAGGGGGTAAGTCGAGATGTCATTTCTTATCTTGACAAATTTTTTTAGCTTTAGAAAATAGGTTTTATCCTCACTACGACCATTCTAGCTTAGGGTTGAGCCTACGGTCAGTATGGCTCTAATACCACCTCTGTCGGGACCCCGAATTTGCAAATCCGGACCCTCTGTGTATTCAGCACTAGTCCAGGAACACGCTAGTGCACACAGTCTTAACATCGGTAAATATCACAATCATACCACTCGATACTAATAAAGTACTTTATTTAAATAGTCAAACTGGTTACTCGACCTTATGGTCAAGTTACAAATGTATGCCTCGCAGGGCGAAACTTATTAAGAGAGAAATAGTAGCAGCGGAAAATCAAATAACTTCGTGGTGCCATCCAGTATACCACAGGCAACTGACTGGGCTCGCTTCCCTAAGTAGACGGTTCCTCTTGGAGCTCCTCCTCCAAAGCTGGTGTAGTCTCCTCTTCAACTGGTGTTGTATTGTGGCAAGGGTGAGTACTTGGTACTCAGCAAGTCATGCACAGAATGCAAGCTAATATACTATATGCATGGCTTGGTACAAAGGAATAGCTCAAGGTATTTTTGCAGTAAACAGCATTTAACAAGTATCATAAGTAGATTCGAGCAGTAGAAACAAGTAAAGCATAAATAACTTTTCAAGGAGTTTAATAAACATCTTTCCCATCCTAATCCACATTTCCATCAACATCATTATTAATCCAACCCAACCTTTCAGATCCAAGTTATTTTTGAGAAAATCTAACCCTTGACTGTAATTCCCGAGCGATGTCCAATACCGTGGACAAGGCTATTCGAATAGATTCTACACTCTGCAGAGGTTATGCACTTTACCCACAAGATACATAAACACCACAAAGGCGAGTTCGTAACAAAGTCTTTCGGAAACTTCTAACAATACAAGTGGTCCTCCCCGGTTATTGCACACTAACCCTTCCCTTAGCTAAGGCGAAGTTTAGGCCAATCAACCGTTAGATGGGTACCTGGCCTCGGCCAGACGCCTCCCGCACAACTTACACAAAGGGTGTAGTTGACTTCCTGAGGTCCCACAGGTACGTTATTATCAACTTAGTCAACTAGGTCCGTCCCATTACAGACATGTGGTTGCACGTTAGACCCAGTTCAAAGGCTTGCAAGGTTAAGTCCTTAGGGTGACCAGGCCAAGACTACCCGAAGAACCAAATCATCATCCCCAATGCCACAATCGCCCATCTCTGATTATTCTTGCCACATGCCCCGGTCGAAAAACTATTTATCAAACCCCAGTTGATTACCATGCACCACGTGCCATCAACATCACATGATACCTTTCCAAAACAGGTTCAATATATCATTAAGTCAATATTAACATTTGTTTGTCCAAAATCATGTCATGAGCACGTAGCAGGTCTAAGCAGTTTACTACAACGGTCTAAAACCCATGTTGGCAAGTTAATAATGTCCAACTAGTAAACCACAACTAGGGTGACAAGGGGCCATGGCACATATTTAAGTAATCAAGGTGTCATACAACAAATTGGTATTTATCTAATTCCCCAAATTTAAATAAAGTATTTTCTAATTGAACTAGCATGCAATAGGTTAAATCAAAATAGATTTCGAAATAGGATCAACATGGTTAAAGCACAACTTGCCTTCAAAAAGTAGTTGTTCTTGGTCTTGAGTTGGATCCTGAGTCAATACTTCTCCTTCAAATCCTTCCGGCACTTCAGCGTCTACTCGTAAAGCGTGCAAATAGCAAATACACGAATAAACAATAGGCAAAAAGTATCCAATCATCCAAATAAAATCCATAAACAGAGAGAACATAATTTTATGAATTTTTAGAAACTGGAATCGTCAAATTTGGAGTTAAAAGCATAAAAGTTATGATTATTTAAAGTTTAAATAATCAATTAAATAATTTTACAGAGAAAAACTTTAGTCCAAAAATTAAATAAAATTCATATTTAGGTAGGTCTCAATTTTATACAAATTTAGAAATTTGAATCACTCAAATCGGAGTTGAAACGCATAAAAGTTATAAGCGTTTGAAGTTTGAAACAAAATCAAATCATTATTTCGAATTAATAAATCATTTTCTTTTTCGAAATTAATTATTGCGTCGGCTGGACACGTGGCAACCGCTGATTGGATGGCTCGGCGTTAGCCAGGTCCATGGACTTGGTCCACGCCGGCTCGGGTCTCACCGTGGACTCGACCACGTCTCCTTGTGTCAGCGACAGTGGGTCCCCCTCGGGTGACGTCACATCTTGACGTCGGCGGGCTCACCACAGCGACAGTGGAACCCGCCTGTGACGCCATTCTTGGCGTCGGCGCTCGGCTGGGACGGCCGACATGCTTGAGCCCGCCATGGCGTCGGTGTGACGTCATGGTGCAGGTGGCTGGCGGCCGACATGCGGGCCCAGCGTGTCGGCGTCTGCGCACGCGTCTTGGCGTGGGCGCCGGCCGCGGCGATCAGCCTTCCCGACGCGTGGCGCAATCTCGCCGTTGATTTGAAAATCAACGGCCCGGTTAGATCTGGCTCTCACGCCGCTTGGGTTAACGCGCGTTTGATCTCGACCGTTGGATCTAGATCCTACGGCCGAGATTGGATCTGGGATTTGGATTGGGATCTCACCGTGAGATGACGTGGCGTGATCTCGGGACGTTGGATCTTGATCGGACGGCCCGAAGCTTCGAGCGGCAGCGATGGCGTCTTGCGGAGGCTGGTGGCCGCCGAGGGGGGCGGCGACACGCAACGGCGTTCGCGGGCTCCTCCGGCGAGGTGAGTGGTCCTTCGGGTGCGTCGTTGCGGTGAGTCCGGTGCAGGGTCAACGGCGGGGACGGCGGACGGCGGCGAACGGCAAAACCGCGGCGGAGAAGTGCTACAACTCCGCGAGCGATTGCGGGCGCGTCGAAACCGGCGGCGGCGACGGCTAGGTAACGGCCGCGCAAGGTCAAGGTGGTCCTCGGTGTGATCCGGGCATTAAATAGCCTCGGCTTCGCGCGAAAACGGAAACCTAATCCCTCACGGCGGCGGCGGCGCGGCGGCGGAGTCCGGCTTCGGACTCGGGCGGAGACGACGACGAGGACCGCCCACGTGGCGCGATCAACGGCCCACGATTGGCTCGGCGCCAAGACGGATCCGGATCGGATCCGATCGAAGCAAGTAGCGGATCCGACCGTTGGATCTTGATCCGACGGCCCACAATGGTTAGGGTTTGGCCGGTTCGACCGAATCACGTGGCTCGGTCGGACTCGAGTCCGACTCGAGTTCGACTTCGATCGGATGAACAAGATTTGACCCGACTCGATTTTCCAGCGAATTAATATTTAAAATAATTTCCAGTAATTTATTTAATTCATTAAAAATAGCAAAATACTCAGAAAAATTCCAGAAAAATTCTAGAAAATATTTTAGGGTATTTGGGACTCAAATAAAATATTTCCAACAAAATTTTATTTGCAAAATTAAATTCTTTAATTATTTTAAAATGGAATAAATTCCAATAAATTCCAAATAAATCCAAATAAATTCCAGAAAATTCCAAAAATTCACCAAAGTGCCAAATCACACATGAATTTAAGAAAAAGCAAAATTTTGGGGTGTTACAATGCCCAATTGCATCCGGATGATAAAAACTGCAAAACCAGCTAAAATCTTAGTTGCCACCGGCTTTCTGAACCCTGCTTGTCCTGGCATTCGTAGTACTTCGCTTGCGCGAATGCCTTTGGATTTGTAGTACTTCGCTTGTCCTTTTTATATTCTTTTTCTCCTTCCATCTGTATTCAGCAACAGTTCTTCTATCTCAGACCTGACATTCAGACCTTCCTATTTCCCTTGCAGATTAGATTTTGTTTTATATATAATATGACTAGTGGATTTTTCATGATAGATGAGATCTTCTTTTCCCTTTTGTTTAATTTCTCTTATAGTGATATGATGTATAGTATTCTGAAGGTGTCACCAAAAGCACGTGGACATACACAAGGAAGGAAAGTTGTCTCAAGAGAGGAAGCAATTATGCACATAAAAGCCGCTGTAGATGCCAGGAAGGAGAGCGGCTATGACATTGTTATTATGGCAAGGACAGATTCTCGTGAAGCTTTGTCTCTTGATGAAGCATTATGAACAGTATGTGCTTTTGCTGATGTTGGAGCAGATGTATTATTTATTGATGCCCTTGCTTCAAGATAAGAGATGGCGTTTTGTGCAGTTTCACTTGGAGTTCCAAAAATGGTTAGATCTACCCTATGCATTAATGCTTTTCAAGATTATTTGGAATGCCCATGAAAGTGTTATGTCCTCATCATACTCTCTGCTTCCTTCTGCAGGCCAACATGTTAGAAGGTGGTGGTAAAACTCCTATATTGAGCCCAGTTGAACTTGAAGAAATTGGCCACAAACTCATAGCCTACCCCTATCTCTGTTTGGGGTATCAATGCATGCAATGGAGGTTTGTTGCTTATAATTTATACATGTTAGTCAATTACTTTATACTTCATATCAGCAGCAAAAGTTTCTTCATCTGATTTGGTACTGAGTTGGCAAATTACAATCTGGCTATAACTTGAAACTGGCTTAGAACTGTAAACCATTTGCCCTGAGTACTAGTCTTAATATATATTCTTAAATCCTAGTGTAACATAGCATGCCTGAAGCCCCAATAATCAGTATGGCAAACCCCAATGGTCATTGTTACCATGTTGCCCACCTGCCCTCTTCTGAAGTCTTGATCCCCAATCCACTATGTTACTGTGATTTTAGTTGTTGCCACCTGAAGTTCTTCTATCTCAGACCTGACATGACATGACCTTGCATATCACAGTGGACTGGGTGAGCATATAATGACATGACCCTGTGCGCCTTCCTGTTCTTGCAGGCAATGAAAGACAGCTCTTGGTGGACGAGGAGCTGAGTCTGCCGGACCAGGAAATGAGAACCATGTAACCAATCGCTATATCAATGGTGTAGCTGAATTGAAGGTGGGTATAATGGCTATTGAAAATTATGGCTTAAGCTCTCAACTTAGTAGACATTTTATCACATAGATATCATAACATTGGTTGCTTTATTGGTTCCAAACATACGCATGAATGTTGGTGACCATGCTAAAGTTCTCTTTGTCCTAACGTTTGATTTACTTAGTAGCTTGCAAATAAAGATACATTACATTTCATATGTGTGAAAGAAAATTGATATTTACCAAACAGTTTAGAATCATGTATGCTGGTATATCTATCACCTTATTTTGAGATTCCGTTTCAACGCATGGCTAGCACTTTCCTGAGGCTATTATTTGTGTGTTGTTTTAGAGGGCATGGCTAGCACTTTCTTGAGGCTAGCCAGAAATGCTGGGTTTTTTTATTGCGGGACGGGGTTTTCAGTGGCGGTTGGAGAGAAAAACTGCCACTGATAATGCTAATATAAGTGGCGGTTTTTAATTAGAACTGCCACTGATATTAGCATTATCAATGGCGGTTTTTAATTAGAACCGCCACTGATAATGATCTAATATAAGTGGCGGTTTTTAATTAGAACCACCACTGATAATGATCTAATATAAGTGGCAGTTTTTAATTAGAACCGCCACTGACATTAGCATTATCAGTGGTGGTTTTTAATTAGAACCGCCACTGATAATGATCAGTGGTGGTTTTTCTCTCCAATCGCCACTGATGATTATTATCAGTGGCGGTTTGAAAACCGCCACTGATAATCGGAGATTATCAGTGGCGCTTAATCTGTGGCTGTTCAAAAACCGCCACTGATGTCTCTTCTGAACCGCCACTGATTTCCCTCTCCATAGTAGTGTATTCACGTCGGCCACGATGAGTTTCGAGCTCGTTGGCCTGAGTTTCCCCTTTTTGACCCAACGGAGAACGAAGACGATGGGAAATCGGATTTCAACTCAAAAGGAGTCCAAATTCGATTTTCCTTGCGGCATCAGAACCTCTACGGCACTAGGGACCCATACGCGTTGGACTCGTGGATTTTGGAACTTCAGAACGTGAAATTGCTACGAATGCCCAAAATTCACCTTTTTGCAAATCTGCCGAAACCACGGATTTGCAACTCGCGTATTGATTCCAATATAGCAATACGGTGCCACGCGATCGAGAGCTCGACTACGATACCGATGCACGATGATCGAACTCTCAGAACTCAAAAACCCTAATTAATCCCGAATTTGATTCTGGGCCCGAATCGAGTTCAAACTCGAGTCTTCCGCGATAATCGACCTTCATGGTGTTGGACATATTCATGGGTCGCTTTCTTGACTCTTTCGGAGTTAGGGTTTCAAGGGAAGGTCTCCAAAAATTCAAGGAACGACTTTTGGGGTGAATAAATCCAATGAAAGGTAGATCAGGGTTTCCGAAATGAGTCGATCGCACAAAAGAACTCTTCTAACCCAAACCTAGGTCGAGCAACTCGACAACTCAACGATCTACTTCCCGGTCTAGGTTTTTGTAACACCCCAAAATTTTGCTTTTCTTAAATTCATGTGTGATTTGGTACTTTGGTGAATTTTTGGAATTTTCTGGAATTTATTTGGATTTATTTGGAATTTATTTGAATTTATTCCATTTTAAAATAATTAAAGAATTAAACTTTGCAAATAAAATTTTGTTGGAAATATTTTATTTGAGTCCAAAATATTTTCCAGAATTTTTCTGGAATTTTTCTGAGTCTTTTGCTATTTTTAAAGATTTAATTGATTTCTGAGAATTTAATCGGATTAATTAAATCGAGTTGGTTTCACTGTTCCTCCGACCGGACCCGAGTCCGAGTCAAACTCGAGTCCGACTCGTGCCAGTTGGTCCAGCCGAACCCGCTCGGCCGAACCCAAACCCGTGAGACCGTTGGATCTTGATCCAACGGCCACGATTGAGCCACGTCGCCGGACCCGAGCCCGACCGAGCCAGCCAGCTCGTCCGAGTCCGACCCGAACCCAAACTCACGCACCGTCGGATCTCGATCCAACGGCTGTGTGCGTGCCACGTCATCCTCTCCGTGTCGCTGTCGGACTCCGCCGCCGCGACGGAGCAGGTCTCGGTTTCCGTGCGTTTCACGGACGCCGAGGGCTCTATTTATTGCGCCGCCACCCGTGCCGTGACGCCGACTTCCGTGTGCACCCGTAGCCATAGACAACGTCGCCTGAGTCGCCGCCGTTTAGCCGCAATCGCTCGCCGTAGTTGCCGTAGCGCTCCACCTCGGTTAAGTGCTGTTTCCGCCGCCGTCCGCCGTCCTCCGCCGCCGTTGAGGTCAGATCCGGAACCGGGAGGTTAAGCCGCGTCGGAAGAGACCTCTCACATCGCCGGAGCACGCCCGAAGCGCCGTTGCTGTGGTCGTCGTCCCCAATCCCGGCAAGCCAGCGCCGCCGCAAGCCATCGCCGGACCCCGAGCTCGCTTAGCCGTCCGATCCAGATCCAACGTCCCAGATCACGCCACGTCATCTCACGGTGAGATCCCGTCCAAAAATCCCAGATCCAATCTCGACCGTTGGATCTAGATCCAACGGTCCAGATCAAACGCGTTCACCCCAAACGCGTGAGTCCAGATCCAATCTGGGCCGTTGATTTTCAAATCAACGGCCGAGATCCATCCACGTGTGCGGGAGACTGACCGCCGCGGTCAGCGTCGTCCACGCCGTCGGCAGGGCAGACGCCGACACGCGAGGCCGCGTATGTCGATGGCCCGGCTCCACACTGCACCATGATGTCATGCTGACGTCATGGCGGGCCCGCATGTCAGCGGCTGCCCCAGCCGTGCGGTGACGTCACCCATGACGTCCGCAGTGGAGTCCCACTTGTCGGTAACGGATGAGTCCCCGCCGACGCCAAGAATGACGCTACCCGAGTGGCCCCACCGTCGACACATGGAGCCGTGGACCGAGTCCACGGTGAGACCGAAGCAAACCATGGACCACGTCCATGAACCTGACGTCGGCCAGCCTAATCAGAACCGACAGCGTGTCATCACGACGCAATAATTAATTTCGAAAAAGAAAATGATTTATTAATTCGAAATAATGATTTGATTTTGTTTCAAACTTCAAGCGCTTATAACTTTTGCGTTTCAACTCCGATTTGAGTGATTCAAATTTCTAAATTTGTATAAAATTGAGATCTACCTAATTATGAATTTTATTTAATTTTTGGACTAAAGTTTTTCTCTGTAATATTATTTAATTGATTATTTAAACTTTAAATAATTATAACTTTTGCATTTTAACTCCGATTTGAACGATTCCAGTTCCTAAAAATTCATAAAATTATGTTCTCTCTGTTTATGGACTTTATTTGGATGTTTGGACACTTTTTGCCTATTGTTTATTCGTGTATTGCTATTTGCACGCTTTACGAGTAGACGTTGAAGTGCCGGAAGGATTCGAAGGAGAGGTGTTGACTCAAGATCCAACTCAAGACCAAGAACAAGTACTTTTTGAAGGCAAGTTGTGCTTTGACCATGTTGATCCTATTTTGAAACCTATTTTGGTTCAAATTATTGCATGCTAGTTCAATTAGAAAATACTTTATTTAAATATGGGAAATTAGATAAATGCCAAATTCTTTGTATGACACCTTGATTAATTAAATATGTGCCATGACCCTTGTCACCCTAGTTGTGGTTTACTAGTTGGACATTATTAAATTGCCAACATGGGAAATTAGATCGTTGTAGTATGTTGCTTAGACCTGCTGCGTGCTCATGACATGATTTTGGATAATCAAATGTTAATATTGACTTAATGATATATTGAACCTGTTTTGGAAAGGTATCATGTGATGTGGATGGCACGTGGTGCATGGTAATCAACAGGGGTTTTGATAAATAGTTTTCGACCGGAGCATGTGGCAAGAATGATAAGGTGGGCCAGTTGTGGCACTGGGGATGTTGATTTGGTTCTTCGGGTAGTCTTGCCCTGGTCACCCTAAGGACTTAACCTTGCAAGCCTTTGAATTGAGTCAATCTTGCAACCACATGTCTGTAATGGGACGGACCTAGTTGATTAAGTTGCTAATAACGTACCTGTGGGACCTCAGGAGGTCAACTACACCCTTTGTGTAAGTTGTACGGGGGAGCGTACCGAGGCTGAGGCCAGGTACCCATCTAACGGTTGATTGGCCTAAACTTCGCCTTAGCTAAGGGAAGGGTTAGTGTGCAATAACCGGGGAGGCTCACTTGTATTGTTAGAAGTTTCCGAAAGACTTTGTTACTGAACTTCGCCTTTGTGGTGTTTGACTGTATCTTGTGGGTAAAGTGCATAACCTCTGCAGAGTGTGGAATCTATTCGAATAGCCGTGTCCGTGGTATTGGACATCGCTCGGGAATTACAGTCAAGGGTTAGATTTTCTTGAAAATAACTTAGACTTGAAAGGTTGGGATTGGTTTAATAATGATGTTGATGGAAATGTGGATTAGGATGGGAAAGATGTTTATTAAACTCCTTGAAAAGTTAGTTATGCTTTACTTGTTACTACTGCTTTCGAATCTACTTATGATACTTGTTAAATGCTTTGTTTCTTTGCCAAAAATACCTTGAGCCACTCCTTTGTATTAAGCCATGCATGTAGTATATTAGCTGCATTCTGTGCATGACTTGCTGAGTACCAAGTACTCACCCTTGCCACAATACAACACCATTTGAAGAGGAGACTACGCCAGCTTTGGAGGAGGAGCTCCAAGAGGAACCGTCTACTTAGGGAGCGAGCCCAGTCAGTTGCCTGTGGTATACTGGATGGCGCCACGAAGTTATCTTATTTTTCCGCTGCTACTATTTCTCTCTTAATAAGTTTCGCCCTGCGAGGCGTATATTTGTAACTTGACCATAAGGTCGAGCAACCAGTTTGACTATTTAGTTAAAGTACTTTATTAAGTATCGAGTGGTATGATTGTGATATTTACCGATGTTAAGACTGTGTGCACTAGCGCGTTCCTGGACTAGTGCTGAATACACAGAGGGTCCGGATTTGCAAATTCGGGTCCCGACAGAGGTGGTATCAGAGCCATACTGACCGTAGGCTCAACCCTAGCTAGAATGGTCGTAGAGAAGATAAAACCTATTTTCTAAAGCTAAAAGTTCGTCAAGATAAGAAATGACATCTCGACTTATCACCTTCTCTCTTTTCTTGTCTCTTGCTGAATTTTTCCTTACCTTATCACGATTTAAAAATTTCGAGTTCTTACGTGAGCACTCTTGTGACAGATGGAGGGAGAGTTCAACTACGTCGATCTGCAGGTTGGGCACGCCGCGAAACTTTGGCGTATGCTACAGACTCTCGGAGATTTTGAGAAGCCACAATACCAAGTGGAAGTGATCAGACAAGCAGGATTGATCAAGGCTTGTGACGTGAAGATTGTGGTGCCAGCTAGGAAGAAGGGCCCAGGCAATCGCCCGATACACCTGACCTTTGCCAGAGGTCTACAATGCAGATGGGTATCCAAGAAGTATCACGACGAGCAATGCGGCACATTACCCGCATCTACGCCAGAGAATTGGAGGGCACGGTGTTCCGTTATCATCCGCAGCGACAATAACCTTCTTGACCCAAAGGCGATTCAGGATGAGAATGCCATGGTCACCTGATTGGCACGACTTGTTGTCGCCCAGGAGGAGGTACTCGATGATACAAGCAAGGAGCTACAGAAGGCCCGCAAGGAGATCACGACAGAGAAGAACAGATGGCGGGAAGCTCAAGAGTATGTGTCTCATCTTCTGCAAAGGATTGGAGAGTTAGAGATGGCATTGTACGCACCAGAGCCGGAGCCAATGCTTGAGCTGCACGAGCCAGACCCGGAGGAGCCGGAGCTTGAGGAGGACACTGCTTCTTCGACTACCACAGATGACACAGTTGCTGGACATGGCAATCGTTTCGCGCCTATGCCGCAGCATCCGTACCCAGGCCGTGGAGGTTTTCTCGATGAGTGAGCGTAGGTTCTATAGTGAGACTCCTTCGCCGAGTCGCGTCAAAGAATAAAGAGTCACCCTTTAAGCGTTAGACTCCAGTGTTAGTTCGATTTGGATCTTCATTGCTTGCTGAGTGTGCAGTATGTGTTGCAAGGCCCCTAGGCATTGTAAGCAACCATACCAAGTTACTATTGATTAGAATAATAAAGTCGGACCTTAAAGTTACACCTTTCGCCCCGCATAAGTTCCATATTACTTGTCTATTCTTGTTTCCCTCTCATCTCTAAGCCTTGGAGCAACCGACAGATGGTGAACACCCGTGGAAACTTTGGAGGCAATGGAAGTGGTTCTCGCCCAACAGAAAACCCCAATGATGGAGCACCAGCACCGCCACTAGACATGCAGAATTTTGGAGCATTTCTTGCTGCTCAGACTCAGTTGATGCATGCTATGATGCAACAGATGCAACACGTCACTGCTCATGCCACCGCTAATCAAGTCAATCAGGGACAACACCAGAATACAAGACTGTCAGAGTTTATGAGGACTCACCCACCCACTTTCTCTGGGAATGCCAATCCATTCGAGGCCGATGATTGGTTAAGGTCAATTGAGAGGAAGCTACACATAGCTCAATGCGTAGGAAATGAGAAGGTACTCTACGCTTCTCATCAGTTGGAAGGAACAGCTGCCGAATGGTGGGAGAACTTCTGTGCCACGCAAGTGAACCCTCAGGACATCACTTGGGAGGAGTTCACCGCTGCATTCCGTCAGTATCACGTGCCTGAAGGAATCATGGACCTCAAGAAGGAGGAGTTCAGAGCACTGAAGCAAGGTAATCAGCCTGTGGCCGAATACCTGAACAAGTTCACACAGGTGGCACGCTACGCTTTGAGGATGTAGCGACAGATAAAGCAGGCAGTCGTTTCATGAAGGGACTTAACTCGGGACTACAGTGGGGTGATCACCCACACCTTTCCAGATTTCCAGGAGCTTGTGAATAAGGCGCTTATTCTTGAGGACAAGCGTAAGGAACTGATGAGAACAGTAAAGCGCAGGATGCAACAAAGAGGATCACGCTAGGGAACGCCTTGGCGCTGAGAGTTGCACCAAATCAATTTTTCGATTCCAGCCACGAGAATGCAACAAGGACACCGTCACCGGCACCAAGACCCGTCAATCGTAACTATCGCACCCAGCCCGACCCGAAGCGCCGCTTGAGCGGTCGGCGAGAATAGTGAGGCAGCTGCTACAAGCGCAACGAGCCAGGACACTTTGCCAACGATTGCCCAAAGAAGACAGCGGTGACCCCGATTCGCTTTGTCAGGATCCACACCAGCTAGGACGCCAGCACCAGGAGCCACACCCCAGACTGTGGTGAGAGGCCAAGTCAACCATGTCACCGCGGATGCACTGCAGAATGCTACGGACGTCGTACTAGGTAAGTTACTAGTCAACTCAGTGCCTGCAACAGTTTTGTTTGATTCCGGAGCTTCGCATTCGTTTGTTTTGCTTTTAGTTCAAACCCCTGGTTCCGAACTCCGAACGAAAGTAGGATGTTCTGGGGTGAGAATACTAATAGATGGGATAGAGTTCCTAGTGAACCTTATTATTTTGGAGACCCAGACCTTAGACGTCATTTTGGGAATGGATTGGTTATCCAAGCACAAGGCCGTATTGGATTGTGGACGAAGAACTATCTCAGTTGAGAGCCCGTGTGGAAAGAAAGTAGAATTTCAAGCCACTGCCGTTAGAGATGGACAGTTGATGGTTAACAGTACCAAGGCAATCAGCATAGAAGATGTCTCAGTAGTGAATGAGTACCCAGATGTTTTCCCTGAAGATCTACCTGGTATGCCACCGGACAGGGATATAGAGTTTGTGATAGAGCTTGTACCTGGTACAGCACCGATAGCAAAGAGACCGTATCGGATGTCCACCGAAGAATTGGTAGAGATGAAAAAGCAACTTGAAGAATTAATGGAGAAAGGATTTATCAGACCGAGTTCGTCGCCGTGGGGAGCGCCAGTTTTGTTTGTCAAGAAGAAGGACGGAAGTTTCAGGATGTGCATTGACTACCGTGCACTCAACGAAGTCACCGTGAAGAATAAGTACCCGCTACCCAGGATCGATGATTTGTTTGATCAGCTGAGAGGAGTCGGAGTTTTCTCCAAGATTGACCTAAGATCGGGATACCATTAGTTGAAGATCCGATCAGAGGATATTCCGAAGACCACATTCTCGTCAAGATATGGACATTACGAGTTTATAGTTATGTCCTTTGGCCTGACGAATGCACCAGCATATTTCATGAATATGATGAATAAGGTGTTCATGGAATATTTGGACAAGTTTGTTGTTGTGTTCATAGATGATATTCTAATCTACTCCAAGACAGAGGATGAGCATGCCGAACACTTGAGGTGAGTTTTGGAAAAGCTGAGGGAACAGCAACTCTTCGCCAATTTCAGTAAGTGTGATTTTTGGAAGGACAAGGTGGAATTCCTCGAACATGTAATGACCGCAGAAGGAGTCACCGTAGATCCAAGCAAGGTAGAAGCTGTGTTACATTGGGAGCAGCCGAAGACCGTGACCCAGATCCGGAGTTTCCTTGGAATGGCAGGATACTATCGCCGTTTCATTGAAGGCTTTTCGACAATTGCGAAACCTCTCACGCAATTGCTGAAAAAGGAGAAGAAGTTTGCATGGGCGCTTGAGTGCGAAAGGTTTTCAAGAATCAAGAAGCGATTGACATCGGCGCCCGATGTTAGTTCTACGGATGTTAATCAAAGCTTTGATATTTATTGTGACGCATCGCGCCAAGGACTTGGATGTGTCTTGTCGATGCAGAATGGAAAGGTCGTAAACTTATGCATCAAGGCAGTTGAGGCCGCATGAGGAAAATTATCCGATGCATGACCTAGAGTTAGCTGCCGTAGTGCATGCCTTGAAGATATGGCATCACTATCTCATCGGGAACAGATGTGAAGTGTACACGGATCATAAGAGCCTTAAGTACATATTCACCCAGTCGGATCTGAATATGAGGCAAAGGAGGTGGTTAGAGTTGATCAAGGACTATAATGTTGGAATCCATTACCATCCCGGGAAGGCCAACGTAGTAGCCGATGCTCTGAGTCGAAAAAGCCATACCGTGAGTATGTTGCTAGCCACAAGTCAGGATGAGTTATGTGAGGATTTCCAGAGAATGAAGATTGAGGTGGTGCCTAGCGGATCCTTGGCCGCATTAGAAGTAAAGCCTACCCTAGAGGATCAGATCCGAGAAGGACAGAAGAATGATGACAAGATCCGCAGGATCAAGTCCATCAAGGAGGAAGGCAAGGCAGAGGACCTCAAGTTGGATGAGCAAGGCACGTTATGGATGAAGGATCGCATTTGTGTGCCGAACAAAAAGGAGCTGAAGCAGTTGATTCTAGAAGAAGCCCATGACTCCAAGTATTCAATTCATCCTGGAAGCGCCAAGATGTATCAGGATTTGAAGGAAAGATTCTGGTGGCCGAGCATGAAGCGTGAAGTTGCCGAGCATGTTGCATTGTGCGACGTATGCCGTGAGTCAAGGCAATGCATCGAGAGACCAGCGAGGATTGTTGCGGCCGTTGAGAATACGAGTGGAAGTGGGAGGAAATCGGAATGGATTTCATTACCGGTTTGCCTAAGACTCAAGGAGGTTATGACTCCATATGGGTTATAGTGGATCGCTTGACCAAAGTAGCCCATTTTATCCCCGTGAAGACCACCTACTCGGGAGATAAATTAGCAGAGTTGTACATGATCAGGATCGTCTGTTTGCACGGAGTGCCAAAGAGGATTGTATCGGACAGAGGTACCCAATTTACCTCAAGGTTCTGGAATAAGTTGCATGAAGCCATGGGAACCCGTTTGAACTTCAAGATCTGACCTATCATCCACGCAGACGGATGGACAGGCCAAAGAGTCAATCAGATTACGGAGGATATGCTAAGAGCGTGTGCTTTAGCTTATGCTACTTCTTGGGATAAGAGTTTGCCGTATGCCGAGAGTTCGATTACAATAATAGTTACCAGGCTAGTTTACGGATGTCACCTTTTGAGGCCTTTGTATGGTCGACCCTGTCGGACGCCATTGAACTGGAATGAGACTGGTGAACGCCGTGTCTTTGGGCCAGATATTCTTCAAGAAGCTGAAGAACAGATTGCCATGATCAGGGAGAGATTGAAGATAGCCCAATCACGACAGAAGAGTTATGTTGACAACCGTCGCCGAGACCTGAGTTTCGAACCAGAAGATTTCGTGTATCTCAGAGTCACACCGCTCAGAGGAGTTAAGAGGTTTCATGCCAAAGGGAAACTCGCACCCCGTTATGTTGGACCATTTAAGATTTTGAGCCGCAGAGGCGAAGTTGCTTACCACCGGAGTTGCCACGATCGTTGGCGAGGAGTACATGACGTGTTCCATGTGTCCCGGTGAAGAAGTGTCTCCGAGTACACGAGCAGACAGATTAGAGTCAATTGAGTTGCAAGAAGATTTGACTTACAAGGAGCATCCCGTGAAGATTTTGGACACTATGGATCGAGAGACTAGAAATAAGTCAACCCGCTTCTGTAGAGTTCAGTGGAGCAACCACGCGGAGAGTGAAGCAACTTGGGAGCGCGAAGAGGATTTGAAGAAAGAGTTTCCAAACCTATTCCTTAGTTAGCCCTGAATCTCGGGGACGAGATTCTATTAAGGGGGAGGTTTGTAACACCCCAAAATTTTGCTTTTCTTAAATTCATGTGTGATTTGGTACTTTGGTGAATTTTTGGAATTTTCTGGAATTTATTTGGATTTATTTGGAATTTATTCTATTTTAAAATAATTAAAGAATTAAACTTTGCAAATAAAATTTTGTTGGAAATATTTTATTTGAGTCCAAAATGTTCCAAAATATTTTCCAGAATTTTTCTGGAATTTTTCTGAGTCTTTTGCTATTTTTAATGATTTAATTGAATTTCTGAGAATTTAATCGGATTAATTAAATCGAGTTGGTTTCACTGTTCCTCCGACCGGACCCGAGTCCGAGTCAGACTCGAGTCTGACTCGCGCCAGTTGGTCCAGCCGAACCCGCTCGGCCGAACCCAAACCCGTGAGACCGTTGGATCTTGATCCAACGGCCACGATTGAGCCACGTCGCCGGACCCGAGCCCGACCGAGCCAGCCAGCTCGTCCGAGTCCAACCCGAACCCAAACTCGCGCACCGTCGGATCTCGATCCAACGGCTGTGCGCGTGCCACGTCATCCTCTCCGTGTCGCCGTCGGACGCCGCCGCCGCGACGGAGCAGGTCTCGGTTTCCGTGCGTTTCACGGACGCCGAGGGCTCTATTTATTGCGCCGCCACCCGTGCCGTGACGCCGACTTCCGTGCGCACCCGTAGCCCTAGACAACGTCGCCTGAGTCGTCGCCGTTTAGCCGCAATCGCTCGCCGTAGTTGCCGTAGCGCTCCACCGCGGTTAAGTGTTGTTTCCGCCGCCGTCCGCCTTCCTCCGCCGCCGTTGAGGTCAGATCCGGAACCGGGAGGTTAAGCCGCATCGGAAGAGACCTCTCACATCGCCGGAGTACAACCGAAGCGCCGTTGCCGTGGTCGTCGTCCCCAATCCCGGCAAGCCAGCGCCGCCGCAAGCCATCGCCGGACCCCGAGCTCGCTTAGCCGTCCGATCCAGATCCAACGTCCCAGATCACGCCACGTCATCTCACGGTGAGATCCCGTCCAAAAATCCCAGATCCAATCTCGACCGTTGGATCTAGATCCAACGGTCCAGATCAAACGCGTTCACCCCAAACGCGAGTCCAGATCCAATCTGGGCCGTTGATTTTCAAATCAACGGCCGAGATCCAGCCACGTGTGCGGGAGACTGACCGCCGCGGTCAGCGTCGTCCACGCGCGCGTGCGTGTGACGCTGACACGCGGGGCCCGCATGTCAGTGGCCCAGCCACACTGCACCATGATGTCATGCTGACGTCATGGCGGGCCCGCATGTCAGCCGCCCCGGCCGTCGCGGTGGCGTCACCCATGGCGTCACGCAGTGGAGTCCCACTTGTCGGTATAACGGATCGAAGTCCCGCCGTCGCCAAGAATGACGTCACCGAGTGGCCCCACCTGTCAGCGACACATGAAGCCGTGGACCGAGTCCACGGTAGACCGAGCCAAACCATGGACCACGTCCATGAACCGGCTGACGTCAGCCAGCCAATCAGGAACCGACGTGTCATCGCCGACGCAATAATTAATTTCGAAAAGAAAATGATTTATTAATTCGAAATAATGATTTCAGATTTTGTTCCAAACTTCAAACGCTTATAACTTTTGCGTTTCAACTCCGATTTGAGTGATTCAAATTTCTAAATTTGTATAAAATTGAGATCTACCTAATTATGAATTTTATTTAATTTTTGGACTAAAGTTTTCTCTGTAATATTATTTAATTGATTATTTAAACTTCAAATAATTATAACTTTTGCATTTTAACTCGATTTGAACGATTCCAGTTCCTAAAAATTCATAAAATTATGTTCTCTCTGTTTATGGACTTTATTTGGATGTTTGGACACTTTTTGCCTATTGTTTATTCGTGTATTGCTATTTGCACGCTTTACGAGTAGACGTTGAAGTGCCGGAAGGATTCGAAGGAGAGGTGTTGACTCAAGATCCAACTCAAGACCAAGAACAAGTACTTTTTGAAGGCAAGTTGTGCTTTGACCATGTTGATCCTATTTTGAAACCTATTTTGGTTCAAATTATTGCATGCTAGTTCAATTAGAAAATACTTTATTTAAATATGGGAAATTAGATAAATGCCAAATTGCTGTATGACACCTTGATTAATTAAATATGTGCCATGACCCTTGTCACCCTAGTTGTGGTTTACTAGTTGGACATTATTAAATTGCCAACATGGGAAATTAGATCGTTGTAGTATGTTGCTTAGACCTACTGCGTGCTCATGACATGATTTTGGACAATCAAATGTTAATATTGACTTAATGATATATTGAACCTGTTTTGGAAAGGTATCATGTGATGTGGATGGCACGTGGTGCATGGTAATCAACAGGGGTTTTGATAAATAGTTTTCGGCCGGGGCATGTGGCAAGAATGATCAGGTGGGCCAGTTGTGGCACTGGGGATGTTGATTTGGTTCTTCGGGTAGTCTTGCCCTGGTCACCCTAAGGACTTAACCTTGCAAGCCTTTGAACTGAGTCAATCTTGCAACCACATGTCTGTAATGGGACGGACCTAGTTGATTAAGTTGCTAATAACGTACCTGTGGGACCTCAGGAGGTCAACTACACCCTTTGTGTAAGTTGTACGGGGGAGCGTACCAGGGCTAAGGCCAGGTACCCATCTAACGGTTGATTGGCCTAAACTTCGCCTTAGCTAAGGGAAGGGTTAGTGTGCAATAACCGGGGAGGCTCACTTGCAATAACCGGGGAGGCTCACTTGTATTGCAATAACCACGGTATTGGACATCGCTCGGGAATTACAGTCAAGGGTTAGATTTTCTTGAAAATAACTTGGACCTGAAAGGTTGGGATTGGTTTAATAATGATGTTGATGGAAATGTGGATTAGGATGGGAAAGATGTTTATTAAACTCCTTGAAAAGTTAGTTATGCTTTACTTGTTACTACTGCTTTCGAATCTACTTATGATACTTGTTAAATGCTGTTTACTGCAAAAATACCTTGAGCCACTCCTTTGTATTAAGCCATGCATGTAGTATATTAGCTGCATTCTGTGCATGACTTGCTGAGTACCAAGTACTCACCCTTGCCACAATACAACACCAGTTGAAGAGGAGACTACGCCCGGCTTTGGAGGAGGAGCTCCAAGAGGAACCGCCTACTTAGGGAGTGAGCCCGATCGGTTGCTGTGGTATACTTGGATGGCGCCACGAAGTTATCTTATTTTTCCGCTGCTACTATTTCTCTCTTAATAAGTTTCGCCCTGCGAGGCGTATATTTGTAACTTGACCATAAGGTCGAGCAACCAGTTTGACTATTTAGTTAAAGTACTTTATTAAGTATCGAGTGGTATGATTGTGATATTTACCGATGTTAAGACTGTGTGCACTAGCGCGTTCCTGGACTAGTGCTGAATACACAGAGGGTCCGGATTTGCAAATTCGGGTCCCGACAGTTTTCTAAGGCCAAAACAAAGGGAAAGGAAAGATAGAAGGATGGGAAGAGCTAGGGTTTAATCTAAACCTAGAGATTGAGCTCAAACTTCAAATCCACCCGGTGTGATGTTCCCTGGGGGCATGGGGATGCTTCACCACACCTTACCCTTGCTTCTTCTTGCTCCAAACGGTCTCCACCAGGCCGGATTTGAGGAGCGGTGGGGCTCGGGAAAGTAGGAAATGGAGGAGGAGAGGAGGAAGAAAAGCATGGGGGAGGGAAATGAGGGAGAGGGAGAGAAGGTGTTGAAAGACTGAGATGGCGATCAGAGGGGGGGTGAATGAAATTTGCCCCACTCAAAGTACTCAAAACAATCCCGCAAGGAAACCGGTGCTCCTCAAATTCTCCAATAAGAAACACTTACAAAGGATTTTTTTTAGATTTTTCTAAAAATCAAATACTGACTACTGTGCGAAGAACACGTTCAGGACAGATTTGCGATGTTGATAGAAACTTGACAAATAAACTCTTGCGGCATACAATCTTTGGCAAATGGACTCGATCTTGACCGTAGATCCAAATAGAATATAGAAGAAGGTGAATGCGAATCACTCATGTCAAGAACAAAATCTAGCAATCATAAATGTAAATACGGGAATATAAATGCTGAATTTAATACATGAAAGTAAATGCCGAAAGTAAAGACATAATGTAAATTGCAATAATTAAATTGCGAGAAAATACATTTGGCTCTTGGAACTTCTATTTCATTCAGAGATGTGTGATTACAAAGCCTCACTTCATGTGGGCAAAGCTCAAATGAGAAACACAACAACTCAAAGAATGAATGGGCATGGAGGCCTCCCTCCACCCCTCTTTTTATACTACTCTTGGGCCACCTACCACCCTTGGATGAGTCCCAAACCCTAGAGCACTCCACCAAGGGCTAGGATTAACCCACTCACTCCACCATGCAAGGGCAATCCAAAACCCTACACACAAAATGTGTTTTCTTGCACTTTTTTCAAAGCATACTACCTATACCCACTAACCTATCAACTAGACCGCGATCCAACGGCCCTCATCGATCCTCGAGGCATCTAGCTAGTATCATCCCCTTTTCTTATCTTCTTTGACTTGCCCAGACTCCGTCTCTGATCATCTTCCGGCGATCTCCAACCGTTTGGACCCCCGACGCACCTCGCCTAGTCCCGGTCATCATCCGCCTCAGCATGACCTAGCACCGTTGTCCTGCAACAATCAAAGACAAGGAAAAACATCACATAGCATTGTCCAATAATATGCAATAAACATCACAAATGCTCACAATTAATCATATCTCATTCATCAGTCGGTTCTACTGCCAGCCAAAGGCCGGTAGTACCACAAGAGACCAACACAACCCAAATTGCTTCCTTTTGAATTCTGAATCAAATCAAACTCAAACATGAGCACACCTTGCTCAAATAAAGTCAAATACTCATCACAAATATGGATGGACCTCCACATGGTCCTTCAATCTCCCCCTTGATGAGTATATTGACAAACCACACAAAAGGCATAATTTGAGTTTGAAAATAAAAGAAGAAAAGCAATTTGATTGCAAAAATCATATTTGGTCCAACTAAAAGAGAAAGCAAGCTCATGACCAAATAGATGAGAAGATTTTCAGAGCTCAACACAAGAAAGAACAATTTTTCGATAAAAGCCCCCAAAACTAAGAAATCCTCCAAAAAGCTCAATATTACTCATGATCCAAATGCAAGAACAATTGTTTAACATGATCATGTGAAAGCAATTTTTTTTTTCAATTTTCTTCCCTCTAAAATGCCTTTTCTACGTTTTCTCCCCCCTTTTGGCAATATAGGCATCAAGATAGCAATTTATTTTTGAATGTAATGCAACCTAGAAGAGCTTTGAGGATTATGCAAGTGACCATTTAGACAAAGTATGTCGGGACCCCGAATTTGCAAATCCGGACCCTCTGTGTATTCAAAGACTAGTCCAGAACGCAGCTAGTGCACCTGATCTTAACATCGGTAAATATCACAATCATACCATTCGATGTTATCAAGTACTTTATTTAAATAACCAAACTGGTTACTCGACCTTATGGCCAAGTTACAAATATATGCCTCGCAAGGCAAAACTTATTAAAAGAGAGATAATAGCAGCGGAAAATCAAATAACTTCGTGGCGCCATCCAAGATACCACAGTAAATCGACCGGGCTCGCTTCCCTAAGTAGACGGATCCTCTTGGAATTCCTCCTCCGAAAGCTGGCGTAGTCTCCTCTTCAACTGGTGTTGTGTTGAGGCAAGGGTGAGTACTTGGTACTCGACAAGTCATGCACAATGCAAAGCTAATATACTATATGCATGGCTTGGTACAAAGGAATAGCTCAAGGTATATTTGCAGAAATGCTTTTGAAAAGTAATATAAGTATATTCGAAATCATTAGAAATAAGTAAAGCGTAAATAACTTTTCAAGAAGTTTAATAAACATTTTTCCCCATACTAAACCACATTACCATCATCTTCATTATTAAACCAAACCATCCTTTCAAATCCAAGTTATTTTCAGAAAGTCTAACCCTTGATTGTAATCCCGAGCATTGTCGATCAGTGGACTCGGCTATTTAAATAGATTCTAAACTCTGCAGAGGTTATGCACTTTACCCACAAGATACAGTCAAACACCACAAAGGCGAGTTCAGTAACAAAGTCTTTCGGAAACCTCTAACAATACAAGTGGTCCTCCCCGGTTATTGGCAAGACTAACCCTTCCCTTCGCTAAGGCGAAGTCTAGGCCAATCAACTGTTAGATGGGTACTGGCCTCAGCCCCGATGCGGCTCCCGTACAACTTACACAAAGGGTGTAGTTGACCTCCGAGGTCCCACAGAACGTTATTAGCAACTTAGTCAACTAGGTCCGTCCCATTACTGACATGTGGTTGCACGTTAGACCCAGTTCAAAGGCTTGCAAGGTTAAGTCCTTAGGGTGACCAGGCAAGACTACCCAAGAACCAAATCAACATTCCCGATGCCACAATCGCCCACCTGATTACTCTTGCCACATGCCCCTGGCCGAAACCGTTTATCAAACCCAGCTTGATTACCATGCACCACGTGCCATCAACATCACATGATACTTTTCCAAAACAGGTTCAATATATCATTAAGTCAATATTAACATTTGATTGTCCAAAACCATGTCATGAGAGCACGTGAGCGTGTCTAAGCGTTATACTACAACGGTCTAAAACCCATGTTGGCAATCTAATAATGTCCAACTAGTAATCCACAACTAGGGTGACAAGGGTCATGGCACATACTTAAATAATCAAGGTGTCATACAGCAAATTGGTACTTATCTAACCCCCATGTTTAAACAAAGTATTTTTCTAATTGAACTAGCATGCAATAGTTTAAATCAAAATAGATTTCGAAATAGGATCAACATGGTCAAAGCACAACTTGCCTTCAAAAAGTACTTGCTCTTGGTCTTGAGTTGGATCCTGAGTCAATACTTCTCCTTCGAATCCTTCCGGCACTTCAACGTCTACTCGTAAAGCGTGCAAATAGCAAATACACGAATAAACAATAGGCAAAAAGTGTCCAAACATCCAAATAAAATCCATAAACAGAAAGAACATAATTTTATGGATTTTTAGAAACTGGAATCGTCAAATTTGGAGTTAAGACGCAAAAGTTATGATTATTTAAAGTTTAAATAATCAATTAAATAATTTTACAGAGAAAAACTTTAGTCCAAAAATTAAATAAAATTTATATTTAAGTAGATCTTAATTTTATACAAATTTAGAAATTTGAATCACTCAAATCGGAGTTGAAACGCAAAAGTTATAAGCGTTTGAAGTTTGAAACAAAATCAAATCATTATTTCGAATTAATAAATCATTTTCTTTTCGAAATTAATTATTGCGTCGGCATGGACACGTGGCAGCCTCGATTGGTTGGTCGACGTCACCGGTCCATGGACTTGGTCCACGCCTTCGGCTCGGGTCTACTGCGTGGACTCGGTCCACGACTCTACGTGTCGGCCGACATGTGGGCCCACTCGGGTGACGCTATCGCCGACGTCGGCGGGGACTCGGCCACGGTGTCGACATGTGGGACCCACCGTGACGCCATGGGTGACGTCGGCGCTTGGCTGGATTAGCCATCGACATGCGGCCCTCGACACGCTGCCCCGCGTGTCGGGCGTTACACGCACGCCGCTGCGGCGGCGCCGACCGCGACGGCAGCCAGGCTTCCCGACACGCGTGGCGCAATCCCGCCGTTGATTTGAAATTCAACGGTCGCGATTAGATCCAGGGTTAACGCGTTGAATCTACTCGATGATCGTGGGCCGTTCGATCTAGATCGGACGGTCCAGATCTAATCCTATAATAATCACTACTACGGCACGTGGCGATTGTGAACCGTTGGATCTTGATCCAACGGTCCAGATCTAACCGGGTTTGGAACACGTGAACTCACCTCAACCGCACGATCAAGATCGGACGGTCCACCGAGCTCGCGAGGGTGATGGCGACGCGGCGGAGCTGCAGCCACCGGAGACGAGAACGACGACGAGCCCGATGGCGTTTGGGGTTGCTCGGCGAGATGAGTCCTCCGCCGGGTGCGTCTCGTCACGGGGATTAGGATCAGGCTCCTTCTCGGCGGAAGCGACGGACGGCGGCGGAATCGAGCAAAATCATGCGGCGGAGTGGCGCTCAACTACGGCGAGCTCGCGACGGCAAACAAGCGGCGGCTCAGCGAGATGGCTCGGAAGCGGGTGCGCAAGGATGAGGGCAACCTCGGGCGTGACCAGGGCTTTAAATAGCCTCGGCGTTCGTGCGAGACGGAAACCTAATTCTACACGGCCGGGCGCGGCGTGAGTCCGGCCGACTCGGCGGAGACGATGACGCCAGCCGTCCACGTGGCACGATCAACGGCCACGATCGCACGGGCGCGATCGGATCCGGGCCGGATACGGCTCGAACTGGTACGGGCGGATCTCAGCCGTTGGATCTTGATCCAACGGTTGGGATTGATTAGGGTTTTGAGCTGGTTAGATCGAGTCAACTGGCTCTGTCGGACTTCGAGTCCGACTCGGGTTCCGACTTCGGTCGGATGAACAGATTCGACCGAGTTAGATTTCCAGCGATTTAATATTTAAAATAATTCCCAGTAATTCATTTAATTCATTAAAAATAGCAAATGACTCAGAAAAATTCCAGAAAAATTCTGGAAAATATTTTGGATCATTTAGGACTCAAATAAAATATTTCCAACAAAATTTTATTTGCAAAATTAAATTCTTTAATTATTTCAAAATGGAATAAATTCAAATAAATTCCAAATAAATCCAAATAAATTCCAGAAAATTCCAAAAATTCACCAAAGTGCCAAATCAGACATGAATTTAAGAGAAGCAAAATTTTGGGGTGTTACAAAGTATGACACCAAGCTACTGAAGTTTAGAATATGTCATTCTAAGTCATATCCGAAGGCATATTTCAAAAAAAAAATTTACTAACTAGCTCAAAAGAAATTATACTAATTTTGCATGATTGCAACAATAGCAACACTTAGCATAACTTCAAGACTAGAAGCAAAGCCAACCAAATGAGCAAATGGATATACTAGAGTTCAACCTACTCAACACTTTGGGAAGCTACAAGACCATTAGAGAACCCTTATGCTCAACCATCTCTTCAAATGCAAATTTTTAGATTAATGGTCACAAAGCGGTTCAAAGAGTTAGGCCTAGTGAAGCACATACTCGACTAAGAGCCATCGACAAAGTCTTCCTAAGATTCACTCTCCTTCGCAAACCTTTGAGGTGTAGAGAGCTTAACCTAATGAAACACAACCTCGACTAGGAGCCATCGACATAGGTCTCCTAGGCGTCACTCTCTTCATCTAGTTTATTTTGCATTTTTCAATTTATTGGCTCAAGCCCTATTCGACCATCTGAAGCATGAGGCTTAAAAGAGTGGTCTTGGTCATACACGATACACTCCAAGTTCATCCCAAGTGCAATGGGAAGCAGTCTCGAGAATATAGAGTGTTGAGATCAATTTTAGTGAAAACAAGTCAATTTTTAGCATTGTAACACATAGATTGTGATACCCCAATTTTTGCTTTTCATGAAATTAAAATATTATTTTGCACATTTGTGAATTTTTGGAATTTTCTGGAATTTATTTGGATTTATTTGGATTTAATTTGAATTTATTCCATATTGAAATAATTAAAGAAATTAAATTTTCAAATAAAGTTTTGTTGGAAATATTTTATTTGAGTCCCAAATACCCTAAAATAGTTTCCAGAATTTTTCTGGAATTTTTCTGAGTATTTTGCTATTTTTCTTGAAATAAATGAATTACTGGGAATTATTTTAAATATTAAATCGCTGGAAAATCGAGTCGGGTCAAGTACTGTTGATCCGACCGAGCCCGAGTCAGACTCGAGTTCGAATCCGACCCGAACCCGACCCGAGCCCGTGGTTGAGCCAAACCCACTCGGCCGAACCCTACGCGTGTGACCGTTGGATCAAGATCCAACGGCCACGATTGAGCCACGTCGCCGGACCCGAGCCCGACCGAGCCAGCCAGCTCGCTCGAGTCCGACCCAAACCCAAACCGACGCACCGTTGGATCTCGATCCAACGGTACCGCAGCGTGCCACGCCACCCAATCTCAGACGCCGCCGGACTCATGGCCGCACGGAGAGGACCTCGGTTTCCGTGCGTTTCACGGACGCCGAGGGCCCTATTTAATGCACCGCCACCCGTGCCATGACGCCGACTTCCGTGCGCACCCGTAGCCCTAGACGACGTCGCCTGAGCCGCCGCCATCTAGCCGCAATCGCTCGCCGTAGTTGCCGTAGCGTTCCGCCGTAGTTCTTCGCCGACAGCCGCTGCCTCCGCTGCCCTCCGCCGCCGTTGAGGTTAGATCCAGAACCGGGAGGTCAAGCCGCGTCGGAGGAGACCTCTCACCTCACCGGAGCGCGCCCGAAACGCCGTCGGCTAGGTCGTCGTCCCCAGCGCCGCCGCTCGCCATCGCCGGACTCCGAGCTCGCTCCACTGTCCGATCCAGATCCAACGTCCCAGATCACGCCATGTCATCCCACGGTGAGATACCGTCCAAAATCCCAGATCCAATCTCGACCGTTGGATCTAGATCCAACGGTCCAGATCAAACGCGTTCACCCCAAACGCGTGAGTCCAGATCCAATCTGGGCCGTTGATTTTCAAATCAACGGCCGAGATCTAGCCACATGTGCGGGACACTGACCACAGCGGTCAGCGTCGTCCACGCGCGCGTGCGTGTGACGCTGACACGCGGGGCCCGCATGTCAGCGGCCCAGCCACACTGCACCATGACGTCACGCTGACGTCATGGCGGGCCCGCATGTCAGCGGCTGTCCCAGCAGTGCGCTGACGTCAGCAATGACGTCACCAGTGGGTCCCACCTGTCAGCACCGTGGGCTGAGCCCCGCTGACGTCAGCAGTGACGTCATCCAAGGGGACCCACCTGTCAGCGACACATGGAGCCGTGGACCGAGTCCACCGTGGACCGAGCCAAGCCGTGGGCTGAGCCCATGGACCGGCTGACGTCAGCCGCCCAATCAGAGGCTGCCACGTGTCCAGGCTGACGCAATAATTAATTTCCGAAAAAGAAAATGATTTATTAATTCGAAATAATGATTTCAGATTTTGTTTCAAACTTCAAACGCTTATAACTTTTGCGTTTCAACTCCGATTTGAGTGGTTCAAATTTCTAAATTTGTATAAATTTGAGATCTACCTAATGATGAATTTTATTTCATTTTTGGAATAAATTTTTTCTCTGTAATATTATTTAATTAATTATTTAAACTTTATATAATCATAACTTTTGTGTTTTAACTCCGAATTGAGCGATTCCAGTTCCTAAAAATTCATAAAATTATGTTCTCTCTGTTTATGGATTTTATTTGGATGTTTGGACACTTTTTGCCTATTGTTTATTCGTGTATTGCTATTTGCACGCGTTACGAGTAGACGTTGAAGTGCCGGAAGGATTCGAAGGAGAAGTGTTGACTCAGGATCCGACTCAAGACCAAGAACAAGTACTTTTTGAAGGCAAGTTGTGCTTTGACCATGTTGATCCTATTTCAAAATCTATTTTGATTTAAATTATTGCATGCTAGTTCAAATAGAAAATGCTTTACTTTGGGGAATTAGATAAATGCCAAATTGCTGTATGACACCTTGATTACTTAAGTATGTGCCATGACCCCCTTGTCACCCTAGTTGTGGTTTACTAGTTGGACATTACTAAAATTGCCAACATGGGTTTAGACCGTTGTAATATATTGCTTAGACCTGCTACGTATTCATGACATGATTTTGGACAATCAAATGTTAATATTGACTTAATGATATATTGAACCTGTTTTGGAAAGGTCTCATGTGATGTTGATGGCACGTGGTGCATGGTAATCAACTGGGGTTTGATAAATAGTTTTCGACCGGGGCATGTGGCAAGAATGATCGGGTGGGCCAGTTGTGGCATTGGGAACGTTGGTTTGGTTCTTCGGGTAGTCTTGCCCTGGTCACCATAAGGACTTAACCTTGCAAGCCTTTGAACTGAGTCAAGCGTGCAACCACATGTCTGTAATGGGACGGACCTAGTTGACTAAGTTGCTAATAACGTACCTGTGGGACCTCAGGAGGTCAACTACACCCTTTGTGTAAGTTGTACTGGGAGCGTCTGGCTGAGGCCAGGTACCCATCTAACGGTTGATTGGCCTAGACTTCGCCTTAGCTAAGGGAAGGGTTAGTGTGCAATAACCGGGGAGGCTCACTTGTATTGTTAGAAGTTTCCGAAAGACTTTGTTACGGGAACTCTCCTTTGTGGTGTTTGACTGTATCTTGTGGGTAAAGTGCATAACCTCTGCAGAGTGTAGAATCTATTCGAATAGCCGTGTCCGCGGTATTGGACATCGCTCGGGAATTACAGTCAAGGGTTAGATTTTCTTGAAAATAACTTGGACTTAAAAGGTTGGGTTTGGTTAAATAATGATGATGATGGAAATGTGGATTAGGATGAGAAAGATGTTGATTAAACTCCTGGAAAAGTTATTGATACTATACTTGTTTCTATTGCTTTCGAATCTACTTATGCTACTTGTCAAATGCTGTTTTATTGCAAATATACCCTGAGCTATTCCTTTGTATTAAGCCATGCATGTAGTATGTTAGCTGCATTCTGTGCATGACTTGCTGAGTACCAAGTACTCACCCTTGCCACAATACAACACCAGTTGAAGAGGAGACTACACCAGCTTTGGAGGAGGAGCTCCAAGAGGAACCGTCTACTTAGGGAGCGAGCCCAGTTAGTTGCCTGTGGTATACTGGATGGCGCCACGATGTTATCTTATTTTTCCGCTGCTACTATTTCTCTCTTAATAAGTTTCGCCCTGCGTGGCGTATATTTGTAACTTGACCATAAGGTCGAGCAACCAGTTTGACTATCTAATTAAAGTACTTTATTAGTATCGAGTGGTATGATTGTGATATTTACCGATGTTAAGACTGTGTGCACTAGCGCGTTCCTGGACTAGTGCTGAATACACAGAGGGTCCGGATTTGCAGATTCGGGTCCCGACATAGATTCATGAGCATGATGAGGATGCTGGAATGGAACAATATAGCTAACCCAAGTTACTCTAGGGACTCTATTAGAAACCCACTATTTCACTAAGCATGGCATAAGCATCTAGTAAAGAAATATAGCAAGTAATAGCTAAGTTTCATCAATTTTCAAGAAAGCCCAATCAGTTTCAAGAACTCCCCCTCAACGTGTGAGTTAATTT
This sequence comes from Rhipidocladum racemiflorum, assembly GCA_036346355.1. Lineage (NCBI taxonomy): Eukaryota > Viridiplantae > Streptophyta > Magnoliopsida > Poales > Poaceae > Rhipidocladum > Rhipidocladum racemiflorum. Next base: position 33,488,614 of record CM070589.1, on the reverse strand, counting down.
TAAGCACAAATCTGATTCAAGTTGAGTTATTAGCAATTTTGATTCCAAGAAATAAAATGAACTCTGAAACCAAAAAGACAAAAATGAGAAACTGACAACTGGGTGATCTAAGAGCATAGAAAAGATGGTAGAGACCACTAAGCTCAGACTCGCTCTCACCTTCCCCATATGACTTACAAAGGGAAACTAACTCTGAAACTCCAGCTCAGGAGCAAACACAGACCCTGTCTACCCAAGGGGGCCAACACCTACTAGACCTACAAGACTATGAGTGAGCTCAACCGAGAAGAAGAAGAGAATAGCATCCTAAAGCATAAGATGAGAGGTCCATGCCGAAGCATGCCAGAAGTCTAGGTGAAGTGGACTCAACAAAATGAAAAGAAGCCCAAAGATACCCAAAAGGAATAGAAGGAAATGCTGAATATACATATATAAACATATAATACACATCAGCTCCCCCTCAAGATATGCCATATGTGCTCATAATCTCAAGCTCCCCTATCAAGGCAACAAACCTAGAGCTATCCAAAGGCTTGGTGAAGATGTCAGCCAACTGGTGATCACTCTCCACAAACTGAAGCACTATGTCACCCTTCTCCACATGGTCTCTAAGGAAGTGATATCGAATATCAATGTGCTTGGTCCGAGAGTGCTGCACTGGGTTCTTAGCAATGTGAATGGCAGAAGTGTTATCACAAAAGAGTGGAACACACTCTGCTGATAACCCATAGTCCCGCAGGGTCGATCTCACCTAGAGCACCTAGCTACAGCAACTGGCTGCAGCGACATATTCGGTCTCTACAGTGGACTGAGCAACTCCAGACTGCTTCCTAGAGGACCAAGAAATAAGAGAAGTGCCAATAAATTGGCAAGTGCTAAAAGTACTCATCCTATCTATCCTGCAGCCAACAAAGTCTGCATCGGGAAAGGCTCGAAGGGACAGACAGGAGGAGGAAGAGTACCAGATACCATAATCAATGGTAGCTCGAAGGTACCTAAAAATGCGCTTCACCACCTGGCGGTGAGAGGCACGAGGAGAAGCCTGAAATCGAGCACAAAGACATACAAAGAAGTGTATGTCAGGTCTCAAGGCAGTGAGAAACAAGAGAAAGCCGATCATGCTCCGGAACTCCTTTTGATCAACTGGCTCACCATCCTCATCATGCTCGAGGACAGTAGTGGTGGCCATAGAAGTCATGACTGGCTTCCCATCAGACATATATAAGCGCTTTAGGAGGTCTCGAGTGTACGTACCTTAATGCAAGAATGTGCCCTCCTAAGTCTGCTTAATCTGGAAGCCAAGGAAGTAGCTCAACTCGCCCATCATGCTCATCTCAAACTCAGTTGATTCGGACTCTAAAGTGGGTTAATCTACAAAAATACTGTGATCTGCTCCAATCACGTCACAGTTTTTATCACATTCGGTAAAACGATCATAACTTTCAAACGGCTGGGCGGAATTGGACATTCGTTATACCGACTGAAAGGTATTGAATTTACCTACAACTTCTTCAACAGGAGGCCGACCAAATTCCGACTCTAAATTTGCGAAAAACCAAACCCTAGGTCGACTGCTCAAGCTGCCCGAAACAGAGGATGAGGCAAACTCTAGATTCCGTCTAATCTACCCAACTACAGCACCACCAATTGATCTAAAAATATGATATTAACCCTTAGAACAGTACCTAGACCAACCCCAAGGATCCCCGTGGCCATACCTTTGCCCGACGAACGAAAAACCAATGGATCTCCTCCCGGTTCGCGCGATCTCCTTCCTCGCTCCAAATCCACCGGATCTCCTCGTCGTGGAGCGCTCCAATGGACGGATTTTCGGGATGGTGAGGTGGAGAGGCTTCCCTAGGGCAGTAAGGGGTGGAGGAGAGGGGAGGGAGGGCGCACATGGGGGGAGGAGGCGTGGGGGAGGGAGGGACGCAAGGGAGGAGCAAGGGGGGCGGCTACGGCTTCTCCAAGTGGAGGGGCGCAAGAAAGCAGGGTGGGTGCATTAAGGGGCTGGGGGAGGCCCCCAACCAGGACTCCTACTCCCAAATGGACTCAAATTCCATCCCACCAAAGCCCACGACCCCTTCTCTTAGGCCCAAACTTCCCCGGAAAGGCCCAAACTCCTAGAATCAGCCCAGAAATGCAAATAAACCTCATACCATATGGTTTTAACCTTAACATTCACATTTTATAAGGTTACGACACTCCGTGGTGTCACATTCTCCCCCCCCCTTCAACAGGATTCGACCTCGAATCCAAGACACACCAATACGCCATCCAGCAAAGCAAAAGATAGCTAGGTTTCACATCACATACCTGAGGCGAAAAGCTCAGGATACTTCTCGCGCATGCGAGACTCCAGCTCCAAAGTCGCTTCTCTCTCAGTCTGATGTGACCACAGGACTTTAACAAACTTGAGCGTCCTGTTCTTCATTACTCGCTCCGAAGTCCCTAGAATTTTCACAGGACGGGACTCGAAAGTGAGGTCCTGCCCAAGCACTAATGGTTCCAACGGAACCACCAACTCTGGATCATGCAAGTATTTCCTCAACATCGAGACATTTAGAAGAGTGGTTGCGTACTGTTTTGGGGGTACGTTTTGAGTGTGTGGTATGTATGTGCAGGTGGTGTAACCCCGGGAGTGCCCTCATCCTCTCGCCAATCCGTCACCCGAGGTTAAGGCAAGTGTATTGGAATGGGTATCGATTTGATTGTTGTTAAACTTGATTGGATACAACTTGCTATATGATATGATGCTAAGAATGATGTATGCTTATGACATGATGAACATGACTTCATATTGATTATGATTGTGTGGTATTTAATGTTTATGCCAATATTTACATGTTATGTCATATGTGCATTCATAATGGAAGAGCCGTCCCATGCTGATGTGGGCCTCTGTGTTCACATGTAGTGAACACGATAGACCTACCTCGTAGTCCCATCCACGTGTGTGCATGGGAGCGAGTCAGTAAGAGTAGGCACCCTCCATCTACGGGATGGAAGGGGAAGGGGGTGCACGCCGACGGGTGTGCACTCGGCAATACCGGTATGTGCTTCGAGGAGATATGAGCATTTGCATTGCATACATGATGATGGAATGAGTACAATGATGATGAGACATGAGAATGATATGATATTCATGGTGTTGATCATGGCATTTAGTGATGATAACATTAAATTGTTTTTATGATCCATTGCAATATACTTGCTAAGTGATGAACTCACGCTTGTGTTTTATGTTGTTTTTAGGTACCATGACATCGGCATGTTGGAAGGGGCAATAGCTACACATCTTCACATAGTTCCAGCCACAATTACCATCTTTTAGTCTTGATCATAATAAGTGCCATGAACTTGGTGTTTGGAATAATTTAGTGTGCTTGTGATCCTCATTTGTTTAGTTATAGATTATGGATTGGTTGAATTTGGTTTTATTGGCTTATGATGATGTTTTATCCATTCTATATTGCTGCTTTAGATGTCCTATGTTATGATATATTTTGCCATGACATTGCTTTTGTTCCAAATCATGATAAAACAAAGGAGATGCTACCGAAATTTTGGTTTTTAGTATTTGTGCCCTTGCTGTAATTTGTCTTTATTTATGGTATTTAGGTGATGTTTAGTCTATGTTTGGTAGCATTCAGGCATACTAGATGCCGGGGTGTTACACCGCCTCGGCCTCCTACGCCCGAACGAGTAGAGCTGCCCCGGTCGCCCTCTCCTGGGCCAACAACTCCGCCCCTCGCTCCATCTCCTAGGATAGCTCCTCACGCAGTATCGCCATCTGCTGTCATACCTGCGCTTCGCGTTGGATGGCCGCCGTGAGGAGGATTCTCAAGGACGCTTGCGCCCCGCTGAGTTCAGCACGTAGCGCAGCCAAGCTAGAGGGTGGAGGGGCGAGGACAACCGCGGTAGGCTGGGCGACCACGGTAGCGGCGCCTAGCGAGTGCTGAGCAGAAATTCCCACCACGTCTGCTAACACCGCGGGAGCCCGCCCGACAGGAGCGCCCTGGGCGACCGCCCTTGGGGGCGATCAGAAGGCGAAGGAGGCCGCTGAGAGAGTGAGCCTGCCCTGTGGAACAGCGGCAGTGACCCTCAGCGCCGAGGGGGTCAGCACCATCGGGGAGGGCACCGACGAAGTTGGTGCCAACGAAGATGGCGCCAAAAGAGTAGGTGTCAGTAGGGCCGGCGCTGCACCTAAGGTGGCGGACGCCGCCGCCTCGGGTGAAGCACCCACCACCCCGGACGCGCTTTTGGTCGCGGCGGGGTCAGTGGCAGTAGAAGTTTGACCCCCGGTGTGAGGCCTATTGGGGTCTGCACGCAGGGTGTCCAGAGACACAGGCTGCTTTCCTGCGCTCCGGTCATCCGCCGGAACTAGGTCCCTGATCATCAAGGGACCACGGGTCGGCAGCATCAATGGGCCGATGGAGTCCATGGTGGGGAAGAGCCTCACGATCCAGAGACGCTCCGCGGACTCCAAGTCGCAGAGCGGTCTAGCCTCGGTGGTGAAATCCAGACTGCCCTACACTGGCGGGAGCGGGATGGCCCGCCACCTGGAGATGGTGGAATCATCCAGGTTCCCTGCGCCTGAGAGACAAAGGAGAGGCCAAAGTTATTGAGATGGTGGTGACCACGCAAGGGAATGTGAGCATACAAAGAACGAAGACTTACTGCCCGGGTGCGTGTGGGTTATGTCGTCGTCCCCCGTATACTGCCACGCTGGGCGAGCATGGATATGGAGGGGGCTGATGTGATGCCTTAGAGCGTCAGAGCGATTCTAGGGTTCCTTTTCCTGGTTTTGTTTCGGGAGAGGAATGAAGGATTTGTCGGGGGATGAAATAATTGAAGTTTATCCGGCATATTAATATTAAATTTGGAGTTGTCGGGCTAGAAACAGTGGGCCGAGGAAAACCTAGGCCTGGGCTGCGAATCCCCTCCCCACCTCTCTCTCTTTTCCCCTAGTGGGCCGGCCCACCATATAAAAGGGGTGTCACCCCCCCAAAAGACCTAGGGCGCCCCCTTCCTCCCCTAGCAGCCACACCACCCCTCCTCTTCCTCCCCTTGCGTGGTGGCTCAAGATCCACCGCGAAACGCGAAGGAGCAAGCGAGAAGAGGATCCGTGGAGGCGTGGAGGACGAGCAGATTTCCGTTTCGGGAATCGTCGCGCGTTTTTCGTGGGTTCTCAAGGGAGAAATCAAGGTGGTGCCCCTTCTGGACGCAACTAGGTTCGTCATCCACGTTGGTAAAGGCAAGTGGAAGTAGTGGTCTTGCTAAACTATAACTCGCTATTTGTTTCGTCTTCAATATAAACCTTAATTGCAGCACACCTACATGGTTTAACTACTTGTTTATGAGATTACAATATCCTATCCTGCATTGTGATGTGGTTGTTTGGCTTTTGAATCATGAGTAAGAATGAAGAAAGATGTTGTTTGCAAGATGAATTGTGGAGATATTCTATCTCAATGATGTTCGCATTCTATCCATGTTATTTGATGGTATGCAAGCATGTGAATTCAGAGTGGGAAGTTATGAATGTATTTATGCATGAAGCATTAATTGCATAATCATGCATTGGAAGTTTGTCGACGCTTGACAGTCTTGCGCGATCAGACGCAGACAACACCGTGTGTTCCTGAGAAAGGGCACGGTGAGGAGGATCATGGCATAAGCATGTGCACAATCATATGCATTTTAATGAGGTTGTGTGGACTCTATAATGTGGTATTGGACATGAGGAATTTGGTATGCTAGTTTTACTGTGGTCGTGTTATTCGTTAGAAGTTGTTCCGCTTCTTTGAGATTACCCAATCTCACCCCTTGTTATTTTGTTGTTTTCGTAGTTCTCATGAGTCGTAAGCTTGAAGGGTGGGCTTAGTAGCACAATCAACCCTCCGGGGTCATCACGAATCACATGGACTAGTGCATTTAATAATTCATTAGCTTGCTGAAATTTTATTAATCATAGACCTGTTGATGTCCTCTTTGGAGCTGTTTTACGTTTATGTTTGTTTTCTGGTTGATTTAGACTTGTTATCTCTAGTATTGATGCTTTTATGTTATTCCTGTTTATAATGGTTATTATGAATCTTGTTGTCGCTTCCGTTTTGTCCTAATTTTAGGAGAGATGCTGTCGAAATTTTCTTGTACGACAGTTTAGATTTGTAGGGTGTTACAGCTGATCCTCCGGGTGACAAAGTCCCGGACTATCATCGCCCCAGTCAACCCAGCGTCCCACAGGTGCTAGATGCGGATTGCCATTGCTTGAAGCCCAACCGTCTCTTCGACGAGTGAGCCCCAATTCTCGCTGCCTCTTGTTGGCATGGATGGCAGTGCCAGGGCGTCGACCCCGCTGTCGTCGTCGGTGTAGAGCCAGTCACTCCACCAGGTCTTCCAATTGGACTTTGCTTGGAAGGGGTTGTAGCAGGGGGCCAGCTCGTCGCGGAGGCAAAAGTGGCAACTCCCCACGGCCTTGTTGTCGACAACGTCGTGGAGGGTATAGAAGTACCGGAAGAGAGGAAGGTTGGGCATCACCACCATGAACACCTTGCAGAGATACACAAATATGGCGAGGGTGGCGATGGAGTTGGGGGTGAGATGAAGGTGTTGGATCTCGTAGAAGTGGATGACGGTGAGGAAGAACTCGGAGAAGGGTGGCACTAGGCCCGCGAGCACTCCCCAGGTGAAGACGATGACCTCCCCGGGTTCACCGTGGTACGAGGGTCTCACGGTGGAAATGCAGGGTGCCCTCGGGCGTGAGCTGGGAGAGCACCCGCGCCTTGTCTTGGTCGGCGATCTTGTCGTCCTGCTCGCTGTGATATTTCCAGTATTCCTCCGTAGGGACGGTGGAAGCATCGATATCCTCCATGGCCTTGGCAGTGAACTACAGAAGAGAAGGCATAAACTGCCATCAAAAACCCGATCATAGAAGAAAAGGCAAAATAACAGTAGAAGGAAAACTCACCAAGAGAGCCCGGCTGACCAACTTGTCTTAAAGCCGTTGGCGGTCGGTCGCGCCAGCACGGAAGAATGGGTTAACCCAACCTTCCTCACCCTCGCCCCAGGCAGGTGCTCCGCTCGGGCCAGGGGGTGCTCCTCCCGAGCATCCGACGCTCTCGGCAACGCCAGAGCGGCTTCATGCTCCAAAACTCGCTCACCTTGGGGATGCTCTTCCCTCGAGGCTTGCAAATCCTGGTCATCCTTCCGTTGGGCCAGCTCCACAGAAGGGCTTGGCTGGGGAAGTTCTCCCCCTGGCCCGGTCTCCATGCCCGGAGGCTGCGCTTCGGAGGTAGTCTCCCGAGCAACCTCTGGGATAGGCTCCATGCTCGGCGCCACACCCATCCCCTCGTAAGGGACTAGGGACATGGTCTCGGACCTCTCGACACCCTGGGAGCCCTGCTCCTCCTCGACTGGCGGAAGCTCGGTGTCTTCTTGCTGATGCTCGGTGGCCTCCAGATAACCTGCCTAAGGTGGCTCCTCCAGGTCTTCGGACATCACCAAGTCAACGATGCGCTCGAGCTTAGCGTCAACTGCAGAGTCCCAAATCTCCTTAGCCATTTGCTGAAGGTCCAAAATTGACAAGGGAGCTATCACGCCCACGGAGTGGGGTTAGCTCGGAAAATTGAGGAAAGCAGAAAGGAACGAAAGGGCCGGACGAAGGATTACCTTCCGCCAGACGAGCACCCTCGTCTTCGGTCTCCTCACTGCGAACCGCGGGCTCCCTACCCGCGGCGGTGTCATAGGCTTCATCGACCGCCTTGACTAGCTCCTGGGCCACGTCACTGGCCCTCGCCATCCTACGGTCGACCGACTCCATGTCGGCGCCCTCCAGGTTTAAGGCCAGGCGAGCCGACGCGGAGCCCGCTGACATCCGTCTCCTCCTGGAAAGAGGAACGATGTCTTCCTCCTCCTCCTCCTTCTCCTCGGCGGGGTCCTCAACTGCTTGCGCAAGCCGAGCTTGGAGGATCTTGATATGCTCCTCCAGTTGCTCCCTGCTCGCGGTGGACTGGGCCGCCGCCTCGGCCTTCTTCGCCTCCTCGGCCAGCTGTTGCAGACGAATCATCAGCTCCGGCTTCTTCTTCCGAAAGTCAGCGAACCACCACTTAAGCTCCCTTACCTTCTTCTGGTCAGCGTACTCCAGGTGGCGCTTGGTCGGTGTCTTGGCCAAGACTTGGCGCTTGGAGCGCCTGGTGGGGGAGGCCGAGGAAGAAGGTCGACGACGCTTGCTCGTCGTCTTCTTGCGCACGCCGCTAGTCGTGGCGTCACCTTGCCGCGTTGGCTCCACCTTCGCCACGGCAAGCTCGAGGGCGACCTTCTCCTGCGACCACGGCAAAATAAGGCAAGCTTGGGGCAGAACTCTCCGGGCAGAACACACGAAAAAACTTACCACGTCACCATGATCAAAAATTTTCTTGGAAAACTGGCGGTGGAGCTTCAGCTCCTTCTCCCTCGGGACGCCGAACAACTTGGAGCTGCAAGACGAACGGAACATGAGGGACCAAAAACCTTGCTCGTCCCAAAGTAGGCGCCGAAAGGGGACCAAGAAATGTACCTGCGTCCGCCTCACGGGTGAAGTCCTGCCACCCGGTGATCTCGTAGAAGGGGTGCTCCCGCCTCCGCAGAGGAGATACCCGGTTGAAGAAGAAGTCCCGGGTGATGTCCCGACGAGTGAGCCCCATCTGGGAGAGCTCACTGATGGTCCTAAGGACCCTCTCCTCCTCGGGCTGCACTGGCGGGCGCGGAGTCTCGGTGGCCAGGGCGATCTCCCCGGAATAGGTCAACTGGCTTCCTTCCCCCTTCTTCTGATAGAACCAAAGGTCGTCCCAGCCTGACACCGAATCTTTCAGGGAAAGAAGGGGGTAGTCGTACGGTTGGCTGGTCCGGAGACGAAGGTAGATATAGCCGGCGGGGGTGTTCTGTCGGGACCCCGAATTTACAAATCCGGACCCTCTGTGTATTCAGCACTAGTCCAGGAACGCGCTAGTGCACACAGTCTTAACATTGGTAAATATCACAATCATACCACTCGATACCAATAAAGTACTTTATTTAAATAACCAAACTGGTTACTCGACCTTATGGTCAAGTTACAAATGTATGCCTCGTAAGGCGAAACTTATTCAGAGAAAAACAATAATAATAGCAGCGGAAAAACAACGAAGGTAACATCGTGGCGCCATCCAGTATACCACAGGCAACTGACTGGGCTCGCATCCCTAAGTAGACGAATCCTCTTGGAGTTCCTCCTCCAAAGCTGGCGTAATCTCCTCTTCAACTGATATTGTGTTGAGGCAAGGGTGAGTACTTGGTACTCAGCAAGTCATGCACAGAATGCAAGCTAATATACTATATGCATGGCTTGGTACAAAGGAATAGCTCAAGGTGTATTTGCAGTAAACAGCATTTGAAAAGTAATATAAGTAAATTCGAAAGCAGTAGAAATAAGTAAAGCGTAAATAACTGTTCAAGAAGTTTAATAAACATTTTTCCCCATCCTAAACCACATTTCCATCATCTTCATTACCAAACCAAACCAACCTTTCAAATCCAAGTTATTTTCGTAAAGTCTAACCCTTGATCAGTAATTCCCGAGCATTGTCCAAGATCAGTGGACACGGCTATTCGAATAGATTCTAAACTCTGCAGAGGTTATGCACTTTACCCACAAGATACGCCAAACACCACAAAGGCGAGTTCCTCAGTAATAAAGCCTTCTAAGCCTCAAACAACACAGGTGGTCCTCTCCTGGTTCGTGCTCTACACCATCCCTTCCCTTAGCCAAGGCGAAGTATGGGACCAACACACTGCTAGATGGGTATCTGGCCACAGCCACGATACGCTCCCCGCACAATCACACAAACGGTGTAATTGACACCCTGAGGCTCCACAAGTGAGTCCTTAGCGACTTAGTCAACTAGGGCCGTCCCATTCCAGCCATGTGGTTGCAAGTATGACCCAGTTCAAAGGCTTGCAAGGTTAAGTCCTTAGAGTGACCAGGGCAAGACTACCCAAGAACCAAATCAACATCCCCAATGCCACAACTGCCCACCTGATTACTCTTGCCACATGCCCTGGCCGAAATCGTTTATCAAACCCCAGTTGATTACCAAGCACCACGTGCCATCAACATCACATGATACTTTTCCAAAACAGGTTCAATATATCATTAAGTCAATATTAACATTTGATTGTCCCAAAATCATGTCATGAGCACGTAGTGTGTCTAAGCAAAGGTACTACAATCTGCCTAAACCCATGTTGGCAATTTAGTAATGTCCAACTAATAAACCACAACTAGGGTGACAAAGGGATCATGGCACATACTTAAATAATCAAGGTGTCATACAGCAAATTGGTATTTATCTAACCCCCATGTTTAAACAAAATATCTTTCTATTTGAACTAGCATGCAATAGTTTAAATCAAAATTAGATTTCGAAATAGGATCAACATGGTCAAAGCACAACTTGCCTTCAAAGAGTACTTGTTCTTGGTCTTGAGTTGGATCCTGAGTCAACACTTCTCCTTCGAATCCTTCCCAGACTTCAACGCCTACTCGTAAAAGCGTGCAAATAGCAATACACAAATAAACACTAGGCAAAAACATCCCAAAACTCCAAATAAAATCCATAAACAGAGAGAACATAATTTTCTGGATTTTTAGAAACCGAATCGCTAATTTTGGAGTTAAGACGCAAAAGTTATGATTATTTAAAGTGTAAATAATCATTTAAATAATTTTACAGAGAAAAACTTTAGTCCAAAAATTAAATAAAATTCATTTTTAGGTAGATCCCAATTTTATACAAATTTAGAAATTTGAATCACTCAAATCGGAGTTGAAACGCAAAAGTTATAAGCGTTTGAAGTTTGAAACAAAATCTGAAATCATTATTTCAAATTAATAAATCATTTTCTTTTTCGGAAATTAATTATTGCGTCAGCATGGACACGTGTCAGCTCCTGATTGGCTGGCTGACGTCAGCCGGCTCGTGGGCTCAGCTCACGGCGCGGTTCAGCCCACGGTGGACCCGGTCCACGGACCGTGTCGCTGACATGTGGACCCCACTTGTCAGCGGCTTGGGCTCATGCTGATGCGGGCGCGGCTGACGCGTGGGTCCCCCCTGAGATGCGGGCCCCGCGTGTCAGAGACACGCGCTCACGCCAGCAGACGTCTGTGACTAGGGTACACGTGGCGCTATCCTGGCGTCGGTTTGAAATCCGACGGCTGGATTGATCTAGGCTCACGCGTCTTTGGAGTAGATGTGGCCGATCGTGGGCCGTTGGATCTTAATCCAACGGTCCAGATCCGATCTGGGTTCCGAGGTTTTGGTTGCACGTGGCTCACCTGTATCGTTGGATTTCGATCGGACGGTTGACGTGCTTCGGGGTTGACGATGGCGTTGCGGGCGCTCGCCCGCCGAGTCGGGGAAGGCGACCTTCCACACGGCTTTCGAGCGCGTCTCCGGCGAAGTGAAAGCTACTCCCAGACGCTCCTCGTCCTTGTGATCTCGGATCTGGCCTCAGACACGACGGAGAACGGTGGACGGCGGCGGAACGACGCCAAAACCCTAAATTAACCCTAATCAACTTCGGCGAGGAATCGCGAGCACGGAGGAGCTCCGAGTGGCGGCGGCTAGGGCAAAAGGTGCGCACGGTGACGGCGATTCTCGGGCACACACTCACGCCTTAAATACCGGCTCGGACGTCGAGATGCGCGCGGTTTCCATGGCGAGGCCGGTACGGGCGGCGGAGTTCGGCTCGGACACGGCGAGGCGACGCGGCTCAATCCTAGCCGTCCACGCGGCACGACGGACGGCCACGATCGCACGGGCACGAACGGGTTCGACTCGGTCTCGACTCGGGGCGACGTGGCGCAATCACAACCGTTGGATCTTGATCCAACGGTCAGCGCGGGTTAGGGTTCGGCGGCCAGGTCCGGCTCGACCACGTGGCTCGGTCGGACTCGAACTCGAGTCTGACTCTGCTCGATCGGATGAACAAGAACCGACTTCGATTTGGATTTCCAACGATTTAATATTTAAAATAATTCCGATGAATTCATTTAATTCATTAAAAATAGCAAATGACTCGTAAAAATTCAGAAAAATTCGAAAATAATTTGCATCATTTTGTACTCAAATAAAATATTTCCAACAAAATTTTATTTGCAAAATTAAATTCTTTAATTATTTCAAAATGGAATAAATTCAAATAAATTCCAAATAAATCCAAATAAATTCCAGAAAATTCCAAAAATTCACCAAAGTGCCAAATCACACATGAATTTAAGAAAAGCAAAATTTTTGGGGTGTTACAAACCTCCCCCCCTTAATAGAATCTCGTCCCGAGATTCGTGGCTCACTACAGAATAGGTTTGGAAACTCTTTCTTCAAATCCTCTTCAAGCTCCCAAGTCGCTTCGCTTTCTTCATGGTTGCTCCACCGAACTCTCTGAAACGGGTTGACTTGTTTCTAGTTTCTCGATCCATTGTGTCCAGAATCCTCACGGGATGCTCCTTATAAGTCAAGTCCTCTTGCAACTCAATTAACTCTAGCGGTGTCTGTTCCTCAGGAACTCGGAGGCACTTCTTCAACTGGGACACATGGAATATGTCATGCACTCCTGCTAACGACTGTGGCAACTCCAGCTGATAAGCAACCTCGCCTCTGCGACTCACAATCTTAAATGGTCCAACATAACGGGGTGCGAGTTTCCCTTTGGCATGGAACCTCTTAACTCCCCTGAGAGGCGTAACTCTGAGGTATACAAAGTCTTCTGGTTCAAAACTCAAATCTCGGCGACGATTGTCAGCATAACTCTTCTGTCGAGATTGGGCGATCTTCAACCTTTCCCTAATCATAGCAATCTGCTCTTCAACCTATTGAAGAATATCAGGTCCGAAGGCACGGCGCTCGCCGGTCTCATTCCAATTCAATGGCGTCCGACAGGGTCGACCATACAGTGCCTCAAAAGGTGACATCTGTAAGCTAGCCTGATAACCATTGTTGTAACTGAACTCGGCATACGGCAAACTCTTATCCCAAGAGGTAGCATAAGCCAATGCACAAGCTCTCAACATATCCTCCAGAATCTGGTTGACTCTTTCGGTCTGTCCATCCGTCTGTGGATGATAAGCTGTTGTCGGGACCCCGAATTTGCAAATCCGGACCCTCTGTGTATTCAGCACTAGTCCAGGAACGCGCTAGTGCACACAGTCTTAACATCGGTAAATATCACAATCATACCAATCGATACCAATAAAGTACTTTATTTAAATAACCAAAGTGGTTACTCGACCTTATGGCCAAGTTACAAATATATGCCTTGCAAGGCGAAACTTATTAAAAGAGAAATAACTGCAGCGGAAAAAATCAAATAAACTGTGGCGCCATCCAAGTATACCACAGTAACTGACCGGGCTCGCATCCCTAAGTAGTCGGGTCCTCTTGGAGTTCCTCCTCCAATGTTTGGCGTAATCTCCTCTTCAACTGGTATTGTGTTGAGGCAAGGGTGAGTACTTGGTACTCGACAAGTCATGCACAGAATGCAAGCTAATATACTATATGCATGGCTTGGTACAAAGGAATAGCTTAAGGTATATTTATGTAAACAGATTTGACAAGTAATATAAGTAGATTCAAAACAAGAAAAACAAGTAAAGCATAAATAACTTTTCAAGAAGTTTAAATAACATTTTTCCCCATCCTAAACCATATTTCCATCATCTTCCTTGTTAAACCAACCCAACTTTTCAAATCCAAGTTATTTTCGTAAAGTCTAACCCTTGACTGTAATTCCCGAGCATTGTCCAAAGATCGTGGACTCGGCTATTCAAATAGATTCTACACTCTGCAGAGGTTATGCACTTTACCCACAAGATACAATCCACTCACCACGTCGGTAGTGAATCGCCATACAAGAGTATGCGAATGAGCGATCATAACAAAGCCTTCTAAGCCTCAAACAACACAGTGGTCCTCTCAGACGTGCTCTACACCATCCCTTCCTTAGCCAAGGCGAAGTATGGGACCAACACACCGTTAGATGGGTACCTGCCACGCCACGATACGCTCCCCGCATAATCACACAAACGGTGTAATCGACACCCTGAGGCTCCACAAGTGAGTCCTTAGCGACTTAGTCAACTAGGGCCGCCCCATTCCAGCCATGTGGTTGCAAGTATGACCAGTTCAAAGGCTTGCAAGGTTAAGTCCTTAGAGTGACCAGGGCAAGACTACCCGAAAACCAAATCATCATCCCCAATGCCACACTGCCCACCTGATTACTCTTGCCACATGCCCTGGCCGAAATCTGTTTATCAAACCCCGCTTGATTACCATGCACCACGTGCCATCAACATCACATGATACTTTTCCAAAACAGGTTCAATATATCATTAAGTCAATATTAGCATTTGATTGTCCAAAATCATGTCATGAGCACGTAGCGTGTCTAAGCAAAGATACTACAACGATCTAAACCCATGTTGGCAATTTAGTAATGTCCAACTAGTAAACCACAACTAGGGTGACAAAAGGTCATGGCACATACTTAAGTAATCAAGGTGTCATATATCAAATTGGTATTTATCTAACCCTGTGTTTAAACAAAGTATCTTTCTAATTGAACTAGCATGCAATAGTTTAAATCAAAATAGATTTCGAAATAGGATCAATATGGTCAAAGCACAACTTGCCTTCAAAAAGCACTTGCTCTTGGTCTTGAGTTGGATCCTGAGTCAATACTTCTCCTTCGAATCCCTCCCAAGACTTCAACGCCTACTCGTAAAGCGTGCAAATAGCAAATACACAAATAAACACTATGCAAAAAAGATCCCAAAACTCCAAATAAAATCCATAAACAGAGAGAACATAATTTTCTGGATTTTTAGAAACTGGAATCAATCAAATTTGGAGTTAAAACGCAAAAGTTATGATTATTTAAAGTTTAAATAATCAATTAAATAATATTACAGAGAAAAACTTTAGTCCAAAAATTAAATAAAATTCATATTTAGGTAGATCTTAATTTTATACAAATTTAGAAATTTGAATCGCTCAAATCGGAGTTGAAACGCAAAAGTTATAAGCGTTTGAGGTTTGAATCTAAATTTGAATCAATATTTCGAATTAATAAATCATTTTCTTTTTCGGAAATTAATTATTGCGTCAGCATGGACACGTGGCAGCCTCTGATTGGCCTGGCTGGCGTCGGCCGGTCCATGGGCTCGGTCCACGCTCGGCTCGGGTCCACGGTGGACTCGGTCCACGGCTCACGTGAGACTGACATGTGGGCCCCACCTCGCCCGGGTTTCACGCGACGCTGCGTGACTGCGGCTGACACGTGGGCCCTCTGACTCGCGGGTCCCGCGTGTCAGAGACACGCTCTCCACGCGCGTGGGCGCGGCTGAGCACACGTGGCACAATCTCGGCCGTTGATTTGAAAATCAACGGTCCAGATTGGATCTAGACCTCACGTTCAAAACTACACGGTTGATCCGGGCCGTTCGATCTAGATCGGACGGTCCAGATCTAACCCTATCGCTACAACGCAACTAACCACAACCGTACGATCTAAATCTAACGGTTGAAACCTAATCAAGAACGGAAACAGTAACGGGCGACGTGGCCTCACCTCGTGCGTTGGATCTTGATCCAACGGTGCACCGAGCTCGCGGGCGACGATGGCTTGCGGCGGCGTTGCGGCCGCCGGCTGGCCGAGGATCAGCGACCACCCTAACGGCGCTTGGGCGTCTCCGGCCAAGTGAGTGCACCCCACGTGCGCCTCGACGCAAGGTTCTCGATCCGGCTTGAAGGCGGCGGAGATGACGAACGGCGCGAAACGAAGAAAACCCGTGGCGGCACTCCCCAAACTTCGCGAAATCGCGAGGCGACGGCGCGCTTGGGCGTTGGAAACTAGGGCAATAGGCGCGCACACGAACGGCGATCCTCGGCGATAACCCACGCCTTAAATAGCCTCGCGGCGTGCACAAACCTAATCAGACGCGGGCTACGCGCGGCGAGTCGGCTTCGATTCCGGAAGACGACGAAATCGTGGCCGTCCACGTGTCGCGCTCAACGCCACGATCGCCGGCGCGATCGGTCCGGTCCGGACACGGCTTGGCTGAGTCGGCGGATCTCGGTAGTTGGATCTTGATCCAACGGTTGGGATCGATTAGGGTTAGGAGGTCTTGGCCGAGTCAATCGGCTCGGTCGGACTCGAGTCCGACTTCGGTCGGATGAACAAGATTTGACCCGAGTTGGATTTTCCAATAATTAATATTTAAAATAATCCCGATAATTCATTTAATTCATTAAAAATAGCAAATGACTTTAAAATTCCAGAAAAATTCTGGAAAATATTTTGGATCATTTTGGACTCAAATAAAATATTTCCAACAAAAATTTATTTGCAAATTTAAATTCTTTAATTATTTCAAAATGGAATAAATTCAAATAAATTCCAAATAAATCCAAATAAATTCGAGAAAATTCCAAAATTCACCAAAGTGCCAAATCACACATGAATTTAAGAAAAGCAAAATTTTGGGGTGTTACAAACCTCCCTTAATAGAATCTCGTCCCCGAGATTCAGGGCTCACTAAAAGAATAGGTTTGGAAATTCTTTCTTCAAATCCTCTTCGCTCCCAAGTCGCTTCACTTTCTTCATGGTTGCTCCATCGAACTCTACGTAAACGGGTTGACTTGTTTCTAGTTTCTCGATCCATTGTGTCTAGAATCCTCACAGGGTGCTCCTTATAAGTCAAGTCCTCATGCAACTCAATTGACTCTAGCGGCGTCTGCTCTCAGAACTCCTGAGACACTTCTTTAACTCGGGACACATGGAATACGTCATGTACTCCTCGCTAACGATCAGTGGCAACTCCGGTGATAAGCAACTCGCCTCTGCGACTCAAAATCTTAAATGGTCCAACATAACGGGTGCGAGTTTCCCTTTGGCATGGAACCTCTTAACTCCCGAGAGGCGTAACTCGAGGTATACAAAGTCTTCTCGTTCAAAACTCAAATCTCGGCGACGATTGTCAAGATAACTCTTCCTGCCGAGATTGGGCTATCTTCAACCTTTCCCTAATTATGGCGATCTGCTTCCTCGGCCTCTTGAAGAATATCAGGCCCAAAGACACGGCGCTCACGGCCTCATTCCAATTCAATGGCGTCCGACAGTGGTCGACCATACAAAGGCCTCAAAAGGTGACATCTGTAAACTAGCCTGATAACTATTGTTGTAACTAAACTCGGCATACGGCAAACTCTTATCCCAAGAGGTAGCATAAGCTAATGCACAAGCTCTTAGCATATCCTCCGTAATCTGGTTGACTCTTTCTGGCCCGCCCATCCGTCTGTGGATGATAAGTCATCTTGAAGTTCAAACGGGTTCCCATGGCTTCATGCAACTTATTCCGTAACCTTGAGGTAAATTGGGTACCTCGGTCCGACATAATCCTCTTTGGCACTCCGTGCAAACAGACAATCCTGATCATGTACAATTCCGCTAATTTATCTCCCGAGTAGGTGGTCTTCACGGGGATAAAATGGGCTACTTTAGTCAAGCGATCCACTATAACCCATATGGAGTCATAACCTCCTTGAGTCTTTGGCAAACCGTAATGAAATCCATTCCGATTTCCTCCCACTTCCACTCGGTATTTTCAGGCATCAGAGTAATCCTGCTGGTCTCTCGATGCATTGCCTTGACTCTCCGGCATACGCCGCACAATGCAACATGCTCGGCAACCTCACGCTTCATACTCGGCCACCGAATCTCTCCTTCAGATCCTGATACATCTTGGCGCTTCCAGGGTGAATCGAGTACTTAGAGTCATGGGCTTCTTCCAAAATCAGTTGCTTTAACTCCTTTTTGTTAGGCACACAAATGCGATCCTTCATCCACAACGTGCCTTGCTCATCCAATTTGAAGTCCTTCGCTCGCCTTCCTCCTTGATGGACTTAATCCTGCGGATCTTGTCATCATCCTTCGCCCTTCTCGGATCTGATCCTCTAAGGTAGGCTTTACTTCCAATGCGGCCAAGAATCCGCTAGGTACAACCTCAATCTTCATTTTCTCAAAATCCTCACATAACTCATCCCGACTTGTGGCTAGCAACGTACTCACGGTATGGCTCTTCCGACTCAGAGCATCGGCTACTACGTTGGCCTTCCCGGATGGTAATGGATTCCAACATTATAGTCCTTGATCAACTCTAGCCATCTCCTTTGCCTCATATTCGCATCCGACCGGGTGAATATGTACTTAAGGCTCTTATGATCCGTATACACTTCACATCTGTTTCCAATCAGATAGTGACGCCATATCTTCAAAGCATGCACTACGGCGGCTAACTCTAGGTCATGTGTCGGATAATTTTCCTCATGCGGTATCAACTGCCTTGATGCATAAGCGACGACCTTTCCATTCTCGTGACAAAGACACATCCAAGTCCTTGGCGCGATGCGTCACAATAAATATCGAAGCTTTGAGCAACATCCAGTAGAACTAACACGGTCTGATGTCAATCGCTTTTTCAGCTCCTCAAATCCTTCCTCACATTCTCAAGCGCCCATGCAAACTTCTTTTCCTTCTTCAGCAATTGCGTAAGAGGTTTCGCAATTGTCGAAAAACCTTCGATGAAACGGCGGTAATATCCTGCCATTCCAAGGAAACTCCGAATCTGGGTCACAGTCTTTGGTTGTTCCCAATGTAACACAGCTTCTACTTTGCTTGGATCTACGGCGACTCCTTCCGCGGTCATCACGTGTCCAAGAAACTCCACCTTGTCCTTCCAAAAATCACACTTGCTGAACTTGGCGAAAAGTTGCTGTTCCCTCAGCTTTTCCAAAACTCGCCTTAAGTGTTCGGCATGTTCATCCTCTGTCTTGGAGTAGATTAGGATATCGTCTATGAACACGACGACAAACTTGTCCAAGTATTCCATGAACACCTTATTCATCATATTCATGAAATAAGCTGGCGCATTCGTCAGCCCAAAGGACATAACTGTAAACTCGTAATGTCCATATCTTGACGAGAATGCAGTCTTCGGAATATCTTCTGATCGGATCTTCAACTGATGGTATCCCGATCTCAGATCAATCTTGGAGAAAACTCCGGCTCCTCTTAACTGATCAAACAAATCATCAATCCTGGGTAGCGGATACTTATTTTTCACGGTGACTTCATTGAGTGCACGGTAGTCAATGCACATCCTGAAACTCCCGTCCTTCTTCTTGACAAACAAAACTGGTGCTCCCCACGGTGACGAACTTGGTCTGATAAATCCTTTATCCATTAACTCTTCCAGCTGTTTCTTCATCTCTACCAACTCCTCGGTAGACATCCGATAGGGTCTCTTTGCTATCGGTCTTTGTACATTACAAGTTCTATCACAAACTCTATGTCCCTGTCTCGGCATACCAGGTAGATCTTCGGGAAAACATCGGGTACTCACTCACTACCGAACATCCTCTATGCTAATTGCCTTGGTACTGTTAACCATCAACTGTCCATCTCTAAGCAAAGTGGCTTGAAATTCCACTTTCTTCCCACACGGGCTCTCAACTGAGATAGTTCTTCGTCCACAATCCAATACAGCCTTGTGTTTGGATAACCAATCCATTCCCAATATAACATCTAAGGTCTGGGTCTCCAAAATTATAAGGTTTGCTAGGAACTCTATTCCATCTATTAGTATTCTCACCCCGGAACATCCTACTTCCGTTCGAGTTCTAACTGTGGGTTTGAACTAAAAGCATGCACTTAAGTCTTGCAATTCTCAAGTCATTTCTAGTAGCAAAGCCTTGCGAAACAAACGAATGCGAAGCTCGAGTCAAACAAAATCAAGGTGTACTGAAAGTTAACAAGTAACTTACCCAAGACGACGTCCGTAGCATTTTGCAAAGGCATCCGCGGTGACATGGTTGACTCGGCCTCTCACCACGGCCTGGGTGTGGCTCTGTGGCCGGGCGCCCTAGCTGGGTGGTTCCTAGATTGAAGCGAATCGGGTCGCTCTGCTGTCTTCTTTGGACAATCAGTTGGCGAAGTGTCCTGGCTCGTTGCGATTGTAACAATGTCTCACTTTGTTCCTTCTTTGTTGCACGAGGTAGCGTTTCTAAGCGGGGCTGGGGTCTCGTAGTTTTGATTGGCAGGTCTTGGTGCGGGGATGGTGTCCTTGTTGCGTTACGTGGTTGGAATCAAGAATTGATTTGGTGCAACTCTCAAGCGCTGCTATGCGTTCTCGACGTGATCCTTGCTTTGTTGCATCCTGCGCTTCTGTTCTCATCCAGCTTCCTTGCGCTTGTCCTCAAGAATAAGCGCCTTATTCACCAACTCTTGGAAATCTGGAAAGGTGTGGGTGATCAACCCTACTTGCAATCCCGAGTTGAGTCCCTTCATAAAACGAGACTGCCTGGATTTATCTGCCGCTACATCCTCAAAGCGTAGCGTGCTAGCTGTGTGAACTTGTTCAGTAGTCGGCCACCGGCTGATTACCTTGCTTCAGTGCTCTGAACTCCTCCTTCTTAAGGTCCATAATTCCTTCAGGCACGTGATCTTTAATGCAAATTGTGAACTCCTCCCAAGTGATATCTTGAGGGTTCTCTGCGTGGCACGAAGTTCTCCCACCATTCTGGCCAATGTTCTTCCAACCGATGAGAAGCGTAAAGTACCTTCTCATTCCCTATGCATTGAGCTATGTGTAGCTTCCTCTCAATTGATCTTAACCAATCGTCGGCCTCCAACGGATTGGCATTCCCAGAGAAAGTGGGTGGGTGAGTCCTCATGAACTCGGCTGACCTTGTATTCGGCGTGGTCCCCGATTAACTTGATTAGCAAAGTGGCCTGAGCAAGGACGTGCTGCATTTGTTGCATCATAGCATGCATCAATCGGGTCTGAGCAGCAAGAAATGCTCCAAAATTCTGCACATCCAGTGGCGGTCTTTGGTGCCCCATCATTAGGGTTTTCTCTGGGCGAGATCCACTCCCATTGCTTCCAAAGTTCCCACGGGTGTTCACCATCTGTTGATTTGCTCTAGGTTTAGAGATGAGAGGGAAACAAGAATAGACAAGTAATTTGGAACTTATGCGGGCGAAAGGGGTAACTTTAAGGTCCATCTTTATTATTAATAACTTGGTATGGCTGCTTACAATGCCTAAGGGCCTTGCAACACATAATGCACACTCAAAGAAACAAAGCAAATCCAAATCGAACTAACTCTGAGTCTAACGCCTAAAGGGTGACTCTTTATTTTATGACGCGACTCGGCGAAGGAGTCTCACTATAGAACCTAAGCTCACTCATCGAGAAAACCTCCACGGCACTGGGTACGGTCTTTGCGGCATAGGCGCGGCGATCGCCATGTCCAGCGACTATGTCATCTGTGGTAGTCGAAGAAGCGGTGTCCTCCTCGAGATCGACTCCTCCGATCTGGCTCGTGTAGCTCGAGTAATCGGCTCTTGGGTCCTGGTCCGCATAAAGTCATTTCCAACTCGTCAATCCTTCGTAGAAGGTGTGCCACATACTCCTGAGCTTCCCGCCATCTGTTCTTCTCTGTCGTGATTTCCTTGCGGGCCTTCTGTAGCTCCTTGCTTGTATTATCTAGTACATCCTCCTGGGCGACGACAAATCGTGCCAACTGTGTAACCGTGGCATCCTCATCCTGAATCGCCTTCGGGTCGAGAAGGTTATTGCTGCGCGGATGATAACGGAACACCGTGCTCTCCAACTCTCTGGCGTGGATACTGGTAATGTGCCGCATTGCTCGTCGTGAAACTTCTTGGATACCCATCTGCATTGTAGATCTTCTAGCGGTGCAGTGTATCGGGCGATTGCCTGGGCCCCTCTTCCTGACAGGTACCTCAATCCTCACGTCACAAGCCTTGATCAATCCTGCTTGTCTGATCACTTCCACTTGGTATTGGGGCTTATCAAAATCTCCGAGAGTTTGTAGCATGTGCCAAAGTTCCGCGGCGTGACCAACTCCTAGATCAACGTAGTTGAACTCTTCCTCCATCTGTCACAAGAGTGCTTTTCGTAAGAACTCGGAATTTTTCGATCGTGACAAGGTAAGGGAAAATTTCAGCAAGAGGCAAGAAAAGAGAGAAGGGGATAAGTCGAGATGTCATTTCTTGTCTTGACAAACTTTTAGCTTTTAGAAAATAGGTTTTATCCTCACTACGACCATTCCAGCTTAGGGTTGAGCCTCACAAATCAAGTATGGCTCTGATACCACCTCTGTCGGGACCCCGAATTTGCAAATCCGGACCCTCTGTGTATTCAGCACTAGTCCAGGAACGCGCTAGTGCACACAGTCTTAACATCGGTAAATATCACAATCATACCAATCGATACCAATAAAGTACTTTATTTAAATAACCAAAGTGGTTACTCGACCTTATGGCCAAGTTACAAATATATGCCTTGCAAGGCGAAACTTATTAAAAGAGAAATAACTGCAGCGGAAAAAATCAAATAAACTTCGTGGCGCCATCCAGTATACCACAGGCAACTGACTGGGCTCGCATCCCTAAGTAGTCGGGTCCTCTTGGAGTTCCTCCTCCAATGCTGGCGTAATCTCCTCTTCAACTGGTATTGTGTTGAGGCAAGGGTGAGTACTTGGTACTCAAAGAAGTCATGCAATGTAATGCAAGCTAATATACTATATGCATGGCTTGGTACAAAGGAATAGCTTAAGGTATATTTGCGATGCTTGACATTTGACAAGTAATATAAGTAGATTCGAAACAAGAAAAACAAGTAAAGCATAAATAACTTTTCAAGAAGTTTAAATAACATTTTTCCCCATCCTAAACCATATTTCCATCATCTTCCTTGTTAAACCAACCCAACTTTTCAAATCCAAGTTATTTTCGTAAAGTCTAACCCTTGACTGTAATTCCCGAGCATTGTCGATCAAAGTGGACTCGGCTATTCAAATAGATTCTACACTCTGCAGAGGTTATGCACTTTACCCACAAGATACAATCCACTCACCACGTCACCGTGAATCGCCATACAAGAGTATGCGAATGAGCGATCATAACAAAGCCTTTCTAAGCCTCAAACAACACAGGTGGTCCTCTCCCAGACGTGCTCTACACCATCCCTTCCCTTAGCCAAGGCGAAGTATGGGACCAACACACCGTTAGATGGGTACCTGGCCACACCACGATACGCTCCCGCATAATCACACAAGCGGTGTAATCGACACCCGAGGCTCCACAAGTGAGTCCTTAGCGACTTAGTCAACTAGGGCCGTCCCATTCCGACCATGTGGTTGCAAGTATGACCCAGTTCAAAGGCTTGCAAGGTTAAGTCCTTAGAGTGACCAGGCAAGACTACCCGAAAAACCAAATCATCATCCCCAATGCCACACCGCCCACCTGATTACTTCTTGCCACATGCCCCTGGCCGAAATCGTTTATCAAACCCCAGTTGATTACCATGCACCACGTGCCATCAACATCACATGATACTTTTCCAAAACAGGTTCAATATATCACTAAGTCAATATTAGCATTTGATTGTCCAAAAATCATGTCATGAGCACGTAGTGTGTCTAAGCAAGATACTACAACGATCTAAACCCATGTTGGCAATTTAGTAATGTCCAACTAGTAAACCACAACTAGGGTGACAAAAGGTCATGGCACATACTTAAGTAATCAAGGTGTCATATATCAAATTGGTATTTATCTAACCCCCAGGTTTAAACAAAGTATCTTTCTAATTGAACTAGCATGCAATAGTTTAAATCAAAATAGATTTCGAAATAGGATCAATATGGTCAAAGCACAACTTGCCTTCAAAAAGCACTTGCTCTTGGTCTTGAGTTGGATCCTGAGTCAATACTTCTCCTTCGAATCCCTCCGGCACTTCAACGTCTACTCGTAAAGCGTGCAAATAGCAAATACACAAATAAACACTATGCAAAAAGATCCCAAAACTCCAAATAAAATCCATAAACAGAGAGAACATAATTTTCTGGATTTTTAGAAACTGGAATCGTCAAATTTGGAGTTAAAACGCAAAAGTTATGATTATTTAAAGTTTAAATAATCAATTAAATAATATTACAGAGAAAAACTTTAGTCCAAAAATTAAATAAAATTCATATTTAGGTAGATCTTAATTTTATACAAATTTAGAAATTTGAATCGCTCAAATCGGAGTTGAAACGCAAAAGTTATAAGCGTTTGAGGTTTGAATCTAAATTTGAATCAATATTTCGAATTAATAAATCATTTTCTTTTTCGGAAATTAATTATTGCGTCAGCATGGACACGTGGCAGCCTCTGATTGGCCTGCTGACGTCAGCCGGTCCATGGGCTCGGTCCACGCTCGGCTCGGGTCCACGGTGGACTCGGTCCACGGCTCACGTGAGACTGACATGTGGGCCCCACCTGCCAAGCCGGGTTTCACGCGACGCTGCGGATCGCTACCGACACGTGGCCCTCTCGACTCGCGGGTCCCGCGCGTGTCGAGACACGCTCTCCACGCTGTGGCGCGGCTGAGCACACGTGGCACAATCTCGGCCGTTGATTTGAAAATCAACGGCCCGGATTGGATCTAGACCTCACGCTCAAAACTACACTAAGAAACTCCGGCCGCTCGATCTAGATCGGACGGTCCAGATCTAACCCTATCGCTACAACGCAACTAACCACAACCGCATTTATCTAAATCTAACGGTTGAAACCTAATCAAGAACGGAAACAAGAATTGAGCGACGTGGCCTCACCTCGTCGCGTTGGATCTTGATCCAACGGTGCACCGAGCTCGCGGGCGACGATGGCTTCTTGGCGGCGGCTGCCGTGGCCGAGGACGGCGACCACCCTAACGGCGCTTAGGCGTCTCCGGCCAAGTGAGTGCACCACAGTGCGCCTCGACGCAAGGTTCTCGAATCCGGCTTGAAGGCGGCGGAGGATGACGAACGGCGCCGGAAACGAAGAAAACCCGTGGCGGCACTCCCCAAACTTCGGCGAGAAATCGCGAGGCGACGGCGGCGGCTTGGGCGTTGGAAACTAGGGCAATAGGCGCGCACACGAACGGCGATCCTCGGGCGATAACCCACGCCTTAAATAGCCTCGGCAGGCGTGCACACGGCGGAAACCTAATCGGACGCGGCGGCTACGCGGCGGCGGAGTCCAGCTCGGTTCCGGGAAGACGACGAAATCGTGGCCGTCCACGTGTCGCGCTCAACGGCCACGATCGCACGGCGCGATCGGGTCCGTCCCGACACGCTTTCGGTCGGTCGCGGATCTCGGCCGTTGGATCTTGATCCAACGGTTGGGATCGATTAGGGTTAGAGTGGGTTCGGCCGAGTCAATCGCCTCGGGTCGGACTCGAGTCCGACTCGGTCGGATGAACAGTACTTGACCCGAGTTGGATTTTCCAGCGAATTAATATTTAAAATAATCCCCAGTAATTCATTTAATTCATTAAAAATAGCAAATGACTCAGAAAAATTCCAGAAAAATTCTGGAAAATATTTTGGATCATTTTGGACTCAAATAAAATATTTCCAACAAAAATTTATTTGCAAATTTAAATTCTTTAATTATTTCAAAATGGAATAAATTCAAATAAATTCCAAATAAATCCAAATAAATTCCAGAAAATTCCAAAAATTCACCAAAGTGCCAAATCACACATGAATTTAAGAAAAGCAAAATTTTGGGGTGTTACAGCTGTACTGAAGTTCAAACGGGTTCCCATGGCTTCATGCAACTTATTCCAGAACCTTGAGGTAAATTGGGTACCTCTGTCCGACACAATCCTCTTCGGCACTCCGTGCAAACAGACAATCCTGATCATGTATAATTCTGCTAATTTATCTCCCGAGTAAGTGGTCTTCACGGGGATAAAATGGGCTACTTTAGTCAAGCGATCCACTATAACCCATATGGAGTCATAACCTCCTTGAGTCTTCGGCAAACCGGTAATGAAATCCATTCCGATTTCCTCCCACTTCCACTCAGGTATTTTCAGCGGTTGTAGCAATCCTGCTGGTCTCTCGATGCATTGCCTTGACTCTCTCGGCATACGCCGCACAATGCAACATGCTCGGCAACTTCCCGTTTCATACTCGGCCACCGAATCTCTCCTTCGATCCTGATACATCTTGGCGCTTCGGGATGAATTGAATACTTGAGTCATGGGCTTCTTCCGTAATCGCTTGCTTTAACTCCTTCTTGTTAGGCACACAAATCCGATCCTTCATCCACAACGTGCCTTGCTCATCGAACTTGAAGTCCTCTGCCTTGCCTTCCTCCTTGATGGAATTAATCCTGCTGATCTTGTCATCATCCTTCTTTCCTTCTCGGATCTGGTCCTCTAAAGTAGGCTTTACTTCCAATGCGCCAAGAATCCGCTTAGGTACAACCTCAATCTTCATCTTTGAAAATCCTCACATAACTCATCCTCGACTTGTGGCTAGCAACGCACTCACGGTATGGCTTTTTCGACTCAGAGCATCGGCTACTACGTTGGCCTTCCCGGGATGGTAATGGATTCCAACATTATAGTCCTTGATTAACTCTAACCATCTCCTCTGCCTCATATTCAGATCCGACTGGGTGAATATGTACTTAAGGCTCTTATGATCCGTATATACTTCACATCTGTTTCCAATCGATAGTGACGCCATATCTTCAAAGCATGCACTACTACAGCCTAACTCTAAGTCATGTGTCGGATAATTTTCCTCATGCGGCCTCAATCGCCTTGATGCATAAGCGACGACCTTTCCATTCTGCATCAAAGACACATCCAAGTCCTTGGCGCGATGCGTCACAATAAATATCGAAGCTTTGAGCAACATCCAGAGAACTAACACCGGTGCTGATGTCAATCGCTTCTTCAGCTCCTGAAATCCTTTCTCACATTCCGGCGTCCATGCA
The DNA here is from genome assembly GCA_036346355.1 of Rhipidocladum racemiflorum. Classification (NCBI taxonomy): domain Eukaryota; kingdom Viridiplantae; phylum Streptophyta; class Magnoliopsida; order Poales; family Poaceae; genus Rhipidocladum; species Rhipidocladum racemiflorum. Next base: position 33,461,689 of record CM070589.1, on the reverse strand, counting down.
AACTTCTTTTCCTTCTTCAGCAATTGCGTAAGAGGTTTCGCAATTGTCGAGAAGCCTTCGATGAAACGGCGGTAGTATCCTGCCATTCCAAGGAAACTCCGAACTGGTCACCGTCTTTGGTCGCTCCCAATGTAACACAGCTTCTACTTTGCTTGGATCTACTGGCGACTCCTTCAAGCGGTCATTACATGTCCAAGAAACTCCACCTTGTCCTTCCAAAAATCACACTTGCTGAACTTGGCGAAAAGTTGCTGTTCCCTCAGCTTTTCCAAAACTCGCCTTAAGTGTTCGGCATGTTCACTCTCTGTCTTGGAGTAGATTAGGATATCGTCTATGAACACGACGACAAACTTGTCCAAATATTCCATGAACACCTTATTCATCATATTCATGAAATAAGCCGGGCGCATTAAATCGGCCCAAAGGACATAATCAGAACTCGTAATGTCCATATCTTGACGAGAATGCGATCTTGAATATCTTCCGATCGGATCTTCAACTGATGGTATCCCGATCTCAGATCAATCTTGGAGAAAACTCCGGCTCCTCTCAACTGATCAAACAAATCATCAATCCTGGGTAGCGGATACTTATTCTTCACGGTGACTTCATTGAGTGCACGGTAGTCAATGCACATCCTGAAACTCCCGTCCTTCTTCTTGACAAACAAAACTGGTGCTCCCCACGGCGATGAACTCGGTCTGATAAATCCTTTCTCCATTAACTCTTCTAGCTGTTTCTTCATTTCTACCAACTCCTCGGTAGACATTCGATAGGGTTTCTTTGCTATCGGTCTTTGTGCAGTACAAGCTCTATCACAAACTCTATGTCCCTCGTCTCAAGGCATACCTGTAGATCTTCGGGAAAGACATCTGGGTACTCATTCACTACTGGGACATCCTCTATACTGATTGCCTTGGTACTGTTAACCATTAACTGTCCATCTCTAACTGCAGTGGCTTGAAGTTCCACTTTCTTCCCACACGGGCTCTCAATTGAGATGGTCCTTCGTCCACAATCCAATACGGCCTTGTGCTTGGATAACCAATCCATTCCCAATATGACGTCTAAGGTCTGGGTCTCCAAAATTATAAGGTTTGCTAGGAATTCTATTCCATTTATTAGTATTCTCACCCCGGAACATCCTACTTTCGTTCGGAGTTCTAACTGTGGGTTTGAACTAAAAGCATGCACTTAAGTCTTGCAAACCTCAAATCATTTCTAGTAGCAAAGCCTTGCGAAACAAACGAATGCGAAGCTCGAGTCAAACAAAATCACAGGTGTCTTGAGTTAACAAGTAACTTACCCAAGATTTACGTCCGTAGCAATCGTAGTGCATCTGCGGTGACATGGTTGACTCGGCCTCTCACCACGGCCTGGGTGTGGCTCTGGTGCCGGGCGCCCTAGCTGGGTGGTTCCTAGATTGAAGCGAACTGGGTCGCTCTGCTGTCTTCTTTGGACAATCATTGGCAAAGTGTCTGGCTCGTTGCGGTTGTAGCAGCGTCTCACTTCCTTCTTTGCATCGCCTGGAGTAGTGTTTCTAGCGGGGCTGGGGTGCAGTAGTTACTGATTGGCGTGTCTTGGTCTTTGAGGATGGTGTCCTTGTTGCATTCTCGTGGTTGGAATCTGAAGAATTGATTTGGTGCAACTCTCAAGCGCCGCTATGCTCGGCGTGATCCTTGCTGTTGCATCCTGCGCTTCCTGTTCTCATCCAGTTCCTTGCGCTTGTCCTCAAGAATAAGCGCCTTATTCACCAACTCTTGGAAATCTGGAAAGGTGTGGGTGATCAACCCTACTTGCAATCCTGAGTTAAGTCCCTTCATAAAACGAGACTGCCTGGATTTATCCGTCGCTACATCCTCAGGTGCGTAGCGTGCTAGCTGTGTGAACTTGTTCAGGTAGTCGGCCACTGGCTGATTACCCTGCTTGATGCTCGAACTCCTCCTTCTTAAGGTCCATGATTCCTTCAGCCACGTGATAATCTTGTCGAATGCACGTGAACTCTTCCCAAGTGATATCCTCGAGGGTTCTCTGCGTGGCACGTAAATTCTCCCACCATTCGGCCAATGTTCCTTCCAACTGATGAGAAGCGTAGAGTACCTTCTCATTCCCTATGCATTGAGCTATGTGCAGCTTCCTCTCGATTGATCTTAACCAATCGTCGGCCTCCAATGGATTGGCATTCCCAGAGAAAGTGGGTGGGTGAGTCCTCATGAACTCGGATAGTCTTGTATTCTGGCGTGGTCCCTGATTAACTTGATTAGCAGGGGCCTGAGCAAAGGACGTGCTGCATTTGTTGCATCATAGCATGCATCAATCGAGTCCGAGCAGCAAGAAATTCTCCAAAATTCTGCATATCAATGGGCGGTCTTTGGTGCTCCATCATTGGGGTTTCTGGCTGGCGAGAACCACTCCCATTGCTTCCAAAGTTTCCACGGGTGTTTACCATCTGTCGATTTGCTCTAGGTTTAGAGGTGAGAGGGAAACAAGAATAGACAAGTAATATGGAACTTATGCGGGGCGAAAGGTGTAGCCTTAAGGTCCAACTTTATTACTAATAACTTGGTATGGCTGCTCACAATGCCTAAAGGCCTTGCAACACATACTGCACACTCAGCAAACAAAGCAAATCCAAATCGAACTAACTCTGGAGTCTAACGCCTAAAGGGTGACTCTTTATTCTATGACGCGACTCGGCGAAGGAGTCTCACTATAGAACCTATGCTCACTCATCGAGAAAACCTCCACGGCACAGATGCAGGTCTTTGTGGCATAGGCGCTAAACGATCGCCATGTCCGGCAAGAATCGTGTCCTCTGTGGTAGTCGAAGAAGCGGTGTCCTCATCGAGATCGACTCCTCTGGATCTGGCTCGTGTAGCTCAATCTTGGCTCTGGGTCCAGTCAGGTACAAAGTCATCTCCAACTCGTCGATCCTTCGCGGAAGGTGTGCCACATACTCTTGAGCTTCCCGCCATCTGTTCTTCTCTGTCGTGATCTCCTTGCGGGCCTTCGTAGCTCCTTGCTTGTATTATCCAAGACATCCTCCTGGCGACAATAAATCGTGCCAAGCGTGTAACCGTGGCATCCTCATCCTGAATCTCCTTTGGGTCAAGCCAGTTATTGCTGCGCGGGTGATAACGGAACACCGTGCTCTCCACCTCTCTGGCGTAGATACGGGTAATGTGCCGCATTGCGCGTCGTGATACTTCTTGGATACCCATCTGCATTGTAGATCTCCTGGCAGTGCAGTGTATCCGCGATTGCCTGGCCCCTTTTCCTAGCGGTACCTCAATCTTCACGTCACAAGCCTTGATCAATCCCGCTTGTCTGATCACTTTCACTTGGTATTGGGGCTTCTCAAAATCTCCGAGAGTCTCAGAGCATATGCCAAAGTTCCGCGGCGTGACCAACTCCCAGATCAACGTAGTTGAACTCTTCCTCCATCTGTCACAAGAGTGCTTTTCGTAAGAACTCGGAATTTTTAAATTGTGACAAGGTAAGGGAAAATTTCAGCAAGAGGCAAGAAAAGAGAGAAGGGGATAAGTCGAGATGTCATTTCTTATCTTGACAAACTTTTAGCTTTTAGAAAATAGGTTTTATCCTCACTACGACCATTCTAGCTTAGGGTTGAGCCTACAGTCAAGTATGGCTCGATACCACCTCTGTCCGGGACCCCGAATTTACAAATCCGGACCCTCTCGTGTATTCAAAGCACTAGTCCAGGAACGCGCTAGTGCACACAGTCTTAACATTGGTAAATATCACAATCATACCACTCGATACCAATAAAGTACTTTATTTAAATAACCAAACTAGTTACTCGACCTTATGGTCAAGTTACAAATGTATGCCTCGTAAGGCGAAACTTATTCAGAGAAAAACAATAATAATAGCAGCGGAAAAACAACGAAGGTAACATCGTGGCACCATCCAGTATACCACAGGCAACTGACTGGGCTCGCATCCCTAAGTAGACGAATCCTCTTGGAGTTCCTCCTCCAAAGCTGGCGTAATCTCCTCTTCAACTGATATTGTGTTGAGGCAAGGGTGAGTACTTGGTACTCAGCAAGTCATGCACAGAATGCAAGCTAATATACTATATGCATGGCTTGGTACAAAGGAATAGCTCAAGGTGTATTTGCAGTAAACAGCATTTGAAAAGTAATATAAGTAAATTCGAAAGCAGTAGAAATAAGTAAAGCGTAAATAACTGTTCAAGAAGTTTAATAAACATTTTTCCCCATCCTAAACCACATTTCCATCATCTTCATTACCAAACCAAACCAACCTTTCAAATCCAAGTTATTTTCAGAAAGTCTAACCCTTGACTGTAATTCCCGAGCATTGTCCAGTACCGCGGACACGGCTATTCGAATAGATTCTAAACTCTGCAGAGGTTATGCACTTTACCCACAAGATACAGTCAAACACCACAAAGGCGAGTTCCCGTAACAAAGCCTTTCGGAAGCCTCAAACAACACAGGTGGTCCTCTCCGGTTCGTGCTCTACACCATCCCTTCCCTTAGCCAAGGCGAAGTATGGGACCAACACACCGTTAGATGGGTATCTGGCCACAGCCACGATACGCTCCCCCGTACAATCACACAAACGGTGTAATTGACACCCTGAGGCTCCACAAGTGAGTCCTTAGCGACTTAGTCAACTAGGGCCGTCCCATTCCAGCCATGTGGTTGCAAGTATGACCCAGTTCAAAGGCTTGCAAGGTTAAGTCCTTAGAGTGACCAGGGCAAGACTACCCAAGAACCAAATCAACATCCCCAATGCCACAACTGCCCACCTGATTACTCTTGCCACATGCCCTGGCCGAAATCATTTATCAAACCCCAGTTGATTACCAAGCACCACGTGCCATCAACATCACATGATACTTTTCCAAAACAGGTTCAATATATCATTAAGTCAATATTAACATTTGATTGTCCCAAAATCATGTCATGAGCACGTAAGCGTCTAAGCAAAGGTACTACAACGGTCTAAACCCATGTTGGCAATTTAGTAATGTCCAACTAATAAACCACAACTAGGGTGACAAGGGATCATGGCACATACTTAAATAATCAAGGTGTCATACAGCAAATTGGTATTTATCTAACCCCCATGTTTAAACAAAATATCTTTCTATTTGAACTAGCATGCAATAGTTTAAATCAAAATTAGATTTCGAAATAGGATCAACATGGTCAAAGCACAACTTGCCTTCAAAGAGTACTTGTTCTTGGTCTTGAGTTGGATCCTGAGTCAACACTTCTCCTTCGAATCCTTCCGGCACTTCAACGTCTACTCGTAAAGCGTGCAAATAGCAATACACAAATAAACACTAGGCAAAAACATCCCAAAACTCCAAATAAAATCCATAAACAGAGAGAACATAATTTTCTGGATTTTTAGAAACTGGAATCGTCAATTTTGGAGTTAAGGCGTTAAAAGTTATGATTATTTAAAGTGTAAATAATCATTTAAATAATTTTACAGAGAAAAACTTTAGTCCAAAATTAAATAAAATTCATTTTTAGGTAGATCCCAATTTTATACAAATTTAGAAATTTGAATCACTCAAATCGGAGTTGAAGCATAAAAGTTATAAGCGTTTGAAGTTTGAAACAAAATCAAATCATTATTTCAAATTAATAAATCATTTTCTTTTTCGAAATTAATTATTGCGTCGGCATGGACACGTGTCACTCCTGATTGGCTGGTCGACGCCGGCTCGTGGGCTCACTCACGGCCCAGTTGACCACAGTGGACCCGGTCCACGGGCCGTGTCGGCCGACATGTGGACCCCACTTGTCGGCTTGGGCTCATCTTGATGTCTTGCGCGGTGGACGCGTGGAGTCCCCACGAGATCACGGGCCCCGCGTGTCGAGACAGCGCTCACGCTTCCAGACGTCTGCAGCTAGGTACACGTGGCGCTATCCTGGCCGTCGGTTTGAAATCCGGCGGCTCGGATTGGATCTAGGCTCACGCGTCTTTGGAGTAGATGTGGCCGATCGTGGGCCGTTGGATCTTAATCCAACGGTCGCATCCGATCTGGGTTTCGAGGTTTTGGTTGCACGTGGCTCACCCGGATCGTTGGATTTCGATCGGACGGTTGGCGTGCCGGGGTTGACGATGGCGTTGCGGCTACCGCTCCGTCGGAGTCGGGAAGGCGACCTTCCACCACGGCTTTCGAGCGTCTCCGTGGCGAAAGCTACTCCCAGATGCTCCTCGTCCTTGTGATCTCGGATCTGGCCTCAGACACGACGGAGAACGGTGGACGGCGGCGGAACGACGCCAAAACCCTAAATTAACCCTAATCAACTTCGGCGAGGAATCGCGAGCACGGAGGAGCTCTCCGAGTGGCGGCTAGGGCAAAAGGTGCGCCGCGGTGACGGCGATCCTCAGGCACACACTCACGCCTTAAATACCGGCTCGGGCGTCGAGATGCGCGGTTTCCATGGCGAGGCGTGAGGCGGCGGAGTTCGGCTCGGACACAGCGGCGACGCGGCTCAATCCTAGCCGTCCACGCGGCCGCGATGGGACGGCCACGATCGCGAACGGCACGAACGGGTTCGACTTCGGTCTCGACTTCGAGCGGCGTGGCGCCAATCACAACCGTTGGATCTTGATCCAACGGTCGTAACTAGGGTTCGGGCGGCGAGTCCGGCTTCGACCACGTGGCTCGGTCGGACTCGAACTCGAGTCCGACTCGGGCTCGATCGGATGAACGATAACCGACTTCGGTTTGGATTTCCAATGATTTAATATTTAAAATAATTCCCGATAATTCATTTAATTCATTAAAAATAGCAAATGACTCAGAAAAATTCCAGAAAAATTCTGGAAAATACTTTGGATCATTTTGGACTCAAATAAAATATTTCCAACAAAATTTTATTTGCAAAATTAAATTCTTTAATTATTTCAAAATGGAATAAATTCAAATAAATTCCAAATAAATCCAAATAAATTCCAGAAAATTCCAAAAATTCACCAAAGTGCCAAATCACACATGAATTTAAGAAAAGCAAAATTTTTGGGGTGTTACATGTTCCCACCGGTGCGGAAGAACGAATAAAAATGGAAAAAGAGACTGGCCGTGGGCATCACGCCCACGTACGTCTCGCAGAGATGGGAGAAGATTGTCAGGGCAAGGACAGAATTTGGATTAAGGTGGGAGATCTCGCACCCGTAGAAAGCGAGCACGGAGACAAGAAACTCACTTTCGGGCAAGCGAAGCCCGTTGATGGCGTAGAGCTCGCAGGAAACAATCTCCCCCTCCCGTGGCGCTAGCACTTTGTCGCCGCCCAGCGCTCGAGCAGTGTTCGGGTCGATGTAGCCCTCGTCCACCAGTGCCTGGAGCCTCCTCCGATTCATTTGGCTAACACCGAAATGCGCCATTGCAACAGGCGGTGGAGAAGGCAACAACAAGGGATCTCGGGCAAGCACGAGCAAAATGCGAAGTAAGGGCGCCTCCCGCGTTGTTTGGGCTTAAAAAGGCAGTGAAAAGCCGCATTTAATGCCACCCCAGCCTTTCACGAAGCGACGGATGTCCGTTACAACTGAAACTGCCCAGTAAATGCATGTTTCCCGAGAAACCGCATGACCGTTACAGGGACGCTTCTTGTAGAAGGAACCAGCGCGACCAATCAGCCTTTTACCCGAAGCACAATGCCTTGGTCGTACAGCGGGACAGAAGCTCGGTTGTGGATCAGTATGCCCGCCTACGACCGTACTGTGCTCGATGTTGCAGTAGAGCTTCGCTGCAAGGAACCAATCCCTCCTACAAAGTCTTTTAGTCTCAAGGGGAAGCCCGGGCCAGGTGGTTCCCCACTTGAGCCTCGGGGGCTAGCTGTCGGGGATTGAACTATTTGACATAAAGACCATCTTGCCCCGGCTATCCAAAAGCCACCGACCATGTGATACCCTCGGAGGATGCCCGAGGAGAGCGCCCGAGCGACATGATGCTCGAGCTACGAGCATAAGACTCCGCTCGCTGAAGACCGATTGCTCGCCTACGAGTACGCTGGTCAGGCACGAACAACCATGCTCGGTGAGCCTAGCGGATGCTCGGAGGATGGTCGGGGGGCTCAGTCAAACCACCAGGAAGGAAGCGGCAACCAGTCCGCCGAGGATCCAGGACAGGTACGCCAGAAATTGGAAACGAGGCGCGATTCAAGGGCTCCGGATCACGGGCGCGGAAGATGCGGAAGCATGGCGCAATTATAGGGGGTAGTTACCATGTATACGACTTAGGACCCTGTATTTAAACCCTCCTGACCCCTATGGAAAGGGGGAGAGAAAAATTGTACGCAACTTGACAGACCTTAAGCCACATACACTGGAGTAGGGTTATTATCTCCGCAGTGAGAGGCCCGAACCAGGATAAAACACCGTGTGTCTCCCTCACCTGAGCATTGCTTGGAGGCAACCACCCTCTCGATCGAAGGGGCCCCTGTTGATCCCTCATTCAACAAGTAAGCTCGGTGGGAGCCCGTTCTCCAATCGTCGACACTTTCATACTGGTAGACTTGGTTTTGGTTTTAAAAATAACTGATGTTTGTTTTGGGATTCGAGAGTGGTTAGAACTCTCGGATGTTTCATTGCGGATTGAGCCAATCAGGTAGATGGAACCTGTTTTGATCATGACGGATAGAGTCATGACTTGATTTACCTTAATCTTTATATGTGATGGATAGAGCCCTTATACTAGTGATGGTGGATAGAACCTTCACTAGAATATTAAATAATTCAATTGTTATATTAATTGTTAAAAATGTGCTTTGTGAAAATTATTATTAAGTATGGTTTGATGAAATTTAGCTTTAAGCAAAAGAACCATAATAAGCCTCCCTTGGAAAGCCATACATGTTGCATAATCTCCCAGACTTGCTGAGTACTTTTGTACTCACATGCTACACAAACTTTGTCATCAGAAAATTATCAGGATGCAATTGAAGACGGGGAGTTCTATGCTGAGGAGTACGATGAAGGTCGCCAAGATAACTAAGCGCATGCTCCTAGTCATCGCCTGTGGAGTTATTTGGGTCTTATCTCTTGTTGTTTTATTTCCACTGCCGTGATCTTTGGTTATGTGGCCGAGAGATGTAATAAATAGCCATATGGCTGATACTTTATATTTATGTTACTATTTCGGCTGATACTTTATATTTATGTTACTATTTCGTTCTGTTCGGCAATGATTCATCATTGTTTGACTGTGTGTACTAGCTACTGTGCGAAATCATGTGCTGAAAAATTGGCTTAGAATTGAATTTGCAAATATGTTTGTTCATGTGTTTTGTCAATTTGACAAGAAGCAGTAAGTTTCGCTTTTGCGCCGGACCAAGATCTCAAGAAACAGTAAGTTTCCCATCTACGACGGACAAACTTTGTTGGTCTGTCGTGGACATGCTTTTGAACTCATTGAGCCAAACTCAATTTTCCTCAAAAACCAGTAAGTTGTGCATGTACGACGGACAAAGTTTTTGGGTCTGTCGTGAACGTGTTTTTGAGCTCATGAGTCGAACTCAATCTTCCAAGAAACCAGTAAGTTTTGCATGTACGGCGGACAAACTTCTTTGGTCAGTCGTGAATGGCTTTTTGAGGTTTGATTTCGCATGTATGACGGACCGATTTTGTTTGTCCGTCGTGAACGTGTTTTCGCCAGAATGATTTCTTCTTGGAACCGAAACTTTCACTTGTACAACGGACCGATTTTGTCTGTCCGTTTTGAATGTTTTTTTTTGAGTGATTTTTCATGTGTACGCCGGACCATATTTCCTTGTCCGTCGTGAATGCGTTTTTGCTGAATTAGGGTTTTGAGCAGAATTGTAATAATTTGAATTTGAGATTATGAAATTTGTGATGATTTCATGATGCTTCTCTTGAAGTGGACTTTATGCAATGCTCATGTGAGTAGTTGCATGGATTGACATTGAGTCAAGTCATGGACTTGTGCTCGGATTTGTTTTGTGGTTTGTTCATGTGCAGGTATTGCTCGAAGATGAATGTGGTCGATGACGGGACCGGACCTAGGTTCATGGAGGAACTGAGGTTCGGGACTAGGTTCAGGAGGAACTGAGGTCTTGGTGGTCAAGGATGTCATGCGGGACGTTCGGGCTAAGAGAATGGTGCACATGAAGAATGGTTAGTCACGTGAGAATGGCAGGAGGTCATTCGCGTGCAAAGTGTTAGTCACGTGAGTATGGCAGGTGGCCATACGTGTGCAAAGTGTTAGTCACGTGAGTATGGTAGGGTTGCCATACGCGTGCAAGAGTTGTACTCGACCAGGTTGGGCCAAGTAGAGTTGTGTTGGATACAGATTCCTTCTAGGGAATAGGAATCGTATTCAGAACTCCTTGTGGGTTGGTGCTTTAAATAGGTGGGGGGTCTCCTGTTGAAAGGCACCAAGTAGAGCTGAGCGCATCAAGCTTTGAGCTTGGTTTTAGGGTTTGTACTCTTTTGATGAGAGTATTTTAGACAAGAAATAAAGATCAATTCTTCCAAGATTTTTGCGTGCTACAGTAACCACGTCGCTACAGTGTTTTCTGTTTTGGTTCTTGTTTGCATGCTTGTTCTAATTCTAGATTGGTTTTTGATCGTTGAGTTTCATCTTGATTTGATCCATCAAAAACCGTTCTAGGGTATTGATCTAGTGTTTCTCAAAGTCTAGTTGATCAATCTTTTGTCGTTCTTGTTTAATCTTGAAGTTTTGATTAGATTGATTCTCGTCAAGTTCTGGATCAGTAAGCTTGCGAAGCTCATAACTTTTGATCCGTAAGTCCGATCGAGCTGATTCTTTTTTGGTTCGATTCGTATTGGAATCTAGTTTCTCGTGTCCAAATTTCAGATTGTTTGTATGGTTGGATCTCTGAGAATTCGCGTTTTACCAAACCTCTATCATTCTGTTTTTGTCGAAAACGAGGGAATTATTTGGTTCTGTTTTGGGGTGAACTTTTAATAGATCAAGAATTTGGTTTTAGCTTCCGCACAATCATTCACCCCCCTCTGATTGCTATATTCGTATACTTCGATCCTACAAGTGGTATCAGAGCAAGGTTTTTCTAATCTATCTTAACCGGTGATTAGATCAATGGATCGTTATTCGACAAAACCATTTGTGTTCGATGGTGTTGATTTTCAGTTTTGGAAGGCCAAGATGGAGGCGTTCATCCAAGCACAGGGCTTCACAATTTGGGAGAAGGTCTACAAGCCATATGAAGTCCCTGCAAACGACAACGTCAACGACACCAATCGCACACATGTTGAAGCAAATAGCAAGGCGCGCAACTTGATCATCCAAGGCTTGGGACGCAGCGACTTTGATCGTGTGGTTCATCTTCAATCCGCATATGAGGTATGGAAATCTCTTTGTGATTACCATGAGGGTTCTAACACTGTCAAAGAGGTTCGCCAAGATATTTACAAAAAGAATACATGCGTTTTGAGATGAAACCTAGTGAATCTGTAGATGACTTCTTTGCACGTTTCAATAAAATTCTTAGCAATCTACGTGTTGTTGGAGTTAGCTACACTGATGCTGAAAATGCTCGACAATTGCTTAGTGCTTTGGACATGTCAGTGTGGGAGATGAAAGTAACATCTATACAAGAATCTACTACCATGAGCACACTCACATTAGATGTTCTTTACTCTAAGTTGAAAACTCATGAGTTGGATGTTCTTGCCAGGAAGGGTAACATTAAATCAATTGCTTTGATCTCTAACCCTAACATGTCAAATGCAAATTCTTCTTCTAGATTTGCCTTGTCTTCCATGTCTTCTTTAATAGATGAGCAACTTGAAGAGTTTCCTGAAGAAGATCTGGCACTACTCTCTTCTCACTTTAACAAAGCTTTGCAGAATGTGAGAATGAGAAAGAGAGGTGGTCCTCCAAGATGCTATGAGTGTGGTGACCTCAACCATATTCGCACAAATTGTCCTAAGCTTGCAGGAAAAACATCAAAGGAGGAGAAGGACAACGGCATGTAAGGAATGAGAAGAAAAGGTTCTCGTCAAATGATAGGAAGAAGAAGAGCTTCATCAACCACAAGGTGGTTCACCAAGTTCTTTCCGCTCTTGAACAAGTCAATTTGAGCGATGTGGACTCGGAGAGCAGCGAAGATGATGCAACTCCAAGCAAGCATGATTTGATAGGATTATGTCTCATGGCAAGCAGCAAGGATAGCTTCACCGAGGATGACCACGACAGCGACTTCAATGAGGTAGATCCCTCTTATGATGAATTAGCTATTACTGTTGCTCGTCTTGGAAAATTGCTTGACAAACGTGATAAGAAAATTAAGAAACATGATTTCATTATTGAATCATTGAATGCTGAAATTGCTAGACTTAAGACTTTGATTCCTAGTGATGATACTTGCAAATCATGTGACTTAATTTACAATGAGCTCACCTTGCTTAGGAAAGAACATGCTCTTTTGTTGCATCTAAATGAGAAAAATAAGAAACATGTTGTACATGCTAGCTATTCCACTGATGATTTGCATAGTTCAACTTCTTGTTCTAAATGCTCAACTCTTGAATTAAAATTGAAAGATGCAAATGCTAGGGTTTCTCAATTAACTGATAATTTGCTTTCACATGAAATTCTCTCATGCTCAACTTGTCGCAAGCAAAAAGGAAAAGTAGATGTTCCCTGCAATAATTGTTTAACTCTTGCTAAGAAAGTTGATTACTTGCAAAATTTTTTGGAACGTTTCACTAATGGCAAGAAGAAATTGAACATGATTTTGGATCAATCTAAGGTTAGCACAAACAAGAGAGGTTTAGGTTTTGATCCTTATGCCACATATGAAACTAAACCTCGCACTGTTGTTCAGATTCCTTGCAAAATTGAGTTATCTAATGAGCCTAAGAAAATTGCTTTTCAATCTGCTGGTTTTTTATCTTCTACTATGATGAATGCAAAATGTGCTTTTACTGTTAAAGCTAAACATCATGTCAAGTACACTTGCACTCATTGTGGTAGAGATGGACACTTAGTAGATTTTTGCTTTAGACTAGCCAAACAAAGAAAAGAAGGAAAGAACTGAGGCTAGGTCAAATTTCAGCAAAGCACATTTTTATGCGCCTAGAGTGATGAAAACACCTTCTGTTCCTACAAACATGGGAAAAGGCAAATCTGATTTTGTGCATAAAAATTATCGTGTTGAACCTATCACAGCGTCGTGTGTCTCAAGATCGATTCCCAAAAATCTCATTCCTAACCCCAGTACTGAGGCCTCGACATGTTTTGCTATGTAGGCTTCTCGCGCAAGGAAGGAGAACATATGGCTAGTGGATTCCGGATGCTCACGCCACATGTCCGGTGATAAGAATTGGTTCTCCTCCCTCACTCGTGCATCTCGTCTTTGAAAGTGTTACTTTTGGAGATGCTTCTTCCTCTTCTGTTGTGGCAAAGGTACAATAAAGGTAAGTGACAAGTTTATGTTCAAAGATGTGGCTCTTGTTGAAAATTTGAAATATAACTTGCTTTCTGTCTCACAAATGCTTGATGAAGATCTTGAGATAAGCTTTAAGAAAAATGAATGCAAAGTGCTAGATGCTTCAGGTGATCTTGTGTTCAAAATTTCTCGTTTTGGAAGAGTCTTTAAAGCTGATTTTGATGCATCACCTTCTTCTAAGCATAGGTGTCTAATTGCCAATGTTTCTAAAGATTTATTCTTTTGGCATCGTAGACTTGGTCATGTTGGTTTTGATCATCTTACTCATGTAAGTGGTTTAGATCTTATACGTGGCCTGCCTAAGCTTAAGGGTGATAGCAATCTAGTATGTTCTTCTTGTAGACATGGTAAGATGATTGCAGGTTCACATCCACCTCTTACCATGATGATGACAAACGCTCCAGGACAGCTTCTACATCTTGATACAGTTGGACCATCTCGAGTTCAATCCTTTGGAGGCAAACGTTACTTTTGATGAGGCTAGTCTAGGCACTAGTCCAAGTGATGCAGTACAAAGCATACATTCGAGGGAGAAAATCTTTGAAGATGATGATGATGTTGAAGATGAGGTCTTGACTCTTCCTAATGCACAACAAGATGTAGCACCTTTGGCACCTACTACTACATCACCTACAGCTAACCATCCTCAAGCTACAACATCATCTGTACATGCTGAAAATGAACAAGGAGAAGGAGAAGTCTCAAAAGCCAATGCTCCCTTGCACATTCAAAAATGCATCCATCTGAACAAATGATTGGAGACCTAAATGAGAGAGTCACTCGATCCAGTTTATTCATTCGACACTCATGCTCATTCTCGCTTTAGTTGCTTCTTTTGAACCCAAAGATATATCTCATGCATTATCTGACGAATCTTGGATCAATGCCATGCATGAAGAATTAGAGAATTTTGAACGAAATAAAGTTTGGAAACTTGTCTCACCTCCTCCTGATTTTAATGAGGATGGTGTTGTTGTTAGAAACAAGGCTAGATTGGTTGCTCAAGGTTACACTCAAATTGAAGGCTTAGATTTTGATGAAACCTTTGCTCCTGTTGCTAGAATTGAAGCCATTAGAATCCTTTTAGCTTTTGCTGCATCCAAAGGTTTCAAATTGTATCAAATGGATGTGAAAAGTGCTTTTCTTAATGGCTACATAAATGAGGAGGTTTATGTCAAGCAACCACCTGGTTTTGAAAATCCAAAGTTTCCAAATCATGTGTTCAAACTATCAAAAGCTTTGTATGGTTTGAAACAAGCCCCTAGAGCATGGTATGATAGGCTAAAAACCTTTTTACTTGAAAAAGGCTTTTTAATGGGAAAGGTTGACAAAACTCTCTTTTTACTCAAGCAAGGCAATGATCAACTATTCGTTCAGATTTATGTTGATGATATTATCTTTGGTGGTTCATCTCATGTTTTAGTGTCTGAGTTTTCGGAAACAATGAGGAAGGAGTTTGAGATGAGTATGATGGGTGAGTTGACATACTTTTTGGGATTTCAAATCAAGCAAACGAAGGATGGTACTTTTGTACATCAAAGCAAATACACGAAAGACTTGCTACATCACTTTGGAATGGAAAACAGCAAGCCGATCATGACACCTATGGAGAGCACTTACACTTGACCCTGATGAAGATTGTGAGCAGGTTGATCAAAAGGAATATAGAAGCATGATAGGTTCACTTTTGTACCTCAATGCATCAAGGCCGGATATACAATTTCTGCTGTATGCTTGTGTGCTCGTTTTCAAGCTTCCCACGTGCTTCACATCGACAAGCTGTCAAAAGGATTTTCAGGTATCTTCATGGAACTCAAGATTTTGGCATTTGGCTTTCTGCTTCCTCATGCATTAGTTTGAGATCTTTTTCTATGCTGATTTTGGAGGATGTAGAATTGATAGGAAAAGCACTTCTGGTTCATGTCACTTCTTGGGAAATTCTCTCATTGCATGGTCATCTAGAAAGCAATCTTCATTGCACAATCAAGCTATGAATCTTAATATGTGGTGCTGCTAGTTGTTGTTCTCAAATTCTTTGGATAGTAGCTACACTTAAAGATTATGGGGTTATTTTGGATAGTGTTCCTCTTACGTGTGATAACACTAGTGCAATTTGCATTGCTAAGAACCCTGTGCAACATTCAAGAACAAAACATATTGACATCGATTTCACTTTCTTAGAGATCATGTTGAAAAAGGCAACATTGTGCTTCATCATGTGGATACTGAACATCAATTGGCAGACATTTTCACAAAACCTTTGTCTTCTTCTCGTTTTGCTTTTATTCGGGGAGAACTTGGAATTGTTCATCCAATGGGATTGTTTTGAGGGGGAGTTTCTTTGCCAAGTTCTTTCACTTAATGAGCTCACTTTATCATATTTCTTTATATACTATATAATTGAGCTAATATATGATAATCTAAATTGTCTCACTTGAACTAAGAATGACATTGCGGAATTCCCTGATCTGATTGCCTATAGCTAAATACTCTGTGATATCTTACTCTTCTAGGTTTGATATTGAATCCTCTTGACAAATTTGGGCTATGAAGCAAGTGTGGTTTCAACTTTACTCTTTCATAAGACCATTTAATCATTTTTGTATGTTTATAATCAAAGAAAAAGAAAAAAGAAAAGGGAATAAAAAGGGGTGTTAAAAGCAAAAGCTTCAAGTTGTATGCTTCAGGCATGCTTTCCTTAAAAAATAAGATGTATGCTTCAAGCATGCCATTCCCTCAAAGATAAGATGTATGCTTCAAGCATGCCACTCCTAGAAAATAAAAGAAGTATGCTTCAAGCATGCCACATGCGATTTATTGTTTAAAGATTAAATTGGTCTACTAGATTGGAGTTGAAACTACTTGCTCGCCCTAAGTTGTTAGTTGCTTCAATTTTTAAAGCCTTGCTTTTTCTGCTAAGATCTTGCTTAGTACTTGGCTATAGTTGACTAAATTGAGGTTGAGATGCATGTCATTCCCTAACTTGTTAAAATCACTTCAAGATCATGTATTTTGCATATTATGTGATATATAAGGTTATATGATCGAATGAGCTCATCTTTTTCTATCTTGGCACTCCCTTGTTTCTCCTTGTGAAATCTTTGCTACAGGAAAAATTTTGAACCTGTTCTCTCTCTTGTACTCTTGATGAATCCATTGTCAAAGGGGGAGAAATTTGGGAATCGTTGAAAAGTTTAAGGATAAAGGGGAAGAAGAAAAAGGGGGAGTTGTTTTTGGATTTTGGATTTTTTTTTTTGGAGAAGTTTGGAGATTTTTGGAATTTTTGGGTACATTGCACATTCACACACATTTTCCTTCTCAGGGGGAGATTTTGTTTTACATTTTGGTCAAAGGGGGAATTCTGTGTTTTCTTTTTGGTCCTTGATCCTTTGGATTTCAAAATCTTTTGTAAAGTGAATGCCAAATGTTCAATTCTAAGTGGTGTTGCCAATGTTTTCATCAAGGGGGAGATTGCGAAATCATGTGCTGAAAAATTGGCTTAGAATTGAATTTGCAAATATGTTTGTTCATGTGTTTTGTCAATTTGACAAGAAGCGATGAGTTTCGCTTTTACCGACCAAGATCTCAAGAAACAGTAAGTTTCCCATCTACGACGGACAAACTTTGTTGGTCTGTCGTGGACATGCTTTTGAACACATTGAGCCAAACTCAATTTTCCTCAAAAACCAGTAAGTTGTTGTAACGCCCCAACATGACAACTAAGGTCTATGACAAAAAAAATTCGACATGACCTTTGCTAATAATAATGAATGACACAAACAAAACATGGACCACAACATAGCGGAAGCATAAATAGTAATACGAACATGCAAAATAAGTACCACAATATACCGAAACTCACAAGGCAACAAGATACTACCGACCCCAATTTAAAGTTTGGAACCATGAGCCATAAGTTACACGGTTTAACATGATTAAATAACCAACATAATTATTTTATTCTAAGTGAGCATGTGTAGAAAGTGCTGCTACGCCCCACCCTTCATGCTATGCTCCAATGAACGGCCTGAAAGAAATGGAAGAAGCGGTGAGATTGGATAATCTCAGCAAGTGAAATACAATGCAGAATTAACAATCAAGCATTGTAAATTCGTACATTCTTCCTTTCTTTCTTTCTTAAAGAAGTAAACAGAACATACAATCATACTTTCCTCTCTTTTCTTTCCACCACATATAAGCATCCACATAAGTTAGGTAATGCATATGCTCATGACATGTTACTTCTCACCGTGCCCTTTCTCAGGAACACACGGTTACCGTGCCCTTTCTCGAGAACACACTGCATCAGACGGTACGGTCGCGGCGATATCGCGGCAACATTCTTCCAATGCATGAATGCAAATGACATGATTCATGCATAAATAACTTCACATACATCTGAGCTATAATACATTCCATACTGATCAATAAGTAAAGAGGACAACAACAGTCTATGGAAAATCAGACATAAACAATTCAAACATGAACAAACAGAGCTATTCCACTTGCCTTTACCGATGAAGACAAAGATATTAATTGCGTCCCGAAGTCGCACCACCTACACAAGCATTTTACCTCAGTACTTAAACATTTTTCAACTTGAATTGAACACAATTAAGCGTTCCCTACTCCCACGGCCCCCGAAACACAATATTCTACCAAGCTGTCCAGAAAAACAGATTGCAGGCCGGCTTGTTTATTTTGAAGCTATTTCTGTGATATGTATAAAATTCTACAAAAATTACAGAAGTTAGATATTGACATCTTCTACAACTTTCAAAGAGACCACAAATTTTAATTATTTAGTTAACTATGCCTAATCGACAGGTCTTTAGCAGGGTACAAGGATTAGCTACAAAATTCAGAAGCGACGCTCTTTCAACAGCTACGAGCAGACGGCAGCATCAAAAATTCCAAAAAAATTACAGAAGATAGATCTCGGCCATACCTACAACTTTTATGTAGTGCAAATATTTTGATTCCCACTTTAAATTTTCCTAAAACGTGGCTTAACACAGTAGACATATTTAAGTTTCCCATCATAACAGCGGACTTACTACAGTCATAACTTCCAATCCATAACTCCAAAAATTATGAGAAAATTACAGAATACAGATATGTATGTGATCTACAACTTTCATATAGACCAAGAATTTTAATTCCTAACCCAAGTATTTTTAATCTACAGCCCTAATCTGAATACGCAATCTGTCCCTCTCATCCTACAGCAGTTTTCCCATCGCGATTACTCCCAAACCACAACTTATAAAAATCTGAAAAAATTACAGGAGCTAGGTTTCGCCAGTAAAAATCATTTTGGTTACGAAAACGCCCACGGAAGCAGTTCTGCACAGATTAGCCGAACAGAAACGAAAATCCCTCTCTAGTTTTTGATCTACTCATCCAAACTTGAACTTCCAAACATGCAACCACTCCCTAATACCCTCTAACACGAGCTTAGCCATCAATCACAGCGGAGATCATAAAAGAAAAATACCTACACCCCGAAGAAATCGATGACAACCCCCAAATCCGCGCCATGGCTCGAATCCTCGCGATCCTACTCCTCCTCCGGATCTTCCCCTTGCGCAAATCCCCTCTCGGAATCAACAAGGGCACTAGATCTGATTTTGGAGGGGAGGAGGAGGCATGAGAGGGAGGGGGTGGCGGCTACCAAAGGGGGAAGGGTTTGGGGGGGTGCGGCTGCCAAAGGGGAGGTGGGGAGGTGGGGTGTGTGCGGCTTGGGAGGTGGTGGGGGCGCATGGGCTGGCCCAAAAGCCGGCCTAGGCCCAAGTGGTACAAGCCCTCGCCCAAAAAAAACAATAATTCACACTTTATTGATGCTAAAAAAAATATATTTTAACTTCTTTTCCGCATCCCTGAACTCCGCAAATGTTCCCGCTAAATAAAAAAACAACGCTTCCCGAAGGAATAAAAGAAATGGCTAGGGAAACGAATTCCGGGTATTACATTCTCCCCCCCTTAAAGGATTCGTCCCCGAATCTACTCCCATTGTGAACGAAGAAAAAGGAGACCAATAAGACAAAAACACGACAGGCGCTCACCTTCCTCAAAGAAATCGGGGTACTTTTTGCGCATCAACTCTTCCGGTTCCCAAGTTGCCTCCCGCTCAGTCTGATTAGTCCAAAGGACTTTCACGAACTTAATAACTCTATTCCTCATAGTCCGCTCTGACATGTCTAAGATGCGCCGGGTGGCACTTCAGGGTTAAATCTTGCTCAATCAAGTATTGGCTCCAGTCAATCTTTTGCTCGGGTCATGGAGGTACTTCCGAAGCATTGAGACATGGAATACATTATGCACTCCACTCATCGATTCTGGTAACTCCAAACGGTAAGCCAGACTACCCACTCGAGCCAACACCATGAACGGACCAATATACCTCGGTCGAGCTTACGGTGGTACCAAAGCGAACAATGCCCTTCGAAGGTGACACTCGGAGGAGAACTTGATCACCCACAAATTCCAAATCCCGCCTCCTCTTATCTGCATAACTTTTTGGACGGCTCTGAAGCGGCCAATAGATTCTGTCGAATCAAACGCACCTTTTCATGAGTTTGCTGAACCCAATCCGGACCTTGCACGAGACTTCTCACCCAAAGAATCCCGGCATAACTGGAAACACACCTCCGGCCATACAAAGCCTCGAACGGAGCCATCTTGATGCTAGACTGGTAACTATTATTAAAAGCAAACTCCACCAAAGCTAGGTGGTCCTCCTGGGCTACTCTTCCATGAAAGGACGCAGCACGCAAAGATGTCTTCCAAGGTCCGGATGGTACGTTACGATTGACCGTGCATGCAGGGATGGAAAGCGGTATTAAAAGAGAGCTTCGTGCCCAAAGCACCTTGCAAACTTTGCCGAAGCGAGACACAAATTTAGAGTCCCGATCGAAGCTTGATCGACTTAGGCACCCCATGCAATCGACCACTTCTTTCATATACAAAGGAACCAAATCCACGAAATTTGAATTGGTCGTTTTCATTGGTATGAAATGTGCAGACTTCGTGAGCACATCAACTACTACCCAAATAGCATCTCTACCTCTAGGCGAACGAGGTAAACCAACCACGAAATCCATCGTGATGTGTTCCCACTTCCATTCCGGAATTTCTAATGATTGCAGTAAACCGGCGGGCCTCTTGTGTTCAGCTTTCACCTGTTGGCACACACCACATGAGGCTACATACTTTGCAATGTCAACCCTCATTCTCTTCCACCAAAAACCTTGCCTCAAGTCTCGATACATCTTGGTCTCACCAGGATGTACCGTATAAGGAGTACGGTGGGCTTCTCTCAGTATATCCGTCTTTACCTCTGATTTCTGTGGCACACAAAGTCGACCTCTAAACCGGATGGAACCATTATCGTCCAAGGAGAACTCTCGGGGCTTCCCGTCCAAGATCCTTCTCCGAACATTCTGGAGCAAACGGTCTTGGAATTGAGCCTCGCGCACCCGCTCGGGAATGGAGGATTGAATGATCAATTGAGCCTCCTCCTGCGCCACACCCGCAAAACAAAAGGAGACTTGCATATTGTTCAGCTCTGCTATCAAAGGCATCGCAGTTTTAGGGACCCCTGTTCTGCTCAAAGCATCTGCCACAACATTGGCCTTGCCAGTGATCTTGGATGGTCAAGTCAAAATCCTTAATCAATTCCAACCACCTACGCTGTCTCGCATTCAACTCCCGCCGAGTGAAGATATACTTGAGGCTCTTATGATCCGTGAACACGTCACATGATTCCCCATAAAGATAATGCCTCCGAGGATTTTAATGCAAAGACCACAGCTGACCAATTCGAGATCATGGGTGGGATAGTTTTGCTCATGAGTCTTCAACTGTCTAGATGCATAGGCGATAACATGACCTTCTTGCATAAGCACACAACCTAGACCAATACGAGAAGCATCTGCGTACACCGTATAACGCTTGCCACTCTCAGGCAAGATTAGGACCGGTGCATTGATCAATTTACTCTTCAATGACTGAAATCGACCTCACAATCGCTCAGTCAAAGGAAAGGAATTCCCTTCGAGTGAGTCTTGTCAATGGTTTAGCAATGACAGAAAAGTTTTGCACAAAGCGCCAGTAGTAACCAACTAACCCCGTAAAACTCCTAATCTCCGTCACACTGTTCGGTCTATGCCATCCGACCACAAGAAGAACATTCTTTGGGTCGACTGTGATACCTCTCAAGTTAATGACATGCCCAAGGAAACTCACTTCACCAACCGTAAAGCACACTTCTTGAGTTTTGCATAAAATTTATTCTTCCCGAGAGTATCCAAGACCAAGCCCAAATGCACGGCATGCTCTTCCTTTGTCCTTGAGTAGACTAGGATGTCATCAATGAAGACGACCACAAAGACATCAAGAAACTTATGGAACATCCTGTTCATTGCCTCCATAAACACAGCGAGGGGCATTGGTTAGTCCAAAAGACATAACCACGAATTCAAAATGTCCGTACCTGCGTGTTGAATGCTGTCTTCTCAATATCCTCTTCTTTAATCCAGAATCGATGGTACCCAGATCGCAAATCAATCTTTGAGAATAACTTGGCACCCCTCGGTGATCAAAAGATCATCGATGCGGGGCAGGGGTATTTGTTTTTAATGGTTACTTGATTAAGCGCCGGTAATCAATACAAAGCCTTTTGGAGCCATCTTTCTTCTCGCACAAACAAAACCGGGCAGCCCAAGGAGGTGCTCGGTGCGATGAACCCCTTAGCCAGGAGTTCATCCAATCGCTTCTTCAATTCCGCTTGCTCAACCGGGCCATTCTATAAGGAGTTTTAAAATTGGTCTCGTATCCGAACAAGTTCAATGCGAAAGATTGACTCTCGCTCAGGTGGTAATCCCGGCGACTCACCGGGGAAAACATCCGGATCTGAGACAAACCACATCGACATCCTCCAGACTAATCACGGTCTCCCGGCCTTCTACCATGGACCAAAGAACACCCGATTTTGACATCCGGGAGCTTGGGAACAACCGGCAAAGAAATGAAAGAGTAAGCTGAAGAATACTGCTTTGGAAGACAACTTCTCGCCCCGAAGGAGCTTGGAGGGTGATCGTTTTCCAGGAACAGTCAATCAATGCTTGGTGCAAAGATAGCCAATCCATGCCAAGAATGACATCGAATGGCTCCAAAGGGATCACCAACAGATTCGCCACGAACTCCTCCTCTGCTAAAAAAAAACAACTAGGACGGTACTGCGTGCAAGATATAATTCCTTGTGGTGAATTGACCACCACCAACCGCCCCACACTCTGCACGAGAAAGACCAGCCCGAGCAACAAAACCCATCGAGACAAGCGAAAAACTAGCTCCCGAATCAAACGAGAACACCGGCCTCGAAAGAATTCACTAAAAGAGTACCTGTCACCCACGTCACCACGATCCACTCCCTCTGCTGAAGGCATAACATAAATCCTCGAGTCATCTGGGACGAAGCAGCTCTGTGGCCGGAAAGAATCGGTGCAGGTCCACGCTGCGGTGCGGCGAAGATGGAGCAAACAAATCGTGGGCACCAGTCGCCCCCTGCGGCAGAGGGGTAGTGAAGAGGCCGACGAAGGCGCCGGCAAGCACCCGGGTAGGAGCAGCAGCCAACATCTGAATGTAGCCCCGAAGTTCTCGTCCGCCACCGGTGAAGGGGTCACCTGCTCCCAACGTAGCTTGGAGTTGGGATTCTGTCTACATACCACATCCTTGTGATCCTCCTGACCACAAGTGGAGCATCTCCCCTTCCAAGAGCACTCACTACGGCGATGAGGGTCACCGCAACGGAAACAAACCATGCCCAAGCCCGGCTTAGCAACAGCGGCTCGATCGAGGTAAACCCCACAGGGCACGCCTAGCTGGACCGGAGCGGCCTTGATAGGGCTGATAGCGCTGATTCTTTCCTTCTTATGGGTAGGGCCACCAGGTGGGCCCTTCTTCTCAACAGGACCCCTTGATCGCTTCCCCGCCGATGACTTGCGAATCTCATCTGTGAAGTTGAGCTGCAACTCTATGCCAAGTGCTGCTCAACCAAGGACCGAAAGTCGGTGATGGGAAAAGCACCTAGCATGTGGCGAATAGGCGGACAAAGCCCCTGACGGAAACGTCTCGCCTTCTCCATCTCATCACGCGCCACATGAGGCACAAATCGCACAATGCGATTGAACCCCAACTCGTACTCAGCCACTGACTTCGTCTGCGTGTCTTGTCCCAAGTCAATCTGCATCCTATCCAGAAGGTGGCGGGGTAGAACCTCCTCTCGAATCGCTTCACGAAGTCCTCCCATGAAGGACCGCCTGCACTGGCCCGACACAGTGGCAAGCACGCCCCTCCACCAGATCTGAGCTTCTCCCTTCGGGAGTTGTGTCACAAAACGGACACGCTCTGCATCTCTACCTCAAAAGCCTCCAATTGCTGTTCCACATAAGACAACCAATCCATTTGCTGGTCGGACTACCCGTCCCTCCGAAACTGTCCAACCTCATGCTGACCCACTCCATGACGCAAGCCCACACCACGCGCCCACGCAATGTGCTCCTGCCCCGGCAACAACAGCAGGGGCAGCTCCAGCGAGAGTAACTGCGCGCCTGCCTCAACATCCTCAATTCTTCTGCATTACCCTCATAGCAGCCACTAACTCTGCTTGAGTTCCCTCTATCGTATTGGAGGATTCTCCGACCTCGGACCCCTGGCCAACCTGAGTTCCCGGCTGGGTCCTGGTCCGCGGTCTAGGCGGCATACTTGAAGCAGTTAACTACACTCCAAAGACAACAATCAATAACGACAACAAATACAATACATGAAACAAAATTAGTAAAGTCAAGCATCGCATGCAATGCAATGCACCCGAACCAATCCTACAAGTGCAAGTGTGTCATTTTTCATCTTAACCAATTTCGAACATACCCAGAACCTAAAGCCCGCTCTGATACCAACTGTAACGCCCCAACATGACAACTAAGGTCTATGACAAAAAAAATTCGACATGACCTTTGCTAATAATAATGAATGACACAAACAAAACATGGACCACAACATAGCGGAAGCATAAATAGTAATACGAACATGCAAAATAAGTACCACAATATACCGAAACTCACAAGGCAACAAGATACTACCGACCCCAATTTAAAGTTTGGAACCATGAGCCATAAGTTACACGGTTTAACATGATTAAATAACCAACATAATTATTTTATTCTAAGTGAGCATGTGTAGAAAGTGCTGCTACGCCCCACCCTTCATGCTATGCTCCAATGAACGGCCTGAAAGAAATGGAAGAAGCGGTGAGATTGGATAATCTCAGCAAGTGAAATACAATGACAATTAACAATCAAGCATTGTAAATTCGTACATTCTTCCTTTCTTTCTTTCTTAAAGAAGTAAACAGAACATACAATCATACTTTCCTCTCTTTTCTTTCCACCACATATAAGCATCCACATAAGTTAGGTAATGCATATGCTCATGACATGTTACTTCTCACCGTGCCCTTTCTCAGGAACACACGGTTACCGTGCCCTTTCTCAGGAACACACGCAGTGCTTTATCAGAATGCGATCAGCGGCGATATCAGCGGCAACATTCTTCCAATGCATGAATGCAAATGACATGATTCATGCATAAATAACTTCACATACATCTGAGCTATAATACATTCCATACTGATCAATAAGTAAAGAGGACAACAACAGTCTATGGAAAATCAGACATAAACAATTCAAACATGAACAAACAGAGCTATTCCACTTGCCTTTACCGATGAAGACAAAGATATTAATTGCGTCCCGAAGTCGCACCACCTACACAAGCATTTTACCTCAGTACTTAAACATTTTTCAACTTGAATTGAACACAATTAAGCTTTCCCTACTCCCACGGACCCCGAAACACAATATTCTACCAAGCTGTCCAGAAAAACAGATTGCGCAGGCCGGCTTGTTTATTTTGAAGCTATTTCTGTGATATGTATAAAATTCTACAAAAATTACAGAAGTTAGATATTGACATCTTCTACAACTTTCAAAGAGACCACAAATTTTAATTATTTAGTTAACTATGCCTAATCGACAGGTCTTTAGCAGGGTACAAGGATTAGCTACAAAATTCAGAAGCGACGCTCTTTCAACAGCTACGAGCAGACGGCAGCATCAAAAATTCCAAAAAAATTACAGAAGATAGATCTCGGCCATACCTACAACTTTTATGTAGTGCAAATATTTTGATTCCCACTTTAAATTTTCCTAAAACGTGGCTTAACACAGTAGACAGATTTAAGTTTCCCATCATAACAGCGGACTTACTACAGTCATAACTTCCAATCCATAACTCCAAAAATTATGAGAAAATTACAGAATACAGATATGTATGTGATCTACAACTTTCATATAGACCAAGAATTTTAATTCCTAACCCAAGTATTTTTAATCTACAGCCCTAATCTGAATACGCAATCTGTCCCCTCTCATCCTACAGCAGTTTTCCCATCGCGATTACTCCCAAACCACAACTCATAAAAATCTGAAAAAATTACAGGAGCTAGGTTTCGACGTTATCTACAACTTTTTAGTTATGCACTTTTCCAGTAAAAATCATTTTGGTTACGAAAACGCCCACGGAAGCAGTTCTGCACAGATTAGCCGAACAGAAACGAAAATCCCTCTCTAGTTTTTGATCTACTCATCCAAACTTGAACTTCCAAACATGCAACCACTCCCTAATACCCTCTAACACGAGCTTAGCCATCAATCACAGCGGAGATCATAAAAGAAAAATACCTACACCCCGAAGAAATCGATGACAACCCCCAAATCCGGCGCCGCGGCTCGAATCCTCGCGATCCTACTCCTCCTCCGGATCTTCCCCTTGCGCAAATCCCCTCTCGGAATCAACAAGGGCACTAGATCTGATTTTGGAGGGGAGGAGGAGGCATGAGAGGGAGGGGGTGGCGGCTACCAAAGGGGGAAGGGTTTGGGGGGGTGCGGCTGCCAAAGGGGAGGTGGGGAGGTGGGGTGTGGGCGGCTTGGGAGGTGGTGGGGGCGCATGGGCTGGCCCAAAAGCCGGCCTAGGCCCAAGTGGTACAAGCCCTCGCCCAAAAAACAATAATTCACACTTTATTGATGCTAAAAAAATATATTTTAACTTCTTTTCCGCATCCCTGAACTCCGCAAATGTTCCCGCTAAATAAAAAAAAACAACGCTTCCCGAAGGAATAAAAGAAATGGCTAGGGAAACGAATTCCGGGTATTACAGTTGTGCATGTACGACGGACAAAGTTTTTGGGTCTGTCGTGAACGTGTTTTTGAGCTCATGAGTCGAACTCAATCTTCCAAGAAACCAGTAAGTTTTGCATGTACGGTGGACAAACTTCTTTGGTCAGTCGTGAATGGCTTTTTGAGGTTTGATTTCGCATGTACGACGGACCGATTTTGTTTGTCCGTCGTGAACGTGTTTTCGCCAGAATGATTTCTTCTTGGAACCGAAACTTTCACTTGTACAACGGACCGATTTTGTCTGTCCGTTTTGAATGTTTTTTTTTGAGTGATTTTTCATGTGTACGCTGGACCATATTTCCTTGTCCATCGTGAATGCGTTTTTGCTGAATTAGGGTGTTGAGCAGAATTGTAATAATTTGAATTTGAGATTATGAAATTTGTGATGATTTCATGATGCTTCTCTTGAAGTGGACTTTATGCAATGCTCATGTGAGTAGTTGCATGGATTGACATTGAGTCAAGTCATGGACTTGTGCTCGGATTTGTTTTGTGGTTTGTTCATGTGCAGGTATTGCTCGAAGACGAATGTGGTCGATGACGGGACCGGAACTAGGTTCATGGAGGAACTGAGGTTCGGGACTAGGTTCAAGAGGAACTGAGGTCTTGGTGGTCAAGGATGTCATGCGGGACGTTCGGGCTAAGAGAATGGTGCACATGAAGAATGGTTAGTCACGTGAGAATGGCAGGAGGTCATTCGCGTGCAAAGTGTTAGTCACGTGAGTATGGCAGGTGGCCATACGCGTGCAAAGTGTTAGTCACGTGAGTATGGTAGGGTTGCCATATGCGTGCAAGAGTTGTACTCGGCCAGGTTGGGCCAAGTAGAGTTGTGTTGAATCACAGTTCCTTCTAGGGAATAGGAATCGTATTCAGAACTCCTTGTGGGTTGGTGCTTTAAATAGGTGGGGGGTCTCCTGTTGAAAGGCACCAAGTAGAGCTGAGCGCATCAAGCTTTGAGCTTGGTTTTAGGGTTTGTACTCTGTAGGATCGAAGTATACGAATATAGCAATCAGAGGGGGGGTGAATGATTGTGCGGAAGCTAAAACCAAATTCTTGACCTATTAAAAGTTCACCCCAAAACAGAACCAAATAATTGCCTCGTTTTCGACAAAAACATAATGACAGAGGTTTGGTAAAACGAGAATTCCCGGAGATCCAACCGTCGAAACGATCTGAAATTTGGACACAAGAAACTAGATTCCAATACGAATCGAACCCAAAAAGAATCAGCTCGATCGAACTTACGGATCAAAAGTTATGAGCTTCGCAAGCTTGCTGATCCAGAACTTGACGAGAATCAATCTAATCAAAACTTCAAGATTAAACAAGAACGACAAAAGATTGATCAACTAGACTTAGAGAAACACTAGATCAATACCCTAGAGAGGTTTTTGATGGATCAAATCAAGATAAAACTTGAAGAACAAAAACCAATCTAGAACTAGAACAAGCATGCAAACAAGAACCAAAAGCGAGAAAATCTTGTAGCGACGTGGTTCTTGTAGCACGCATAAAAATCTTGGAAGAATTGATCTTTATTTCTTGTCTAAAATACTCTCATCAAAAGAGTACAAACCCTA
Source organism: Rhipidocladum racemiflorum (assembly GCA_036346355.1). Taxonomy (NCBI): domain Eukaryota; kingdom Viridiplantae; phylum Streptophyta; class Magnoliopsida; order Poales; family Poaceae; genus Rhipidocladum; species Rhipidocladum racemiflorum. The sequence continues at coordinate 33,433,345 of CM070589.1, read as the reverse complement.
AAACCAAGCTCAAAGCTTGATGCGCTCAGCTCTCCTTGGTGCCTTTCAACAGAGACCCCCACCTATTTAAAGCACCAACCCACAAGGAGTTCTCAATACAATTCCTATTCCCTAGAAGGAATCCGTATCAACTCAACTCTACTTGGCCCAACCAGGCCGAGTACAACTCTTGCACGCCGTATGGCAACCCTACCATACTCACGTGACTAACACTTTGCACGCCGTATGGCCACCGCCATACTCACGTGACTAACACTTTGCACGCGAATGACCTCCTGCCATTCTCACGTGACTAACCATTCTTCATGTGCACCATTCTCTTAGCCCGAACGTCCCGCATGACATCCTTGACCACCAAGACCTCGGTTCCTCCTGAACCTAGTCCCGAACCTCAGTTCCTCCATGAACCTAGTTCCGGTCCCGTCATCGACCACATTCGTCTTCGAGCAATACCTGCACATGAACAAACCACAAAACAAATCCGAGCACAAGTCCACGACTTGACTCAATGTCAATCCATGCAACTACTTACATGAGTATTGCATAAAGTCCACTTCAAAAGAAGCATCATGAAATCATTACAAATTTCAAATTCACATTCAAAATTCAAATCCAAATCGCTCAAAACCCTAATTGAGCGAAAACGCATTCACGACGGACAAACAAAGTTGGTCCGTTTTATAAGGATATGTTTCTGTTCCAAGAAGCCAAACAAACTCGGAAAAACACGTTCACAACGGACAAACAAAGTTGGTCCGTTGTACATCTAAATGGCTTGGGTCGTGAGCTCAAAACAAGTTCACAACGGACCCCAGAAGCTTGTCCGGCGCAAACGTGCCACGCTCGGTTTCACAAAAGTAAAACCCTAGAAAAAGTCCATTCACGACGGACAAAAAGAATTAGTCCGTTGTACATGTGAAAATCTTGGTTCCAAGAAATTATCCAAACCGAAAAAGCTTGTTCACAACGGACCAAGAAAAACTGTCCGTTGTACATGTGAAAATGACTTGGTCATGGGCTCAAAAACATGTTCACAACAGACCCAAAAACACTGTCCGTCGCAGATGGGAAACTTACTGTTTCTTGAGAACTTTGTCCGGCGCTAAATCGTAACTTATGCTTTCTTGTCAAATTGTCAAAACACATGAACAAACACATTTTGCAAATTCAAATCTAAGTTAATTTTTCAGTTCAAAGCCAATTTTTCAGCACATGATTTCACAATCTCCCCCTTGATGAAAACATTGGCAACACCACTTAGAATTGAATCATTTGGCATTCACTTTACAAAAGATTTTGAAATCCAAAGGATCAAAGACCAAAGTAAGAAAACACAGAAATCCCTCTTTGACCAAAATGCAAAACAAAATCTCCCCCTGAGAATGAAAATGTGTGTGAATGTGCAATGCGCCCAAAAATTTCAAAAATTCTCCAAACTTCTCCCAAAATTCTCAAATTTCCAAATACAACTCTCCCTTTTTCTTTAAACTTTTCAAAGAAAGATTTCCAAATTTCTCCCCCTTTGACAATGGATTCAACAAGAGTAAAAGAGAGAACAGGTTCAAAATTTTTCCTGAAACAATGATTTCACCAAGAGAAACAAGGGAGTGCCAAGATAGGAAAAGATGAGCTCATTCGATCATATAACCTTATATATCACATAATATGCAAAATACATGATCTTGATGTGATTTTAACAAGTTAGGGAATGACATGCATCTCAACCTCAATTTAGTCAACTATAGCCAAGTACTAAGCAAGATCTTAGCAGAAAAAGCAAGACTTTAAAAATTGAAGCAACTAACAACTTAGGCGAGCAAGTAGTTTCAACTCCAATCTAGTAGACCAATTTAATCTTTAAACAATAAGTTGCATGTGGCATGCTTGAAGCATACTTCTTTTATTTTCTAGGAGTGGCATGCTTGAAGCATACATCTTATCTTTGAGGGAATGGCATGCTTGAAGCATACATCTTATCTTTTTAGGAAAGCACCTGAAGCACATAACTTGAGGTTTTTGCTTTTAACAACCCCTTTGTATTGATTCCCTTTTCTTTTCATTTTTCTTTGATTATAAACATGCAAAAGTGATTAAAAGGTCTTATGAAAGAGTAAAGTTGAAACCACACTTGCTTCATAGCCCAAATTTGTCAAGAGGATTCAATATCAAGCCTAGAAGAGTAAGATATCACAGAGTATTTAGCTATAGGTAATCAGTCCAGGGAATTCCACAATGTCATTTTTAGTTCAAGTGAGACAATTAGATTATCATATATTAGCTCAATTACATAACATATAAAGAAATATGATAAAGTGAGCTCATCAAGTGAAAGAACTTGGCAAAGAAACTCCCCCTCAAAACAATCCCATTGGATGAACAATCCCAAGTTCTCCCCGAATAAAAGCAAAATGAGAAGAAGACAAAGGTTTTGTAAAAATGTCTGCCAATTGATGTTCAGTATCCACATGATGAAGCACAATATTTTCTTTTTCAACATGATCTCTAAGAAAGTGAAATCCAGTATCAATATGCTCAAGAAAAGGGATTACTCAAGAGGTGGCACGAACCAAATCAAATCAACATCCTCCAAAGTCAACATCGTAAAAGCTCTTAAACTAATCCATGAGGAAGCGAGAAGCCAAATGCCAAAATCTTGAGTTCTATGAAGATACCTGAAGATAGCTTGTCGATGTGAAGCACGTGGGAAGCTTGAAAACAAGCACACAAGCACACACAAGCACGTGGGAAGAGTCTCTCATGTAAACCTCCAATTATCTCATCCTCAACAGCATCATCATCATCTTTTATGAACAAAGACACTCTCCCCTGAACATATGCACTGTACTGCACTATTTGGACTAGTGCCTTTTGCGAAAACAGAAGTGGAAGAAGTATCTTCAAAGGCAACACTTTTAGCATGAGATGCACAAGTGAAGAAGAACCAAAACTTATCACTGAACATATGAAGTGAGCATCCGAAATTTACTAGCCACATGTTCTCCTTCCTCGTGAGAGGCCTACATAGAAGCGAGAAAGTGTCGAGGTCTCGATCGGTTAGAAATAAGATGTTTAGGAATCGATCTTGAGACACACGATGCACAACAGAGGGCACAACATGAGCGATCTTATGCACAAAATCAAATTTGCCTGTTCCCGTGTTTCTAGCTACAAAAGGTGCTTGCATCACCCTAGGCACGTAGTGAGAAGCAAAGCGTGCCTTTCTGAAATTAGACCTAGCCTTAGCTCTTTCTTTCTTTTGTTGTTTGGCTAGTCTAAAGCAAAAATCTACTAAATGTCCATCTCTACCACAATGAGTGCAAGTGTACTTAACAGGATATTTGGCTTTAGAAGTAGAAGCAACATTTGCATTCATCATAGTAGAAGATAACACTCCAGCAGACTTAAAGACAGTTTTCTTAGGCTCATTGACAATTTCAAATTTTCCACTTTCAAGTGTTTTGACAACAGTGGGAGCATGTGATTTATGATGAGCATAAGAATCAAAACCTAAACCTTTGTTATGAGTGCTGACTTTTGATTGATCCAAGATCATGTTTAGGTTTTTCTTTCCTTTAGTGAAACGTTCTAATGACTTTTCCAAGTAATCAATTTTTCGAGAAAGAGTTAAACAATTATTACAGGGAACATTCACTTTTCCTTTTTGCTTACGACAAGTTGAGCATGAAAGAATCTCATGTGTAAGCAGATCATCAGTCAATTGAGAAACCCTAGCATTTGCATCTTTTAATTTTAATTCAAGAGTTGAGCATTTAGAACAAGAAGTTAAACTATGCAAATCATCAGTGGAACAGCTAGCATGTACAACATGTTTCTCATTTTTCTCATTTAGATGCAACAAAAGAGCATGTTCTTTCCTAAGCAAGGTGAGCTCATTGTAAATTAAGTCACATGATTTGCAAGTATCATCACTAGGAATCAAAGTCTTAAGTCTAGCAATTTCAGCATTCAATGATTCAATAATGAAATCATGTTTCTTAATTTTCTTATCACGTTTGTCAAGCAATTTTCCAAGACGAGCAACAGCAATAGCTAATTCATCATAAGAGGGATCTACCTCATTGAAGTCGCTGTCGTGGTCGTCCTCGGTGAAGCTATCCTTGCTGCTTGCCATGAGACATAATCCTATCAAATCATGCTTGCTTGGAGTTGCATCATCTTCGCTGCTCTCCGAGTCCACATCGCTCAAATTGACTTGTTCAAGAGCGGAAAGAACTCGTTGAACCACCTTGCGGTTGATGAAGCTCTTCTTCTTCCTATCATTTGACGAGAACCTTTTCTTCTCATTCCTTATGTCGTTGTCCTTCTCCTCCTTTGATGTTTTTCCTGCAAGCTTAGGACAATTTGTGCGAATATGGTTGAGGTCACCACACTCATAGCATCTTGGAGGACCACCTCTCTTTCTCATTCTCACATTCTGCAAAGCTTTGTTAAAGCGAGAAGAGAGTAGTGCCAGATCTTCTTCAGGAAACTCTTCAAGTTGCTCATCTGTTAAAGAAGACATGGAAGACAAGGCAAAGCTAGAAGAAGAATTTGCATTTGACATGTTAGGGTTAGAGATCAAAGCAATTGATTTAATGTTACCCTTCCTAGCAAGAACATCCAACTCATGAGTTTTCAACTTAGAGTAAAGAACATCTAATGTGAGTGTGCTCATGGTAGTAGATTCTTGTATAGATGTTACTTTCATCTCCCACACTGACATGTCCAAAGCACTAAGCAATTGTCGAGCATTTTCAGCATCAGTGTAGCTAACTCCAACAGCACGTAGATTGCTAAGAATTTTATTGAAACGTGCAAAGAAGTCATCTACAGATTCACTAGGTTTCATATCAAAACGCATGTATTCTTTTTTGTAAATATCTTGGCGAACCTCTTTGACAGTGTTAGAACCCTCATGGTAATCACAAAGAGATTTCCATACCTCATATGCGGATCGAAGATGAACCACGCGATCAAAGTCGTTGTGTCCCAAGCCTTGGATGATCAAGTTGCGCGCCTTGCTATTTGCTTCAACATGTGTGCGATTGGTGTCGTTGACGTTGTCGTTTGCAGGGACTTCATATGGCTTGTAGACCTTCTCCCAAATTGTGAAGCCCTGTGCTTGGATGAACGCCTCCATCTTGGCCTTCCAAAACTGGAAATCAACACCATCGAACACACATGGTTTTGTCGAATAACGATCCATTGATCTAATCACCGGTTAAGATAGATTAGAGAAACCTTGCTCTGATACCACTTGTAGGATCGAAGTATACGAATATAGCAATCAGAGGGGGGGTGAATGATTGTGCGGAAGCTAAAACCAAATTCTTGACCTATTAAAAGTTCACCCCAAAACAGAACCAAATAATTGCCTCGTTTTCGACAAAAACAGAATGACAGAGGTTTGGTAAAACGAGAATTCCCGGAGATCCAACCGTCGAAACGATCTGAAATTTGGACACAAGAAACTAGATTCCAATACGAATCGAACCCAAAAAGAATCAGCTCGATTGGACTTACGGATCAAAAGTTATGAGCTTCGCAAGCTTGCTGATCCAGAACTTGACGAGAATCAATCTAATCAAAACTTCAAGATTAAACAAGAACGACAAAAGATTGATCAACTAGACTTAGAGAAACACTAGATCAATACCTAGAGAGGTTTTTGATGGATCAAATCAAGATAAAACTTGAAGAACAAAAACCAATCTAGAACTAGAACAAGCATGCAAACAAGAACCAAAACAGAAAATCTTTGTAGCGACGTGGTTTCTTGTACGCAAAAATCTTGGAAGAATTGATCTTTATTTCTTGTCTAAAATACTCTCATCAAAAGAGTACAAACCCTAAAACCAAGCTCAAAGCTTGATGCGCTCAGCTCTCCTTGGTGCCTTTCAACAGGAGACCCCACCTATTTAAAGCACCAACCCACAAGGAGTTACGAATACGATTCCTATTCCCTAGAAGGAATCCGTATCCAACTCAACTCTACTTGGCCCAACCAGGCCGAGTACAACTCTTGCACGCAGCGTATGGCAACCCTACCATACTCACGTGACTAACACTTTGCACGCGTATGGCCACCTGCCATACTCACGTGACTAACACTTTGCACGCGAATGACCTCCTGCCATTCTCACGTGACTAACCATTCTTCATGTGCACCATTCTCTTAGCCCGAACGTTCCGCATGACATCCTTGACCACCAAGACCTCGGTTCCTCCTGAACCTAGTCCCGAACCTCAGTTCCTCCATGAACCTAGTTCCGGTCCCGTCATCGACCACATTCGTCTTCGAGCAATACCGCACATGAACAAACCACAAAACAAATCCGAGCACAAGTCCACGACTTGACTCAATGTCAATCCATGCAACTACTTACATGAGTATTGCATAAAGTCCACTTCAAAAGAAGCATCATGAAATCATTACAAATTTCAAATTCACATTCAAAATTCAAATCCAAATCGCTCAAAACCTAATTGAGCGAAAACGATTCACGACGGACAAACAAAGTTGGTCCGTTGTATAAGAAAAGTTTCTGTTCCAAGAAGCCAACCAAGCGAAAAAACACGTTCACAATGGACAAACAAAGTTGGTCCGTTGTACATGCAAAAATGGCTTCGGTCATGAGCTCAAAACAAGTTCTAGCGGACCCCGAAGCTTGTCCGCGCAAGCGTGCCGCTCGGTTTCACAAAAGTAAAACCCTAGAAAAAGTCCATTCACGACGGACAAAAAGAATTAGTCCGTTGTACATGTGAAAATCTTGGTTCCAAGAAATTATCCAAACCGAAAAAGCTTGTTCACAACGGACCAAGAAAAACTGTCCGTTGTACATGTGAAAATGACTTCGGTCATGGGCTCAAAAACATGTTCACAACAGACCCAAAAACACTATCCGTCGCAGATGGGAAACTTACTGTTTCTTGAAAACTTTGTCCGGCGCTAATGCGTAACTTACTGTTTCTTGTCAAATTGTCAAAACACATGAACAAACACATTTTGCAAATTCAAATCTAAGTTAATTTTTCAGTTCAAAGCCAATTTTTCAGCACATGATTTCACATACTCTTTTGATGAGAGTATTTTAGACAAGAAATAAAGATCAATTCTTCCAAGATTTTTGCGTGCTACAGTAACCACGTCGCTACAGTGTTTTCTGTTTTGGTTCTTGTTTGCATGCTTGTTCTAATTCTAGATTGGTTTTTGATCGTTGAGTTTCATCTTGATTTGATCCATCAAAAACCGTTCTAGGGTATTGATCTAGTGTTTCTCAAAGTCTAGTTGATCAATCTTTTGTCGTTCTTGTTTAATCTTGAAGTTTTGATTAGATTGATTCTCGTCAAGTTCTGGATCAGCAAGCTTGCGAAGCTCATAACTTTTGATCCGTAAGTCCGATCGAGCTGATTCTTTTTTGGTTCGATTTGTATTGGAATCTAGTTTCTCGTGTCCAAATTTTAGATTGTTTGGATGGTTGGATCTCCAAGAATTCGCGTTTTACCGAACCTCTGTCATTCTGTTTTTGTCGAAAACGAGGGAATTATTTGGTTCTGTTTTGGGGTGAACTTTTAATAGATCAAGAATTTGGTTTTAGCTTCCGCACAATCATTCACCCCCCCTCTGGTTGCTATATTCGTATACTTCGATCCTACATACTGATCTGGGACTAGTACAGAAATACACAGGAGATTTTCGGATAGCCGATCCGTGCTCTCACATTAAAACTAGCGTAAAAACCTGTTTCATTTTCATAGCCTACATCTTATTGTACTTGCATACACTAAAGTCTTGCGAGTACATATGTGTACTCATTGTTTGATTTAAATTGAAAGCATGAGTAGAAGAAGGCGCAGAAGAAGACGAAGGCATTCCAGATGACGAGTTCTACGAACCGGGTCCCGATGATGCATTCGACGGTTAACTGGGTCCTTACCTCAGTCGGTTACCTTTGGGTTTTGGGTGGCACACCATGGTCGTTGTTGTAATTGTTGTTTAATTCCGCTGCACTTGGATTTCTTTTATGTTGTATTTGGCCGGTCGGCCTAAACTATAAAGTTTAAACGAGTTGTAATAGTTCTAACCTTTGATATATGTCCATTACAGTTGTATATGTGAATTGATGCAACTCAATTGAGAAAATATGCGGGTGCTAGGTTACTGATCTAGGGAACTAGTCCTGGACACATATTTGCGGGAAGCTCGGATTGGTTTCAACCAGTTGGCATGTGAGCATGAGTTCCGTGTGAAGGGCCGATTGATTGGCCTCAATCCGGGTACGGTTTTCAGATAAGTGATCGGATCTCTTCTGGGTTGCATCATTATCAAAGTCCGATGCAACAGTAAAAGTCCGTATCGCTAATATAAGATCGGTTCCCTCACATGATCATGGGGCTAGCACAGTATGCATTATAGCATAAAAGTGAGGGTCTCACAAAAATTGAAGGGATTTCAAGGAATGCTCACCTTTTGAAGAAAACCATAAATGAGGGAAAATCTCAAGATAGGGGTTCAACTTTACCCTCTTAATACCCATTCTTAAGGATTTCATAATTTCTCATCCAAGTATTTGTTTCAACCATAGCACTAATGACATGTAACACATTCACCAAATCATAATCGGATTTCCTAGTGCAAAATTAAAAGGTTTTGAAGGAATGCTCACCTTTTGAAGAAACCCATAAATGAGGGCAAATAGTGAGGAAATCTCCTCAAGCTAGGGTTTCAGCTTACTCTCTTAACACTCATCCTCAAGGATTTTATAATTTCTAATCCAAGTCTTAGTTTCTACAAGACTATGTTGTGTTTTTGGGCAGCGGCGATTTTTTGCCTCTAGAATAGCAATAGAGGAGAGTTCAACCCAATGGTATATAAAACCTAGCAAGGCACATCGATTCCAACCTAGCAACCGATTGTGATGTGCATGCCACATCACAACCGGTATCCTCAGAACTGATTGTGATGTGCACATACAAATCACAATCGATTCAAAGAAAACAATCGATTGTGATGTGTTCTAACCTCATAACCGATTATGATGTGCCATGCGCATCACAATCGTGTCTACCTGGAATCGATTGTGATGTAGAATTGGGCACATCACAATCTCTTCTAACATTAGAATCGATTATCATGATTTCCCGCTGATTATTGGTGCCTCGCTGAATCAGCTATCACAATCAATTTTTTCATAAAAAGTAGAGAACCGATACAGATGAAACTATAGTATTTTACCACTACTACAGAACCGCGCTTCACAAGCGGTTGAAAACCACCTCCAGAAGCGGTTTTACAACTGCTTCTAAGCAACCGCGAGTGATACCCCGAGGGGTATCACAAGCGGTTCTAGGAACCGCTTGTGGTGGTGCGACACCAAACGGTAAAATACGGTAATAATATCGTGGGAATGGGATTCGAACCCACGACCAGTACTCCATCCTCGTGACCCGTCTCATCCATCTAGCCAACCCACGCACGCGTGCTCTCTGATAGAATAGGGCACGCATTCCTTTTATTATTTTTAAAACTGGGTTTCTACAAGCGGTTCGTAACACGAACCCCTTCTGAAGGGGGTCTTTAGAAGCGGTTCGTGACACGAACCCCTTCTCTAAAGCTTTAGAGAAGGGGTTCGTGTCACGAACCGCTTCTAAAGGTGGGGCTTTAGAAGGGGTTCGTGCTATGAACCGCTTCTAGAGATCCCCTCCGGCCTGTTGCCACGAACCGCTTCTGGTGCGAGTATTACAACCGGTTCGCACCAAACCGTTTCTAATAGACTGCTTGTGATGCCCGGTTTTGTAGTAGTGTACCATTCTGTAGTAGTATATTCTGATCGACTTTACCCCAAAATTAGTACCTTTGTCAAATCAGTCATACGCCAAATCCTAGTGTCAACACAAGTTCGACAACATCTCTCTAAACTGACACATACTTATTTATAAACAGAGGGAACTATCAAGCACCATATCATTTTAGCTAGCGCAACTGTGGTGTCATCGTCCTCACGTGCATCAGCCAACAATTGACAATGTCTTCATTCTGTGAGTGGGTGAAGACCAACGGAGTCTTCGTTCTGAAGCTCACCGGAGTCGACGACCATCACTACCTAAACGTGGATGCTCTTCGTGAGCTCCGCCTCAAGCTTGCTGAGATCCGTGAGCTCGCCATGTCGGGGCCATGTCGGGGCCTCATCACCACCTCGTCCTCGGGCTCCTTCTGCGACGGCATCAACTACAAGTGTATCGGGGAAAGCATGGATGCCAACGTCCTAGCCGACGGCATGGCCGCGGTCATAAAGGAGCTCCTAGCCATGCCGATGCTGACGGTGTGCGCGGCAACGGGCCAAACGACATCCCTAGGGCTGGCTCTGGCGCTCGCCCACGACGACCTTGTCGTCCTCAGTGACGCGTATTACAAGCTTGGGATGGTGGAGAACGGCATCGCCGTGCCGCCACACATAGCGGCGCTCATCCGGGAGAAGATGGACAGGTGGTACACGCTGACGACCCTCAAGTCAAGGTGTTACACCGGCAGCTATATGAGGAAATGGGATTGCGCCGACAGTGAGGCCGGCAGTCAGGACGACGTCTTGCAAGAGGCGGCGAATCTCGTCCGAGACTGGGCCGACAGTGGCAGCGACGGTAAGGTGCACGCCCATATGAGGAGGCAGCTTTACCGGGAGACCTGGGAGGCAGTGTCCGCTATTGTTCTTCCTGAATGAATTAGCCAGCTGGGCATTCAGCTGCGTCCATCGTTTCTTCCTTAATGTTTACCTTTTGCTTTGCATTTCGCTGTGTTGTGCAATAAATTTACGTTGTCAGCGTCTGATCCAGGTGCGATCAGATGTTCATTTGGCCGTATGCTATGTAATAAATTTACTAATGCGCGAACGAGCAATCGGTTGGCTTGCTGCGCGATTGTGCACACAGCCCGCCCGGATTGAGTACCCGACTCGCCCGGGTATTCACGGGGGATGGGTGCTTCTGTGGGTGGGTCTGTATGTGCGTGCGTGAGGTGGCTTTTTCGTGTCTGAGTGTGCATGTGTGTTCTTCGAGCTTTTGGCTAATTTTCAAAAAAAATTAATAAATAAATTTATTAATACCTCTTTTCAGCTAAGGGCTTATTTGTTTTTGCTTTTGATTTTTTATTCTAGTTTCAAAAGCTAAATAAAAAACAAACAACCTAATTCTAGGAATAGATTCTTATAATCTAGCCCACACATGTACACTAGAATGAACAATCCACTCTTTGAATTCTATCTTTTCGAGAATCAAGTTCTCTACAACCACAATCCAAAATCAATTTTTAAATAATCCAAAACAAAAACAAACATACATGTTCACGCTAAAAACGTGAGGCAGGGTTCTTAGCCTCGAACACACAAGACAAACGCAGGATTTGCAGAGTATGCCAGTCAATTTGACCTGTAATTGATAAGGTAAAGTTTGTAAATCAAGCAAAGCCGATAAATCGACTCTTATCGGCTTAACACTAGTCGGCTAAAAGCCGATCAGGAGATAACTAGAACAACCAATTACGGCTAATCCGAGGATAAGGCAAAATCGGCTTTGAGAGGCGATGCGCAACAACACAAAGTAGATCAAACCTGGGTGAAATCGGTCAAAATCAACAATCGGCGATGCGCAACTTTATTGATCTCGTCGACTTACAGAGGGATGATTGTAAAAACTAAAACGACGAAAAGAACTGTAAAAAGTAAATGTGTGTGGTGTTGGATTGGTCCTTTGTTCGCCTCCCGGTCTATCTATTTTATACACCTCAGCCGATCCGAGTCCTGCACTGATACGATAACCAGATTCGTATCGGTCTTGATCCGATTCCTTTCCGTGTTGAAATCCTTGTCGGTTACGATCTTAAACCGTTGCATGCATATCGTGTCTTTCCGTTTCCGTATATGCCAAATTTTGGTGCAAACATATACCCCGCATTTTTGAAAGATAATTTGTTGTCTTTCAAAAATCTCATCGGCCTTTCTCCGTAGTCGGCTTTCGATCGGAATTCTCCTCGATAACTGCCCCATCAACAGCGCCGTAATAATCTTGGTGTGCTTTAAATGCTAAAATTGTTCCCGCCTTTTCACCTTTTTCACCGTCGTATAAATATGCGGGTCCCCCCATGGTCATTTGCACACTTTCAAGCTCTCGAATCACTGGCCATCGGCTTCCTTCGCCTTCTCTTGTTCTTCTTGAAATTGGCTGAAATGGACCCTTCTCAGGTATTCCTTCCGATTCCCCAAAGTAACGATCAGTTTTATTTAGGACCCGTAGGCGCCATAGAAACTGATTCGGTGATTAATGAGGAAATACCTAGGTTTCCCCTATCGGCTGCTGGTTATAACATAACTGAATGGGGAACAAGCTTTAGAGCCTGGGCCACGACTCTCAAGGAATGGAGATCTTGGTTCATCAGGGTATCGGCCCAAAAGAGGGTAGAGTGGGAGCGGCTGGGAATAGCCGAGTCCCTCTCCTTGAGTCTGGCCGATCCCGAGGCTAATGAACCCTTAGTAGCCGCAGCCTGTTATTTTTGGTCAGATTCTTTCAACGCCTTCCTTTTCCCGTCCGGCCCAATTGGCCCTACTTTGCTCGACGTGGCCCAACTGTGCTACCTTAGGCCAGATGGGGATCAGCTATCGGCTTTTAGTTGGAAACCCAGCTTCAAGCTAATCCAAAAAAAGGGTGAGGGTTGGCACAAGTATATCCAGAATAACAATAAGGTAAACGACCCAGTATCGGTTGAAGAGCATGTTGCTTTTCTCAACATTTGGTTAGACCGATACCTATTTTATGGAGCTTCCCTTGGCCCTACCCAATCTTTTCAGCAGATAGCAGAGCGCTTAGTAGAGGGTCATCAGCTTGCTCTTGGGAAAATGTTTCTAGGGGCGGTGTACCAGATGATGCATATAATCAGTAGCCGACTCTTTTCTGGTTTTGCCAAATTTGTCATTGGCAATATAGGAGGGTCTTTGTGGTTTATCCAAATCTGGCTTCATTATATGTTTAGCCGATCTATCCTCTCTGAGCCTTCAGGAAGTCTAACCTTCCCAAGAGAAGATTACTTGGAGCACGCGATCCCCCAATATAGAGTTAGCCGATCCTATGGGGAGAAATTCATCATGTGTTTCGCTGGTGAGCTAAAGATGTCGCCAGTCGGCTTGCACAAATTCCTTAGTTTTTTCCTGACCCTAGATAGGACTTCTTTCGGTCAGCAGGACTTCTTCCGCTACATTGATGTAGCCGATTGCCCATGGCCCTCATTCCTCCATTTAGATGCCGATAGTTCCTCGATGCCCAAGTCCACCTTAGATCTGTATAGAATTATCCTTTCCCCTTGCATAATTCATGTCGGCTTGAATACCCGGAACATAACATTTCAGCCGTCTTACGAATTCTATCATCCTTCTGTCTATGCCCGTCAATTGAGTTTTGGACAAACCATTCCTTGTTTCCCTTTGCTTTCTTGCCTTGAGCCCCGATCTCGGGTGACCAATAAAACAGCAGCGAAAAATAGTGCTCGAAGTGGCCGACGAGTTCCAAATACTTTCGATGCCTCATTTTTTCCTCAACTCTCGTCGACCGGCTTCTTTTTCGACATGGTGGTCTGCTATCTCAGAGGCCCTTCTGTTGGATAGATCTACGTCAGCTGTACTCTCTTTATTTTTACCCGATTATCACAAGCCGACGGTAAATTCCGGTGACTCCAGCGAGAGTTCCGGTTATACCAACTCTTCGGTAGCTGTAGAGGTACCGATACTTGTACTTTTGCTTTTGAGTTGCTTTCGTGGTTGCCTTCTGCTAAACTCTTGTTTTCAGGCGACAGCCACTGGTGAACAGACCACGTCCAACCCACCGGCTCCGTCCGGGAGTGGCCGACAGCACTGCTCTGGTCAGGCTACCGGCCTTATGGGATATGCGTCGGGTACCTTGGGTATCCGGAGTCTGTCCTTGTCAGACCTCGCCCAACAATGCCCTACGAGTAAGTCTTATCGCATTGTCCCCACTCTATCATTTGCCACCGATGCTTATCTTGACATAAATAGAGAGGAAGAAAAAATCGGCTGCTAGGCGATCGCCCAGGCCCGTGGATCGTTCAACTGACCACTCCCCCGGTCACTCGACCACCGAGGTAGTTTGGATTCTGCTCAAAGTATTCTTACAATTGGTACTATAGTACTGATCGCTCTTTGATCCCAGCAGTCGCCATCGGCTCACATGGCCGGGGTTTTAGCCGACATCCAAGGTACTTCATCGGCTATTCCAGCTCTGCTGTCCCCGACGCTTCCTGATGTGCCACCTCCGACAATCGACGTATCTGATTCCCCACTGCTGTTGACGGACCCAACCAACCTCCTGGGTTTTACCTTGGATGAACTTAATGACCCGGAGGTACTGGCCACCGACGACTACCCGGCAGAAATTCAAAGGATAATAGACGCTTCCGCCCCTGCATCGGCTGCTGTAACTATTGCGCCAGGCATGCAAGAGCGCCTCAATCGCCTATTTCATGAGGTAATGCATCCGGAGGTGGCACTTCTGGCAAACACATAGCCTCTCAGGAATGCCGTGGCGGCCATGCAAGCCGACCTTCCTCCTGCGGCCATAAGTGCTCTGCTGGATGTTTGCCACTTGGATGCTCGGTGGGTGGAAGTGGAATCGGCTAGACTTAGGGTTGGCCAGAGGAAGGCTCAGCAAGCTGATCAACGGATCCTGGATAAGCTTATAGCCAACGTCAAGCTCCAGAAGAAGGAGTTTGACCAGGGTGCTGCCGCCCTCAAGCTGGCTAAGGGCAAGGTTCAAGAGCTGGAGTCGGCCAAGAAAAAACTCGAAGAGCAGCTGGCCTTGGTCACCAAAGAGCTCGCAGAATGCCAAATCAAGGTTACTGACTCGACCTCTTTGCTGGCAACTCAGTGGCGGCAGATCGGTGAAGTTTTCGCCAAGGTCAAGACTCAATCGGCCAAGATAGTCCCTGTCCCTGGCAATACGGTGGCCGATCAACAGTTGATAGACAGCATTCAAGCTACCATTGGCACGGCTACGGCGGCACTATCAGCTTTGGGAGCTCATTTGCCCGGATCCGGGTTGAACTGACTTGAACATGTGTCGGGCGTTGGCTGAATGCTTTTGTTGGTGAAACTGTTGATGTCATCGGCTATATAGCCAATCTCTTGTGATGTAAACAATGTTTTAACTGGTCCGTCTTTTGTTGTGATGTAAACGATATGCTGTGGCCCGATCGGTCGTTGACCGGCCTCTTAATTTTTTAGCTAATTTGTATGCATGTGTATGCAATTGGCCTTCATATTGATTCTATTTATTAGGATCCGATCCAGACGCTAGGATAGTATGCTTTCAAATACTGTCCATTGATCGCTTTAGGCAAAATGAATCTTTCTATGGTCTCGAGTATATACGAGTTTCCATCGATTGCCCGATTTATTTTATAAGGCTCCTCCCACGTTTGGGACCACTTGCCGTATCGATTATATTTAGATCCGATCGGTAATATAGTTTTCCATACTAAAACGGCTTGATTAAAAGCTTTCGGCACGACCTTCTTATTGTATGATCTGGCAACTCTTTCCTTGTTCCTTTTAAGCCGATCCAATGTGATCAGCCTTAATTCGGCTAAGTCGTCCAAGTTGTCCGGCATTGCTTGCTTGTACTCATCGGTCGGCAAATTATCTTGTTGGGCTATTCTGACTGAGCTGATATTGATTTCTACGGGCAAAACGGCTTCTTGTCTATATACCAGCTGGAAGGGGGATAGTTTAATTGATCCATGATACGATAGCCGATATGCCCATAAAGCTTCTGATAACGTAGTGTGCCAACCCCTTGGTTTTTCCTCTATTTTCCTTTTTATTAATTTTACCAAAGTCTTATTTGACGACTCGGCTTGTCTGTTAGCCTGAGCTTAATAGGGCGAGGAATTGAGTAACTTGATACCTATGCTTTTCGCGTAGTCTTGAAACTCTTTGGACATGAATACCGTCCCTTGGTCGGTCGTAATTGTTTGCGGAATTCCAAACCGATGGACGATATGTTCATTCACAAAGTCGATTAGTTCCTTGCTAGTAACTTTCTTGAGTGGTACAGCTTCAACCCACTTTGAAAAATAGTCTGTGGCTGCAAGGATGAACCTATGGCCTTTACTAGATGCTGGGAATATTTGGTCGATGATATCTATACCCCATCCCCCCTGAACGGCCATGGTTTGATAATCGGATGTAAAGCCGATGCTGGTACCGACTGTACGTTGCGAAACTTTTGACATGTTTGACATCCCTTGTAATACTTGAAGCAGTCTTCTAACATCGTCGGCCAGAAGTATCCTGTTCATCTCAGCATCCATTTCATTTTGTGGGCCGATTGATGTGATCCCCAAATCCCTTCATGGACTTCTCCCATTGCTACATTGGCCTCCTTTGTTCCCAAACATCTTAGCAGCAAGCCTTCCATGGTTCGAAAATATAAAACACCTTCCAGTATAGCGTACTTTAGCGCTTTATGCCGGACTTTCCGCTCAGTCAGCTTAGATGGATCTAACAAGTAATCCCTTATTTCCGTTCTCCAGTCGACAGGATGGACACACATGATCGGCCAATTATTTAGCTCGATTGATTCCTGTCGGTTTTGTCCTTTATAACCTGATGCCCATTGTGCCAATAGGTTTGCTTTATCATTGATTTCTCTGGGGATATGCTCTATGGAGAACATTGTGAATGTTTCAATAATTTGGAGGCATTGATGCAAATACTGAGCCAGCACTTCGTCATTGCATCGGTATTCCCCTATGACCTGTTGCACAATCAACATTGAATCCCCGAAGGCTTCTACGTCGTTTACACCAATGCTTTCCAACAATTGTAGCCCTTTTAGCAGCGCTTCATATTCTGCTTGGTTATTAGAACATCGGCTATTGAGCCGATACATGAATTCAAAGTCTTGTCTTTTGGGTGAGATTAACACTATGCCGATGCCTTCACCCTCTTGGCGAACAGATCCGTCAAAGTACAAATGCCAAGGAGTAACATCGGCTGTTCCAGCTAACGTGGCGCTCCCTGTGAGAAAATCGTCTATAGCTTGTCCTTTCACAGCTTTAGCCGATTCGTACGTTAGGTCAAACTCGGTTAAGGCATATGCCCACTTACCGAGTCGACCCCGCAGAATAGGTGCGGAGAGTATGTATTTAATCATATCGGTTTTACATACTATAACGCATTTTGATGTCAAGATGTAATGCCTTAATTTGGCACAAGCGAAGTATAAAGATAAACATAACTTTTCCACTAGAGGGTACCTGATTTCTGTGTCCAAAAGTCGTCGGCTTAGATAAAATATGGCCTGTTCCTTTCCATCAGCTTCTTGCGTCAGAACTGCCCCTATCGTATCTCCTTCAGCCGATATATACAATTTGAAAGGCATGCCATTCCTTGGTGCGACCAAGACTGGGGGTTTAATCAGATAACTCTTTACATCGTCGAAGGCCTTCTGCTGATCGTCTCCCGATTCAAACTCTTGGTCGTCTTTTATTTTTAGTAATGGTGTGAAAGCCCGAATCCGTCCGGACAAATTTGAAATAAAGCGCCGCACGTAATTGATTTTGCCGATCAATACTTGTAGCTCTTTTTTATTTGTCGGTGGCTTGGTATCGACTATTGCTTTTACTTTTGCTTGGTTTACTTCAATCCCCCTCTCATGCACTGTAAATCCGAGGAATTGTCCAGCCGATACCCCAAAAGCGCACTTGAGTGGATTCTTCTTTAATCCGTGTGCCCTTGTGCTCTCGAACATCCTTTCCAAATCGGCTAAGTGTTGCCAATCCTCTTTGGATTTCACAACAATATCGTCGATATAGATTTCTATAGTATGGCCGATTAGATTATGGAAAATATGGTTCATGGCACGTTGATAAGTGGTGCCTGTATTTTTCAAGCCGAATGTCATGACAATCCATTCATAAAGCCCTAAAGCTCCTGGGCATCTGAAGACTGTTTTGGGTATCGACTTCTGCCATGAATATTTGATTATATCCGGCATTCCCGTCAAGAAAGCTTATGATTTTGTTTCCGGATGCAGCATCGATGAGCATATCGGCTATGGGCATCGGATATTCGTCTTTTGGCGTGGCTTTGTTTAAATCTCTAAAATCGACGCACACCCGAAGCTTACCATTTATCTTCCTTACAGGGAGGATATTTGAGACCCACTCAGCATATCGGCAAGGCCTGATAAACTTGGCCTCTAGTAATCGTCCTACCTCTTCTTTTATGGCATCGTACAGTGCAGGATTAAACCGTCTTAGATACTATTTGAATGGCCGGTACCTGGTTTTTATGGGTAGCCGATGCTCAACAAGCTGTCGGCTTAAACCTGGCATTTCATAGTATTCCCATGCAAAGCAATATTTATATTTTCTGAGTATTTTGACCAATTTTGCTTTGTAGCTTGGATCTAATCAAGCGCTTACAAACGTTGGTCTTCTCCTGTCGCCTTCTCCGATATCGACTTCTTCAAGCAAATCGGCAGAGGTGAAGCCTTGCCCTCGTCTTTCTTCTTCGAAATCTTCGATAACCTCCTCATATCCCTCTTGTCGATAGCTCCTCGCTTTCTGTTGTAATTTTGCTATTGTCTTGAACTCCATCTCCTCACTACTTCGTTTGTCCGATCAAACGTACTGGGTTTAACGCTGATCGGCTTGAAACCTGATTTCTCGAAGCAGATGAAATCACAATCATCCAAAACCTTTCCCGATATGCATTCGGCTTCTTCGTGTGGCCAGCTAGCATCAGGGCTGGCCATGGCAATATGAGCCGATGTATCGACAGATACAACCTCAACTGTGTCACCGTTCCACTGTACTAATTTTTTATGCATGGTCGATGGTATGCAGCAATTAGCGTGGATCCAGTCCCGTCCGAGGAGCACGCTATAATTGCCCTTCGCTTCTATCACAAAAAGGTAGTTGGCAAAGTCTTACTACCGATTGTCAATTCCGTCATCATTACGCCTTTTGCTTCGGTGGGGTCCCTTGTGAAGTCGTTCAATAGCATGTTTGTCTTAATCAGATCTTCATCGGCTTTGCCCAATTTTTTAAAGGTGCTCAAAGGCATAAGATTGACTGTCGCCCCACCATCGACCAACATCCGCGATATCGGTCGGCCATTGATATGGCCTTTGAGATATAGTGGCTTTAGATGCCGGTGCATGTCTTGAGGCTTTTCAAACAAGGCATCTGGTGCACCAAGGCACAACTGGGCGAATACTTCCTCAGCCGATTCTACCTCGGTTTTGAACTCAGCGGGTAAAGTGAACACCATGTTTATGTCCATTGGCGGTGTATCGTCTCGGATCATTGGAGATCTAGAATCAACCGATTGATCTGAATCGCTATCGGTTTGCTCTTTTTTCCTCCACTCCTGTTTTCCAATTGGTATTGGCCTCAGCTTATTGAATACCCGATCTCTTTCTCTGTCCCTCTTGGCTTTCCTTTCTTCTTGTGTCTTTAGTCGTTGAAGTCGCCTGCGTTGCGATTTGCTAAGACCCAAAGGGCACCACCTCGGTTTAGGTGCTATCCACTTTCTAATTTTTCCAGCCAGATTGCTCATTTCGCTGTCGGACCCCGTCCTGGCAGTGTCGTTGGAGGCCGGCGCTTCTTGAGTTCCAGAAAACTCGCCTTTTTCTGGTATTGACAATCTTTCATGGATCGGCCTTCTGCTCTCTGCCCCTAATCGATCGTGCACTGGCCTAGACAACCTGTCTTTAGCCGATCAATTTGGTCGATGCCTAATTGGGTGTTGCATAGGGCATATGATAGCACTGTAGGTAAGGTCATCCCTCTCTCCCAGCAAAATTGCCAAAAGGGACACTTCCGATGTTCTTCTTCCTCAGTATTTGGCCAATAAGGGACGTCTGGCCGATAGTATTTGCCTGGTCGATGACTACTCGGCCGGTGAAAGTAGTTCGGTCGTTGGGAGTTTTGTCTGTGGCTTATCCTTTCATATTTTTCCAAGAGTTGCGAGAAAGTTGGCTTTGGCTTGAAGCTGGTTTTTCTTGGAGCTTTCTCCGCCTTATACCATCTCCCAACCTCCAAATCTCCTTTTGGCTTTACTATCCTTGAGTTTTGCCCATTTTTATCAGCCTCGATTTGTATTGAGCCGATGGTGATTTGCACCATTTCATCTCCCTTTGACCGGATTTCAACTTTCTTGGTCGGCTTGACACCCTCTTCCATGAGTTCCTTTTCTTTCCGCGAACACTGGACCATGTTGATCTGGAAGGGATTCACATCTATCTGCATCCGTCCATCGGCAATAGCCGATTGAATCTGTTGCCGAAAAATATTGCAATCGTTAGTATTATGTGAAAAGGAATGGTGCCACTTGCAATACCTTTGCTTTTTAATTTCATCAGCCGACGGGATGACGTGCCCTTCTGGTAATTTTATAAGTTTCTCTTGCAGTAATAAATCGAATATCTTATCGCATTTTGACACATCGTATGAATATTTGACTTCTGTTTTGTTTTTTATCGGCTTAAGCAAAGAGCAAATGAGTGGCTTTTTAGCGCCCTTAGTCCACTCGGCTATATTTATATCTGCTTCGTCGTCCTCAGAAGTGTCACTTGAATTATACTCCACCATATTTACTTTGGCTTTTTCATTGCCATTCGATCTAAATTTATCCTTGAACCCTTTGTTTTCCGCATATCGGCTTTCATGCGCCGATACACGATGGAGCAGATGGCCTAGGTCGGAGAACTCCTGCCCTACCAATTTCTCTTTTAACGGCGGGATCAATCCTTGAAATGCCAGATCGGCTAATTGATCATCGGGAAGCATTACACTAAAACATATGTTCCGCACGCCCCTGAATCTCCTGATATAGTCAGAGACCAATTCGCCGTATTTTTGTCGGACTGAGCTAAGGTCAGAGATCCTAAGATCCATAGTTCCGGAAAAGAAGTATTCATGAAATCGGCTTTCCAGATCGTTCTAGAGTTGGACCGAATTTGGAGGCAAATTGGTAAACCAAGTGAACGTTGCCCCAGACAGTGATAAAGGAAAGAGTCTAATTTTCAACCCGTCGGACTGTGCAACTTCCCCACACTGAGCCATGAATCGTCCGACGTGTTCAATGGTGGTAACGGAATCATCACCTCAGAACTTGGCAAAATCTGGTATCCTATAGTTATGGGGGTAGGGCATTTGGTGTATATAATCGGGATACGTCTTTCTGTAGCCGATTACCCTCCCTTTTGGCTGCAGACCGAACTGCTTTTTTAGTACAATAGTTATTTGTCTGGCCCAATTGACATTATCGGCTTGTCCCATATGATCCTACCAATCGCCCTACCCCCCGAGTGCGAACTCGGGTTGTCGGCCGAACCGCATCTCTGGATGCCTAGGAAAATAATCATTGTTTCTTACAGCCGACGTTTCAGGTATAGGTACAAAGGGTTCGATATATGACACCACTTTGTGTGGGGTTCTGTTTCTAGGCATAGTACCTTGGGATTGATAGGCTTGACTTGTATCAATCGACCAACAAGCCGATTGTCCGAACCCACTAACAGAGGGCACGTGAGGCAGATTTGGTATGTTTAATTTTGCCCCATCCGTGTGCCCATGGTAGTGCACCACTCCACCTATATGAGTGCTAGGTTTTAACACAGTTGGTTGGGCCGGCATCATCGGAGGTAATGGAGCCGATGTATTTACTGCGTTCGTATTTGGTGGTATCGAGTATGCTGGGTACGTCGGGAGGGCTTGTAAAGGATCTAACAGACTCCCAGACACCGCCAACTCTTGAGCAATCATTTTGACACTATTCTCAATCATCAGCTTTAACGTGGATACTAGAGCTGATGATTGGTTGATCAATGCATGATGTACGGATTGCTCGATCATAGTGGATAAATCGGCTTGGCCAGGTGCATATCGGCTTACCGGATCAGTAGATGCATCACCAATAGGGTTGATGGTTGGAAGTGCGACCTTTTGGGTGACCCCTCGTCGTGTCTTTTGGAAGCACTTCAACATCATCTCTTCCATTGCTGCCTTCCGATCTTCAATTTCCTTTTGTTCCTCAGGAGTTAAATCATCTAGTGTAAGCGCGATTATTGCATCTGCATTAATGTCGGTGGTAGCTGTGGATTTTCCAGTCGACGACATGATCGACTTCTTTCTGGTCCCACCGGGCGTGCCAAAATATGTTCGCGCTAAAAACGTGAGGCAGGGTTCTTAGCCTCGAACACACAAGACAAACGCCGGATTTGCAGAGCGTGCCAGTCAATTTGACCTGTAATTGACAAGGTAAAGTTTGTAAATCAAGCAAAGCCGATAAATCGACGCTTATCGGCTTAACACTAGTCGGCTAAAAGCCGATCAGGAGATAACTAGATCAACCAATTACGGCTAATCCGACGATAAGGCAAAATCGGCTTTGAGAGGCGATGCGCAACAACACAAAGCAGATCAAACCTGGGTGAAATCGGTCAAGATCAACAATCAGCGATGCACAACTTTATTGATCTAGTCGACTTACAGAGGGATAATTGTAAAAACTAAAACGACGAAAAGAACTGTAAAAAGTAAATGTGTGGTATTGGATTGGTCCTTTGTTCGCCTCCCGGTCTGTCTATTTTATACGCCTCAGCCGATCCGAGTCCTGCACTGATACGGTAACCAGATTCGTATCGGTCTTGATCCGATTCCTTTCCGTGTTGAAATACTTGTCGGTTACGATCTGAAACCGTTGCATGCGTATCGCGTCTTTCTGTTTCCGTATATGCCAAATTTTGGTGCAAACAATACCCTAAACATTCGTGGATGAAGCTAAGTATATATCTAAAGGCAATTACTGCACTCATGAAATCTTGTATTCATATTCTTTCTTGACGTTCCAAAATTATCGTATAGCTCGAAACACACACTCCAATAAAGTTTACGACGGCGCATCAATTCAAATCAATAGTGGGAACACTGCCATCAAAACATATATTATATAAGAAATAAAAATTTACGAAAATTAATAAGCTTAAAGTTGCACATACAAATTTAAAGTTGAATTGATTCTTGTAATGGAGTGGTGCATAATAAATACGTTTATAAGTTTGAAAAATGGTGGCTCTTGCATGAGGATTTTAAAAGTGTTATTGCTAAAGCTTGGAACATCCATGTAGAAGATATGAAGGCGATAGATAAATGGCAAATCAAGGTTAAATATGTTAGAAAGATTACTAAAGGTTGGAGTGCTAATGTTGATTCCCATAATAGAGAAAAAAAAGAAGTTGCTGCTGGAGGAGTTTGATAAATTAGACATCCTGTCTGAATCTAGAGCTCTTAAGTGTGATGAGAAAAATAGATTAGTCTCTAGTAGGAAGGAGATAGAGAGGATTTGGACCATTGAGGAAGTCAAAGCTAGACAGAGAGCTAGAGATAGAGATATTAAAGAAGGGGATAGGAACACGAAGTATTTTCATGTGGTTGCAAGTCAAAGAAGGAGGAAAAATTATATTGCCATGCTGGAGGGGCCTGATGGGTCTGTCCATGATACGAATAGTATGTTAGTCATTGCCTGCAATTATTATAAAACTTTGTTTGGGTTCGAGGCTAAACCTAATATCAATTTAGATGATAATTTCTTCAATTTTGACGACATGATCTCTGAGAGTGAGAATGAGCTACTAGAAGTGCCTTTTTCCAAAGAGGAGGTTAAAAAAGCGGTGTTTGATTCCTACTCTAATGGTGCCCTGGGTCCGGATGGACTTCCTTTCTTGTTCTATCAAAAGTTTTGGGATATTATTAAGGATGATCTTATGGATTTGTTTAAAGATTTCGAAAATGGTAATTTGGATTTGTTTAGATTGAACTTTGCTATGATTTCGTTGATCCCTAAAGAAAATAATGCCAACAGTATTAAGCAATTTAGACCTATTAGCTTGTTAAATTGTAGTTTCAAGATCATCACAAAAGTCCTTACTAGTAGAATTAGTCCTATCTGTAATAGAATCATTTTGCATAACCAGATTGCGTTCATTAAAAATCGTTTTATCTTGGAAAGTGTGGTTACTACCCATGAAATTATTCATAAAGTTCATCGAGAAAATGGTAAAGGTTTAGTCCTTAAGCTTGATTATGAGAAAGCTTATGATAAAGTAAATTGGAATTTCTTGTTAGACATTTTGAGCAAAAGAGGTTTTGGGAGTAAGTGGCAATCTTGGATTCTTTCGGTTTTGGTCAAAGGATCGGTCGGGATTAAGATCAATAACGACGAGAGTGATTTTTTTCAGACTGGTAAAGGCTTGAGACAGGGTGATCCACTTTCTCCGCTTCTTTTTAATCTAGTTGCAGATGTTTTTGCCAGAATCCTAATTAAAGATACTGATATTGGCTTGATTAGTGGCTTGTGTGAAGATTTCTGCCCTAGGGGGGTCATTAGTTTACAGTATGCGGATGATACCCTTCTCTTTATTAAAAACGAGGAGAGTTCTATTCTTCATCTCAAATGGTTTCTTACCTGCTTTGAGCAAATGTCAGGTATGAGAATTAATTTCCACAAAAGCGAACTGATCTCGATTGGTTGTGAAAAGGATGAGGTAGTTCGTTATGCTAATATTTTGTGTGGTAACATTAGTTCTTTCCCAATTAAATATCTCGGCATTCCCCTTCATTGGGATATGATTAGGAAAGAAGATTTCCAACCTCTGATTGATAATATGATGAAAAGAATTGCGGGTTAGAGGGGTATGCTCCTCTCGTATAGTGGCCGGTTAATCTTGATCAAATCTTGCTTAGCCAGTATACCTATTTACCTTCTGTCCTTTTTTAAGTTCCCTAGATGGGCTTTAGACATCATAAATTCTCATATGGCTAATTGTTTGTGGAATGATTTTGAAGGTCATAATAAGCTTCATCTAGCCAATTGGAACTTAGTTTGCATGGAGAAGCGCTATGGCGGTCTGGGTCTTCCAAATATTAGAGATTTAAATTTATGCTTGTTGGCTTCTTGGGTTAAAAGGTTCTGCAGTAGTGATAGCAATCAATGGAAAAAACTTAATTAGATTCAAGTATAAAACTGATAATCCGAACATCTTTCTTTGTGATCATAACTATGCTTCGGTGTTTTGAAAAAGCGTCTTATGTGCTATGAAGGCCACCAAATTTGGGTATAAATGGAGTGTGGGCAATGGTAATAAAATTAGATTTTGGGAGGACATTTGGTTTGGTAATTCTTGTTTAGCGATTCAATTTTGGGATCTTTATGTGTTAGCTAATGAAAAAAGAGTTACTATTTATGAAATTTAGGATGGTGAAAATTTTAAATGTACTTTTAGAAGGACCTTTTCTGATAGATTAATGATTAGATGGTTTGAGTTGCTGGAAGTGGTTAGTGGTATTAATCTGATTGAGGAGGAAGATGCTCTAATTTGGTAATATAACAGTAATGGTGTTTATATTGTTAAATCTTAGTATGCAATTATCAACTTCAGAGGAGTGTGCCCGATTTTTATCCCAGCTGTTTGGAATCTGATTGTTCCCCCTAGAATCCACTTTTTCCTTTGGCTTCTTTCGCACAACAAAATTATGACGAAAGATAATTTGTGGAATCGTGGTATGGACAAGGGTAGGGATTGTAGTTTCTGTAGTGAAAATGAATCTGTCAATCATCTTTTTTTCTGTTGTGTGGTGGCCAAAGTTACTTGGATTGCAATTGGTGATTTTTTTCGGTGTCAATATTGGGTTTAATTATGAATCGATAGCTCGCTTTTGGCTAAGTTGTAACACCCCGGCATCTAGTATGCCTGAATGTTACCAAACATAGACTAGACAACAACTAAATATCAAAAATAAGGATAAATTACAGCAAAGGCACAAATGCTAAAACAAAAAATTTCGGCAACATCTCCTTTGTTTTATCATGATTTGAAGCAATAGCAATAGTGTAACACCCCAAAATTTTGCTTTTCTTAAATTCATGTGTGATTTGGCACTTTGGTGAATTTTTGGAATTTTCTGGAATTTATTTGGATTTATTTGGAATTTATTGGAATTTATTCCATTTTAAAATAATTAAAGAATTTAATTTTGCAAATAAAATTTTGTTGGAAATATTTTATTTGAGTCCCAAATACCCTAAAATATTTTCTAGAATTTTTCTCAGTATTTTGCTATTTTTAATGAATTAAATGAATTACTCGAAATTATTTTAAATATTAATTCGCTGGAAAATCGAGTCGGGTCAAGTACAGTTCATCCGACCGAGTCGGAACCCGAGTCGGACTCGAGTCCGACCCGAGCCACGTGATTCGGTCGAACCGCGTCCAAACCCTAACCATTGTGGACCGTCAGATCAAGATCCATCGGTCAGGATCCGCGCCAAGATCGCTCGACGGATCCGATCCGGATCCGTGCCGAGCCAATCGTGGCGCTTGATCGCGCCCACGTGGGCGGTCCTCCGTCGTCTCCGCCCGAAGTCGAGCCGGACTCCGCCGCCGCGCCGCCGCCGTGAGGATTAGGTTTCCGTTTCCGCCGGATCACACCGAGACCACCTTGACCTTGCGCAGCCGTTCTAGCTGCCGTCGCCGCCGCGGTGCTCGACAGCGCCGCAATCGCTCCCCGGAGTTGTAGCACTTCTCCGCCGCGGTTTTTGCTTCGTTCCGCCGCCGTCCGCCGTCCCCCGCCGCCGTTGACCCCAGACCCGGACTCACCGCGATGAGACGCACCCGAAGGGACCACTCACCTCGCCGGAGGAGCCCGCAAACGCCGTTGCCCGTGTCGCCGTCCCCAGCTCCGCCGCACGCCATCGCCGTCGCTCGAAGCTTCTCAGCCGTCCGATCAAGATCCAACGTCCCAGATCACACCACGTCATCTCACGGTGAGATCCCAATCCAAATCCCTAGATCCAATCTCGACTGTAGGATCTAGATCCAACGGTCCAGATCAAACGCGTTAACCCAAACGCGTGAAAGCCAGATCTAATCTGGGCCGTTGATTTTCAAATCAACGGCCGAGATTGCGCCACGCGTCCGGGAAGGCTGACCGCCAGCGGCCGCCCACGCTGCAGCGTCGCGTGTGACGCTGACACGCGGGGCCCGCATGTCAGCGGCCAGCAGCACTGCACCATGACGTCACACAGACGTCATGGCGGGCTGTGTCGGCCGCCCCGGCGCCGACGTCGGCAATGACGCCATGGCCGGTCCCACTGCTCACGTGGTGAGCCTCGGCCGACGACAGCAGTGACGTCACCCGAGGGGGACCCACCTGTCAGTGACACAAGGAGCCGTGGACCGAGTCCACGGTAGACCCGAGCCGAGCGTGGACCAAGTCCATGGACCGGCTGACGTCATCCAACCAATCAGTGGTTGCCACGTGTCCATGCTGACGCAATAATTAATTTCCGAAAAAGAACATGATTTATTAATTCGAAATAATGATTTCAGATTTTGTTTCAAACTTCAAACGCTTATAACTTTTGCGTTTCAACTCCGATTTGAGTGATTCAAATTTCTAAATTTGTATAAAATTGAGACCTACCTAAATATGAATTTTATTTAATTTTTGGACTAAAGTTTTTCTCTGTAAAATTATTTAATTGATTATTTAAACTTTAAATAATCATAACTTTTGCGTTTTAACTCCAAATTTGACGATTCCAGCTTTCTAAAAATTCATAAAATTATGTTCTCTCTGTTTATGGATTTTATTTGGATGATTGGATACTTTTGCCTATTGTTTATTCGTGTATTTGCTATTTGCACGCTTTTACTAGTAGACGTTGAAGTGCTTAAGGATTTGAAGGAGAAGTATTGACTCAGGATCCAACTCAAGACCAAGAACAAGTACTTTTGAAGGCAAGTTGTGCTTTGACCATGTTGATCCTATTTCGAAATCTATTTTGATTTAACCTATTGCATGCTAGTTCAATTAGAAAATACTTTATTTAAATTTGGGGAATTAGATAAATACCAATTTGCTGTATGACACCTTGATTACTTAAATATGTGCCATGGCCCCTTGTCACCCTAGTTGTGGTTTACTAGTTGGACATTATTAACTTGCCAACATGGGTTTTAGACCGTTGTAGTAAACTGCTTAGACCTGCTACGTGCTCATGACATGATTTTGGACAAACAAATGTTAATATTGACTTAATGATATATTGAACCTGTTTTGGAAAGGTATCATGTGATGTTGATGGCACGTGGTGCATTGTAATCAATCGGGGTTTGATAAATAGTTTTTCGACGGGGCATGTGGCAAGAATAATCAGTGGGCCATTGTGGCATTGGGGATGTTGATTTGGTTCTTCGGGTAGTCTTGCCCTGGTCACCCTAAGGACTTAACCTTGCAAGCCTTTGAACTGGGTCTAACGTGCAACCACATGTCTCAGAATGGGACGGACCTAGTTGACTAAGTTGCTAATAACGCACTGTGGGACCTCAGGAGGTCAACTACACCCTTTGTGTAAGGTGTACGGGGGAGCGTACCTGGGCTGAGGCCAGGTACCCATCTAACGGTTGATTGGCCTAAACTTCGCCTTAGCTAAGGGAAGGGTTAGTGTGCAATAACCGGAGGACCACTTGTATTGTTAGAAGTTTCCAAAGACTTTATTCTGAGGAACTTCGCCTTTGTGGTGTTTGATCGTATCTTGTGGGTAAAGTGCATAACCTCTGCAGAGTGTAGAATCTATTCGAATAGCCGTGTCCGCGGTATTGGACATCGCTCGAATTACAAATCAAGGGTTAGATTTTCTCAAAAATAATTTGGATCTGAAAGGTTGGGTTGGATTAATAATGATGTTGATGGAAATGTGGATTAGGATGGGAAAGATGTTTATTAAACTCCTTGAAAAGTTATTTATGCTTTACTTGTTTCTACTGCTCGAATCTACTTATGATACTTGTTAAATGCTGTTTACTGCAAAAATACCTTGAGCTATTCCTTTGTACCAAGCCATGCATATAGTATATTAGCTTGCATTCTGTGCATGACTTGCTGAGTACCAAGTACTCACCCTTGCCACAATACAACACCAGTTGAAGAGGAGACTACACCAGCTTTGGAGGAGCAGCTCCAAGAGGAACCGTCTACTTAGGGAAGCGAGCCCAGTCAGTTGCCTGTGGTATACTGGATGGCGCCACGAAGTTATTTGATTTTCCGCTGCTACTATTTCTCTCTTAATAAGTTTCGCCCTGCGAGGCATACATTTGTAACTTGACCATAAGGTCGAGTAACCAGTTTGACTATTTAAATAAAGTACTTTATTAGTATCGAGTGGTATGATTGTGATATTTACCGATGTTAAGATCGTGTGCACTAGCGTGTTCCTCGACTAGTGCCGAATACACAGAGGGTCCGGATTTGCAAATTCGGGTCCCGACAGAGGTGGTATCGAGCCATCTTGACCGTAGGCTCAACCCTAAGCTAGAATGGTCGTAGTGAGGATAAAACCTATTTTCTAAAGCTAAAAAAATTTGTCAAGATAAGAAATGACATCTCGACTTACCCCTTCTCTCTTTCCTTGTCTCTTGCTTTGAATATTCCCTTACCTTGTCACGATTTAAAATTTCGAGTTCTTACGTGAGCACTCTTGTGACAGATGGAGGGAGAGTTCAACTACGCCGATCTGGAGGTTGGTCACGCCGCGGAACTTTGGCATATGCTTGGACTCGGAGATTTTGAGAAGCCGCAATACCAAGTGGAAGTGATCGGACAAGCGAGATTGATCAAGGCTTGCGACGTGAAGATTGAGGTACCTGCTAGGAAGAAGGGCCAGGCAATCGCCTCGATACACCGCCTGTGCCAGGAGGTCTACAATGCAGATGGGTATCCAAGAAGTATCACGACGAGCAATGCGGCACATTACCCGTGATTCACGCCAGAGAGTTGGAGAGCACGGTGTTC
Organism: Rhipidocladum racemiflorum; assembly: GCA_036346355.1. Taxonomy (NCBI): domain Eukaryota; kingdom Viridiplantae; phylum Streptophyta; class Magnoliopsida; order Poales; family Poaceae; genus Rhipidocladum; species Rhipidocladum racemiflorum. The sequence goes on along the minus strand of CM070589.1, from coordinate 33,403,425 downwards.
CGTTATCACCAGCGCAGCAATAACCTTCTTGACCCGGCGATTCAGGATGAGGATGCCATGGTTACACAGCTTGGCACGACTTGTTGTCGCCAGGAGGATGTACTCGATGATACAAGCAAAGAGCTACAGAAGGCCCGCAAGGAGATCACGACAGAGAAGAACAGATGGCGGGAAGCTCAAGAGTATGTGTCACACCTTCTGCGAAGGATTGACGAGTTGGAGATGGCTTTATACGGACTGCAACAGAGCCAAGATTTGAGCTACACGAGCCGATCCGGAGGAGTCGATCTCGATGAGGACACCGCTTCTTCGACTACCACAGATGACACGATTCTTTGGACATGGCAATCGTTTCGCGCCTATGCCGCAAAGATCCGTACCCAGGCCGTGGAGGTTTTCTCGATGAGTGAGCATAGGTTCTATAGTGAGACTCCTTCGCCGAGTCGTGTCATAGAATACAGAGTCACCTTTTAGGCGTTAGACTCCAGTGTTAGTTCGATTTGGATTTTCATTGTTTGCTGGGTGTGCAGTATGTGTTGCAAGGCCCTTAGGCATTGTAAGCAACCATACCAAGTTATTAATATCAATAATAAAGTTGGACCTTAAAGTTACACCTTTCGCCCCGCATAAGTTCCATATTACTTGTCTATTCTTGATTCCCCCTCATCTCTAAAACTTAGAGCAAATCGACAGATGGTGAACACCCGCGGAAACTTTGGAAGCAATGGAAGTGGTTCTCGCCCAGCAGAAAACCCCAATGATGGAGCACCAGCACCGCCACTGGATATGCAGAATTTTGGAGCATTTCTTGCTGCTCAGACTCAGTTGATGCATGCTATGATGCAACAAATGCAACACGTCACTGCTCAGGCCACAGCTAATCAAGTCAATCAGGGACAACGCCAGAATACAAGACTGTCCGAGTTCATGAGGACTCACCCACCCACTTTCTCCGGGAATGCCAATCCATTGGAGGCCGATGATTGGTTAAGGTCAATTGAGAGGAAGCTACACATAGCTCAATGCATAGGAAATGAGAAGGTACTCTACGCTTCTCATCGCTTGGAAGGAACAATTACCGAATGGTGGGAGAACTTCGTGCCACGCAAGAGAACCCTCAAGATATCACTTGGGAAGAGTTCACACGGTGCATTCCGTCGATCACGTGCCGAAGGAATCATGGACCTTAAGAAGGAGGAGTTCGTGAGCGAAGCAAGGTAATCAGCCAGTGGCCGACTACCTGAACAAGTTCACACAGCTAGCACGCTACGCACCTGAGGATGTAGCGACAGATAAAGCCAGACAGTCTCGTTTCATGAAGGGACTTAACTCAGGATTGCAGGTGGGATTGATCACCCACACCTTTCCAGATTTCCAAGAATTGGTGAATAAGGCGCTTATTCTTGAGGACAAGCGCAAGGAATTGGATGAGAACAGGAAGCGCAAAATGCAACAAACAGGATCACGCCAGGAACGCAACAAATGGCCTGAGAGTTGCACCAAATCAATTTTTCGATTCCAGCCACGTAATGCTACAAGGACACCGTCACCAGCACCAAGACCCGTCAATCGTAACTACTGGACCCAGCCCCGCTAGAAACGCCGCTGCTCCAGGCAAATGAAGGAACAGTGAGACGCTGCTACAACTGCAACGAGCCAGGACATTTTGCCAACAGTTGTCCAAAGAAGACAGCAGGAGTGACCCCCGTTCGCTTTAACTTGGGAACCACCCCAGCTAGGACGCCAGCACCAGGAACCACATCCCAGACCGTGGTGAGAGGCCGAGTCAACCATGTCACTGTAGAAGCACTGCAGAATGCTACGGACGTCGTACTGGGTAAGTTACTTGTTAACTCAGTACCTGCAACAGTTTTGTTTGACTCTGGAGCTTCGCATTCGTTTGTTTCGCAAGGCTTTGCTGCTAGAAACGATTTGGGGATTGCAAGACTTAAGTGCATGCTTTTAGTTCAAACCCCTGGTTCCGAACTCCGAACGAAAGTAGGATGTTCCGGGGTGAGAATACTAATAGATGGAATAGAGTTCCTAGTGAACCTTATAATTTTGGAGACCCAGACCTTAGACGTTATTTTGGGAATGGACTGGTTATCCAAGCACAAGGCCGTATTGGATTGTGGACGAAGGACTATCTCAGTTGAGAGCCCGTGTGGAAAGAAAGTGGAATTTCAAGCTACTGCCGTTAGAGAAGGACAGTTGATGGTTAACAGCACCAAGGCAATCAGCATAGAGGATGTCTCAGTAGTGAATGAGTACCCAGATATTTTTCCTAAAGATCTACCTAGTATGCCGCCAGACAGGGACACAGAGTTTGTGATAGAGCTTGTACCTGGTACAGCGCCGATAGCAAAGAGACCTTATCGGATGTCCACCGAGGAGTTGGTAGAGATGAAGAAACAGCTAGAGGAGTTAATGGAGAAAGGATTTATCAGACCGAGTTCGTCACCGTGGGGAGCACCAGTTTTGTTTGTCAAGAAGAAGGACGGGAGTTTCAGGATGTGCATCGACTACCGTGCACTCAATGAAGTCACCGTGAAGAATAAGTATCCGCTACCCAGGATTGATGATTTGTTCGATCAGCTGAGAGGAGCCGGAGTTTTCTCCAAGATTGATTCGAGATCGGGATACCATCGATTGAAGATCCAATCGTAAGATATCCTCAAGACCGCATTCTCGTCAAGATATGGACATTAAGAGTTTACAGTTATGTCTTTTGGACTGACGAATGCGCCAGCATATTTCATGAATATGATGAATAAGGTGTTCATGGAATATTTGGACAAGTTTGTTGTCGTGTTCATAGATGATATCCTAATCTACTCCAAGACAGAGGATGAACATGCCGAACACTTGAGGCGAGTTTTGGAAAAGCTGAGGGAACAGCAAATCTTCGCCAAGTTCAGTAAGTGTGATTTTTGGACGGACAAGGTGGAGTTTCTTAGACATGTAATGACCGCAGAAGGAGTCGCCGTTGATCCAAGCAAAGTAGAAGCCGTGTTACATTGGGAGCAACCGAAGACCGTGACCCAGATCCGGAGTTTCCTTGGAATGGCAGGGTACTACTGCCGTTTCATTGAAGGCTTTTCGACAATTGCGAAACCTCTTACGCATTTGCTGAAAAAGGAGAAGAAGTTTGCATGGACGTCAGAATGTGAGAAAGGATTTCAGGAGCTGAAAAAGCGATTGACATCAAAGACCGGTGTTAGTTCTACCGGATGTTGCTCAAAGCTTTGATATTTATTGTGACGCATCGCGCCAAGGACTTGGATGTGTGCTGATGCAGAATGGAAAGGTCGTCGCTTATGCATCAAGGCAGTTGAGGCCGCATGAGGAGAATTATCCGACGCATGACCTAGAGTTAGCTGCCGTAGTGCATGCCTTGAAGATATGGCGTCACTATCTGATCGGGAACAGATGTGAAGTGTATACGGATCATAAGAGCCTTAAATACATATTCACCCAGTCGGATCTGAATATGAGGCAAAGGAGATGGTTAGAGTTGATCAAGGACTACAATGTGGGAATCCATTACCATCCCGGAAAGGCCAACGTAGTTGCCGATGCCTTGAGTCGGAAAAGCCATACTGTGAGCATGTTGCTAGCCACAAGTCAGGATGAGCTATGTGAGGATTTCCAGAGAATGAAGATTGAGGTGGTACCTAGCGGATTCTTGACCGCATTGGAAGTGAAGCCTACCCTAGAGGATCAGATCCGGGAAGGATGTAGGATGATGACAAGATCCGCAGGATTAAGTCCATCAAGGAAGAAGGCAAGGCAGAGGACTTCAAGTTGGATGAGCAAGGCACGTTATGGATGAAGGATCGCATTTGTGTGCCCAACAAGAAGGAATTAAAGCAACTGATTTTGGAAGAAGCCCATGACTCCAAGTACTCAATTCATCCTGGAAGCGCTAAAATGTATCAGGATTTGAAGGAAAGATTCTGGTGGCCGAGCATGAAGCGTGAAGTTGCCGAGCATGTTGCATTGTGCGACGTATGCCAGAGAGTCAAGGCAATGCATCAGAGACCAGCAGGATTACTACAGCCGCTGAAAATACCTGAGTGGAAGTGGGAGGAAATCGGAATGGATTTCATTACCGGTTTGCCTAAGACTCAAGGAGGTTATGACTCCATATGGGTTATAGTGGATCGTTTGACTAAAGTAGCCCATTTTATCCCCGTGAAGACCACCTACTCGGGAGATAAGTTAGCAGAGTTGTACATGATCAGGATCGTCTGTTTGCACGGAGTGCCAAGGAGGATTGTATCGGACAGAGGTACCCAATTTACCTCAAGGTTCTGGAATAAGTTGCACGAAGCCATGGGAACCCGTTTAAACTTCAAGATGTGACCTATCATCCACAGACGGATGGACAGACCGAAAGAGTCAACCAGATTCTGGAGGATATGTTAAGAGCATGTGCATTGGCTTATGCTACCTCTTGGGATAAGAGTTTGCCGTATGCCGAGTTCAGTTACAACAATAGTTACCATGCTAGTTTACAGATGTCACCTTTTGAGGCACTGTATGGTCGACCCTGTCGGACGCCATTGAATTGGAATGAGACCGGCGAGCGCCGTGTCTTCGGGCCTGATATTCTTCAAGAAGCTGAAGAGCAGATTGCCGTGATCAGGGAAAGGTTGAAGATAGCCCAATCATGACAGAAGAGTTATGCTGACAACCGTCGCCGAGACTTGAGTTTTGAACCAGAAGACTTTGTATACCTCAGAGTTACGCCTCTCAGGGGAGTTAAGAGGTTCCATGCCAAAGGGAAACTTGCACCCCGTTATGTTGGACCATTTAAAATTTTGAGTCGCAGAGGCGAAGTTGCTTATCAGCTGGAGTTGCCGCAATTAAGCAGGAGTGCATGACGTATTCCACGTGTCCCAGTTGAAGAAGTGTCTCCGAGTACCTGAGGAACAGACACCGCTAGAGTCAATTGAGTTGCAAGAAGATTTGACTTACAAGGAGCATCCCGTAAAGATTTTGGACACTATGGATTGAGAGACCAGAAATAAGTCAACCCGTTTCTGTAGAGTACAGTGGAGCAACCACACGGAGAGTGAAGCAACTTGGGAACGCGAAGAGGATTTGAGGAAAGAGTTTCCAAACCTATTCCTTTAGTAAGCCCTGAATCTCGGGGACGAGATTCTATTAAGGGGGGAGGTTTGTAACACCCCAAAATTTTGCTTTTCTTAAATTCATGTGTGATTTGGCACTTTGGTGAATTTTTGGAATTTTCTGGAATTTATTAGGATTTATTGGAATTTATTCCATTTTAAAATAATTAAAGAATTTAATTTTGCAAATAAAATTTTACTGGAAATATTTTATTTGAGTCCCAAATACCCTAAAATATTTTCCAGAATTTTTCTGGAATTTTTCTGAGTATTTTGCTATTTTTAATGAATTAAATGAATTACTCGAAATTATTTTAAATATTAATTCGCTGGAAAATCGAGTCGGGTCAAGTATCGCTCATCCGACCGAAGTCGAACCCGAAGTTGGACTCGAGTCCGACCGAGCCACGTGATTCGGTCGAACCGCGTCCAAACCCTAACCATTGTGGACCGTCGGATCAAGATCCAACGGTCAGGATCCGCGCCGCACCATTCGATCGGATCCGATCCGGATCCGTGCGCGCCCGAGCCAATCGTGGCCGTTGATCGCGCCACGTGGACGGTCCTCCGTCGTCGTCTCCGCCCCGAAGTCCGAAGCCGGACTCCGCCGCGCCCGCCGCCGTGAGGGATTAGGTTTCCGTTTTCCGCGCGGAAACCGAGGCTATTTAATGCCCGGATCACACCCCGAGGACCACCTTGACCTTGCGCAGCCGTTGCCCTAGCCGTCGCCACCGCAGCGTTTCGACGCGCGCCGCAATCGCCGCCGGAGTTGTAGCACTTCTCCGCCGCGGTTTTGCTTCGTTCGCCGCCGTCCCCGCCGTTGACCCTGCACTCCGGACTCACCGCGACGAGACGCACTGGCGAAGGACCACTCACCTCGCCGGAGGAGCCCGCAACGCCGTTGCCGTGTCGCCGCCCCGGCCCCGCCACCAGCCGCCACGCCATCGCCGTCGCTCGAAGCTTCTCAGCCGTCCGATCAAGATCCAACGTCCCAGATCACGCCACGTCATCTCACGGTGAGATCCCAATCCAAATCCCCAGATCCAATCTCGACCATAGGATCTAGATCCAACGGTCCAGATCAAACGCGTTAACCCAAACGCGTGAAAGCCAGATCTAATCTGGGCCGTTGATTTTCAAATCAACGGCCGAGATTGCGCCACGCGTCCGGGAAGGCTGACCGCCGTGATCAGCGCCGTCCACGCGCGCGTGCATGTGACACTGACACGCGGGGCCCGCATGTCAGCGGCCCAGCCACCCTGCACCATGACGTCACACTGACGTCATGGCGGGCCCGCTTGTCAGCGGCTGTCCCAGCCGAGCGCTGACGTCAGCAATGACGCCAGCTGGTCCCACTGGCTGTGGGTGAGCCTCACGACGACAAAGAAGTGGCGCTACCCGAGGGGACCCACCGCCGATGACAAGGAGCCGTGGACCGAGTCCACGGAGACCCGAGCCGAGCGTGGACCAAGTCCATGGACCTACCGACGTCATCCAACCAATCAGCGGTTGCCACGTGTCCAGCCGACGCAATAATTAATTTCCGAAAAGAAAATGATTTATTAATTCGAAATAATGATTTGATTTTGTTTCAAACTTCAAACGCTTATAACTTTTGCGTTTCAACTCCGATTTGAGTGATTCAAATTTCTAAATTTGTATAAAATTGAGACCTACCTAAATATGAATTTTATTTAATTTTTGGACTAAAGTTTTTCTCTGTAAAATTATTTAATTGATTATTTAAACTTTAAATAATCATAACTTTTGCGTTTTAACTCCAAATTTGACGATTCCAGTTTCTAAAAATTCATAAAATTATGTTCTCTCTGTTTATGGATTTTATTTGGATGATTGGATACTTTTTGCCTATTGTTTATTTGTGTATTTGCTATTTGCACGCTTTACGAGTAGACGTTGAAGTGCCGGAAGGATTTGAATGAGAAGTATTGACTCAGGATCCAACTCAAGACCAAGAACAAGTACTTTTTGAAGGCAAGTTGTGCTTCGACCATGTTGATCCTATTTTGAAATCTATTTTGATTTAACCTATTGCATGCTAGTTCAATTAGAAAATACTTTATTTAAATTTGGGGAATTAGATAAATACCAATTTGCTGTATGACACCTTGATTACTTAAATATGTGCCATGGCCCCTTGTCACCCTAGTTGTGGTTTACTAGTTGGACATTATTAACTTGCCAACATGGGTTTTAGACCGTTGTAGTAAACTGCTTAGACCTGCTACGTGCTCATGACATGATTTTGGACAAACAAATGTTAATATTGACTTAATGATATATTGAACCTGTTTTGGAAAGGTATCATGTGATGTTGATGGCACGTGGTGCATGGTAATCAACTGGGGTTTGATAAATAGTTTTTCGACCAGGGGCATGTGGCAAGAATAATCAGTGGGCCGGTTGTGGCATTGGGGATGTTGATTTGGTTCTTGGGTAGTCTTGCCCTGGTCACCCTAAGGACTTAACCTTGCAAGCCTTTGAACTGGGTCTAACGTGCAACCACATGTATGTAATGGGACGGACCTAGTTGACTAAGTTGCTAATAACGCATTACTGTGGGACCTCGGGAGGTCAACTACAACCTTTGTGTAAGTTGTACGGGGAGCGTCTGGCCGAGGCCAGGTACCCATCTAACAGTTGATTGGCCTAAACTTCGCCTTAGCTAAGGAAGGGTTAGTGTGCAATAACCTGGGAGGACCACTTGTATTGTTAGAAGTTTCCGAAAGACTTTGTTACGGAACTTCGCCTTTGTGGTGTTTGACTGTATCTTGTGGGTAAAGTGCATAACCTCTGCAGAGTGTAGAATCTATTCGAATAGCCGTGTCATGGTATTGGACATCGCTCGGGAATTACAATCAAGGGTTAGATTTTCTCAAAAATAACTTGGATCTGAAAGGTTGGGTTGGATTAATAATGATGTTGATGGAAATGTGGATTAGGATGGGAAAGATGTTTATTAAACTCCTTGAAAAGTTATTTATGCTTTACTTGTTTCTACCGCTCGAATCTACTTATGATACTTGTTAAATGTCACTTTGCAAAAATACCTTGAGCTATTCCTTTGTACCAAGCCATGCATATAGTATATTAGCTTGCATTACATTGCATGACTTGCCGAGTACCAAGTACTCACACTTGCCACAATACAACACCAGTTGAAGAGGAGACTACACGGCTTTGGAGGAGGAGCTCCAAGAGGAACCGTCTACTTAGGGAAGCGAGCCCGGTCGGTTGCCTGTGGTATACTTGGATGGCGCCACGGGTTATTTGATTTTCCATTTGTTACTATTTCTCTCTTAATAAGTTTTGCCCTGCGAGGCATACATTTGTAACTTGACCATAAGGTCGAGTAACCAGTTTGACTATTTAAATAAAGTACTTTATTAGTATCGAGTGGTATGATTGTGATATTTACCGATGTTAAGACTGTGTGCACTAGCGTGTTCCTGGACTAGTGCTGAATACACAAAGGGTCCGGATTTGCAAATTCGGGGTCCCGACAAATAGCCGGGCAAATAATATCATAACATAAGACATCTAAAACAGCAATATAATGGATTAAGCACCAACATAAGACCAAATATCAAGTTCAACCACTCCACAAACTAATACGAAGCAAATAAAGATCACAAGCGCACAATTTAATCCATACACCAAATTTCATGGCACTATTATTATAATCATGACTCAAATTGATAAGATTGCTTATAGGTGTGGAGCTACGTGAAGATGTGTAGCTAATGCCCCCTTTCCACATGCCGATTTTATGGTACCTAAAAACAACATAAACACAAGCGTGGGTTCAACAATCAGCAAGCATATCGCAATAGGTCATAAAGAATAAATCAAGGCCAACAACAATACATACCATACTTTAACATCATGATCAAATCATAATTTCATCCACAACATCATAGCCATGACAAAGCACATTGTTCACAACTCATTTTCATCCTCATGTATGCAATGCAATGCGATGCACATGTCTCCTGGAAGCATATACCGGTATTGCTGAGTACACACCCGTCGATATGCACCCTCTTCCCCTTCCATCCCTTAGATGAAGGGTGCCTACGCATCGCTTCCACTCACCACGTGGGTGCAATCACGACGTAGGTCTTACAACCATGGCGCTCCGGATTAGTCATAACTTTCTCACCGACCTTACCGGACTAGTTATGACGTTCTCACCGACCGGGCCAGCTTTCATGCCATGTATGCAACATATGCCATAAACATAAACAACTTGCATCAAACTGAACTAAACATGGCATAACATCATAATAGTCCATTTTCATCATAACATTGGCAAGCACTAAGCATGGCAAGGTACCACAACATCTAAGCAATTTGTATCTAGTCAATTAGCAACATACATTACACTACCCATTACAATACACTTGCCTTAACCTCGGGCGACGGATTGGCGAGAGGCTGAGGGCACTCCTGGGGTCACACCACCTGCACAAACATACCACACACTCAAACATGCCCCCAAAACAGCACGCAAAAACTCGTCTACCCCGACTTCACAAACTACTCCCAAAACCTAAAAACAGAGAATCTGTCCCTCCCGGACAGCAGACTTCAATCTATCATATCTTGAGTTCTAGGACTCCGAATCGATTAAACGAGTACATCATCGTGAAGCTTAGGAAATTTCCTAACTTTTTCTAAGTATTGGGAAAAGCTGATTCGGAATCTAAAATTGTCTAATCTACAAAACACTACGTTGTGTTTCAATTACGTCACAGTTTTGAACACGTTCGGTAAAACGACCATAACTTTCAAACGGCTGGGAGGAATTGGACATTCGTTATGTCCAATTAAAGGTATTGAAGTTACCTACAAGTTTCTCAACAGGCGTCTGACCAAAGTCGGAATTTTAAATTGCGAAAACTCAAACCCTAGGTCGACTGCATAATCTGCCTGAAACAGAGAATTAAGAAACATTTAGTTTTCCTCCAATCTACCCAATCACAGCACCACCCCTTAATCTAAAAGCATCAAATAGACCTCTAGAATAGTACCTAGATCATCCCCAAGGATCACCCATGCCATACCTCAGCCCAACGAACGACGTACACAAAAATCCTTCCTCCCAGGTTCCCCGATCATCTTCCTCGCGCCGGAACCGCCAGATCTCCTCGTCGCAAGGCTTCCCGATGGATGGAACAGCGGGGTGGCGAGGTGGGGAGCTCCCCTAAGGGCAGCAAGGATGGTGGAGTGGGATGGGGAGGGGAGGGACACAAGGGAGCGGCTAGGGGAGGTGGAGGCGTGGAGAGGAAGGCAAGTGGGGGAGGCGGCTAGGGTTTCAAGGGGGGGCAAGAAGGAAGTAGGGGGGCGCATGCAGCACACCTTTCTACCCTCCTCCCCCTCATGGGCCAAAAAGTCCCACTTTTGGCCCATGTGGGATCCCCCCTAAGGCCCAACTCGGCCCGGAAAGGCCCAAACCCCCGAAAACGGCCTAGAAACGCAATTAAATCTCATAGCGTAAAGTTTTGACCTCCGATTTCACATTTTTTTATAAGTTCCGACCTTCCGTAGTGTCACATAAGTAATAAGAAAAACATGGTTCTGAATACTGTTTGTGCAGCTACCTTATGGAGTTTGTGGTTTGCTAGAAATAATTTGATTTTTTATTCTCAGAGATGGCTGAGCATGAAAACGATTTGGAAGAAGGTCCTATACAATCTAAGGAAGTGGTCTTCGATGTTCAAGGAGGAGATGATGTACAGAATGATGTAGTTTTGTACTTGGTTGGATGCCAAAATTCAAGCGCCTCTTATGCTGGAACTATAGAGCGGATGAAAATTGGGGAAATCTTTGGATCTGCTAGCAAAAAGGAAGATCTCTTGTGATGAGTTGAAGTCTTTCTCTGTGTATTTTGATGAGTGGGTGAAAAGACAATATGTAATCTGCCTTTTAGCTTGTTTTTTGAGTGGTCTTCGGTTTCTGGTTTGATGAGTGGATGAGTAGAAGCTTAAGAGAATTTTTGTATGAACTGAATTGCTATTCACTGGTTTCAGCAAATGGAACTGGGACATCCTCTGGTGTCCTTTTGATAAAAAAAATTAAAGTTGAATTCAAGTAGGGGAGATGATAAATTTCAAAATTTGGAAATTTAATTTCTGAACTTAAATTCTGCTGTACAGTTACCAATGGTTTTATGTCAATTCGGTTTCCCACATATGTTTTAAAAATCAATATTTAAAATATGGAACCGTGCGACTGCACAGGTTTTGATGCGCGACTGGTGGATCTTAGAGGTGGGCACCATGCCACCGGCCGCCGGGCCACGTATACATCTAAACTGTGTCATGCTAGGATGGTTGTTGTACTCATCGTGTCAGTCTGGTCTATTTGTATTATTGCGATAAGAGGAAAGAATTCAAAAACATATGAAGTAGACATAATTAAATATTTGAAAAAAATACTAAATTTTATTCATTCATTGGGTATAGATATAAAGTTAATTACTATCTCGTTAAAAACCTTTTGCTCCAGAATAGGTTTTTCTAATAAGAAAAAGGTATAGTAATAATATGCATACATACTAGTTAATTACTCTCCAACATCGAGATCTCGTCGATGGCCATGTGAGGGAAGTAGGAAGACGATTGTGCACAGCATCACGAGCATGCTCAGTGAGTAGCATTGTGGAGCGTTAGCTTAGTGCACGCGTTCAGTTGTCGGTTAGCACGTACTCTCCGGTCTCTATTCTACACATTTGAGCATCTCCATTATCTCCCCTTTCTCTGCATGCAAAGGACTACAATGATGCCGGTTACAAGTCAAGCCACAGCATGCCGCAGTACCGCGGTAGAGCGCCCTGCCACGTGCCATGTCTGAATAAGCACGGTCCATGCAAGCATATCGTGCTGTGTCGCCCATCGTGCCCAACCGTAAGGCCCGACGCAACATATCATTAATGCCTTACCGGCCTGGCCACACGCAAGGTAAAAATACCTAGCCCAATGTCTAGGTCTACTGGTGATCAATAATTTTGTACCTTTGAAATGTATTAAAAATTTGAACAAACAAAATTTAAGAATTTAATATATTCATTAGAGATCGTGACAAATCTGATAATGAAAGACCGGAATGGCGATCAAAGAGGGTAAATGATCTCAAAATAAAATCTCCCCACATACTGGACAAATAGCATCCAAATGAAACCTCTCTTACAAAGTATAAAAGATCCTGGAGCAAGAATAGGGCACAAGAACAGCCCGAACACAAAACCAAAATGATAAATCTTTTGATCGAATGATCCAAAGTTCATGAAACTTGGTATATAACCTCTTTAGGATGTCAGGAACTTGTTCCAACAATCAATCACAATGATTGATGTCGAAGTTCCGACGTTTAACCATTTGAAGAGGAAATGTGCCAAGAACATGAAAAAGGGGAAATCTGTGATCTAGACTTGCTCGTGAGATTTTAAAGATCAAGATGGACTTGGATACCTTCCCACAAGTCACAGTAAGCTAGAGGTCATAAAGAAACTCATCAAAACACGATCAATCAAGAATTTATCAATGGATGCATAAAAGATCGGTTTCTCACCAAACTTGAAACAAGGATTGCCTAGAGGATTAGGATAAGATCTAAGTAAAGACACATCCAATCAATCTCTCATCCTTGGCAATAAAACCCAGAAGCAAGTGGAAGGAGGGGAGGCAAATCCAACTTGCAGAATTTAATGCGAGAATGTAAATACTGAATTTAAATTGCGTAAAGTAAAGACATAATGTAAATGCAGAATTTAAATTCAGAATTGAGAGAATGGGTCTTTGTATTTTCTTTGAAAGATTTTACAAAGCCCCACTTCATGTGGACAAAATTCAAAGGAGCCACACAAATCTTCTCAGGAACTTCTCTCAAATACCTTATAGGGGAAGGCTACCCCTACCCCTCTATTTATAGTGTTCTATGATCAATTCCCACCCTTGGATGTACTGCACGCCTAAACCCTAAGCTAACATCAAGAGCCAGGATTTGATCCCACACTTTTACTCACAACCACTCTTGGGCTAACTTGAAACCCACTAACATAACAGGTTTTGCACACATTTCAAAGCAAGCTACATTTATCTATTACTCTATCTTCTAGAACTGCAACCCAACAGCTCTCCTTGATCCAAATAGTGATAAGCTAGCTTCTCCTTTGAGTTCTTGCCTCTTTGGACTGCACCGACTTCATCTCCGGCCATCTTCTAGCGAACTTCCGGCCAATTTGAACCTCCGGCCATCCCGTGCCTAGTTCTAGCCATCCTTTGCCTCACCATGACAAACAAACGAAGCCCTGCATTCACAAAGACAAGAAAACCCTTCTTGGTTCCACCACGAACCCATAGCATCAAACTGATCATGAATCGGGGTTAGAACGGCCCGGAACAGATCAAAACACTTCAACCGAGTGCAAACATCCTGATTCCAATATAGCAGAAATCTTCCTAATTTTTTATGTTGCTCAAATAAAAAACTTGTCAACACAAAAAAGATGTGTCTCTAAATTCTCTACAACTTTTATGTAGAACACATAATTTTTAGTGCATGGAAAGACTTCCAAAAATATGAATTACTGCAAGCTGTCAAGGTTGGTCCACCATACACATGAAACTCTCTATTTCTTGGTCTGTTGCGAATGTGAAGGATTTTCGATTTTCTATGATTTTTTCTGTTGATCAAATGAAAAACTTATCAACATAAAAAAAGTTCTCAAAATTCTCTACAACTTTCATGTAGACCAAATTTTTTTTTGAGCATCGGAAGACCTCTAAAAATGCAAATTACTGTAAGTCATCATAGTTGGTCCGCCGTAAACGTGATGGCACTGTTCACAGTCCGGAGCAAACGCGAAACTCTCTATTAGCAACACCCCTTGGTCCGGTTCTAAAGGAAAACACTCTATTCCAAAAATTCCTTGATCCAAACCGGTTCGGCGCAAACACAAAAACCAATTACACTTGGTCCGGCGCATACACAAATCATTTCTAACTTGGTCCTGCGCTAATACAAAACCCACTATTTCTTTGGTCCGGCGCAAACACAAGATCCGGTGCAAATCAAAATACTTTCAATTTGAATTCTATTGCAAATTCAAATAAAATCAAACTCAAACCTGACCATGCCAAACTCAAATCAAGTCAAATACTCATCACAAACAAGAATGAACGTACACATGGTCCTTCAAATAGTGAGCCAGGACCCACGACGTACTAAGCTAATGTATATGCATTTTGTATTCACACTCAAACATGGTTCAAAATCTCCATGAAATTTTGATCAAATTTCGAATTTTGGCAGGGAATGAGATTCAAAATCCCGCCAAAATGAAAAAAAAAATTAAAACAATTTAAATTATTCTGGTAATTTCGTGAAATTTGTGTTTGTTGGACCAACTTCTATCCGGATTTGGTGCCAATCTTTTGGTAGAGAGTTATAATGCCATTTAGGAGGAATAGATATAAAAACGTTGTAATGGTATCATAAAATAGTTTAGCTCAGTTGGTCTCCGCACCAGAGCGGACAGTGGGCTGACCACCACCACCACCACCACACACATAAACACACTCTCTCCTCTTGCTTCGTCCCATCTCTTCCCGGGATTCCCAAAGAGCTGATCACTTTATACAACACAACCAAATGAGTTTTTGCAGCCTACAACAACAAAACAATGGCATCTTCATCCTCACAATGGCCAACACCTACCTTACGGAGGAAGCCATCACGGAGCTTGTCAACAAGCTCAGGAGCGTCCAGAACAAACCCGAGCTAAAAGGTCTGGTGACCACCTCCAACAACGACGTCTCATTCTGCGACGGCATCGACTACGACCACCTCGCAGAGGAGCAGGCGGCGCACTTGGCGCAACGCATGGCGGAGGTGGTCCGGCTCCTGTTCGAGCTGCCGGTGCCCACTGCGGCAGCCGTGGCCGGCAACGCGACGTCTCTGGGCCTCGCGCTAGCGCTCGCGCACGACCACTGCGTCGTGTGGAACGACGCCGTGCTGCGGCTCCCGGAGGCCCAGCGCGGGCGCCCGCTGCCAGATTACGTGGTGTCGCTGCTGCGCGACAAGCTGGCGTACGCGCGGCTGCGCAAGCTTCTCATGCTCAAGTCCCAGCCTTGCAGCGGCAAGGAGCTTGCCGGCACGTGGTATTCGGCTTACGGAAGTAGCGACAGCAGGTACGTGGTGTTGGCAGCCGCTTCCGAACTACTCGAAGGGATCATGGTCGGAGAAGGGATGGACTTTGCGACAGCGAGGCAGACCATGTGCCCGGAAACCTGCGCCACTGTGGGTGTGGTGACTCCGCAGAAGCGGCCGCGGCCGTCTCCTGAGGAACCAGAAAGGTATGGGCAATCCACACATCTTATCTTTTGAGTCAGTGATATTGATGTAATTTTATTACATACTGACTGCAAAAACCGGATATACTACCTCCGCTTCACAAAAAACACGTCGTTTTTAGACGTGTGCAGTTAAATTTTTAAAACTTTAATTATTATTCTAAATATTTAGATTGCATACAAAAAACCTTATGTATAGATTCATCTAGAAAGTATTTTCATAATATTATAATTTTTTGTCACATCCCAAAACTGCTCAAAAATTCAGTTTTGAACAGAAATTTTATCTTATATGTTAACGGCAACAGAAGAAGGTTATATTGAATAATATATGGCATATTGACTAAAATTATAAAGAGCATTGTAGATCAATGGCCTAAACTTTAACTTAAAAACCAACAATTGAAAACCCACAGGAAAAATCTGTGTACGACCATGACCCTAATACGTCAACATTGTCGAATCCCACGACTTAAAGATAATTTAACCATACGACGGTCATCTTCCTCATCATCTGAATAAGTGTCAACGAGAGCAAGGATGAGTATATTTGTAGTTAACAAGATTTCACTACTACAAAACAACTAATATGTGACAGTCTGTCTATGTCGGTTTTTTGGAATCGACACAGATAAAGTTTTTGTGTTGATTCTAAAACTCAAAATGGTGGGATGACTATTTGTGTCGGTTTTTAATTGGTTATTTGTGTCGGTTCCAATTAAAAACCGACACAAATACATTTATGTTGGGTCTAAATTGGAACCGACACAAATAGTCTAATTTTTTGCGTCGGTTCTAGCCAAAAAGCGACACAAATAGTATTATATGTATTGATCCTTCACAAAAACCGACACAAATAATATTATCTGTATCGGTTCTAGCCAAAAACCGACACAAATAGTCTTTTGCACTGTTAGTAAAAGCATCATAACTTTTGACTCGTAACTTTGATCGCAGCGTTCTTTGACTCGTTGGAAAACTAACGAGAAGCTCTATCCGAAAATGCTTAAAGTTCAAAAATCAATAGGTCTTTCAATGATTTTATTTGTACGAATGCGAGCGCGGCATCAGAATTAAAAAAAAAAGTCGTTTAGGGCCTCAAAACGGTATTCGAAGTTTTGTACTTGTTTCAGAGTAAGACAGCACTAAAATAGCTCAAACCGTATTCGGAGTATGAGAACATTAAAATCGGTGTTCGGGTGCTCAACGGGGTTAAGGGGAGAGGGACGCATCACACGTCACATGTGATCATACCAACACTAAAACACTGGATCTTATACGAACTCCAAAGTTAAGCTTGCTTAGGTGAGAGTAGTACTACGACGGGTGACCTCTCGGGAAGTTAAATCCGTTGGATCCCGTTAGAACATAGAACATCGAAGTTAAGCATGCTTGGGCGAGAGTAGCTGTAACACCCCGGCATCTAGTATGCCCGAATGCTACCAAACATAGGCTTAACAACATCTAAATACCATAAATTAAGATAAATTACAGCAAAGGAGTAAATGCTAAAACCGAAAATTTCGGCAGCATCTCCTTTGTTTTTCCATGAATTGAAGCAACAACAATATGATCACAGGATATAGTATAAAGAATGACATCTAAATCAACAATAACAAGGGTTCTAGCAGCAGAATAAGCCTAGGATAAAGTTTCCAACCATCTCATGAGCCAAACGAAGTAAATGAGGAAACCAAGCACCCAAATGAACCATCACAGTTTAAAGGAAGGAACATGTCATTGTTTATATGTGTGATGCTAAGTGATGACGTGTGACTAACTCCCTTTCCCGCATGTCGGTTTCATGGTACCTAAGAAAAATAACATAAACACAAGCGTGAGTTCAACACTCAGCAAGTATATTGCAATGGAACAAGAAAATACATTCTAATACCTTCATCACCACTTTTCACATACGACATCATACACATCTCATATTCATAGCGTAAGCATATCATTGACATCATCATATATCATCATCATATAACATCCTCATATAATGCAATGCAATGCAATGCGATGAGATGCACATATCTCCTGAAAACTCATACCGGTATGGTTGAGTACACACCCGTCGGTGTGCACCCTCTCCCCCCTTCCATCCCGAAGATGGAGGGTGCCTACTCCTCGCTTCCATACACCGCGGTGAATGTAATCACGATGTAGGACTTACTCATTGGCTCTCCAGAATAGTCATAACTTTCTCACAGACCTTCCCCGGACTAGTTATGACTTTTTCACCGCCCGGGCCATGTATCATGCCATGTATGCAAACATGCTAACATCATAAATAGCTTGTACAATAACACATGGCATCATAACATAATAAGCATTTTCATCATATCAATGGCAATCGTTAAAGCATGGCATGTGAACATATCATATATTCAATTTCAATCTCAACCAATCTAGCAAACTACAACCCGCTACCCATTCCAATACACTTGCCTCAACCACGGGCGACAGATTGGCGAGAAGTAGAAGGCACTCCCGGGGTCACACCACCTGCACATAGGTACCACACACTCACAATCATGTCCACAAAACAGTACGCAAACACTCTTCTACCCCGACATCGCAAACTACTCGCAAAACACAAAAACAGAGATTCTGTCCCGCCGGGACAACAGACTTGCAACGAGCATAACTCAGGATCTAATACTCCGAATCGATTAAACGAGTACATCCTCGCGTAGCTTAGGAAATTTCCTAACTTTTTCTAAGTATATGGAAAGACTGATTTGGACTCTAAAGTGGTTTAATCTACATAATACCGTGATTTGTTCCAATCACATCACAGTTTTTAATACGTTCGGTAAAACGGGCATAACTTTCAAACGGCTGGGCGGAATTGGACGTTCTTTATACCCACAGAAAGGTATTGAAGTTACCTACAACTTCTTCAACAGGCGGCCGACCAAATTCCGACTCTAAAATTGCAAAAACCCAAACCCTAAGTCGACTGCTCATGCTGCCCGAAACAAAGGACGTGGCAAACTCTAGATCTAATCTAATCTACTCAATTCCAGCACCACCAATTGATCTAAAAATATGATTATAACCCTTAGAATAGATCCTAGACCAACCCCAAGGATTCCCATGGCCATACCTTCGCCCGACGCACAAAAGCCCAATGAATCTCCTCCCGGTTCGCGCGATCTCCTTCCTCGCTCCAAATCCACCGGATCTCCTCGTCACGGAGTGCTCCAATGGACGGATCTTCGAGGTGTTGAGGTGGAGAACCCCCCTAGGGGCCGCAAGGGTGGTGGATAGGTGAGGAGAGGGTTGGTGGTGCAATGGGGAGCAAGGGGGCGCAAGCAAAGGGAGAGAGGAGATGGGGGCGGCTAGGGCTTCCATGGGGGCGCAAGCAGCAGGGTGGGGGCGCAATAAGGGCTGGGGGAGGCCCCCAACCAGGTCTTCTACTCCTATTTGGACTCAAACTCCTTCCCACCAAAGCCCACGACCCCTTCCCTTAGACCCAAACTCCCCCGGAAAGGCCCAAACTCCCGGAATCGGCCCGGAAACGCAAATAAACCTCATACCGTAAAGTTTTAGCCTTCATATTCACATCTTACAATGTTTTGAGCTCAAATTTCATATTTTATAAGATTATGACCTTCCGTAGTGTCACAGTACCACTAGATGGGTCACATGAGGTTGATGTGTGGCACAGAGTTGCCAGGTTTGACACAAATAACAGATAAATTTTATGTCATATTATCTGTGTCGGTTTGCAAACTGACACATATGTGTGTTTCAAACCGACACAAATGTAGGTTTTTAAGGTAGTAGCATATGGCAATTATAATTATCTGCATGGTTGTAACACCCCGGCACCCCATGTGCCCTGAATGTTACACTAACAAGCGACACAAAACAAAAAGACATAAGAAAAAACACAAATCAACCTAAACATGTTATTATGTTGCCGAACTAATTGAAAATTTCGGCAACACTTTCCCTAAAAACCTGGACATCCACTCAGCAAGCAAAGAGATCACAATAAGTATAATCGCAACACACTCACATGTCATGGAATCAATCAACCATCATGACCATTTCAGCATAAACAACTACACTAAACAATCGAAAGATAATTACGATGCATCATAAAAAAAGAACTACCAACATAAACATCACATGACCATAACAAGAATAGCTTAACCACAAGCATACTACTTCAAAGATCCAACACTAATTATAATCAAGATACATTCTTCCAATCTATGGATTTAATGTGTGTCCTGAAGTGATTGAAGGTGAACTAAGTCCCAACCCGGTGAGTCGTCCTCAAAGTACCTAAAACATTAAAAAAAACAAGCGTGAGTTCAAAACTCAGCAAAATGCATCAAATCAATAGGATTAACAAATTAACATTTTCAAATCAACAACAACATCAAAATTCTTACATGACTTAGCCAATACATAAAACAATTACATCACTACCATGTACCTCTTGCTTCTTTCACACATGTACCTCATTCAACCTCCTTTGGATGAGTCCACGACTCTATCTCAACTCCTTACATTACCATTTAACACACAAAACTCATCGTTAGTGATGCAATACGACATGAATGCTCTTTTCGATGCATGTACCAGTACTGCCGAGTGCACACCCGTCGATCGGTTTGCACCCTCACATCCCTTCCATCCCGTGGAAGGTGCCCACTCTTACTGTCTCGCCCCGATTTACCACGATGAATGGGATTACGAGGTAGGACTTTCGTGTCCACTACGTGTGAATACAGAGGCCCGCATCAGAATGGATCGCCTCTTCTATTATGAATGCACAAATGCAATTAACACAATTAAATTGCAACTACATTCATTTCTAACATTTCACATAGCCAAATTTAAATACATGATCATCGACCATACTCACATCCAATACTTAATATTCATATTCATCTAATCGATTCACACACATATGACATACCAATATATCTATGAACTTAGCATTTGCATCATCATAATTATCAACATGATAAAACAATCACAAAGCAAAGCATGCCACACTCCTTTTTGCATTTAAACAACATGATACACTTGCCTTCTACTGAGAGGAGTGGGGTGGCGGGAAGAAGAAGCCATTCTCGAAGCTACTCCACCTGGAAACATAATTGTGCACTCAAAATCACCGGTTCTAGAATCAACAAACAACACTTTTACTCCCTAAATCAAAAATGCCCCAAAACTCTGAATTTCATACAAACTAGTTTGGATATCCCACTTCGCCAAAGTATAACCATTGCTATATAACTTCAAATTAAACAAACGAAGACATTTTCATCATCTACACAGAAATTCCCATCTATCTCTAGGCAATTGCAAATTCCAACTAGGCCTCCATCTTGTCCTAAATCATAGGACAAAATTGAAACTGCTACTAGTCACAATTTGGACAGCATAAGGTAAAACTTGCATAACTTTCAAATGGTTGAACCAAAATTCAAGTTCTTGGATCCTAAATGAGAACAAGAGGATAACCTAGAGTTATCCCACATCCATTTGTTACTCAATTGAATTTAAAGTCATCAAACTACAATCTAAATCTAAGACCAAACTCTGAACTTTCAGCAAAAATGTTAGTTCAGGATAGCCACTTCAACTCAACATAACTTTTGGTTCCTAACTTCAAATCAAGAAAAAATATACATTTTCTAAATCCACAGAAAATTTCCTATATTTCTCTAGCAACCAAAAATCCTAATTCGGCATGTAGCTATGTTTAATCTTCAGTTGAACATTTCGGGTACAATCCACAACCTAATCTGGACAGCAAGCACTAAAAATGTCATAACTTTTGATTGGCTGAACGGATTTTCATGTTCTTGTGCTCAAATTAAAGGGGAAAGGATAATATACAACTTCTTTTATAGCCAATGATCCATTAGACCAATCAAGGCACCTCAAAACCGAGCTACAAAATCGGGCAGAAAAATGCTTGAAAATCAGCAAAAGGGTTTCCCTCCCAAAGAGCTAGTTTCCCTCTAAAATTTTCACATGTAGCAACCCTAGAGCACTCAAACAACTAGGGAATAACCCTCTAGAACAACAAGAACAAGCTCAAGCTTCAATTTCACTTACCCCCTTGGAGGATGAAGAAGAAGCAGCTCCAAGGGGAGGGAGGCACCATAGAGGAGGGAGCTCCAAAGGGGAAGGCGCCATGGAGTAGGGACCTGTTGGGGGAAGGCACCATCGAGAGGGGGAGCTGCTGCCCTTGCTCTCCCTTGGGCTGGAGGAAGAAGAGCCCCTTTCTTTTATGGTGAAGAAACCAAAGAGGAGCAAGGAGAAGAGCTAAAGGGCTAGTTCAGTTTGGAGCAAGAAAAGGGAGAAGTGGTAGCCACTTTGGGGGGGAGAAAAGAGAAAAAGGGAGTGAGGGAGTTGGTGGGGAGTTAGGTGGGAAAAGTACTAGGTGATTCTGCTCATGTAGACAAAGTCTGAGCCCTAGCAGATCACAGATGGGCCACCACACCCCCAAACTAGAAGTTCCAAAAATTTGGAACAAAGTTAAACGATATTACATTCTCCTCCCCTTAAAGGAATTCGACCCTGAATTCGAAGAACGCCAAACACAACAACAAAGTCCACAAGGGACTTAAAATTTCTTTGACCCATGCAAAGATTCAAATGGATCCAAGCGATAAACCAAATTTCCAAATCCAACTATTAACCAAAGTGATTTGGATTAGCTCAACTAAATGCACTACTCACGATTCCACATTCGCTTCAATTTCTACTAAAATCTGCAAGGGCCAAAACTCGAAGGCATTGCCTTGCTCAAGACCAAAGCCTACACACTCCCTCACAAATTAGATCTGAAAGAACTTCTTGAACAAGGAATTCCACAAGAACTTCCTCAACCTTCAACTGGAAAACACCATGTAAATACTTACACAGACTCAATCAAAATGCCAAATTCCCATATCATACCACCCTTGCAATAGTCTAATGAACTCAGAACATCTTCCCTTTGGCACCACAGGGTACGACCCCGTAGAATCAATGATTTTCTTCTGAGGAACATAATACCAGTATCCAAACTCAAATCTAAATTTCCCCATTCAACTTCATTCATAAAACTCTAATCTCTTTTCTCAACCTCTCTACCACATTCCATCAAACTCAATGTGACATGATCAACGCGAGGTACCTCTTTAACAAGCATCTAACCAATCACCAAATCATCAATGGTATCTAATTGGACAACTAGGGTTCCAAACTTGAACCTCGAGGACTCGAATCCACATAATCCCATCTTTTCCAAATTGTTTGACCTTTTTCAACAAAAGGATCATAACCAATGGATGTCATCTAAGGACATAGCACACTTTGGCAATATTTTTCCTTTTCAATCATAAACCACATTATATTTTCATTCCATCCTCTCCCAGGCATATCTCATACCTAGAGACAACTAGCTAAGATAATTGTTCACGAAAGAACATTTTTCATCAAAATTACTGTCACCTTCACTACCACCAAACAATACTCTTAATAAAAATTTGAACCAAGACATCAACAACCTCCATCATAATCCACCCTTATACCACTAATGTTCAACACCTAGCCCAAGCTAGGACCGAAAATCATTGCCAAATCATAATTGATTCCTTTTCCTAAGAGGGTCTCGTCCTCACATTCTTTCACTCAAATATAACCAAGCCCATGAGTATACTCCTCTATTATACTCAACAATTTCATAAAAATTCCTATTCTTATCTCAACTAGAATGCCAACAAATAGCAATTATCTTTAGCCGGATGAACCACATTCATCAACTTGAACCCAATGCGCTGCAATTCACTTTGGAAAGAATTCGACAATATCCAAAGATCACTCTTTTTTTTCCTAAGTCAAGTCGCAAAGGAGAACTCAAATCTCAAATCAATGCGATACAATCTGCATCCGGGAACACTCAAATAAAAGAAAGACTCCACACAAATCTTTGACAGAAGCTCTCATACAAACCAAGAAACAATAAACTCGCCTTCACCAAAGCAAGACATCTCATTTTCAACCGAAATCAACATTTTGGAAGAGAAAACCGATTCTCAAGTCAAACACAAGAACCCACATTGCCACAATATCTCTCAAAGAGAAAGGGAAACTCAAATCTCTTACATAGCATAGCCAAAATACCAGAAATTATTCATTCTTTGGTTTCATGCTAGAAAGCAAAGGAAATCTCGATTCCCTTAACCACTCGATCCATATCCAATACATTCAAACCAAGGCATCAATTAAGCTTTACCTCGGGGAAAACTCTATTAGAAGAGAAACAGCGCATGAAACTTTATTGAGGCAACTCATCTTCACAAAAGCAAACATCAAGCCTTTACTGAAGCGAAACATTTCTTAGACAACCACAGATCATTTATGAAACAATCATAAGTTTCATCTTTTGAAACACTCGCAACACCATACACGCTTTTCAATTAAATCCAACTCTAGTCACAATAGGGTTACAAATTAAGTGCTTAACTCAAGAGTTTCCAACACAACTCACTATGTCCATTTGCTTCCTTTAAATACTGATTCCAAAGATCTTTAAATACTAATTCCAAAGATAATTTAGTTTGCACGCGAAAGAGCGTGATCCACTCATATACTTTTGAGTGTAAATCCATACACATAACATAAGCTAAACAACTTAGCCAAAACCAAATATTGGCATTGTTCAATAAAGTACAATATTTCGGACTCTATCAACCGATTACTTCCAAAACTACCCTTTCATCCTCATTTTCAGTCGTCCAAGCCAAGTCTGCAACTTGACAAAAATGCCTCTTACCCAGGGGAGTTCCATTGCCCACTAATTAGGATGCCTTAACCACAAGGCATGCACTCCCAGAAAATCATACACTCAATTGAATCCGTAAACCTTTAGAAGAAGGTTCAACTCCAATCCCACCATTTCTAGTATTCCAATACTCTTAGCCATTAAAGATTTCATATTCACCAAATCCAGAAAAATCCAATCTTCATTTAATTACTTTCTACTATTCACATAACCACCACTAGTCACATTATCATCGAACTCTAAACCATGTCTATCTTATGACAATCAACAAGGAGAACGACGTTCTCACATCTTCAGCACAATTAACTTACCAGTTAATTCGACATAAAATGTGTGTCAACATTTTCTTTTGGACTACTAACCATTATGACTCATCATTCATACAACTGTTTATTCCAAGCTTAAAACACATCTCTTCAACTCTTATTTCGGCATAATCAACAAATGCCTTTCGTACAATCCTTAAGTCACATATTCAATATCCCCAGTTCATTCAACCAATATATATTCTAACCACTCAATACGATTTCCACTAGTCATATTTTCATAAATTACGGATCCCAGACAGACATTTGTCAAGGACAAATTCAACCTTTCATACAATCATTCCATATCCCTATTCTTTAATTACACACCGATCAAGTCATTTTGTCAATCCACAATTTAATTGACCCATAAGCAACATAAACCAACAACCCTCATGCCGTTACACCATCATACTCCGGTGCTTTACACCATCACCTTGCTATAATAATTCCTTGATCAAAAGATTCTAGACCTTCCCAGTCGGGATTAATACTACAGTTCTCGAACTTCAAATTAATTCCAAGACTCACAACACTTTGCATAAAAACCCTAATCAACCTTCACTTCAGATCACTTATGATCTCAATTAGTCTCTCTCCACCAACACCTTATCTTAGTCTGCCCTTTAAACAATCGACAAAATTCACTTCATCCTCAATAGCAACTTACTCCATCTCAATGTTACAACTACACACCACAGACTTAAAGTCTCGAGCATCCTCGTGGGTCACGTACCCAACCTTTAAGGAAGCCACAACTCTTAGACAAAAACGAACACTGACAAACATCGGAAAGACCCAGCCATAAATCTTAAGAGAATTTGACTCTCAAATTCCCAGATTCAGGCAAGGAAAAGAGCTTCAAATAAATCTTAAGATTTACAACTTCCACAAAGGAAGAAGGATACAAGGACGTTTTTCACAAAAAAGGAAAACCAAGCGATCCGTCAAATCCTTTTCTAATAAAATCTTAACACCCACAATCCACACGATTTAAGGTTCACATCAAAACTTCAACAAGCTCTCTTGAACTTGTCGGGACCGAAGTTCCATATCCGAACCCCTTGTGTATAACTGCACTATTCCAGGATCAAGCTAGTGCACAAAGTGGAAACAGTGATGATAACACATCCATATCACGAATCAAATAGTATTAAACTCAAATAAAAGGTACCGACCTTATGGTCAACGATTACAAATAAGAAGCCACACAGCTAAAGTTCAATAAGTAGCAGCAGAAACAAAATAAGTAGTAGCGAGGTAAACCCATCCATATGCCCAACAGGCAATCGACTGGGGTGTGCATCATAGTATTCCGGATCTCCTTCATTGAAACCACAAGCGTAGAACTCGTAGTCACCTTCTGCTTTTGCACACTCCTCTGTGGAAAGAGAGGATAATTTGCAAGGGTGAGTACACAACCGTACTCGCAAGCCTTGGAAACTTAATGCATGATATCTATATGCAAGCCGAACGAGTGAAGGCATAATATGGCTCGTTTGGCATAAAGCAACATTTGGATTTAAATACCAATAGTAATTTCATAAAGCATCATTTGACAAATATAATTGTAAAAATTAAATTTAATATGACAATTAAACAATTTTCAATCACCAGACTGGCTCCATCCGCCAAACCACGACACGAGAGTTCCACCCACTCACAAATTCCCAAAACATCATTTTTATTTGAAAACAAAACCATAAGATCTACAATGTGAAAGCGTACCTTGCATGCCCTTGACCGTGGGCACGGCTACTTAAGTAGTTTTAACTCTGCAAAGTGTGTACAGCTTTACCCACAAGACATAATCGTCCCTAGTTGCCATGCACACTTCCTTTGGTGTGCGGCGAAGATATCATGACAAGGCCTTTACAATGCATGACCTCAATATTGACTACGCCCGTTAAGGTTTCACCGCTGTTAGGGTTCTAGCCACCCAGTACAAAGCCCCCTCTTGCGCCTTGAGTGTGTCTATATCCAACACCGCATTCCACCCAATGGTGAAGTCAAATAATGAGACACACAAATTACTTACCCAGGTCGTACCCATATAGACTTGTAGTTGTACGGTAGTGCTCAGTCCAAAGTAACACACGCTTCGGTTCTTAATTGACTGGGGCGGAACATTCACTTTACCGATTCATTCTCGTGCATCCAACACCAACCAAACATCTATCCACACCGGTCTAAATCATTTTTCCGCTTTATTTCATTTAACTAACAGCAGCAACACCAATTGCCACATCTTCGTAAAAGAGTTTAAATCAAGTTGGAAATGATTCCCATAATATCGTAATACCAAAACATTTAAGCTGGACTGAGAAATGCTACCGTTCCATGCTACACTATGTATTATCACCAAACTACAATAACTAGTATCATCTAGGGTGACAAAGGTTCACAATTATCATGGCAAGGAGTCGTAACAAGTTCAGGTATTTAGCTAAACCTTAAGACTATATTTGGAATATATATTGTATAAAATATAAGCATGCATAATTTAAAACAACATAAATATTTCATAAACATGGGTTCAACATGATCAAGGAAGACTTGCCTTCGCTGCCTCCCACTGGTTCTACCTCTAACTGTTGAATCTCTTGATTTTTGGCGACGTCGTCTACACGTGAAAAGATAATAAATAAATAAAACAAATACAAATAAAATTCAAAAATTGAAAAGAATAGTACTGGAAGGTAGGGCTTGAATTTAAATGAATTTATAAATTTGAATCACTGTAATCGGAGTTTGAACGGGAGAGAAGGGACACGTGTCACCCTCTGATTGGTTTGGATTTTTGGATTTTTCTGGAAATTAGGAAAAGGAGAAAGAAATCGGCTGACATGTGGGCCCTCGATGTCAGTCACACGATTCATGGTGAACTGGGTGCACCGAGAGGGGCTAGGGCTGGCGTGGCACAGCGCGATGACACGGATGCCACACGGGCGGCTAGGGTTGAGGTGGCGCTGAGGTGGCGGCCAATGTGGAAGCTGACGCGGGGCGGTGAGGTGGCACGCATCCAGAGGCTCGGCCAGATCTAATGGTGGAGAAACGCTGCGGTGATCGGCCATGATGTAGCTGGATCTGGAGCTTTCACCATGGATTGGACGGTCAAGGTCCCACGGCGAGGCTCCGATGAGTGGCAGCAAAGGAAGCTTGCCGGAAGTGAAGAAGAAGGTGCGGCCGACGGCGGTCTTGTATCGTATTGGATGGGGTTTTGCTTGGATCTGGGAGAGGACGACGCCACGCACCCAATGGGGCAAACAGCACGTCCGGTGGCAGAGATCGACAGAGAAGGAGCTTCGGGCATTGCGGCATTCCGGTGAGCTCGTGCGCGGTGACGGTGGGGTCCCGGGTGGCGGCGAGGAGGGCTACGGATGCGGCGCAATGAGGGAAACCTCGTATGGGGTGTGGCACCAGCTTTAAATAGAATGAGGCGACGTGTGTGGCCCAGAAGCTGAGGGCGGCGGGATTTCCGGGCGGCGCTAGGGTTAGGGTTCCCATGGGCAGCGGCACTGCGGGACTTGGGTCGGGCCAAGTGAAGCAGGCCGAGGCCAAGCGGAGTGGAGCGAGCCGCGAGCGGAGAAAGAAACAGGCCGGCCAAAATCGGCCCGAAAGGATTTCTCGATTTAAAAAATTTTCTGATTTATTAAATTCCCAAAAATTCAAATAAATTCTAATAAATAGCAAATAAATTCAGAAAAATCTCAAAAATTACAGAAAAATTAATTAAAAATTCTTTTGTTTGATGAATAGATTAATTAAATAAAATCTTTTAGTTAATTAAAAATTCAATTTAAGCTGGAATTAATTCAGGAGAAACCAAATGGTTCTTGTCGCTTGTAAAACTTTTCAAAAACTCAAAATTTGGAATGTTACAAACCTCCCCCCCCCTTAAGGGAATCTCGACCCCAAGATTCGGACTCACTATGGAATAGATGGGGAAACTCGGCCTTAAGATCCTCCTCACGCTCCCAGGTTGCATCTTGCTTTGAGTGGTTGCTCCACTAAACCTTGTAAAACTTGATCGTCTTGCTCCTGGTTATGTGCTCTACTTCATCCAGAATTCTAATTGGATGCTCTAAGTAGGTGAGATCCTCGTTTAACTCAACATCCTCCATCTGCATCTGTTCTTCTGGCACTCTTAGACATTTCTTCAACTGTGACACATGGAACACATTATGCACATTTGACAACTGCGACGGCAACTCCAACTGATAAGCCACTTCTCTTCTGGTTGAGATTGGGAATGGTCCAATGAATCTTGGTGCTAAATTTCCACGAACTTGGAATCGACGCATTCCTTTGAGCGGTGAAACTTTCAGGTACACATGGTCACCTGGAGAAAAGGTTAAGTCCCTTCGGCGATTGTCTGCATAGCTCTTCTGCCTGGACTGTGCTGTTCTCAATCTTTCTTGAATCATTTTCACCTGTTCTTCAACCTTTTGCAACATGTTAGGACAGAAGACTTGGCGATCTCCTGTTTCGTTCCAATAGAGAGGTGTTCTACACTTTCTTCCATACAAGGCTTCAAATGGCGACGTTTGCAAGCTCGCTTGGTAACCGTTGTTATATGAGAACTCTGCGTAGGGTAAACTTTGATCCCAACTAGCGGTATTGGCCAACGCACAAGTCCTTAACATATCCTCAAGGATCTGATTTACTCGCTCAGTCTGTCCATCAGTCTGAGGATGATAAGCTGTGCTGAAATTCAGGTTAGTTCCCAATGCTTCGTGCAGCTTCTGCCAGAATCTTGAAGTAAATTGTATACCTTTATTTGAAACAATCTTCTTTGGCACTCCATGTAAACACACTATTCTTGATATATACAACTCTGCAAGTTTATCTCCCTTGTAGGTTATTTTCACTTGAATGAAATGTGCAACTTTCGTTAACCGGTCTACTACCACCCATATAGAGTCGTGACCTGATCTTGTTCTTGGAAGTCTGGTAATGAAGTCCATTCCAATTTCTTCCCACTTCCATTCAGGTACCTTTAACGGCTGTAGCAATCCAGCGGGCCTTTGATGTTCTGCCTTTACTCACTATTTCCTTCCTCATCGTTGGCCACCAATATGTACTACAAAGATCCTGATACATCTTGGTATTGCCTGGATGAATTGAGTATGCTGACTCATGCGCCTCTTTCAGGATCAACTGCTTGATCTCTTTTTGATTCGGCACATAGATACTCTTTCCAAGCCAAACTATTCCTTCTTCATCTTCTGAGAATCCTGGGGCTTTACCCTCCTTTATTCTGTCCTTGATATTAGCAGCTTCTTTATCTGACTTCTGCAACTTCTTGATATGATCTTCCAAAGTTGGATGAATCTCCAAAGTGGCAACGTAACCTTCCTTTACCAGTTGTAGATTCAAACGTTGAAACTCCTCGTGAAGAGCTGGTTGTTCTTCTTGAATCATCACATTGTTGTAGTAGCTCTTTCGGCTTAAGGTATCGGCAACTACATTGGCCTTGCTAGGATGATAATGTATTCCCACATCATAGTCCTTGACCAACCCTAGCCATCTTCTTTGTCTGAGGTTGAGGTCTGCTTGGGTGAAGATATACTTCAAACTCTTGTGGTCTATGAAAATCTCGCAACGATTCCCAATGAGGTAATGTCTCCATAACTTCAGTGCATGCACAATTGCAACTATTTCTAAATCGTGGGTAGGATAATTCTCCTCATGTGATCGCAATTACCGTGAGGCGTATGTAACTACTTTGCCTTCTTGCATTAAGACACATCCCAGTCCCTGTCTTGAGGCATCACAAAAAATCTCAAAGTTCTTCCGAATGTCCAGCAAAATGAGCATTGGGGCTATGGTGAGCCTTTTCTTTAATTCTTGAAAACTTTGCTCACACGCCTCAGACCATTCAAACTTCTTTTCTTTCTTGAGCAACTGGGTAAGCGGTCTTGCAATCTTCGAGAATCCCTCTAAGAATCTTCGGTAGTATCCCGCTAAACAAAAAAAACTCCTGATGTCAGGCACTGACTTGGGCTGCTTCCAATCAAGTACACTATTCACTTTCCCATGGTCCATTGACACACCTCCAGCAGAAATCACATGTCCCAAGAAGATAACTTCCTTCAACAAAAACTCACATTTACTGAAGTTGGCATACAATTGATGCTCTCTGAGCTTTTCCAACACTATCCTTAGGTGACCTTCATGTTCCACTTCATCTCTGGAGTAGATGAGTATATCGCCTATGAATACCACAACAAACTTGTCTAGGTATTCCATAAACACTTTGTTCATTAAGTTCATGAAGTAGGCCGGTGCATTGGTCAGACCAAATGACATGATTGTGAACTCATAGAGTCCAAACCGGGTAGCAAAAGCTGTCTTCGGAATATCTTATGGCCTTATCTTCAACTGATGGTATCCAGATCGAAGATCGATCTTGGAGAAAATATAAGCTCCCTTCAACAGGTCAAACAAGTCATCAATCCTGGGTAATAGATACTTGTTTTTGATTGTGACTTCATTCAAGGCTCTGTAGTCTACGCACATGCGCCAACTACCATCCTTCTTCTTCACGAAAAGCACTGGTGCTTCCCATGGTGATGAACTTGGCCGTACAAATCCTTTCTCTTGTAACTCCTCAACTTGTTTCTTCATCTCAACGAGTTCATTGGCCGTCATACGGTAGGATCTCTTGGAGATGGAAGCCGTACCAGGGACTAGTTCTATGACGAACTCTACATCCCGATCCAGTTGCATACCCGGTAATCCTTTAGGAAATACATCTGGGTATTCCTTTACCACGGGTGTACTTTCCAAGGTTATCTCCTCCAATCTATTCAACGTGCACTTCTCTCTTGGAGGCTCATCAGGCATATACTCCACTCGAATGCCTTCTGAATTAGTGAGGGTGATGGCTCTACTGACACAATCTATCTGACCTTTATACCTGGTTAACCAATCCATCCCTAGGATGACATCTATTCCTTTTGAATCCAAAATGACGAGATTCGCCAGGAATTCTATCCCATTAATTTCTATGGTTGCTCTTGGGCATACTGAACTAGTTTGCATCTCTTTCCCAGGTGATTGAACTACCATGGGGTTCTTAAGAGCGTAGGTTTCCCAATCAAACTTTTCAACAAAATTCTTTGCTATAAAAGAATGCGATGCTCCAGAATCAAATAAAGCTGAAGCTGGTACTGAGTTTACAAGGAACTTACCCAGAACCACATATGGTGCCTACTAAGCAAGTCCTTCTTTGAAATGGAGAAGGTAAGTAGGAGCTTAGGGTGCTGCAATGGATATGAGTTGGATCACTTCTTCACTACAGTGACAAGAGTAGGATTTCCTTGGTTCGGGCGTCCACCAGCGAGGAAGGAGGAGACACGACGCAATGAGCTTTGGCCTCGGCAGAAGGGAAGTGAATGGATCTTGCAAGGATCAGTGAGGCCAGTGCATGGCTTAAAAGCACTACAGCGGAGAGGACAAGATGGCTGGGACACAGCCACATGGCGCGCGGCTCTTTTGCGCACCCGTGCGTGTCGCGTGCCCGGCGGAGTGGCATGCCAAGGCATGGGGTACAACGGTGATGCCGTGAGGTGGCTGGCAGAGGGGCTATGGCTGGTGTACGGGGGAGGAGGTGAGGTTTCGATCGCAGGCAACAGCGTGAACAACGTCAGTGCACAGCGTTTCAACAAACACCTCACGTGCAACAACTAGCATTCAATATTAGGTTGTTTGGGGTTATTATGAGTTCCCTTCGTACAGATTAGTCTAAGTGAATTTTATTAATTTAAAGAATTTTAATTTCTCTTCAAATCAATTCAATAAAATTTCAAAATGGCATTGAACACACACATGGTGACTATTTTATTTCTAAAATTCTCAGGATGTTACAATATTAGAACTATGCATACGAGAAGGATGTGAGAGACAACTTCCAATTTCTAGGACCTCTCAAAGGAACATGTACTTTCTATACAAGCCATAACATTCACTATATGTGTTAATTTACGAGGGATCCATCAATATGACATGCCTGTCTTACTACACAATATCCACCAAGGTTTCTCTTTATGCACAATCTCATAAAGTATGGATTATAGGATCACCCAATTAATTTGTCTCTTCATTGACCAGACTCACAACATTGCACCTATACAATCCAACAAGTAACTATACAAACTCACTAAATTAACTGCATATGGTTGTGATCATTCACAATAATCACTAATCACTAGACTTGTTATGCTAGTGCTAACAATCTAGTCATAACAATCCCAATTTAGTAATCCATAATCATACATATTACAATTCCACCGATATAGGTGCATGTAACAGTGCAACACTTAAATGCGGCTTCCAAGTTGATTACATACTCACCACCTAATAGCTCATTGCTCACTCCTCAATGTGCTAACTCTATTGAATTATGATGCAAAAAACCCCCACTAATTTAGCCATATCTATACCACTATTATTGACCCATAATCAAAGGGTATAGACCTCTTAGAATGGTGCAAGTCTCTCTATCTCTCTCTGGCCTCATGTCATCTTGCCGCGAGTTGACCTCCCACGTCACGCGATACAGGCCACGCCACAATAGGTGTTTGTCGGGACCCCGAATTTACAAATCCGGACCCTCTGTGTATTCAGCACTAGTCCAGGAACGCGCTAGTGCACACAGTCTTAACATTGGTAAATATCACAATCATACCACTCGATACCAATAAAGTACTTTATTTAAATAACCAAACTGGTTACTCGACCTTATGGTCAAGTTACAAATGTATGCCTCGTAAGGCGAAACTTATTCAGAGAAAAATAATAATAATAGCAGCGGAAAAACAACGAAGGTAACATCGTGGCGCCATCCAGTATACCACAGGCAACTGACTGGGCTCGCATCCCTAAGTAGACGAATCCTCTTGGAGTTCCTCCTCCAAAGCTGGCGTGATCTCCTCTTCAACTGATATTGTGTTGAGGCAAGGGTGAGTACTTGGTACTCAGCAAGTCATGCACAGAATGCAAGCTAATATACTATATGCATGGCTTGGTACAAAGGAATAGCTCAAGGTATATTTGCAGTAAACAGCTTTTGAAAAGTAACATAAGTAGATTCGAAAGCAGTAGAAATAAGTAAGGCATAAATAACTTTTCAAGAAGTTTGGTAAACATCTTTCCCATCCTAATCCACATTTCCATCAACTCCATTATTAGTCCAGCCCAACCTTTCAAACCAAAGTTATTTTTGAGAAAATCTAACCCTTGACTGTAATTCCCGAGCATTGTCCAGTACCGTGGACACGGCTATTCGAATAGATTCTAAACTCTGCAGAGGTTATGCACTTTACCCACAAGATACAGTCAAACACCACAAAGGCGAGTTCCCGTAACAAAGCCTTTCGGAAGCCTCAAACAACACAGGTGGTCCTCTCCGGTTCGTGCTCTACACCATCCCTTCCCTTAGCCAAGGCGAAGTATGGGACCAACACACCGTTAGATGGGTATCTGGCCACAGCCACGATACGCTCCCGCACAATCACACAAACGGTGTAATTGACACCTCGAGGCTCCACAAGTGAGTCCTTAGCGACTTAGTCAACTAGGGCCGCCCCATTCCAGCCATGTGGTTGCAAGTATGACCCAGTTCAAAGGCTTGCAAGGTTAAGTCCTTAGAGTGACCAGGGCAAGACTACCCGAAGAACCAAATCAACATCCCCAATGCCACAACCGCCCACTGATTACTCTTGCCACATGCCCCTGGCCGAAATCGCTTATCAAACCCCAGTTGATTACCATGCACCACGTGCCATCAACATCACATGATACTCTTCCAAAACAGGTTCAATATATCATTAAGTCAATATTAACATTTGATTGTCCAAAATCATGTCATGAGCACGTAGCAGGTCTAAGCAGGTTACTACAACGGTCTAAAACCCATGTTGGCAATTTACTAATGTCCAACTAGTAATCCACAACTAGGGTGACAAGGGATCATGGCACTTACTTAGATAATCAAGGTGTCATACAGCAAATTGGTATTTATCTAATCCCCATGTTTAAACAAAGTATTTCTCTAATTGAACTAGCATGCAATAGTTTAAATCAAAATAGATTTCGAAATAGGATCAACATGGTCAAAGCACAACTTGCCTTCAAAAAGTACTTGTTCTTGGTCTTTAGTTGGATCCTGAGTCAACACTTCTCCTTCGAATCCTTCCGGCACTTCAACGTCTACTCGTAAAGCGTGCAAATAGCAAATACACAAATAAACACTAGGCAAAAACATCCCAAAACTCCAAATAAAATCCATAAACAGAGAGAACATAATTTTCTGGATTTTTAGAAACTGGAATCGTTCAAATCGGAGTTAAAATGCAAAAGTTATGATTATTTAAAGTTCAAATAATCAATTAAATAATTTTACAGAGAAAAACTTTAGTCCAAAAATTAAATAAAATTCATATTTAGATAGATCTCAATTTTATACAAATTTAGAAATTTGAATCACTCAAATCGGAGTTGAAACGCAAAAGTTATAAGCGTTTGAAATTTGAAACAAAATCTGAAATCATTATTCGAATTAATAAATCATTTTCTTTTTCGGAAATTAATTATTGCGTCATCATGGACACGTGGCAGCCTCTGATTGGCTGGCTGACGTCAGCCGGCTCATGGGCCCAGCTCACGGCGCGGTTCGGTCCACGGTGGACCCGGTCCACGGCTCCACGTGAGACCGACAGGTGGGGCCTACAGATGACGTCATTCTTGGACGTCGGACATCAGGGCAATGGCCGACAAGCGTTTCACCGCGACGCCGATGACGCTATGGCGTCATGGTGCGCCGCCGTGGCCCGGGCCCGCCTGTCGGCGTCTGGTGTGCCGACCGCGGCGGTCAAGCTTCCCGACGCGTGGCACAATCTCGGCCGTTGATTCGAAAATCAACGACCGCATTGATCGGGTGACGCCGCTCGGGGTGAACGTGGCCAATCTGGACCGTTGGATCTAGATCCAACGGCCGGGATTAGATCCGAGGTCTAAACGCGTGATCTCACCGTGATTCGCCGATCTTGATCGGATGGTCGCCCGAGTTCGCGAGGGATGGCGCGCGCGGCGTTGGCTTGACCGGAGACGAAGACGACGACCTCCCGTCGGCGCTTCCGCAACTCCGGCGTGAAGGCCGGCACTCCCAGCGCCGCGCGACGGCGATCTCGGCCTGGGCTTGATGGCGCGTCGGAGAACGCGAGGCGGCGGGATCAACGAAAATCCGCGGCGGAAGACTTCCTCTACTCCGGCGAGCAATTGCGGACGACGGTGGCGGCTCAGCGAGGTGAGAAGGGGCTCAGTGCGTCGGTTGTGCGCTTCCCGATGGCGGTGGCGGCGTATTTAAAGGGGGCCTCGGCCGTAGAGCGCGAAACCGAGGTTGACACGGCGACGGCGGAGAATTCGGCTTCCGGATCCGAGACGACGAAATCGCGCCGCCCACGCGTGGCACGACGGACGCCACGATCGCACGGCACGAACGGGTTCGACTCGGTCTCGGCTCGGGCGGACGTGGCGCAATCACAACCGTTGGATCTTGATCCAACGGCCGCTGGCTAGGTTCGGCGGCGGTCCGGCCGACCACGTGGCTCGGTCGGACTCGAACTCGAGTCCGACTCGGCCCTCGGCCGGATGAACAAGTACAAACCCACTCGCATTTTCCAGCGATTTAATAATTAAAATAATTCCCTAATTCATTTAATTCATTAAAAATAGCAAATGACTAAAATTCCAGAAAAATTCTGGAAAATACTTTGGATCATTTTGGACTCAAATAAAATATTTCCAACAAAATTTTATTTGCAAAATTAAATCCTTTAATTATTTCAAAATGGAATAAATTCAAATAAATTCCAAATAAATCCAAATAAATTCCAGAAAATTCCAAAAATTCACCAAAGTGCCAAATCACACATGAATTTAAGAAAAGCAAAGTTTTGGGGTGTTACAAACCTCCCCCCCTTAATAGAATCTCGCCCCCGAGGGTTCGGGCTCACTACTGAGAATAGGTTTGGAAACTCTTTCTTCAAATCCTCTTCGCTCCCAAGTCGCTTCGCTTTCTTCATGGTTGCTCCAATCGAACTCTCTGAAACGGGTTGACTTATTTCTAGTTTCTCGATCCATTGTGTCCGAATCCTCACGGGATGCTCCTTATAAGTCAAGTCCTCTTGCAACTCAATTAACTCTAGCGGTGTCTCGCTCCTCGGGAACTCGGAGGCACTTCTTCAATCGATACATGGAATACATCATGCACTCCTGCCAACGACTGTGGCAACTCCAGCTGATAAGCAACTTCGCCTCTGCGACTCAAAATCTTAAATGGTCCAACATAACGGGGTGCGAGTTTCCCTTTGGCATGGAACCTCTTAACTCCCCTGAGAGGCGTAACTCTGAGGTAAACAAAGTCTTCTGGTTCAAAACTCAAGTCTCGGCGACGATTATCAGCATAACTCTTACCGTCGAGATTGGGCTATCTTCAACCTTTCCCTAATCATGGCGACTGTTCTTGACTTCTTGAAGAATATCAGGCCCAAAGACATGGCGCTCACGGTCTCATTCCAATTCAATGGCGTCCGACAGGTCGACCATACATTGCCTCAAAAGGTGACATCTCAGAACTAGCCTGATAACTATTGTTGTAATCGAACTCGGCATACGGCAAACTCTTATCCCAAGAAGTAGCATAAGCCAATGCACAAGCTCTCAACATATCCTCCGAATCTGGTTGACTCTTTCGGTCATTCCATCCGTCAGGATGATAAGTCAGATCTTGAAGTTCAAACGGGTTCCCATGGCTTCATGCAACTTATTCCAAAACCTTGAGGTAAATTGGGTACCTCTCGATACAATCCTCTTTGGCACTCCGTGCAAACAGACAATCGATCATGTATAATTACGCTAATTTATCTCCCGAGTAAGTGGTCTTCACGGGAATAAAATGGGCTACTTTAGTCAAGCGATCCACTATAACCCATATGGAGTCATAACCTCCTTGAGTCTTCGGCAAACCGGTAATGAAATCCATTCCGATTTCCTCCCACTTCCACTCAGGTATTTTCAGCGGTTGTAGCAATCCTGATGGTCTCTTATGCATTGCATTGAGTCTCGGCATACGTCGCACAATGCAACATGCTCTAAACTTCACGTTTCATACTCGGCCACCGAATCTCTCCTTCGATCTGATACATCTTGGCGCTTCGGGATGAATTGAATACTTGGAGTCATGGGCTTCTTCCAGAATCAGTTGCTTTAACTCCTTCTTGTTAGGCACACAAATCCGATCCTTCATCCATAACGTGCCTTGCTCATCCAACTTGAAGTCCTCTGCCTTGCCTTCTTCCTTGATGGACTTAATCCTGCGGATCTTGTCATCATCCTTCTGTCCTTCTCGGATCTGATCCTCTAGGGTAGGCTTTACTTCTAATGCGGCCAAGAATCCGCTAGGTACAACCTCGATCTTCATTTTCTGAAAATCCTCACATAACTCATCCTGACTTGTGGCTAGCAACGTACTCACGGTATGGCTTTTCCGACTCAGGGCATCGGCTACTACGTTGGCCTTCCCGGGATGGTAATGGATTCCAACATTATAGTCCTTGATCAACTCCAACCATCTCTCTCGCCTCATATTCGAGATCCGACCGGGTGAATATGTACTTAAGGCTCTTATGATCCGTATATACTTCACATCTGTTTCCAATCGATAGTGACGCCATATCTTCAAAGCATGCACTACGGCTAACTCTAAGTCATGTGTCGGATAATTTTCCTCATGCGGCCTCAACTGCCTTGATGCATAAGCGACGACCTTTCCATTCTGCATCAGCACACATCCAAGTCCTTGGCGCGATGCGTCACAATAACTATCGAAGCTTTGAGCAACATCCGGTAGAACTAACACCGGTCGATGTCAATCGCTTCTTCAGCTCTGAAATCTTTTCTCACATTCCTGGCGTCCATGCAAACTTCTTTTCCTTCTTCAGAATTGCGTAAGAGGTTTCGCAATTGTCGAAGCCTTCGATGAAGCGGCGGTAGTATCCTGCCATTCCAAGGAAACTCCGAATGGGTCACAGTCTTGGTCTTCCCAATGTAACACAGCTTCTACTTTACTTGGATCTACTGGCGACTCCTTCCTGCGGTCATTACATGTCCAAGAACCTCCACCTTGTCCTTCCAAAAATCACATTTGTTTAACTTGGCGAAAAGTTGTCGTTCCTCGCTTTTCCAAAACTCGCCTTAAGTGTCCGGCATGTTCATCCTCCTGTCTTGGAGTAGATTAGGATATCGTCTATGAACACGACGACAAACTTGTCCAAATATTCCATGAACACCTTATTCATCATATTCATGAAATAAGTGGCGCGTTCGTCAGCCCAAAGGACATAATCAGTAAACTCAGTAATGTCCATATCTTGACGAGAATGCAGTTTTGAATATCTTCCGATCGGATCTTCAATCGATGGTATCCCGATCTCGAGATCAATCTTGGAGAAAACTCCGGCTCCTCTCAACCGATCAAACAAATCATCAATCCTGGGTAGCGAGATACTTATTCTTCACGGTGACTTCATTGAGTGCACGGTAGTCAATGCACATCCCGAAACTCCCGTCCTTCTTCTTGACAAAGCAGAATCTGGTGCTCCCCACGGCGAACTCGGTTTGATAAATCCTTTCTCCATTAACTCTTCTAGTTTGTTTCTTCATCTCTACCAACTCCTCGGTAGACATCCGATAGGGTCTCTTTGCTATCGGTCTTGTGCAGTACAAGCTCTATCACAAACTCTATGTCCTGTCGCGGCATACCAGGTAGATCTTCGAAAAACATCGGGTACTCATTCACTCGGGACATCCTCTATGCTGATTGCCTTGGTATGCGTTAACCATCAATCGACCATCTCTAAGCTGCAGTGGCTTGAAATTCTACTTTCTTCCCACTCGGGCTCTCAATCGAGATAGTCCTTCGTCCACAATCCAATACGGCCTTGTGCTTGGATAACCAATCCATTCCCAATATGACGTCTAAGGTCTGGGTCTCCAAAATTATAAGGTTTGCTAGGAATTCTATTCCACCTATTAGTATTCTCACCCCGGAACATCCTACTTTCGTTCGGAGTTCGGAACCAGGGGTTTGAACTAAAAGCATGCACTTAAGTCTTGCAATCCTTAAATCATTTCTAGTAGCAAAGCCTTGCGAAACAAACGAATGCGAAGCTCCAGAGTCAAACAAAATCACAGTGTATCGAGTTAACAAGTAACTTACCCAAGACGACGTCCATAGCATTCTGCGGTGCATCTGCGGTGACATGGTTGACTCGGCCTCTCACCACGGTGCAGGTGTGGCTCCCAGTCTGGCGTCCTAGCTGGGTGGTTCCTAGGTTGAAGCGAAGTCACTCCTGCTGTCTTCTTTGGACAAGCTGTTGGCAAAGTGGCCTGGCTCGTTGCATTGTAGCGGCGTCTCACGGTTCCTTCTTGCCGACCGCCTGGAGTAGCGTTCTAAGCGGGCTGGGGTTTGGTAGTTTTGATTGACAGGTCTTGGTCTTTGAGGATGGTGTCCTTGTTGCATTCGTGGTTGGAATCAAGAATTGATTTGGTGCAACTCTCAAGCGTTGCGTTCCACTGGCGTGATCCTTCTTTGTTGCATCCTGCGCTTCTGTTCTCATCCAGTTCCTTGCGCTTGTCCTCAAGAATAAGTGCCTTATTCACCAACTCTTGGAAATCTGGAAAGGTGTGGGTGATCAATCCTACTTGCAATCCCTGAGTTGAGTCCCTTCATAAAACGAGGCCTGGATTTATCTGTCGCTACATCCTCAGTGCGTAGCGTGCTAGTGTGAACTTGTTCAGGTAGTCGGCCACCGGCTGATTACCTTGCTTCAGTGCTCGAACTCCTCCTTCTTAAGGTCCATGATTCCTTCCAGTGCGTGATCTTTGTCGAATGTGTGAACTCTTCCCAAGTGATATCTTGAGGGTTCTCTGCGTGGCACAGGTTCTCCCACCATTCGGCTAATTTTCTTCCTTCGGTGATGAAGCGTGAAAGTACCTTCTCATTTCCTATGCATTGAGCTATGTGTAGCTTCCTCTCGATTGACCTTAACCAATCATCGGCCTCTAATGGATTGGCATTTCCAGAGAAAGTGGGTGGGTGAGTCCTCATGAACTCGGATAGTCTTGTATTTTGGCGTGGTCCCTGATTAACTTGATTAGCAGTGGCCTGAGCAGTGACGTGCTGCATTTGTTCCATCATAGCATGCATCAACTGAGTCTGAGCAGCAAGAAATGCTCCAAAATTTTGCATATCAACTGGCGGTGCTGGTGCTCCATCATTGGGGTTTTCTGCTGGGCGAGATCCACTCCCATTGCTTCCAAAGTTTCCGCGGGTGTTCACCATCTGTCGATTGCTCTAGGTTTAGAGATGAGGGGGAAACAAGAATAGACAAGTAATATGGAACTTTATGCGGGGCGAAAGGGGTAACCTTAAGGTCCAACTTTATTATTGATATTAATAACTTGGTATGGTTGCTTACAATGCCTAAGGGCCTTGCAACACATACTGCACACTCAGCAAACAAAGCAAATCCAAATCGAACTAACTCTGGAGTCTAACGCCTAAAGGGTGACTCTTTATTCTATGACTCGACTCGGCGAAGGAGTCTCACTATAGAACCTATGCTCACTCATCGAAAACCTCCCACGGCTGGAGTGCGGGTCTGTTGCGGCATAGGCGCGAAACGATCGCCATGTCCAATGATCGTGTCCTCTATGGTAGTCGAAGAAGCGGTGTCCTCATCGAGATCCGACTCCTCTGGATCTGGCTCGTGTAGCTCAATCGGCTCTGGTCCGCATAAGGTCATCTCCAACTCGTCAATCCTTCGTAGAAGGTGTGCCACATACTCTTGAGCTTCCCGCCATCTGTTCTTCTCTGTCGTGATTTCCTTGCGGGCCTTCGTAGCTCCTTGCTTGTATTATCTAGTACATCCTCCTGGCGGCGACCAATCGTGCCAAGCTGTAACCGTGGCATCCTCATCTGAATCTCCTTCGGGTCAAGAAGGTTATCGCTGCGGATGATAACGGAACACCGTACTCTCAATTCTCTGGCGTAGATACGGGTAATGTGCGCATTGCTCGTCGTGATACTTCTTGGATACCCATCTGCATTGTAGATCTCCTGGCAAGATTAATGTATCGGGCGATTGCAGGCCCTTTTCCTAGCAGTACCTCAATCCTCACGTCACAAGCCTTGATCAATCCCGCTTATCCGATCACTTCCACTTGGTATTGGGGCTTCTCAAAATCTCCAGAGTCCAGAGCATATGCCAAAGTTCCGCGGCGTGACCAACTCCCAGATCAACGTAGTTGAACTCTTCCTCCATCTGTCACAAGAGTGCTTTACGTAAGAACTCGGAATTTTTGAATTGTGACAAGGTAAGGAAAAATTTCAGCAAGAGACAAGAAAAGAGAGAAGGGGATAAGTCGAGATGTCATTTCTTATCTTGACAAACTTTTAGCTTTTAGAAAATAGGTTTTATCCTCACTACGACCATTCTAGCTTAGGGTTGAGCCTACAGTCAAACCTGGCTCTGATACCACCTCTGTCGGGACCCCGAATTTACAAATCCGGACCCTCTGTGTATTCAGCACTAGTCCAGGAACGCGCTAGTGCACACAGTCTTAACATTGGTAAATATCACAATCATACCACTCGATACCAATAAAGTACTTTATTTAAATAACCAAATCGTTACTCGACCTTATGGTCAAGTTACAAATGTATGCCTCGTAAGGCGAAACTTATTCGTGAGAAAAATAATAATAATAGCAGCGGAAAAACAACGAAGGTAACATCGTGGCGCCATCCAAGATACCACAGGCAGTGGGCTCGCATCCCTAAGTAGAGCGAATCCTCTTGGAGTTCCTCCTCCAAAGCCGGGCGTGATCTCCTCTTCAAGCGATATTGTGTTGAGGCAAGGGTGAGTACTTGGTACTCGAAGTCATGCACGTAATGCAAGCTAATATACTATATGCATGGCTTGGTACAAAGGAATAGCTCAAGGTATATTTGCAGTAAACAACTTTTGAAAAGTAACATAAGTAGATTCGAAAGCAGTAGAAATAAGTAAGGCATAAATAACTTTTCAAGAAGTTTGGTAAACATCTTTCCCATCCTAATCCACATTTCCATCAACTCCATTATTAGTCCAGCCCAACCTTTCAAACCAAAGTTATTTTTGAGAAAATCTAACCTTGACTGTAATTCTTAGCATTGTCCAAGCATCGTGGACACGGGCTATTCGAATAGATTCTAAACTCGCAGAGGTTATGCACTTTACCCACAAGATACAACAAACACCACAAAGGCGAAGTTCTCAGAATAAAGCCTTTCGGAAGCCTCAAACAACACAGGTGGTCCTCTCCTGGGTTCGCGTTTCACACCATCCCTTCCTTAGCCAAGGCGAAGTATGGGACCAACACACCGCTAGGATGGGTATCTCGGCCACAATGCCACGATACGCTTCCCCTGCATAATCACACAAACGGTGTAATTGACACCCCGAGGCTCCACAAGTGAGTCCAGCGACTTAGTCAACTAGGGCCGCCCCATTCCAGCCATGTGGTTGCAAGTATGACCCAGTTCAAAGGCTTGCAAGGTTAAGTCCTTAGAGTGACCAGGCAAGACTACCCAAGAACCAAATCAACATCCCCAATGCCAACCGGCCCACCGATTGACACTCTTGCCACATGCCCTGGCCGAAATCAAGCTTATCAAACCCCGCTTGATTACCATGCACCACGTGCCATCAACATCACATGATACTCTTCCAAAACAGTTCAATATATCATTAAGTCAATATTAACATTTGATTGTCCAAAATCATGTCATGAGCACGAAAGGTGCTCCAAGCAGTGTTACTACAATCGGCCTAAAACCCATGTTGGCAATTTACTAATGTCCAACTAGTAATCCACAACTAGGGTGACAAGGGATCATGGCACTTACTTAGATAATCAAGGTGTCATACAGCAAATTGGTATTTATCTAATCCCCATGTTTAAACAAAGTATTTCTCTAATTGAACTAGCATGCAATAGTTTAAATCAAAATAGATTTCGAAATAGGATCAACATGGTCAAAGCACAACTTGCCTTCAAAAAGTACTTGTTCTTGGTCTTGAGTTGGATCCTGAGTCAACACTTCTCCTTCGAATCCTTCCTAAGACTTCAACGCTCACTGCAGCGTGCAAATAGCAAATACACAAATAAACACTAGGCAAAACATCCCAAAACTCCAAATAAAATCCATAAACAAAGAGAACATAATTTTCTCGGATTTTAGAAACTGGAATCGTTTCAAATCGGAGTTAAAATGCAAAAGTTATGATTATTTAAAGTTCAAATAATCAATTAAATAATTTTACAGAGAAAAACTTTAGTCCAAAAATTAAATAAAATTCATATTTAGATAGATCTCAATTTTATACAAATTTAGAAATTTGAATCACTCAAATCGGAGTTGAAACGCAAAAGTTATAAGCGTTTGAAATTTGAAACAAAATCTGAAATCATTATTCGAATTAATAAATCATT
The DNA here is from genome assembly GCA_036346355.1 of Rhipidocladum racemiflorum. Taxonomy (NCBI): domain Eukaryota; kingdom Viridiplantae; phylum Streptophyta; class Magnoliopsida; order Poales; family Poaceae; genus Rhipidocladum; species Rhipidocladum racemiflorum. Next base: position 33,359,201 of record CM070589.1, on the reverse strand, counting down.
TTCTTTTTCGGAAATTAATTATTGCGCCATCATGGACACGTGGCAGCCTTCTCGATTACCGCTGACGCCAGCCGCTCATGGGCCCACCACGGCGCGTTCGTCCACGGTGGATCTTGGCCCACTACTTCCACGTGAGACCGACAAAGCGGGCCTACAGATGACGTTATTAAGCCGACGCCAAGACACCGGCTGGGCACCGCCGACAAGCCGGTTTCACCGTGGACGCTCGATGACGCTATGGTGCGGTTCTGCTTCGCTCACGACGCTACCTGGCCCGGCCAGGTCGGGTTTCACGCTGGTAACGGGACCGCGCGGCCAAGCTTCCCGACGCGCGGCACAACTCTCGCCGTTGATTCGAAAATCAACGACTCCATTGACGGTGACGACGCTCGGGGTGAACGCGGTTATCTGGGACCGCTGATCTAGATCCAACGGCCGGGATTAGATCCGGAGGGTCTAAACGTGATCTCACCGCGGATTCGGCCGATTCTTGATCGGACTACCGTCCGAGTTCGCGAGGGTCAAGGATGCGCGCCGGCGGCGTTGGCTTGACCAGACAAAGACGATGACCTCCTGCGGCGCTTTCCGTAACTCCGGCGTGAAGGCTGGCACTCCCAGCGCGCGCCGCGACACGGCGATCTCGGGCCTGGGCTTGATGGCGCTTCGGAGAACGGGCGGAGAGGCGGCGGGATCAACGAATCACATGAAGACTTCCCTCTACTCCTGCCGAGCAATTGCGGACGCACGGGCGCGGCTCAGCGAGGTGAGAAGGGGGCTCGGTGCGTGACGGCCAGCGCTTCCCGATGGCGGTGGCGGCGTATTTAAAGGGGGCCTCGGCTCGTAGAGCGCTGGAAACCGAGGTTGACACTTCGCTGACGGCGACGGAGAATTCTCGGCCGATCCGTGGAGACGACGAAATCGCTGGCCGCCCACGTGGCACGACGGACGGCCACGATCGCGACGGGCACGAACGGGTTCGACTCGGCCTCGCTCGGGCGACGGAAGACCACAAACCGCTGGATCTTGATCCAACGGCCGCTAGGGTTGGCTAGGTTCGGCGCAGCAGTCCTGGCCGACCACGTGGTTCTCGGCCTGACTAACTCCGAGTCCACTCTGCCTCTGGCTGATGAACAAGATAAACCCACTGTATTTTCCAACGATTTAATAATTAAAATAATTCCTGAATTCATTTAATTCATTAAAAATAGCAAATGACTCAGAAAAATTCCGTAAAAATTCTGAAAATACTTTGGATCATTTGGACTCAAATAAAATATTTCCAACAAAATTTTATTTGCAAAATTAAATCCTTTAATTATTTCAAAATGGAATAAATTCAAATAAATTCCAAATAAATCCAAATAAATTCCAGAAAATTCCAAAAATTCACCAAAGTGCCAAATCACACATGAATTTAAGAAAAGCAAAATTTTGGGGTGTTACAGTGTTGCAAGCAAAAACATAAGCTACAAGAAAAACAAGGGAAAAAACAAGGACACAAGTGTATGTTATATATGTGATGAGGATGGTCATATGAAAAAGTACTATTCAGGTTTGAAGCAAATGAACGCTCCATGCTCAATGGTGGTAGCAAAAGGTGATTAGGACATATATGTCATCAGTCAATCAGGTAATTTCATTGATGTATATTAGATTCATATTATTTTTTCCAAATATATTCGGCAAGTGAGATGTTTGACGAATGATCTCTATGCTCAACGTATGGAATCATTTCACTTAGTGGATTGCAAGAAGTATGCAATTGCTGAGGTGGGAACAATTACATTGGAGAATTCAATATCTATGAGGTCGCTTGAACTCGAAGATTGTGAGGTATCACTTCACGTGGAGTCATGCTAGTTACTTGTAATTGGAAGATGATCATGAAAAGTATCTAGAGCAATGGAGGATATCGATTGATGGGTAAATCTAAAGGAAGAACAACTAATGGGAGGTATGATAAAGATTCTGTTTAGGAGACGAAAACTGTGCTGTCAATGATAGGTACACAAAACTCAACTCAATTATTCATGGAACATCAAAGATGGTTGCAAAATCTAGTAGACGCAAAGGCAAATGTCAACTTGTTCAAAGCAAGAAGATGTGGCAGTACCAACCACACAACACCAATGAGCATGTAGAGCTTGAAGGCGTTGCATGCCTATAGTAGGAGGGCTATAGGAACATGAGGTGTGATTAACAAAAGTACAAAAAGAAATGGTCCTCAAGTGGATGGTTTGGGTGGCAGAGCTGGAACACCAACAATCACTGCGTAGTGATGTGCATGGGTACCAGTTGTGGGGCACAACTAAATGTTGAAGGAAAAACAAAAAAAAAGAGGACAAAAATGCATAGCCGACTTGGAGAGAGTTCTTGGAGGAGTATAGTGACATCAATGGAGAAAAGTCAGGGTGGAGATAGTTGAGTTTGGTGATTTATATAAGTCCATTAGGATTTGGAAAGATATGCTCTGAGGAGTCCTAAATGAATCCCAATATGATTAGGATTCCTACTTTCTTTTGAGTAGGATTCCTACTTTTCGTTAGAGGACTAAGGGGGCTGTATAAACCTATAGGATGGTCACGAATAACACAAGACACAAACGAATCCATCCAAAGCAAGAGACGTACAAAGAGGATTAGAGTCTAAGTTATTCTTTAGCACAAGATTCTTGTACAAGGCAACGATCCCAGGGTCATAATGTGAGACCCCGGATCAGCTATCCGAAATCTCCTGTGTATTTCTGTACTAGTCCCAGATCAGTAGCTAGTACACACAGTCAACAGTCATACGTCATTGCCGAACAAAACGAAATTGTATCATAAATGGTAAAGTATGGGCCACATGGCCACTTATTACAATACTCGGTCACGAGACCGGAGACACGACAGCGGAAGCAAAAACGACAAAGGCCGAGCACCAAAAACACCAAAAACACTACAGGCGACGACAAGACACGCGAATAGCTATCTTGGCAATCTTCCTCGAATTCTTCGGTGTAGAACTCACCGACTTCAGCTGCGTCCTAGTAGTTCTCTGATGATGACAAGATGTGTAGCACGTGAGTACAAAAGTACTCAGCAAGTCGGGGAAAGTATGCATATGTGGGGCTTTCCAAAGGAAGCTTAAAAGGGTTCTTTTGCACAAAGCCAAATTTCAGCAAACCATACTTGCTAATAAGTTAATTTCATAAATCTTGTTTTAGCAATTCTTTTTAAGAATTGAATTACTTAATAATTCAGCGAAGGTTCTATCCACCATCACCAATATAAAGGCTCTAACCGCTAACTTTTAAAAGATGAAGTTTAATCACATATGACTCTGTCCGTCAAGGCATAAAACAGGTTCTTTCCACCTTGTTGGCTCAATCCGCCCTTCAACACCCGAGAGTTCTAACCACTCCCGAATCCCGAAACAAAACACCATTTAGATTTAAAACCAAAACCAAAGTCTACCAGTATGAAAGCATTCCTTGCTTTGCCCTTGACCGTAGGCACGGCTATTCGAATAGTTTTAACTCTGCAGAGGTGTACAACTTTACCCACAAGACATGATCGTCTCTTGATGCCATGCAATTAACACACTTCCTTCGGTGTGTTGGCAGAGAGATCATGACAAGGCTTTTACAATGTATACGACTAACACAACCCACCCGCTGAGGTTTCACCGCGGTTAGGGTTCTATCCACCCAGTACAGAAGCCCCCTCTTGCGCCGTGTGAGAAAAACATTCTTGCCTCTATCCGGCACTCACATTCCACCATTTGGTGAGTCTAAGTTAGGTTTCTACAAATTAGTTAGCCAGGTCGTACCATTATAGACATGTGGTAGTACGGATATGCTTAGAATGGACAATCATAAGTGTCGATCCTTAATTGACTTGGGGCGGCACTTGCACAATGCAAACTAGTGCTCAATCCGCACCCACCCGACATTCCATTCCGCCCAAGTCCAAACCATTTTTCTTTTTATTTTTATTTTAGAAAAACAGTACCAAAACATTTATAATAATTTCTAAATCACACTTTAAACCATTATTTTTGTATAATCCCACCCATGGGTCATTTTTATCAATACAGGCCCTAAGCAATTCTACCGTAGTAGTCAACAAGGTCACCATATAAGGTAAACATGGCATAGAAAATGTCCTAGGGTTACAAGTAAGCATATATGTCAATAACAAAGGAGGTATTCACAATTTGGACTAACTATTCACTTATATTTGACATACGATGATAAACATAGCATGCAAGTTTATAAAACACTTTAAAACACATTTCTAAATATTAGGTCAACATGCATCAAGGAGACTTGCCTTCGGTCGCAGCGAGGTCGTCGAACACTTGAAGTCCGGCGGCGGGGTCGGCGGACTCGGAGGGCTCCTCGGCTACGCGCAAAACGAGACAACAAATAAATACAAGAAAATAAATAAAATCCAAAAATTACAAAAGTAGTACTGGCAGGTAGATCTTGATTTTAGATGAATTTAGGAATTTGAACGGAGTCAATCGGAGTTCGGACGGAAAAGATATAAGCTTCCGAAGTTCAAAAATCCTGAAAAATCGAAAACCGAGGAATATTCCTTTGCTGATTTTCTGATTTTCTTTGAATTGGATTGGAGTCTATGACTAGTGGGCCCATGCTGTCATACACATGGGGTTCTTCCCCATGGCTTCCATGGCTATGAAGAACAGAGGAGGCTAGGCCTCCATGGGCGCCGGAGGAAGAGGGCCCGGCGGGGGCGGCGGTGGAAGGTGGGGCGGCGCGGGCTGCACGGCACGGCGGCACTCCGGCAGACAGCGGGGTCGGTCGAGGGCACAGGGAAGTGCGGGCGGCGGCGGAGAGTCCGGCCGGCCTGTCGGCTTCGGGCGGGCGCCGAACGGGCGGGCGACGGGCGGCGCGGTGTGGGCCAGCGTGGTGCGGCAGCGGGCGAGGTGGTGGCTCGGCGCCGGCGGGCGGGCGGGCCGCCGGAGGGCCGGGCGACGGCAAGCCGGCGAGCATGCGCGCATGCCCAAAAAAAACAGAGAACGCCCACAACTCTCCAAAATTCGAATTTTGCAATAATTTGTATGAAACATTGTAAAATAAAATGATGGAGCATCTAGAGGACAACTAGAGTTACTTAAGATTGCAAGGAATTGAACTAATTCTCACCGGAGATAACGAATTCGACGATGAACGGAGCTCCGGCCGAAGCAACGAAAACTCGAAATTCGTCTTCAATTCTTGATGGAACCTAAAATTGATGGATGAATTAGAAACTAGACTCCCACACGATCACAAGGAAACAAACGGCATGTGGATTGACCCACCGTAGAGGGAGGAACAAGGAAGAACACGAAGAACACCCGAAAATATGACCCGTCTTGATCAATCGGATGAACGAGGTGGAGGGGCTAAGAGTGAGTGCTACCACTGGGAAGGGGGTCCTAATACGCAGTAATGAGAGGTGGAAGCATGCCGTTTGGAGAAGAAACGGCCAAGTTATGAGTAATTAATGCAATTTAGGTTTTTGCTTAATGCGACGGTTTCCGTCGGGATTGAGGGCTAATGATGGTGGGGGACGGAAGGGATTTGTCGCTACGGATTCAACGGACTTGACCGTTCGTGATTTGGAGGTGTATTGAAGAAGTTATGGTTGATTAAAGAGAGAGGACACCATGGATTGCAACTTGAGCTTCTTCCCAGGAGACTTGCCATCGTCAGGTAGGAGAAGGATGAACAGTAGCGCCACGTGGAAATTTCTTACTGGCCGATGATTACGCGAATGAACCGCCCTAGAGAAAAATTAGGAAAAAATTGTCTAAAAATTCCGGAAAAATTCCTAGAACCATTTTGGAATATTTAGAACCCAATAAAATTGGTTTCGCAGAATTTGGATGAAATCTGTAGATTTGAATATTCTGGAGCGAATAGCGGGCATTAAACGAAAGCCGCGCGAGATAAAATAGGGGTGAAGGTCCAAAAATCCAGGGAATCATTCCAAAAGTAATTTTGGAATATTTGGGACATAATTGGGCTGATGTCGGGATTTTTGGAGCATTTTTGGACTCGGGTGAAATTTCGGGTACCGGCGGGAACTGGGAAATTCGATTTTTCGAACGGAAGGGAATTGAATCCAGATTTTGGATGGGAAAGGATGCCAGGTTAACATAAACACCAAGAAAACTCCAATTTTTGAATTTAATTAATTTAAATTAGATTTTTCCCAGAAAGCGAAATGGAGGATGTTACAAACCGACCCCCCTTAGAGAGAATCTCGTCCCCGAGATTCGGGCGGAGAAAGAAATAGAGCGGGAAACTCTGCTCGAAGATCCTCTTCTCGCTCCCAGGTAGCTTCTTTCTCGGAATGATTGCTCCACTGAACCTTGCAAAACTTGATTACACGACTTCGGGTTCGACGCTCGGCTTCATCCAAAATCTTGACCGGATACTCCGGATACGACAGGTCTTCTTTCAATTCCATCTCTTCCAAAGGCATCTGATGCTCGGGTACTCTGACACATTTCTTCAACTGAGACACATGAAAAACATCATGTACCCCTGACAGCTGTGGAGGTAGCTCTAACTTGTAAGCGACTTCTCCTCTTCTGGCAACCACTGGGAATGGTCCGATGTAGCGGGGCACTAATTTTCCGCTAACTCGAAATCGGCGCATTCCCTTTAGTGGGGAAACTTTTAGATACACATGATCACTAGGTGCAAAGCTTAATTCTCGTCGACGATTATCCGCATAACTTTTCTGTCTTGACTGGGCTGTCCTCAAATTCGCGCGGATTTGCCGGATTTGCTCTTCGGCTTCCTTCAGAATATCAGGTCCAATGATTTGTCCACCATCAGACTCTTTCCAATACAATGGTGTTCTGCACTTTCTTCCATACAGAGCCTCAAACGGTGCCATCTTCAAACTAGCTTGATAACTGTTATTATACGAAAACTCAGCATAGGGCAAATTCTGATCCCAAGAACCTTTATAGGTCAAAGCACAGGCTCTCAACATATCTTGTAGGATTTGATTTATTCTTTCCGTTTGTCCATCTGTTTGGGGATGGTAAGCAGTACTGAAGTTCAAATTCGTACCCAATACCTCATGCAATCTTTGCCAGAACATTGAGGTAAACTGGGATCCCCGGTCATAAACAATTTTCTTCGGCACACCATGCAAACACACTATCCTGGCCATGTATAACTCTGCGAGTTTATCCCCAGAATAAGTGGTCTTTACAGGAATAAAGTGAGCCACCTTGGTTAATCTGTCCACAATGACCCAGACGGAATCTTATCCAGATTTGGTTTTGGGTAATCCCGTAATAAAATCCATCCCAATTTCTTCCCATTTCCAGACAGGAACCTACAAAGGCTGCAATAGACCGGCTGGTCTCTAATTTTCAGTTTTAACCAACTGGCAAATATCACAACGTGCCACGAAGTCAGCAACTTCTTTCTTCATATTGGACCACCAATACTTTTCTTTCAAATCCGCATACATCTTGGTACCTCCCGGATGAATAGAATACACAGAGTCGTGAGCCTCTTTCAAGACCACATCCTTGATTTCTTCTTGGTTGGGGACTACTATTCTTTTCCCGAACCAAACCGTACCTTTTTCATCCTCCGAAAATCCTGGGTGTTTCCCTTTCTTGAAGCCATCTTTTAGATCTGCGATACCCTTATCATTCTTCTGAGCCTCTCTGATCTGGTCTTCTAAGGTCAATTTTACCTCAATATTGAAAATGCATCCTTCATTCACCAATTCCAAGTTAAGGCGTTGGAATTCTTCATGAAGAGCTGGCTGGGTTTCCTGTACCATAAAGTTGTTGCAGTAGCTCTTCCTGCTCAATGCATCCGCAACAACATTAGCCTTTCCAGGGTGATAATGGATGATGATATTATAATCTTTTACCAATTCCAACCATCTTCTCTACCTCAAATTGAGATCATACTGAGTGAAGATATATTTCAAACTCTTATGATCCGTATAGATCTCACATCTATTGACGATCAGGTAATGCCTCCAAATCTTGAGTGCATGCACAACTGCGGCTAACTCCAAGTCATGAGTTGGATAGTTTTCTTCATGAGGTCGCAGTTGTCTTGAGGCATAGGCTATATTTTTTCCTTCTTGCATCAAAACACATCCAAGTCCTTGTTTTGAAGCATCACAGTAAACTTCAAAATCCTTATGAATATCCGGCAGAACGAGCGCTGGTGCTGAAGTTAACCTCTTCTTTAATTCTTGAAAACTCTGCTCACAAGATTTAGTCCATTCAAACTTCTTCTCCTTCTTCAGAAGCTGGGTGAGAGGTCTTGCTATCTTCGAGAAACCCTCAATGAATCGCCGATAGTAACCAGCTAATCTAAGAAAACTTCGGATGTCCGGGACTGACTTGGGCTGCTTCCAATCTAGAACATCTCTCACTTTCGCTGGATCCACCACTACTCCTGCAGCAGAAACGATATGACCCTGGAAAGAAACTTCCTTCAACCAAAAGTCACATTTGCTAAACTTAACATACAACTGATGCTCTCTTAACGTTTCCAAGACTATCCACATATGGTCTTCATGTTCTTTTCGACTCTTGGAATAAACAAGAATGTCGTCAATGAAAACTACAACAAACTTGTCCAGATACTCCATGAACACCTTATCATCAAATTCATGAAATACGAAGGGGCATTTGTTAATCCGAAGGACATTACTGTAAACTCGTACAGGCCATATCTGGTAGTGAAGGCTATCTTCGGAATATCTTCTTTCCTTATCTTCAGCTGATGATATCCGGATCTCAAATCTATTTTGGAGAAGACTTGAGCTCCCTTCAACTGATCAAACAGATCATCTATCCGAGGCAACGGATACTTGTTCTTTATTGTGACCTCATTCAAAGATCTGTAGTCTATGCACATCCTCAGACTACCATCCTTCTTTGTAACGAAGATTACCGGGGCTCCCCAAGGCGATGAACTTGGCCTAATAAATCTTTTCTCCTGCAATTCTGCAATCTGCTTCTTCATCTCGACTAACTCATTGGAAGGTAGCTGGTAAGGTCTCTTTGAGATCGGAGCGGTACCCGGTACAAGCTCAATCACAAACTCAACATCCCGGTCTGGTGGCATACCAGGCAATTCTTCTGGAAACACATCCGGGTACTCATTGACTATCGGCACATTCTCCAACGATGTACCTTTCAGACGGTTTAGGGTACTACCCCCCTTAAAGGAAAGATTAGATAAGAACTCCACTCTAATCCCCTCAGGGCTGGTAAGAGAAATAGCTCTACTAGCACAGTCTATCTGACCCTTGTACTTGGTTAACCAATCCATTCTAAGGATTACTTCTATACCCTTAGTATCCAATAGGATTAAGTTCGCTAGGAACTTTACCCCTTTTATTACTATATCCATTTTCGGGCAAACCGCAGTTGTTCTTAATTCTTTACCAGGGGATTGAACTAATAAAGGGTTTCTTAACTGCACTGTCTCCCAATCATGCTTTTTAACCAAGTATTCTGATATGAAAGAATGTATTGCACCAGAATCAAACAGAACTGAAGCAGGTACTGAGTTGACGAAGAACTTACCATAGACCACGCCTGGCGCATCCTGAGCCTCCTCATCAGTGATATGGTTCACACGCCCTCGTCCAGCAGTCCTTGGCGTGCGCGGGGTCTGCGGGGTACCTCTCCCTGGAGCTGGTGCAGGAGCACGGGCGGGTGTTGATCCCAGGTTAAACCTCACTTGGGTTATCGGCTGACGCTTCTGCGGGCAATTGTTGGCATAGTATCCCATCTCTCTGCAGTTGAAGCATTGAACTCCTGCCATTGCCGTACCGCTCTTCTGGGCTTGATTGCCTACATTGCTGGCAGAGGCTTGACCAATTGGGCGGGGAGTGGACATTGGGGTCCTTGGTGCATTGGAGGCTACTGGCCTACTAGGCTGCTGCTGGAAAGTACGAGGCCTTGAGCTGCTAGCACCTCGCTGGCTCTGGAACATCATCTTCTGCTTCCACGACTCAAACAGCTGGCGTTGAGCATCCTCCTGAATTAGCGCCTTATTCACCATGTGCTGGAACGATGGAAAGTCGTTCAAGACCAGTTGGATCTTCAGATTAGGGTCAAGGCCCTCCATAAACCTCCAAATCTTGGCTTCATTAGTTGCGACATCAGCAGCCACATAGTGAGAGAGTTGGGTGAAGCGATTCAGGTACTCCGACACCGATAAGTTCCCTTGTTGCAGCTTGTGGAACTCACGTCGCTTCATCTCCATGATGCCCTTCGGGATGTGGGTGGCTCGGAAGGCTTCTATGAACTCATCCCAAGCGATATTCTGAGGATCAGCATGGGCAGCGCAGTAGTTTTCCCACCAATTCGCTGATGTACCCTTCAGCTGGTGCGAAGCAAACCTGACGCTCTCTAGGTCATCACATTGAGCCAGGTGGAGCTTCCTTTCCACCTCTTTCAGCCAATCATCCACCTCTAGCGGATCCACTGCTCCCGCAAAAGTGGGAGGTCTCGTCCTCATAAATTCCCCAAACTTGGATTGGGGCGGCTCCGCTATGGCTTGAACTGGTGCAGCTTGGGGCTGGTTGAGGACATTCTTGGCTAATGCCTGAAGAAGTTGAAGTTGCATCGCCATCATCTGTTCCAGATTTGGTGGCTGGTTCGGGGGTGGAGGTGGTATCGGCTCTTGCTGGGCTGCCGGGTGTTGGACATGCTCTTGTCCCTGTTACTGCTGTGGCTCCATAAAGTCCTCCTGAAAGTGTACCTGTCCATGACCGCGTCCACGGCCTCTTCCTCTTCCACGACCACGGCCTGGGTTCTCCATCTGAAACTACTAACGAGGAAAGCACAAGGAAGAGCAAGGATAAGAAACAGGGGACTAGCAACATCCACAAAGACAAAAGCACACAACAGAAGGGAAGAACCAACTAAACTCCAATTAAAACAAAATAGTTTGATAGGGATGGCTGTATCACAAGTGCCTAAGGGCACGATACAATCCAACAAGCACTTATTCATCGTTCTAAGCGAAACAAAATTAGGGCCCTCCAGACTAAGAACAACTAGACGCTCACGTCACTCTCGTAGACACGCGGGGATAGGTCCTCCTCCTCCTCGCTCCTGCTGCGGGAAGGGGTAGCTGAAGAAGAAGGTCCTGCACCTCCAGGGGCGGCCAAGAAGCTCAGCGACACCCCCAAAGGTGACTGGCGATGCACTGACTTGCACGCCGTGGTACGAAGCCTCGGGCCCTGGTGACGCTTGGCTGGTGGAGCGTCAATCGTCACGTCGTGGGTAGGCGGGTCCTCCGAAATAGGCACTGGTGTTGGTGGTGCTACTAGCTGTACCACCTACACAGGAGCCGGTGGTGGAAGTGAACGGGCGGCTCTCCTCTCCTCTAGGAGCTGACGGTTCTCCTCTCTCACTGCAGTCAAAGCCCGGCGCACATCATGTAGCTCGCCGGTGATCCGCACATAGGCCTCATCCTGAGCCTGGATGAGGGACCCCATGTGCACAACTGTCGGGTCGGCCTCCTGCTCCAAACTCCCAAACTGGCTGCAAATCATCCCGACCTGGAAGCGGGGAAACAGGCGGTACGGGGAGACCTCAAGCCGATCGCGGTAGCTTTCCCCCAACTGAAGGATAGCCTTTCTGGCAGCGTCCTGCAGCGCATGAGCCAGAATCAACCTCTTGGCCGTAAAGTAGAATGGTCTGTCCTCAGCTCGGACTCGACTCCTTGCGAAGACCAGCAAGCGGACCTGCCACACGTCCTGGTCACTGCCGGGTACGAACGAGTAGCGATACTCAGGACGATGGGGAAACCCCAACTCCTGCAGCATCAGCGACAGCTCCTCACAGAAGCCTCCAGCCTGCGCGGAAAAAAGTGGTGACCGTCGGCATCTACAAATTTTGAAACATAATGGGATTAGTAAGCAAATTTTAAACAACAGATAAGATAAGCTCAAGACACTAAGATAGGGGAGACAGAAGCAAAGAAACATAAGACTTTGTAAGTATGTTTTTATAAAAATATCAGTCCTTAAGGCTTTGCCATTCTAACTAGGTCACGCCCTACAGTCGTCCAGGCTCTGATACCACCGCTGTGAGACCCCGGATCAGCTATCCGAAATCTCCTGTGTATTTCTGTACTAGTCCCAGATCAGTAGCTAGTACACACAGTCAACAGTGATACGTCATTGCCGAACAAAATGAAATTGTATCATAAATGGTAAAGTATGGGCCACATGGCCACTTATTACAATACTCGGTAACGAGACCGGAGACACGACAGCGGAAGCAAAAACGACAAAGGGCGAGCACCAAAAACACCACAGGCGACGACAAGACACGCGACTAGCTATCTTGGCAATCTTCCTTGAATTCTTTGGTGTAGAACTCACCGTCTTCAGCTGTGTCCTGGTAGTTCTCTGATGATGACAAGATGTGTAGCACGTGAGTACAAAAGTACTCAGCAAGTCGGGGAAAGTACGCATATGTGGGGCTTTCCAAAGGAAGCTTAATAGGGTTCTTTTGCACAAAGCCAAATTTCAGTAAACCATACTTGCTAATAAGTTTCATAAAGCGTGTTTTAGCAATTCTTTTTAACAATTTAATTATTTAATAATTCAGTGAAGGTTCTATCCACCATCACCAATATAAAGGCTCTAACCGCCAACTTTTAAAAGATGAAGTTTAATCACATATGATTCTGTCCGTCTAGGCATAAAACAGGTTCTTTCCACCTTGTTGGCTCAATCCGCCCTTCAACACCCGAGAGTTCTAACCACTCCCGAATCCCGAAACAAAACACCATTTAGTTTTAAAACCAAAACCAAAGTCTACCAGTATGAAAGCATTCCTTGCTTTGCCCTTGACCGTAGGCACGGCTATTCGAATAGTTTTAACTCTGCAGTGGTGTACAACTTTACCCACAAGACATGATCGTCTCTTGATGCCATGCAATTAACACACTTCCTTCGGTGTGTTGGCAGAGAGATCATGACAAGGCTTTTACAATGTATACGACTAACACAACCCACCCGCTGAGGTTTCACCGCGGTTAGGGTTCTATCCACCCAGTACAAAAGCCCCCTCTTGCGCCGTGTGACAAAAACAGTCTTGCCTCTATCCGGCACTCACATTCCACCATTTGGTGAGTCTAAGTTAGGTTTCTACAAATTAGTTAGCCAGGTCGTATCATTATAGACATGTGGTAGTACGGTTATGCTTAGAATGGACAATCATAAGTGTCGGTCCTTATTAGACTTGGGGCGACACTTGCACAATGCAAACTAGTGCTCAATCCGCACCCACCCGACATTCCATTCCGCCCAAGTCCAAACCATTTTTCCTTTTCTTTTTATTCTAGAAAAACAGTACTAAAACCTTTATAATCATTTCTAAATCACACTTTAAACCATCATTTTTGTATAATCCAACCCATGGGTCATTTTTATCAATATTGGCCCTAAGCAATTCTACCGTACTAGTCAACAAGGTCACCATATAAGGTAAACATGGTATAGCAAATGTCCTAGGGTTACAAGAAAGCATGGATGTCAATAACAAAGGAGGTATTCACAATTCGGACTAACTATTCACTTATATTTGACATACGACGATAAACATAGCATGCAAGTTTATAAAACACTTTAAAACACATTTATAAATATAGGGTCAACATGGGTCAAGGAGACGTGCCTTCGGTCGCAGTGAGGTCGTCGAACGCTTGAAGTCCGGCGGCGGGGTCGGCGGACTCGGAGGGCTCCTCGGCTACGCGCAAAACGAGACAACAAATAAATACAAGAAAATAAATAAAATCCAAAAATTACAAAAGTAGTACTGGCAGGTAGATCTTGATTTTAGATGAATTTAGGAATTTGAACGGAGTCAATCGGAGTTCGGACGAAAAAGATATGAGCTTCCGAAGTTCGAAAATCCTGAAAAATCGAAAACCGAGGAATATTCCCGGAATATTCCTTTGCTGATTTTCAGATTTTCTTTGAATTGGATTGGAGTCTATGACTAGTGGGCCCATGCTGTCATACACATGGGGTTCTTCCCCATGGCTTCCATGGCTATGAAGAACAGAGGAGGGTAGGCCTCCATGGACGCCGGCGGTGGGCGGCGGCGGGCGACGGCGTAGCCACCGGCGGAGCGGGGCGGGAGCGCCAAGGGCGTGGCGTGGCGGCGCTCCGGCGGACGGCGGGTCGGCCGAGGGCACGAGGAGGTGCGGCGGCAGGAGTCCGGCCGGCCGGCGGCGTCGTGGCGATGTTTAACGACGGGCGCGGCTGCGCGGGCTGCGTGGCGCGGCAGCCGGCGAGGTGGTGGCTCGGCGTCGGCGAAGCGGGCGACGGCGGGGCCGCCGGAGGGCCGGCGACGACGGAGCTCGCCGGCGAGCACGCGCGCATGCCCAAAAAAAATAGAGAACGCCCACAACTCTCCAAAATTCGAATTTTGCAATAATTTGTATGCAACATTGTAAAATAAAATGATGGAGCATCTAGAGGACAACTAGAGTTACTTAAGATTGCAAGGAATTGAACCAATTCTCACCGGAGATAACGAATTCGACGATGAACGGAGCTCCGGCCGAAGCAACCAAAACTCGAAATTCGTCTTTAATTCTTGATGGAACCTAAAATTGATGGATGAATTAGAAACTAGACTCCCACACGATCACAAGGAAACAAACGGCATGAGGATTGACCCACCGTAGAGGGAGGAACAAGGATGAATACGAAGAACACCCGAAAATATGACCCGGCGCCGGTTTTCTTGATCTAGCGGATGAACGAGGTGGAGGGGCTAAGAGTGAGTGCTACCACCGGGAAGGGGGTCCTAATACGCTGCAATGAGAGGTGGAAGCACACCGTTTGGAGAAGAAACGGTCGAGTTATGAGAAATTAAAGCAATTTCGGTTTTTGCTTAATGCGACGGTTTCCGGCGGGATTGAGGGCTAATGATGGTGGGGGATGGAAGGGATTCGTCGCTACGGATTCAACGGACTTGACCGTTCGTGATTTGGAGGTGTATTAAAGAAGTTATGGTTGATTAAAGAGAGAGGACACCATGGATGGCAACTTGAGCTTCTTCCCAGGAGACTTGCCATCGTGAGGTAGGAGAAGGATGAACAGTAGCACCACGTGGCACTTTCTTACTTGCCGATGATTACGCGAATGAACCGCCCTAGAGAAAAATTTGGAAAAATGTTCTAAAAATTCCGGAAAAATTCCCAGAACCATTTTGGAATATTTGGAACCCAATAAAATTGGTTTCGCGGAATTTGGATGAAATCTGTAGATTTGAATATTCTGGAGCGAATAGCGGGCATTAAACGAAAGCCGCGTGAGATAAAATAGGTGTGAAGGTCCAAAGATCCGGGGAATCATTCCAAAAATCATTTTGGAATATTTGGGACCTAATAGGGGTGATTTCGTGATTTTTGGAGCATTTTGGGACTCGGGTAAAATTTCGGGTACCGGCGGGAACCGGGAAATTCGATTTTTCGAATGGAAGGGAATTGAATCCCGATTTTGGATGGGAAAGGATGCCAGGTTAACATAAACACCAAAAAAACTCCAATTTTTGAATTTAATTAATTTAAATTAGATTTTTCCCAGAAAGCGAAACAGAGGATGTTACACATAAAAGGTTCAAAATGTTGTGAAAGAGCAACAATCTCTTATACTCTTTTATGTTTTGCTTAAAGAGTTTGTGGTCATCTTCGCCGAATCTTTTCTCTCTTATTGTGGCTTCCTCGATGGTGTATTTTAGTTCTTTCTAGATTCAACTACTTCGTTCTTGAGACCATGCATCATGCACCAAGTTGATCCTATTTTAGTCACTTAACGCACAACATGCACCAACTTGACTCTCTGTGCTTCTTTTCCTCATCCAAGACATGTTCAAGACAGCTGACCTCACTTGGCATCACTATCGTTGTACACCTCAACTCTCCTAACTTAGTCCAAGTCTTCTTGCCATTGATAGTCACCATCATTCAAGCAACCTACACACACAAAGACTATGAAACTATTCCCGAGCACAAGTTCCATGTACTTGACTCATATAGTAAAAAACAAACATCATCCATCCCATATGCACTATGTTACACCCTGACCTAAAATCCACTCAAAATCCAACCTACCATGGGGAAGGCCGACGCACGCACAACACCCCTACTTATACTTTCATGTTCGCTTTGTATGAAAAGGTTAACTTTGATGTGCTATGTTTGAACCCAACAAGTATTATATAGTACTACAAATCAGTTTAGACAAGGAATATGAGACTAATTCTACCATAACTTTGCATAGTTCACCTGGATTACATGCTAATAGATTGGGATATTATACATGGACTATGTAGCTGTGAGACCAAGCCAGCACAAGGTCAACTCAACTCATACTCTATTATAGAAACAACACAGTGGTTGACTGTCAATGCCCCATGGCGGTTAGTCCACCAGCCTCCCTTCATAAGCTTTTTAGTGTAATAGCCCCCTCATCAACTTTTATTCCAAAAACAGCCCCTTCTATCCGAAATTATAAAATTGCCCCCTATTTGAGCGCTGAAGACCCAATAGATAACACGTGTCCCTGCAGCAGTAGGGGAGCTCGAAAGTGAGCAGCAAGTGCGGTAGCTCAAGTGAGCATGGAAGGAGCATCGGGTTGCGTCGTTGCCGTGCTCCCAGAACCCGAAAGGATGTACCACACTCGAGGAGCACAATAGCGTGTCACATCGCTACAGGGGCAGGGCAGATGCACGGGCAAGCAGCGTGGGAGGGCGGGTAGCGAGGCTGCCACATGGGAAAGAATTTCTTTCATCTCATAACTCTCATCTTTCCTATCACATCAATCAATCAATCCCCGCTCTCCCTGCAAAACAAATTGCACCCTAGAGGTACAGGAACTACACAAATAGTGCTACTTTATCCAATGACCTTAGTTTTTGTGCAGGCAGGCATTGGATGGCTCCTCCCTGTAGTCCCACCCGGGAGCACGCACCTCCACATCCAAGGCCATCTAACCATGCACACGAGGTGCCACACTTTAGTAGCATAAAAGGAATCCTTCCGCGGTCTCCAGGCATAGCAACGTGTCCTCCCACATTGCCACGGCCCAATCATCGCCTCTGCTCTTTGGGTGCAATTGAGAATAGGTGTTACTTGTCGTACCTTTCAAAGAAGGTGCTATTTTTGCAAATGCATGAGGCGGAAGTTAGCTTTGGAAAAACAAACTACGGGGCATTTTGGTGAACTGTTCTCCCTTCATCTCAAGAGAGAGAACAACATGGAGTTCCCCACGGGAACAGGGGTCATAGTCTCGCAGACGGTCCACCACTCGCTCATATCCTTTGGACTGCCAATGTGGACAGTCCACTTATATGCATCCAAAGTAGTAATGAGCAGGTACAATCTATGCATAATGAAACATCTCACTTCGTAACACATTTTAAGAAGCATGCAATGTATAAGAATTAAGAAATAAAACAGTCAAGGTGTTTATGAAAGAAGAATGCGCAACCATTGCTCAACCATGGCATATCCCACTGCTTATATAGTCGAATGCAATGCAAAGAACAAGTCGGGATGTCGCAACATTGAACTAGCCCAAAATTTCAAAAGCCTTTTTGTTTGGATTTTTATTCGATTTTTGGTTTTGAATTTGATTTGAATTTCTCGTTTGGGCCTAATTCCTTGCAAATGGGCTTTCCAGCCCATCTCCATGACCTTCGGCTGCCGTCGCCCGGCTGCCCCGCCCCGTCTACATACGCCGCCCCACGCCCGCCTTGCCTCGCACACTCGACACCGCCGCGCCGCCGCCGCTCCGCCTCCGCCTCCAGCCACGGCCTCCGGTCACCTGGCTCTCTCTCCTCGTGTGGACGGCTATAGCCATGACCGACCCCAGCTCTCCTCGCCCTGCCTCGCTCTTCTCTCTCTCTCTCTCTCGGTGAGCTCACTCTCCCCACGCTCTTCTCCCTTGGCCTCGGCCACCGCTGCTACGCCCTACCGCCGCCACCTCACCCTGTGCCCTAACCCTGCGCCCTCCCCTCTCTCGTTGACCGCTCAGCCCCACGCGTTAGCGGCCGACCTGCGCCTGGGCCGACCAAGCTGCGCGCGGGCGCACTCACCCCCTCCCACCGTGGGCCGTAGGACATTTCGGCCCAACACTGTGCAGCCCGATTCCAATTTCTTTTCTTTTTCTTTTTACTATTTAAAATAATCCGAAAACTTCGTTAAATTCAAGAAAATTTCCAGAAATTCCTGGAAACCTAAAAAATCCCCAAATACATACTCTTGACCATTTCGACCCACTGAGTCCAAAAACAACCTCCGCTCCACCAGTTGAAGCTCCCAAAATTCTCGAAATACCCATTTTGCCCTCTGACTGTCTACCAACCCATTTTCGGTTTCCGTTTCTGTTTTAGTCCATTGTTTTTCGTTTATTTAGCATCGTTCATTCTTTTCCACTAGATCCGGCTGTTGAACAGTTCGAGGAGCAGCTGCAGTACCTGGAGCAAGAGCCGGACAAGACGGAAGCCAAGTACGATTACGTCGACTACGCTTTAGACGATCCCGCCGCCGAGCAAGGCAAGCCGCACGTCTTTGGACATATTGAACCCAAGTATTCCTGATATCGTAGTACTTATTTACTACTTCATTATTTTAATGGTATGTTGAAGTATTGAAAATCGATTTGTTAGAATGACATGATGCTTAGTTATTGCTGAATTGTTCTTAAGCCTCCTTGACATTGTTGAACCTTGTTAAAATCTTGATTAGCCCTAGATATTAATTATGCAACTGTAGTTAGATATTAATCCTGTTAGTACCACTCAAGTCTTTAAAAGAGAAAGAAAATTGTGGCGATCTGCTGGCTCAGGAGTTTTATGAAAGTGCTACAGTCGGGGGACAGTATTGGACTAGCCATGAGGTGGATGTGAGTCCGATCCCCGGCTGATGATTAATGCCATGATTGGTTTGGTGGCTGGTACGTGCAGGTACCATATTGGTTTGTGGTTGTATGGCTTGATCTTTGGCAAATTAAGGTTGAAACCACCCTTGAGCAAAGTAAATAACTTAAGATCTCGCTCAACCACAAGTCGGACCGATCAGTTGAACCATTTTCCGACATAGCTCAGTAACATTGTTTGTCCCCTGGGAGTACGTACATTATTGGTACCATTCTTAGTGAGGAGAATGGGGAGCGGCATTCCCGTCAGGGGAATGACTGAAGGGTTGGTGGAGCGGGAATAAGGTGTCATTCGCCGAATCGCACAACGATAGGTACCCACTTAGTACTGGAGCACGACTCCTGTGTTGGCAAGTGGGGTCCCAAGAGCAGTGGGTTCAAGGACCTATCGGGTAGGAGCTACCATGGGGATGTTCAATCAAGAGGCTATGATGGTCTCGTCCCGGCCGCATTCATTTAAGTTGCATGTGATTTGCGCATGGCATTAACGGTCGTAGATATCTTGTGGGTAAAGCTGAGTAGCTCTGCAGAGTTTAATAAATGGTAATCAATTACGTCGTGCTTCTGGTTAATGAAGCTAAGTTTGATTTGGGGTAACACCCGTAACCTCGCTCAAGTAATTTTGGAGAATTTTGTTGAATGTGGCATAATTGTGTTAAACTTGTGGAAACCCCCCTAGTTACTATTTATTTATGGTTTGTGTTTCAAATGTAAAATGATATTACAAATAAAACTGCATCCACAATACTTAAACCCTGTGCCATCCATTTGTTAATCCCTTGCATATAGTATTCAGTATCTTTCCATGCGACTTGTTGAGTACTGTTGTGTACTCACCCTTGCTTACACCCAACCCCTTTTAGAGATCCAAGAAGCTAGAGCTTATCAGGAATTCGTAGATGGCGATTTGGTTTGGTTTTAAGGTCTTAGTCTTTTGCTCAGGCTTGCCTATGCGGTGTTTTGGTTGTAATCTATTAGGCCCTGTTGCGCCCTTTTTGTAAAACTTGGCCATTAGGCTTTATATTCAATAAAAAGAGTTGATATTCATCTTTTGTCTGACAATGAATGCTTGGTTCCCGACAGTTAATCTTCCTAGGTAGCTGTTGTGGCATTTAGATGTGCCCCTAAAAAGGCGGTCCATCACAAACATTCGACGGTGGGATTAGGGAAAATATAAAAGATATTTGAACATGGCACGGTCCAACTTCCCCACCATGCGAAAGTGAATAAAAACAGCAGCACTTAGTAACTGAATCCACACATCAATCCACCAATGATTATTGTCGGGACCGGATTTACGAATCTAAAATCCTCTTTGTATACCACACTAATTTAGGATCATATTAGTGCACACAATGGCAATAAAGATGATATACCATTCCATTCAACAAATTAACTAAGAAAGTTACAAATAATAACTACAGACCTTATAGTCAAAGTTTACATAACTGTGCCTTAAGGGCTTAAGACTATCTCCAGCAATTTCCCTTCATTCCATTCCCTTCCCTATTCCCTTCCCCACTTTCATTCCCTTTATTTCCTATCATCTCCAACAGCATCCCCTCGAAGGGATTTCTCTCTGGGATTGGAGAGAGAATCCCTTTCTATAGGGATTCACTGTACAAATCCCTTCTGAAGGGAATCGTGAAGGGAATCCGTTGGAGCACTTGGGATCTGTTCGCGAAGGGATTTGGAGGGGACGGGAAGCCGCTGGAGATAGTCTAAGAAACAAATAAGCTCTTACAACGGAAATAAAATAACTTAGCCATTTGACATGCCACAGGCAATCATCTAGGGAAATGCTTTCCTAGTTCACGTAGTCTTCATAGTACCCCTCCTCATAGAACTCAGTGTTTCCCTGTTCTTCCTCAGCAATTGATCAACAAAGGTGAAAAGCTGTGAGGTATCACCCATCACCATCTGAAACCATCATCAACCACTGAACTCAAAGTATTAACTTTAAATATCAAACACAATAGTGAACTCCTCTTTCACTTCCAACAATTCCCCCTTCCAACATTTTATGGAAAACTCTACACCTCGTGTGAAATTTCCAAGCACGTTCATGACCGTGGACAAGGCTATTTAAATAGTTTGACACACTCTAAAGAGGTTGTACAGCTTTACCCAGAAGATATGATCATTCTTATAATATCGACCAATACACATACCCATCGACGTGCGACTAAGAAGATCATAATAAGACCTTTACAATGCTCTGTCTAAACTCAGTACTATATGAAACAAAGTACTTTTGCAACATAGGTTCAACATGATCAAAGACTACAACTTACCTTGTTGATCAACTACTGTTGCTGAATCTTGGTCTTCAAATCCTATGCTCACTCCTTGGGATCAACGTCTACCGGGAAAAGCCATAAATACAAATAAATATCAAACAGAGACTCAAACAAGCTCAAAAGTGAGAAATAAATGGCTCTAGAATGTAGATATTGATTTTAGAAATTTAAATGGGCTCAATCGAGTTCGTATGAGGGATAACGAACTTCCTAAAGATTAAATTTACATAAAATAGAAAAAGATTTTCTAGAATTATTTTTCTAATGAAAAATCACTTTATTGCGCAGTGCAACGTCAGCCGCGATTTTCAAAAAATAAAATAAATAGAGAAAGGCTTTATTAGGCTGACATGTGGGGCCCATGGTCCATATACCAGGTCCACGATGAACCCGGCTCATCGATCTTGATGTAGGGTTGATGTGGCACGGTCAGCTGCTAATTGAGCGACACGCGGGTTGCTATGGATGAGGTGGAGCTCATGGGACATTGACGCAGTGTTGACATGGACGGCCACATCGACATGAGCTCGGCTCTGACGAGAGGCGGCGGCGGAGCTCACCGGCGCTGTAGAAAATGAAGTAGCCGACGGCGAATCTAGACGTGGACTTGGAGGCTCGATTGCAGATGACGCGGGGAAGTCGGTGAAGTCTTCGGGGACGGTAGAGATGTGGGTAGAGAGGCAAATCGATGCAGAGGAAAGAACTTTGGGTGATAAATACAAAGAGCTTCCGGTGAGCTCGAGAGGGAAGATGACGACATCCCGAGCGAAGGTGGGATGAGCGGTAGGTGCGGCGAGATGGAAGAACACGAATCGAGGATCCAACTAGACTTTTATAGCCTTAGGGCATGTACAATGGTTATATTTAGCTGTCTATAAGAGACGACACGTCGGATTTTAAATGATGTGGAGGAGAGAGAAGACTGTTGTCTACTATTTAATAGACAGCTTATAGACAGCTTTACATTTTGTGTACCATTGTATAGACAGTCTGTTAATTGAATAAGAGACCACAACAGACAACTCTATAGACGATCCATTGTATGAATTATTTTTAGTGCTGTCTGTAGATGATGTGGAGCTACATTATAGACAGTTGCCATCTATACCATTGTACATGCCCTTAGGAGGCATCCGGCGACTGGATTCTGAATGGCGACGTGGCGTACAGTGCGAAAAAACCTGAGGCGGTTAGGGTTCGGCCAGACAGCGGCAACGTGTGGCCTAGGTTGGGACGACTCGGTCGGGCGACGCGAAGGAAACGGACTGAGTAATGGACAAAAGAAATGGGCCGGAAGGATTCAGCCCAAGGTGGATTTAAAAACAAAAATGATTTTTTAATTTAAGAAAATACAAGAAATTGAAATAAATCGAAATAAATTTAAATAAATAGAAAATAAATTCAAAAAAAATTTCAAAAAATACAGAAACAATTCCTTGGAGCACAGGGAAATCTTTTATTTGATGTATAGATTAATTAAATTAAATATTTTATTTATTTAAAAATTCAAATTAAATTTTAAATAATTAGGAAAAAACTCCAAATGTTTTTTTTTATTTTAAAACTTTGCAAAGAATCAAAAATTGGGGTGTTACAAATATGATTCGGGAAGTTATACTATACGCAAAAATACTGGCCTAACGATAGGAGGCAGTAAACTGGAATCAAGAGAAGTATGGCTCCTGAGGAGGTTTGTCAACGTACAAGTAGGGCTGTATGGGTTATACAGTAAGCAATGAAACAGCAGCATTTGAATTATTACTCCCGTATGCGTGAAACCAGATACGTCAAACTGCTGAAATGAAGATGCTCTGCTTTCGGGAACCACAACTATTGCTACTTTCATGACGAGGTCTACAATTAATAACAAACCGGAAATCTACATGTAAATTCTAATGTTTAGGCCGCTCAATTTGTGGTGCTGAAAGGGGAACTAGCCATAATCCCTAAACTGAAACTAATCTAGATTGCAAAATACATCTCTCATTTAAACGAATTTAGCTCCGGTGCTATGTACTCCCTCTGTCAAATATAAGTTACTTAGGATATTGCCATAGTCCACGAGGTGACACTTTGACAAACAATTTGTGCGAAAATATGTTATTTCAAATAAAAATAATTATATATTATGAAAGTATATTTCATGATGATCTAGTGAAATCAATTTCATGTTGTCAATCTAGGTAGTCTTTACATATTAATAGTCAACCACGGTTCCTAGAACAACTTATATTTTGACGTGGAGGTAGTCTGTTTAACTCCCTCCAGTTTGCAAATACTTGTCGTTTTGAATATCGACACGGTCTCCAAAATACAACTTTGACCATTAAAAATTATTGCATTTTATTTATAAAATGCATTGAAATTATAATATTTTGAAAGCTCTTTTCATAACAAATCTATTTATGTAACTTTTGTGTGTTCAATCCAAATGGTTTAAAAGTTATTTATAGATAAAATTTTAAAACTTTGACTTAGGACAACTCCAAAACGACAAGTATTTGCAAACCGGAGAGAGTATACGCTATTGTGTCAATAATTCAAGCCACTAGGCGTCTCGAATACAAGCTGCAAGAGTTTTACCAAAAATCTTGCAAGTAACTGAAATTCCTTAATCACGTCGTCGCTGGCCGCTCAACGCCTGCGGAACCCCGGCAATTTCACAGATGAAGTCTCTCTCTCTCTCTCACACACACACACACACTCCGGAAGCAAGGAATGTTCGATCTCACAACTTTCTCACCGGCGCCGCAGTCCGGTTAACCGCTGGTGACGGGAGATGGAGGCAGTTCTCGGGTTCTCCGCGCTGCTCGTCCTCTCTCCGCCGGTCCTCCCTCGTTCACTCTCTCAGTCTCGCACACGACTCGCAATACATGGGAATCAAAGCAATCTTCGCCTAGAAGACTCAAGGCACACAAAACGGATTTGGGTCACAGACCCGTTAGTCCATGCGGGCCCCTTAGGATCAGTCAGCATATCCAATGCTCCAGAATTTGCGTGATTTCTACAAATAAAATATCCAGGTGATAACTATCAAAACCCTATTAATTAAGGACAATACTTATGTTTAAAAAAATAATATAACCACTAAGGAAAAAATCTACTCTTCTAGGATGCCTTTTCCCTGCCAAAATCGCCCTGGAATAGAGCTAGAATGATAGTTGCACTGGTTCTGAATCTTGAGAGGTTAAGGACCCAGTTTTGATTAGGGTATCTAAATTGGACATTCATTAATGCAAGGGGCTTTAAATTGGAAATTTTCCTTCTTTTAATACATAAGGTTTTTGAGCTAAGAATATCAGATTTTTTTATATATAAAATGTTGAGTAATTAGACAATTTCCAAATTAAATTCCGAATATAAATCATGAACAGCATCATAGAAACTAGCATGTATTTCTCTATCATACTAGACAGCACGAACAATATGACCATATGGTTAAACATGATTAATCACGAGATTAGGATAGATTGAACGTACTGAGCAGAAAAAGATGCAGATATCGCGGCTGGTGCAGTCGCGACGTTGACGTTGACGACATTATTGCCGGTACGTCGCAGGAGCCATTCACTGCGACGCCTAGCAGCAAGAAGAGGAAGGCGACCCGTGGTGAAGATCTTGAGCAGTCGCGCGAAGCGCTTCCCAAAAACCTTATTCGCCCTCTCCCGGTGCAGGATCTCGAAGGCGAAGGGTTCCGGATAGGGATGAAAACGGATCGGATAGTTTCCGACCGATCCGGATAATTTTCGGATACGAATTCTGTCGGATCGGATATTTGTCGGATAGTATCGGATCGGATACGGATACGGATATTTTTTGTCGGATACGGATACGGATTCGGATAATCCGGATAGTGATGGATCGGATATCCGGATATACATGTGGGCTGGGCCAAGTTACTCTTTTGGCCCAAAAAGGTTACTAAATTTTAACTTGTTTTCTAATTTAATTAATCCATAAATCAAGTTTTAATTATTAAAATTAGCAACTAGCTCCAAAAAGTTATGAATTTTTTTGATAAAATTCCTAACATAGTCTATAATTTTTTAAAAAATTATTTTTAAAATTTTACCATATTTTAAATTTTCTAAAAAATTCAAAAACTGTTGTCTTTAATAGGAAAATATTTAAAATAAGTAGCTAAAATGCATAAAAACTCATAAAATATATAATTTATTATTTTAAATATAATTTAACAAATAATACAAATCTTGAGGTCATTACATGTAAGTGTTATATATGTTTTCTAGAGATAAGGTAATTAAGTATTATCAAACTTTTTGTATGTTCTATATTTATTTCCATTTGTATCTCTGAACAAGGATCACATTTATTTTGTGTTTTGATCTACATGTATGATGAATTAATCGTATGTACGTGATGAACTAAGTCTTACATAATTTTGTATGCAACATGGTATCTAACTACTGTCAAAGTGAATGAAAATGCTTATATTTATTCAATTTTCAATAATGTTTTAATCAAATCAACTAGTTATGTATTTTCGTTGATTTTTTATGTACAATCTAAGGGATTATTATGTTTCGATAAATATTCGTAACCGTATCCGATTCGATTCGTATTCGATCCGTATCCGTATTCGACATTATTCAGATTCAGATTCAGATCCGGACTATCCGTATTCGTATCCGAATCCGAGAAAAAATATGAAAACAAATATGGTAGAGCCATTATCCGTCCGTATCCGATCCGTTTTCACCCCTAGTTCCGGAGACCTGCTCTCCCGATCGCAGGTGCACGCCAGCGCTCGGAATGGAGAAGGCTATACGGTGGTAGCACAACAGCGAGAGGTGGCATAACTCTAACCCCTCTCAAGCCTCAAGCACACTCTTGGTGGTGGCCTATAGGTAATTTATATAGAGAGCCATAGGTGTTCCTCCCCTTCCACTAGCAATATGGGACTAAAGGGTTCCACCATCCTCATGCTCCCACATGGGCCTTTGAGATTTTCTCTAGGAATTAGTTGATTTGGGCCAAGCCCATGTTATTCCAACAATCCCCCACCAGATCTCAAATGCCCATTTAGAGATTTGTCAATACTCACTACTGTTTGATATACCAGCGTTTCAGCAGAGACTGTTAAGTTGAACTTCTGCCTAGAGCTCCAAGCTACACCCATTCACAACTTGAACAATGGACTACGCCTTGAATTGCAAGTTTTGTATGAACAGGTTTCACTCAAAGTCATAACTGATACCTGGCTGCCAGTAGCCCCCTCCGCGGGTGGAGCATATACGTCGTACTCCCTGGTCTCTTCATGAGCTTACTAGAGATCACCCCAGTCTCATAGACTGCGACGTTAGACAGTCGGGCTCATATAGGTGTGTTCTTTCAAGAATGCTCTGTAGGACAGCATCTTCGCTAGTTAAAGCCAACAGAAACACTTTAAGGCATATCGCCATCCTGCCTTACAGCCTTTTGAGAGTATTGCATCTTCACTTGGAGAGGGCAACAGATTACTCCCCTCAGTTCGCCAAGTGCTTGTTTTACCCAGGACCTAATTCACGGGATCTCCGATCACAAAGGCTGGGTTACCACAATGGCAACTTATATGGGTCTCATACCTATCTCCCTAGATGCACCTTCTATCACATTCTGTGATAGTCCCTTTGTAAAGGGATCTGCCAGGTTTTTGTCTGTTTGAATATAAGTCACACTTATTACTCTGGAGTTTCTCAATTTCCTGACAGACTTCAATCGTCTTTTAACGTGTCTTGATGACTTCGCATTATCCTTAGCACTGTTCACTTTAGCAATCACAGATTGATTATCACAGTTCATAAGGATAGCCGGTATTGGTTTTTCAACCACCGGCAAGTCCATCAAGAGCTCACGCAGCCAATCTGCCTCTACAGTGGCTGTATCTAAAGCAGTGAGCTCTGCCTCCATGGTTGACCTTGTCAAAATGGTCTATTTGCAAGACCTCCATGACACTGCACCATCACCAATGGTAAATACATATCCACTGGTAGCATAGAGCTCATCAACATCAGAAATCCAGTTCGAGTCACTATATCCCTCAAGCACTGCAGGGTGCCCTGAATAGTGAATCCCATAACTCGTAGTACCTTTCAAATAGCGCATTACCCTTTCAAGTGCATGCCAATGATCAGAGCCCTGGTTTGACATGAACCTACTCAATTTGCTCACAACAAATGATATATCAGGTCTTGTTGCACCAGCAAGATACATGAGCGAACCGATAATCTGAGAATATCTTAATTGGTTTAAGCCAATTTTCTTATTCTTTCTCAGTGTCACACTGGGATCATAAGGAGTGGGAGAGGGCTTGCTGTCCATAAAGCCAAACCAGCTCAAGACCTTCTCCACATAGTGGGATTGCGAAAGAGTAATCCCACTCTCATCCTTAATAAGCTTGATGTTCAGAATTACATCAGCTTCTCACAGATCTTTCATATCAAATTTCTCTAATAGGAAAGACTTGACCTCATTGATCACATCAATATTTGTGCCAAAAATCAGTATATCGTCCACATAAAGGCACAATATAACTCCTTCACCCCCACCATAGTGATAGTATACACATCTATCAGCCTCATTAATGGCAAAGCTCGCAGAAGTCAAGGTGGTATCAAACTTCTCATGCCATTGCTTAGGTGCTTGTTTCAGGCCATACAAAGATTTCAATAATTTGCACACCTTGCTCTCTTGACCTTTTATTACAAACCCATCAGGCTGTTCCATGTAAATTTCCTCATCTAACTCTCCATTAAGGAAAGTTGTCTTCACATCCATCTGATGAACGAGAAGACCATACGAGGCAGCCAGGGAGAGTAATACTCGAATGATGGTCATTCTAGCAACAGGTGAATAAGTATCAAAGAAATCTTCGCCTTCCTTTTGGGTGTAACCCTTAGCCACAAGCCGAGCCTTGTACTTCTCAATAGTACCATCAGGCCTAAGCTTCTTCTTGAACACCCACTTACAACCCACAGGTTAATAACCATAGGGCCTTTCAGTTACCTCCCAAGTCCCATTGGCGAGAATCGAGTTCATCTCATTCTGGACAACTTCTTTCCAATTGTCTGCATCTGGAGATGCATATGCCTCTGCAATGGACATAGGAGTATCATCCACGAGGTACATAATGAAATCATTGCCAAAGGATTTTTTAATCCTCTGTCTCTTGCTCTTTCTAAGAGCTTCATTGTCATCCTCCTCTAGGACTTTCTCAGATGGTTGTTCAGAAGACTCAGTAGGTATAATAGTTTTAGGAATTATCTTAGAAGAAAATCTAGAAGTGCTATGCATATCTTTCATCGGAAACATATTCTCAAAAAATGTAGCATCGGGAGACTCCATAATAGTATCAACATACATATCAGGCACATCAGATTTAACTACTAAAAATCTATAAGCAATGCTCCGCTGAGCATATCCCAGAAAGACACAATCCACTGTCTTAGACCCGAGCTTACGTTTTTTGTTAATCGGTACATTAACTTTCGCCAAGCATCCCCACGTGTGTAAGTAAGAAAGTGATGGTTTTCTCCCAACCCACTTCTCGTAAGGGGTCTTCTCCATGTTTCTGTTAGGAACTCTATTCAGGACATGACATGAAGTCAACACAGTTTTCCCCCACCATGCCTTAGATAAACCAGCCATGTCTAACATGGCGTTCACAAAGTCAGTCAGCGTGCGGTTTTTCCTCTCGGCAATCCCGTTTGATTCGGGTGAGTAGGGAGGTGTCCTCTCATGAATAATACCATGTTCCGCACAGAAATCATCAAAGATTTTGGGAAAATATTCGCCACCACGATCCGACCTAAGGCGTTTGATCTTTCTCTCCAGTTGATTCTCAACTTCAGCTTTATAGATTTTGAAGTAGTGTAGTGTCTCGTCTTTAGCTTTCAACAAGTAAACATAGCAAAATCTAGTTGCATCATCAATCAATATCATGAAATATCTCTTTCCACCCTTTGTCAACACACCATTCATCTCGCACAGATCAGAATGTATGAGTTCTAGAGGTGCCAAGTTCCTCTCCTCAGCCGCCTTGTGAGGCTTTCGAGGTTGCTTTGATTGCACACAACTATGGCACTTAGAACCTTTGGCAATAGTGAAATTCGGAATTAAACTCATGCTGGAAAGCCGATTCATAAGACCAAAGTTAATGTGGCATAAATGAGAGTACCAAATACTCGACTCATCATTAACACTACCACAAATGTGGTTCATGGACTTATTACTAAAATCTGAAAGGGAAAAGCAGAACAAGCCTTTGCACTTATAGCCTTTACCAATAAATAGTCCATGCCTCGACACAACTACTTTATTGGACTCTAACACTACCTTAAACCCATCTCTGCATAGAAGGGAGCCACTAACGAGATTCTTGTTCATAGAAGGGACATCTTTGCCGCTCTTTAGTTGCACGATCTTTCCCGAAGTAAACTTCAGATCCACTGTGCCAGTGCCATGAACAGAAGCATGTGACCCATTCCCCATTAAGACAAAGGAATCCCGAGCGACCCGATAAGAAGAGAACATATTAATGTCAGAACACATGAACATTAGCACCCGTATCAATCCACCAACTGGAAGACTGAAATACTGAAAACACAGAAGGTAAATTACTATACCCTTCGTCTCCAGTGTTGCTAGCGGTCACTGTGTTGACAGCCTTGGGCCTTTGTCCATTGTTGGCCTTTTTCCTCGACGGTCGCCTGATCTGGGCATTCCTTGGAAAAATGCCCGACTTCACCACATGCGAAGCAGGGCATCTCAGCCTTGTTCATCTTCTTCTTCTTGAAGTTGGTAGTCTTATTAGGCTTGTTCTTCCCTTTGTTCTTGCCGTAGTTCTTCTGAACCATATTAGCGCTGGACTGGCCCTCGGCTCCATTACCACTGAAGTCCTTAGCCCGAGTCTTCTCTTCAACATCAAAGGACGCTATCAGATTTTCGACTGATATCTTTGTCCTCTTATGTTTTAGAGTAGTGCCGAAACTCCTCCACGAGAGAGGCAGTTTTGCAATGATGCAACTGGCCACAAAAGGATCAGGTAAGATACATTCTAGGAGTTCGAGTTCCTTAACAATGCACTGTATCTCATGGGCTTGCTCTACAACAAAGCGATTATCAGCCATCTTATAGTCATGAAAGTTTTCCATGACATACAGTTCACTGCCCGCATCCGATGCACCGAACTTGGCGTTCAGTGTATCCCACAGCACCTTCTCATCTGTTATGTGCATGTACACATCACACAGACGGTCGGCAAGAACGCTAAGGATGCATCCCACGAAAATAGTATTGACATCCGTGAAACTTTTCTGCTGCTCAGCAGAGAGATCACCTTCAGCCTTGCCTTTACTAACCCATAATACATTCATAGCCGTTGACTTGCCACCTCTTAAAGTGCACACCAGAGAATTTAATCTCCGGCCTCAGTGCGTCGGCAAAACCAGCCATTGTTAATTCAGGAAGTTGTCTACAATAAGGTTTTTGGATTGTTGAGTAATTAGACAATTTCCAAATTAAATTCCGAATATAAATCATGAACAGCATCATAGAAACTAGCATGTATTTCTCTATCATACTAGACAGCACGAACAATATGACCATATGGTTAAACATGATTAACCACGAGATTAGGATAGATTGAACGTACTGAGCAGAAAAAGATGCAGATGCCGCGGCTGGTGCAGTTGCGACGTTGACGTTGACGACATTATTGCCGGTACGTCGCAGGAGCCATTCACTGCGACGCCTAGCAGCAAGAAGAGGAAGGCGACCCGTGATGAAGATCTTGAGCAGTCGCGCGAAGCGCTTCCCAAAAACCTTATTTGCCCTCTCCCGGTGCAGGATCTCGAAGGCGAAGGGTTCCGGAGACCTGCTCTCCCGATCGCAGGTGCACGCCAGCGCTGGAATGGAGAAGGCTATACGGTGGTAGCACAACAGCGAGAGGTGGCATAACTCTAACCCCTCTCAAGCCTCAAGCACACTCTTGGTGGTGACCTATAGGTAGTTTATATAGAGAGCCATAGGTGTTCCTCCCCTTCCACTAGCAATATGGGACTAAAGGGTTCCACCATCCTTATGCTCCCACATAGGCCTTTGAGATTTTCTCTAGGAATTAGTTGATTTGGGCCAAGCCCATATTATTCCAACATAAAACACATCGTTCACGTGCTGTTAAAAAGAAAGTGAAAATACTAACTACGACGTAAAAACATCAGTTTCAGCTAAGCAAAGGTAAAAAAAAAAGAAAAGAAATCCTTGTCTGTGTAAAGGGAGGGGTTCACAAACTTGTGAAAGTGTAACAGGTAACAACACCCACACAAATTTAAAATTTCGACTTATAAATAGCATATATCAGTAATAAAAAAGTCAAACTGCAATTCAAAATTTCAATAAGAAAGTCTGAATTATTACCTATATGGGTACTGAAATTTTAATTATTGAAGTTGAAACTTTGAAATTTAAATATAACCTGAAGTACTTTTCTTGTAGATCAATCGCAACCCATCCGCTTCATGATACAAGAGCAACATCTTCTGCACTGCCAGCTTCCGTTACGGTAATTACACCTACTGCAGTGTTGGAGATCTGGGACCAATTGCGAAAGTTTTCACAAGTTTTTAAAATATTATGAGATATTGAGAAGGGTATACTGTATGCCTCTGCAAAAATTCATGGTAAAAATCAACCGCATTTGCAAATTATAAAAATTTGTGCTTTCATATCTTGTAAATGAGGTTTAATTTGACATTGAAATTTTGCACGGATATAGAAATATGCACTCCCCTACACCTACTAATCTTTACAGATTTTTTTAAAAAATTTTCACAACTGGCTTTTATGGGTTTTGACTATTTAGATTGTTCTCACATGACACGTCCCCTAGTTGTTGACCCCTGAAACCATGCAGGATACGTGCATTTAATAATATCCTTTAAGATAATAATTTTTAATGTTTAGTCTGATATATTCATTTTGAAACTTTTTTATTTTGAATGTATTAACATTTGAATTTAATTACTTTAATTTAGTAGTTTAATTGAGGGATTAAATATATTTGTATAACACACTTTGCAAGATATAGAACACCTCCGTAGATAATTTTCTTTCTTTCAATACTGGGTTATCTCCTGCTGCATGGACCTTCAGGCGCCAACAGTTTCTATCTGTCGGGCTTGTTGTATTATGTTGTGGTGTTGCTGCAAAAAATATAATTGAGAAACTGCAGCACCAACACTAAAGAAATGAGACATACCTCTGCACCGGCAACACATTATTTCTATGTTTGTAAGTTAAGAAATTATTAACAGTCAGCTTAGATATGGTTTCTGGTAGTGAGTAGCAAGGCCTAGCAACCTAAATGCTTCAATAATATTTTGGCCTGTATTTAAAAGAAACTAAATGCAGGAGATGTAGAATGCACGCCTACTTACCTACTACCTACTCTTTCGTAGAATCACAGTTTGTCATATGGGTACATATCCTAAGAACAATTTTTTTATTATTCGATATTTTTTTGACAATATTTAAAATAACACATCCTCTCACTTGTTTTAAAATTTTGATCCTGTATGGTGTTGCAACAACAACAATGCCACTTCACCGCCTGTAGGATGATAAATGACAATACATTACAATATCAGTACTTATTCTTATAATATGAAAATTAGACAATCAATATATATTCTTTTTTTAACATCCAAATTTTAGCTTTGTTTTTTCTTTCTAATCCTCGGCCAGTTTTGTCTGTTTTTTCTTAATTATCCCAGCGGAAAACAAGGACATCCTTTTTGTAGTAAACATCGTAAATAAACTAATTAACTGCTGTACTGTATGATAAGTTAAACATCTTGTGCTCTTCCTTGAGAAAGCGCTCATGCATTTTTACAATAAGCTTGATAATTTCTAGACTTTTCATATGGAAAATTTTAGAGATCCATTAACATCACATAAATCGATGGATATGCCGGAAGCACATCCTATGCACAGTCACATCTGACTGGCGTAATTCCTGTTATATTACTGATATTTTCCTGGTGACGCCAAAGGATATACCGTTCCATGTATTGGAAGAAATCACAAATGGTTTTTCTGACGATAAAAAACTGGGCAGTGGTGGCTTTGGAGCGGTTTACAAGGTATGATTAGTGCTAAAAATTTCATTGTTCAAATTTTCGTTTCCACCGCTATAACAAAATTAATACAACGCCCAATATTAAATAAATGTTAAACAGGGAGTGCATAAAAATGGAAAAGTGATTGCTGTTAAGAGGCTTCATAGCACGCCAGGGGCAGATGAAGATGAATTTGACAAAGAGTTCCATAACCTTATAAGGCTCCGGCATCGAAATATCGTAGAGTTCGTTGGCTACTGCTATAATACGCAACGTAAACTTATGGAGCACAAGGGAAAACTTGTTTTGGCCGATGAAATACAAAGGATTCTCTGCTTTGAATATTTGCAGCTTGGAAGCCTTGATAAGCACCTTTCCAGTATAAAAGATCTCTATCCCGCGTATAGTCTTTTTTAATTCCTCCAATTTACATTTCATGCGTATTGTCTTTTTTAAACTACAGAGGCATCCTGTGGACTTGATTGGCGCACACGCTACAAAGTAATTAAGGGCATTTGCGAGGGCTTGAAATATCTTCATGAAGGGCAGGAACAACCTACTTATCATCTGGACTTAAAACCAGCCAATATATTGCTGGATGAACATATGGTACCAAAAATTGCAGATTTTGGTTTGTCAAGGCTCTTTGGATCAAGACAAACCCATGTTACAAAAAATTGTATAGGGACACCGTGAGTTGAACACCTGGTGTGAAACACATTTATTTTATTATGTGATAAAACAAATTTATTTCATTAATTATCTCTGTCATTTGTGATATCATGCAGAGCTTACCTACCGCCAGAATACACAGACGAACGCAAACACGAAATCTCAGACAAGTTTGATGTATATAGTTTGGGTATCATTATCATAGAGATAATAACAGGACCAAAGGGCCGTTCCAAATGGGCTGAAATGCCTCGACAACAATTTCTTGAGCTCGTAAGAACAACTATTTTCCTACATTAGGAACAGTAGTCTTTCTTGAAAAACATTATGTAAAGCGCGAGTGTGTTGCCTTTATGTTTCCATTTTGCAGGTACAGGAAAACTGGAAGAAAAGACTACAGGAAACATCAGGGTACACATCACTCGAAGGAGATTGCCTACAGGTGAAAACATGTATTGAAATAGCTTCAAAATGTATGGAGTTTGACCGGAAGGAAAGGCCTACCATAGGGGAGATTGTCAGTAAGCTGAATGATTTGGAAACTACGATTCAGAAAATGTCATCTTCTGCTCAATAGTTAGCAAATGACCCAAACATCAGTACTAGAGCAGGTATGACCACTTATTGAAAGGATCTCTGTTTCAACTGGAAGATGCTTCTGAAAAATGTGTAATGTGTGTCATCGCATTGTTCTTTCTTTAGCACTTGGCACCTTTTCCTTTCGCACAATACATGATGTTCATCCAAGGGGGGAACGAATCTAGAATTTCCTACAGTAATCTAACAAATAAAAAGCTGTAAATTATCTCATAACTTAAAAATTGATATAATCAACGGGCACTTCTACCTAAAAATAGAATTCCAAACAAATTGGAATCCAGAGTCCACATGAAAATACCGGATTAAAACTCAACCTGCAAAAAATGGGAAAATGCATACAGAAGAAAATTTTAAATTAATGTTAAATCAGAGTGAAATTAGGATGATAGACATAGGTAAATAGGAATATGTTTTAAACTAAAATTAAATTTATGTTATAGCAATATGATATTCAAGGCTATACCTATCCTAATTAAGCACTCCAACGAAGCTCTCTTGTTAATCAGAAAGATCTAGATATTTATCTGGCGAAACCAAGTTGTAACGGCTCGTATTAAAAGAAATAACTAAATTAGTTAATATTTAGAATAAAAAATAAAGGAGTATTAGCAATTTGATTCTATACGACTTTCAAAGTAACATCCATAAATAACAAAAAATCAAAATAATAATTAAATGGAGAAATAGCAAATTAGAAGGAAGAGTCCATATCAAGTACAATCTAAATTTAAAGAATTTCAAAATAAAAATAAATAAATATTAGCAATTTGATTTACATAAAAAACTTCCAAAAGAACATAAATAAATAACTAAAATACAATTGTATCAGGTGGGACCAACACATAATCATATTAAAAGAAACAACCACAATCAAACTCAATTGTATCAGGTGCGCTAGGTATTTTTCTTAGGATTATTTGGTTAAATAAAAGTGTATCAGCTTTGTGCACCATTCCAAATTTACTTATATTTTTCTTTTGGTAAAATATAAATGTTATGGTATGTGTTTGAGCTAACGTACCCTAGGCATGCATGTTTGCATTGGCTGCCTTTTATTTCTAGAAAATTCTCTAACACATTCACTACTACAGAACAAGCTTCTACAAGCGGTTTGGAACCACTTCTAGAAGCGGTTTTACAACCGCTTCTAGGCAACCGGTTGTGATACCTCGAAGGGTATCACAAGCGGTTTTAGGAACCGCTTGTGTTGGTGCCACACCAAGCAGTAAAAGACAGTAATAATATCGTGGGAACGGGATTCGAACCCATGACCAGCACTCCATCCTCGTGACTCGCCTCATCCATCTAGCCAACCCACCCACGCGTGCTCTCTGATAGAGTAGGGCACGCATTCCTTTTATTATTTCTAAAACTGGGCTTCTACAAGCGGTTCGTGACACTAACCCCGAAGGGTCTTTAGAAGCGGTTAGTCACGAACCCCTTCTAAAGCCAGCTTTAGAAGCGGTTCGTGACACGAACCCCTTCTAAAGCTTTAGAAGCGGTTGGGGACACGAACCGCTTGTAAAGACCTTTAGAAGGGGTTCGTGTCAAGAACCCCTTATAAAGGGGGGGATTTATAAGGGGTTCGTGCTACGAACCGCTTCTAGAGATCCTCCTACTGCTACTACGAACCGCTTCTGGTGCGAGCATTACAACCGGTTCGCACCAAACCGTTTCTAATAGACCGTTTGTGATGCCCGATTTTGTAGTAGTGATTACATATAAACTCTTAAGAAAACTAAAAAATCATACATTGGTTTATAGTTGAAAACCTAATTTCGAACATCAATTCATAGTGTCAAAGCATAATTTCAAATGTAGGCATGAAATAGTCGTTGTAACCGTTGCTTCTACAGGACTCGTATGCAATAGGCAATATTCCGACTTATCAAAGCCAAACTAGAGAAAGGGATATTGATGCCATGTTTCTCATCTTTATTTCCCCTTTAGCAAAATAAGTGTCTTATTTTGATATGATTTTGGCACAAAGCAAAAAAAAAAAAAAAAAAAATCAGAAATATCTTAGCCGTGTAACCGCACAGGTTAGCAACTGGTTACACTTAATTTCTGAAAAAACCGAATTTCGAAATGAAATTACACTCAATTACACTCATATTTAGTATTAATTTCAAAACGAACTATAAATTAGGTACTTGTAAAATAAAAAAATTTAGAATTGAAAATCAAAATTTCGAGAACAAAATTCTCAAATACAAATAAGTTGAAATTAAATTAAATTCAGATTATGAATAATAAATAAATTTTGAAAACCTAAAATAAGAAGTAGATCTAATTCTGGAATAAAGATTTAATTTTGTGCCTTTGTGTAAGAAAACTTTCTGCAAACTTTAATTGTAAATTGAAATCAAACTAGGATTAGATTTCAGACAAAACTAGATCATTAATAAAATGAAAATTGTTATGAAATAAAACATAAATTATGAATTTAAAGTCCAAAAAAAGTAAATTCAAGGTTAACACATTAAGCCCAACAAAAAATATTTCTAAATACGCTGAAATTAGAAAAGAAATTATGGTTGAAGTTTT
The DNA here is from genome assembly GCA_036346355.1 of Rhipidocladum racemiflorum. Lineage (NCBI taxonomy): Eukaryota > Viridiplantae > Streptophyta > Magnoliopsida > Poales > Poaceae > Rhipidocladum > Rhipidocladum racemiflorum. Next base: position 33,321,995 of record CM070589.1, on the reverse strand, counting down.
CAAAACATAGTTTCAAAAGGCTTAACAAAAATTATATACTTAAATATTAGAATTTATATATTTTTGCAAATAAAAAGTTTCCAAACATAGAATTGAGAACTCCACGGTCAACTTATACATACAAAAGTCAAACTTTAATATATTTAGGCGGTGACCTTTGAATTCTGTATTAGAAAAACATCCCGCACATTAAAGAAAAAAAATGATCTGTTAGAAGTAATAAGAAGTGATGGTTCTGATAATACATAGAATACATTGATTTGATCCATGGTATACATAGTGTGAGTTGGGTGTTGAAGTGTTGGAGAGGCAGTTATCTCAAACCATCAATTAACCACATTTTATGAATTCATGTGTATTACATTGCAAGTATTGCTCTCGATATCTTTGTAATTTTCAATATTCACATGCCTTATTCCCCGAGAAATCTTTTCTTGTGCTTCATTTTCTTGCAGGGAGAAATTTGCTGTCACGCTGCACCCTCTCCTTGATCATGGGGTTCTGGGCTAGCTATGTCAGATGCGCGCGCTCATCTCCATTACAATATAGGAAAAATCAACTATTAAGTTTTATTTGGTGTATAATGTTTTGTTCGTAATTGAATATTATGATTGTTTTTTTTTTTGTAATTTGAATGTACTACTTCATTGAATAATTTCATATTATGCTACATTGTTTCTCTCATGCATGCGTTATCTTGTTTGTTAGAAGACCGCAGGGCGAATATAATATGATCAATAGAACATGAGACAGATTTAACATGAAAACGCTTGTGAACTTATAAGCTCCCCTGATGCTGAGTATTTCCCCTCGTAACCAGGGGTGGAGATAGGCATCTGGCCACCCGGTCATGGGTCGAGATATGAGATGTAAAGTTCTACTACTACATGTAAGGCACACGAGAAGATTAGATTTTCTCTTAAATATGTTCCCTAGTGCCTAGTGTGCTGGCCCATAGGGAAGCCTTCCCCGTGTCTTTTGACACTCGAGGACCTTGCGAGCTCTAGCAGTAAGGAGAGTTACAAATGTTACTTAAATGAATAGCAAGAATAACAGCAGGAAGCAGTGGCGGACTCAGCAATTTTCTAGAGCCCGGCCACGTTTAAAGAAGGACAACAAGTACATGAGCAGGGCCGGCCCTGGGGGTGGGCAGGGTGGGCGGTCGCCCTGGGCCCCCCAAAATCAAGGGCCCCTAAAGTAATTAAGCAAAGTGCCGTCTGAGGGTTTCCACCAAGGGATTTGATAAACATCATCTTGATGTTTTTATTGCTGAAATCATCCAAATTTAGGACCATCGGATCATTATTGAGTTTCGGGAGTATCGATTATATCCGATCCTATGATTTGATCTAACGGCCCGGTGATATCTGGGTGAGGTATCCAACGATCCAAAATTTCGATGTTAGCTAAAACAAAAACATCCGGATGATACCTATACACTTCCTTTCACCAAAAGAATGCTTCCTAACAGCCGACGGCTAGGGGCTTCATCCAGGGAAAAAGTGAAAAACAGGAGGAGCGGCGGGTGGCCGATCGCTTGGACGTGGCGACGCGCCGACGTAGAGAGAAAAAAAAGGGGCGATCGCCGGGACAAGTGCCAAGTAAGTGTTTACGATTATAATTTACATTTGTCATTTCATAAACTTTAAAGTGTTCTGTAGAAGTAATTTTTGTGCATCGAATATTAATTTCTTCAATATGTATGCTTATAAGACTATATATATGCATATATACATACATATATATATGGCAGCATATCTAGTGCTAATGGATTAGAGGGTACTAACATGCTAACTCCTGTTATCAGCCGTTGGATAGAGAATCTGTGGCCCACATTGATCAAGGTGGAACCCTTTGCCGCTTAAACCATTTTTCACAAAACCCCTAAAATTTATTCCTCTCTTGCGAATACGTCCTCCCACCTTGATCAATGTGGGCCGCAAATTCTCCATCCAACGACCGATAACAGGAGTTAGCATGTTAGCACCCACTGGTCCATTAGCACTAGATATATATATATATATATAGGAAGCCTTTTTCGTACTCTTGGGAGTATGTACTCCCACCTCCAGTATACCACTTAAACTAATGTGTTATACTCCTTTATCACTTTCAGTATACTCCAATAATAATTCTAATATACTACAATGCGATATTGTTGAAAAAATTCATCTGAGCCCTTTATTTTTTTGCTATATACCCTTTTCCATATGTAAAAAGAGTATATAAACAAATTATGCTACAAAGGGTGGACTTTGATGAAATTTTTCGTAAAACTCACTTTAGAGTATCTTATAATCAGTATTAGAGTATACTCAAAAGGATAAAGAAGTATAACAACATTATTTAAGCAGTATATTGAGAGTGGGAGTATGTACTCCCAGAGGTACGGTACCATTTTCCTATATATATATATATATATATATATATATATATATATGTGTGTGTGTGTGTGTGTGTGTGTGTGAGGAGGTGGATAGGGTCTCCATATAAGTTTTTGCCCCGGGCCCCCAAAATGCCAGGACCGGCCCTGTACATGAGCTATTTACCATTGATACAAGTGAAATTGACAATCAAAGGTGTTTTAAACTAAAAGGATGTTTGAATACATAGATGAGTAATACAGTATGACCATAGGTAGCTCATTACAACACTAATAAAACTTGGAATAAGCCTTTTCTTTATTCGTATATGGTCTTTTGTTACATGGGCCTAAGCCCGGGCACGGGGCGAGGCTGGTCGGGCCTTGGGTCCGCCTATGGCAGGGAGCATAAAATATAGGGAGGCAAAAATGTTCTCTCTTTATTATATTGATTCTCTCGTAGAAGGAAGTGTTATATTTATAGTAGAAGTTAACAAGAGATAAATCCAGATTCACCCAAAATGAGATAAAGTCCAAACATATTTGAATAACTAGTACTTAGAGTCCAACTATATCTCAACACTTACCCTTGGACGAATACCGTGTAATGCATATGTCTCATCAAAAACTTCTCCCAAAAACCCAATGTGAAAAAATGAATGGAAAAAAGAGAACATTGCACTCGTACATTATGTTACACTAGTTGCCTTATTAAAAACATTCATGTGAGAAAACCTTAAAAAAAACTCACTAAAAGAAAAAGAGTGCAACTTATAATCTTCTGGATTTAAAGTAGGATCTTCAAGATGATGATAAGGGTCATGGTTCAGGGATTTAGTCCCCCTGAACTCTGCATATCTCTAAGTAGTCTTATTCTAATGCCACGAACACATCTTCGGAAATTAGATGTTGGCAAAGATTTAGTAAATAAATCTGCTAGATTTAGTAGTATCTTCACCTCATCATTCTTTTGGAGTTCGTGTGGATAGAAAAGTTTAGAGGAAATATGCTTCGTAATATTGCTTTTAACATAACCCATATGCATTTGCGCAACACAAGCAACATTATCTTTAGATATAATCGTGAGGTATCGATGGTATCAATGCCACATTCACTACTACAGAAAAAGTTATTACAGACGGTTCACAAACATCATTACAGATGGTTTTGTGAACCGTCAGTAACAATGAGTCTGTGATGAAAGAGATCATCAGAGACGGTTTTTGACCCGCCTGTGAAAATAAACATCACAGACGGTTCCAATTAGTAACCGTGTGTGATACTTCAATATCACAAACGGTTCTAATTAGAAACTGATTATGATATTTGAATATCACAGACGGTTGCTCATTAGAACCGTATGTGATACTGGAATTTCACAGACGGTTTCGAATTATAACCGTCTGTAATACTTAATTTCACAGATGGTTGTATTTAGAAATGGTCTGTGATAATTCAATATCACACACGGTTTCTAATTAGAACCGTTTGTGATATTGAAGTAACACAACGTTTCTAAATATAACCGTCTGTGATATTGCTTGAAATTACCATCTACTTTAGATAGATCTACAACAAATCAGAATAATGGAAGTTCTGCTGAGGGGTGTAGGAAAAACATTTAGTTCCAACAATCAAGACACTTGCATTCAAGATGAGCAAAATTGTAATAAGGATAATACCAGGTGACAATACAATGAATCATATCAAACAGAAAGATGAGAAGTGTACAAACAAGAATAAACGCAATTGTACAACTCTAGTAGTTACAAGCTAGCGTGGAACTCGCCATCTTTATTTATGACTTCAAAGATAAGGAAAAAACAAAGTTTCCCCCGAATGTCAATCAAATCGGTCTTGTTCAACGCAGTTACAACCCTACTGCTCTTTGTTGTACTGGTGATGAGTTGCATGTTGTGACAAACATAAAATCCACATAGGTTATTTCCCTGACCCTGCTAGTGGCACTGCAAACAAGAAATAGGTTAGTTCTAGAGTCACTATTACGTAGTTTGATATAGGATTATTGTGTACAGCGGATACCAAAAACTTAAAATCGTGTTGCAGTTTTGCCCCATCCTTGTACACTTTGAACGTCCTACATGATTGCAAAAGGTTAGCCTCAGCCATTCCAAGAGCAACATAAACCTAGAACAACTTAAATGGCCATGTTATCTACAGAGGAAATGTGATTACCTGCTGAGTAATTTTGCGATAGGAATCAAATCGTGGTTGGGTCTGTGGCTGGTTGAAGTACAATTAGAACCCAGTGAAACCTACACAGGTATATCACAATGGTTAATGAACGAAACTGAGTTTTGTGCATATTGCAAACCAAAGTATAGCAAGTAGTGTAGCACTTACCCTGTGTTATGGGGTATAAGTATGAAATCTTTATCTTTTTGTGCCAACAATGCCTGTTTGACGCATTCTTCTACTATCTTTATATTTTCATCCATTGTTTGCTTTGAGACTATATGTGGGTCGAGGAATCCCACCGATTGTTGCTTCCTTCTCGCTTGGAGTATCATGTTTCTATATATACAAAAGCAATTATATATATATATATATATATATGTATTGCGGACATTTATCACTATTAGACGAATGTATATTATGATAGCACACACTTACAATATCTAGTATTTCAAGAGCGCAGCGTCGAGGGCGTCGAGGTTGTAGAGATGGAACAAGTCATGAAAATCAACCACGAAGAAGCCCCCCCGAATCGTTGAAGAGATGCTCATACATGAAGCTAACCGTGATACTTATTGAACGTTCACTGGCTTTGAAGATCTGTAGGATCGAAGTATACGAATATAGCAATCAGAGGCGGGGTGAATGATTGTGCGGAAGCTAAAACCAAATTCTTGATCTATTAAAAGTTCACCCCAAAACAGAACCAAATAATTGCCTCGTTTTCGACAAAAACAGAATGACAGAGGTTCGGTAAAACGAGAATTTCCAGAGATCCAACCGTCGGATCGATCTGAAATTTAGACACAAGAAACTAGATTCTAGTATGAATCGAACCCAAAAAGAATCAGCTCGATCGGACTTACGGATCAAAAGTTATAAGCTTCGCAAGCTTGCTGTTCCAGAACTTGACGAAAACTAATCTAATCAAAACTTCAAGATTAAACAAGATCTTCAAAAGATTAATCAACTAGACTTTGAGGAACTCTAAATCAATACCCTAGAAAGGTTTTTGATGGATCAAATCAAGATGAAACTCAAAAAAACAAAAACCAATCTAGAACTAGAACAAGTATGGAAACAAGAACCAAAAGAGAATATTGTAGCACACAAGGAACTAGAAGAATTGATCTTTATTTCTTTTGTCTAAAGTACTCCCATCAAAAGAGTACAAACCCTAAAACCAAGCTCAAGCTCCCTTGCGCCTGTTCTGCTACTTGGTTTGATTGATGCCCTTTAACAGGAGACACCCCTCCTATTTAAAGGACCAACCCACAAGGAGTTCTGAATACGATTCCTATTCCCTAGAAGGAATCTGTATCCAACACAACTCTACTTGGCCCAACCTGGCCGAGTACAACTCTTGCACGCATATGGCAACCCTACCATACTCACGTGACTAACACTTTGCACGTGTATGGCCACCTGCCATACTCACGTGACTAACACTTTGCACGCGAATGACCTCCTGCCATTCTCACGTGACTAACCATTCTTCATGTGCACCATTCTCTTAGCCCGAACGTCCCGCATGACATCCTTGACCACCAAGACCTCAGTTCCTCCTGAACCTAGTCCCGAACCTCAGTTCCTCCATGAACCTAGTTCCGGTCCCGTCATCGACCACGTTCGTCTTCGAGCAATACCTGCACATGAACAAACCACAAAACAATTCCGAGCACAAGTCCACGACTTGACTCACATCAATCCATGCAAATACTCACACGAGCATTGCATAAAGTCCACTTCAAAAGAAGCATCATGAAATCATCACAAATTTCATAATCTCAAATTCAAATCATTTCAATTCTTGCAAAAACATCCAAACCGAGCAAAAACGCATTCACGACGGACCAAAAAATATTGTCCGACGTACACATGAAAAAGTCACTCAAAAAACCATTCACAACGGACCACAAAATCTGTCCATTGTACAAGTGAAAGTCTCGGTTCCAAGAAGAAGTCATTCCGGCGAAAACACGTTCACGACGGACAAACAAAATCGGTCCGTCGTACAAGCGAAATCAAACCTCAAAAAGCCATTTACGACTGACCAAAAACAAAGTGTCCGTCGTACATGCAAAACTTATCGTTCCTTGGAAAATTGAGTCCGCTCAGAATCTCAAAAGCATGTCCACGCATGCACCCAAAAACTTGGTCCGTCGTGCATGGGAAAGTGCCAAAACATGTTTATTTACGATGCACTGCACCAACAAAGTTTGTCCGTCGTAGATGGGAAACTTACTGTTTCTTGTCAAATTGTCAAAACACATGAACAAACACATTTTGCAAATTCAATTCTAAGCCAATTTTTCAGCACATGATTTCACAATCTCCCCCTTGATGAAAACATTGGCAACACCACTTAGAATTGAACATTTGGCATTCACTTTACAAAAGATTTTGAAATCCAAAGGATCAAGGACCAAAAAGAGAAAACACAGAATTCCCCCTTTGACCAAAATGCAAAACAAAATCTCCCCCTGAGAAGGAAAATGTGTGTGAAAGTGCATTGTGCCCAAAAATTCCAAAATTCTCCAAACTTCTCCCAAAATTCTCAAAATTCTAGAAACAACTCCCCCTTTTTCTTCTCCCCCTTTTTCATTAATCTTTTCAACAATTCCCAAATTTCTCCCCCTTTGACAATGGATTCATCAAGAGTACAAAAGAGAGAACAGGTTCAAAATTTTTCCTGTAGTAAAGATTTCACAAGAAGAAACAAGGGAGTGCCAAGATAGGAAAAGATGAGCTCATTCGATCATATAACCTTATATATCACATAACATGCAAAAATACATGATCTTGATGTGATTTTAGCAAGTTAGGGAATCACAATGCATCTCAACCTCAATTCAGTCAACTATAGCCAAGTACTAAGCAAAACCTTTAGTAGAAAAACAAAGGCTCAAAGTTGAAGCAAATAACAAATTAGGTCGAGCAAGTAGTTTCAACTCCAATCTAGTGGACCAATTTAATCTTTAAACAAGAATCGCATGTGGCATGCTTGAAGCATACTTCTTTTATTTCCTTGGAGTGGCATGCTTGAAGCATACATCTTGTCTTTTGAGGGAATGGCATGCTTGAAGCATACATCTTATCTTTTAGGGAAAGCTCCCTGAAGCACATAACTTGAGGTTTTTTGCTTTTAACAACCCTTTTTTATTGATTCCCTTTTCTTTTCATTTTTCTTCGATTATAAACATGCAAAAGTGATTAAAAGGTCTTATGAAAGAATAAAGTTGAAACCACACTTGCTTCATAGCCCAAATTTGTCAAGAGGATTCAATATGAAGCCTAGAAGAGTGAGATATCACATAGTATTTAGCTATAGGCAATCAGTCCATGGAATTCCACAATGTCATTTTTAGTTTAAGTGAGACAATTATATTATCATATATTAGCTCAATTACATAACATATAAAGAAATATGATAAAGTGAGCTTATCAAGTGAAAGAACTTGGCAAGGAAACTCCCCCTCAAAACAAACCCATTGGATGAACAATCCCATGTTCTCCCCGAATAAAAGTAAAACGAGAAGAAGACAAAGGTTTTGTGAAAATGTCTGCCAATTGATGTTCAGTATCCACATGATGAAGCACAATGTTGCCTTTTTCAACATGATCTCTAAGAAAGTGAAATCTGATGTCAATGTGTTTTGTTCTAGAGTGTTGCACGGGGTTCTTAGCAATGCAAATTGCACTAGTGTTATCACACAAAAGAGGAACACTATCCAAATTAACCCCATAATCTTTAAGTGTAGCTACTATCCAAAGAATTTGAGAACAACAACTAGCAGCAGCCACATATTCAGATTCAGAAGTTGATTGTGCAACAAAAGATTGCTTTCTAGATGACCATGCAATGAGAGAATTTCCCAAGAAGTGACATGAACCAGAAGTGCTTTTCCTATCAATTCTACATCCTCTAAAATCAGCATCAGAAAAAGATCTCAAACTAATGCATGAGGAAGCAGAAAACCAAATGCCAAAATCTTGAGTTCCATGAAGATACCTGAAAATCCTTTTGACAGCTTGTCGATGTGAAGCACGTGGGAAGCTTGAAAACAAGCACACAAGAACATGGGAAGAGTCTCTCATGTAAACTTCCAATTATCTCAACCTCAACAGCATCATCATCATCTTTTATGAACAAAGACACTCTCCCCCTGAACATATGCACTGCACTGCATCATTTGGACTAGTGCCTTTTGCGAAAGCAGTGGAAGAAGTATCTTCAAAAGCAACACTTTTAGCATGAGATGCACGAGTGAAGAAGAACCAAAACTTATCACTTTGAACATATGAAGTGAGCATCCGAAATTCACTAGCCACATGTTCTCCTTCCTTGCGTGAGAAGCCTACATAGAAGCAGAAATTGTCGAGGCCTCGGATCTGGGGTTAGAAATAAGATGTTTAGGAATCCGATCTTGAGACACACGACGCACAACAAGAGGGCACAACACGAGTATTCTTATGTACAAAAGCAGATTTGCCTTTTTCCGTGTTTTTAGAAACAAAAGGTGTTTGTTTCACCCTAGGCACATAATGAGAAGTAGAGTGTGCCTTTACGAAATTAGACCTAGCATTAAACCTTTCTCTCTTTTGTTGTTTAGCTAGTCTAAAGCAAAAGTCTACTAAATGTCCATCTCTACCACAATGAGTGCAAGTGTACTTAACATTATGTTTAGCTTTGGAAGTAGAAGCAACATTTGCATTCATCATAGTAGAAGATAAAAGGCCAAAGCAAATTTGAAGACAATTTTCATAGGCTCATTTGAAATCTCAAGTTTGTCATTGCAAGGAGCATAAACAACGAGCGAGGTTTAGTTTCATATGAAGCATGAAGATCAAAACCTAAACCTTTCTTGTTTGAGCTAACCTTAGATTGATCCAAAATCATGTTCAACTTTTTCTTGCCATTAGTGAATCGTTCCAAAGAGTTTTGCAAGTAATCAACTTTATTAGCAAGAATTAAACAATTATTGCAGGGATCATCCACTTTTCCTTTTTGCTTGCGACAAGTTGGGCATGAAAGAACCTCATGTGTAAGAAAATCTTCTGTCATTTGAGAAACCCTAGCATTTGCATCATGCAACTTCAATTCTAGTATGGAACATTTAGAACATGGAGTTGTATCATGCAAATCAATGGTAGAACAACTAGCATGTTTAACAAGTTTCTCATTTTTCTCATTTTCAGCATTGATTTGCTCTAACAAGGTAACATGTTCTTTCCTAAGCAAAGTAAGCTCATTATAAATTAAGTCACATGATTTGCAAGCATCATCATCAGGAATCAAGGTTTTAAGTCTAGCAATTTCAGCATTCAATGACTCCACAAGAATATCATGTTTCTTAATTTTTCTATCACGTTTGTCAAGCAATTTTCCAAGACGAGCAACAACAATAGCTAATTCATCATAAGAAGGATCTACCTCATTGAAGTCGCTGTCTTGATCGTCCTCGGTGAAGCTATCCTTGCTGCTTGCCATGAGACACAACCCTGTCAAGTCATGTTTGCTTGGAGTTGCATCGTCCTCGCTGCTCTCCGAGTCCACATCGCTCAAATTGACTTGTTCAAGAGCAGAAAGAACTCGATGAACCACTTTGCGGTTGATGAAGCTCTTCTTTTTCTTGTCGTTTGAAGGGAACTTCTTCTTCTCTTTTCTTCTGTCGTTGTCCTTCTCCTCCCATGGTGTTTTACTGTAACATCCCAAAATTTGGTTTATTTACATTTATTAAGTTATTTGAATTTTTGAGAATTTTCTGGAATTTGATTGGAAATTTTGGAATTTATTTGAACATAAGCCTGCTTGAACTAATTGAATTAAATAAAGATCATGCATTTTTGCATAAGCTTAAAATCCAAAATTTTGTTTATAATTAAGATAATTGGTAGACGAGAGTGTTCGCTTCAAGTATTTTCGAAAAATATGTTATCTATCGTAAGTCGTTGATTTTATAAAAAATCGGTACAAGTGTCTGATTCACGAAAAGAATTTTCGCGGAAAATCTACACATCGAAAAATCGCAAAACCAACTCCGTTAGGTTCCAAATAGTTCCTAGTATTTTAGAGAAATTTTTCCGATTTTTAGAACCTTCCGGTTTTTTTTTTCTCTCGCTGCATGTTTTAAAAATGTACCTGCGTATATAAGTATACGTGACCTTCCATTTACCCATGCATGTGCGTAGTGGGGTTTATTGCAAGCCGTTTTTGCCATGAAGCATGCACGTAGTGCATTTCTCCAACTGCTTTTCCCGGTTTGCATAGGAAGCACGCTCATTCATTCCCTTTATGTTTCCATTCCAAGCTATTACTAGTTGGTTCAACCTCTCAACCATTTCCAGTTTCTCACCAAGCTTTCATCTCCATTGAAATGTCTCCACACGCACACCTTCATTACTAGCAAACCGGACGTTCGGGCCGTTCCCATTTTGTCTAATGGCGCTTGAATGGTTTCATTTCTCTCAGTACGCTCCGTTTCCATGCACGAGCTTCGAACATTTGTAGTTCTCACATTTGAAGCACTTCTCCATCTCCCCGCCATTCCATTCCTTCACTCATCCAACACTTCCAGCCATTTTCTTTTCTAGCCGCACCATTTTCATTGCTTCCTCTTCGCCATTGGCGTCGCCGCTGCCGCCGGTATCGTCGCCGCTGCCACCGCCGCTGCCGCCAGCCCTGTCGCCGCCCTGCCGCCGCCGTGTCGCCGTCGCCGCCGCCGCCACGTCCGCCGCTGTTGTCTCGCCGTCATCATCATCGTTGTCGTCGCCGCCGACCGGTACTCTCTTTTCTTCAGCGCATGCTCGCTTCTATCGATCGGTTGATCTCGCCTTTCCCGTAGCCTCATATATTATCCTGTTGAATACATGGAAACAAACACAAATCCAGCAACAAAATATTTCACGCCATATAATTTTTGGCCGCCCTTTCCTCGCTAAATTTTTGCCTTTTGGTTCCAAATGATCAACCCTCCTTTTAATATCCTCTTCCTTTATTTAGACTTTATAATTGCATGCATGTGTAGAAGTAGAGCTAGCCTATTACGAGATAGGCATCCATGCATGGAAGACTAACAGAATGTTATGCGTACCATATATTTCTTTAAGCATGTGTGTGTTTACTTCCTTTCGAGGTAGCATATATGCACATACATACATACATTAGTCTCAGATTTATAGACATGTCTACATGTAGGTATACTTCGATTCACGTGTAGATATATTCAAGTTGCTACGCATGTAAATATATATATCGTAGCATATTGATTCGTACTCTCATATTAAACACTAGCAAGATGTATAATGCATGGATATATTCATTCCCGCATGTATATATTCGCCTGGTTCGCATGTATAAATTTTCAATATGCGAGTATACGGTCATATTACGAAGAATACGTATTTAAATACACAAATTATAATTTGGTTTCGTTCCTCTGTTCTAAGCCAAGTATATATACGTATATACAATGAATAGTGCCATGCAAGAAAAAGTTTGGTTGTACATGCACATTTCTAGAAATTGTAAAATTTGTCTTTTTCACTACAAATTGCTTTTAAGTCCAAATCGCTTGCAACAAATTTTGTTAATTAGTAGAAATTAATACCTTTCTACAGTAATTTTATGAAATTTTATAATTAAATATATACTATTAAATTATTCGCGAATGTCCAAACTTACTTAATTTTTTAGTTTTAAATCAGCATTCCAAAAATTCCAAAATAAATTTTATAAAACTTAGCAAAGGCTAAACTAATTATCTGGAAATTTTCATGAAAGTACGCACTAGTTTGATTTGTAGTATTTTTCTGCATGTGTGTTGTAATGCTGTTTTGTGGTTTATTTGGTTCTTTATCTCGTTACGCCGTGAGACGCTGAGCCGGAGGACGCGGGTTTCGAGGATCAAGCTCCAGCCCAAGACTCACTACTTTACGAAGGCAAGTTGTGCTTTGACCATATTGCTCCTAGTTTTTCAAACATATTTTTATTTAAATTATGCATGCTATGTTGATTAAAATGAGTAATTTAGTTTGGGTTAAGTAGATAATCAACCTATTTGTTAAATCCACCTTTGATGATTAATATTTGTATGCCATGTATCCATTGTCACCATAAGTTGGGTTTAAATAGTTGGATGTTATAATGGTGCCAACACGGGAGGCTAGACCGTGAGTAGTTGCTTAGCCATGCTTACGTGAAATATGTTTCAAATGGCAAAATAATATTGACTAATGATATACGGAATGAATTTTGGAATCAGTGTAATCTTGCCACGTGATGATGTGAAGTGTAGGTACCTTTTTGGTTCTACATGGTAACTGGTATTATTGTTGGCATGCGTTGCACAATAATCAAACTGGGGTGGTAAATAGATTTAGACCAGGGCAATTGGCAAGAATGATAGGGATGATTGGGCACCGAAAGTCGCTTTGGTTCTTCTGGTAGTCTTGCCTGGTCACCCTACGGACTTAACCTTGCAAGCCTTTGAATCGGGCCAATCGTGCAACCACATGTCTCAGAATGGGGCGGACCTAGTTGAGTAGGTTGCTAATAACTTGTGCATTTGGTACTAAGGTGTCAACTATACCTTTTGTGTAGTTGAACGGAGCGCATCGTACGCTTGCCAGGTACCCTATCCAACGGGTTGGCTGACCTATACTTCACTGCATTTAAGGAAGGGATAGTGTGCAACAACCGGAGAGGTCCACTTGTATAGTTAGAGGCTTCAAAAGCTTTGTTATGATCACTCATTCGCATACTCTTGTATGGCGATTCACGGCAGACGTGGTGAGTTGATCGTATCTTGTGGGTAAAGTGCATAACCTCTGCAGAGTGTACAAACTATTCGAATAGCCGAGTCCACTCAGATCGACAAAGCTCGGGATTACAAATATGTTAGATCTTTTAAAATAAAATGTGGGAATGGGTGGCAGTGCCGTAGACAATATTGCTAAAAGTGATTTAGGGCTTTGAGCCGAATTGTTTAAAAAGAGATTGATAACTTACTATATAATATGGTTTTACCGCTTTTGAATCTATTAATGTTGTTTAATTAAAGCAAAATGTCCGTTTGAGGCAAAACAACCACTTAAGCCATTCCTTTGGAAGAAACCAGATATAGTAATAGGATTGCACCTTCAGTGCATGACTTGCTGAGTATGTTGTATACTCACCCTTGCTTCCAACAAAATCACTCAGGAGAAGACTACAACTTCAAAGGAGGAGAAGTTCCGCGAGGAGTTATCAGAGTTGAACTCTTATCATTGCCCGTGGCATACGCCGATGGAGTCACCGACGCGCATTCCTACGCCGATTATTTACTTTGTTATTGTAAGCTCTGGCGTGTGACTATTTGTAAGGTGACCTTAAGGTCTTGTAACCAGCTTTATTTAATGTTTGAAGTACTTTATTATTAATTCCAGTGTATGATTGTGGTACTTCATCCCTGTTTAACTGTGTGTACTAGCGTGATCCTGGACTAGTACAGAAAACACAGAGGGTCCGGATTTGCAGATTCGGGTCCCGACATTTACCTGCAAGTTTAGGACAGTTTGGACGAATATGGTCGAGATCACCACACTCATAGCATCTTGGAGGATCACCACCACCTCTCTTTCTCTTTCTCACATTTTGCAAAGCTTTGTTAAAGCGAGAAGAGAGTAGTGATAAGTCTTCTTCTGGGAATTGCTCAATCTGTTCATCGGTTAGTGAAGACAAAAAGGATAAAGCAAAACTTAAAGCAGCACCATTATTAGATATGCTAGATTGAGATGTCAAAGCAATTGATTTATGATCATTCTTTCTAGCAAAAACATCCAACTCATGAGTTTTCAACTTAGAATACAAAACATCTAATATAAGTGTACTCATGACAGTAGATTCTCTAATGGATGTAACTTTCATATCCCAAATAGACATGTCTAATGCACCAAGCAATTGTCCAGCATTAGCAGCATCATCAAAGCTAACTCCAACAGCACGAAGATTACTAAGAATTTTATTGAAACGTGCAAAGAAGTCATCTAGCGACTCACCGGGTTTCATCTCAAATCGCATGTATTCTTTTTTGTAAAGATCTTGACGAACCTCTTTAATAGTGTTAGAACCCTCATGATAATCACAAAGAGATTTCCATACCTCATATGCGGATTTGAGATGGATCACACGGTCAAAGTCGCTGCGTCCCAAACCTTGGATGATTAAGTTGCGTGCCTTGCTGTTTGCTTCAACATGTGTGCGATTGGTGTCGTTGACGTTATCGTTTGCAGGGACTTCATATGGCTTGTAGACCTTATCACAAATTGTGAAGCCTTGTGCTTGGATGAATGCCTCCATCTTGGCCTTCCAAAACTGAAAATCAACACCATCGAACACACATGGTTTTGTCGAATAACGATCCATTGATCTAATCACCGGTTAAGATAGATTAGAAAAACCTTGCTCTGATACCACTTGTAGGATCGAAGTATACGAATATAGCAATCAGAGGGGGGGTGAATGATTGTGCGGAAGCTAAAACCAAATTCTTGATCTATTAAAAGTTCACCCCAAAACAGAACCAAATAATTGCCTCGTTTTCGACAAAAACAGAATGACAGAGGTTCGGTAAAACGAGAATTCCCAGAGATCCAACCGTCGGATCGATCTGAAATTTGGACACAAGAAACTAGATTCCAGTACGAATCGAACCCAAAAAGAATCAGCTCGATCGGACTTATGGATCAAAAGTTATAAGCTTCGCAAGCTTGCTGTTCCAGAACTTGACGAAAACTAATCTAATCAAAACTTCAAGATTAAACAAGATCTTCAAAAGATTAATCAACTAGACTTTGAGGAACTCTAAATCAATACCCTAGAAAGGTTTTTGATGGATCAAATCAAGATGAAACTCAAAAAACCAAAAACCAATCTAGAACTAGAACAAGTATGGAGACAAGAACCAAAAGAGAATATTGTAGCACACAAGGAACTAGAAGAATTGATCTTTATTTCTTTTGTCTAAAGTACTCCCATCAAAAGAGTACAAACCCTAAAACCAAGCTCAAGCTCCCTTGCGCTGTTACGCTACTTGGTTTGATTGATGCCCTTTAACAGGAGACACCCCTCCTATTTAAAGGACCAACCCACAAGGAGTTCTGAATACGATTCCTATTCCCTAGAAGGAATCTGTATCCAACACAACTCTACTTGGCCCAACCTAGCCGAGTACAACTCTTGCACGCATATGGCAACCCTACCATACTCACGTGACTAACACTTTGCACGCGTATGGCCACCTGCCATACTCACGTGACTAACACTTTGCACGCGAATGACCTCCTGCCATTCTCACGTGACTAACCATTCTTCATGTGCACCATTCTCTTAGCCCGAATGTCCCGCATGACATCCTTGACCACCAAGACCTCAGTTCCTCCTGAACCTAGTCCCGAACCTCAGTTCCTCCATGAACCTAGTTCCGGTCCCGTCATCGACCACGTTCGTCTTCGAGCAATACCTGCACATGAACAAACCACAAAACAATTCCGAGCACAAGTCCACGACTTGACTCACATCAATCCATGCAAATACTCACATGAGCATTGCATAAAGTCCACTTCAAAAGAAGCATCATGAAATCATCACAAATTTCATAATCTCAAATTCAAATCATTTCAATTCTTGCAAAAACATCCAAACCGAGCAAAAACGCATTCACGACGGACCAAAAAATATTGTCCGACGTACACATGAAAAAGTCACTCAAAAAACCATTCACAACGGACCACAAAATCTGTCCATTGTACAAGTGAAAGTCTCGGTTCCAAGAAGAAGTCATTCCGGCGAAAACACGTTCACGACGGACAAACAAAATCGGTCCGTCGTACAAGCGAAATCAAACCTCAAAAAGCCATTTACGACTGACCAAAAAACAAAGTGTCCGTCGTACATGCAAAACTTAGTGGTTCCTTGGAAAATTGAGTCCGGCTCAGAATCTCAAAAGCATGTCCACGACAGACCCAAAAACTTGGTCCGTCGTACATGGGAAAGTGCCAAAACATGTTTACGACAGAACCAGACCAACAAAGTTTGTCCGTCGTAGATGGGAAACTTACTGTTTCTTGTCAAATTGTCAAAACACATGAACAAACACATTTTGCAAATTCAATTCTAAGCCAATTTTTCAGCACATGATTTCACAGATTCTTTGATGTACCAAGAATGCAATCGTTGGCAAGATAGACCAAGTGAATTTATGCAGTCTTTCGGTACTAAAGGCTCTCCTAGTTTGTATTGTCAGGCCAACAGGGCAATCGGATAGTCGAGAGTCTTCATGATCTTCGATTTGCCCTTACCTTTCTTTCTACTGTATGGAGCCTTCACGGGAAACGAATGGGTAGGAAAGTAGTCAAAGTTATGTAGATCAAGTGGAGTATGGGGTACGACTGCTGATTTGGTAACAAGCTGATCAGATGCAGCAGGCGAATCAGATCATTGCGTTAGTTGCATGACTAGAGGACCAACCAGGGAGATGTCGCTGCTGGGCCATTGGATGAATGTGCCAATGGTATCCCCCAGTTTTCACGATCTCGTCGCTTGGCGTCTTTTGAAGCTCAACGATCTTGAAACTATCATGTACCCCGTCCACATTGACCTTCGTGAAACCCGGCGCTATCATGGTACTGTGCACCATCTCCCCCTTAGTGGATGGATATGCGATCCCCCAAGCAGCCGTAAGAGGAATAGAGCCATTGTTAATTCTCACTCGGAGATTGCACCGTGTGGCCTCCTACACAACAGTACATGATTAACTAATGTGTCCAACAGCTATATCTATAGAGCATTCAAGAGATATATATTATTTCCTTAATATCACAGATAGGATAATTCCCAATTTGTTCATCTATGTTAGGGGCAGATGCACAGCTGCTCTTATAGGTAATGGGGCTGACTTGCGGACATTCTTATGGGGCTTGCGCAGTCTGTCTTTCTTGATTATTGAGCCTTTCCTCGAGGCTTCTTAACCTATCATAAAATTCTTCTCTCAACTCTTCTCTCAACTTGACCTCCAAATTCTTTATAAGCATTGACTCGCGCTCGGCTTTAGTTCTTTTCTTATTTCGGTATTTGTTCGAGTCGTCTGGGAATCCAGTTTTCCATGGAACAAAAACCCCTTTGCCTCGCGTACGACCAGGGTGTTCCTTTTTTCCTAAGGCCATGGACAGTGCATCTTTCTCCCTGTCTGGAAAAAAAGATCCATCGCCTGATTGTGTACTCAACGTTACCTGCAAGATCCTGACAAGTTATTTCTCTTATGAAGTCATAGACTAATTACGTACAAAATTGGTAGTTTGATTTATATATTACCAAGCATTGGCAGACCTCCTCATCTGCGGGGTTTTTAAAGGAGATGGTTGTGGAAGACGTGGCACTTGACCTCGCTCTTAGCCAGTCTCTGGCGCGCTGGTCTATGATCGATGCAAATGGTAACGAAGCCTCCTCGTCCTCCCTGTCCCATTGTGCCCTCTTCCCCGCATAGCCACCAGTGCTGAATCTATGGGGGTGAGTGTTCCTTGCCTGCAAGGCCTTGTGTGCTTCACTTTGATGCACGAATTTCTCTGTCGTCTTCATCTCGACAAAACTCCACCACACGTCCTCATCAATGAACCCATACTTAGAGTATGGAGTCATATCCTTCTTGACGTATTCAATGACAAGCGTGCTCTTGAAGGTCTTCCATGCCTTTCTTGCCACTAGCAGTACTGCATACCATTGCACTAGGCGAGCGGATTCTTCTGGAATGTTGAACGATGAAAGAATTTCTATCAACAAGGCGTTGCGAGTCTCATCAGTCAGCGACTTCTAGGATGATATTGTGATGGGGACCCGTTCCCGTGCGACTATCCCGCACATTGTCCGGAATGCATTCGCTGCCTTTCTTGGCACTATAGGGGACCCATCCTTTGGATCGATCGCCGTGATGGTATATTGGTCTGTTGGCCTTTTGTTTGCTCCTCTTGCACCGCGGGTCGATTTTCCTTTTGTCGGCTCATCACAGCCTTGAGATGACGAATTAGAGGACACCATCTTCTTTGTAAGTTAAAATAGTTTCAGGTGAACTAAAAGTGAAGAACAAATAAAATCAAATTAGAGTGAATAAGTTTGTGAGCAGAAAATGTCAATATAAAAGGAAAGATTTTATAGAACATAAGGTAAGAGGTCTAATTGTGTATAGAATTTAATTATAAGGTAAGAGGTTTAATTGTGTATAGAAGATAAAGATTGGAAGTTTTAATTAATGGCAGCATTTCATTGCAAGGAGAGAAGTGTTATTGTCAGTAGAGGCCATTATGGTTTTGTTTTAAAAGAAGGGAGAAGATGTCAGATATTCTCGCCCTCATTCTTTTAATCTTGCTCTCGTTTGTTAGAGATTAAAGACATGCTTCATTTATTGGTAGTTAATTCTTTTAGGACAACAACATTAAACGTGTTGCATAAGTAAATGATACTATAAAGAACTGCACAAGCATGGCCTAACTATCACATTTCACAAACGTAGCACCAACTATCACAATAAACACCATCATACTACAATGTATCATCAATTCTGTTTGGTCAACTAGGATCCATAACACAAATGTATGTCGGTAACTCAAATTAAATACCTAAAGCCTAATCAAACCATAAGATTAACCAAAGCATTGACTGTATATAGGCTAATAATCCATTATATTGCACAATACCAAAATGAGTCAAGAAACAGTAGGGAGGCACCGAGTGAGGGAGGCGTGGTCGCGAAGGTCGAGGACAGGGATGCACTGGACGGCGACGAGGGCGGCCGGGAGAGGACGAGGTGGCGGGTCGACTACGACGGGCGGGGACAGGGATGCGCTGGACGACGACGGGGGCGACAAGGAGAGGAGGCCGGCGGCGTCAGGGATGCGCTAGGCGGGTGAGGAGGGGATAAGTCGAATGCGGGCTAGGGTTTTTGGGGGACTTGCACTATATAGAGGACTCATCACAAATGGTTCTATATCATAGAACCGTCTGTGATGTTTAGTTATCACATACGGTTCTATAATAAGAATCGTCTGTGATGTTTAGTTATCACAAATAGTTCTATAATAGAACCATCTATGATAGTATTTGTCCGACAATAACAAATATATTTCAGCCTATATCACAAACATATGTACAAAGTTCATCAGAATAATATATACGAAATACATGATCATCCACTTGATTACATGTTTAGTATTTTAATATTACACATGAAAAATTAGCCCTTCACAATGATTGACGCGTGTGTAGCTTGCTTCCTCAGTTTGTTCTTCTTGGGCCATGATGGCATTTTCGATAGGAGGCAACTCATCAAATTGATTGTACTCTTCCTCGTCTATTACATTCTCAACTCTGACAATTCTTCTTTTTTCCTAAAGAACTACGTGCCGCTTCTTGTTGGATGGGTCGGTTACATAGAAGACTTGAACAACTTGGTTAGCGAGTACGAAAGGTTCATCTTGGTATCCGACACGTTCGAGGTGCACAGTAGTGATGCCATACTTGTCGACCTTCACGTGCTGGAGGTGGACCCAACTGCACCGAAATAGGGGAATCTTGAAAAGTATGTAGTCGAGCTGCCAAATCTCCTCTATGAACCCATAGTAGGAGCTCCTCGTCAACCAAGTGGTATTGAACGCATCTATGCGGACACCACTATTCTGGTCTGTACTCTTCATATCCTGATTTCTCGTATAAAATGTGTACCCATTTAAGTCGTATCCTTTCCATGTGACAACTGTAAAAGTTGGTCCTTTTGCCAACCATGTTAGCGTGTCATCTTATGAGCTCCCAGTGATGGGTCGCTCCTTCAACCATTTGTTGAACTGAAGGTTATGATGTCTCGTGATCCAAGACTCCTGCCATGCCAGATTCTCTTGCCTTAGCCATTGCTTTTGCTCGACAATATAGGCGGACACTACAGCCATGTGTTGCAAAACCGTGAAAAGGGCTCGAGCATACGCAACTGAATTAGGCGTGATTGTTTTCCACCCGATGGTCCCAATACTCTGTAGTCTCTCCTCATGGCGAGATCGAGGCACACCTATCAGTTCGACCTAGGCCATGTAATCGACACAGAACTCGACGACCTCTTCGGTTGCATAAGCTTTGACAATGCTATCTTCCAGACGAGATCAATTCCATACGCAAGACTTGAGAAATCCCATGTACCTCTCGAACGGCTACATGCTACTTAGGAACACCGGCCCGCACATCTTTATCTCTGTCACAAGGTGAACAATGAGATGGACCATGATATCAAAAAATGATGGAGGGAAATACATCTCAAGATTACATAGAGTCATCACCACCTCAGCCTGCAGAGCATCTAGTCCTTCGGGATTGATGACCTTCTGAGCGATTGTGTTAAAGAAATAACACTGCCTCGTGATTGTCTCTCGGACCATTACAAGCAAAATACTTCTAATTGTGACAGGGAGCATCTGTGTCATCAGCACATGACAATCATGAGACTTCATATCAGTTAATTTCAAATCTTTCATCGAAACAAGTCTCTTCATGTTGGAAGAGTAGCTGTCGGCATTTTTTACTGGCAGGATCCCTCGAGAATGGAGGTTTTAGGTTCAGTAGGGGTGCATCTTTGCAGTGGCTAACCCTAACCGCTCTACCGTGGGATCCCGGGGAAGAAGAACACAAGAACTCAGCTAGCACTCCTTGTTTTACCCAGGTTCGGGCTCCTAGAGTGGGTAATAGCCCTACGTCCTGCTTATCTCTGTGTTTCGATTCTGGTGGAATACAGTTACAAGATTTCTTTCTCAGCTCGCCCTCCTCCCCCTTACATGCACCCGAACCTCCTTATATAGGCTGGTTGGGCTCGGGCAGGTAGGGATATGACATCATGCTGATCTATAGAACATTATTACAATGGTCGGTTCTGTCTTGTCATTTGCCTTATTCTTTGCGCGGCCTCCCATCCTCGCCTTAACATGCCCGGGGAAGGCGCGAGGTGCTAGTGGGACAGGCCACCCGTGCATTTAATGCACCTGACATGGTGTGTCAGGGAGAGGGAGGCTTCGGGACGAAGCCTCCGGTTTCGCCTCCTGGTTGCCCGCCTTCTCGCCCGGTTGTCTTGTATGCTTGGCACCTCGCAGAGGGACCCTGGCCACCCGCCTGGTCGCCAGTCCGGTCGTTTGCCTTCTCGCCCACCTGGTCGCCCGACTGATCGCCCGCCTGGTTGCCCGAGCACCGCCACGTAGGCCGGTGCTCGGCGAGGGGGGCCTAGTCGCCCGGCTACTTGTCTTGGACCTGGCGGAGGGGATACCTGGTGTAGAATATGCCGACAGTAGCCAGACAGAACTATCACACCATGCAAGCACTGGCACAGTTCAGTTCTTTCGGCCTTTGATAGAGTATAACAAGCAGGTTCCAGGCGATGGCGGCTCGCATCCAGCACCTGCGAGACGCTGGCCTTACTGGGTGTCGACGATCGGTTCCGTCGGCAATGAGATTTGTGATTCTAGGGGATTCGTGCGAGATCGGAGCAAGATGGTAACACAGGATGCGAGGGCAATCTTTTTAGACAGGTTCGGGCTCTCACAGAGGAGATAATACCCTAGTCCTGTGTTCTTGGATATCTAGATGTGGTCTCCTTCTCTTCTTTTTCTTTCTCCCCCCTTTTAGGGGTTGTCCCCTCTCTCTTATATACTGGGGGAAGGGTACGTTACAAATGGGCGCCACCTGGCCCTGGACAAGGTGGCTTCATGAGTATGTGTTTTGTCTCTATCTGCCAAACCCCACTACGTCCTGGGGATTTAGTTGTTCCTTTCCCAACCCACGCCTGCCGATCCGCCAGGTTCTGATACCTACAGGCTCTGCCGGCGCCAGGTCGCAGGCATTACTTTCGACGGGGTTGTCCTGACGCGGCATGAAGCTTCATCGAGGGGACGACCAGCTGCCTGGGGGAAGAAGTCGGGTCATGGCTATGGGCCCTTCGTAGTGCTTCTAGGCTCTGGGCCCACCGCACCGTCTTCGGCCCAGTCGGACATAGGCTTCTCTTGCGGGACCCCCACCTTGGGCATCCCACACTGGGGTGCTGGTGGTCTGGGATTTCATATCCCGGAGGATCAGCCCCCTCCGTCGTCGTGCCTGCCCTGCATGGAAGTATGCGGGTGACGACGACATGACCCGGACGTTCCCAGGCCGTAAGTCTTTGACTTTTTGTAGTCTTTCACTTTTCTTCGTGGTCGCCATCATTTGAGGTTTCTTCTTCTTCTTCTTTTTTGCTCCCAGGGGATGGGAACTTGAGCGTGTTGTGGAACGCGGTATGCTACTCTAGCACAAATTAAAATTTTCTACCGCGCAACTAGAAAGCTACTCGCGAGAAGAGGATCATAGATCAATTACCACTAGACGCGCAGTTGCGGAATCCTTCGCACGTCGATGTAGTGGATCGTTCCCGCCGCAGTCGTGGATCGTCCTCGCCTCGCCGTGGATCGTCCTCGCCTCGCCGTGGATCGATCGTCCTCGCTGCGGATCGTCGCCGCGGATCGTCCTCGCCTCGCCGTGGATCGATCGTCCTCGCTGCGGATCGTCCTCTCCACGCCGCAGTAGCAGCAACGTCACCACAGCAGTCCACACGTCCGGGGATGGAATGCCGTGCGTTGGTGTGCAAGCACCGGGTCGCTCGGCAGGGGCAACGAGAGGAGGTGGCTAGGGTTTCTGGCGAAACACCTCTAAACCGCACAAAAAACTGTAGTGCGTCCAGCCTCCTCCCCTCCTTATATAGCCACGAGGTGAAACCCTAGGTAGTTAGGGCCCATCTACGCGCTAAGCCCACGAGGTCCATTAATTACGGATCCAATCCGAATTGATGCGTCCCAGCCCGTTAAGTGTGTGACCCTGTAGGTTCATGCGCATTTGGACATGGATTCGGAAAACCCTTTTCTAATCCAATAGTCGGTAGCGGCTCCTTGCAGAGCATGCCAACTCCCAAACGCATATGATTAAAGTACTGATGTAATAATCCCTTTGCCAAACTATATGAAGATCGAACTCAAGGCGAGAAGCATGTCATCCTTTGACAGTTCAATCCATCTCTCGTATCCGTGATATATTAATAAGTTGTGATTGACTTCTCAATCATGGCATGGCCATGCTCTTCCTTAATCATATCACACGAGTGGCCTAGACATATATCTCCGTTACATTGGAGTGGCAAATTCCATCTCGACTGCTCACTTCCCTCTGCATGTTTCATAGTAAACATGAAAGCTACCTTTATAACTATCCAGTTAGGAAATAGTGTTTGGTAACCCCAAGGTAAACTATTACACATGTAGGGAATATGACAATCTCAGGTCTAAGGATCATACATCTACTATGTATGAGATACACTGATGACACATAAGAACGTAACATTCTCGCAGTGTCCCATTGTGGGTCTATCTAACCCATGTTCTTCAACATGCGTCCACAATGTATTGATGATATCTCCATATCCCATGATCTATGAAACATGATCATCGAACAATACATGTCTTTGATCTATTCATCGTTGTCCCATACGATGATATCCGATCAGAGATATTTATCGAATTATATCAATAAGTAAAGAGCTTCATAAACAAGTCACACACTTGTTGATCAAAACAATGATATACATTCATTGGACCAATAATCATATTATTATTCATAAACATAGTCATGTTACAATCATCCATATGATTGCCTCAAGGGCATAACACTAACAATCTCCCACTTGCACTTGAGTCAATCAATTAAGTATCTAATACCAATAGACCTCGTGTGCGCCTCATGCTTATGCTGTGGCAGTGGCTTTGTCAATGGATCAGCCACATTGGCTTCCGTATGTACTTTGCATATCTTAACGTCACCTCTATCCACAATCTCGCGAATAAGGTAATAGCGTCGGAGTATATGTTTGGACTTCTGATGTGATCTAGGCTCTTTTGCTTGTGCAATGGCACCACTATTATCGCAATAGATGTCCATTGGACTAGAGGCACTAGCGACCACACCAAGCTCTGAGATAAACTTCTTTATCCATACAGCTTCTTTTGTGGTATCCAAAGCCGCAATGTACTCCGCTTCTATCGCAGAATCAGCCACCGTGCTTTGCTTGGAACTCTTCCAGCTTACTGCTCCTCCATTTAGTGTAAACACAAAACCGGATTGTGATCGAAAATCATCTTTGTCAGTTTGGAAGCTTGCATCAGTGTAACCTTTTACAACCAGTTCTTCCTCACCTCCAAAGACTAGGAACATACCCTTAGTTCTTCTTATGTACTTTAGAATATTTTTCATGGCTATCCAATGACCATCACCGGGATCCGCTTGGTATCTACTTGTGACACTTAGAGCATACGAGACATCTGGGCGCGTACAAATCATGGCATACATGATAGATCCAATAGCCGAAGCATATGGAATCTTGCTCATCCTGTCTCGCTCATCAGTTGTCGAAGGACACTGATTCTTGCTTAGACTGATGCCATGTGACATTGGCATGAAACCTCTCTTAGATTCATGCATATTGAACCTTTTCAATACTTTGTCAATGTACGTTTCCTGGCTTAATCCAATCAACCTTTTTGATCTATCTCTATAGATCTTTATGCCCAAGATATAACATGCTTCTCCCAAGTCCTTCATTGAGAAACTCCTTTTCAACGAAGTCTTAACGTCTTCAAGCATAGGAATATCATTCCCGATCAATAATATGTCATCCACATACAAGATCAGAAACACAAGTGCGCTCCCACTAGCCTTCTTATAAACACAAGGCTCTTCTTCATTTTTGATAAAGCCAAATCCTTTGACCACTTCATCAAAACGAATGTTCCAACTCCGAGATGCTTGCTTTAACCCATAAATGGATCTCTGAAGCTTGCATATTTGTTTAGCATTTTTAGGATCAACAAAACCCTCAGGTTGTATCATGTATACATCCTCAGATAGATTCCTATTAAGAAAAGCTGTTTTGACGTCCATCTGCCATATTTCATAATTGAAATATGCAGCAATTGCTAAAATGATCCGGACAGACTTGAGCATGGCTACCGGTGAGAAAGTTTCATCATAGTCAATTCCTTGAACTTGTTTGAAACCCTTTGCCACCAACCATGCCTTATAGATCTGAACATTTCCATCTACGTCTGTCTTCTTCTTGAAAATCCATTTGCATTCTATGGTTTTTACACCATCAGGAGGATCGACCAAGTTCCAAACTTGATTGTCATGCATGGATTGAATTTCGGATCTCATGGCTCCAAGCCATTTTTCGGAGTTTGGGTCCATCATGGCTTCTTCATAAGTCGTGGGCTCATCATTGTCCAACAATAATACGTCATGTCCATTCTTATAGGTTTATGATGTGGCCTTCCCGACCTACGTGGGGCTGGTGTCTCTTCCACAGGTTGTACAACATTTTGTACATCATGTGATGGTTCAGTGGCAGTTTGAACATGTTCATGTGATTCTCGAACTTCATCAAGATGCACATCACTCCCACTGATTTCTTTTGAAAGAAACTCTTTCTCCAAAAAGACACCATTTCGAGCAACAAAAACTTTGTTCTCGTTTCTTTTGTAAAAGTAATATCCTTTTGTTTCTTTAGGATACCCCACAAAGAAGCATTTTTCTGATTTAGGTGCGAGTTTATCTGATTGCAAATGTTTTACATAAGCCTCACATCCCCATATCTTGAGAAATGACAACATGGGACTTCTCCCAGTCCATATCTCATATGGTGTCTTCTCAACGGAATTTGATGGGACCCTATTTAATGTGAACGCAGCTGTCTCTAGAGCGAACCCCCAGAAGGATAATGGCATATATGTTTGGCTCATCATTGACCGAACCATATCCAATAAAGTTCGATTCCGTCGTTCGGATACGCCATTCCATTGAGGCGTTCCTGGCGGAGTAAGTTGTGGAACGATTCCACATTGCTTTAGATGATCACCAAACTCTTGGCTCAAGTATTCGCCACCATGATCTGATCGTAAGTGTTTTATTGATTTGCCAAGTTGATTTTGTACTTCGTTCTGAAACTCTTTGAACCTTTCAAAGGTTTCAGACTTATGCCTCATTAAATAGATATATCCATATCTACTAAAGTCATCAGTAAAAGTTACAAAGTACTGAAACCCACCTCTAGCAATCGAGCTCATTGGTCCACATACATCTGTATGTACTAGGGCCAACAATTCACTCGCCCTCTCACTAAAACCAGTGAAAGGGATTTTTGTCATCTTGCCAAGTAAACAAGACTCACATGTTTCAAATGATTCAAAATCAAATGAGGTGAGAAGTCCATCACCATGGAGCTTCTTCATGCGTTTCTCATTTATGTGACCCAAGTGACAATGCCATAAGAAGGTAGGGTTCAAATCATTTGGTCGAGGTCTTTTGACATTAATGTTATAGACATGTTTTTCTTTGAGTTCAAGGACGTATAACCCATCCACCATGGGACAACGACCATAATACATATCATTCAAAAATATTGAACAAACAAAGTTCTTTATTTTGAATTCATAACCTTCATGTTCCAAACAGGAAGATGAAATAATGTTTCTACTCAAAGCCGGAACAAAATAACAATTGTTAAGTTCTAAAACTAATCCTGAAGGCAAATGCAATGGGTAGGTGCCAACGGCAAGACCAAAGAACTCTTGCTTTATTCCCCACGCCGAAGATCCACTTCTCCTTTCGCCAAGACTCTACTCTTTATTAGCCCTCGCATCGAATTGCAAATGTGAGCAACCGATCCAAAGATCATATACCCAAGAGCTGGAAGAAGTAGTAGCAAGATTAATTTCTATAACATTAATAACTGAAGTGGAAGTCACACTCCCATTCTTCTTATCTCGCCAGTACTTCTCAGCCCGTTTCCAATGTCCTGACTTCTTGCAATAGAAGCACCGGGTTTCGGGTTGAGGACCGACTTTGAGCTTCAAGCTTAGTTTTGAGGCTCGTGATCTCATCTTGAGCCTTGCCCTTGCCCTTGCCCTTTCCCCAAGTTTTAGCTTTCCTCTTTTGAAGGCGGTTGTTTTACGAACCATCATCACATGATGGGGTTTCTTCTTAATGCTTTCCTTGGCAGCCTTGAGCATCCCATGTAGCTCTGGTCAGGCTCTTCTCCATGCTATTCATATGAAAATTCATAATGAATGGCTCAAAGCTCGAGGCGAGACTGGAGAATTACGTCTATAGCAAGACCAATGCTAAGGGGAACTCAAGCTTTTCCAATCTCCCAATGTAGCCAATCATCTTGATTACATGTGGGCCGACCGATCGCCTTCACCGACTTACAAGCAAGCGTAAGCTTTGAGATACCATACCTCTCAGCCCTTGCTTGGTTCCCAAACATGCCCTTCAAGCCCACAATCATATTGTAAGCATCCTGGTCCTCATATTGCTTTTGCAGCTCAGAGTCCATGGTGACAAGCATGAGACAACTGACCTCTACGGAGGCATTAACATGTTTTTCATAATCAGCCTTCAAATTGCGAGGAGCATTTTCAGCTGGTTCATCAGGGATTGGATTCTCTAGAACATACTCCTTTTTTCATGTTTGAGAACAATTCTCAAGTTGCGATACCAATCAACAAAATTCGTTCCATTTAGTTTTTCTCTTTCCAAAACCGATCTCAAAGCAAAACCAGGTGCAATAGTAGGAGCAGTAGGAGGTGCCATTGAACTACAACAAAAACATGCAAAGTTTCTAAGCATTATGTTTATGTAATACTTTTATTAAACATTTTAACAAAAGAAACTCCTATCATGTGCCCCCTTTAGGGACACATGGTGAGTATTCAAGATCCATATTCATCATACCCTAGTGAGCTTTGGCATCACTGCTAGAAATCTAATGACATAGGTAAGCAACATCTTTGCTAATTACATCTTGTGTAACTCTTGTTGGTTGAGCATGAAAATAAGTAATGAATGCCTCCGTCAACTTGAGTCATGGTCAGGTCAACCCGCCCCTAGGGCTCACATGAGGGAGGGAGCACTTCCCGTTTCCGGGTGCCAATTAAGAAACCTACCCCATGTGTGTTTTCCTAGACACCAATCGTCTTGTATCCGTTCCTTCATTACTAAAATCATATTCCAACCACTTATGTCCTTAAGCCCAAAACCGTTTTGATAGCTTAGTTAAATCAACCATTGTTATGCGCGATGTGTCCAACACATCCCTATCATCTATTAAGATAGTCATTGATATACTACTTTGGCGATCCATATTAATAACGATCTAAATTCTTGATAGGTGCAACAATTGGGTGGACAAGTTTGATTTAAAATTTTAACTATGGCGATAAACAATATCTATCTACTATGAACATGGCATCACATGCAATGAGCATAAAGAAAATAGCAAGGATTAAACACACATCCACATATAATCAAATTAAGATGTGAAATAGCATGGCCCTTAGCATTAGGATCTCCATCATCATGCTTGATTGTTCACCTAGCCATCGTCTTGATTGTTCACGTAGCCACCATGCTTGATGCCACCAACTTCATAATCGTAGATGCAACTCCTTACAACTTTGATAATGAATTGTACATGAGTGTTTGAAACATCACAAGTCGACACGCAGGTCGTTATACACTTTAGATTGAAATAGCCTTATGGCTTGACATGGCACGCAGGCCATGTAAATATTACATGCATCTCATACACATAGGCCATACTATTTCACACAACCTGCAAAAACAAGTTAAACAAAATAGATTCTACGGCAAAGGTTCCAAGGGCGGCGCCCCTGTGAGTCCAGGCAGCACCCAAGGCGGGTTCAAGGCGGCGCCCTAGCTGGGTCCAAGGGCGGCGCCTGCAGCGATCAAGGCGGCGCCCTGGGTCCAAGGGGCAGCGCCCTTGGAAAATTTTTTCAGAGGCATGTCTCCTATCAAAGGAAAACACACTGAAAATTGCCACAGATCAATCATATTGACCCAATCCGATTCAATCTGATTGGCTTGGTCCCATATGGTCGCATTTCGTGAACCCTGATGGCGGTAACCCGACCGGTAAGGGCAACGTCGTACCATGAACGGACTCACCCAAATCAAGATTGATTCGGTTTGCACTTTCTTCAAACCCTAAACCGATCGATCTAATCGACGGCTGCCTCCACCAATTCATCACATGAATCAGTTGAACATGTAATAGATCCAATCTACTAACATCGCATATCATATGTGCAACATCCAGATCACAAATCTACACGAGATGGCTCTGATACCACTGTTGTGGAACGCGGTATGCTACTCTAGCACAAATTAAAATTTTCTACTGCGCAACCAGAAAGCTACTCGCGAGAAGAGGATCATAGATCAATTACCACTAGACGCGTAGTTGCGGAATCCTTCGCACGTCGATGTAGTGGATCGTTCCCGCCGCAGTGGTGGATCGTCCTCGCCTCGCCGTGGATCGATCGTCCTCGCTGCGGATCGTCGCCGCGGATCGTCCTCGCCTCGCCGTGGATCGATCGTTGTAACACCCCAAAATTTTGCTTTTCTTGAATTCATGTGTGATTTGGCACTTTGGTGAATTTTTGGAATTTTCTGGAATTTATTTGGATTTATTTGGAATTTATTTGAATTTATTCCATTTTGAAATAATTAAAGAATTTAATATTGCAAATAAAATTTTGTTGGAAATATTTTATTTGAGTCCCAAATACCTAAAATATTTTCAGAATTTTAGAATTTTTAGTATTTTGCTATTTTTAATGAATTAATTGAATTTACGGGAATTATTTTAAATATTAAATGTTTGAAAATCAAACCGAGTGATTCTTGTTCATCCGACCGAGCCCGAGTCAGACTTGAGTTCGAGTCAGGCCGAGCGATTGACTCGATCTAACCGGCTCAAAACCCTAATCAATCCCAACCGTTGGATCAAGATCCGCACATTTGGGCGCTCGCCCGGCTTCGAGCCACCGGCCGGATCCGATCAGCGCCCGTCGTCGTGGCTGTCGTGCGTGGGCGGTCGTCGTCTCGGGCCGAGACCGAGCCGGACTCCGCGCCGCCAGCGCCGTGTAAAACTAGGTTTCGTCGGGCACGAAGCAGGGCTATTTAAAGCGTGAGACGTCGAGGTTGCCCTCATCTTTGCGCACTTTCCCGTTTCCCCAGCCATCTACTGAGCCGCCGTCGGTTGCCGTGCGAGCTTCGCCAGTAGTTGGAGGAAGTACCGCCGCGTTTTTGCTCGGTCGCGCCGTCAGTCGTCTTCCGCCGAAGAGCCAGATCCGGAACCACCGTGACGAGGCGCACGAAGGAAGGATTCATCTCGCCGGAGCGCGCCCGAAGCGCCCGTCGGCAAGGTCGTCGTCCTGCGTGGCCAGGTGAGCAGCGCCCGCCATAAGCCATCGCCAGGACCCGCGAGCTCTCTCGGCCGTCCGATCAAGATCAACGCTTCGAGATCACGCCACGTCGGCGCCGCGGTGAGATTGCGTTGCGATTTCAGATCTAATCTGCCGACCATCGGATCTAGATCAGCGATCCGAAATCAATGCGTTAACCCAAACGCGTCAACACTAGATCTAATCCGCGCGTTGAATTTCAAACCAACGGGCCGATTCTTGCGCGTGTCGGGAAGATGGGAGCGGCGGTCGGCCGATCGCAGCGGCGTGCGTGTAGCCGACATGAAGGCCCGCGTGTCGAAGGGCCCGCGTATGTCGCTGGCTAATCCAGTTAAGCGCGGCGTCACCCATGGCGTCACAAGGTCCCACGTATCGCCACTGCGGGTAAGTGAGCCGTGGCGTCGGCCGATGGCGTCACTTTCAGTGGGCCCACATGTCGGCCGTCTGGTCGTGGGCCAGGAGTCCACGGTGGAGCCAGCGTGGACCAAGTCCATGGACCTGGCGTCGCCAACCAATCGAGGCTGCCACGTGTCCATCTTTGTAATAATTAATTTCCGAAAAGAAAATGATTTATTAATTCGAAATATTGATTCAAATTTAGATTCAAACTCAAGCGCTTATAACTTGCGTTTCAACTCTGATTTGAGTGATTCAAATTTCTAAATTTGTATAAAATTAAGATCTACCTAAATATAAATTTTATTTAATTTTTGGACTAAAGTTTTCTCTGTAAAATTATTTAATTGATTATTTAAACTTTAAATAATCATAACTTTTTGCGTTTTAACTCCAAATTTGGCTTGATTCCAGTTTCTAAAAATCCAGAAAATTATGTTCTCTCTGTTTATGGATTTTATTTGGAGTTTTAGGATGTTTTTGCCTAGTGTTTATTTGTGTATTTGCTATTTGCACGCTTCTACAGTGAGCGTTGAAGTGCAGGAAGGATTCGAAGGAGAAGTGTTGACTCGGGATCCAACTCAAGACCAGAGCAAGTACTTTTTGAAGGCAAGTTGTGCTTTGACCATGTTGATCCTATTTGAAATCTATTTTGATTTTAAACTATTGCATGCTAGTTCAATTAGAAAAATACTTTGTTTAAACATATGGGGATTAGATAAATACCAATTTTATTATGACACCTTGATTATCTAAGTATGTGCCATGATCCTTGTCACCTAGTTGTGGATTACTAGTTGGACATTATTAACTTGCCAACATGGATTTAGACATTGTAGTATCTGCTTAGACACTGCTACGTGCTCATAACATGATTTTGGATAATTAAATGTTAATATTGACTTAATGATATATTGAACTGTTTTGGAAAAGTATCATGTGATGTTGATGGCACGTGGTGCATGGTAATCAGCGGGGTTTGATAAGCGATTTCGGCCAGGGGCATGTGGCAAGAGTAATCAAAGTGGGCCAGATTGTGGCGTTGGGAATGTTGATTTGGTTCTTGGGTAGTCTTGCCTGGTCACTCTAAGGACTTAACCTTGCAAGCCTTTGAACTGGTCATACTTGCAACCACATGGGCTGGAATGGGGCGGCCCCTAGTTGACTAAGTCGCTGAGACTCACTTGTGGAGCCTCGGGTGTCAATTACACCGTTTGTGTGATTGTGCGGGGGAGTCGTATCGTGGTCGTGGCCGAGATACCCATCTAACGGTGTGTTGGTCCCATACTTCGCCTTGGCTAAGAGGAAGGGATGGTGTAGAGCACGAACCGAGAGGACCACCTGTGTTGTTTGAGGCTTAGAAGGCTTTATTACGAGAACTCGCCTTTGTGGTGTTTGTTGTATCTTGTGGGTAAAGTGCATAACCTCTGCAGAGTGTAGAATCTATTTAAATAAGCCAGGAGTCCACGATCTTGGACAATGCTCGAATTACAGTCAAGGGTTAGATTTTCTCAAAATAACTTGGATTTGAAAGGTTGGTCTGCAGTTTAAGAATAAAGATGATGGTAATGTGGTTTAGGATGGGGAAAATGTTTATTAAAACTTCTTGAAAAGTTATTTACGCTTTACTTATTTCTCTTGCTTCCGAATCTACTTATATTACTTGTCAAATCTTTCTTGCAAATATACCTTGAGCTATTCCTTTGTACCAAGCCATGCATATAGTATATTAGCTTGCATTGCATGCATGACTTTGAGTACCAAGTACTCACCCTTGCCTCAACACAACACCCGAGTTGAAGAGGAGACTACACCGGCTTTGGAGGAACTCCAAGAAGATCCGTCTACTTAGGGATCACGAGCCCGATCGGTTGCTGTGGTATCTTGGATGGCGCCACGAGTTATCTTATTTTCCTGCTATTATTTTCTCTCGAATAAGTTTCGCCTTCGAGGCATACATTTTGTAACTTGGCCATAAGGTCGAGTAACCGGTTTAGTTATTTAAATAAAGTACTTTATTGGTATCGTTTGGTATGATTGTGATATTTACCGAAGTTAAGGCTGTGTGTGCACTAGCGCGTTCACGACTAGTCTTGAATACCTGAAGGGTCCGGATTTGTAAATTGAGGTCGAAGCAGAGGTGGTATCGAGCCATACTTATTTGTAAGCTCAACCCCTAGCTAGAATGGTCGTAGTGAGGATAAAACCTATTTTCTAAAGCTAAAAATTTGTGAAGACAAGAAATGACATCTCGACTTATCCCCTTCTCTCTTTTCTTGTCTCTTGCTGAAATTTTCCCTTACCTTGTCACAATTTAAAAATTCGAGTTCTTACGTAAAGCACTCTTGTGAGATGGAGGAAGAGTTCAACTACGTTGATGGGAGTTAGTCACGCTTGCGGAACTTTGGCATATGCTACTGGACTCTCGGAGATTTTGAGAAGCCCCAATACCAAGTGGAAGTGATCGGACAAGCGGGATTGATCAAGGCTTGTGACGTGAGATTGAGGTGCACCTGCTAGGAAGAAGGGCCAGGCAATGCGCCGTCTGCTTTACCTTGCCAGAGATCTACAATGCGAGATGGGTATCCAAGAAGTATCACTGACGAGCAATGCGGCACATTACCCGTATCTCGCCGAGAGAGTTGGAGAGCACGGTGTTCCGTTACCACGTAGCGATGATAACCTTCTTGACCGAAGGAGATTCGAGATGAGGATGCCACGGTTACACGGTTGGCACGATTTATTGTCGCCGAGAGGATGTACTAGATAATACAAGCAAGGAGCTACGAAGGCCGCAGAGATCACGCAGCGAGAGAAGAAACGGATGGCGGGAAGCTCAAGAGTATGTGGCACACCTTCTGCGAAGGATTGGCCAGTTGGAGATGACTTTATGCGGACTGCACCCGGAGGCCCGGTACTCGAGCTGCAGGCCGGATCCGGAGAGTCGAGATCTCGATGAGGACACCGCTTCGACTACCACAGAGGACCACGATCCATT
This sequence comes from Rhipidocladum racemiflorum, assembly GCA_036346355.1. Classification (NCBI taxonomy): domain Eukaryota; kingdom Viridiplantae; phylum Streptophyta; class Magnoliopsida; order Poales; family Poaceae; genus Rhipidocladum; species Rhipidocladum racemiflorum. The sequence continues at coordinate 33,287,643 of CM070589.1, read as the reverse complement.
GGACATGGCGATCGTTTCGCGCCTATGCCACGACACCGTGCCCAGCCGTGGAGGTTTTCGATGAGTGAGCATAGGTTCTATAGTGAGACTCCTTCGGCCAGAGTCGAGTCATAGAATAAAGAGTCACCCTTTAGGCGTTAGACTCCAAAATTAGTTCGATTTGGATTTGCTTTGGTTCTTGTGAGTGTGCGGTATGTGTTGCAAGGCCCTTAGGCATTATGTAAGCACCATACCAAGTTATTAATAATAAGTTGGACCTTAAGGTTACACCTTTAAGCCCGCATAGGTTCCATATTACTTGTCTATTCTTGTTTCCCTCTCATCTCTAAACCTAGAGCAAATCGGCAGGATATGGTGAACACCCGCGGAAACTTTGGAAGCAATGGAAGTGGTTCTCGCCCGTGAGAAAACCCCAATGATGGAGCACCAAGACCGCCAGCTTGGATATGCAGAATTCGAGCTTTTCTTGCTGCCTGGACTCGATTGATGCATGCTATGATGCAACAAATGCAGCACGTCACTTGCTCGTGGCCACGACCAATCAAGTTAATCGGGGACCACGCCCCGAGAATACAAGACTATCGAGTTCATGAGGACTCACCCACCCACTTTCTCACGGGAATGCCAATCCATTGGAGGCCGATGATTGGTTAAGATCAATCGAGAGGAAGCTACACATAGCTCAATGCATAGGAAATGAGAAGGTACTCTCGCTTCTCATCGGTTGGAAGGGACTGCCGAATGGTGGGAGAACTCGTGCCACGCAAGAGAACCCTCAAGATATCACTTGGGAAGAGTTCACGGTGCATTCGACGAGTATCACGTGCACGAAGGAATCATGGACCTTAAGAAGGAGGAGTTGAGACCGAAGCAAGGTAATCAGCCGGTGGCCGACTACTGAACAAGTTCACACAGCTACGCTCGCACTGAGGATGTAGCGACGAGATAAATCCAGGCAGTCTCATTTTATGAAGGACTTAACTCGGGATTGCAAGTAGGGTTGATCACCCACACCTTTCCAGATTTCCAAGAGTTGGTGAATAAGGCGCTTATTCTTGAGGACAAGCGCCAAGGCCGGATGAAACGAGCGCGGGATGCAACGGCAAGGATCACGCCAGGGAAGCATAGCGCTTGAGAGTTGCACCAAATCAATTCTTGATTCCAACCACGAGTGCAACAAGGACACCATCCCGCAAGACCAAGACACATCAATCGTAACTACTGCACTGACCCGCTTAGAAACGCTACTCGAGCGTCGGCGAAGAGCAGTGAGGCATTTGCTACAAGCCCCACTGTAGCGAGCCAGGACACGTTGCCAGCAGTTGTCCAAAGAAGACAGCAGAGCGACCCCGATTCGCTTCAACCTAGGAACCACCCAGCTAGGGCGCCGGCCTGAGAGCCACACCCCGACCGTGGTGAGAGGCGGAGTCAACCATGTCACGCGGATGCCTTTGCTGCGAATGCTACGGACGTCGTCAGATGGGTAAGTTACTTGTTAACTCGATACTGCAGCAGATTTTGTTTGACTCTGGAGCTTAGCATTCGTTTGTTTCGCAAGGCTTTGCTACTAGAAATGATTTGAGGATTGCAAGACTTAAGTGCATGCTTTTAGTTCAAACCCACAGTTCCGAACTCCGAGCGAAAGTAGGATGTTCGAGGTGAGAATACTAATAGATGGAATAGAGTTCCTAGCAAACCTTATGATTTTGAGACCGGACCTTAGGCGTCATATTGGGGAATGGTGGTTATCCAAGCACAAGGCCGTATTGGATTGTGGGCGAAGGACTATCTCGAGTTGAGAGCCGTGTGGGAAGAAAGTGGAATTTCAAGCCACTTTGCGGTTAGAATGGACGGTTGATGGTTAACGGTACCAAGGCAATCAGCATAAAGGATGTCGTATGGTGAATGAGTACCGGATGTTTTCCCGAAGATCTACGGTATGCCGCGAGCAGGGACATAGAGTTTGTGATAGAGCTTGTAAGATGCAGATAGCAAAGAGACCCTATCGGATGTCCACCGAGTTGGTAGAAATGAAGAAACAGCTAGAAGAGGAGTTAATGGAGAAAGGATTTATCCAGACCAAGTTAGTCGCGTGGGAGCACCGATTTTGTTTGTCAAGAGAAGAAGGGGAGTTTCGAGGATGTGCATTGACTACCGTGCACTCAATGAAGTCACCGTGAAGAATAAGTATCCGCTACCAGATTGATGATTTGTTTGATCAGTTAAGAGGAGCGGAGTTTTCTCAAGATTGATACGAGATCGGGATACCATCGATTGAAGATCCGATCAAGATATTCGAAGATGCATTCGTCAAGATATGGACATTCACGAGTTTACGATTATGTCCTTTGGGTAACGAATCGCCAGCTTATTTCATGAATATGATGAATAAAGGCGTTCATGGAATATTTGGACAAGTTTGTCGTCGTGTTCATAGACGATATCCTAATCTACTCCAAGGCAGAGGATGAACATGCCGAACACTTAAGGCGAGGTTTTGGAAAAGTGCGAGGAACAGACAACTTTTCGCCAAGTTCAAACAAGTGTGATTTTTGGAAGGACAAGGTGGAGTTTCTTGGACATGTAATGACCGCATGAAGGAGTCGCCGTAGATCCAAGCAAAGTAGAAGCGGTGTTACATTGGGAGGCGTAGAGGCTGACCAGTTCGGAGTTTCCTTGGAATGGCAGGATACTACCGCCGTTCATCGAAGGCTTTTCGACAATTCACGAAACCCTTACGCAACTAGCTGAAGAAGGAAAAGAAGTTTGCATGGGCGCTTGAGAATGTGAGAAAGGATTTGAGTGAAGAAGCGATTGACTCCATCGGCTTGCAGTGTTAGTTCTCTAGGATGTTGCTCAAAGCCCGATATTTATTGTGGCGCATCGCGCCAAGGACTTGGATGTGTGTGTCACGGAGGATGGAAAGGTCGTCGGCTTATGCATCAAAGGCGATTGAGGCCGCATGAGGAAAATTATCCGACACATGACCTAGGGGAGTTAGTGTAGTCGTGCATGCCTTGAAGATATAGGCGTCACTATCGATTGAAAGCGGATGTGAAGTGTATACGGATCATAAGAGCCTTAAGTACATATTCACCCAGTCGGATCTGAATATGAGGCGGAGGAGATGGTTAGAGTTGATCAAGGACTATAATGTTGGAATCCATTACCATCCAGGGAAGGCCTACGTAGTGCGATGCTGAGTCGGGAAAAGCCATCTGAGTAGTCGTTGCTAGCCACAAGTCAGCCAGTTATGTGAGGATTTTCAAGATGAAGATTGAGGTTGTACCTAGCGGATTCTTGGCGCATTGGAAGTAAAGCCTGCCTAGAGGATCGGATCAGGAAGGACGAAGGATGATGACAAGATCCAGCGGGATTAAGTCCATCAAGGAGGAAGGCAAGCGAGAGGACTTCAAGTTGGATGAGCAAGGCACGTTGTGGATGAAGGATCGCATTTGTGTGCCTAACAAAAGGAGTTAAAGCAAGCGATTGGAAGAAGCCCATGACTCAAGTACTCAATTCATCTGAGGCGCCAAGATGTATCGGGATCTGAAGGAGAGATTCAGTGGCCGAGTATGAAAGCGTGAAGTTGCCGAGCATGTTGCATTGTCGGCGTATGCCGGAAGAGTCAAAGGCAATGCATCGAGGACCAGGATTGCTACAACTGAAAATACCCAGTGGAAGTGGGAGGAAATCGGAATGGATTTCATTACGGTTCTTGAAGACTCAAGAGGTTATGACTCCATATGGGTTATAGTGGATCGCTTGACTAAAGTAGCCCATTTTATCAGTGAAGACCACTTACTGGAGATAAATTAGCAGTAATACATGATCGGGATTGTCTGTTTGCACGAGTGCCAAAGAGGATTATGTCGGACGGAGGTACCCAATTTACCTCAAGATTGGAATAAGTTGCATGAAGCCATGGGAACCCGTTTGAACTTCACAGCCTATCATCCCACATCAGACCGGACAGGCCGAAAGAGTCAACGGTCTGGAGGATATGTTAAGAGCTTGTGCATTGGCTTATGCTACCTCTTGGGATAAAAGTTTGCCGTATGCGAGTTCGGCCATTACAACAATAGTTATCAGCTAGTTCTGACGATGTCACCTTTTGAGGCACTTGTATGGTCGACCACTGTCGGACGCCATTGAATTGGAATGAGACGTGGCACTGTCTTTGGGCACGATATTCTTCAAGAAATTTGAAGAGCGGTCGCCATGATTAGGAAAGGTTGAAAGATAGCCCAATCTCGACAGAAGAGTTATCTTGACAATCGTAGCCGGGACTTGAGTTTTGAACCGAAGACTTTGTATACCCTCGGATTCGCCTCTCGGGGAGTTAGAGGTTCCATGCCAAAGGAAACTTGCACCCGTTATGTTGGACCATTTAAGATTTTGAGCACAGAAGGTGAGAGTTGCTTATCAAGCTGAGTTGCCACGATCGTTAGCGAGGAGTGCATGGCGTATTCCATGTGTCGGCTAAGAAGTGTCTTCGAGTTCTGAGAGCAGACACCGCTAGAGTCAATCGAGTTGCAAGAGGATTTGACTTATAAGGAGTATCCCGTTAGGATTCTAGACACAATGGATCGAGAAACTAGAAACAAGTCAACCCGTTTTTGTAGAGTTCAGTGGAGCAACCATGAAGAAAGCGAAGCGACTTGGGAGCGTGAAGAGGATTGGAAGAAAGAGTTTCCAAACCTAATGCATGAAGTGAGCCTGAATCTCGAGGGACTAGATTCTATTAAGGGAGGTTTGTAACACCCCAAAATTTTGCTTTTCTTGAATTCATGTGTGATTTGGCACTTTGGTGAATTTTGGAATTTTCTAGGAATTTATTTGGATTTATTTGGAATTTATTTGAATTTATTCCATTTTGAAATAATTAAAGAATTTAATATTGCAAATAAAATTTTGTTGGAAATATTTTATTTGAGTCCCAAATACCTAAAATATTTTCGAATTTTCTGAATTTTTACGAGTATTTGTCTATTTTAATGAATTAATTGAATTTAAGGAATTATTTTAAATATTAAATCATTGGAAAATCAAACCGAGTGGTTCTTGTTCATCGTCAGAGCCCGAGTCAGACTTGAGTTCGAGTCCACCGAGCGAGTTGACTCGATCTAACCACTCAAAACCTAATCAATCCCAACCGCTGGATCAAGATCCAACACCGGGTCGCCCGTCTGGGTTCGAGCGTATCCGGCCGGATCCGATCAGCGCCCGTCGCGATCGTGGTCGTTGTCGTGCGCGTGGGCGGCGCCGTCGTCGTCGCCGAGACCGAGCGGACTCGCCGCCAGCGCCCGCTGGCGTGTAAAACTAGGATTTCCGGAGTCGAGCACGCAAGCAGGGCTATTTAAAGCGTGAGCGTCCCGGTTGCCCTCATCTTTGCGCACTGCGTTTCCCCAAGCCATCTCGCCTGAGCGCCGTCGGTTGCGGCGAGCTCGCCGTCAGTTGGAGAAATGACCGCGCGGTTTTTGCTCGATTCCGCCCGGGTCAGTCGTCTTCACGCCGAAGGAGCCCCGATCCAGGAACCGTGACGAGACGCACCAAGGAAGGATTCATCTCGCCGGGACGCGCTTAACGCCGTCGGCAAGGTAAATCGTCCTCGCCGTGGGATGAGCGGCCAGCGCCATAAGCCATCGCCGGACGCGAGCTCTCTGGCCGTCGATCAAGATCCAACGCTTCGAGATCACGCCACGTCGGCGCCAAGCGGTGAGATTGCGTTACGATTTCAGATCTAATCTCGACCATCGGATCTAGATCCAGCGATCCGAATCAATGCGTTAACCCAAACGCGTCAGCACTAGATCTAATCGCGCCGTTGAATTTCAAACCAGCGGCCGGGATTGCTACGTGTCGGGAAGATGGGCCGGCGCGTCGCCGAAGCCCGCAGCGCGTGCGTGTAGACGCGACACGCGGCCCAGCGTGTCGAGAGGCCGCATGTCGGTGGCTAATCCGATAGCGGCGTCACCCATGACGTCGCAGTGGGTCCACATGTCGCCACCGTGGTGAGCCCGTGACGTCGCGTCGGCGATGACGCGTCACTCGAGTGGGCCCACATGTCGGCGGCTGCGTGCGGGTCGTGGACCGAGTCCACGGTGGACCAGAGCCAGCGTGGACCAGAATCCATGGACCGGCTGGCGTCGACCAACCAATCGAGAGCTGCCACGTGTCCATGCTGACGCAATAATTAATTTCCGAAAAAGAAAATGATTTATTAATTCAAATATTGATTCAAATTTAGATTCAAACTTCAAACGCTTATAACTTTTTGTTTCAACTCGATTTAGTGATTCAAATTTCTAAATTTGTATAAAATTAAGATCTACCTAAATATAAATTTTATTTAATTTTTGGACTAAGTTTTTCTCTGAAATTATTTAATTGATTATTTAAACTTTAAATAATCATAACTTTTAGTTTAACTCCAAATTTGTGATTCCAGTTTCTAAAATCCAGTAAAATTATGTTCTCTCTGTTTTATGGATTTTATTTGGAGTTTTGGGATGTTTGCCTAGTGTTTATTTGTGTATTTGCTATTTGCACGCTTTCAGTGAGGCGTTGAAGTGGGAAGGATTCGAAGGAGAAGTGTTGACTCGGGATCCAACTCAAGACCAAGAGCAGAAAGTACTTTTGAAGGCAAGTTGTGCTTTGACCATGTTGATCTATTTGAAATCTATTTTGATTTTAAACTATCGTGCATGCTAGTTCAATTAGAAAAATACTTTGTTTAAACATGGGGATTAGATAAATACCAATTTGTCGTATGACACCTTGATTATCTAAGTATGTGCCATGATCCTTGTCACCCTAGTTGTGGATTACTAGTTGGACATTATTAACTTGCCAACATGGATTTAGACGTAGTATCTTTGCTTAGCACCTTACGTGCTCATAACATGATTTTGGATAATTAAATGTTAATATTGACTTAATGATATATTGAACCTGTTTTGGAAAAGTATCATGTGATGTTGATGTACGTGGTGCATGGTAATCAAGCGGGGTTTGATAAAGCAGTTTGACCAGGAGCATGTGGCAAAGTAATCAGGTGGGCCGGTTAATGGCGTTGGGAATGTTGATTTGGTTCTTCGGGTAGTCTTGCCCTGGTCACTCCTAAGGACTTAACCTTGCAAGCCTTTGAACCCAGGTCATACTTACCACATATTTGGAATAGGGCGGCCCTAGTTGACTAAGTCGCTAAGGACTCACTTGTGAAGCCTCAGGTGTCAATTACACCGTTTGTGTGATTATGCGGGGCGTATCGTGTTTGTGGCCGAGATACCCATCTAACGGTGTGTTGGTCCCATACTTCGCCTTGGCTAAGGAAGGGATGGTGTAGAGCACAAGCCAGGAAGGACCACTGTGTTGTTTGAGGCTTCAGAAAGGCTTTATTACGAGGAACTTCGCCTTTGTGGTGTTTGACTGTATCTTGTGGGTAAAGTGCATAACCTCTGCAGTGTAGAATCTATTTAAATAGCCGAGTCCACGGTGCTTGGACAATGCTCGGGAATTACAGGTCAAGGGTTAGATTTTACGAAAATAACTTGGATTTGAAAGGTTAGTGCAGTTTAAGAATAAAGATGATGGTAATGTGGTTTAGGATGGGGAAAATGTTTATTAAAACTTCTTGAAAAGTTATTTACGCTTTACTTATTTCTCTCTTCCGAATCTACTTATATTACTTGTCAAATCTTGTTTCTTTAAATATACCTTGAGCTATTCCTTTGTACCAAGCCATGCATATAGTATATTAGCTTGCATTACGTATGACTTCGAGTACCAAGTACTCACCCTTGCCTCAACACAACCCAGTTGAAGAGGAGACTACACCTTTGGAGGAGGAACTCCAAGAAGATCCGTCTACTTAGGGATCGCGAGCGGTCGGTGCCTGTGGTATCTTGGATGGCGCCACGAGATATCTTATTTTCATTTGCTATTATTTTTCTCACGAATAAGTTTTACGCCATGCGAAGCATACATTTTGTAACTTGGCCATAAGGTCGAGTAACCAGTTTGGTTATTTAAATAAAGTACTTTATTGGTATCGTTTGGTATGATTGTGATATTTACCGATGTTAAGGCGCATGTGCACTAAGCGCGTTCTGGACTGAGTCTTGAATACACTGAAGGTCGGATTTGTAAATTCGGGGTCCCGACAATCGTCGCTTGCTGGATCGTCCTCTCCATGCACTTGATAGCAGCAGTGTCACCACAGCAGCCCACACGTCCTGGATGGAACGCCGCGCGTCGTGTGCAAGCACCGGTCGCTCGGCAGGGGCAACGAGAGGAGGTGGCTAGGGTTTCGTGAAACACCTCTAAACCGCATTTAAAAACTGTAGTGCGTCCCAAATTCTCCTCCTCCTTATATAGCCACGAGGTGAAACCCTAGGTAGTCGGGGCCCATCTACGCGCTAAGCCCACGAGGTCCATTAATTACGGATCCAATCCGAATTGATGCGTCCCACTGCTAAGTGTGTGACCAGAGGTTCATGCACATTTGGACATGGATTCGAAAACCCTTTTCTAATCCAATAGTCAGTAGCGGCTCCTTGCAGAGCATGCCAACTCCCAAACGCATATGATTAAAGTAATCGATGTAATAATCCCTTTGCCAAACTATATGAAGATCAAACTCAAGGCGAGAAGCATGTCATCCTTTGTGATTCAATCCATCTCTCGTATCCGTGATATATTAATAAGTTGTGATTGACTTCTCAATCACGGCATGGCCATGCACTTCCTTAATCATATCACACGAGTGGCCTAGACATATATCTCCATTACATTGGAGTGGCAAATTCCATCTCGATTGCTCACTTCCTCTCGCATGTTTCATAGTAAACATGAAAGCTACCTTTATAACTATCCAGTTAGGAAATAGTGTTTGGTAACCCCAAGGTAAACTATTACACATGTAGGGAATATGACAATCTCAGGTCTAAGGATCATACATCTACTATGTGTGAGATACACTGATGACACATAAGAACGTAACATTCTCGCAGTGTCCCATTGTGGGTCTATCTAACCCATGTTCTTCAACATGCGTCCACAATGTATTGATGATATCTCCATATCCCATGATCTATGAAACATGATCATCGAACAATACATGTGCTGATCTATTCATCGTTGTCCCATACGATGATATCCGATCAGAGATATTTATCGAATTATATCAATAAGTAAAGAGCTTCATAAACAAGTCACACACTTGTTGATCAAAACAATGATATACATTCATTGGACCAATAATCATATTATTATTCATAAACACAGTCATGTTACAATCATCCATATGATTGCCTCAAGGGCATAACACTAACAGAGCGATCCCACCATCTCCAGGTCGGTAGGCATACTGCTCCCAGTGCCGCCGGGAGGCGTGGACATCCCGGTCGCTGCTCGGCCGCTTTGTGACCTGGAGTCTGCCGAGAGGCTTCATATCATCCGCATGTTTCCTCCAATGGACTCCATTGGTCTTGCGGCGGCGTCGGCCCGGGGTCCCTTGGTGATAAGGGACACAACCGTAGCCAATGTTCGTCGCGCTGGCAAGCGCCCGATCACCACGGACACCCCGGGCACAGACCCTAAAAGGTCTTGTACCAAGGGTCAGACTTCCACCGCCGCCATTCCTGCCACCCCTCCCACAACTTCAGGGGTAGCTGGGTCTTCGTCCGGGGCGCCGACGCCCATTGCCCCGGACATAGTGCTGACTCCTCCAGTGCCGACTCCTCGGCGCAGATCTTGTCGCTGCCGCCTTCGCTGGCTTCGACATCATCAGTGCCGACTCCTACGGTGCCGACTGAGCTGGCATCGAGTGTGGCCGCCGCCACCCATCCGCGCGGACTCGCGCTTCGGGTGTCGGTGTTTTCTTTCCAGTCGCCTCCGAAGATGGCCCCCCAAAACGTTCCGGCCCAAGGGGCACCCGTAGAGCTAGTTGAGGCAACGGGCATGCTGGCCTTGGGGCGGTGGGCACCGAAGGGGTGGTCCAAGAGGAAGCTTCTAGTGGCAGTGCATCTGCCATCCCTGCGGCAGTCATCCCCCCGGCTGCAGCCGGTGAGCTGACCCTGCTGCTCGCCGACCTCGATTGGGCAAACGTGGGCCTCATCACCCTCCTCGCCGCTGCCACCGGTCAGGTGGCGTAGGTCTCCCAGCAGCTGGTGGTGCTGTGCGAGGAGAAGGAGAGGGTGGATGCGCTATTGGCCCAGGAGAGGGCGACTGGGGCTGCCCTGCTCTCCCGGACACAGGAGGCCGAGAGGGCCAGGGTAAAGGCGGAGACGACACTGCAGCGGACGCTCCATAATATCACTGTCATGCTCCAATCATCTCATAGGAGTATGGTGGAAAGTCTGTAGCTGCTGGGGGTGGAGCTCCACCACCCATTAGAGTTCACTGCTTAGTAGTATGCCTTTGGCTTATCCCAAGCTGCTGACGCCCTCCAGAGACTGCCCGAAGCCTTAGCCAAGCTCTCCGCCCATGAAGAGCGGGAAGTTGCCGTCGAAGCAGCCGCCTATGTGCTGGCCTGCTGCGCCAGTCACGACGCCTCCTTCAACGCCATGGCCATCTTGGCCGGCATCGAAGGGGACGAGGCGCAGGCATGGGGCCGTGTGCAGGAGGCTGCGGAGTTTGTGGCCGGGTTGATGCAGGTCCAGCCCCCGGTCACTGACTTCGTCCCACCGGACTAGGACCTCGCGGAGGTCGAGGATGAGGACGCTGGGGCCATCGAGGCCGAAGATGTTGATGACCCGCAGTCAACTAAGCTACCCCCTTTGTTCTTTTCTTATCATCCTACTGCATGCACATACTATCAGTATCTTCCATGCATCTTTATGATTCCACATGTTACCTGCGTGCTTGATTATGTTTGCTTACGCTCGCCCGATCCCATTGATGGGCGACCAGTCCCCATGCTATCTGCGCAGAAGAACCTTGTCGGACCCCGGAATGACACCTCCGAAATCCTCTGTGTATTCTGTACTAGTCCAGGAAAATGCTAGTACACACAGTAGAAATGAAACCATAGCATATCCGTCATTCTTTATTAATAATAAATATTCAAAGTTACAAAAGGGATGGCGCGCAGGCCAATGAATAAATAAACGACTAAAATAAAGCAGCGGAATTGAAGAACAATAGATAGAGCGCAATTAATTTGCCACAGGCAATCGACTGGGGGCACGGCCTAGTCCATTTGGTCCTCACCATCGTGATACTCCTCCTCTGAAGTAGTAATTTAAGCAAGGGTGAGTACTAGCATACTCAACAAATCACACCGTAAATGCATTATAAATGTACGGGCAATCAAAGGATGGCAATAAGGTTTGTTTAAGCGTAAAGCAACAGTTTAAGATCATTTTAAACAATTTTAAATGGCATACTTTATTCTGAAAATCAAATCTATACCTTTTTCTTTAACTCAGGAATCTCTCCTGGAATTGGCTAAGTTTTACCCATGATGGACTCCCTCCATCCAACATCATTTTTAGAAACCAATTTAAATTTACTAAAGTCTAATATGAGAATGGCTTGCTCGGCATGCCCATAACCGCGGGCGCAGCTAATCGATTAGTTTGACACTCTGCAGAGGTTGTACAACTTTACCCACAAGACATAATATTCCCCTTGTGCCAGCACACTTCCTTTTGTGAGTGACAGAGAAAATTATGACAAGGCCCCAATAATAATTCTTACATGTAGTCATGCCCGCTAAGGTTTCACCGCTGAAAGACCCCCTCTATTCAGAAGCCCCCTCTTGCGCCAGAGTGGCAGCGTCACTCTTTCGCCACACCATTACCCCCATATGGCATGACTGTCCATGATATGATATAATATGGCTAGCCAGGTCTGTCCCATACCAGACTCGTGGTAGTACGGTTAGGCTTTACATTCAGCGAAACTCAGACCGGTCCGTAATTGACTAGGCAAGACTTTCCACAAACCCAATGTGATAACCACACCACCTTCTAACCATTTCTCACCCGGTCTAAGTCATTTTCATTTTAGCCATACTATCTCCACAATAATACTAACATTGATCAACACAAATTTCCATTTAAGCATGTCATCATTTTGGCATAAAGTTCCCCAAAACTTCCTAAGTTCAGTTCTTAGCATGTCTAAGCAATGTCTAAATATCACCATAGTCATAGTTTATATTTTTCCTAAGGTTACAAGGGTATCGGAATTTAAATGTCAAAGGTGGCATATCAATTTTTGGGATTTAACTATCATTTAAAACTAGGTCGGAAATTAATGTCTATAACAAATAAGCATGCAATAATTTAAAATTCAACAGATAAGTTCACAAACTAGGAGCAACCTGATCAAGGGGGTGTGACTTGCCTGGTTCGACGAGTTCTTTGCTTTCGAATTAAATCGCCTAAAGGAACTCCTCGGACTCTCCGTAATCTACGCATAAAAAGCACCCAAATTCAAATAAAATACAAATAATTTCAAATAAATTCAAATTGATTTTCAAACTAGCACTAAACTAAAGTTTAATATTTAAAATGAATTTAGGAAGAAAAACGGAGCCAAACGGAGTTCGAACGGGCGAAAACGGGCTCTCGGAAGTTTAAAACGATTAAAACGGGATTTTCTGGAATTTTTGAATTATTTTTATAAAGAAAAATCTAATTATTGCGCATTGCTGATGTCAGCGCACAAAATTCGATTTTCGAATTAAAATAAAAAGAAAAACTGCTTTATGATGTCAGCATGATGTCATAAAGTTTTTTGAAAAACTTTTTTTTCTTTTTCTTTTGAAAACTGACGGGTGGGGCCGCCAGTGCCGTGGATCGTTCACGCACCTGCGCAAGACGCACGCTGCTGGCCGCGCTGAGCGCCTGTATGGCGAAGGCGGGCAGGCGCGGCGGGTGGCGCGGCGCCGAGCGGCGGGGCGCGGCCAAAGGTGGAGACGGCGGCCGGCAAGGGGCAAGGCGGAGCGAGGCGGCGACAGGCGCGGCGCGCGGCCGGCCGAGAAGACGGCGGCGGCGCAAGACCGGGAGGAGAGGGAGAGGCCCTGAGATGAGGGGGTCCTGTGGGGGGGGGGTTTTAGAGGGTAGAGAGGCGGCGCGGCTGGCCCAACGGCCGCGAGATCCATGGCGGCGTTGCGGCGCGGCGCAAGCGGCGGCGCGCGAAGGGCGGAGGCGGTTGGCGGTGGCGCGTGCGGGGAAAGGGAGGAGCACGGCGTCACAAACCTGCACGCCGGGGTGCGTTGTGCGTCTTAGCATTTTGTGGGGACCGTGCAATATTGCTGCAAACAGAACAAGTTGTTACATAGGGTACGTAGGAAATACATCCCTATGGACTTGGGTTTTGACGTGGAGCTACTGCGATTCCTTTCCTTCGCATCCCCCTTTTTTCCTTTGGGAATTTTAGACCTTCGTGATTCGGGTTTAGGCTTGTGGGGCAGCATGTTAGGGAAACGGGGTCGCCAGGGGTGGTCGGACTTAGCGGTGTCAACAGAGCTATCCATCTTAGGAGATCGGGCCGCACACACCCCTTGGTCGCCCGACCCTGCATGACTTAGGCGCCGCAAGCAGTCGTCCATCACTAAAGGATTTTTTGCGTGAGGTCTTTGCACGTGATTCGTCAGCCAAGGAATGACCAGACAAACCAGAACTAATGATGATCACAGCAGACTCTACCCTTCTGGGCATGCGTTGGAAAGGTAAAGGGAATCAGAGCAAAAAATACTTTTGAAACCAGCAACTTCTCTGTCGATTGGCAGTCGCCGGGTAGGCCAAGGGGAAGCTTGCCCTTGCAGTTGACCAGAGGGGACCGCCAAACTTTTACATCTCTTCAGGGGTAGAACTTCCGTAGCATCTCCATGTTCTGGGAGTCCATCAACTCCTGACCATCTTCTGTCGCTAGTCGGACCGCTCCGGGTCATGAGATCGAAACCACCTTGAAGGGACCTTCCTATCGGGGGAACAATTTGTTGAGGCCGGCATGCATCTAGATCCTGCGTAAGACCAAGTCACTCACCGCCAGCGCTCTCGGCTGGACCCGGGATGCGTGGTACCGCCTGAGACTTTGTTGATACCGGGCCGCACGCAAGGCTGCCCAGTCACGTGCTTCTTCTAGAAGGTTGACGTCGTCTTGGCGAAGATCCTCCTAGTCTTCCTCCGCGAAAGCTGAGACGCGTGGAGAGCCGAGCATCAGCTCGGACGGAAGGATAGCTTCCGCTCTGTAGACCAGGAAGAAGGGTGTTTCTCTACTCGCCCGGTTGGGTGTGGTTCGGAGGGACCACAACACCGCCAGGAGTTCTTCCATCCATCATGCCCCTCGCTTGTGGAGTCAGTCGAAGGCTCTAGTCTTGAGATCCCTCAGTACTAGCGCGTTGGCTGAGAGGAGCCGCCCAGACCATCCTCGGGTTATTAGAAGGTTTAGTCGTCCTAATCGGATTTGGAAGCTAACAGCGGACCGCCGAAGGCGCTCGCAGTGTTAGCACCCAAGCCCAATCGAGACCATACAAGAACCCTTTGAATAACTCGACAACAATCCCGGTATTCCCCCGGTATGTGACCTAAAACTCGCCCAGGATCCCCACATACCGGTTCCCAATGACCTATTAGCTCAATTTGCATAAAGGGGGCAACGAACTCGAAGACCCCACAACCAGACATGCGCGGAAGCAAAACTAACCAACTACCAGACAACCCGGCACAAAGACAATCAGCAAAACATACCGGTTCCCAATGACCTATCAGCTCAATTAGGAATGAGGTTTTGCTGCAACTCACTTCCAATCGATGTTGCATGACAAAATCTTTGCTGATGATGGAATGGGAAGCCCCCGAATCAAATAAAACCCGAGCTAGCAACCCCTCCACGCACAGCGTACCAGTCAGCACAGTAGCGCCCTCGGGGACCGCCTCAGCATCGACGTAGTTGACGCGGCCACGGGTCGGCGCAGGAAGTGGAGGTGGTGCAGTCGCGACTTGAGGCCATGGGGCGTTAGGATTGTTGCCCCGCCTTGGAAATGGACAGTCGCGGATGAAGTGCACCGCTCGCCCGCAATTGTAACACGGGCCCGGTCCGGAGCTCGTCACCACCACTCCCTTTGGCCAGGATCGGGAGGACGCAGCGGCGACAAGAGGTCGGGCCATCCCGGTCGGCAGAGAAGGTGCAGGAACAGGGACCCTCGGTGGCGAAAGAGCAGTCCGGGCCCGCTGTGAACTGCCGCCCGCCGCAAACTGTACTGCCCTCTTTCGCTTCTTTTCATCTTGATGGCTCCTCATCTTGTGCTCCACAGTAATCGCCCGACTCACCAAGGCATTGAAGTCGGCGAAATCACAAACAGAGAGCTTATCCTGCATTTTGGCCGTCAGTCCACTCATGAAGCGATTCTGCTTCTTCTGATCAGTGTCGACTTCCTCCGGCGCATATTGAGCCAAGTAGTTGAACTCTCGCGAGTAGTCCATCACTGACTTGCTCAACTGCTTGAGGGTAAGAAACTGCTGCTTCTTGATGTCCATGAGTCCTTTCGGGATGTGGTACGCCCGAAAAGCCTCATGGAACTCTGCCCATGTTTCGGGACCCCGAATTTGCAAATCCGGACCCTCTGTGTATTCAGCACTAGTCCAGGAACGCGCTAGTGCACACAGTCTTAACATCGGTAAATATCACAATCATACCACTCGATACTAATAAAGTACTTTTATTTAAGTAGTCAAACTGGTTACTCGACCTTAAGGTCAAATTACAAACGTACGCCTCACAGGCGAAACTTATTAAGAGAGAAATAGCAGCAGCGGAAAAATAAGATAACTTCGTGGCGCCATCCAGTATACCACAGGCAACTGACTAGGCTCGCTCCCTATGTAGACGGTTCCTCTTGCAGCTCCTCCTCCAAAGCTGGTGTAGTCTCCTCTTCAACTGGTGTTGTATTGTGGCAAGGGTGAGTACTTGGTACTCAGCAAGTCATGCACAGAATGCAGGCTAATATACTATATGCATGGCTTGGTACAAAGGAATAGCTCAAGGTATATTTGCAGAAAACAGCATTTAACAAGTATCATAAATAGATTTGAAAGCAGTAGAAATAAGTAAAGCATAGATAACTTTTCAAGGAGTTTAATAAACATCTTTTCCAAATTTAATCCACATTTCCATCAACATCATTATTAATCCAACCCAACCTTTCAAATCCAAGTTATTTTTGAGAAAATCTAACCGTTGATCAGTAATTCCCGGGCGATGTCCAATACCGCGGACACGGCTATTCGAATAGATTCTACACTCTGCAGAGGTTATGCACTTTACCCACAAGATACAATCAAACACCACAAAGGCGAGTTCCCGTAACAAAGTCTTTCGGAAACTTCTAACAATACAAGTGGTCCTCCCCGGTTATTGCACGCTAACCCTTCCCTTAGCTAAGGCGAAGTTTAGGCCAATCAACCGTTAGATGGGTACCTGCCTCACCCGATCGCTCCCCGCACAACTTACACAAAGGGTGTAGTTGACCTCCCGAGGTCCCACAGTAATGCGTTATTAGCAACTTAGTCAACTAGGTCCGTCCCATTCTGGACATGTGGTTGCACGTTAGACCCAATTCAAAGGCTTGCAAGGTGAAGTCCTTAGGGTGACCAGGCAAGACTACCCGAAGAACAAAATCAACATCCCGATTGCCACAACTAGCCCAATTGATTATTCTTGCCACATGCCCGGTCAAAAACTATTTATCAAACCCCGCTTGATTACCATGCACCACGTGCCATCAACATCACATGATACCTTTCCAAACAGGTTCAATATATCATTAAGTCAATATTAACATTTGATTGTCCAAAATCATGTCATGAGCACGTGCAGTCTAAGCAACATACTACAACGATCTAATTTCCCATGTTGGCAATTTAATAATGTCCAACTAGTAAACCACAACTAGGGTGACGAGGGGTCATGGCACATATTTAAGTAATCAAGGTGTCATACAGCAAATTGGTATTTATCTAATTCCCCATATTTAAATAAAATATTTTCTAATTGAACTAGCATGCAATAGGTTAAATCAAAATAGATTTCAAAATAGGATCAACATGGTCAAAGCACAACTTGCCTTCAAAAAGTACTTGCTCTTGGTCTTGAGTTGGATCCTGAGTCAATACTTCTCCTTCGAATCCTTCCCAAGACTTCAACGTCTACTCGTAAAGCGTGCAAATAGCAATACACAAATAAACAATAGGCAAAAAGTGTCCAAACATCCAAATAAATTCCATAAACAGAGAGAACATAATTTTATGAATTTTTAGAAACTGGAATCACAAATTTGGAGTTAAAACACAAAAGTTATGATTATTTAAAGTTTAAATAATCAATTAAATAATTTTATAGAGAAAAACTTTAGTCCAAAAATTAAATAAAATTCATATTTAGGTAGATCTCAATTTTATACAAATTTAGAAATTTGAATCACTCAAATCGGAGTTGAAACGCATAAAAGTTATAAGCGTTTGAAGTTTGAAACAAAATCAAATCATTATTTCGAATTAATAAATCATTTTCTTTTCGAAATTAATTATTGCGTCGGCGAGGACACGTGTCGACTCTCGATTGGCTGGTGATGTCAGCGGCTCATGGGCTCGATCCACGGCTTGGCTCGGTCCACGGTGGACTCGGTCCACTGGACTCGGTCCACGGCTCGGTCGACGGTGGGATCCTCGGGTGACATCGGATCGACGTCATCGTGCTCGGTGGCGTTATCGACATGCGGGCCCCACCGTGACGCCGGCGGTGACGCCATGGTGCGGTTCGGTTGTCCCGGCCGACACGCGGGCCCCGCGTGTCGAGACACGCGCTCGCAGCGGCGTGGCGCCGCTAGGCACACGCGTGGCACGATGCGTGCGTTGATTTGAAATCCGACGGCACGGATCGGATCTAGGGTTCACGTTCAAAACTACGGTGATCGCGGGCGTTCGATCTAGATCGGACGGTCGAGATCTACCCTAGGCTAACACCGTTATAAAGTGCACAGTGATCGTGGGCCGTTGGATCTAGATCCAACGGTCCCGATCTGATCTAGGTTTTAGGGTTTTGGTTGCACGTGGGCTCACCTGGATCGTTGGATTTCGATCGGACGGTTGGCGTGCTTCGAGGGCGGCGATGGCGTTGTGGTGGCGCTGCTCGCCGGAGTTGGGGAAGGCGACCCGCAGCGGCGGCGCCTTGGGGCTTCTCGACGAGATGAAAGGCACTCTCGCGCCGTCTCAAAGCGAGGAGTCCTGATCTGCGTTTCGGTGGATTTGCGAGACGGCTCGACGACGGCGGCGCGGGCGAAACCGGCGGAGAGAGGAAGGAACTACGGCGAGCAATTGCAGCTATGCGGCGCGCTAGGCTCAAACTTGAGGCAAAAGATGTGCCGCGGCAAAGGGCTTCAACAGGGTGGCCTCGGGGCTTTAAATAGTGCCTCGGCGTCTGCGCAATCCGTGAAACCCTAACGGACCACACGGCTCTGTGGCGGCCAGATCCGAGCGGACTCGGGAGGACGACAAAATCGTGGCCGTCCGCGTGGCCCGATCCATGGTCGAGATCGCGGCATAGCGGTCGGGCGGATCCGGTTGGATAGGTCGCGACCAATTTCCGGCCGTTGGATTTCGATCCAATTGTTCGGATCGATCAAGGTTCGACCGGATCACGTGGCTCGGTCGGACTCGAGTCCGACTTCGGGTTCGACTTCGGTCGGATGAATATTACTTGACACAACTCGAATTTCCAGCTATTTAATAATTAAAATAACTCCCAGTAATTCATTTAATTCATTAAAAATAGCAAAAGACTCATAAAAATTACAGAAAAATTCTGGAAAATATTTTGGATCATTTTGGACTCAAATAAAATATTTCCAACAAAATTTTATTTGCAAAGTTTAATTCTTTAATTATTTCAAAATGGAATAAATTCAAATAAATTCCAAATAAATCCAAATAAATTCCAGATAATTCCAAAAATTCACCAAAGTGCCAAATCACACATGAATTTAAGAAAAGCAAAATTTTGGGGTGTTACAAACCTCCCCCCCTTAATAGAATCTCGTCCCCGAGATTCAGGGCTCACTAGAGAATAGTCTTGGAAACTCTTTCTTCAAATCCTCTTGCTCCCATGTCGCTCGCTTTCTTCATGATTGCTCCATCGAACTCTACTGAAGCGGGTTGACTTGTTTCTGGTCTCTCGATCCATAGTGTCCAAAATCTTTACGGATGCTCCTTGTAAGTCAAATCTTCTTGCAACTCAATTGACTCTAGCGGTGTGCATTTCCTCAGTACTCGGAGACACTTCTTCAACCAGGACACATGGAATACGTCATGCACTCCTCGCTAACGATCGCGGGCAACTCCGGTGATAAGCAACTTC
This sequence comes from Rhipidocladum racemiflorum, assembly GCA_036346355.1. Taxonomy (NCBI): domain Eukaryota; kingdom Viridiplantae; phylum Streptophyta; class Magnoliopsida; order Poales; family Poaceae; genus Rhipidocladum; species Rhipidocladum racemiflorum. The sequence goes on along the minus strand of CM070589.1, from coordinate 33,268,275 downwards.
GCCTCTGCGACTCAAAATCTTAAATGGTCCAACATAACGGGTGCAAGTTTCCCTTTGGCATGGAACCTCTTAACTCCCACTGAGGCGTAACTCGAGGTATACAAAGTCTTGGTTCAAAACTCAAGTCTCGGCGACGGTTGTCGGCATAACTCTTCTCTGCGTGATTGGGCGATCTTCAACCTTTCCCTAATCATGGCAATCTGCTCTTGACCTCTTGAAGAATATCAGGCCCGAAGACACGGCGCTCGCCGGTCTCATTCCAATTCAATGGCGTCCGACAGGGTCGTCCATACAGTGCCTCAAATGGTGACATCTGTAAACTAGCCTGGTAACTATTGTTATAACTGAACTCGGCATACGGCAAACTCTTATCCCAAGAGGTAGCATAAGCCAATGCACAAGCTCTTAACATATCCTCCAGAATCTGATTGACTCTTTCGGTCTATCCATCCGTCTGTGGATGATAAGCTGTACTGAAGTTCAAACGGGTTCCCATGGCTTCATGCAACTTATTCCAGAATCTTGAGGTAAATTGGGTACCTCTGTCCGATACAATCCTCTTTGGCACTCCGTGCAAACAGACGATCCTGATCACGTACAACTCTGCTAACTTATCTCCCAAGTAAGTGGTCTTCACGGGGATAAAATGGGCTACTTTGGTCAAGCGATCCACTATAACCCATATGGAGTCATAACCTCCTTGAGTCTTAGGCAAACCGGTAATGAAATCCATTCCGATTTCCTCCCACTTCCACTCGAGTATTTTGCATTTGTAGCAATCCTATCGGTCTCTCGATGCATTGCCTTGACTCTCGGCATACGTCGCACAATGCAACATGCTCTAAACTTCACGCTTCATGCTCGGCCACGAGAATCTTTCCTTCAAATCTGATACATTTTGGCGCTTCCAGGATGAATTGAGTACTTGGAGTCATGGGCTTCTTCCAAAATCAGTTGCCTTAGCTCCTTTTTGTTCGGCACACAAATGCGATCCTTCATCCATAACGTGCCTTGCTCATCCAACCTGAAGTCCTCTGCCTTGCCTTCCTCCTTGATGGACTTAATCCTGCGGATCTTGTCATCATCCTTCTGTCCTTCCCGGATCTGGTCCTCTAGGGTAGGCTTCACTTCCAATGCGGCCAAGAATCCGCTAGGTACCACCTCAATCTTCATTCTCTGAAAATCCTCACATAACTCATCCTGACTTGTGGCTAGCAACATACTCACGGTATGGCTTTTCCGACTCAAGGCATCGGCAACTACGTTGGCCTTCCCGGGATGGTAATGGATTCCAACATTGTAGTCCTTGATCAACTCTAACCATCTCCTCTGCCTCATGTTCAGATCCGACTGGGTGAATATGTATTTAAGGCTCTTATGATCCGTATACACTTCACATCTGTTCCCGATCAGATAGTGACGCCATATCTTCAAGGCATGCACTACGGCAGCTAACTCTAGGTCATGCGTCGGATAATTTTCCTCATGCGGCCTCAACTGCCTTGATGCATAAGCGACGACCTTTCCATTCTGCATCAGCACACATCCAAGTCCTTGGCGCGATGCGTCACAATAAATATCAAAGCTTTGATTAACATCCGGTAGAACTAACACCGGCGCTGATGTCAATCGCTTCTTCAGCTCCTGAAATCCTTCCTCACATTCTGGTGTCCATGCAAACTTCTTCTCCTTTTTCAACAATTGCGTAAGAGGTTTCGCAATTGTCGAAAAGCCTTCAATGAAACGGCGGTAGTATCCTGCCATTCCAAGGAAACTCCGGATCTGGGTCACAGTCTTCGGCTGCTCCCAATGTAACACAGCTTCTACTTTGCTTGGATCAACGGCGATTCCTTCTGCGGTCATTACATGTCCAAGAAACTCCACCTTGTCCTTCCAAAAATCACACTTACTGAACTTGGCGAAGAGTTGCTGTTCCCTCAGCTTTTCCAAAACTCGCCTCAAGTGTTCGGCATGTTCATCCTCTGTCTTGGAGTAGATTAGGATATCATCTATGAACACGACAACAAACTTGTCCAAATACTCCATGAACACCTTATTCATCATATTCATGAAATATCTTTGGCGCATTAAATCGATCCAAAAGACATAATCAGTAAACTCGTAATGTCCATATCTTGGCGAGAATGCGTCTTTGGGATATCTTCGATCCGATCTTCAATCGATGGTATCCCGATCTCAGATCAATCTTGGAGAAAACTCCGGCTCCTCTCGGTGATCAAACAAATCATCAATCTGGGTAGCGGATATTTATTCTTCACGGTGACTTCATTGAGTGCTCATTAGTCAATGCACATCCTGAAACTCCCGTCCTTCTTCTTGACAAACAAAGCGGTGCTCCCCACGACGGCGAACTCGATCTGATAAATCCTTTCTCCATTAACTCTTCTAGCTGTTTCTTCATCTCTACCAATTCCACGGTGGACATCCGATAGGGTCTCTTTGCTATCGGTGCTGTGCAGTACAAGCTCTATCACAAACTCTATGTCCCTGTCTCGGCATACCGGTAGATCTTCAGGAAAAACATCGGGTACTTATTCACTACTAAGACATCCTCTATGCCGATTGTCTTGGTGCGTTAACCATCATCTGTCCATCTCTAACAGCAGTGGCTTGAAATTCCACTTTCCTTCCACACGGGCTCTCAACTGAGATAGTCCTTCATCCACAATCCAACACGGCTCTGTGCTTGGATAACCAATCCATTCCCAAAATAACATCTAAGGTCTGGGTCTCCAAAATAATAAGGTTCGCTAGGAACTCTATTCCATCTATTAGTATTCTCACCCCGGAACATCCTACTTTCGTTCGGAGTTCGAAACCAAGGGTTTGAACTAAAAGCATGCATCTAAGTCTTGCAATCCCCAAATCGTTTCTAGCAGCAAAGCTTTGTGAAACAAACGAATGCGAAGCTCCGCAGTCAAACAAAAGCTGTTGCAGTGCGAGTTAACAAGTAACTTACCCGATCACGACGTCAGTAGCATTCTGCAGGTGCATCTGCGGTGACATGGTTGACTCGGCCTCTCACCACGATGCAGGGTGTGGCTCTGTCTTTGGCGTCCTAGCTGGGGTGGATCCTAGATTGAAGCGAATCGGGGTCACTCCTGCTGTCTTCTTTGGGCAAGCTGTTGGCAAAGTGTCCTGGCTCGTTGCGGTTGTAGCGGCGTCTCACGGTTCCTTCTTTGCACGCAGCAGCGTTTCTAACGGGGCTGGGTGCAGTAGTTTTGATTGACGGTTCTTGGTGCCGTGACGGTGTCCTTGTAGCATTCTCGTGGCTGGAATCAAAACTGATTTGGTGCGACTCTCGAGGCCATTGCGTTCCCTGACGTGATCCTGTTTGTTGCATCCTGCGCTTCTGTTCTCATCCAGTTCCTTGCGCTTGTCCTCAAGAATAAGCGCCTTATTCACCAACTCTTGGAAATGCAGGAAGGTGTGGGTGATCAGTCCTACTTGTAGTCCTGAGTTAAGTCCCTTCATGAAGCGAGGCTGCGGCTTTATCTGTCGCTACATCCTCAGTGCGTAGCGTGCTAGCTGTGTGAACTTGTTCGTAGTCGGCCACCGGTGATTACCTTGCTTGATGCTCTGAACTCTTCTTTCTTGAGATCCATGATTCCTTCAGGCACGTGATCTTGATGGAATGCAGGTGTGAACTCTTCCCAAGTGATATCTTGAGGGTTCTCTTGCGTGGCACAGAAGTTCTCCCACCATTCGTGGTTGTTCCTTCCAAGCGATGAGAAGCGTAAAGTACCTTCTCATTTCCTATGCATTGAGCAATGTGTAGCTTCCTCTCTATTGACCTTAACCAATCATCGGCCTCCAATGGATTGGCATTCCCGAAGAAAGTGGGTGGATGAGTCCTCATGAACTCGGCAGTCTTGTATTACGGCGTTGTCCCCGATTGACTTGATTAGCGATGGCCTGGCGGTGGCGTTTTGCATCTGTTGCATCATAGCATGCATCAAGCGAGTCCGAGCAGCGAGAAAAGCTCCGAAATTCTGCCTATCCAAAGTGGCGGTGCAGGTGCTCCATCATTGGGGTTTCTTTGGCGAGAACCACTTCCATTGCTTCCAAAGTTTCCGGGTGTTCACCATCTGTTGGTTTGCTCTAAGTTTTAGAGATGAGGGGGGAAACAAGAATAGACAAGTAATATGGGACTTATGCGGGGCGAAAGGTGTAACTTTAAGGTCCAACTTTATTATTGATATTAATAACTTGGTATGGTTGCTTACAATACCTAAGGGCCTTGCAACACATACTGCACACTCAGCAAACAATGAAAATCCAAATCGAACTAACACTGGAGTCTAACGCCTAAAGGGTGACTCTTTATTCTAAGACGCGACTCGGCGAAGGAGTTTCTCTATAAAACCTACGCTCACTCATCGAGAAAACCTCCACGGCCTGGGTACGGATCTTTGCGGCATAGGCGCGAAAGCGATTGCCATGTCCAAAGAATTGTGTCATCTGTGGTAGTCGAAGAAGCGGTGTCCTCATCGAGATCCGACTCCTCCGGATCGGCTCGTGTAGCTCAATCTTGGCTCTAGTTGCAGTCCGTACAAAGCCATCTCCAACTCATCAATTCTTCGCGAAGGTGTGACACATACTCTTGAGCTTCCCGCCACTGTTCTTCTTCTGTTGTGATCTCCTTGCGGGCCTTCGTAGCTCCTTGCTTGTATCATCAGTACATCCTCCTGGCGACAACAAGTCGTGCCAAGCTGTGTGACCATGGCATCCTCATCCTGAATCGCCTTGGTCAAGAAGGTTATCGCTGCTTGTGGTGATAACGAACACCGTGCTCTCCAACTCTGGCGTAGATACGGGTAATGTGCCGCATTGCTCGTCGTGATACTTCTTGGATACCCATCTGCATTATAGACCTCCTGGCGGTCTGGTGTATCGAGCGATTGCACAGGCCCTTCTTCCTAGCAGGTACCTTAATCTTCACATCACAAGCCTTGATCAATCCTGCTTGTCTGATCACTTCCACTTGGTATTGTGGCTTTTCAAAATCTCCGAGAGTCTGTAGCATACGCCAAAGTTCTGTGGCGTGACCAACCTCCAGGTCGACGTAGTTGAACTCTCCCTCCATTTGTCACAAGAGTGCTCACGTAAGAACTCGAAATTTTTAATTCGTGGCAAGGTAAGGAAAAATTCAGCAAGAGACAAGAAAAGAAAGAATGGGATAAGTCGAGATGTCATTTCTTGTCTTGACAAACTTTTAGCCTTAGAAAATAGGTTTTATCCTCACTACGACCATTCTAGCTAGGGTTGAGCCTACGGTCAGTATGGCTCTGATACCACCTCTGTCGGGACCCCGAATTTGCAAATCCGGACCCTCTGTGTATTCAGCACTAGTCCAGGAACGCGCTAGTGCACACAGTCTTAACATCGGTAAATATCACAATCATACCACTCGATACTAATAAAGTACTTTTATTTAAGTAGTCAAACTGGTTACTCGACCTTAAGGTCAAATTACAAACGTACGCCTCACAGGCAAAACTTATTAAGAGAGAAATAGTAGCAGCGGAAAAATAAGATAACTTCATGGCGCCATCCAGTATACCACAGGCAAATGACTGGGCTCGCTCCCTATGTAGACGGTTCCTCTTGGAGCTCCTCCTCCAAAGCTGGTGTAGTCTCCTCTTCAACTGGTGTTGTATTGTGGCAAGGGTGAGTACTTGGTACTCAGCAAGTCATGCACAGAATGCAGGCTAATATACTATATGCATGGCTTGGTACAAAGGAATAGCTCAAGGTATATTTGCAGAAAACAGCATTTAACAAGTATCATAAATAGATTTGAAAGCAGTAGAAATAAGTAAAGCATAGATAACTTTTCAAGGAGTTTAATAAACATCTTTTCCAGCCTAATCCACATTTCCATCAACATCATTATTAATCCAACCCAACCTTTCAAATCCAAGTTATTTTTGAGAAAATCTAACCCTTATTTGTAATTCCCGGCGATGTCCAATACCGCGGACACGGCTATTCGAATAGATTCTACACTCTGCAGAGGTTATGCACTTTACCCACAAGATACAGTCAAACACCACAAAGGCGAGTTCCCGTAACAAAGTCTTTCGGAAACTTCTAACAATACAAGTGGTCCTCCCCGGTTATTGCACGCTAACCCTTCCCTTAGCTAAGGCGAAGTTTAGGCCAATCAACCGTTAGATGGGTACCTGGCCTCAGCCCCGGTACGCTCCCCCGTACAACTTACACAAAGGGTGTAGTTGACCTCCTGAGGTCCCACAGGTACGTTATTAGCAACTTAGTCAACTAGGTCCGTCCCATTACAGACATGTGGTTGCACGTTAGACCCAGTTCAAAGGCTTGCAAGGTGAAGTCCTTAGGGTGACCAGGGCAAGACTACCCGAAGAACCAAATCAACATCCCCAGTGCCACAACTGGCCCACCTGATTATTCTTGCCACATGCCCCGGTCGAAAACTATTTATCAAACCCCAGTTGATTACCATGCACCACGTGCCATCAACATCACATGATACCTTTCCAAACAGGTTCAATATATCATTAAGTCAATATTAACATTTGATTGTCCAAAATCATGTCATGAGCACGTAGCAGGTCTAAGCAACATACTACAACGATCTAATTTCCCATGTTGGCAATTTAATAATGTCCAACTAGTAAACCACAACTAGGGTGACGAGGGGTCATGGCACATATTTAAGTAATCAAGGTGTCATACAGCAAATTGGTATTTATCTAATTCCCCATATTTAAATAAAATATTTTCTAATTGAACTAGCATGCAATAGGTTAAATCAAAATAGATTTCAAAATAGGATCAACATGGTCAAAGCACAACTTGCCTTCAAAAAGTACTTGCTCTTGGTCTTGAGTTGGATCCTGAGTCAATACTTCTCCTTCGAATCCTTCCGGCACTTCAACGTCTACTCGTAAAGCGTGCAAATAGCAATACACAAATAAACAATAGGCAAAAAGTGTCCAAACATCCAAATAAATTCCATAAACAGAGAGAACATAATTTTATGAATTTTTAGAAACTGGAATCGTCAAATTTGGAGTTAAAACACAAAAGTTATGATTATTTAAAGTTTAAATAATCAATTAAATAATTTTACAGAGAAAAACTTTAGTCCAAAAATTAAATAAAATTCATATTTAGGTATATCTCAATTTTATACAAATTTAGAAATTTGAATCACTCAAATCGGAGTTGAAACGCAAAAGTTATAAGCGCTTGAAGTTTGAAACAAAATCTGAAATCATTATTTCGAATTAATAAATCATTTTCTTTTTCGGAAATTAATTATTGCGTCAGCGATGACACGTGTCGGCTCCTGATTGGCTGGCTTACGTCAGCCGGCTCATGGGCTCAGTCCACGGCTTGGCTCGGTCCACGGTGGACTCGGTCCACGGCTCGGGTCGCTGATAGGTGGGATCCTCGGGTGACATCAGCACTGACGTCATCGTGCTCGGTGACGTTACTGACATGCGGGCCCCACCGTGACGTCAGCGGTGACGTCATGGTGCGGTTCGGTTGTCCCGCTGACACGCGGGCCTCAGCGTGTCGAGACACGCCGCTCACGCGCGCGTGGCGCGGCTAGGCACACGTGGCACGATCTGTGCCGTTGATTTGAAATCCGACGGCACGGATCGGATCTAGGGTTCACGTTCAAAACTACACGGTGATCGCGGGCCGTTCAATCTAGATCGGACGGTCCAGATCTACCCTAGGCTAACACCGTTATAAAGTGCACAGTGATCGTGGGCCGTTGGATCTAGATCCAACGGTCCCGATCTGATCTAGGTTTTAGGGTTTTGGTTGCACGTGGGCTCACCTGGATCGTTGGATTTCGATCGGACGGTTGACGTGCTTCGAGGGCGATGATGGCGTTGTGGTGGCGCTGCTCCGCGGAGTTGGGGAAGGCGACCAGCGGCGGCGCCTTGGGGCTTCTCCGACGAGATGAAAGGCACTCTCGGCGCGTCTCAAAGCGAGGAGTCCTGGATCTGCGTTTCGGTGACGGCGAGACGGCTCGGCGACGGGCGCGGGCGAAAACCGGGCGAGAGAGGGAAGGAACTACGGCGAGCAATTGCAGCTCTGCGGCGGCTAGGGCTCTAAAACTTGAGGCAAAAGATGCGCACGGCAAAGGGCTTCAACGGGGTGGCCTCGGGGCTTTAAATAGTGCCTCGGCGTCTTGCGCAATCCGTGAAACCCTAACGGACACGGCGGCTACGCTGTGGCGCGCATCCGAGCCGGACTCGGGAGGACAACAAAATCGTGGCCGTCCGCGTGGCCCGATCCACGGCCGAGATCGCGGCGCACCGGTCCGGCCGGATCCGGTTGGATCGGTCGCGGCCAATTTCCGGCCGTTGGATTCGATCCAACGGTTCGGATCGATCAAGGTTCGACCGGATCACATGGCTCGGTCGGACTCGAGTCCGACTTCGGGTTCACTTCGGTCGGATGAATAGTACTTGACCCAACTCGAATTTCCAGCGAATAAATATTAAAAATAATTCCCAAAAATAAATTTAAATCATTAAAAATATCAAAAGACTCGAAAAATTCGGAAAAATTACGGAAAATATTTTGGATCATTTTGGACTCAAATAAAATATTTCCAACAAAATTTTATTTGCAAAGTTTAATTCTTTAATTATTTCAAAATGGAATAAATTCAAATAAATTCCAAATAAATCCAAATAAATTCCAGAAAATTCCAAAAATTCACCAAAGTGCCAAATCACACATGAATTTAAGAAAAGCAAAATTTTGGGGTGTTACAAACCTCCCCCCTTAATAGAATCTCGTCCCCGAGATTCAGGGCTCACTACAGAATAGGCTTGGAAACTCTTTCTTCAAATCCTCTTCGCGCTCCCATGTCGCTTCGCTTTCTTCATGATTGCTCCACTGAACTCTACAGAAACGGGTTGACTTGTTTCTGGTCTCTCGATCCATAGTGTCCAAAATCTTTACGGGATGCTCCTTGTAAGTCAAATCTTCTTGCAACTCAATTGACTCTAGCGGTCTGCCTCGTACTCGGAGACACTTCTTCAATCGGGACACATGGAATACGCCATGCACTCCTGCTAACGATCGTGGCAACTCCGGTGATAAGCAACTTCGCCTCTGCGACTCAAAATCTTAAATGGTCCAACATAACGGGTGCAAGTTTCCCTTTGGCATGGAACCTCTTAACTCCCACTGAGGCGTAACTCGAGGTATACAAAGTCTTCTGGTTCAAAACTCAAGTCTCGGCGACGGTTGTCAGCATAACTCTTCTGTCGTGATTGGGCGATCTTCAACCTTTCCCTAATCATGGCAATCTGCTCTTCAGCCTCTTGAAGAATATCAGGCCCGAAGACACGGCTCGCCGGTCTCATTCCAATTCAATGGCGTCCGACAGAGTCGCCCATACAAAGGCCTCAAATGGTGACATCTGTAAACTAGCCTGGTAACTATTGTTATAATCGAACTCGGCATACGGCAAACTCTTATCCCAAGAGGTAGCATAAGCCAATGCACAAGCTCTTAACATATCCTCCGTAATCGATTGACTCTTTCGGTCTATCCATCCGTCATGGATGATAAGTCAGATCAAGTTCAAACGGGTTCCCATGGCTTCATGCAACTTATTCCGTAATCTTGAGGTAAATTGGGTACCTCTGTCCGATACAATCCTCTTTGGCACTCCGTGCAAAGCAGACGATCACGATCATTACAACTCGCTAACTTATCTCCCAAGTAAGTGGTCTTCACGGGGATAAAATGGGCTACTTTGGTCAAGCGATCCACTATAACCCATATGGAGTCATAACCTCCTTGAGTCTTAGGCAAACCGGTAATGAAATCCATTCCGATTTCCTCCCACTTCCACTCAGGTATTTTCGTGGTAGCAATCCCATCGGTCTCTCGATGCATTGCCTTGACTCTCTGGCATACGTCGCACAATGCAACATGCTCGGCAACTTCACGCTCATGCTCGGCCACTGAATCTTTCCTTCAAATCCTGATACATTTTGGCGCTTCAGGATGAATTGAGTACTTGAGTCATGGGCTTCTTCCAAAATCAGTTGCCTTGGCTCCTTTTGTTCGGCACACAAATGCGATCCTTCATCCATAACGTGCCTTGCTCATCCAACCTAAAGTCCTCTGCCTTGCCTTCCTCCTTGATGGACTTAATCCTCGCGGATCTTGTCATCATCCTTCCTCGCCCTTCCCGGATCCGCCCTCTAGGTAGGCTTCACTTCCAATGCGGCCAAGAATCCGCTAGGTACCACCTCAATCTTCATTCTCTGAAAATCCTCACATAACTCATCCTCGACTTGTGGCTAGCAACATACTCACGGTATGGCTTTTCCGACTCAAGGCATCGGCAACTACGTTGGCCTTCCCGGATGGTAATGGATTCCAACATTGTAGTCCTTGATCAACTCTAACCATCTCCTCGCCTCATGTTCAGATCCATTTGGGTGAATATGTATTTAAGGCTCTTATGATCCGTATACACTTCACATCTGTTCCCGATCGAGATAGTGACGCCATATCTTCAAGGCATGCACTACGGCCTAACTCTAGGTCATGCGTCGGATAATTTTCCTCATGCGGCCTCAATCGCCTTGATGCATAAGCGGCGACCTTTCCATTCTCGTGACAAAGACACATCCAAGTCCTTGGCGCGATCGTCACAATAAATATCAAAGCTTTGATTAACATCCTGTAGAACTAACACCGTGCCGATGTCAATCGCTTCTTCAGCCTCTGAAATCCTTCCTCACATTCTCGTGTCCATGCAAACTTCTTCTCCTTTTTTCAGCAATTGCGTAAGAGGTTTCGCAATTGTCGAAAAGCCTTCAATGAAACGGCGGTAGTATCCTGCCATTCCAAGGAAACTCGGATCTGGTCACGCCTTCTACCGCTCCCAATGTAACACAGCTTCTACTTTGCTTGGATCAACGGCGATTCCTTCTTGGTCATTACATGTCCAAGAAACTCCACCTTGTCCTTCCAAAAATCACACTTCTTGAACTTGGCGAAGAGTTGCTGTTCCTCGACTTTTCCAAAACTCGCCTCAAGTGTTCGGCATGTTCATCCTCTGCCTTGGAGTAGATTAGGATATCATCTATGAACACGACAACAAACTTGTCCAAATACTCCATGAACACCTTATTCCTCATATTCATGAAATATCTTTGGCGCATTAAATCAGTCAAAAGACATAATCAGAACTCGTAATGTCCATATCTTGACGAGAATGCAGTCTTGGGATATCTTCTCGATCTGATCTTCAATCGATGGTATCCCGATCTCGGATCAATCTTGGAGAAAACTCGGCTCCTCTCAGCTGATCAAACAAATCATCAATCCTGGGTAGCGGATATTTATTCTTCACGGTGACTTCATTGAGTGCTCGGTAGTCAATGCACATCCTGAAACTCCCGTCCTTCTTCTTGACAAACAAAACTGGTGCTCCCCACGGCGACGAACTCCCCTCGATAAATCCTTTCTCCATTAACTCTTCTAGCTGTTTCTTCATCTCTACCAATTCCTCGGTGGACATCCGATAGGGTCTTTTGCTATCGGTCTTTGTGCAGTACAAGCTCTATCACAAACTCTATGTCCCTATCTCAAGCGGCATACCGTAGATCTTCGTGGAAAAACATCTGGGTACTCATTCACTCTTGAGACATCCTCTATGCCTTTGATTGTCTTGGTACTGTTAACCATCATCTGTCCATCTCTAATCGCGGTGGCTTGAAATTCCACTTTCCTTCCACACGTGCTCTCAATCGAGATAGTCCTTCGTCCACAATCCAACACGGCTCGTGCTTGGATAACCAATCCATTCCCAAAATAACATCTAAGGTCCTGGTCTCCAAAATAATAAGGTTCGCTAGGAACTCTATTCCATCTATTAGTATTCTCACCCGGAACATCCTACTTTCGCTCGGAGTTCTAACCAGGGGTTTGAACTAAAAGCATGCATCTAAGTCTTGCAATCCCCAAATCGTTTCTAGCAGCAAAGCTTTGTGAAACAAACGAATGCGAAGCTCCGCAGTCAAACAAAGCTATTGCAGTCTTGAGTTAACAAGTAACTTACCCAAGACGACGTCTCAGTAGCATTCTTCGCAAAGGCATCTGCGGTGACATGGTTGACTCGGCCTCTCACCACATGCAGGGTGTGGCTCTCAGTCTTTGGCGCCCTAGCTGGGTGGATCCTAGATTGAAGCGAACTGGGTCACTCCTGCTGTCTTCTTTGGGCAATCATTGGCAAAGTGTCCTGGCTCGTTGCGGTTGTAGCGTCTCACGGTTCCTTCTTTTGCACGGGCGGCGTTTCTAACGAAGGGCTGGGTCCAGTAGTTTTGATTGATGGTTCTTGGTGCTTTGGTGGACGGTGTCCTTGTAGCATTCTGTGGCTGGAATACGAAAAAGCTGATTTGGTGCGACTCTCAGGCCATGCGTTCTCGACGTGATCCTCGCTGTTGCATCCTGCGCTTCCTGTTCTCATCCAGTTCCTTGCGCTTGTCCTCAAGAATAAGCGCCTTATTCACCAACTCTTGGAAATCTGGGAAGGTGTGGGTGATCAGTCCTACTTGTAGTCCTGAGTTAAGTCCCTTCATGAAGCGAGACTGTCTGGCTTTATCTGTCGCTACATCCTCAGGTGCGTAGCGTGCTAGCTGTGTGAACTTGTTCAGGTAGTCGGCCACTGGCTGATTACCTTGCTTCAGTGCTCTGAACTCTTCCTTCTTGAGATCCATGATTCCTTCAGGCATGTGATACTGATGGAATGCAGCTGTGAACTCTTCCCAAGTGATATCTTGAGGGTTCTCTTGTGTGGCACAGAAGTTCTCCCACCATTCGGCGGCTGTTCCTTCCAACTGATGAGAAGCGTAAAGTACCTTCTCATTTCCTATGCATTGAGCAATGTGTAGCTTCCTCTCTATTGACCTTAACCAATCATCGGCCTCCAATGGATTGGCATTCCCAGAGAAAGTGGGTGGATGAGTCCTCATGAACTCTGACAGTCTTGTATTCTGGCGTTGTCCCTGATTAACTTGATTAGCAGTGGCCTGAGCAGTGACGTTTTGCATCTGTTGCATCATAGCATGCATCAACTGAGTCTGAGCAGCGAGAAAAGCTCCGAAATTCTGCATATCCAGTGGCGGTGCTGGTGCTCCATCATTGGGGTTTTCTGCTGGGCGAGAACCACTTCCATTGCTTCCAAAGTTTCCGCGGGTGTTCACCATCTGTTGGTTTGCTCTAAGTTTTAGAGATGAGGGGGGAAACAAGAATAGACAAGTAATATGGGACTTATGCGGGGCGAAAGGTGTAACTTTAAGGTCCAACTTTATTATTGATATTAATAACTTGGTATGGTTGCTTACAATGCCTAAGGGCCTTGCAACACATACTGCACACTCAGCAAACAATGAAAATCCAAATCGAACTAACACTGGAGTCTAACGCCTAAAGGGTGACTCTTTATTCTAAGACGCGACTCGGCGAAGGAGTTTCTCTATAAAACCTACGCTCACTCATCGAGAAAACCTCCACGGCCTGGTACGGATCTTTGCGGCATAGGCGCGAAACGATTGCCATGTCCAAAGCAATCGTGGTCATCTGTGGTAGTCGAAGAAGCGGTGTCCTCATCGAGATCCGACTCCTCCGGATCTGGCTCGTGTAGCTCGAGTATTGGCTGCAGTTACGGTCCGCATAAAGCCATCTCCAACTCGTCAATTCTTCACAGAAGGTGTGACACATCTTGCTGAGCTTCCCGCCACTGTTCTTCTCTGTTGTGATCTCCTTGCGGGCCTTCAGAGCTCCTTGCTTGTATCATCGAGTACATCCTCCTGGCGACAACAAGTCGTGCCAACTGTGTGACCATGGCATCCTCATCCCGAATCGCCTTCGGGTCAAGAAGGTTATCGCCGCGCGGTGATAACGGAACACCGTGCTCTCCAACTCTCTGGCGTGAATACGGGTAATGTGCCGCATTGCTCGTCGTGATACTTCTTGGATACCCATCTGCATTGTAGACCTCCTGGCAAAGGTTATCGAGCGATTGCCCTGGCCCTTCTTCCTAGCAGTACCTCAATCTTCACGTCACAAGCCTTGATCAATCCTGCTTGTCTGATCACTTCCACTTGGTATTGTGGCTTTTCAAAATCTCCGAGAGTCTGTAGCATACGCCAAAGTTCTGCGGCGTGACCAACCTCCAGGTCGACGTAGTTGAACTCTCCCTCCATTTGTCACAAGAGTGCTCACGTAAGAACTCGAAATTTTTAATTCGTGGCAAGGTAAGGAAAAATTCAGCAAGAGACAAGAAAAGAAAGAATGGGATAAGTCGAGATGTCATTTCTTGTCTTGACAAACTTTTAGCTTTAGAAAATAGGTTTTATCCTCACTACGACCATTCTAGCTAGGGTTGAGCCTACGGTCAGTATGGCTCTGATACCACCTCTGTCGGGACCCCGAATTTGCAAATCCGACCCTCTGTGTATTCAAGACTAGTCCAGAACGCCGCTTAGTGCACACAGTCTTAACATCGGTAAATATCACAATCATACCACTCGATACTAATAAAGTACTTTTATTTAAGTAGTCAAACTGGTTACTCGACCTTAAGGTCAAATTACAAACGTACGCCTCACAGGGCGAAACTTATTAAGAGAGAAATAGTAGCAGCGGAAAAATAAGATAACCGTGGCGCCATCCAAGATACCACAGCAACTGATCGGGCTCGCTCCCTATGTAGACGGTTCCTCTTGGAGCTCCTCCTCCAAAGCTGGTGTAGTCTCCTCTTCAACTGGTGTTGTATTGTGGCAAGGGTGAGTACTTGGTACTCAGCAAGTCATGCACAGAATGCAGGCTAATATACTATATGCATGGCTTGGTACAAAGGAATAGCTCAAGGTATATTTGCAGAAAACAGCATTTAACAAGTATCATAAATAGATTTGAAAGCAGTAGAAATAAGTAAAGCATAGATAACTTTGCAAGGAGTTTAATAAACATCTTTTCCAGCCTAATCCACATTTCTATCAACATCATTATTAATCTAACCCAACCTTTCAAATCCAAGTTATTTTTGAGAAAATCTAACCCTTGACTGTAATTCCCGAGCGATGTCCAATACTGCGGACACGGCTATTCGAATAGATTCTACACTCTGCAGAGGTTATGCACTTTACCCACAAGATACAGTCAAACACCACAGAGGCGAGTTCCCGTAACAAAGTCTTTCGGAAACTTCTAACAATACAAGTGGTCCTCCCCGGTTATTGCACGCTAACCCTTCCCTTAGCTAAGGCGAAGTTTAGGCCAATCAACCGTTAGATGGGTACTGCCTCACCCGATGCGCTCCCCCGCATAACTTACACAAAGGGTGTAGTTGACCTCCGAGGTCCCACAGTGCGTTATTAGCAACTTAGTCAACTAGGTCCGTCCCATTACGTACATGTGGTTGCACGTTAGACCCGATTCAAAGGCTTGCAAGGTGAAGTCCTTAGGGTGACCAGGGCAAGACTACCCGAAGAACCAAATCAACATCCCCAAAGGCTACAACCGCCCACCTGATTATTCTTGCCACATGCCCTGGCCGAAAACTATTTATCAAACCCCGCTTGATTACCATGCACCACGTGCCATCAACATCACATGATACCTTTCCAAACAGGTTCAATATATCATTAAGTCAATATTAACATTTGATTGTCCAAAATCATGTCATGAGCACGTAGCAGGTCTAAGCAACATACTACAACAATCTAATTTCCCATGTTGGCAATTTAATAATGTCCAACTAGTAAACCACAACTAGGGTGACGAGGGGTCATGGCACATATTTAAGTAATCAAGGTGTCATACAAAGAAATTGGTATTTATCTAATTCCCCATATTTAAATAAAATATTTTCTAATTGAACTAGCATGCAATAGGTTAAATCAAAATAGATTTCAAAATAGGATCAACATGGTCAAAGCACAACTTGCCTTCAAAAAGTACTTGCTCTTGGTCTTGAGTTGGATCCTGAGTCAATACTTCTCCTTCGAATCCTTCCTGACTTCAACGCCTACTCGTAAAAGCGTGCAAATAGCAATACACAAATAAACAATAGGCAAAAAGTGTCCAAACATCCAAATAAATTCCATAAACAGAGAGAACATAATTTTATGAATTTTTAGAAACTGGAATCACTAAATTTGGAGTTAAAACAAAAAAGTTATGATTATTTAAAGTTTAAATAATCAATTAAATAATTTTACAGAGAAAAACTTTAGTCCAAAAATTAAATAAAATTTATATTTAGGTAGATCTCAATTTTATACAAATTTAGAAATTTGAATCACTCAAATCGGAGTTGAAACGCAAAAGTTATAAGCGTTTGAAGTTTGAAACAAAATCTGAAATCATTATTTCGAATTAATAAATCATTTTCTTTTCGAAATTAATTATTGCGTCAGCCGAGACACGTGTCGGCTCCTGATTGGCTGGTGACGTCGGCCGCTCATGGGCTCACCCACGGCTTGGCTCGGTCCACGGTGGACTCGGTCCACGGCCGGTCGCCAAAGCGGGATCCTCGTGACATCGCGATCGACGTCATCGTGCTCGGTGACGTTACTGACATGCGGGCCCCACCGTGACGTTAGCGGTGACGTCATGGTGCGGTTCGGTTGTCCCGCTGACACGCGGGCCCCGCGTGTCAGAGACACGCGCTCACGCGCGCGTGGCGCGGCTAGGCACACGTGGCACGATCTGTGCCGTTGATTTGAAATCCGACGGCACGGATCGGATCTAGGGTTCACGTTCAAAACTACACGGTGATCGCGGGCCGTTCAATCTAGATCGGACGGTCCAGATCTACCCTAGGCTAACACCGTTATAAAGTGCACAGTGATCGTGGGCCGTTGGATCTAGATCCAACGGTCCCGATCTGATCTAGGTTTTACGGTTTTGGTTGCACGTGGGCTCACTTGGATCGTTCGATTTCGATCGGACGGTTGACGTGCTTCGAGGGCGACGATGGCGTTGTGGTGGCGCTGCTCCGCCGGAGTTGGGGAAGGCGACCACGGCGACGGCACCTTGGGGCTTCTCCGACGAGATGAAAGGCACTCTCGGGCGCGTCTCAAAGCGAGGAGTCCGGATCTGTGCTCGGTGAAGGCGGAGACGCCTCGACGACGGCGGGCGCGGGCGAAAACCGAAGCGGAGAGAGGGAAGGAACTACGGCGAGCAATTGCAGCTACGCGGTGGCGGCTAGGGCTCTGAAACTTGAGGCAAAAGATGCGCACGGCAAAGGGCTTCAACGGGGTGGCCTCGGGGCTTTAAATAGTGCCTCGGCGTGCGCGCAATCCGTGAAACCCTAACGGACACGGCGGCTCTGTGGCGCGATCGAGCCGGACTCGGGAGGACGACAAAATCGTGGCCGTCGCGTGGCCCGATCCACGCCGAGATCGCGGCGCCAGCGGTCCGGCCGGATCCGGTTGGATCGGTGCGGCCAATTTCCGATCATAGATTTCGATCCAACGGTTCGGACGATCAAGGTTCGACCGGATCACGTGGCTCGGTCGGACTCGAGTCCGACTTCGGGTTCGACTCGGTCGGATGAATAGTACTTGACCCAACTCGAATTTCCAGCGATTTAATAATTAAAATAATTCCCAATAATTCATTTAATTCATTAAAAATAGCAAAAGACTCAGAAAAATTCCAGAAAAATTCTGGAAAATATTTTGGATCATTTTGGACTCAAATAAAATATTTCCAACAAAATTTTATTTGCAAAGTTTAATTCTTTAATTATTTCAAAATGGAATAAATTCAAATAAATTCCAAATAAATCAAATAAATTCCAGAAAATTCCAAAAATTCACCAAAGTGCCAAATCACACATGAATTTAAGAAAAGCAAAATTTTGGGGTGTTACACCATGTCACCTGGTGACCAACTGGCTGCATCACCAGAAAGTTGGCCCACCAAGCACCGGCAGGACCTTGAAGCTGGTGCGCTGTGAAGGGCGCCTTCTGGAGATCTTCACAATGGATGACCGCAAACTTCTGCTCCATGGTGCACAGCCAATCATCAGCCTCCAACGGGTCATTGGCCCGGGAGAACGTCGGCGGCTGAGTATGTAAGAAATCCAGTTAGCCATTGGGTCGGCCCGGCCCTTCACCGCGGCCTCCCAGTGCAGCCTGATTCTGGACCAACATCTCCAAGATCCTGTTGGTAGTCTCGGCAGTTACGCTCGAACGCGAGAAGACATCCAGCAGGTTGGGAGGAGGAGGCGGATCGCTACCGCCAGGCTGCGATCGCCCAGCACCATCATCACCTCCCATACCGCCGCGGGTCCTCATTCTGTTGCCAATCAAGTCAGACGACAAGAGTTAGACTCCATACAGACGGGATAGGTCTTAAACTTAACAAACCTGCAACTACCCCCAAGTCAGACTGTAGTACCCCGCACTAGGGTCCAACAAGTCTAACACACTCAAAACACAGTTCATGATGCAAATGGCATGGCACATGCACGACATGGCATGAAATGCACGACATGGCATGAAATGCACGATTTTTACGTAACCCATACTCACTACATACATACATAGGGCGGGTGTCGGGACCCCGAATTTGCAAATCCGGACCCTCTGTGTATTCAGCACTAGTCCAGGAACGCGCTAGTGCACACAGTCTTAACATCGGTAAATATCACAATCATACCACTCGATATTAGTAAAGTACTTTAATTAAATAGTCAAACTGGTTACTCGACCTTATGGTCAAGTTACAATGCACGCCTCGCAGGCTAAACTTATTAAGAGAGAAATAGTAGCGGCGGAAAATCAAATAACCCGTGGCACCATCCAAGATACCACAGGCAATCGACCGGCTCGCTTCCCTAAGTAGACGGTTCCTCTTGGAGCTCCTCCTCCAAAGCCGGTGTAGTCTCCTCTTCAACTGGTGTTGTATTGTGGCAAGGGTGAGTACTTGGTACTCAAGAAGTCATGCACAATGCAAGCTAATATACTACATGCATGGCTTGATACAAAGGAATGGCTCAAGGTATATTTGCAGTAAGAAAGATTTGACAAGTAGCATAAGTAGATTCAGCAAAGAGAAACAAGTAAAGTATAATTAACTTTTCCAGGAGTTTAGTAAACATCTTTCCCATCCTAATCCACATTTCCATCAACATCATTATTAATCCAACCCAACCTTTCAAAACCAAGTTATTTTTGAGAAAATCTAACCCTTGATTGTAATTCAGAGCGATGTCCAATACCGACACGGCTATTCGAATAGATTCTACACTCTACAGAGGTTATGCACTTTACCCACAAGATACAAATAAACACCACAAAGGCGAGTTCAGTAACAAAGTCTTTCGGAAACTTCTAACAATACAAGTGGTCCTCCCGGTTATTGCACACTAACCCTTCCCTTAGCTAAGGCGATGTTTTGGCCAATCAACTGTTTGTGGGGTACGTGGCCTCAGCCCGGTTACGCTCCCCCGTACAATTTACACAATGGGTGTTGTTGACCTCCTGTGGTCCCACTGGTATGTTATTAGCAATTTTGTAAACTTGGTCCGTCCCTTTACAGACATGTGGTTACACGTTAGACCAGTTCAAAGGCTTGCAAGGTTAAGTCCTTAGGGTGACCAGGCAAGACTACCCAAGAACCAAATCAACATCCCCAATGCCACAACCGGCCCACCTGATTACTCTTGCCACATGCCCGTCGAAAACTATTTATCAAACCCCGCTTGATTACCATGCACCACGTGCCATCAACATCACATGATACCTTTCCAAAACAGGTTCAATATATCATTAAGTCAATATTAGCATTTGATTGT
The DNA here is from genome assembly GCA_036346355.1 of Rhipidocladum racemiflorum. Lineage (NCBI taxonomy): Eukaryota > Viridiplantae > Streptophyta > Magnoliopsida > Poales > Poaceae > Rhipidocladum > Rhipidocladum racemiflorum. The sequence continues at coordinate 33,248,408 of CM070589.1, read as the reverse complement.
CCAAAATCATGTCATGAGCACGTAGTGTGTCTAAGCGATACTACAACGGTCTAAAACCCATGTTGGCAACTTAATAATGTCCAACTAGTAAACCACAACTAGGGCGACAAGGGGTCATGGCACATACTTAGATAATCAAGGTGTCATACAGCAAATTGGTACTTATCTAATCCCCCATATTTAAATAAAGTATTTTCTAATTGAACTAGCATGCAATAGGTTAAATCAAAATAGATTTCAAAATAGGATCAACATGGTCAAAGCACAACTTGCCTTCAAAAAGTACTTGTTCTTGGTCTTGAGTTGGATCCTGAGTTAATACTTCTCCTTCGAATCCTTCCAGCACTTCAACGTCTACTCGTAAAGCGTGCAAATAGCAAATACACGAATAAACAATAGGCAAAAAGTATCCAATCATCCAAATAAAATCCATAAACAGAGGGAACATAATTTTATGAATTTTTAGAAACTGGAATCGTCAAATTTGGAGTTAAAATGCAAAAGTTATGATCATTTAAAGTTTAAATAATCAATTAAATAATTTTACAGAGAAAAACTTTAGTCCAAAAATTAAATAAAATTCATATTTAGGTAGATCTCAATTTTATACGAATTTAGAAATTTGAATCACTCAAATCGGAGTTGAAACGCAAAAGTTATAAGCGTTTGAAGTTTTGAAATTCAAATCAATTATTAAACCGAATTATTAAATCATTTTCTTTTTCGAAAATCATTTATTGCGTCGGCCAGGACACGTGGACCAATCGGGTGACGACGCGTGGCCTCGGGTCCACGGACCGCGCCGACGGTCTCGGCTTTCGGTCCACCGTGGGCTCGCCCACGACTCACGATCGGCCGACAAAGTGCCCTTCGACACGCTGCCTCGGCGTGTCGGCGACGCTGCCAGCGCTGGGCGCCCGACCGCGACGGTCAGCCTTCCGGACACATGGCTCAATCTCGCCGTTGATTTGAAAATCAACGCCCGGATTAGATCAGCTAACGCGCTTGGAAAACAACTCCATTGATCTGAACCGTTAGATCTTGATCGGACGGTCCAGATCCACTATACCGCTATGACCGTGGTTCAATCTAAGCCGTTGGATCTAGATCTAACGGTTGAGATTAGACCTGGAGATCAACACGTGATTCTTTACCGTGGGTGACGTGGACGAATCCGACCGTGCGATGAAGATCCGACGGTGGAGAAGATTCGCGGTCTGCGATGTCCACGCGGAGCTCGGCCGGCGTTGAGAACGAAGACCACACCGACGGGCGTTCGGGCACGCTCCGGCGAAGTGGGTGGTCTCTTCTGCGCGCTCGGCGGGATTCCGGATCTGGGCTCCTTCGGCGGAAGACGACGGACGGCGCGAAACTACAAGAAATCGCGGACACCTCCTCCAACTACGGCTCGCGCTGGCCGACGGCGGCTTGAGCGGCGTGGGTTGGAGCTACGGTGCGCAATGAAACGATCCCGACACGGGTGGCGGCGCAATAAATAGGGCCCTCGGCGTCAGGTAACGCGCGAAATCCGAGGTCCTCTCCGTTCTTGGCGGCGAGTCCCGGCGGCGACTTAGGGTGACGTGGCAGCGCGACAGCCGTTGGATCGAGATCCAACGGTGCGCGAAGTTTGGGTCCGGACTCGGTAGCCGGTGGCTGGCTTGGCTCGGGCTCGGTGATCGTGGCTCAATCGTGGCCGTTGGATCTGGATCCAACGGCCACGCGGTTAGGGTTCGAGCGGCGGGTTGACCACGGCGCGGGGGCTCGGGTCGGACTCGAACTCGAGTCCGACTCGGGCTTCGATCGGATGAACGATGAAACCAACTCGATTTAATTAATCCAATTAAATTCCCGTAAATTCAATTAAATCATTAAAAATAGCAAAAGACTTAAAAATTCGGAAAAATTCTGGAAAATATTTTAGGGTATTTGGGACTCAAATAAAATATTTCCAACAAAATTTTATTTGCAAAATAAAATTCTTTAATTATTTCAAAATGGAATAAATTCAAATAAATTCCAAATAAATCCAAATAAATTCCAGAAAATTCCAAAAATTCACCAAAGTGCCAAATCACACATGAATTTAAGAAAGCAAATTTTTGGGGTGTTACAGCGGGGTACAAGTACTAACTTCTACATAATGCATTATGATAGTCCTAATCAATTCCTTAAGTGGTCGTCAAGTTTCGGGTTCGTCTTCATGCACCTTGCTCTGATACCAGCCCTGAGAGGAGCCGCCCAGACCGTCCTCGGGTTATTAGAAGGTTTAGTCATCCTAATCGGATTTGGAAGCTAACAGCAGACCGCCGAAGGCGCTCGCAGTGTTAGGACCCAAGCCCAATCGAGACCATACAAGAACCCTTCGAATAACTCAACAACAATCCCGGTATTCCCCCGGTATGTGACCCAAAACTCGCCCAGGATCCCCACATACCGGTTCCCAACGACCTATCAGCTCAATTTGCATAAAGGGGGCAACGAACTCGAAGACCCCACAACCAGACATGCGCGGAAGCAAAACTAACCAACTACCAGACAACCCGGCACAAAGACAAAACCCCACGACCCCAACCCACAACAACAACAGCAAGGCACGAAGGCCGGCAAGGACAGGAAAAGAACGCAAGTAAGCAACGACATACAAAAGAAGTCAACTACAAAAGAAACAAACATCCAAAGCAATAGAAACATTGCTAGAGTTAACTATACAGCAAAAGGACCCACATCTAAAAGCTAGACCAAAAGTAATTCTTCTCCGGAAGTGTTCTGCCACTGAACACTCCCGGGCGTGTACGGCAGCGGCAGCCTCTACTCAGTGCCCCGCCCGGTCACTGAGAGGCAGTAAGGGCAGAATTCACACCCCGCGGGGTCCTCACCTACAAATCCACAAAGAACACAGAAGCCTGAGTACGGGAGGTACTCGCAAGTCTTACCCGTGGTCCATATATGACCGACTCCAAAGAGTAAGCATTTGGATGTAGCAAGGAAATTAGCTGAAGTTAAAAGGGCGGAAAGCTTAACTTTGTTGATTACTTAGTATCGCTAATCAATTCACAATTTTAAGCAGTTGTGCCAGCACCTACTTCTACAGTGGAGTTCAACATTTTACAATAACCAAGCAAAAATCTCATGACAATTTCGAGCTCAAGCCCAAAGGCGAACTTCAGTTCAAATTATTTATTACGTGTAGTAACAGATAACCAAGTGTGCTCATATCCGAGAGCGTGGCAATTCGAATCGCTTAATTAACCCTGCAGGGAAGCATTGACCACACGACACGTGCCACAAGGAACTTCGTGTCAACCATCCTCCCACCCATACCAATGCGTTGGGGACATCTTCATGCAGTCCGAGCACCTAGCACCCCCTCGAGCGGCCCAAGGCCGGCTTGGCCCTCGAGAGTCGGCCTAAGCCTCGCCCTCTCCCACGCCCAACCACATGAGGTGTATGCCCCATCGCACGGCATGCGATGAAAGAATAGCTTTACCGGCCCATTTCCGGCATGCGATCAACCAATGTGTGCTCGGCCACAGTTAAACATCGGATCGGTCCATAACTGACTCAGGCGGGACTACCACAGTCGAGTCTCCTTACCTAACTGTCCATCTCTCCCGCCCGGTCTCCAATTATATCCTTTTCCAACACAACCACAACCAAACCATTCCGTAGAATATAGAGTGACAGAACTCAAGCAGTGGAACCATCCACCACTTGGCCCAAAACCCGACCTCTAAGCATACTAAGCATGACACAATTAATACACATAATCTAGCTCCAACGGAGGTGTTCATCAATTGACAAGGGTGGCATATGCAACAAGTAGGATCTAGCCCTCTCCCCAATTAAACTCCTAATGCATACTTAAACATCCAATAAGCAGTTTATTTACAAAGTAGAGTTACAAAAAGGGTTGAATATGCTTAGGTGCTTGCCTTGTGCTTCTGCTTGCGTATCACCAACAATCGGTTCTTCGGCAATCCCCTCAACCACGGCCATGTCAGTCGCCGCGGGATCGATCTCTACACGAACACAATGCATAATGACATGCATGCAATGCGGAAGAAACAATACAATGCAAAACCCTGACAGAAACCCACAACCGGACAGATCAGCCAAACCCGGACAGTCCGGGTATTTGATCCGGACAGTCCAGAAAACCCGGATACTCCGTACCATTTGCGTCCGAATACTCCGGACCTGGCGCATTCCATCCTATGACTCAACGGATCGAGGTGCCGCCAAGCCCGACGACACCACAGGGACCCGATCTACGACTTCCCTACACATGGCTAAACCGGAAAGCTCCAAGCTAACCCAAATCACAACGAAACGAGGCACATTTCGGTAGCTCATGGCCAAAACTCAATCCGACGCTTAGAATGGCATCATCTAACCCCGATCTCTAACCCTAACACCCAACATTGCCTAAACCACCCCAAAATCCAACCACCCACTAAGAACCCTAACACTCCCAAAGTTTACTCACCACCCCGATCTACACACCAAGCCTCAAATCTACTCCCATGGGCGCCCTAGAACCCAAGAACTAGGGACCCAACTCTAAGATGAGACCTTACCTTCCAAGAGGAGGGAGGAGATGGAGGGGAAGCCGGGTAGAGGAAAGGGGACGCCGGCTTGGGGAGGAGCTTGAGGACGCCGGGGTGGAGGAGCCGCCGGGGAGGAGCCACGGGAGGTCGCCGGAGTGGGGAGCTCACCGGAGACAAGGGCGGGGTGGAGGAGATGCACAGGAGAGATGGAGAGCAAGTGGAGAGGAGGAGGAATAAATGAAGGCCACGAAATGGGACTTTTATACAAAACCCCGCGCAGTCTGGACATTCTGGACATTTAACCCGGAGACTCTGGGTTGGGGTCTTCGGTAGTCAACCCGGACACTCTGGACATTTTGTCCGGACACTCCGGGTTGGAGCGTTCGGTGGAGCTAATCCGGATACTCCGGAGGTCCCAGAATTTTCGAAGTTGGGGGCCTTGACAAACCTTCCCCCCCTTAAGGGAATCTCGCCCCGAGATTCAGAACCGACGCATGGTAGGACATAATGCAAACAGATAGTACAACTGGAATTTCGAAGGAATGCACATATTAGCACTTACATGGTATGGAAGAACTCGGGATACTTGGTCCTCAGACGATCTTCGGGCTCCCAAGTGGCTTCATCCTCAGTGTGATTACTCCACTGAACTTTGTAGAACTTGAGAGTCTTCCGATGGGTCTTGCATTTAGCTTTTTCCAAAACCCGAATAGGATGTTCTTGATAAGACAGATCAGGCTCAGGTAGGTCTTTGAGTTCATCTACCTCCAGTGACTCAAAAGGAGTACGGAGGCATTTCTTTAATTGGGATACATGGAAGACATTGTGGACCATCGCTAGAGAAGGAGGAAGCTCCAGCTGATATGCCACTTGATCGTGTCTTTCAAGGACCCGAAAAGGTCCTATGTAACGAGGTGCTAATTTTCCCTTGATCCCAAATCGACGGGTGCCCCGGAGAGGAGACACCTTCAGGTAGACATAATCCCCAACTTCGAAGGAGAGGGCCCTCCTACGACGGTCAGCATAGCTCTTTTGTCGTGATTGTGCTACCCTCAAATTCTCCTGGATGACCTTCACCTTTTCTTCTGCAGCTTTAACCATATCCGGTCCAAAGAAGGGACGTTCTACACTTTCGGACCAGTTTAGGGGAGTCCGACAGCTACGACCATAGAGTGCCTCGAAAGGAGACATCTTGATGCTGGTCTGATAGTTATTGTTGTAAGCAAACTCGGCATAAGGGAGGCACTCGCCCCATTTCTTCCCATATGACAGAACACAAGCCCTCAACATATCCTCAAGGACTTGATTAACCCTCTCGGTCTGACCGTCAGTCTGCGGATGATACGCTGAGCTGTGTAACAGCCTGGTGCCCAATGCTTCATGTAAACTCCTCCAGAACCGGGAAACGAACTGAGAACCTCGGTCTGAAACTATTCGCTTGGGCACTCCATGGAGACACACAATCCGAGAGATGTACGTCTCCGCATACCTCTTGGCTGAATAGGTGGTGCGAACGGCTAGAAAATGCGCGGACTTGGTCAACCGGTCGATTATCACCCATATCGAATCGTGACCCGTAGAAGTCAGGAGCAGATCGGTAATGAAGTCCATACTGACATCTTCCCATTTCCAGCTTGGGATGGGCAGCGGCTGAAGAGTACCAGCTGGCTTAAAATGTTCAGCCTTCACCCGCTTGCAGACATCGCATTCTGCCACATAGCGAGCAACCTCGCGCTTCATGCGCGTCCACCAAAACCGTTGCTTCAGGTCTTGATACATTTTGTTGCTGCCCGGGTGAATTGTGAGCAAGGAGTTGTGGGCTTCATCCATGATCTCCCGTTTCAACTCTCGGTTATCCGGGATGACTATGCGCTGGCCGAACCACAAAGTTCCCTGATCGTCCAGGCGGAATTCAGCAGCCTGGCTAGAATTCAGCTTGTCACGAATTTGGGTAACACCCACATCCCCCCTTTGAGCTTCCCGAATATGTTCAAGTAATGTGGACTTCAATTCCACATTAGCTAGGGACCCTTCTTCTATCATCTCCAAGTTGAGCTTCTGGAATTCGGCACAAAGAGTGGCATTCCGGGGTTGGAGAGTGAGACAGTTGCATCGAGCCTTGCGACTCAACGCATCAGCCACCACATTGGCCTTTCCCGGATGATAATGCACTTCCAGGTTATAATCCTTGATCAGCTCAAGCCATCTTCTTTGCCTCATATTCAAATCTGCCTGAGTGAAAATATACTTAAGACTCTTGTGATCGGTGTAAATGTTGCACTTGTTCCCAAGAAGATAGTGGCGCCAAATCTTTAAAGCATGGACCACTGCTGCAAGCTCCAAGTCATGGGTTGGGTAGTGCTCTTCATGATGCTTCAATTGCCGAGACGCATAGGCAACGACCCGGCTTTCTTGCATAAGCACACAGCCCAGGCCGATGCCTGATGCATCGCAATAAACATCAAACGGTTTGTGGATGTCCGGTTGTGTGAGGACAGGAGCTGTAGTGAGGCGCTGTTTCAAGGCCTGAAATGCTTGCTCACAGCCCGCTGACCATTTGAACTCAGCGCCTTTCTTCAGCAATTCAGTCATGGGCTTCGCAATCTTCGAGAAGCCTTGAATGAAACGGCGATAATAGCCGGCAAGCCCAAGGAAACTACGGATCTCTGTGACAGTCTTGGGTTGTTCCCATTTGAGGACATCCTGTACTTTGCTTGTGTTGACAGCGACACCTTGCTCAGAGAGGACGTGCCCCAAGAGAGACACCTTCTTTAGACAAAACTCGCACTTACTGAACTTGGCATAAAGGCGATGTTCCCGAAGTCTTCCGAGGACAATGTGAAGATGCCTGGCATGCTCTTCCTCATTAGCTGAATATACTAGAATGTCATCAATAAAGATGACCACAAAGGAATCAAGCTCTTCCATGAAGATAGAGTTCATGAGGTACATGAAGTACACCGGTGCATTCGTCAGACCGAACGACATGACGGTGTACTCCTATAATCCATATCGGGTGGAGAAGGCAGTCTTCGGGACATCCTCGGCTCGAATCTTGATCTGATGGTACTCGAGCCTCAAGTCAATCTTAGAGAATACCCGTGCACCAACAAGCTGATCAAACAGGATATCGATCCGAGGCAAAGGGTATTTGTTCTTGACAGTGACTGCATTCAAAGGACGATAATCGACACAGAGGCGAAGAGAACCGTCCTTCTTGGTCACGAAGAGAGCCGAGCAGCCCCAAGGTGAGGAGCTCGGGCGAATGAACCCCTTATCCATCAGTTCCTTCAGCTGAGTCTTCAGTTTGGCCAATTCATTGGGTGGCATTCTATACGGCCGCTTGGACACGGGAGCAGTCCCGGGTTGGAGCTCCACTATGAACTCAATGTCCCGATCAGGTGGCATCCCTGGCAGTTCCGCTAGGAACACATCCAGGTACTCCGAAATCACGGGTGTGGACTCCAATTCTTCAACTTCGACACCATTCAAGGAGTAAAGAGAGGTCTTGCCATCATCCAGGAGTAGCGTCAGCAAGTCGCCCTTGGGTCCCCTGAGCGAGATGGAGCGACGAGAACAATCTATAATGGCCCGTTGCCGTGTGAGCCAATTCATGCCCAAGATGATGTCCATCCCATGGAGGTCAAGGAGCAGCAGATTGACAAGGAAAGAAACCCCTTTGTGAAATCATGTGCTGAAAAATTGGCTTAGAATTGAATTTGCAAAAATGTGTTTGTTCATGTGTTTTGACAATTTGACAAGAAACAGTAAGTTTCCCATCTACGACGGACAAACTTTGTTGGTCTGGGTCTGTCGTAAACATGTTTTGGCACTTTCCCATGTACGACGGACCAAGTTTTTGGGTCTGTCGTGGACATGCTTTTGAGATTCTGAGCCGGACTCAATTTTCCAAGGAACCAGTAAGTTTTGCATGTACGACGGACACTTTGTTTTTTGGTCAGTCGTAAACGGCTTTTTGAGGTTTGATTTCGCTTGTACAACGGACCGATTTTGTTTGTCTGTCGTGAACGTGTTTTTGAGCTCATGAGTCGAACTCAATTCTCCAAGAAGCCAGTAAGTTTTGCATGTACGACGGACCAAGTTTTTGGGTCTGTCGTGGACATGCTTTTGAGCTTATGTGCCAAACTCTTTTCCAAAGGAACCGATATTTTCACTTGTACAACAGACTGATTTTGTTGGTCCGTTGTGAACGTGTTTTGCTCGGTTTTGATTTCTTCTTGAAACCGAGACTTTCATGTGTACACCGGACCGATTTTGTCTGTCCGTTGTGAATGGTTTTTTGAGTGGTTTTTCATGTGTACGCCGGACCATATTTGTTTGTCCGTCGTGAATGCGTTTTTGCTGAATTAGGGTTTTGAGCAAAATTGCAATTGTGTTTGATTCATTTTTGGGATTATGAAATTTGTGAGAATTTCATGATGCTTCTTTTGAAGTGGACTTTATGCAATGCTCATGTGAGTAGTTGCATGGATTGACATTGAGTCAAGTCGTGGACTTGTGCTCGGATTTGTTTTGTGGTTTGTTCATGTGCAGGTATTGCTCGAGGGCGAATGTGGTCGATGACGGGACCGGAACTAGGTTCATGGAGGAACTGAGGTTCGGGACTAGGTTCAGGGAGGAACTGAGGTCTTGGTGGTGAAGGATGTCATGCGGGACGTTCGGGCTAAGAGAATGGTGCACATGAAGAATGGTTAGTCACGTGAGAATGGCAGGAGGTCATTCGCGTGCAAAGTGTTAGTCACGTGAGTATGGCAGGTGGCCATACGCCTGCAAAGTGTTAGTCACGTGAGTATGGTAGGTTGCCATACGCGTGCAAGAGTTGTACTCGGCCAGGTTGGGCCAAGTAGAGTTGTGTTGGATACAGATTCCTTCTAGGGAATAGGAATTGTATTCAGAACTCCTTGTGGGTTGGTCCTTTAAATAGGAGGGGTTGTCTCCTGTTGAAGGGCATCGAATCAATTGGAGCTGAGCGCATTGAGAGCCTCAAGCTCAGTTTTAGGGTTTGTACTCTTTTGATGAGAGTACTTTAGACAAAAGAAATAAAGATCAATTCTTCTAGTTCCTTGTGTGCTACAATATTCTCTTTTGGTTCTTGTTTGCATACTTGTTCTAGTTCTAGATTGGTTTTTGTTCTTTGAGTTTCATCTTGATTTGATCCATAAAAAACCTCTCTAGGGTATCGATCTAGTGTTCCTCAAAGTCTTGTTGATAAATCTTTTGTTATTCTTAATCAATCTACAAGTTTCGATTAGATTGATTTTCGTCAAGTTCTGGAACAGCAAGCTTGCGAAGCTTATAACTTTTGATCCGTAAGTCCGATCGAGCTGATTCTTTTTGAGTTAGATTCGTATTGGAATCTAGTTTCTTGTGTCCAAATTTCAGATTGTTCTGGCAGTTGGATCTCCAGGAATTCGCGTTTTACCGAACCTCTATTATTCTGTTTTTGTCGAAAACGAGGCACTTATTTGGTTCTGTTTTGGGGTGAACTTTTAATAGATCAAGAATTTGGTTTTAGCTTCCGCACAATCATTCACCCCCTTCTGATTGCTATATTCGTATATTTCGATCCTACACCCTTGGATATGCATAGTGGCTTTCTGAACCATTTGACTGACAGAAATCTTCGAACCCGGTGCTTCTATTAGGAATGAGGTTTTGCTGCAACTCACTTCCAATCGATGTTGCATGACAAAATCTTTGCTGATGATGGAATGGGAAGCCCCCGAATCAAATAAAACCCGAGCTGCAACCCCTCCACGCACAGCGTACCAGTCAGCACAGTAGCGCCCTCGGGGACCGCCTCAGCATCGACGTAGTTGACGCGGCCACGGGTCGGCGCAGGAAGTGGAGGTGGTGCAGTCGCGACTTGAGGCCATGGGGCGTTAGGATTGTTGCCCCGCCTTGGAAATGGACAGTCGCGGATGAAGTGCCCCGCTCGCCCGCAATTGTAACACGGGCCCGGTCCGGAGCTCGTCACCACTCGCACTCCCGGCTGTGACTGGGGAGGACGAAGAGCAGCGACAGGAGGTTGGGCCATCCCGGTCGGCAGGGAAGGTGCAGGAACAGGGGCCCTCGGTGGTGGAAGAGTAGTCCGGGCCCGCTGTGAACTGCCGCCCGCCGCAAACTGTACTGCCCTCTTTCGCTTCTTCTCATCTTGATGACTCCTCATCTTGTGCTCCACAGTAATCGCCCGACTCACCAAGGCATTGAAGTCGGCGAAATCACAAACAGAGAGCTTATCCTGCATTTTGGCCGTCAGTCCACTCATGAAGCGATTCTGCTTCTTCTGATCAGTGTCGACTTCCTCCGGCGCATATTGAGCCAAGTTGTAGGATCGAAGTATACGAATATAGCAATCAGAGGGGGGGTGAATGATTGTGCGGAAGCTAAAACCAAATTCTTGATCTACTAAAAGTTCACCCCAAAACAGAACCAAATAATTGCCTCGTTTTCGACAAAAACAGAATGACAGAGGTTCGGTAAAACGCGAATTCCCGGAGATCCAACCGTCGAAACGATTTGAAATTTGGACACAAGAAACTAGATTCCAATACGAATCGAACCCAAAAAGAATCAGCTCGATCGGACTTACGGATCAAAAGTTATGAGCTTCGCAAGCTTGCTGATCCAGAACTTGACGAGAATCAATCTAATCAAAACTTCAAGATTAAACAAGAACGACAAAAGATTGATCAACTAGACTTTGAGAAACACTAGATCAATACCCTAGAGAGGTTTTTGATGGATCAAATCAAGATAAAACTTGAAGAACAAAAACCAATCTAGAACTAGAACAAGCATGCAAACAAGAACCAAAACAGAAAATACTGTAGCGACGTGGTTACTGTAGCACGCAAAAATCTTGGAAGAATTGATCTTTATTTCTTGTCTAAAATACTCTCATCAAAAGAGTACAAACCCTAAAACCAAGCTCAAAGCTTGATGCGCTCAGCTCTGCTTGGTGCCTTTCAACAGGAGACCCCCCACCTATTTAAAGCACCAACCCACAAAGAGTTCTGAATACGATTCCTATTCCCTAGAAGGAATCCGTATCCAACTCAACTCTACTTGGCCCAACCAGGCCGAGTACAACTCTTGCACGCCAGATGGCAACCCTCCCATACTCACGTGACTAACACTTTGCACGCCGTATGGCCACCTGCCATACTCACGTGACTAACACTTTGCACGCGAATGACCTCCTGCCATTCTCACGTGACTAACCATTCTTCATGTGCACCATTCTCTTAGCCCGAACGTCCCGCATGACATCCTTGACCACCAAGACCTTAGTTCCTCCTGAACCTAGTCTCGAACCTCAGTTCCTCCATGAACCTAGTTCCGGTCCGTCATCGACCACATTCGTCTTCGAGCAATACTGCACATGAACAAACCACAAAACAAATCCGAGCACAAGTCCACGACTTGACTCAATGTCAATCCATGCAACTACTCACATGAGTATTGCATAAAGTCCACTTCAAAAGAAGCATCATGAAATCATCACAAATTTCAAATTCACATTCAAAATTCAAATCCAAATCGCTCAAAACCCTAATTGAGCTTAAAAACGATTCACGACTTTAGGGACAAACAAAGTTGGTCCGTTGTATAAGGAAAAGTTTCTGTTCCAAGAAGCCAACCAAACGCGGAAAAACACGTTCACAACGGACAAACAAAGTTGTCCGGCGCAAACGTGCCACGCTCGGTTTCACAAAAGTAAAACCCTAGAAAAAGTCCATTCACGACGGACAAAAAGAATTAGTCCGTTGTACATGTGAAAATCTTGGTTCCAAGAAATTATCCAAACCGAAAAAGCTCGTTCACAACGGACCAAGAAAAACTGTCCGTTGTACATGTGAAAATGACTTCGGTCATGGGCTCAAAAACATGTTCACAACAGACCTAAAAACACTGTCCGTCGCAGATGGGAAACTTACTGTTTCTTGAGAACTTTGTCCGGCACTAATGCGTAACTTACTGTTTCTTATCAAATTGTCAAACACATGCACAAGCACATTTTGCAAATCCAATTCTAAGTTAATTTTTCAGTTCAAAGCCAATTTTTCAGCACATGATTTCACAATCTCCCCCTTGATGAAAACATTGGCAACACCACTTTAGAATTGAACATTTGGCATTCACTTTACAAAAGATTTTGAAATCCAAAGGATCAAGGACCAAAGTAAGAAAACACAGAAATCCCCCTTTGACCAAAATGCAAAACAAAATCTCCCCCTGAGAAGGAAAATGTGTGTGAATGTGCAATGCGCCCAAAAATTCTCAAAATTCCAGAAACAACTCCCCCTTTTTCTTCTCCCCCTTTTTCATTAATCTTTTCAACAATTCCCAATTTTCTCCCCCTTTGACAATGGATTCATCAAGAGTACAAAAGAGAGAACATGTTCAAAATTTTTCTTGTAATAATGATTTCACAAGGAGAAACAAGGGAGTGCCAAGATAGGAAAAGATGAGCTCATTCGATCATATAACCTTATATATCACATAATATGCAAAATACATGATCTTGATGTGATTTTAACAAGTTAGGGAATGACATGCATCTCAACCTCAATTCAGTCAACTATAGCCAAGTACTAAGCAAAACCTTTAGTAGAAAAACAAAGGCTCAAAGTTGAAGCAAATAACAAATCAGGGCGAGCAAGTAGTTTCAACTCCAATCTAGTGGACCAATTTAATCTTTAAACAAGAACTGCATGTGGCATGCTTGAAGCATACTTCTTTTATTTCCTTGGAGTGGCATGCTTGAAGCATACATCTTGTCTTTTGAGGGAATGGCAAGCTTGAAGCATACATCTTATCTTTTAGGGAAAGCAAGCTCAAGCACATAACTTGAGGTTTTGCTTTTAACAACCCTTTTTATTGATTCCCTTTTCTTTTCATTTTTATTTGAGTATAAACATGCAAAAGTGATTAAAAGGTCTTATGAAAGAGTATAGTTGAAACCACACTTGCTTCATATCCCAAATTTGTCAAGATGATTCAATATCAAGCCTAGAAGAGTTAGATATCACAGAGTATTTAGCTATAGGTAATCAGTCCAGTGGAATTCCGCAATGTCATTTTTAGTTCAAGTGAGATAATTAGATTATCATATATTAGCTCAATTACATAACATATAAAGAAATATGATAAAGTGAGCTCATTAAGTGAAAGAACTTGGCAAAGAAACTCCTCAAAACAATCCCATTGGATGAACAATTCCAAGTTCTCCCGAATAAAAGCAAAAGCGAGAAGAAGACAAATGTTTTGTGAAAATGTCTGCCAATTGATGTTCAGTATCCACATGGTGAAGCACAATTTTTTCTTTTCAACATGATCTTTAAGAAAGTGAAATCCAATATCAATATGCTCAAGAAAAGGGATTACTCAAGAGGTGGCACGAACCAAATCAAATCAACATCCTCCAAAGTCAACATCGAAAAAGCTCTTAAACTAATCCATGAGGAAGCGTAAAGCCAAATGCCAAAATCTTGAGTTCTATGAAGATACCTGAAAATCCTTTTGATAGCTTGTCGATGTGGACGACGTGGGAAGCTTGAAAACAAGCACACACTAGCACGTGGGAAGAGTCTCTCATGTAAACCTCTAATTATCTCGTCCTCAACAAAGATTATCATCATCTTTATGAACAAAGATACTCTCCCCCTGAACATATGCACCTGTACCTGCACTATTTGGACTAGTGCCTTTTGCGAAAACAGAAGTGGAAGAAGTATCTTCAAAAGCAACACTTTCAGCATGAGATGCACGAGTGAAGGAGAACCAAATCTTATCACTGAACATATGAAGTGAGCATCCAAAATTCACTAGCCACATGTTCTCCCTCCTCGCGTGAGAAGCCTACATAGAAGCAGAAAGTGTCGAGGTCTCGATCGGTTAGAAATAAGATGTTTAGGAATCCAAGATCTTGAGACACACGACGCACAACAAGAGGGCATAACACGAGCATTCTTATGCACAAAGATAGATTTGTCTTTTCCGTGTTCTTACCAACAAAAGGTGTTTGCATCACCCTAGGCACATAATGAGAAACAAAGCGTGTCTTTCTGAAATTAGACCTAGCCTTAGTTTTTTCTTTCTTTTGTTGTTTGGCTAGTCTAAAGCAAAAATCTACTAAATGTCCATCTCTACCACAATGAGTGCAAGTGTACTTAACATTATGTTTTGCTTTAACAGTAGAAGCAACATTTGCATTCATCATAGTAGAAGATAAAAGGCCAAAGAGATTTGAAGACAATTTTCTTAGGCTCATTTGAAATCTCAAGTTTGTCATTGCAAGGAGCATAAATAACAGAGCGAGGTTTAGTTTCATATGAAGCATGAAGATCAAAACCTAAACCTTTCTTGTTTGAGCTAACCTTAGATTGATCCAAAATCATGTTTAATCTTTTCTTGCCATTAGTGAATCGTTCCAAAGAACTTTGCAAATAATCAACTTTCTTGGCAAGAGTTAAACAATTATTGCAAAGATTATCAACCTTCTTTTTCATTTACGACAAGTAGAGCATGAAAGAACCTCATGTGTAAGCAGATTATCAGTCAATTGAGAAATCCTAGCATTTGCATCTTTCAATTTTAATTCAAGAGTTAAGCATTTAGAACAAGAAGTTAAACCATGCAAATCATCAGTGGAACAGCTAGCATGTTTAACATGTTTATCATTTTTCTCATTTAGATGCAACAGAAGAGCATGTTCTTTCCTAAGCAAAGTAAGCTCATTGTAAATTAAGTCACATGATTTGCAAGCATCATCATCAGAATCAAGGTTTTAAGTCTAGCAATTTCAGCATTCAATGACTCCACAACAAAATCATGTTTCTTAATTTTCTTATCACGCTTATCAAGCAATTTACCAAGACGAGCAACAAAGCAATAGCTAATTCATCGTAAGAAGGATCTACCTCATTGAAGTCATTGTCATGATCGCCCTCGGTGAAGTCGCCGCCGCTTTTGGCCATGAGACACAACCCCGTCAACTCATGCTTGCTTGGAGTTGCATCATCCTCATTGCTCTCCGAATCCACATCGCTTCAAATTGACTTGTTCAAGAGCGGAAAGAACTCGATGGACAACTTTGCGGTTGATGAAGTTCTTCTTCTTTCTATCACTTGGGGAGAACTTCTTCTTCTCTTTTCTTCTCGTCGTTGTCCTTCTCCTCCCTTGATGCTTTACTTGCAAGTTTTGGGACAGTTTGGACGAATATGGTCAAGATCACCACACTCATAGCATCTTGGAGGATCACCACCACCTCTCTTTCTCTTTATCACATTTTGCAAAGCTTTGTTAAAGCGAGAAGAGAGTAGTGACAAGTCTTCTTCGGGAATTGCTCAATCTGTTCATCGGTTAGTGAAGACAAGAAAGATAGAGAAAAACTTGAAGCAGAACCATTATGAGATATGTTAGATTGAGATGTTAAAGCAATTGATTTATGATCATTCTTTCTAGCAAAAACATCTAATTCATTAGTTTTCAACTTAGAATAAAGAACATCTAAAGTAAGTGTACTCATGACAAAGGATTCTCTAATGGATGTAACTTTCATCTCCCAAATAGACATGTCTAATGCACCAAGCAATTGTCTAGCATTAGCAGCATCATCAAAGCTAACTCCAACAAAGACGAAGATTACTAAGAATTTTATTGAAACGTGCAAAGAAGTCATCTAGCGACTCACCGGTTTCATCTCAAATCGCATGTATTCTTTTTTGTAAAGATCTTGACGAACCTCTTTAATAGTGTTAGAACCCTCATGGTAATCACAAAGAGATTTCCATACCTCATATGCGGATCGATGATGAATCACACGATCGAAGTCGCCACGCCCCAAGCCTTGATGATCAAGTTGCGCGCCTTCTTTGTTTGCTTCAACATGTGTGCGATTGGTGTCGTTGACGTTGTCGTTTGCAGGGACTTCATATGGCTTGTAGACCTTCTCCCAAATTGCGAATCCCTGAGCTTGGATGAACGCCTCCATCTTGGCCTTCCAAAACTGAAAATCAACACCATTGAACACACAAGGTTTTGTCGAATAATGATCCATTGATCTAATCACCGATTAAGATAGATTAGAAAAACCTTGCTCTGATACCACTTGTAGGATCGAAGTATACGAATATAGCAATCAGAGGGGGGGTGAATGATTGTGCGGAAGCTAAAACCAAATTCTTGATCTACTAAAAGTTCACCCCAAAACAGAACCAAATAATTGCCTCGTTTTCGACAAAAACAGAATGACAGAGGTTCGGTAAAACGCGAATTCCCGGAGATCCAACCGTCGAAACGATTTGAAATTTGGACACAAGAAACTAGATTCCAATACGAATCGAACCCAAAAAGAATCAGCTCGATCGGACTTACGGATCAAAAGTTATGAGCTTCGCAAGCTTGCTGATCCAGAACTTGACGAGAATCAATCTAATCAAAACTTCAAGATTAAACAAGAACGACAAAAGATTGATCAACTAGACTTTGAGAAACACTAGATCAATACCCTAGAGAGGTTTTTGATGGATCAAATCAAGATAAAACTTGAAGAACAAAAACCAATCTAGAACTAGAACAAGCATGCAAACAAGAACCAAAACAGAAAATACCAGAGCGACGTGGTTATCAGAGCACGCAAAAATCTTGGAAGAATTGATCTTTATTTCTTGTCTAAAATACTCTCATCAAAAGAGTACAAACCCTAAAACCAAGCTCAAAGCTTGATGCGCTCAGCTCTGCTTGGTGCCTTTCAACAGGAGACCCCCCACCTATTTAAAGCACCAACCCACAAAGAGTTCTGAATACGATTCCTATTCCCTAGAAGGAATCCGTATCCAACTCAACTCTACTTGGCCCAACCAGGCCGAGTACAACTCTTGCACGCGTATGGCAACCCTACCATACTCACGTGACTAACACTTTGCACGCGTATGGCCACCTGCCATACTCACGTGACTAACACTTTGCACGCGAATGACCTCCTGCCATTCTCACGTGACTAACCATTCTTCATGTGCACCATTCTCTTAGCCCGAACGTCCCGC
Source organism: Rhipidocladum racemiflorum (assembly GCA_036346355.1). NCBI lineage: Eukaryota > Viridiplantae > Streptophyta > Magnoliopsida > Poales > Poaceae > Rhipidocladum > Rhipidocladum racemiflorum. Next base: position 33,230,788 of record CM070589.1, on the reverse strand, counting down.
ATGACATCCTTGACCACCAAGACCTTAGTTCCTCCTGAACCTAGTCTCGAACCTCAGTTCCTCCATGAACCTAGTTCCGGTCCCGTCATCGACCACATTCGTCTTCGAGCAATACCTGCACATGAACAAACCACAAAACAAATCCGAGCACAAGTCCACGACTTGACTCAATGTCAATCCATGCAACTACTCACATGAGTATTGCATAAAGTCCACTTCAAAAGAAGCATCATGAAATCATCACAAATTTCAAATTCACATTCAAAATTCAAATCCAAATCGCTCAAAACCCTAATTGAGCGAAAACGCATTCACGACGGACAAACAAAGTTGGTCCGTTGTATAAGGAAAAGTTTCTGTTCCAAGAAGCCAACCAAACGCGGAAAAACACGTTCACAACGGACAAACAAAGTTGTCCGGCGCAAACGTGCCACGCTCGGTTTCACAAAAGTAAAACCCTAGAAAAAGTCCATTCACGACGGACAAAAAGAATTAGTCCGTTGTACATGTGAAAATCTTGGTTCCAAGAAATTATCCAAACCGAAAAAGCTTGTTCACAACGGACCAAGAAAAAGCATCCGTTGTACATGTGAAAATGACTTCGGTCATGGGCTCAAAAACATGTTCACAACAGACCTAAAAACACTGTCCGTCGCAGATGGGAAACTTACTGTTTCTTGAGAACTTTGTCCGGCACTAATGCGTAACTTACTGTTTCTTATCAAATTGTCAAACACATGCACAAGCACATTTTGCAAATCCAATTCTAAGTTAATTTTTCAGTTCAAAGCCAATTTTTCAGCACATGATTTCACACAAGTAGTTGAACTCTCGCGAGTAGTCCATCACTGACTTGCTCAACTGCTTGAGGGTAAGAAACTGCTGCTTCTTGATGTCCATGAGTCCTTTCGGGATGTGGTACGCCCGAAAAGCCTCATGGAACTCTGCCCATGTCACCTGGTGACCAACTGGCTGCATCACCAGAAAGTTGGCCCACCAAGCACCGGCAGGACCTTGAAGCTGCTGCGCTGTGAAGGGCGCCTTCTGGAGATCTTCACAATGGATGACCGCAAACTTCTGCTCCATGGTGCGCAGCCAATCATCAGCCTCCAACGGGTCATTGGCCCGGGAGAACGTCGGCGGCTGAGTATGTAAGAAATCCAGGTAGCCATTGGGTCGGCCCCGCCCTTCACCGCGGCCTCCCAGTGCAGCCTGATTCTGGACCAACATCTCCAAGATCCTGTTGGTAGTCTGCTGGTTCTGCTCCGAACGCAGCAAGACATCCAGCAGGTTGGGAGGAGGAGGCGGATCGCTACCGCCAGGCTGCGATCGCCCAGCACCATCATCACCTCCCATACCGCCGCGGGTCCTCATTCTGTTGCCAATCAAGTCAGACGACAAGAGTTAGACTCCATACAGACGGGATAGGTCTTAAACTTAACAAACCTGCAACTACCCCCAAGTCAGACTGTAGTACCCCGCACTAGGGTCCAACAAGTCTAACACACTCAAAACACAGTTCATGATGCAAATGGCATGGCACATGCACGACATGGCATGAAATGCACGATTTTTACGTAACCCATACTCACTACATACATACATAGGGCGGGGTACAAGTACTAACTTCTACATAATGCATTATGATAGTCCTAATCAATTCCTTAAGTGGTCGTCAAGTTTCGGGTTCGTCTTCATGCACCTTGCTCTGATACCAGCCCTGAGAGGAGCCGCCCAGACCGTCCTCGGGTTATTAGACGGTTTAGTCATCCTAATCGGATTTGGAAGCTAAAAGCGGACCGCCGAAGGCGCTCACAGTGTTAGGACCCAAGCCCAATCGAGACCATACAAGAACCCTTCGAATAACTCAACAAAAATCCCGGTATTCCCCCGGTATGTGACCCAAAACTCGCCCAGGATCCCCACATACCGGTTCCCAACGACCTATCAGCTCAATTTGCAAAAAGGGGGCAACGAACTCGAAGACCCCACAACCAGACACGAGCGGAAGCAAAACTAACCAACTACCAGACAACCCAGCACAAAGACAAAACCCCACGACCCCAACCCACAACAACAACAGCAAGGCACGAAGGCCGGCAAGGATAGGAAAAGAACGCAAGTAAGCAACGACATACAAAAGAAGTCAACTACAAAAGAAACAAACATCCAAAGCAATAGAAACATTGCTAGAGTTAACTATACAGCAAAAGGACCCACATCTAAAAGCTAGACCAAAAGTAATTCTTCTCTGGAAGTGTTCTGCCACTGAACACTCCCGGGCGTGTACGGTAGCGGTAGCCTCTACTCAGTGCCCCGCCCGGTCACTGAGAGGCAGTAAGGGCAGAATTCACACCACGCTGGGTCCTCACCTACAAATCCACAAAGAACACATAAGCCTGAGTACGGGAGGTACTCGCAAGTCTTACCCGTGGTCCATATATGACCGACTCCAAAGAGTAAGCATTTGGATGTAGCAAGGAAATCAGCTGAAGTTAAAAGGGCGGAAAGCTTAACTTTGTTGATTACTTAGTATCGCTAATCAATTCACAATTTTAAGCAGTTGTGCCAGCACCTACTTCTACAGTGGAGTTCAACATTTTACAATAACCAAGCAAAAATCTCATGACAATTTCGAGCTCAAGCCCAAAGGCGAACTTCAGTTCAAATTATTTACTACGTGTAGTAACAGATAACCAAGCGTGCTCATATCCGAGAGCGTGGCAATTCGAATCGCTTAATTAACCCTGCAGGGAAGCATTGACCACACGACACGTTCCACAAGGAACTTCGTGTCAACCATCCTCCCACCCATACCAATGCGTTGGGGACATCTTCATGCAGTCCGAGCACCTAGCACCCCCTCGAGCGGCCCAAGCCCGGCTTGGCCCTCGAGAGTCGGCCTAAGCCTCGCCCTCTCCCACGCCCAACCACATGAGGTGTATGCCCCATCGCACAGCATGCGATGAAAGAATAGCTTTACCGGCCCATTTCTGGCATGCGATCAACCAATGTGTGCTCGGCCACAGTTAAACATCGGATCGGCCCATAACTGACTCAGGTGGGACTACCACAGTCGAGTCTCCTTACCTAACTGTCCATCTCTCCCGCCCGGTCTCCAATTATATCCTTTTCCAACACAACCACAACCAAACCATTCCGTAGAATATAGAGTGACAGAACTCAACCACTTGGCCCAAAACCCGACCTCTAAGCATACTAAACATGACACAATTAATACACATAATCTAGCTCCAACGGAGGTGTTCATCAATTGACAAGGGTGGCATATGCAACAAGTAGGATCTAGCCCTCTCCCCAATTAAACTCCTAATGCATACTTAAACATCCAATAAGCAGTTTATTTACAAAGTAGAGTTACAAAAAGGGTTGAATATGCTTAGGTGCTTGCCTTGTGCTTCTGCTTGCGTATCACCAACAATCGGTTCTTCGGCAATCCCCTCAACCACGGCCATGTCAGTCGCCGCGGGATCGATCTCTACACGAACACAATGCATAATGACATGCATGCAATGCGGAAGAAACAATACAATGCAAAACCCTGACGGAAACCCACAACCGGACAGATCAGCCAAACCCGGACAGTCCGGGTATTTGATCCGGACAGTCCGGAAAACCCGGATACTCCGGACCATTTGCGTCCGAATACTCCGGACCTGGCGCATTCCATCCTATGACTCAACGGATCGAGGTGCCGCCAAGCCCGTCGACACCACAGGGACCCGATCTACGACTTCCCTACACATGGCTAAACCGGAAAGCTCCAAGCTAACCCAAACCACAACGAAACGAGGCACATTTCGGTAGCTCATGGCCAAAACTCAATCCGACGCTTAGAATGGCATCATCTAACCCCGATCTCTAACCCTAACACCCAACATTGCCTAAACCACCCCAAAATCCAACCACCCACTAAGAACCCTAACACTCCCAAAGTTTACTCACCACCCCGATCTACACACCAAGCCTCAAATCTACTCCCATGGGCACCCTAGAACCCAAGAACTAGGGACCCAACTCTAAGATGAGACCTTACCTTCCAAGAGGAGGGAGGAGATGGAGGGGAAGCCGGGTAGAGGAAAGGGGACGCCGGCTTGGGGAGGAGCTTGAGGACGCCGGGGTGGAGGAGCCGCCGGGGAGGAGCCACGGGAGGTCGCCGGAGTGGGGAGCTCACCGGAGACAAGGGCGGGGTGGAGGAGATGCACAGGAGAGATGGAGAGCAAGTAGAGAGGAGGAGGAATAAATGAAGGCCACGAAATGGGACTTTTATACAAACCCCGCGCAGTTTGGACATTCTGGACATTTAACCCGGAGACTCCGGGTTGGGGTCTTCGGTAGTCAACCCGGACACTCTGGACATTTTTTCCGGACACTCCGGGTTGGAGCGTTCGGTGGAGCTAATCCGGTTACTGCAGACAATTTATCCTGATACTCCGGGTTAGATCCGGACATTCTGGATGATTAATCCGGTACTCCGGAGGTCCCAGAATTTTTGAAGTTGGGGGCCTTGACATTGGTGCGCTCCGCTGGCCATTGCTCCTTGGGTGGGCCACCGAAGTGAAGCACACCTTGGTTCCCATTTTCTCGCAGAAGTCAAGGAAGTCCGCGCTAGTGAACTGAGTGCCTGTAACACCCTACAAATCTAAACTGTCGTACAAGAAAATTTCGACAGCATCTCTCCTAAAATTAGGACAAAACGGAAGCGACAACAAGATTCATAATAACCATTATAAACAGGAATAACATAAAAGCATCAATACTAGAGATAACAAGTCTAAATCAACAAGAAAACAAACATAAACATAAAACAGCTCCAAAGAGGACATCAACAGGTCTATGATTAATAAAATTTCAGCAAGCTAATGAATTATTAAATGCACTAGTCCATGTGATTCGTGATGACCCCGGAGGGTTGATTGTGCTACTAAGCCCACCCTTCAAGCTTACGACTCGCGAGAACTACCTGAAAACAACAAAATAACAAGGGGTGAGATTGGGTAATCTCAGCAAGCGGAACAACTTCTAACGAATAACACAGCCACAAAGAAACTAGCATACCAAATTCCTCATGTCCAATACCACATTATAGAGTCCACACAACCTCAGTAAAATGCATATGATTGTGCACATGCTTATGCCATGATCCTCCTCACCGTGCCCTTTCTCGTGAACACACGGTGTTGTATCTACGGTCGCGCCGCACGTCAAGGCCGACAAACTTCCAATGCATGATTATGCAGTTAATGCTTCATGCATAAATACATTCATAACTTCCCACTCTGAATTCACATGCTTGCATACCATCAAATAACATGGATAGAATGCGAACATCATTGAGATAGAATATCTCCACAATTCATCTTGTAAACAACATCTTTCTTCATTCTTACTCATGATTCAAAAGCCAAACAACCACATCACAATGCAGGATAGGATATTGTAATCTCATAAACAAGTAGTTAAACCATGTAGGTGTGCTGCAATTAAGGTTTATATTGAAGACGAAACAAATAGCGAGTTATAGTTTAGCAAGACCGCTACTTCCACTTGCCTTTACCAACGTGGATGACGAACCTAGTTGCGTCCAGAAGGGGCACCACCTGTACAAGTATTATTTCAGTACATAGTGACATCACAAATGATCACACAACTCGAACACACGCTTCCTAATCCCCGTTCCCTTCTTAAGCACCAAAAACCCCAATCTGTCCGGGTCAAACAGCAGCACCCTCTCTTCACAATTTCGTATCTTTTTTTATACAGATCATAAAAATACAAAAAAATTACAGTAGCTAGATATTGACGAGATCTACAACTATCATGAAGATCACAAATTTCAATTCCACTGTTAAATATGCCTAAATAAACGTCCAACACAGTGGACAAAATCTGTTTCCAGATTCTGTCCATCATCTTGAAACACCGATAACTCTCAGACAGACGCCCCAAAAATTCTGAAAAAATTACAGAAGCTAGATCTCGACGTTATCTACAACTTTATAGTTATAGGTTTTTACAGGCAAAATCGTCTATGCCACGTAAAATGCGAAACAATCCGCGCTGCATAATCTCCCCTTCCAAAAACAGCACCACGTGAACATCTACCCTTCTCCCCCATCAAGATCCATCTAAATCACTCACCACCAGATCTAATACACTCCTAATCCCTAGGTAGAACAGGGGTAAAAGATTGAGAATTTTACCTTGAGTTCTCCCTTGAGAACCCACGAAAAACGCGCGATGATTCCCGAAACGGAAATCTGCTCGTCCTCCACGCCTCCACGGATCCTCTTCTCGCTTGCTCCTTCGCGTTTCGTGGTGGATCTTGAGCCACCACGCAAGGGGAGGAAGAGGAGGGGTGGTGTGGCTGCTAGGGGAGGAAGGGGGCGCCCTAGGGCTTTTGGGGGGGGTGACACCCCTGTTATATGGTGGGCCGGCCCACTAGGGGAAAAGAGAGAGAGGTGGGGAGGGGATTCGCCGCCCAGGCCCAGGTTTTCCTCGGCTCACTGTTTCTAGCCCGACAACTCCAAATTTAATATTAATATGCTGGATAAACTTCAATTATTTCATCCCCCGACAAATCCTCCATTCCTCTCCCGAAACAAAACCAGGAAAAGGAACCCTAGAATCGCTCTGACGCTCTAAGGCATCACAGTGCCGTTGTCGGTGATGATGCCATTGTCGATTCCAAAGCGAGTGAAGATTCCATGCATGAATTTGACAACGGCGGACGCCGTGATGGCGCGCACTGCATCGGCTTCGACCCACTTAGTAAACTTGTCGATGGCTAGAAATAAGTGGGTGAAGCCCCCTGTGGCCCACGGGAACGGGCCCAAGATATCAAGCCCCCAGACCGCGAACGGCCAGGAGAGCGGGATGGTTTGTAAGGCCTGGGCGGGTCGGTGGATCTGCTTAGCAGGGAATTGGCACTCTTCGCATCGTTTCACCAGTTCGTCGGCATCTTGGAGGGCAGTAGGCCAATAATATCCTTGGTGGAACTCTTTGCTGACGAGCGTCCTTCCTGACATATGGTTCCCTCACATGCCTCCATGGATATCAGAGAGCAGGGCGCTCCCCTCTTACCGAGTGATGCATTTCAGGAGGACACCATTTCTACTCTGGCGATACAGGTCCCCACCTACTAGAGTATAGCACTTGGCTTTCGTGCAAGTTTCTTGACTGAAGCATCATCATCGGGGAGACTTGGTCTCGCAGGAAGGCGCGGATGGGGTCCATCAACTGCTCTTCCCGACCAAGGGTGGTGATGACGTGGTGATGGACATCCCAAAATTTGCTTTTAATATATTTAGTGTGTTTCTAGGTTTATTTGAATTTTTCAGAAATTATTTAAAGTCCTCGCTGTTAATTCGGATGGAAGTCTATTGAACTAATCATATTAAATAAAGATCAGGCATTTTCGAATAAGCGTAAAATTTAAAATTTTGTTGATAATTAAGATAATTGGTAGACGAGAGTGTTCGCTTCAAATATTTTTGAAAAATATGCTATATAGTTTAAGTCGTTGATTTTATAAAAATCGGTACAGGTGTCTCGATTCACGAAAAGAATTTTTGCGAAAAATCTATACGTCGAAAAATCATGAAACCAACTTCAAGTTAGGTTCCAAATAGTTCCTAGTATTTTAGAGGAATTTTCCAGATTTTTCGAACCTCTCTTTTATTTTCTTTCTCTACATGTCTTTGCAATGTGTATGTGTATATGCCTCTTTGTGCATGGACGTTCGTTCCGGCGTTTCCTTTTCTAAGCCATGCTCTAATTGCCACTGCTTTTGCAATTACTAGTGACTCATCATATTCCTCGCTGTTTCTATTATTTCCACCGATGCCCATTTTTCCCTTTCACCGCTTCCAAGTGCCGATTGAATACTTGGACCTTTCTACTACCATGCCCGAACGTAATGGAGATATTTATTCCAAGCCTTTTCCAATCCTAGTGCATGGTAACGTGGGCATTTGAGCCGTTTCCAATGCATGCATGAATCCTTTGCCTCCTTCAATCACGCCATTCCTCTCCTTACTTCATAGTCTGTTTCCATTTTTCCTCACCATTTCCATCTTTCACTAGTAACCGGTCTTCTCATTTATTTATTTATGTTTAGCCGTTTCTACTCCCTGCAGCCATTCCCGTTTTCACAACATTGCATGAAGCCTTTGGAAATGCATGCACGAATGAAATCCCATTGCCACCGCTTCCGCTTTCCTAGCCTTATGCCTGTACTATACGGTTGAACTCCACACCATGCACATAATTCTTCCTACCGTTCTCCCTTTAATCTTCTTCAAATTAATGCATGTGGTCATTTTTTTTTTCTTTCCCATGCATGTAGTAACGTGAGCCACTTAGTAACTAGTAGTGTGGTTTTTTTTAATGACGTGAATCAATGCCAATCCATACGGCCTTGAGGTGAACACAACGATAAAGCTAGTAACGGTTGCTCCTTCATTTGCCTGCATGCCTGACGTGCGTGTATGAGTTCAGCTCCCTCATTCCAGCCATTTCCATCCTCCACCGAGTCCTCGCTCCAGTCATTTCTCCTGGCAATATTCCTTCACTCTTCTACCAATTACATTTTTCCCGCCGCTGACGCCATCGATCCCGCGCTTCCCCGCTGCCGCTGTTGCCATCACCTACGCCGCAGCCATTGCCGCTGCCGCCGTTGGAGCCGCCGCCATCGCCATCACCGCTGCCGCCGTTGGCGCACTCTCCGGCATCGCTTACTTCCGCATCGACGATCCGTAAGCACGCTGCCGCCGATCGGTACCTTTATTTCTTTTGCACGCACTCTACCTCTATTGATCGATTGATCTCGCTGACGGTATATATATGTTAGTATATATACGTATAGGTTAAGCGGATGTATTATGTAGCCTACGCCTATACATGTCTACATGTAGGTATACTTGGTCGATTCACGTGTAGATATAATCGCTGCGTAGATATATTCTGTTGCTACGCATGTAAAAATATATATCGTAGCATATTGTTTCTGTACTCTCTGTTATTAGATGCTAGCAGTATGTATACGTGTGGATTTATTAGTCGGATCTGCATATATATGTATATTCGGCCGATTCGTAAGTATAAATTTTCTACATGCGTGTATACGGTTATATTAGGAAGTATACATAGTTAAATACGCAATTTATATAGTTGTTTCGGTTCCTCACGTGTTCTAGCCGAATAGAAGTATACACATATATACTGTGAACAGTGCCCTGCAAAAGGAAAACAGGAAGTTAGTTTGTACATGAGTTTTTCAGAAAATTGTGGATTTTCTCTTTTTCGCTACAAATTCGTTTTAAGTCCAAATCGATTGCAACAAATTTTGTTAATTAGTAAATATTAATACCTAGCTACACTAATTTTTCTGAAATTTTATAATCAAATCTATACTACTAAATTATTCGCGGAAAGTCCAATCTTACGAACTTTGTAACTCGCAAACTACATGTCCGAAAATGTCAAAATAAATTTTATAAATCTTAGAAAATACGAAACAAATTATCTGTAAGATTTCATGAAATTACAAACTAGTTTGAATTGTAGCATTCTCTAAATGTGTGTCGTATGTTGATTTGCGTGTTTATTTGTTTATTTAATCAAAGGCGTAGACGCCGAATCGTGTGAGGGTGTCGATTTCGAGGAACAAGCTCAAGATCAAGATCTAGACCAAGACCAGCTGATATTTGAAGGCAAGTTGTGCTTTGACCATATTGCTCCTAGTTTTTGAAATGTATTTTGATTTAAATTATGCATGCTATGTTGATTAAAATGAATTAATTTAATTTGGGTAAAATAGTTAATAAACCTAATTGTTAACTCCACCCTTGATGATAATATTTGTATGCCATGTATCCATTGTTATCTTAAGTTGGTTTATTTAGTTGGATGTTAATATTGTGCCAACACGGGAGGCTAGACCGTGAATAGTTGCTTAGCCATGCTTACGTGAAATGTGTTTCAAAATGGCAAAATAATATTGACTAATGATATACGGAATGAATTTTGGAATCGTAATCTTGCCACGTGATGATGTGAAGTGTAGGTACCCTTGTGGTTCTACATGGTAATTGATGTTATTGTTGGCATGCGTTGCGCAATAATCAAGTCAGTGATAAATAGATTTAGACCGGGCAAGTGGCAAGGTTGATCTGGTGGGCCATGATTGGTACCGGAAAGTCGCTTTTGGTTCTTTGGGTAGTCTTGCCCTGGTCACCCTAAGGACTTAACCTTGCAAGCCTTTGAACTGAGTCAATCGTGCAACCACATGTCTCAGAATGGGGCGGACCTAGTTGAGTAGGTTGCTAATAACTTGCATTTGGTACCTAAGGGTGTCAACTATACCTTTTGTGTAGTTGAACGGGGAGCGTACGGTGCTACGGCTAGGTACCCTATCCAACGGTTGGTTGACCTATACTTCGCTGCACCTTAGGGAAGGGATAGTGTGCAACAACCTGAGAGGTCCACTTGTATAGTTAGAGGCTTCGAAGGCTTTGTTATGATCACTCATTCGCATACTCTTGTATGGCGATTCACGGCAGACGTGGTGAGTTGATCGTATCTTGTGGGTAAAGTGCATAACCTCTGCAGAGTGTACAAACTATTCGAATAGCCGAGTCCACTGTGATCGACAACGCCGGGGATTACGATTAAGGGTTAGATCTTTTAAAATAAAATGTGGGAATGGGTGGCCGAGTGCCGAGAGACAATATTGCTAAAGTGATTTAGGGCTTTGAGCCGAATTGTTTAAAAAGAGATTGATAACTTACTATATAATATGGTTTTACCGCTTTTGAATCTATTAATGTTGTTTAATTAAAGCAAAATGCTGTTTGAGGCAAAACAACCACTTAAGCCATTCCTTTGGAAGAAACCTGCATATAGTAATAGGATTGCACCTCTGTGCATGACTTGTCGAGTATGTTGTATACTCACCCTTGCTTCCAACAAAATCATCATTGAGGAGAAGACTACAACTTCAAAGGAGGAGAAGTTCCGCGAGGAGGCGCTATCTAGGAGTTGAACCTTGTCGATTTGCCTCGTGGCATGTCGATGGGAGTCACCGACGCTTTCATTCCGCCGATTATTTACTTTTGTTATTGTAAGCCTCGCGTGTGACTATTTGTAAGGTGACCTTAAGGTCTTGTAACCGATTTATTTAATGTTTGAAGTACTTTATTATTAATTCCACTGTGTATGATTGTGGTACTTCATCCCTGTTTAATCATGTACTAGCGTGATCCTGGACTAGTACAGAATACACAGAGGGTCCGGATTTGCAGATTCGGGTCCCGACAGAGGTGGTATCAGAGCTATACTGACTGTAGGTCTTGACCCTAGATAGATTGGCCGTCTTTAGGAGCTTCAAAATTATTTTCTAAAGAGAAAATTTAACTTGAAAGAATAATAAGCTCTTGACTTATCTTATTCTTCTATTCTTTTCTCTTTGCTGAAATTTCTATTCTTTCCACTGGTTTAAATGGAAATCTTACCTGAGTCATTCTGAATAGTCTACATTGTTTCACACTTAAGAAGAAAGTGCTAGATGTCACTTGTCAACCCCGAAGATCATGGAGCGAGGGATCATCGTGCTCAAGAGAAGTAGATCAATGAAGTCTTCCAAGCTTGAAGAACTAGTGCTTTGGTAGTCAGTGAGACTCATGTGTGAGAGTCGTGTCTCTTAAGATAGGAGAGTCACCCTCTTAGTCGTTAGAATATTGTGTACTTAGGTTAATTTGGTTTTTCATTGTTTGTTGGGTGTGCAAGATGCTGCACGCCTTTTAGGCTTGGATAAGCAACCATACCAAGTTATTAATAATGTGTGTTTCAGCTTTTGGGTTAAACATGTTCCTCGCACTAGGATTCTTAAACCTTACCTTTGCTCTTCCTCAGATCTCAACCTTAGTGTGTCAACAGATGGAAATGACCGCTTACACCAATGCTCCTCAAGCTCAAGTCAAGATACATTGCAGCCTACCGTTGCCAATGGTAAAGCAAAGATCAATAAGCAAATATCCATTGTACCAAAGAATAACTAATCGATCTTGGGATCGATTTCTCACCGCTCAAACTCAGCTTATGCAGATGGTGATGCAACAGATGAATGCTAACGGAACTAAAATCAATACCCCTATAACTGCAGACACAACAACGTATCCACAACCAAAGTTCTCTTTGTTCATGAAGGCTAAACCACCCACGTTTGATGGATCAGCCACTCCCAGAGATGCAGAAATTTGGCTTCGCATCATAGAAGAGAAGCTAGCCTTGGTGCAATGTGAGGATGAAGAGAAAGTTCCCTATGCTACTTGTCAGTTAGAAGGAGATGCATTAACCTGGTGGAAAAATCTCTACGCCACTTCTGAGGATGGACAGACCATCACTTAGAAGGAGTTTGCCACCGCCTTTCGTCAGCACTTCATGTCGTCAGAAGACAGTGGGACCACAGTAAGACCGAGGAAGAATGGTATTTCCCCACACGACATCATACCGGGACGATGTTCGTTGAAGTGTTGTCAATCAAGCAAATCAGAAGACCGTGCATGTATCCGCTGTGGAGAAATAGGATACACCGCCGATGAACATGCAATCAATTATTCTAGCTGTGAAGGAAGCCACTTACCGGAGAATGTCCCATGAACAACATCACATGCTATCTTTGTGATGGCCAAGATCATTGTCCAGCTCAATGCCCCTGGATTCATTAGTGACCGCTGTGACTCGCCAAGAAGAGGATTTTCGAGCCGTCATTGCTCAAGAGTTAGCAAGGAGAAAAGGACTGTCATCCGCACTTAAGGTGCCGCATGAAGAAAAGAAGAAGCAGTATGTCAAACTTATCAGCCTACCTCAAGAAGCCAGTGATACTTGGTCACCATGGAACTATTTCTTGTGTGATAAACAAGGACACTGGACTAGTACAGAATACACAGAGGGTCCGGATTTGCAGATTCGGGTCCCGACAGAGGTGGGGCTAGAGAATGTCCCCTCAATCCAGCAAGACAACCCAAACATTCCTGCCACAACTGTGGTGAGTTAGGTCATTTTGTTAAGGAATGTCCCCAGAACGATCAAGCAATTTCTGAAGTCATGATCATTCCGGAAATTGGATCAGTTAAGTTTATAGCACCAAGAGTGAGTGGTAATATCCTAGAAGCAACTCGCTCAAAGAGTTGGTTGACGCAAGTGGGTTGGTTAACAAAACCCTTGTTCTTGGAGATGAACACAAGGAATTTGAGGACAACTGCAAGCGCCAGAAAACGTGTCAAGAAGGATCACCGCAACAGCAAGTGAGGAGTGCCCCTCCGCAACTCAATGATCATGCTGCTCAGACTTTGTTAGAGACAATTTCACCCGTGCTTCGCCCTGAAGATCAGAATTTTCAAAACACCACCCCGGTGAAAAGATTTCAAGAAGGAAGTTTATTGTCTAGAATTTGCTATGCTTGTCGCCACCGACATTTTGCTAACAATCGCAACTGTAAGAAAGTGGTCACCGCAGATCGCATCAATCTCGATTCTATCTCTATCAAGAATAGAGATATGTCGAGGAAGCCATCATACGTCATCCAAGCGTTGCCATATTGCTGCAATAAGCCAGGACACTATGCTATAAGTTGTCCTAAGAGAAGTGGTGATACACACTGCTGTTTCAATTCCAGCTTCTACACCTACCAAGACATCAATACCAGGAGAAAATTTCGAACAAGTCGCTACCGAGATACGCAACCCGTGCGAAAGGTTCAGATGCAGAAGAGGTGTGCGAATGAAGACCCTACTGAGGAAGTCCAGGGCATAAGATTTCTTTAAACAATGTAATGTTTCATGCTTATGAGAGAGTCATTAGTTGAGACACCTTTGTAAGAATTCTCTCGTTAAAAAAAATATATATAGCTGGTATGTGAGTCTGCTGATATGTAAAGGTTGGATGCAAGAGTATTAATAAAGATCAGATGTCTTCATAGAACAGCTAATAATGAGTTGTGTGGAATGATAGCCATAGAGCTAGAACTTGAGGCTATGAGCACAGGGTGGTGTCAAGGATTGTCTTCTTACATAGAGTGCCCAAGAAGGTATATTGGACAAAGGTACACAATTTACCTCCGGGTTCTAGAACAAGTTGTACGAGGCCATGGGAAACCGAATAAACTTCAAGACGGCCTATCCTCCTCGCATGTGATGGTCGATCAAAGATTTAACCAGGTTTTGGAAGACATGCTCAGATCTTGTGCACTAGCATATACCACTTCATGGGACAAGTGTCTCCCGTATGGAAAGTTCAGTTATAAAAACAGTTACCGAACAAGTCTGCAGATGTCACCATTTGAAGCTTTGTACGGACGAACTTGTCGAACGCCATAAAATTGGAATGAGACAGATGAGTGTCACATCTTTTGACCGGATATTCTTCAAGAACCTAAGGAACGAGTCACGATGATTTGGGAAAGATTGAAAATTTCTTGGTCAAGGCAAAAAGATCTATGCAAATAACTATCATAGATTTGAGTTTCGAGTCAGAGGATTACGTACACCTCAGAGTTACACTTCTCAAAGGAGTTAAAAGGTTCCGCACTAAAGGAAAACTCGCCCCAGGATACGTTGGACCATTCAAGATCCTGAGACGAAGAGGTGACATAGCTTATCACCGGTTGCCACAATCACTAGCAGGAGTACATGATGTATCCTGTGGTTCATAGTTAAAAAAATGTGTGTCTCATGAAAGTACCAGAAGAACAAGCAACTCTGGAAGCAATCGCGTTGCAAGAAGATCTAACCTACGAAGAGCATTCGGTTAAGATCTTGGACACAGCTGAACGAGAAACCAAGAATAATACAATTCGTTTCTGCAAAGTTCAAAGGAGCAATCACTCGGGAAGCGGAGCAACCTGGGAACGCGAAGAAGATTTGAAGGAGTTTCCAAACCTATTCTCTAGTTAGCCTCGAATCTCTGGACTAGATTCTCATAAGGGGGCTTGTAACATCCCAAAATTTGCTTTTAATATATTTAGTGTGTTTCTGGGTTTATTTGAATTTTTCAGAAATTATTTAAAGTCCTCGCTGTTAATTCGGATGGAAGTCTATTGAACTAATCATATTAAATAAAGATCAGGCATTTTCGAATAAGCGTAAAATTTAAAATTTTGTTGATAATTAAGATAATTGGTAGACGAGAGTGTTCGCTTCAAATATTTTTGAAAAATATGCTATATAGTTTAAGTCGTTGATTTTATAAAAATCCATGCAGTGTCTGATTCACGAAAAGAATTTTTGCGAAAAATCTATACGTCGAAAAATCGTGAAACCAACTTCGTTAGGTTCCAAATAGTTCCTAGTATTTTAGAGGAATTTTCCAGATTTTTCGAACCTTTCTTTTATTTTCTTTCTCTACATGTCTTTGCAATGTGTATGTGTATATGCCTCTTTGTGCATGGACGCTCGTTCGGCGTTCCTTTTCTAAGCCATGCTCTAATTGCCACCGCTTTTGCAATTACTAGTGACTCATCATATTCCTCTGTTTCTATTATTTCCACTGATGCCCATTTTTCCCTTTCACCGCTTCCAAGTGCCGATTGAATACTTGGACCTTTCTACTACCATGCCCGAACGTAATGGAGATATTTATTCCAAGCCTTTTCCAATCCTAGTGCATGGTAACGTGGGCATTTGAGCCGTTTCCAATGCATGCATGAATCCTTTGCCTCCTTCAATCACGCCATTCCTCTCCTTACTTCATAGCTGTTTCCATTTTTCCTCACCGTTTCCATCTTTCACTAGTAACCGGTCTTCTCATTTATTTATTTATGTTTAGCCGCTTCTACTCCCTCGCAACCATTCCTGCTTTCACAACATTGCATGAAGCCTTTGGAAATGCATGCACGAATGAAATCCCATTGCCACCAAGCTTCCGTTTTCCTAGCCTTATGCCTGCACTATACGGTTGAACTCCACACCATGCACATAATTCTTCCGGCCGTTTCTCCCTTTAATCTTCAGCCGAATGCATGTGGTCATTTTTTTTTCTTTCCCATGCATGTAGTAACGTGAGCCACTTAGTAACTAGTAGTGTGGTTTTTTTTAATGACGTGAATCAATGCCAATCCATACGGCCTTGAGGTGAACACAACGATAAAGCTAGTAACGGTTGCTCCTTCATTTGCCTGCATGCCTGACGTGCGTGTATGAGTTCAGGCTCCTCATTCCAACCATTTCCATCCTCCGGCCGAGTCCTCGTTCCGCCATTTCTCCTGGCAATATTCCTTCACTCTTCTACCAATTACATTTTTCCCCGCCGTTGACGCCATCGATCCCGCGCTCGCCGTCATGCCATCACCTACGCCGCAGCCATTGCCGCCGCTTGCCGTTGGAGCCGCCGCCATCGCCATCACCGCCGCCGCCGTTGGCGCACTCTCCCAAGATCGCTTACTTCCGCATCGACGATCCGTACTACGCTGCCGCCGATCGGTACCTTTTTATTTCTTTTGCACGCACTCTACCTCTATTGATCGATTGATCCTGTCGACGTGTATATATATGTTAGTATATATACGTATAGGTTAGGCGGATGTATTATGTAGCCTACGCCTATACATGTCTACATGTAGGTATACTTGGTCGATTCACGTGTAGATATAATCGCGCGTAGATATATTCGGTTGCTACGCATGTAAAAATATATATCGTAGCATATTGTTTCGGTACTCTCTGTTATTAGATGCTAGCAGTATGTATACGTGTGGATTTATTCGTCGGATCTGCATATATATGTATATTCGGCCGATTCGTAAGTATAAATTTTCTACATGCGTGTATACGGTTATATTAGGAAGTATACATAGTTAAATACGCAATTTATATAGTTGTTTCGGTTCCTCACGTGTTCTAGCCGAATAGAAGTATACACATATATACTGTGAACAGTGCCCTGCAAAAGGAAAACAGGAAGTTAGTTTGTACATGAGTTTTTCTAAAATTGTGGATTTTCTCTTTTTCGCTACAAATTCGTTTTAAGTCCAAATCGATTGCAACAAATTTTGTTAATTAGTAAATATTAATACCTAGCTACACTAATTTTTCTGAAATTTTATAATCAAATCTATACTACTAAATTATTCATGAAAGTCCAATCTTACGAACTTTGTAACTCGCAAACTACATGTCCGAAAATGTCAAAATAAATTTTATAAATCTTAGAAAATACGAAACAAATTATCTCAGTAAGATTTCATGAAATTACAAACTAGTTTGAATTGTAGCATTCTCTAAATGTGTGTCGATGTTGATTTGCGTGTTTATTTGTTTATTTAATCAAGGCGCGTAGACGCCGAATCAGTGTGAGGGTGTCGATTTCGAGGAACAAGCTCAAGATCAAGATCTAGACCAAGACCAATGATATTTGAAGGCAAGTTGTGCTTTGACCATATTGCTCCTAGTTTTTGAAATGTATTTTGATTTAAATTATGCATGCTATGTTGATTAAAATGAATTAATTTAATTTGGGTAAAATAGTTAATAAACCTAATTGTTAACTCCACCCTTGATGATAATATTTGTATGCCATGTATCCATTGTTATCTTAAGTTGGTTTATTTAGTTGGATGTTAATATTGTGCCAACACGGAGGCTAGACCGTGAATAGTTGCTTAGCCATGCTTACGTGAAATGTGTTTCAAATGGCAAAATAATATTGACTAATGATATACGGAATGAATTTTGGAATCGGTGTAATCTTGCCACGTGATGATGTGAAGTGTAGGTACCCTTGTGGTTCTACATGGTAATTGATGTTATTGTTGGCATGCGTTGCAATAATCAAGCTGGGGTGATAAATAGATTTAGACCGGGCAAGTGGCAAGGTTGATCTGGTGGGCCATGATTGGTACCGAAAGTCGCTTTTGGTTCTTTGGGTAGTCTTGCCCTGGTCACCCTAAGGACTTAACCTTGCAAGCCTTTGAACTGAGTCAATCGTGCAACCACATGTCTCAGAATGGGGCGGACCTAGTTGAGTAGGTTGCTAATAACTTGCATTTGGTACCTAAGGGTGTCAACTATACCTTTTGTGTAGTTGAACGGGGAGCGTCACGGGTGCTACGGCTAGGTACTTATCCAACGGTTGGTTGACCTATACTTCGCCTGCACCTTAGGAAGGGATAGTGTGCAACAACCTGAGAGGTCCACTTGTATAGTTAGAGGCTTCTGAAAGGCTTTGTTATGATCACTCATTCGCATACTCTTGTATGGCGATTCACGGCAGACGTGGTGAGTTGATCGTATCTTGTGGGTAAAGTGCATAACCTCTGCAGAGTGTACAAACTATTCGAATAGCCGAGTCCACTGATGACCGACAACGCCTGGGATTACAGCTTAAGGGTTAGATCTTTTAAAATAAAATGTGGGAATGGGTGGCCGAGTGCCGTAGACAATATTGCTAAAGTGATTTAGGCTTTGAGCCGAATTGTTTAAAAAGAGATTGATAACTTACTATATAATATGGTTTTACCGCTTTTGAATCTATTAATGTTGTTTAATTAAAGCAAAATGTCGCTTGAGGCAAAACAACCACTTAAGCCATTCCTTTGGAAGAAACCCCGCATATAGTAATAGGATTGCACCTCTGTGCATGACTTGCTGAGTATGTTGTATACTCACCCTTGCTTCCAACAAAATCATCGCTTGAGGAGAAGACTACAACTTCAAAGGAGGAGAAGTTCCGCGAGGAGGCTTATCTAGGAGTTGAACCTTGTCGGTTGCCTCGTGGCATCTTTGATGGGAGTCACCGACGTTTTCATTCATTCTGATTATTTACTTTTGTTATTGTAAGCCTGCGTGAGACTATTTGTAAGGTGACCTTAAGGTCTTGTAACCAGTTTATTTAATGTTTGAAGTACTTTATTATTAATTCCATTGTATGATTGTGGTACTTCATCCCTGTTTAACTGTGTGTACTAGCGTGATCCTGGACTAGTACAGAATACACAGAGGGTCCGGATTTGCAGATTCGGGTCCCGACAGTAAGGATCCTTCGGGTAGGCCTTGTTAAGGTCAGTGAAGTCGACGCACATTCACCACTTCCCATTGGATTTCTTGACGAGCACAGGGTTAGCAAGCCACTCGGGGTGAGAGACTTCCCTGATGATCCCTGCACTCATCAGCTTCTCTACCTCCTGCCAAATGGCGTTCTGCCGCTCAGGTGCCTGCGTCCGGACCTTTTGTCGGACCGGGCGTACTTCTAAGAGCATCACCAATCGGTGCTTGATCACCTCCCTAGGGACCCCAGTCATGTCGGACGGTTGCCAAGCAAACACGTCAGAGTTAGACTGGAGGAAGGTGACGAGCGCGTCTTCCTATTTGGTGCTAAGGCTGGCACCAATGGAGACAGTTTTCCCGGGCTTGGCCTTGCTCAAGGAGACCACCTTGACCTTGCTGGAAGAACTAGGCGAGGTGCGGGTCTGGCCATGAGGGGCTCCCGGACAGGCGGCGTTGGCCGGCCTGCTACAGGTGGCGCCGACCAGATCCATTGCGTTCTTGTGGCAATGCAAGGCCTCTGGTCGGTCCACCCGAAGTATTATGGGGCCAGCGGGTCCCGGCATCTTCACCACCATATAGGCGTAGTGGGTTGCCGCCATTTTTAGCAGCTTTGGAAGTGAAGCCTACCTAAGAAGACTGGATCAGGGAAGGACAGAAGGATGATGACAAAATAAAGAGAATCAAGTCTAAGATGGATGAAGGCAAGGCTAAGGACTTCAAGTTGGATGAGCAGGGTACATTGTGGATTAAAGACTACATCTGTGTACCCAACAACCAAGAGCTAAAACAGTTCATTCTGGAGGAAGCCCATGATTTCAAGTACTCAATTCACCCGGGAAGTGCCAAGATGTATCAAGACTTGAAGAAGAGATTTTGGTGGCCGAGCATGAAGCGTTAAGTTGCCGAGCATGTTGCTTTATGCGACATATGTCAAAGGGTAAAGGCAATGCATCAGAGGCTAGCTGGATTGCTGCAGCCGTTGAAGATACCTGAATGGAAATGGGAGGAAATCGGAATGGACTTCATTACCGGTTTGCCTAAAACTCAAGGTGGATACGATTCCATATGGGTCATAGTGGATCGTTTGACCAAGGTAGCTCATTTCATACCAGTGAAGACTACTTATTCGGGAGACTGATTAGCAGAACTGTACATGTCGAGGATTGTTTGTTTGCATGGAGTGCCGAAGAATATAGTGTCGGACAGAGGTACCCAATTTACCTCAAAATTTTGGAATAAACTACATGAATCCATGGGGACCCGTTTAAACTTCAGTACAGCATACCATCCGTAGACGGATGGACAAATCGAAAGAGTTAATCAGATTCTAGAGGACATGCTGCGAGCTTGTGCTCTAGCATGTGCTACCTCATGGAACAAGTGTTTGCCGTATGTCGAATTCAGCTACAACATTAGTTACCAAGCCAGTTTACAGATGTCACCATTTGAAGCTTTGTATGGTCGACCCTGTCGAACGCCATTGAATTGGAATGAGACAGGTAAGCACCACATCTTTGGACCAGATATTCTCCAAGAGGCTGAAGAGCAGATTGCCATGATAAGGGAAAGATTGAAGATAGCTCAGTCAAGATAGAAGAGTTACGCTGATAACTGTCACCAAGAGCTAAGTTTCGAACAGGAAGATTTCATATACCTCAGAGTTACACCTCTCAAGGGAGTTAGGAGATTTCATGCAAAAGGGAAACTCGCATTGCGATAGGTTGGACCATTCAAGATCCTAAGCCGTAGAGGTGAAGTTGCTTACCGATTGGAGTTGCCACAGTCGTTGGCAGGAGTGCATGATGTATTCCATGTGTCACAACTAAAGAAGTGTCTGCGAGTGCCGAATGAACAGACGCCTTTGGAGGCGATCGAGCTGCAGGAAGATCTGACATATAAAGAGCACCCAGCAAAGATTTTGGATACAATGGATCGAGAGACGAGAAACAAGTCAACCCGTTTCTGCAAAGTCCAGTGGAGCAACCATTCAGAGAGTGAGGCGACTTGGGAGCGCGCGGAAGACTTGAAGAAAGAGTTTCCAAACCTATTCCTTAGTTAACCCTGAATCTCGGGGTCGAGATTCCGTTAAGGGGGGAGGTTTGTAACATCCCAAATTAGTTTTTATTCAATTTATTAGGTTATTTGATTTTTCAGAATTTTTCGGAATTTATTTGGATTTAATTTGAATTAAGTCCTTTATTGAATTATTTAAATATTTAAAAGTTTCTAATAAAATTTTGTTGGAAATATTTTTTTGAGAATTTTACTATTTTTCTTGATTTATTTAAATTTCTAGAATTATTTTAATTATTAAATCGCTGGAAAACCCTAATGGGTTGCACTGTTGGTCCGACCCGAGTCAGATCCAAGTCCGACTCGAGTCCAATCGAGCAGTGTCCACGCCAGACCCAAGCCCTATCCGTGCAACCGTTGGATCTCGATATAACAGTCGAGATTGTGCCACGTCGTCGCTTGTGTTCAGATCGGACCCGATGGCACGGTGCGATCCTGGCCGTTGATCCGGACATGTGGGCGGCCGGGATTGCGCCGCCGAGTTCATTAGGGTTTCGCGAAAATCTCGGATGTCAAGGCCTTATTTATTGCGCCGACCCATGCCACGTGCTCGCCTTTCACCCACGCGCATTTTGCCTCAAACCTTGTTGCCCGCGTCGTGCTCTATCCGCCGCAATTGCTCGCCATTGCTAGAGCGTAGTTATAACACCCCGGCATTTAATATGCCCGAATGCTACCAAACATAAGTTAAACAACATCTAAATACCACAATTTATCATAAATTCCAGCAAGGGTACATATGCTAAAAACCGAGATTTCGGCAGCATCTCCTTTGTTTTAACATGCTACGAAGAATCAACAATATTATAGCAATGTAAGGCAATATGAGAGACATCTAAAATAGCAAATATTAAAGACTTAACGGCAATATAAGTCTAACATCAAGCACTTAATGTCTCCAAGTGTCAAAAGAACAAATAAGCTCTCAAATAGTAAAGCTAAACACTAAAGCAATGATCATCACACGCAATTTATTATCAAACTAATAGAATGACTTGTGGAATCATTAAGGTGAAGCTACGTGTGGGCGTGTGACTATTTCCCTTCCCCGCATGCCAATCTCATGGTACCTAAAACAACAAGAAAACACAAGTGTGAGTTCGAAACTCAGCAAGCATATTGCAATGGACAACAAGAACAACAACATGGCAATAACATCTCCCATCATGTAAATCATCTTATTCATAAACACTTAACATTGTCATCATCAATATGTATGCGATGTAATGCAATGCTCATGTCTCCTTGGAAACTCATACCGGTATGGTTGAGTACACACCCGTCGGTGTGCACCCTCTCCCCCCTTCCATCCCGAAGATGGAGGGTGCCTACTCCTCGCTTCCGTTCACCGCGGTGAATGGAATCACGATGTAGGACTTACTCATTGGCTTTCCGGATTAGTCATAACTTTCTCACCGACCTTCCCCGGACTAGTTATGACTTTCTCACCGCCCTCGCCCCATCTCATGACATGCATGCAACTATGCCAATTATCATATCTCATTTGTACATAAACATATGGCATCATGTCATAGTACACATAAACACATGGCATCGAATCATGATAAGTATAGACACATAGCATCATATCATGATAATCATACTCAATATATCATTGGAAAACAGCAAGCATGGCAAGTGATCATAGCAAGTATTCAATCTTTCATCTAATCTCCACAAGCAACCTACGATTCCGCTATACATTACAACACACTTGCCTCAACCGCGGGCGACGGATTTGTGGGAAGTCGAGGGCACTCCCGGTGTCACACCACCTGCACATAGGCATCACACACTCACAATCATGCCCACAAAACAGTACGCAAAACCCCATCTAACCCGACATTGCCCACTACTCGCAAAACCTAAAAACAGAGGTTCTGTCCCGACGGGACAGCAGCCTTGCAAAAAGCATAACTTGAGTTCTGGGACTCCGAATCAATTAAACGAGTACATCCTCGCGTAGCTTAGGAAATTTCCCAACTTTCTCTAGGTATATGGAAAGACTGATTCGGACTCTAAAGTCGTCTAATCTACAGATTACCGTGATCTGTTCCAATTACGTCACAGATTTTAACACGCTCGGTAAAACAGCCATAACTTTCAAACGGCTGATCGGAATTTAACGTGCTTTATGTCCACGGAAAGATAATTAAATTATGTACAACTTCTTCAACATCCGTACGGACAGATTCAGATTCTAAATTGGCGAAAACGCGAACCCTAGATCGACTGCTCAATCTGCCCTAAAACAGAAACGTGGCAACATCTAGATCTAACCCAAAATACTCAAATCCAGCACCTCCAATTGATCTAAAAACTTAATAAACTCCCTAATAACAGTACCTAGCACAACCCCGAAGAGCCCCATGATCATACCTTTGCCCGACGCACGAAAACTCCAATCAATCTCCTCGCTCCTCGCTCCTCGGATGGATCCATGAGGATGCAGGGGTGGGGAGACCACCCTAGGGCAGCAAGGGGATGGAGGAGAGGTGGGGAGGTGGAGAGGTGGAGGGGTGGAGGGGCGCATGGCAAGGGGTGGAGGCGCACGGCAATGGGGGTTGGGGGAGGTGGCTAGGGCTTGGGAGGAGGAGGTGGGGGCGCAAGGGCTGGGGTGGGGGCGCATAAAAGGGCAGGGGGAGGCCTCTCCACCAGCCCAAACAGGATTCCTACCCTCATACGGACTCAAACAACTTCCCACCAAAGCCCACGACCTCCGCTTTAAGGCCTAAAATCCCCCGGAAAGGCCCAAAACCCCGGAAACGGCCCGAAAACATTATTAATCTCCAATTCCTATGTTTTAACCTTATTTCCACATCTCATACTGTATTTAACCTTATCATGCTCAATAATTAAGGATACGACACTCCATGGCGACATAACACTTCAAATGGCCCAAAAACGCGAGTAAATCTCAAGCCGAAAGGTTTTAACCTAAATTCCACATTCCATAAAATTTTTGTCCTCAACATTCACATTGTAAAAGATTACGACACTCCGTGGTGTCACAGTAGTTGCTTCGGTTCTTGAAGGTTTCTACCGTTCCCCGCTGTCCTCCGCCGTTGCCGAGACCAGATTCAAGGC
Source organism: Rhipidocladum racemiflorum (assembly GCA_036346355.1). NCBI lineage: Eukaryota > Viridiplantae > Streptophyta > Magnoliopsida > Poales > Poaceae > Rhipidocladum > Rhipidocladum racemiflorum. The sequence continues at coordinate 33,206,567 of CM070589.1, read as the reverse complement.
CCCCGCGTCAAGGCAAACCAGGGTGCATCACAAATCTCGCCGGAACCGCTTCGGTGTACCGTCGGCTAGGTCATCGTTTCCGTCTCCGGTCAATGAGCACCGCCGTGACATTGCTGGATCTGCGAACTTCCTCAGCCGTCCGATAAAGATCCGATCGTCCAGGTTTGTCCATGTAACACCTGTGTTCTGTAATTAAGCTTAATGAAGCTAATTAAGTGTTAATTAGTGCTCTGACTTGTTTTCGAATCTTAATTTTGAGTTATTCGCTTTCGGATTCCCTTTTTGTCATTTTATTCGATCGTTTTCCCCATCGGGGCCTTCGGGTTCGAATTCGGGCAAAACTCCAAATCGTTGTAGTTAGAGTCTAAACCTAGGTTCCAAAACCTTCATTAGGATCCTCCCGAACCATTCCAAAAGACCCCACTGCTTTTGGTTGAGCGCTGTTGCGAAAGCCACGAAGATCCAGAGCTCTCAGCCTTGGAGTGGCAGTACCGCAGGTGTAAGCCCAGTACTACCGTCCAAAGCGACAATACCGGCCTACCCAGGCGGTACTGCCGGCCGAAGCATCGAGAAGCGGGGGACAGCCCCTGTTCCCACACGTCGCCAGCCACTCCCTCCATTCTCGATTCTCGTGCCACCCCACGTCGCCAAAAGCAAGGGAGAGCCTCTTCCTTCTCTCCTCCTCTCCCCATTTCCTCCATCTCCCTCTCTCTCTTGCTCTCCCTCTCTCATTCCATCCTCCCAAACTGAGTTCCCCCTCCTCTTTGCCATTGCCAGCCGGTTGGAGTCCAAGAGGAGCAAGGAGACCGAAGTTCAAGGTGCTAGCAAGCATCCTCAATGTAACACCCCAAAATTTTGCTTTTCTTAAAATCTTGTGTGATTTGGCACTTTGGTGAATTTTTGGAATTTTCTGGAATTTATTTGGATTTATTTGGAATTTATTTGAATTTATTCCATTTTGAAATAATTAAGAATTAAACTTTGCAAATAAAAATTTGTTGGAAATATTTTATTTGAGTCCAAAATGTTCCAAAATATTTTCCAGAATTTTTCTGGAATTTTTCTGAGTCTTTTGCTATTTTTAATGATTTAATTGAATTTCGGAGAATTTAATTGGATTAATTAAATCGAGTTGGTTTCACTGTTCCTCCGACCGAGCCCGAGTCAGACTCGAGTTCGAGTCCGACCCGAACCCGACCGCGCCCGTGGTCAAGCCGAACCCACTCGGCTGAATCCTAGCCACGTGACCGTTGGATCAAGATCCAACGGTCACGATCGCGCCACGTCGCCCGAGCCCAACCCTGACCGAACCAGCCAGGTCGCCGAGCCGGACCCGAGCCCAAGCAACCCAACCGTTGGATCAAGATCCAACGGCTCGCGTGCGTCCACGTCACCCTCTCCGTATCGCCGCCGGACTCCACCGCCGCCCGTGCGTGGGGCCTCGTTTTCCGCGCGTATCACGGATGTCGAGGGCCTATTTAATGCGCCGCCACCCGTGTCGGATAGCTGACTTCATTGCGCATCCGTAGCCCTAGCTCACGCCGCCCGAGTCGCCGCCGGTTGCCTTGGTTTAGGTCTCCGCCGCGCCTCCTTGCCGTTTGCCGCCGTCTCCATCGTCCTCGGCCGCCGTTGAGCCCAGATCCGAGTTCCTCGCGTCAAGACGCGTTCGGGAGTGCAAGTCTTCACGCCGGAGGAGTCCCGCAACGCCGCGCCGTTGGTCGCCGTCCCCAGCTTCGGCCAGCCAGCTCCGCCGCGTCGCCATCGCCGACCCCGATCTCCGTGGACCGTCGGATCTCCATCGCACGGACCAGATCGTGCCACGTCACCCGCCGGTGAGATCCCGTTCCAAACCCCAGATCCAATCTCAGCCGTTAGATCTAGATCATACGGTTAGCATTAGCCGCGTTATACGCGTTAGATTGGATCTCAACCGTTGGATCTAGATCCAACGATCCAAATTCGACGCGTTCACCCAAACGCGTGAAACCCAGATCCAATCCAAGCCGTCGGATTTCAAACCAACGGCCCGGATTGCGCCACATAGCGGGAAGCTTGACCGCCGCGGTCAGCCCATGCGTGGGCGTGGGTCACTGACACGCTGGGCCCGCTTGTCAGCGATGCGGCCAAACCGCACCATGACATCACGCTGATGTCATGGGGGCCCACCTGTCAGCGGCCACCCCAGCTGTGCGGTGACGTCAGCCTTAACATCACCAGTGGGTCCCACCTGTCAGCAACGGGCTGAGTCCCCGCTGACGTCAGCAATGACGTCACACCGGTGGGTCCCACCTGTCAGTGACCTGAGCCGTGGACCGGGTCCACGGTGGACCGAGCCAAACCATGGACCACGTCCATGGACCGGTTGACGTCAGCGGACCAATCAGAGGCTGACACGTGTCACTGCTGACGCAATAAATTAATTTCCCGAAAAAGAAAATGATTTATTAATTCGAAATATTGATTTCAGATTTTGATTCAAACTTCAAACGCTTATAACTTTTGCGTTTTAACTCCGAATTGAGTGATTCAAATTTCTAAATTTGTATAAAACTGAGATCTACCTAATGATGAATTTTATTTAATTTTTGGACTAAAGTTGTTCTCTGTAATATTATTTAATTGATTATTTAAACTTCAAAATGCTATAACTTTTGCATTTAAACTCCGAATTTGACGATTCCAGTTTCTAAAAATTCATAAAATTATGTTCTCTCTGTTTATGAACTTTATTTGGATGTTTGGATACTTTTTGTCTACTGTTTTATTCATTTGTTGTTATTTGCACACGTTACGAGTAGACGTTGAAGTGCCGGAAGGATTCGAAGGAGAAGTATTGACCCAGGAGCCAGCTCAGGACCAAGAGCAAGTACTTTTTGAAGGCAAGTTGTGCTTTGACCATATTGATCCCATTTTGAAACCTATGTTGATTCAACTTATTGCATGCTAGTTTAAATTAGAAAATGCTTTACTTAATTATGGGTAATTAGATACATGCCAATTTGCTGTATGACACCTTGGTTAGTTATACATATGTGCCATGACCCTTGTCACCCTAGTTGAGGTTTACTAGTTGGACATTACTAAATTGCCAACCTGGGATTTTAGATCGTTGTAGTATATTGCTTAGACTTGCTACGTGCTCTTGAAATGATTTTGGACAATCAAATGTTAATATTGACTTAATGATATATTGAACCTGTTTTGAAAAGGTATATCATGTGATGTTGATGGCACGTGGTGCTTGGTAATCAACTGGGGGTTTGATAAATAGCTTTTGACCGGGGCATGTGGCAAGATTGATCGGGTGGGCCAGTTGTGGCACCGGGAATGTTGGTTTGGTTCTTCGGGTAGTCTTGCCCTGGTCACCCTAAGGACTTCACCTTGCAAGCCTTTGAACTGGGTCAAACGTGCAACCACATGTCTGTAATGGGACGGACCTAGTTGAATAAGTTGCTAATAACGTACCTGTGGGACCTCAGGATGTCAACTACACCCTTTGTGTAAGTTGTACTGGAGCGTCTGGGTCGCGGCCAGTACCCATCTAACGGTTGGTTGGCCTAAACTTCGCCTCAGCTAAGGGAAGGGTTAGTGTGTGTCGGGACCCCGAATTTGCAAATCCGGACCCTCTGTGTATTCAGCACTAGTCCAGGAACTCGCTAGTGCACACAGTCTTAACATCGGTAAATATCACAATCATACCACTCGATGCTAATAAAGTACTTTATTTAAATAACCAAACTGGTTACTCGACCTTATGGTCAAGTTACAAATGTATGCCTCGCAGGCCGAAACTTATTAAGAGAGAAATAGTAGCAGCGGAAAATGAAATAACTTCGTGGCGCCATCCAGTATACCACAGGCAACTGACTGGGCTCGCTCCCTAAGTAGACGGTTCCTCGTGGAGCTCCTCCTCCAAAGCTGGTGGTGTCTCCTCTTCAACTGGTGTTGTATTGTGGCAAGGGTGAGTACTTGGTACTCAGCAAGTCATGCAATGTAATGCAAAGCTAATATACTATATGCATGGCTTGGTACAAAGGAATAGCTCAAGGTATATTTATAAAACAACATTTAACAAGTATCATAAATAGATTCAAAGCAGTAGAAGTAAGTAAAGCATAGATAACTTTTCAAGGAGTTTAATAAACATCTTTCCCATCCTAATCCACATTTCCATCAACATCATTATTAATCCAACCCAACCTTTCAAATCCAAGTTATTTTTGAGAAAATCTAACCCTTGACTGTAATTCCCGAGCGATGTCCAATACCGCGGACACGGCTATTCGAATAGATTCTACACTCTGCAGAGGTTATGCACTTTACCCACAAGATACAATCAAACACCACAAAGGCGAGTTCAGTAACAAAGTCTTTGGAAACTTCTAACAATACAAGTGGTCCTCCCGGTTATTGCACACTAACCCTTCCCTTAGCTAAGGCGAAGTTTAGGCCAATCAACCGTTAGATGGGTACTGGCCTCGGCCAGATGCGCTCCTCGCACAACTTACACAAAGGGTGTAGTTGACCTCCGAGGTCTCACAGTGCGTTATTAGCAACTTAGTCAACTAGGTCCGTCCCATTACAGACATGTGGTTGCACGTTAGACCCAGTTCAAAGGCTTGCAAGGTGAAGTCCTTAGGGTGACCAGGGCAAGACTACCCGAAGAACCAAATCAACATCCCCAATGCCACAACTAGCCCACCTGATTATTCTTGCCACATGCCCCGGTCGAAAAAACTATTTATCAAACCCCAGTTGATTACCATGCACCACGTGCCATCAACATCACATGATACCTTTCCAAAACAGGTTCAATATATCATCAAGTCAATATTAACATTTGATTATCCAAAATCATGTCATGAGCACGTAGCAGGTCTAAGCAGTATACTACAACGGTCTAAAACCCATGTTGGCAATTTAATAATGTCCAACTAGTAATCCACAACTAGGGTGACAAGGGTCATGGCACATATTTAAATAATCAAGGTGTCATACAGCAAATTGGTATTTATCTAATTTCCCATATTTAAATAAAGTATTTTCTAATTGAACTAGAATGCAATAATTTGAACCAAAATAGGTTTCAAAATAGGATCAACATGGTCAAAGCTCAACTTGCCTTCAAAAAGTACTTGTTCTTGGTCTTGGGTTGGATCCTGAGTCAATACTTCTCCTTCGAAACCTTCCGGCACTTCAACGTCTACTCGTAAAGCGTGCAAATAGCAAATACACAAATAAACAATAGGCAAAAAGTATCCAAACATCCAAATAAAATCCATAAACAGAGAGAACATAATTTTATGAATTTTTAGAAACTGGAATCGTCAAATTTGGAGTTAAAATGCAAAAGTTATGATTATTTAAAGTTTAAATAATCAATTAAATAATTTTACAGAGAAAAACTTTAGTCGAAAAATTAAATAAAATTCATATTATGTAGGTCTCAATTTTATACAAATTTAGAAATTTGAATCACTCAAATCTGAGTTGAAACGCAAAAGTTATAAGCGTTTGAAGTTTGAAACAAAATCTGAAATCATTATTTCGAATTAATAAATCATTTTCTTTTTCGGAAATTAATTATTGCGTCAGCCTGGACACGTGTCAAGATCGATTGGTCGGTGACGCCATCACCGAATGGCTCCGTGATGATGTCATCGACGTCGGCGATGACACGTGGCACCACTCAGTCGCCGCCACGTGTCCGGCCCATGGATCGGGTCCACGCGGCGCACGTCCACGGTGGATCAAGCGCGCGGCGAGTGCGATCGGACATGCGGGCCCGCATGTCGCTGGCCCACGTCGGCGCTGCAGACGGCACGCGCGCCTAGGCTACGTGGCACGATCCGAGCCGTTCGATTCAGATCGAACGGTCCAGATTGGATCGGATTTTTGCCTCACCGTGGGTGGCGTGGCACGATCCGGCGGATGACGCGTGGCGCTACCTACGCCGTTCGATCTTGATCGAACGGTTGAACCTTATCCAGCGCTTGGTGCGACTAGCTTACGTGGCTACATCTGGACCGTTGGATCTTGATCTAACGGTCCAGATCCAATCTGGTTTTCTAAAGTTTCAAGGAAACGTGGACTCACCGTGATCGTCGGATGGGGATCGAACGGTCCGTGGAGCTCGCGAGTCCGGCGATGGAGGTCGGTGGTGCAGGCTGCCGGGGTTGGGGATGACGACCTATGAAGCGGCGTTTGGAGCACGCTCTGGCGATGTGAGTGCACTTCCCGGACGCGGCTCGGTGCGAGGAGTTTGGATCCGGGTCTCACGGTGGCGGATAGTCCTCGGCGACGACGGAAACAACGCAAAACCCTCGGCGGCGGTTCTTAGCGTCGGCGAGCGATTGCGCGCTACGGGTGGCGGCGCAGGGCTTGGGACCTAGACGTGCGTGCTCAGCAGACCCGAGCGATCACGTGGGGGTATTTATTGCCCCCGGCTTCCGTGCGAATCGCGGAAACCCTAACGACGCGCGGCCCACGGCGGAGGAGTCCGGCTCGGACTCGTCGGGGGAGATGATAGCGCGACCGCACACGTGGCAGGATCCAACGGCCCAAGCACGTGCGCGACGCGGCCGAACGGCATTCGTTCGATCGGGATCGGACGGTGCGCAATTAGGGTTAGGTTTGGGTTCGGGGACGCGGTTGAACCAAGTCGCGCGTGGCGCGGGTCCGACTCGGTCGACTCGGTCCGTTCGAGCCTGAGGAATAGTACTAACCCTAATTGAATTTCCAGCGATTTAATATTTAACATAATTCCCAGTAATTCATTTAATTCATTAAAAATAGTAAAAGACTTAGAAAAATTCCAGAAAAATTATGGAAAATATTTTGGATCATTTTGGACTCAAATAAAATATTTCCAACAAAATTTTATTTGCAAAGTTTAATTCTTTAATTATTTCAAAATGGAATAAATTCCAAATAAATCCAAATAAATTCCAGAAAATTCCAAAAATTCATCAAAGTGCCAAATCACACATAGATTTAAGAGAAAGCAAAATTTTGGGGTGTTACAGTGTGCAACAACCGGGGAGGACCACTTGTATTGTTAGAAGTTTCCGAAAGACTTTGTTACGGGAACTCGCCTTTGTGGTGTTTGACTGTATCTTGTGGGTAAAGTGCATAACCTCTGCAGAAAGTCTAGTCCTAGTGATAGAAAATCTTTTCCCCTAAGTTGCTAGACCTAGGTTGGACTCGTAGAAGTTTGTTAGCGAGATCGGTTCGATCCGAGAACCCTAATTGGCTTTTTGTTGGATTTATTCACCCTCAAGACGATTTCTTGAGTTCTTGGGATTTTCCATTGAAACCCTAGTTACAAGAATCAAGAATACGACTCTTGAGTATGTCCAAAGCCGCTAAAGTTTGATTCTCGCGAAAAGAATTGAGTTTGAACTCGATTCGATACGGAAGATCGAAGTTTGGAATTAATTGAGGTTCTCAAGGGCCAAAAGGTGAAATTTGCCTTGTGGTGTTTTGAAACCTCGAATAGGTAGTTTAGATGGGTCCCTAATGCCGTAGAGGTCCCATTACCGCGAAGAAAACTAAGTTTCGACACTTTCCGAGTTGAAATCCGTTTTTGTGCTATTTTCGGAGTCGTAAGGTCAACAAGCGAGAACTTGAGCAAACGAGCTCAAAACTTGACAAAACTAGCATGAATGGGTCCCTTGTGTCCCTAGGATCCTATTCATGCTCTTGTGTCGAAGTTCCGAGCCCATTTGCGCAAAATCCCACTTTCTACAAAACCCAATTCTGGAAATGCGGCACTACCGGTGTGGTAGGGCCGGTACTACCGCTCGCCCACCACCAGTAGATAATTTCCAGAGAGGTCCTTTTTTTGATATCTGGTGACCGGCACTACCGGGCCATGGGGCCGGTATTGCCGCCCTCATGGTAGTACCGAATATATCGCCCCAGTACTTATTTTCCAGAGAGCGTTCATTCCTCAACTCCGGCCAGCGGCACTACCGGTCTTGCAGGACGGTATTGCCATCCTAGGGCGGCAAAACCGCTCAACAGCCATCGGTACTGCTGGGCTCAGGGTGAAACCCTGATTTCCTTTTTTCGATTGAGTTCTTGTTTCCGTTTTCGGTCCTTATTGGTATTTGATTTCTTCTTTCTCTATTGTTGATCGTGTTATTGGTTTTATTTGTTCTCCGTGTAGACGTTGACGTGTCGAACGCCGCAGACGACCCCGACTACGTTACGGAGACAGATTTCGTAGAAGAGCAAACAGACAAGCACCTCCTTTGACCATCTTGAATCTTATATTTGCAAATTCTACTTTCATTTGTCAAAACTATTATGCATGCGTGTATGTTCATTATAATGCTAGTTGTGGGAAATGGTAGTTAATCCCTGAATTGATGGACTTCCTTAATCAGAATTGAACTGAGAACCTTGTTAAACTATAGACTAGTGTTAGACATAGCAATAAATGTCAAGAGGGTAATAAAGTGTAGTATGTGCATACGCTTAGCCCTGCAGTAGTAATTGCTACAGGAGATCGTGACACACTCAATTACAATTCTCCTGGAACTAAAATGGTGGATGGTTTGGGTTATGGTTGGGATTTGGATTCTGGTTTGGAAATTCAAACGGTGCTTTGGTTTGGATGAAAAAGGAATGGTTGCACGAGTAAAATGGAAAATACGGAGAGTTTAGACCCAGGCGAGATGTGTGGAGTTGGTGGTTTGGAAAATGGTTTGGTTTGGTCTGGTTGGTTTGGATCGGTTGGATGGAATGGTTATAGATTGGATTTCAAGCCAGGGGCTTGTTTTGGTTTGGTTCCTTGCTGTGGGGAGGTTGCGGACTAGTGGGTGCTCCGTGGGGGCGCTAGTGCTGATCCTCTATGGCCGTAGCAAGTGAGTTTGGAAGATCTCGCTTGACTAACCCTAAGGACTAAACTTGATGTTATCACTAAGTCAAAACGTGCAACCACATGTGCCAGTATGGGATGGACTTGACCTAGTACATTGAGAAGGGTCTGGTCTTGCACTTAAGGAGGGCAAAGGGGTATGGACACGCCTGTGGTGTCGGTGTGTTCTAGGGACTCTCTCTTCGAGGCGTTGAAAGAGAGTTTACCCAATACAACGGTAATGCCTACTACGGGGAGGTCATGGGCTAGTGGGAGCCCGTTGGGACCACTAGTGGCCATCCTCTGTGGCTGTAGCAAGGAACGCACATTATAAAATTGAGCTCTATTTTTGTTTATTTATTAGCCAAACCTTTCCGTTTCCACAATTCGTAAACCATTCACCAAATCCACCCTTTTCTTGACAAACCAATCTCAAGCCAAACCAAAACCAATCCAAACCTTTAGTTTTCCAAAGTTTTCCAAAACTAAAACCAAACCAAAAACTATACTTGACAATACTTCCCAAGCTGCTCATGACCGTGAGCACGGCTAATCGATTAGTTTATTTATCTCTGCAGAGACTGTACACTGTACCCACACGACATGTTCTAGCAATCATGTCATGTATGCCACGCGATACTTATTGTACCCGTTTTTCTAGACAATGACGAAACCTTTCGAGAGATTGGGGTTTAAATCTTGCACTGACCCGATAATGTGCGTTCCTTGCTACAGCCATAGGGGATGGCCACTAGTGGTCCCAACGGGGTCCCACTAGCCCATGACCTCCCCGTAGTAGGCATTATCGTTGCATTGGGCAAACTCTCCCTCGATGCCTCGAAGAGAGAGTCCCTAGAACACACCGACACCATAGGCGTGTCCATACCCCTTTGCCCTCCTTAAGTGCAAGACCAAACGCTTCTCAATGTACTAGGTCATGGCCATCCCATAGTGGCACATGTGGTTGCACGTTTTGACTTAGTGATGACATCAAGTTCAGTCCTTAGGGTGACTCAGGCAAGATCTTCCAAACTCACTTACTACGGCCACAGAGGATCGGCACTAGCGGCCCCATGGAGCACCCACTATTTCGCAACCTCCCCACAGCAAGGAACCAAACCAAAACAAGCCCCTGGCTTGAAATCCAATCAATCACCATTCCATCCAACCGATCCAAACCAACCAAACCAATTTCCAAACCACCAAATCCACACATATCGCCCAGGTCTAAACTCTACGTATTTTCCATTTTACTTATGCAACCATTCCTTTTTCAACAAAACCATAGCACCGTCTGAATTTCCAAACCAGAATCCAAATCCCAACCATAACCCAAACCAACCACCATTTTAGTTCCAGGAGAATTATAATTGAGTGTGTCACGATCTCTTGTAGCGATTACTACTGCAGGGCTAAGCGTATGCAAATACTACACTTTATTACCCTCTTGACATTTATTGCTATGTCTAACACTAGTCTATAGTTTAACAAGGTTTTCAGTTCAATTCTGATTAAGGAAGTCCATCAATTCTGGGATTAACTACCATTTCCCATAACTAGCATTATAATGAACATACACGCATGCATAATAATGTTGATAAATGAAAGTAGAATTTGCAAATATAGGATTCAAGATGGTCAAAGGAGGTGCTTGCCTATTTGCTCTTCTACGAAATCTGTCTCTGGAACGTAGTCGGGGTCGTCTGCGGTGTTCGACACATCAACGTCTACGCGGAGAATAAATAAAACCTATAACACGATCAACAACAGAGAAAGAAGAAATCAAATACCAATAAGGACCGAAAACGAAAACAAGAACTCAATCGGAAAAAGGAAATCAGGGTTTCACCCTGAGCCCGGCATTACCGGCGGCTGTTGAGCGGTAGTGCCGCCCTAGGCCAGCAGTACCGTCCCGCAAGCTCGCAAGCCCGGTAGTGCCGCTGGCCGAAGTCGAGGAAGGAACGCTCTCTGGAAAATAAGTACTGGGGCGATATATTTGGTATTACCGTGAGGGCGGCAGTACCGGCCCCATGGTCCGGTAGTGCCGGTCACCAGAGTTCAAAAAAGGGACCTCTCTGGAAATTAGCTACCAGCGGTGGGCAAGCAGTACTGCTGCAGGGAGCGGGAGTACTGGCCCTACCACACCGGTAGTGCCGCATTTCCAGAATTGGGTTTTGCAGAAGGTGAGATTTTGCGCAAAAAGGCTCGGAACTTCGACACAAGAGTATAAATAGGTTTCTAGGGACACTAGGGACCCATTCACGCTGGTTTAATTATTGGACATGAATTTTTATCTATTTATATTTATTTAATAGATTCTTTAAACTTTAAACAATTATAACTTTTGCATTTTAACTCCGATTTGGGCGATTCAAATATGTAAAAATTAGTAAAATTATAATCTGTCTGTTTATGGACTTTATTTGAAATTTTGAGCAATGTGTATGTACTTTTTTATTTAATTATTGCTTTATTCACGCGTTACGAGTAGACATTGAAGTACCCGAGGGCATCGAAGGTGAAGTGTTGACCCAAGAGCCAGCTCAAGATCAAGAACAAGTACTTTTTGAAGGCAAGTTGTGCTTTGACCATGTTGATCCCATTTTTGGAAATTATGTTGTTTCAAAGTATTGCATGCTACTTTAATTCGGATTGATTTTAATTAATTCTAGGATTAGTTAAATGCCTAGTTGTTGTATGACATCTTGTTATGTATAATTGTATGCCATGAACCCCCTTGTCACCCTAGTTGAGGATTAAATAGTTGGACATTATTAAATTGCCAACATGGGTATTTAGACCGTTGTAGTATAAAGCTTAGACCTACCACGTGTACATGACATGATTTTGGACAATTACATGTTAACCTTGACTTAATGATATATGGAACATATTTTTGGAAAGTGACATGTGTTATTGATGATGATGTTGATGGCACGTGGTGCATGGTAATCAACTGGGGGTTTGATAAATAGTTTTCGACCGGGGCATGTGGCAAGAATGATCGGGTGGGCCAGTTGTGGCACCGGGAACGTTGATTTGGTTCTTCGGGTAGTCTTGCCCTGGTCACCCTAAGGACTTAACCTTGCAAGTCTTTGATCCGAGTCAAACGTGCAACCACATGTCTGTAATGGGACGGACATAGTTGATTAAGTTGCTAATAACTTTCTTGTGGGACCTCGGGGTGTCAACTATACCTTTTGTGTAGTTGTACGGGGGAGCGTACCGGGGCTGCGGCCAGGTACCCATCTAACGGTTGATTGGCCTAGACTTCGCCTTTACTAAGGGAAGGGTTAGTGTGCAATAACCGGGGAGGCCCATTTGTACAGTTAGAGGTTTCCGAAAGACTTTGTTACGGACACTCGCCTTTGTGGTGTTTGGTTGTATCTTGTGGGTAAAGGGCATAAACCTCTGCATAGTGTAAAATCTATTCGAATAGCCGTGTCCGCGGCATTGGACATTGCTCGGGGATTACAGTCAAGGGTTAAACTTTTATGAAAATAACTTGGACTTGGGAGAATTCTTGGTTTGGAACAATGAATTGAACTTAGATCGGGAAATGCTTTACTTGTGCAACCATTGTGAAAATACTCTAATTATTATTGTTTTACTGCTTTGTAATCTATTACTTTATTCTCAATTGCTGCTTTACTGCAAATGAACCTGTTAGCCTATCCCTTGTAATAAGCCATGCATATAGAATATTAGTTTGCATTCTGTGCATGACTTGCTGAGTACCAAGTACTCACCCTTGCCACAATACAACATCAGTTGAAGATGAGTCGATGCCAGCTTTGGAGGAAGAGTTCCAGGAGGAGCCGACAAACTAGGGGGAGAGCCCAGTCAGTTGCCTGTGGCATATTGGTTGGCGCCACACGTTTTCTTTATTTTCCGCTGCAAATTTATTCGAGTAACACTTTAGCCCTGCGAGGCGTACCTTTGTAACTTGACCATAAGGTCGAGCAACCAGTTATATTTCCTTTTCAATAAAGTACTTTACTATTTCGTTGAGTATGATTGTGTTATTTACCGATGTTGAGACTGTGTGAACTAGCGTGATCTTGGACTAGTGCTGAATACACAGAGGGTCCGAATTTGCAAATTCGGGTCCCGACAGAGGTGGTATCAGAGCCATATTGACTGTAGGACAACCCTTAGTTAGAATGGTCGTAGTGAGGATAAAACTATTGTCTAAAAGTTAAAGGATGTCAAGATAATGAATGAATTCTCGACTTATCCCCTTCTTTCTTGTTCATACCCTTTGCTGAGTTCTTTCTATCTCTACTTTGATTTTAAAATGTTGCGTTCTTACGTGAGCTTCTTTTGACAGATGATGATGAAGAACAACTACGCCGAGCGTGAGGGAGGCTACGCTGCAGAGTTGTGATGTATGCTACAGTTGCTTGGAGGCTTTGAGAGACCGCTCTACCGAGGGACCATCATCGTTCAGGCAGGACTGGTCATAGAATGGGACGTTAAGATCACAGTGTATGCCCGAGAGAAGACGAAGTTCAGCCGTCCTTTTCACTTCACCACCAGGAGGTCCACATTTGAGATTGGAATTCAGGAGGTGTCGTGTCGAGCGATGCGGCAGATAGCTCGCACCTACTCCAGGGAGTTGGAGGGCACCGTGTTTTGTCATCACCCGCGCAGAGACAACCGCCTTGATCGAGAGCCGATAGAGGATGATGATGCCACGACCACCCATCTAGCGAGGTTCATCGTCGCCTAGGAGGATGTGATTGATGACACAGTTGAGGAGTTACAGAAGGCCCACAATGAAGTCGAGGAAGTAAAGAAGCACCTACAGGATGCTCGTGAGTACATTACCCATGCTTCATGGAGGATCGATGAGCTGGAGATGGCGCTGTACGGAGCTGAATCAGAGCTGATGTTGGAGCTGCATGAACCAGACCCTGAGGAAGACCCAGAGGAGGTGACACCTGCACCTGTGCCACAGCCAAAGCCTGAGCCTGAAGATGATGCTGCTTCTTCGACTACTGCAGTTGTGGGGCATGGCGATCTCTTCGCGCCTATGCCGCCACACCCGCCACGAGGAGGCAGTGGAGGTTTTCTCGATGAGTGAGCATTTAGACATAGCAGTTGACACTCCTGTGTCGAGTCGCGTTTTAGAGCAATAAGAGTCGTCCTTTAGGCGTTAGACTCCAGTGTGTTAGTCTAATTTGGATTTTCATTGATTGTTGAGTGTGCAGTATGTGTTGCAAGGTCCTTAGGCATTGTGAGCAACCATACCAAGTTATTATTAATTAATAATGTTGGATTTTGAGTTACACCTTTAGCCCCGCATAGTTCTCTACTACTTGTCTATGCTTGTTTCCCTCTTTCCTCTAAACCTTGGAGCACTCGACAGATGGTGAACACTCGCGAAAACCTTGGAGGCAATGGAAGTGGTTCTCGCCCAGCAGGAAACCCCAATGATGGAGCCCCTACACCCGAGCCAGCACCACAAGTGGACATGCAGAACTTTGGAGCTTTCCTTGCTGCTTAGACTTAGTTGATGCATGCAATGATGCAGGAGATGCAACAGATTACTGCCCAAGCCGCTGTTAACCAGAATAATCCAGCTAATCAAGGACAACGTCAGAATTCCAGATTGTCAGAGTTCATGAGGACTCATCCGCCCACTTTCTCTGGAAATGCCAATCCGCTAGAGGCAGATGATTCGTTGAGATCGATCGAGAGGAAGCTACACATCACCCAGTGTGTGGGGAATGAGAGAGTGTTATATGCATCCCACCAGCTAAAAGGAAATGCAGCTGAATGGTGGGAGAACTTCTGCGCCACACGGGAGAACCCACAGGACATTACTTGGGAGGAATTTACCGCTGCATTTCGTCAGTATCATGTACCTGAGGGAATAATGGACTTAAAGAAGGAAGAATTCAGGGCACTGAAGCAAGGTAATCAACCGATGTCTGAATATCTCAACAAGTTCACACAGCTTGCACGCTACGTGCCTGAAGACGTAGCGACAGACAAGGCTAGGCAGTCTCACTTTCTGAAGGGACTTAACTCTGGACTGCATGTAACACCCCATAAATCTAAACTGATGTACAAGGACAATGCGACAGCAATTCCCCCGAAGATAGGACAAAACGGAAGCAATTCATAATAAGCAATTCAACAGAAATAACAACACGACCTCAAAACTAGAGACAACAAGTTTAATCCAACCAGGAATCAACCATAAACGAGAACAAGTTTAAAGGGGACAACAATGGGTCTATGTGTAATAAAATTTCAGCAAGCTAATGTATTATTTAGAGCACTAGATCATGTGAGTCGTGATGGCATCAGAAAATTTATTGTGTTGCTAGCCCACCCTTCATGCTTACGACTCACGTGCGCTACCTGAAAACATCAAAACAGCAAGTAGTGAGATTGGGTAATCTCAGCAAGCGGAGCAACTAATACAAATACCACATTCCTCATATCCAATACCACATCATAGAGTCCACATTCCTCATATCCAATGCCACATCATAGAGTCCACACAACCTCAGTAAAATGCATATGATTGTGCACATGCTTATGCCATGATCCTCCTCACCGTGCCCTTTCTCAGGAACACACGGTGTTGTATCTGCACTGATCGCGCCAAGGCGTCGACAAAACTTCCAATGCATGATTATGCGCTTAATGCTTCATGCATGAATTCATTCATAACCTTCCCCACTGAGTCCACATGTTTGCATATCATCATATAGCATGGATAGAAAGCAAATATCATTGAGATGAAATGTTTAGACAATTCATCGTAAACAACATCATTCTTCACCTTACTCATGATTCATAGCCAAGCCACAACATCACAATGCCAGTCAAGATATTGCAATCCTCAAAGCAAGTGATTAAACCATGTATGATTGCTGTAATTGGAGTTTATAATGAAGGCGAAGCAAACAACGATGTATAGCTTAACAATACAACTACTTCCACTTGCCTTTACCGACGTGGACGATGAACCTAGTTACGCCCAGCAGTGGCACCACCTGAACAAACCTTATTTCAGTACATAGCGACATCACAAATCATCACACAATTCAAACACACGCTTCCTACTCCCCGTTCCCATTTAAACGCCAAAAACCCCGATCTGTCCGGATCGAACAGCAGCATCCTCTCTTCCCAATTTCGTATCTTTTTTTATACTGTTCATAAAAATACAAAAAAATTACAGTAGCTAGATATTGACGAGATCTACAACTTTCATGAAGGTCAAAAATTTCAATTCCACTGTTAAACATGCCTAAACAACCGTCCAACAAAGTGGACGAAATCTGTTTCCAGATTCTGATCGTCATCTTCCAACAGAGATAACTCTCAGACCGACGCCCCAAAAATTCTGAACAAATTACAGAAGCTAGGTCTCGACGTTATCTACAACTTTCTAGTTATAGGTTTTCGCAGGAAAAATCATCTATGCCACGTAAAACGTAAAACAATCTGTGCTGCACAATCTTCCCTTCCAAAAACAGCACCACGTGAACATCTACCCTTCTCCCCCATCAAGATCCATCCAAACCACTCACCACCAGATCTAATACACTTCTAATCCCTAGGTAGAACAGGGGTAAAAGATTGGGAATTTTACCTTGAGTTCCCCTCATGAACTCCACGAAGAACGCGCGACGATCCCGTAACGGAAATCTGTTCGCCCTCCTCGCCTCCACGGATCCTCTTCTCGTTTTCTCCTTCGCGTTTCACGGTGGATCTTGAGCCACCACGCAGGGGAGGAAGAGGAGGGGGTGCGGCTGCTAGGGGGGAGGAAGGGAGGCGCTTTAGGGTTTGGGGGGAGGGGGCGCCACTTAAAGGGGGAGGTGGGCCGGCCCACCAAGGCATGGGGAGGAGAGGGGGAAAAAGGAATTCCCGGCCCAGGCCCAGGTTGCCTCAACCCAGCGGAAACTAGCCCAAAACTCCAATTTTTAATATTAAATTGCCGCATAATCTTCAATTATTTCATTCCCCGACAAAACCCTCTTTCTTTCCGGAACAACCAAGAAAGAAAACCCTAGGATCGCTCTCAAATTCTAGGGCATCACAATCTCCCCACCTTAAAAGGATTCGTCCCCGAATCTAAGACACACCAAAAATCAACAACAAAGTCCCCAAGGGACAAAAGACTTCTTTGCAACACAAAACATTCACACAAAGACTCAAACCGGAATAAACGACAAGCGAGTTCTCAAAACCAACACTAGCGAGAAAATGTTGATTTAGCTCAACAGAGTGCAACCTCTCACGGTTCCACTTTCACTTCAATTCCCAAATAGACCATGAAAGAAAACGGTCTCGCACTCCTTATTCCAACCACTCTCCAGAAGAAAACGGTACCAGTCTCTAGAACCCTCTTCATCTCCCACACACAAACGTGTTTTCACACCACAACCCCTCTACTGTGGTTTGCCGTATTCAAGACGACGACAAATCAGGTGAGACATACACTCCAAGACCACCAGCTATTTGAACAAACGAGGTTAGAACCTTGCAAAAAAATTGATCTTCAACAAAAAACCAATACCCAACACTACCACCAAAAGGAAAGGCCTACTTTACAACCAAGGTCCTTAAACCCGCAAGAGAAAGTAACAACCGAACAAAATCGCTATGGTTGACACAACCTCGCTCAACCTCGACAGTGATGAAAGGTCCAATACTCTGAAAAGGAAAAACAATTACTAGCAACCACCAAGTGGTCCACTAATAATTTAAACAGCCCCACCTAGGTACACATCAATGACCCAATTCTCCAAGAAGGTCTGGATTGAGTCATACACAACCTTCCTTTACTCTTCACTTTTAAACTGTTTACGATCATCTACTAGCAACATCTAATATCTTAGGTCATTACCAACCCACACTAAATTCCTCTTTCTTAGAAGGTTTCGCCCTCGCATTCTTCCTTTCAAAGAATCATAACCAGGGGTAGAATCATTGAGGAAGCTCAACCAAGACCCATGATCCCCAAATGATTCACATCCAACAACTCGAACTCCAAAGCGCTAAAAGCCACTTTGGAAAGAATTCGGCAACAACCCAAGAGTACTCATTTTATTTTTTTCCTAAGCCAAATGCAAAGAAAGCTCAGATCTCTTACACCACCACCAACATATCAGAAGATATTCGTTCTTACTTCCCGTACTAGAAGGCAATTGAAATCTCGATTCAGGACATGCATGCAGCTTTCCAAGAGCACTCCGGATTAGTCATATATCCATATATGACTTTCTCACCGACCTGGCTCAATGACTCTTTTATCATTTAACATCTATAGACAATGTCATGTTTACTTTTCACCATTCATTCATCATGTAACAACACTATCGAATAGTCATTTACAAGACGACTTTTCCTCTCATAACACATGAATAAAACTCGAATAACACGAGGATTGCGCTAATTCATATAAACTATGTCGGCAGCATAGTTAACAGTAAGGCACCACATCATATCAAAACCCACCAATGATAGAAAGCTAAACTTGCAAAACATCGCATTTTAACCAAAATCAATATTTTGGAAAAGAACATCGACTCCAAAGTCAAACATCTGCACAAACAACCGCCACAATTTTTTTTCTCGAAAGAAAGGGAAATTCATTCCCAAAAGAGAACTCTTCACTAACCAAATTCACTTATGAAACACTCATATAATCCCCCTTTTTGAAGCACTACTTAAACGTCACACACATCATGCAAATAAATCCAACTCTAGTCAAAAAGAGTTACAAATTAAATCTCAAGAATTTCCAACACAACCCACTATGTCCATCTGCTTCCTTTAAAATTAATTCCAAAGATAATTCGGGCGAACGCGAAGGGGCGCGATCCACTCAAAGACTTTTGGGTGTAAATCCATACTCATAGTGCAAACTAAACAAGTTAGCCAAATCCAAAGGTTGGCATTAATCACTACGAGTTTTAGGGAAACTCTGAAACACAACAGAAGAAACACTTCGACAAAAAGTATTCAACCAAAATAGCAACCAACCAAACCAGTCCAAAAGGTTTTAGACATAGGCTCAGGATGAAAGCCACCATATCTAGTATTCCACTATACTTACCATTTAAGCATTCAATATACACTATTTTCTCATCGAGAAGCCTCAATAATTCACCCAAAAGCTACATAACCAATTCTTTCTCTAGTTACCTTTCCCAACATTTATAAATACAGTTTATGATGATTAACAAAACGTCTTCCATTCTATACTACCTCATCATGATCCCCACAGACCAACACATCATATAACAATGTATTCTATATTTCAAACATAGTACTTCAATGAGATACTTAAGCATGATCAACGTATCAATTTTATACCATCCATACATCAACATCTTGACAATTAAAACTTGTTCAATCAATAAAATGACTTCAACCAATAAGTATTATCTCTACAAGATAAAATTCGTAAACAGGATTCTAAGACATGCATTCATTAAGGTTAAAACCTTGCATCATGATTGTTATCCAATGTTCATCCCATCACAACATGTACTCGACATAATTCCACAGTTTTACACTTTTCTCTATTGGATCAATGGTTTCCAACAATTAACAATCCTACCAAGTCATCAATAACAACAAATGGGCATAAACATAAACCAACAACATTACTTTTGGCTACCCTATACATAGGTGATAACAAAATTACCACCACACAACATACTCCAACTATTTAAAATAGATTGAAAACTAGCATTAACACTGCTCTTAACAACATCATTAACAATAAGTCTTATGTCTTCTCAATTGATATCAATACTAACATTGTAAAGACACAACTGCATACTTCCAAATATACTAGTAGGTTGCAACAACGTAAATAGCAATTCTAATCAACTTCCAAATTAAAGTCGCTAGTCAACACGATTAAATTTTCTCTATTAATCCGTTAGATTAGAACATCTTTAAACAACCAGCAAAGTTTTTTTAACAATAACAGCAGTCTACCTCATCTTAATGTTCTAACCATGCATCAGGGTTTAAAACCTTAAACATTATCGGGGGTCATAAGCACTTTTAAAGCAAAGCAACAGATTATAAGCATGTACATTAACACATTTAATCATCCCCACTATGGGGTACTCTACATCACTAGAGGTTCATTTAATCTTAAGCTAAAGGTAACAATTACACTTAATTGATTCAACTCGCAAATTAACTAAGGAGTACATCATTTCTATAAACCACATTGTTACATACTACATAACATGCTAAACAACAATTTTCACTTTTAACAAGTAATTTCAGTCAAACGAATACTTACTTTATTTGCAGCATTTTTCTTTTAATACTCAACCAAAACTCATAAAGAAGCTTGACTCTCAAATTTGCAATAGGACATGACTCCAAAACACATTTCAATCTTAAAGACTCTCACAGGAGGGAACCAAGCGATCAAGTAAACCTTTAGGAACAAAGGCACAAAACATAAATCGACACAACTTAACTTTTTACACACGCTTCAATAACTTCTTTTAACACACAAGAACCAAAAAACTAAACCTTTCTTTGCAAGGCAACCAACTAAACAGGTGTCAAGGTCAAAAGGCGACCAAAGACGCGCAACACAACTCCCCTTCTTTGTCTTCACCCAAAGAAGACAAAACCAAGAAACACCGAAGGCACACTCCGCGAAAATCCAAATTCCAAACACTTTTCTTCTGATTTCAATCAACTAAAACCAAGAGAACCAACCAAGACCGACCGTCAGAACGATAAAGAACATCCGAAGGAATCTACCACCAATCTCTTCTATTTGACTCCAGTCAACTACCCGATCCACGACAAAAAGGGTAAGCACTCCTCCTACAGGGGTTAATAATTCTTCGGTGATGGCGGTAACCGGCCACACCGTCAAACCACACCCTTACTATGAACAAAAAGAGGTGACCGAAAACCTTTCGGCACCACAACCCCACTTCATCACAAATGAAGCAACTCAATCAAATCCATCATAAATATAGCATTACACCTCATCAAAAGTAGCATTCAACATCAAAGCTTAGATACAATATTTAAACGGAAAGCAACGGTACCCATACCCTTTCCTACTGTGCATCCATGTGTGTCAGATTTTAAATTAGTGATTCCACTTACACAAGTTTTAATGTTGCTATCCTATGACAAAATTTTAGTTAAAACCTAAGCCATGTTTCTAAGTTATTCCACATCACATTTTAGTTGTATCCTATAGTATGACACTAAAAATACACATTCCAAGGACCTACAGCCCGCTCTGATACCAACTGTAACACCCCATAAATCTAAACTGATGTACAAGGACAATGCGACAGCAATTCCCCCGAAGATAGGACAAAACGGAAGCAATTCATAATAAGCAATTCAACAGAAATAACAACACGACCTCAAAACTAGAGACAACAAGTTTAATCCAACCAGGAATCAACCATAAACGAGAACAAGTTTAAAGGGGACAACAATGGGTCTATGTGTAATAAAATTTCAGCAAGCTAATGTATTATTTAGAGCACTAGATCATGTGAGTCGTGATGGCATCAGAAAATTTATTGTGTTGCTAGCCCACCCTTCATGCTTACGACTCACGTCGCTACACGAAAACATCAAAACAAAGCAAGTAGTGAGATTGGGTAATCTCAGCAAGCGGAGCAACTAATACAAATACCACATTCCTCATATCCAATACCACATCATAGAGTCCACATTCCTCATATCCAATGCCACATCATAGAGTCCACACAACCTCAGTAAAATGCATATGATTGTGCACATGCTTATGCCATGATCCTCCTCACCGTGCCCTTTCTCAGGAACACACGGTGTTGTACCGGTACGGTCGCGCACGCTGGCGTCGACAAAACTTCCAATGCATGATTATGCAGTTAATGCTTCATGCATGAATTCATTCATAACCTTCCCCACTGAGTCCACATGTTTGCATATCATCATATAGCATGGATAGAAAGCAAATATCATTGAGATGAAATGTTTAGACAATTCATCAGGTAAACAACATCATTCTTCACCTTACTCATGATTCATAGCCAAGCCACAACATCACAATGCCAGTCAAGATATTGCAATCCTCAAAGCAAGTGATTAAACCATGTATGATTGCTGTAATTGGAGTTTATAATGAAGGCGAAGCAAACAACGATGTATAGCTTAACAATACAACTACTTCCACTTGCCTTTACCGACGTGGACGATGAACCTAGTTACGCCCAGCAGTGGCACCACCTGAACAAACCTTATTTCAGTACATAGCGACATCACAAATCATCACACAATTCAAACACACGCTTCCTACTCCCCGTTCCCATTTAAACGCCAAAAACCCCGATCTGTCCGGATCGAACAGCAGCATCCTCTCTTCCCAATTTCGTATCTTTTTTTATACTGTTCATAAAAATACAAAAAAATTACAGTAGCTAGATATTGACGAGATCTACAACTTTCATGAAGGTCAAAAATTTCAATTCCACTGTTAAACATGCCTAAACAACCGTCCAACAAAGTGGACGAAATCTGTTTCCAGATTCTGATCGTCATCTTCCAACAGAGATAACTCTCAGACCGACGCCCCAAAAATTCTGAACAAATTACAGAAGCTAGGTCTCGACGTTATCTACAACTTTCTAGTTATAGGTTTTCGCAGGAAAAATCATCTATGCCACGTAAAACGTAAAACAATCTGTGCTGCACAATCTTCCCTTCCAAAAACAGCACCACGTGAACATCTACCCTTCTCCCCCATCAAGATCCATCCAAACCACTCACCACCAGATCTAATACACTTCTAATCCCTAGGTAGAACAGGGGTAAAAGATTGGGAATTTTACCTTGAGTTCCCCCTTGCGAACCCACGAAGAACGCGCGACGATCCCCGTAACGGAAATCTGTTCGTCCTCCTCGCCTCCACGGATCCTCTTCTCGTTTTCTCCTTCGCGTTTCACGGTGGATCTTGAGCCACCACGCAGGGGAGGAAGAGGAGGGGGTGCGGCTGCTAGGGGGGAGGAAGGGAGGCGCTTTAGGGTTTGGGGGGCGGGGGCGCCACTAAAGGGGAGGTGGGCCGGCCCACCAAGGCATGGGGAGGAGAGGGGGAAAAAGGAATTCCCGGCCCAGGCCCAGGTTGCCTCAACCCAGCGGAAACTAGCCCAAAACTCCAATTTTTAATATTAAATTGCCGCATAATCTTCAATTATTTCATTCCCCGACAAAACCCTCTTTCTTTCCGGAACAACCAAGAAAGAAAACCCTAGGATCGCTCTCAAATTCTAGGGCATCACACTGCAGGTGGGACTGATCACCCACACCTTTCCAGATTTCTAGGAGTTGGTGAACAAGGCGCTCATCCTTGAGGACAAGCACAAAAAACTAGATGAGAACCGAAAGAGCAGGATGCAATAGCAGGGATCATGCCAGGGAGCGCAGCAGCGTCTGAGGGTTGCGCCGAATCAGTTTTTCAAATTCTAGCCACAGAACGCAGAAAGGATGCCGTCGCCAGCACCGAGACCCATCAACCAGAATTATCAGACACCAGCTCAAGCCAGAAACGCCGCATCGAGCAGTCAACAGGGAGCAGTGAGACGCTGCTATACATGCAACGTGCCAGGGCACTTCTCCAACAACTGCCCCAAGAAGACAGCAGGAGTAACCCAGTTTGCATCAATCTGGGATCCACACCAGCCAGGACACCTGCACCAGGAGCAAACCGCGGGACATCACAGCCAGGAGCCGCGCCCCAGACCGTGGTGAGAGGCCGAGTCAACCATGTCACTGCAGATGCACTTCAGAATGCCATGGACGTCGTACTGGGTATGTTACTTGTTAACTCAGTACCTGCAATAGTTTTGTTTGACACTGAAGCTTCTCATTCGTTTGTTTCTCAAGCCTTTGCTGCTAAAAATGATTTGGAGATTGCAATACTTAAATGCATGCTTCTAGTTCAAACCCCGGGTTCCAAATTCCGAACTAAAGTAGGATGTTCCGGGGTAAAAATATTAATAGATGGGGTAGAGTTCCTAGCGAAACTTATTATATTGGAAACCCAGACTCTAGATGTTATCTTGGGAATGGATTGGTTATCCAAGCACAAGGCCGTGTTGGACTGTGGACGAAGACTCATATCAGTTGAGAGCCCATGTGGAAGGAAAGTAGAATTCCAAGCGACTGTCGTTCGTGATGGACAGTTGATGGTCAACAGTGTGAAGGCAATCAGCATAGAAGATGTCTCAGTGGTGAATGAGTATCCGGATGTTTTTCCTGAAGATTTATCCGGTATGCCACCATATAGAGATATAGAGTTTGTAATTGAGTTAGTACCTGTAACGGCACCAATAGCCAAGAGACCTTACCGGATATCCAATGAAGAATTAGTAGAGATGAAGAAGCAGCTTGAAGAGCTGATGGAAAAAGGATTCATCAGACCGAGTTCATCACCATGGGGAGCGCCAGTTCTGTTCGTCAAGAAGGAGGATGGGAGTTTCAGGATGTGCATAGATTATCGTGCACTCAATGAAGTCACCGTGAAGAACAAGTATCCGCTACCCAGGATCGATTACCTGTTTGACCAGTTGAGAGGAGCCAGAGTTTTCTCCAAGATTGATTTAAGATCGAGATACCACCAGTTGAAGATCCGATCAGAGGATATTTCAAAGACCGCATTCTCGTCAAGGTATGGACATTACGAGTTTACTGTTATGTCCTTCGGTCTGACGAATGCGCCAGCTTATTTCATGAATATGATGAACAAATTTTTCATGGAGTACTTGGATAAGTTTGTCGTCATGTTGATAGATGACATTCTCATTTACTCCAAGTCAAGAGAAGAGCACGCAGAACATCTGAGGCTAGTTTTGGAGAAGCTGAGGGAACAACAACTCTTCGCCAAGTTCAGTAAGTGTGATTTTTGGAAAGACAAGGTGGAATTCCTTGGACATGTAATGGCCGCAGAAGGAGTTGCCGTTGATCCAGGCAAGGTAGAAGCTGTGTTACATTGGGAGTAACCGAAGACCGTGACTCAGATTCGGAGTTTCCTTGGAATGGCTGGTTACTACCGCCGCTTCATTGAAGGCTTTTCGATGATTGCTAGACCTCTCACGCAATTGTTGAAAAAGGAGAAGAAGTTTACATGGACGCCGGAGTGCGAAAAGGTTTTCAGGAGCTGAAGAAGCGATTGACATCAGCACCGGTGTTAATTCTACCGGATGTTAATCAAAGCTTTGACATTTTATTGTGATGCATCGCGCCAAGGACTTGGATGCATGTTGATGCAGAACAGAAAGGTCGTCGCATATGCATCAAGGCAATTGAGGCCGCACGAGGAGAATTATCCGACGCATGACTTGGAGTTAGCTACCGTAGTGCATGCTTTGAAGTTGTGGCGTCATTATTTGATGGGAAACAGGTGTGAAGTGTATACAGACCATAAGTGTCTTAAATACATCTTCACGCAATCAGACCTGAACATGAGGCAGAGGAGATGGTTGGAGTTGATCAAGGATTACAATGTTGGGATCCACTACCATCCTGGAAAAACCAATGTGGTGGCCGATGCTTTGAGTTGAAAAAGCCACACCGTTAATATGTTGATAGCTAGGAGTCAGGACGAACTATGCAAGGAATTTCAGAGGATGCAGATTGAGGTGGTACCTGATGGATTCTTGGCTGCGCTGGAGGTGAAGCCTACCTTAGAAAATCATATCCGAGAAGGGCAGGAAGATGATACCAAGATTCTGAGGATCAAGTCCAATATGGAAGAAGGCAAGGCCAAAGACTTCAGATTGGATGAGCAAGGCACGTTGTGGATGAAGAATCGCATTTGTGTGCCAAACAAGAAGGAGCTAAAGCAGCTGATTCTGGAGGAAGCCCTTGACTCCAAGTATTCAATTCATCCAGGGAGTGCCAAGATGTATCAAGACCTGAAGGAAAGATTTTGGTGGCCAACCATTGTGAGAGCCCCTCTTCCTATACCGTACTGTACACCGTCTACTGTAGTGTACGGCACCGTATAGCAACAGGGTTCTCGGTACCGGAAATCTGAACCTAAAAATTTCGATCACCACAATCGAAATCCTAGCTTCAAACCCGGTACCTGTACGCACCAGAGATCTTGGTTCCCTGGATCGATAGCCCAAGATCGCATACCAACATCGTGAATATCAAAGCACGTAAGCTAATTTAATTTACATAACTGGGTGTATAACTTGCGAGAAATATAATACAGCCAAAAGAAGAAGTACGACAATGAAACCCAAAAGAAACACAACCAGCTGGCCCACCAACCCTAAGGCTCTTGATGGAGGAAGGGCCCATGAAGCCACAAAGCTCACAGAAGTGAGGCTCGCCATCATCCAGGACATCATCAGTACCTTCCTCTGGGGAAAAAGGTTAGCAAGCAACGGTGAGTACACGTATGTACTCGCAAGACTTTAGTGTATGGAAATATAATTAAATGCAGGCCGATACAAATGAAATGGCTGCTACACTAGGTCTCACATAAAAGCGGCAGTTGAAACAGTTCATCGAAAAGTAGTACATAATGTAAAAGACAGCAGTTTGAATAAAACATATTTACAACATATGTAACATTTGAGCTTCTCGGCTACCATCATCCATGATCGCAGCCGGGATACGAAACGACATCCATATATGCATAAATCCACCAAGTACCATACCGAACCAAATACCTTTAGCTAGACTCCGAAGTAACTTTTTATTTTTGAAACCAAAACAAATACTATACTCGATCCATTAACTGAAGAGTTGCTCTTAACCGTGAGCACGGCTAATCGATTAGATTTGTTTTAAGACTCTGCAGAGTTTGCACACTTTACCCAAACACAATTCATAATTGCACTCCTGTCAGCCAGGATACACGCGATACCGAGAGGTACCCGATATGCAAGAATGAACTATTCATTCCCATCGTTAAGGGTTTAGCCACATCCCAGCATCGGCGACGAAAACCCCCTGCTATGGCGAAAGAGGCCAACTCCACACGAAGGGAGCCACTGGAGAAGAAACCTTGTGACGGCGGCCAAAATACGTACCGCGGCATTTCCCATAGCATGGCGTACGCCGTTGTATCATTTTATGAACTGGAGGATCTACCACGCCGCATCTACCAGCTATGCACACAAAGGTACAACCGGTGGTTTTTGAAAACATACACCGCTGGCCCGCTGCTCTACGTGGGAGATCGTCCACTCTTCGACCTACCAACGAGTACAGCTAACCCCTCACACTTTAGGTACTAGAATAGACTGTCCCATACCAGCTTGCGTGGTTGCGTTGCGTTCATTCAGAAAGCGTCTCAAGTTCAGTCCTTATAGTTTTTGCCTAGTGACTCAAGCGGGGAACTCCACTTAACTAGCCAACCACTCGCCACCAATGTAACTAGCACATAATATACCTCCCGCCAAGTCTATTATCGACTAGACATTCCACATTTACCAAAGTACTTTCACAAGTCACATTTTCAAAACCAATTACCATAATCCATAGTTTTGAGTGTTTGGTAAATGACTGATTTTCAGACTCATTCCTATTGCATTGTCTAAGCATGTGCGATTACTAGATTCGTTTATACCCAATTGACATTTTATTTAATTGTCTAACCCTACTTAAGGTTGCCAATGGATTCGAGGAATTAAATTGAGGAAATCCACCAAATCGTGGTATAACTACCATTCCCACAATCTAGCACTTTATTGAATTTAAACAATGCATATAGTTTGAGAAATCAAAGTAAACATCGTGAAATATGGGATCAATATGTTCAAAGGAGGTGCTTGCCTTGTTGTTGCTCTTCGGTGATGTCCGGGATGATTTGAGAGTGCTTGATGCGAATCGACTCGCTAGCCTCTAAACGAGCAAAAACAGGAAAAACGACGAAAGCGAAATAAATTAGCGAAAAAGAGAATTAAGTGCATAAACATCAACTTAACATCAAATAAGACTCAAACAAGTGCTCCGAGAGAAAAGAAAAGAGCAAAACGAGAAAAATGGCGAAATTGCGACAATTACGACGGTTTCTACCCTACGCGAATAAAAATATATAAACTGAAGAAAAATACAACAAAATTTTGTTAAATACCTAAAAATAGGTATAATAGACCTAAAGGAACTTAGTGGAACTCGTTTGGTACTAAAACGATCAACCGGGAGCTAAAACGACAATTTTTCCGAAATGGTCGAAAACGATCGTTTCGACGGAAATCCGCCAAATGACCACTTTTGCGAATTTTTGCACGAAATGATTTTCCGACTTCGCAACAAGCTAAAGCAAGATATTTAGGACTTAGTTGGATCGGTTGCAAAGCAATTCCTAATGAAATTGACCAAAATTGAATCAAAACACAAAACCGCGGAGTAATTACCGACAAAAATCGTTTTGAGTCCGTATTGAGTCCAAACGCGATCGAATCTGCGCGTGGGTTCCCGATACGGATTCAAACACTCATTACCTAACTAAAACGCTCGGTAGAAACGCAATTTGCTTTAAATCTTCAAAAACGGCCATAATGACCAAAACGGCTAAAAACGGCCGTTTTCGCCCAAAATGGCAAAAAGGTGCAAAATGCAATAAATGAAGCGGCGACTTTTCTTAGGCTTACTAATAGGTCGTTTAGGATATTTTGGACCTATCTAGGCCTTACCCCACTGAAATTCACTTAACCTACATTGAATTCGGATCAAAAGCGTAATTTGGCTCGATAAATGCGTCTTCGATCGCATAAAGTCCGAAAACGGCTCAAACGCGATTCCACTTGCGCGAGAAGCACGTTTTCGACTTCACTAGGCTTAAATGATCCTAAATGACTTATTCCGATAGCTAACTGGCAAAGAAGCACTAAAATGTGGAAAATGGCCAAATGGCTTGAAATCGAGTCAAATCACCCAAAAGGGCCATTTTGACTAAGAATGCCGCAAGCCTTGTTTTAAGCCCTCGGCTAGTTGCTTAGGGATACTTACGACCTGTCGGAGCTATTTCCCAACATAGTTGACTTAATTTAGTTGGACTTTTGCTCAATTGCCCGCTTAAACTCGGCAAACACCCGAGAAACGGGAAAAGTCCGAAAAGCGGCTTGAACGCGATCTAAAGCATACGTGAAGCATGCTATCGACCTTAGTGACCTTAAACGAAGCTAAACGAAGCAAAAACTCATTAAATGGCTTTGGTTACTATGATCACTAAAATAAAATGGGAGCTAGGAAAATGCAAAACCAACCCTTTTGAGCTCGTTTACAAGCAGGAGAGCTGATAGTGCTGACCATGCGTGCTCACAGGCCCTTGGCACTTTATAAAAATAAGCTGGATCTCGAGGAACAAAATAAAATGCGGGCTAGCAAAATGCAAATCTAGCGATTCTAATCGCTTTTCTAGCCTCTAAGAGAACTAATGGCGCAGTCATTACATGCCTCGAGCTCTAGGATTTTATAAAAATAAAAGAGACCTAGAGCTGCAAAGTGCATTGAGAAATTGCCGAAACTGAATTTCGACTTTGCTAATCGAGGTTTCACCTGCAAGGAGGCTATCCAGACTATCCATTTGTTCATAGGACTTCTACAAATTTCCAAAAACAAAGTGACCTAGAGCCGACAACTTGCGGCAGGATTTGACAAAATGGAATGTCGACTCTTGATCGCGATCGGGCTATCGAAGAAGAGCTAACTGAGCTATCGTTACATGCTACGGACCTTTGGTATTTCGTAAAAATAATTAACACCTAGACGAATAAAATAAATTTCGGCTTTGTGAAATTGAATTCTGATTCCCCCGGTGGCGACTCTAGCCACCAGAATTGCTATTGGAACAGTCTATACATGCTATGCACCACTAGAACTCCGACAAATCGAAGATCTAGCGATGGGTTTGAGCGAACATGAAGGTGATTAAAAGCTAGGTCGACTATAGGGTTAAATGAGCCTAACGACGACCTGAGTCTAGATTTTAAAGCAGAATTACCATGCCATGTGTCGAATGCATGGCACCTAGATATGACCTAGGCTAGGGCTTGAGGGAACTTGACGAAACGCGAAACTACGAAGGGGAGAGTCGTAGCTACAGCAAGAGGGAAGTCCCGGGAGCCGAGAAATCAAGTCAGATTGCAAAAGCACCACGGGAGCTCCAAGAAACGTCGATGAACCTCGACGAAATACTCACTTGAGAGGGTCTGGGAGGTGGAGATCGCGATGAGGACGTCGAATCTTGCCTCCAAATCAGCTTACGCGGTCGAATCGCCTCCGAATGACTGGATTTGGTGCTCTAGGGCTTGGGGCCTCCTTCTCTTGAGCTCTCACGGTTTGGGGAGAGGAATGGCTGGTTTGGGGAGGCTTGGAAATGAGTTGGCACATGTATAAACACTATGCACTTATGAAGGGCATTTTGGTCCAATGCCAAAACTTGAAGATTCAAACATCTAAAGCTGATTTTGAATACTTCTAAGATATTTTGGATAGTTTTTGAGGACTTTTAGACATTTAATTTCCTAAATTTCCAATTTGTCCAAAAGGACAATTACAAACTGCAACTGAACTCAATTTGATTTTGAGTGAGTTTAATTAACTTGAAGGGTTCTTTTGGATCCCAGTCGAGTCTACTCAGCTCAAAATACAGAAATACACAAACTTGATGTATTATTGAACAATGCTTGTGTACAATGGTACAGTGCTTCGAGTATAAAAATACTCGGGATATTACAAGCATGAAGCGTGAGCTTGCCAAGCACGTTGCATTGTGCGACGTATGTCAGAGAGTCAAGGCAATGCATCAGAGACCAGCAGGATTGCTGCAACCATTAAAGATACCTGAGTGGAAGTGGGAGGAAATTGGAATGGACTTCATTACCGGTTTTCCCAAAACTCAAGGAAGATATGACTCCATATGGGTTATAGTGGATCGCCTGATTAAGGTCGCCCATTTTATCCCTGTAAAGACCACTTACTCGGGAGATAAATTGGCAGAGTTGTATATGACCAGGATCGTCTGTTTGCACGAAGTGTCAAAGAAGATTGTATCGGACAGAGGTACCCAATTTACCTCAAGATTCTGGAATAAACTGCATGAAGCCATGGGGACCCGCTTGAACTTCAGTATAGCATATCATCCGCAGACGGATGGACAGACCGAAAGAGTTAATCATATTTTAGAGGATATGCTAAGAGCTTGTGCATTGGCTTATGCTACCTCTTGGGATAAGAGTCTGTCGTATGCCGAGTTCAGCTACAATAACAGTTATCAAGCAAGTCTGCAGATGTCACCTTTTGAGGCACTGTATAGTCGACCCTGTCGGACGCCATTGAACTGGAATGAGATAGGTGAACGCCGCCATGTCTTTGGGCTGGACATCCTTCAACAAGCTGAAGAGCAGATTGCCATGATCAGGGAAAGATTGAAGATAGCCCAATCGAGACAAAAGAGTTACACCGATAATCGTCGCCGGGATCTGAGTTTTGAACCGGAGGAATTTGTATACCTCAAAGTTACACCCCTCAAGAGAGTTAAGAGGTTCCATGCCAAAGGAAAACTCGCACCATGTTATGTTGGACCATTTAAGATTTTGAGCCGTAGAGGCGAAGTTGCTTACCAGCTGGAGTTGCCGCAGTCATTGGCGGGAGTGCATGATGTGTTCCATGTGTCCCAACTGAAGAAGTGTCTCAGAGTGCCAGATGAGCAAACACCTTTAGAATCGATCGAGCTGCAAGAAGATCTGACATACAAGGAACACCCCATCAAGATTCTGGACACCATGGATCGAGAGACAAGAAACAAGTCAACCCGCTTCTGTAGAGTCCAGTGGAGCAACCATGCAGAAAGTGAAGCAACTTGGGAGCGTGAAGAGGATTTGAAGAAAGAGTTTCCAAACCTATTCCTTAGTCAGTCCTAAATCTCAGCGTCGAGATTCTGTTAAGGGGAGGAGGTTTTTAACACCCCAATTTTTTGCTTTTTAAAAATTTAATTGGAATTTCGCACTTTTGAGAACTTTTGGAATTTTCTGGAATTTATTTGCATTTAATTTGAATTTATTCCCTTTTGAATTAGTTAAATAATTATTAGTTTTAAACAAAATTTTGTTGGAAATATTTTATTTAAGTCCAAAATGTCTCAAAATATTTTCCAGATTTTTTCTGGAATTTTTCTGAGTATTTTGCTATTTTTCTTGAATTATTTGAATTTCTAGAAATTATTTTAATTATTAAATCGCTGGAAAAACGCAAATGGGTTTCACTGTTCATCCGACCGAGCCCGAGTCAGACTCGAGTCCGAGTCCAACCCGAGCCGTGTTCGAGCCGAACCGAACCCTAACCGCGCGACCGTTGGATCGAGATCCAACGGCCGAGATTGCGCCACGTCGCCCGCATGGGGACGGATCGGATCCGTCCGAGCCGATCGAATCTGAGCCGTTGATCGCGCGTGCGTGGATGGCTGGGATGGAGCCACATCACCCTCTCCGAGTCCTCGTCGGACTCCGCCGTCGCGCGGGTGGACCTCGGTTTCCGCGGATTTCACGGAAGCCGAGGCCCCTATTTAATGCGCCGTCGCCGCCATCATGTTCCTCTCTTCCGTGCGCACCCGTAGCCCTAACCCACCAAACTCGAGCCACCGCCATTCGCCTGCAAGAGCTCGCCAAAGTTGGATTCGTGTTCCGCCGTGGTTTCTCGCTGTTTCCGCCGCCGTCCGTCGTCCTCCGCCGTCACCGAGCCCAGATCCGGAACCCTCGTGTTGAGGCGCACCCGTGGATACCACTGACCTCGCCGGAACCACACCGTAACGCCGTCGGGCTCGTCATCATCTTCGTCTCCGGCAACCGCAGGCCACCGCGTCGCCATCGCCGCCCGCGAAGCTTCTCCGCCGTCCGATCAAGATCCGACCGTCACGGTGAGTACACGTCGCTTGATCACCGTAGAAACCCAGATTAGATCTAGACCGTTAGATCTAGATCGTACGGTTAGGGTTAACCCACGTTGTAGTGTTAGATGCAATCCCAGCCGTTCGATCGAGATTGAACGGCTAGTATTGAGCTACCTGTTGCACGCTGGGACATGCCGCATCCCCCCATGACGCGGTAAAACCGATCGGATCTTGACCTTTCGATATAAATCGAACGGTCCAGATCAACCGCGTTAACCCCAAACACACAGGATTAGATCCAATCTGGACCGTTGATTTTCAAATCAACGGCCCAGATCAAGCCACGTGCCCGGAAGTTGGACCGACGCGGTCAGCGCAGCGTCGTTTGGTCGTCGTTGACGTCACGCATGACCCGCGTGTCAGCGGGACAACCAACCGCACCCTGACGTCACCCGCTGACGTCACGGTGGGGCCCGCATGACAGTACTGTCGGCAGAGCCGTGCTGACGTCAGCGCTGACATCACCCGAGTGGGTCCCGCGTGTCAGTGAACCGAAGCCGAACCATGAACCGATTCTATGGACCGGATGACGCAATGCTGACGTCATAATTCGATTTTTCAATAGAAAAACAATTCGATGGAAATTCAATTTCCACACTGACGTCATGCTGACGTCATTAATCCGATTTTTCAATAGAAAAAATAAATGGATTAATACGGTTTATTCTTTTATTTGAATTTTCAAACTTCAAACGCTTATAACTTTTGCATTTCAACTCCGATTTGAGTGATTCCAATTTCTAAATTTTTATAAAATTGAGCCCTACTTAAATATGAATTTTAATTAATTTCTAGACATGAATTTTTCTCTATTTATATTTATTTAATAGATTCTTTAAACTTTAAACAATTATAACTTTTGCATTTTAACTCCGATTTGGTAGATTTAAATTTCTAAAAATTTGTAAAATTATGATCTTTCTGTTTATGGACTTTATTTGAAATTTTGAGCAATGTGTATGTACTATTTTATTTAATCATTGCTTTATTCGCGCGTTACGAGTAGACGTTGAAGTACCCGAGGGCTTCGAAGGTGAAGTATTGACCCAGGAGCCAGCTCAAGATCAAGAACAAGTATTTTTTGAAGGCATGTTGTGCTTTGACCATGTTGATCCCATTTTTGAAAATTATATTGTTTCAAAGTATTGCATGCTACTTTAATTAGGATTGATTTTAATTAATTTTGGGATTAGTTAAATGCCTAGTTGTTGTATGACATCTTGTTATGTATAATTGTATGCCATGAACCCCCTTGTCACCCTAGTTGAGGATTAAATAGTTGGACATTATTAAATTGCCAACATGGGTATTTAGACCGTTGTAGCATAATGCTTAGACCTGCCACGTGTACATGACATGATTTTGGTTAATTACTTGTTAACCTTGACTTAATGAGATATGGAACATATTTCTGGAAAGTGACATGTGTTATTGATGATGATGTTGATGGCACGTGGTGCATGGTAATCAACTGGGGGTTTGATAAATAGTTTTCGACTGGGGCATGTGGCAAGAATGATCGGGTGGGCCAGTTGTGGCACCGGGAACGTTGATTTGGTTCTTCGGGTAGTCTTGCCTTGGTCACCCTAAGGACTTAACCTTGCAAGCCTTTGATCTGAGTCAAACGTGCAACCATAGGTCTGTAATGGGACAGACCTAGTTGATTAAGTTGCTTATAACTTACTTGTGGGACCTCGGGGTGTCAACTATACCTTTTGTGTAGTTGTACGGGGGAGCGTACCGGGGCTGCGGCCAGGTACCGATCTAACAATTGATTGGCCTAGACTTCGCCTTTGCTAAGGGAAGGGTTAGTGTGCAATAACCGGGGAGGCCCATTTGTACAGATAGAGGTTTTCAAAAGACATTTTTACGGACACTCGCCTTTGTGGTGTTTGGCTGTATCTTGTGGGTAAAGTGCATAAACCTCTACATGGTGTAAAATCTATTCGAATAGCCGTGTCCGCGGCATTAGACATTGCTCGGGGATTATAGTCAAAGGTTAGACTTTTATGTAAATAACTTTGACTTGGGAGAATGCTTGGTTTGGAATGATGAATTGAACTTAGATTGGGAAATGCTTTACTTGTGCAACCATTGTGAAAATACTCTAATTATTATTGTTTTACTGCTTTGTAATCTATTACTTTATTCTCAATTGCTGCTTTACTGCAAATGAACCCGTTAGCCTATCCCTTGTAATAAGCCATGCATATAGAATGTTAGTTTGCATTCTATGCATGACTTGCTGAGTACCAAGTACTCGCCCTTGCCACAATACAACATCAGTTGAAGATGAGTCGATGCCAGCTTTGGAGGAAGAGTTCCAGGAGGAGCCGACAAACTAGGGGGAGATGTGATGCCCTAGGTCTGAGAGCGATCCTAGTTCTTTTCCGTCGTGGTTGTTTCGAAAAGAGAGAAGTTTGGTCGGGATTTGATTAACTAAAGTTCATGTGACGTTTTAATATTTTTTTTTTGGAGCGTCGGGCTAGAATCAGTGGGCCGAGGACAACCTGGGCCGAGGCCGGGATTTCCCTCCCCACCTCTCCCTCCCCCTTCCCCTAAGTGGGCCGGCCCACTAGCCAAGGGGGGGCGCCACCCCTTTTCCCCCTAACCCTAGGCGCCTCCTCGCTCTCCCTCTCCCTCCCCTAGCAGCCACCTCTCCCTCCCCTTCCTTCCCCTACGTGGTGGCTCAAGATCCGCCGCGAATCGCGAAGGAGAAGGCGAGGAGCGACTCCGTGGAGGCGTGGAGGACGAGCAGATCGCCGATTCGGGGTTCATCGCGTGTTCTTCGTGGGTTCGCAAGGGAGAACACTAGGTAAAATTCCCAAACTTTTACCTCTGTTTTACCTAGGGATTAGGAGTGTATTAGATCTGGTGGTGAGGGTTTTGGATGGATCTTGTTGGGGGAGAAGGGTAGATGTTCACGTGGTGCTGTTTCTGGAAGGGGGGATTGTGCAGCGCGGATTGTTTCGCGTTTTACGTGGCATAGATGATTTTTCCTGACAAAACCTATAACTAGAAAGTTGTAGATAACGTCGAGACCTAGCTTATGTAATTTTTTCAGAATTTTTGGGGAAGTTTTCTGAGAGTTATCTCTGTTGAAAACCGACGAACAGAATCTGGGAACAGATTTCATCCACTGTGTTGGACGACTGTTTAGGCATATTTAACAGAGGAATTAGAATTTATGATCTTCTGGAAAGTTGTAGATATCGTCAATATCTAGCTCCTGTAATTTTTTCATATTTTTATGTTCTGTAGAAAAAAAGATACGAAAAAGAGAATGGGGGTTGCTGCTGTTCGATCCGGACAGATCGGGGTTTCGGTGTTGGAAAAGGGGAACGGGTTGTAGGAATTGCGTGTTTGAGTTGTGTGATCAATTGTGGTGTTATTGCATACTGAAAATATGCTTGTACAGGTGGTGCCCCTTCTGGACGCAACTAGATCCGTCGTCTCGTCGGTAAAGGCAAGTGGAAGTAGTGTTATGGTTGAGCTATACATCGTTGTTTGCATTGCCTTCGTTATATTTCCGATGACATTAATCATACATGGTTTGATCATTTGCTAGGAAGATTGCAATAATTAGATTAGCAATGTGATGATGTGCTTTGGCTTTGAACCATGAGTAAAGAGAAGAATGATGTTGCCTATTGGTTGAATTGTCTAAATAGTTCATCTCAATGTTATTTGTTTTCTATCCATGTTATATGATGGCATGCAAATATGTGGACTCAATGTGGAAAATTATGAATGAATTCATGCATGAAGCATTAACTGCATAATCATGCATTGGAAGTTTGTCGACGCCTTGCGTCTTGTGACCGTGCAGATACAACACCGTGTGTTCCTGAGAAAGGGCACGGTGAAGAGGATCATGGCATAAGCATATGCACAAGCATGAGCATTTTACTGAGGTTGTGGTAGTCGATGTTGTGGTGTTGAATGTAAAGCATGTGGTGTGTTAAATTCTTGGTGGATGTGATTATGTGTTAATTGTTCCGCTTGCTGAGATTACCCAATCTCACTGCTTGTGTTTTGTTGTTTTCAGGTAGCGTGCAAGAGACATAAGCATGAGGGGTGGGCTAGCAACACAATAAACCTTCGAATGTCTTCACAACTCCCATGAACTAGTGTTTATTTAATACATTAGCTTGCTGAATTTTATTTACACTTAGACTATTTGTTGTTATGACTAAACTTATTCTTGCTTATGGTTGGTTTAGACTTGTTGTCGCTAGTATTGTTGAATTGCTTATATTCCTGTTTGAATTGCTTATCATGAAATGTTTCCGTAATGTCCTGTTTTTAGGGGAGATGCTGTCGAAATTTTCTTGTTCTATAGTTTAGTTTTAAGGGGTGTTACAGGAGAGCCCAGTTAGTTTCCTGTGGCATATTGGTTGGCGCCACGTGTTTTCTTTATTTTCCGCTGCAAATTTATTCGAGTAACACTTTAGCCCTACTAGGCGTACTGTCGGGACCCCGAATTTGCAAATCCGGACCCTCTGTGTATTCAGCACTAGTCCAGGAACGCGCTAGTGCACACAGTCTTAACATCGGTAAATATCACAATCATACCAATCGATATTATCAAAGTACTTTATTTAAATAACCAAACAGGTTACTTGACCGTATGGTCAAGTTACAAATATATGCCTCGCAAGGCGAAACTTATTAAAAGAGAAATAATAGCAGCGGAAAATCAAATAACTTCGTGGCGCCATCCAGTATACCACAGGCAATCGATGGGCTCGCATCCTAAGTAGACGGATCCTCTTGGAGTTCCTCCTCCAAAGTGGCGTAATCTCCTCTTCAAGCGATATTGTGTTGAGGCAAGGGTGAGTACTTGGTACTCGACAAGTCATGCAGAATGCAAGCTAATATACTATATGCATGGCTTGGTACAAAGGAATAGCTTAAGGTATATTTGCGATGCTTGACTTTTGACAAGTAATATAAGTAGATTCGAAAGCGGTAGAAATAAGTAAAGCGTAAATAACTTTTCAAGAAGTTTAATAAACATTTTCCCCATCCTAAACCACATTTCCATCATCTTCATTGTTTAAACCAAACCAACCTTTCAAATCCAAGTTATTTTGTAAAGTCTAACCCTTGTTGTAATTCAGAGCATTGTCGATCACAGTGGACACGGCCTATTTAAATAGATTCTAAACTCTGCAGAGGTTATGCACTTTACCCACAAGATACAGTCAAACACCACAAAGGCGAGTTCCGTAACAAAGCCTTTCGGAAGCCTCAAACAACACGGTGGTCCTCTCAGGTTCGTGCTCTACACCATCCCTTCCCTTAGCCAAGGCGAAGTATGGGACCAACACACCGTTAGATGGGTATCTGGCCCACGACCACGATACGCTCCCGATACAATCACACAAGCGGTGTAATCGACACCACGAGGCTCCACAAGTGAGTCCTTAGCGACTTAGTCAACTAGGGCCGTCCCATTCCGACCATGTGGTTGCAAGTATGACCCAGTTCAAAGGCTTGCAAGGTTAAGTCCTTAGAGTGACCAGGGCAAGACTACCCGAAGAACCAAATCAACATCCCCAATGCCACAACTGGCCCACCTGATTACTCTTGCCATATGCCCGGCCGAAAGCGTTTATCAAACCCGATTGATTATCATGCACCACGTGCCATCAACATCACATGATACTTTTCCAAAACAGGTTCAATATATCATTAAGTCAATATTAACATTTGATTGTCCAAAATCATGTCATGAGCACGTAGCAGGTCTAAGCAGTGTACTACAACGGTCTAAACCCATGTTGGCAATTTAATAATGTCCAACTAGTAAACCACAACTAGGGTGACAAAGGGTCATGGCACATACTTAAGTAATCAAGGTGTCATATAGCAAATTTGTATTTATCTAACCCCCATGTTTAAACAAAGTATTTCTCTAATTGAACTAGCATGCAATAGTTTAAATCAAAATAGATTTCGAAA
Source organism: Rhipidocladum racemiflorum (assembly GCA_036346355.1). Lineage (NCBI taxonomy): Eukaryota > Viridiplantae > Streptophyta > Magnoliopsida > Poales > Poaceae > Rhipidocladum > Rhipidocladum racemiflorum. The sequence continues at coordinate 33,167,811 of CM070589.1, read as the reverse complement.
TAGGATCAACATGGTCAAAGCACAACTTGCCTTCAAAAAGTACTTGCTCTTGGTCTTGAGTTGGATCCTGAGTCAACACTTCTCCTTCGAATCCTTCCGGCACTTCAACGTCTACTCGTAAAGCGTGCAAATAGCAAATACGCAAATAAACAATAGGCAAAAAGTGTCCAAACATCCAAATAAAATCCACAAACAGAAAGAACATAATTTTATGGATTTTTAGAAACTAGAATCGTCAAATTTGGAGTTAAGACGCAAAAGTTATGATTATTTAAAGTTTAAATAATCATTTAAATAATTTTACAGAGAAAAACTTTAGTCCAAAAATTAAATAAAATTCATATTTGAGTAGATCTGAATTTTATACAAATTTAGAAATTTGAATCACTCAAATCGGAGTTGAAGCATAAAAGTTATAAGCGTTTGAAGTTTGAATCTAAATCTGAAATCATTATTTCGAATTAATAAATCATTTTCTTTTTCGGAAATTAATTATTGCGTCAGCATGGACACGTGGCAGCACTGGATTGGTCTGCTGACGTCAGCCGGTCCATGGTCTTGGTCCACGCTCGGCTCAGGTCCACCGTGGACTCGGTCCACGACTCCACGTGTCGCTGACATGTGGGCCCACTCGGGTGACGTCATCGCTGACGTCGGCGAGGCTCGGCCACGGTCTTTGGCAGGTGGGTCCACCGATGGCGTCATGGGTGGCGTCACGGTGCGATCGGCCCGACACGCGGGCCCAGCGTGTCGGTGTACCTGCCAGCGCAGCGTCTGGCCCGACCGCGTCGGTCCAACTTCCCGACACGTGGCGCAATCACGACCGTTGGTTTGAAAATCAACGGCGCGGATTAGATCCAGGGTTAACACGTTGAAACTACTCGTTGATCGTGGGCCGTTCGATCTAGATCGGACGGTCCAGATCCAATCCTATAATAACACTACTACGGCACGTGGCAATTGTGAACCGTTGGATCTTAATCCAACGGTCCAGATCCAATCGGGTTGGGGACACGTGAACTCACCTCAACCGCACGATCAAGATCGGACGGTCCACGAGCTTCGCGAGGGTGATGGCGGCAGCGGTGCTGCAGCCACCGGAGGCGAACGACGACGAGCCCGGCGGCGTTCGGGTTGCTCGGCGAGATGAGTCCTCCCTTCGTGCGTCTCGTCCACGGATTCGGATCTGGGCTCCTTCGGCGGAAGACGGCGGGCGGCGGAATCGAGCAAAAACCGCGCGGAGTGGCGCTCAACTACGGCGAGCTCGCCGCGAACTAAGCAGCGGCGGCTTCGAGGCGAGATGGCTCGGGGAAACGGGTGCGCAAGGATGAGGGCAACCTCGGGGGACGTCTCACGCTTTAAATAGCCTCGGCGTCCGTGCCCGAGACGGAAACCTAATTCTACACGGCGGCGGGTGCGGCGGCGAAGTCCGGCTCGGACTCGGCGGAGACGATGACGCTCAGCCGTCCACGTGGCACGATCAACGGCCACGATCGCACGGGCGCGATCGGATCCGGGCCGGATACGGCTCGAACCGGTACGGGCGGATCTCAGCCGTTGGATCTTGATCCAACGGTTGGGATTGATTAGGGTTTTGAGCTGGTTTGATCGAGTCAACTGGCTCGGGTCGGGTTCGGGTCGGACTCGAACTCGAGTCTGACTCGGGCTCGGTCGGATGAACAGTACAAACCCACTCGCATTTTCCAGCGATTTAATATTTAAAATAATTCCCAGTAATTCATTTAATTCATTAAAAATAGCAAAAGACTCAGAAAAATTCCAGAAAAATTCTGGAAAATATTTTGGATCATTTTGGACTCAAATAAAATATTTCCAACAAAATTTTATTTGCAAAATTAAATTCTTTAATTATTTCAAAATGGAATAAATTCAAATAAATTCCAAATAAATCCAAATAAATTCCAGAAAATTCCAAAAATTCACCAAAGTGCCAAATCACACATGAATTCAAGAAAAGCAAAATTTTGGGGTGTTACAAACCTCCCCCCCTTAATAGAATCTCGTCCAGAGATTCGGGGCTTACTAAAGGAATAGGTTTGGAAACTCTTTCTTCAAATCCTCTTCAAGGCCCTCCCAAGTCGCTTCGCTTTCTTCATGGTTGCTCCATCGAACTCTACTGAAGCAGGTTGACTTGTTTCTAATTTCTCGATCCATTGTGTCTAGAATCCTCACGGGATGCTCCTTATAAGTCAAATCCTCTTGCAACTCAATTGACTCTAGCGGTGTCTGTTCTCGAGAACTCGGAGACACTTCTTCAACTGGGACACATGGAATACGTCGTGCACTCCTGCTAACGACTGTGGCAACTCCAGCTGATAAGCAACCTCGCCTCTGCGGCTCGCAATCTTAAATGGTCCAACATAACGGGGTGCAAGTTTCCCTTTGGCATGGAACCTCTTAACTCCCCTGAGAGGCGTAACTCTGAGGTAAACAAAGTCTTCTGGTTCAAAACTCAAGTCTCGGCGACGATTGTCAGCATAACTCTTTTGTCGTGATTGGGCTACCTTCAACCTTTCCCTAATCATGGCGATCTGTTCTTCAGCCTCTTGAAGAATATCAGGCCCAAAGACACGGCGCTCGCCGGTCTCATTCCAATTCAATGGCGTCAGATGGAGTCGACCATACAAGGCCTCAAAAGGTGACATCTCAGAACTAGCCTGATAACTATTGTTGTAATCGAACTCGGCATACGGCAAACTCTTATCCCAAGAGGTAGCATAAGCCAATGCACAAGCTCTCAACATATCTTCCAGAATCTGGTTGACTCTTTCGGTCATTCGTCCGTCATGGATGATAAGGCATCTTGAAGTTCAAGCGGGTTCCCATGGCTTCATGCAACTTATTCCGGAACCTTGAGGTAAATTGGGTACCTCTGTCCGATACAATCCTCTTTGGCACTCGTGCAAGCAGACAACTCTGATCATGTACAATTACGCTAATTTATCTCCCGAGTAAGTGATCTTCACGGGGATAAAATGGGCTACTTTAGTCAAGCGATCCACTATAACCCATATGGAGTCATAACCTCCTTGAGTCTTCGGCAAACCGGTAATGAAATCCATTCCGATTTCCTCCCACTTCCACTCAGGTATTTTCAGTGGTTGTAGCAATCCTGCTGGTCTCTGATGCATTGCCTTGACTCTCTGGCATACGTCGCACAATGCAACATGCTCGGCAACTTCAGGTTTCATACTCGGCCACGAGAATCTCTCCTTGAGATCCTGATACATCTTGGCGCTTCGGGATGAATTGAGTACTTAGAGTCATGGGCTTCTTCGAGAATCGATTGCTTTAACTCCTTTTTGTTAGGCACACAAATGCGATCCTTCATCCACAACGTGTCTTGCTCATCCAACTTGAAGTCCTCTGCCTTGCCTTCCTCCTTGATGGACTTAATCCTGCGGATCTTGTCATCATCCTTCATCCTTCTCGGATCTGATCCTCTAGGGTAGGCTTTACTTCTAATGTGGCCAAGAATCCGCTAGGTACAACCTCAATCTTCATTTTAAGAAAATCCTCACATAACTCATCCCTGACTTGTGGCTAGCAACGTACTCACGGTATGGCTTTTCCGACTCGGGGCATCGGCTACTACGTTGGCCTTCAGGGATGGTAATGGATTCCAACATTGTAGTCCTTGATTAACTCTAACCATCTCCTCTGCCACATATTGAGATCCGATTGGGTGAATATGTACTTAAGGCTCTTATGATCCGTATACACTTCACATCTGTTTCCAATCGAGATAGTGACGCCATATCTTCAAGGCATGCACTACGGCTAACTCTAGGTCATGTGTCGGATAATTTTCCTCATGCGGCCTCAAGCGCCTTGATGCATAAGCGGCGACCTTTCCATTACGCATCGGACACATCCAAGTCCTTGGCGCGATACGTCACAATAAATATCAAAGCCTTGAGCAACATCCGGTAGAACTAACACCGGTCTTGATGTCAATCGCTTCTTGACTCTGAAATCCTTTCTCACATTCTAGCGTCCATGCGAACTTCTTTTCCTTCTTCAGCAATTGCGTAAGAGGTTTCGCAATTGTCGAGAAGCCTTCGATGAAACGGCGGTAGTATCCTGCCATTCCAAGGAAACTCCGAATCTGGGTCACAGTCTTCGGCTGCTCCCAATGTAACACAGCTTCTACTTTGCTTGGGTCCACGGCGACTCCTTCTGCAGTCATTACATGTCCAAGAAACTCCACCTTGTCCTTCCAAAAATCACACTTGCTGAACTTGGCGAAAAGTTGCTGTTCCCTCAGCTTTTCCAAAACTCGCCTTAAGTGTTCGGCATGTTCAGCCTCTGTCTTGGAGTAGATTAGGATATCGTCTATGAACACGACGACAAACTTGTCCAAATATTCCATGAACACCTTATTCATCATATTCATGAAATAAAATTTGGCGCATTAAATCGATCAAAAGGACATAATCAGTAAACTCGTAATGTCCATATCTTGGCGAGAATGCGATCTTTGGAATATCTTACGATCGGATCTTCAAGCGATGGTATCCCGATCTCGAGATCAATCTTGGAGAAAACTCGGCTCCTCTCAATTGAACAAACAAATCATCAATCCTGGCAAGCGGATACTTATTCTTCACGGTGACTTCATTGAGTGCACGGTAGTCAATGCACATCCTGAAACTCCCGTCCTTCTTCTTGACAAACAAAACTGGTGCTCCCCACGGCGACGAGCTCGGTCTGATAAATCCTTTCTCCATTAATTCTTCTAACTGTTTCTTCATTTCTACCAACTCCTCGGTGGACATCCGATAGGGTCTCTTTGCTATCGGTGCTGTACCCGGTACAAGCTCTATCACAAACTCTATGTCCCTGTTTGGCGGCATACCAGGTAGATCTTCGGGAAAAACATCGGGGTACTCATTCACTACTGAGACATCATCTATGCTGATTGCCTTGGTACTGTTAACCATCAACTGCCCATCTCTAACTGCAGTGGCTTGAAATTCCACTTTCTTCCCACACGGGCTCTCAACTGAGATAGTCCTTCGTCCACAATCCAATACGGCCTTGTGCTTGGATAACCAATCCATTCCCAATATGACGTCTAAGGTCTGGGTCTCCAAAATTATAAGGTTTGCTAGGAACTCTATTCCATCTATTAGTATTCTCACCCCGGAACATCCTACTTTCGTTCGGAGTTCGGAACCAGGGGTTTGAACTAAAAGCATGCACTTAAGCCTTGCAATCCTCAAATCATTTCTAGTAGCAAAGCCTTGCGAAACAAACGAATCTGAAGCTCGAGTCAAACAAAGCTGTGCAGTCTTGAGTTAACAAGTAACTTACCCAAGATTTATCGGCGTCAGTAGCATGCGGTGCATCTGCGGTGACATGGTTGACTCGGCCTCTCACCACGCAGTGCAGGGTATGGCTCCTGGTCTTTGGCGTCCTAGCTGGGGTGGTTCCTAGATTGAAGCGAATCTGGGGTCACTTCTGCTGTCTTCTTTGGACAAGCTGTTGGCAAAGTGTCCTGGCTCGTTGCGATTGTAGCGGCGTCTCACTTTGTTCCTTCTTTGTTGCTGGGGTAGCGTTTCTAGCGAGGGGCTGGGGTGCAGTAGTTACGATTGGCAGTGTCTTGGTGCTGAGGATGGTGTCCTTGTTGCATTACGTGGTTGGAATCAAGAATTGATTTGGTGCAACTCTCGGTATTTGTTGCGTTCCACTGGCGTGATCCTTCTTTGTTGCATCCTGCGCTTCTGTTCTCATCCGGTTCCTTGCGCTTGTCCTCAAGAATAAGCGCCTTATTCACCAACTCTTGGAAATCTGGAAAGGTGTGGGTGATCAACCCTACTTGCAATCCTGAGTTAAGTCCCTTCATAAAAGCGAGGTATGCCTGGATTTATCCGTCGCTACATCCTCAGGTGCGTAGCGTGCTAGCTGTGTGAACTTGTTCGGTAGTCGGCCACTAGCTGATTACCTTGCTTCGATGCTCTGAACTCCTCCTTCTTAAGGTCCATGATTCCTTCAGCACGTGATCTTGTCGAATGCATTTGTGAACTCTTCCCAAGTGATATCTTGAGGGTTCTCTTGCGTGGCACGTAAATTCTCCCACCATTCTGGCGGTGTTCCTTCCAACTGATGAGAAGCGTAGAGTACCTTCTCATTTCCTATGCATTGAGCTATGTGTAGCTTCCTCTCGATTGATCTTAACCAATCATCGGCCTCCAATGGATTGGCATTCCCAGAGAAAGTGGGTGGGTGAGTTCTCATGAACTCTGATAGTCTTGTATTCTGGCGTTGTCCATGATTAAATTGATTAGCAGTGGCCTGAGCAGTGACGTGCTGCATTTGTTGCATCATAGCATGCATCAACTGAGTCTGGGTAGCAAGAAAAGCTCCGAAATTCTGCATATCCAGTGGCGGTGCTGGTGCTCCATCATTGGGGTTTTCTGCTGGGCGAGAACCGCTCCCATTGCTTCCAAAGTTTCCACGGGTGTTCACCATCTGTCGGTTTGCTCTAGGTTTAGAGATGAGAGGGAAACAAGAATAGACAAGTAATATGGAACTTATGCGGGCGAAAGGGGTAACTTTAAGGTCCAACTTTATTATTAATAACTTGGTATGGCTGCTTACAATGCCTAAGGGCCTTGCAACACATACTGCACACTCAGCAAACAAAGCAAATCCAAATCGAACTAACTCTGGAGTCTAACGCCTAAAGGGTGACTCTTTATTCTATGACTCGACTCAGCGAAGGAGTCTCACTATAGAACCTATGCTCACTCATCGAAAACCTCCACGGCACAGGTGCGGTGTCTTGTGGCATAGGCGCGAAACGATCGCCATGTCCAGGTATTGTGTCCTCTGTGGTAGTCGAAGAAGCGGTGTCCTCATCGAGATCGACTCCTCTGGATCTGGCTCGTGTAGCTCAATCGCTCTGGGTGCAGTCCGTACAAAGTCATCTCCAACTCGTCAATCCTTCGTAGAAGGTGTGCCACATACTCTTGAGCTTCGCCATCTGTTCTTCTCTGTCGTGATCTCCTTGCGGGCCTTCGTAGCTCCTGCTTGTATTATCTAGTACATCCTCCTGGCGGCGACAAATCGTGCCAAGCGTGTAACCGTGGCATCCTCATCCTGAATCGCCTTGGTCAAGAAGGTTATCGGCTTGCGGATGGTAGCGGAACACCGTACTCTCAATTCTCTGGCGTAGATACGGGTAATGTGCCGCATTGCTCGTCGTGATACTTCTTGGATACCCATCTGCATTGTAGATCTCTGGCGGTCTGGTGTATCGAGGCGATTGCACAGGCCCTTTTTCCTAGCAGGCACCTCAATCCTCACGTCACAAGCCTTGATCAATCCCGCTTGTCCGATCACTTCCACTTGGTATTGGGGCTTCTCAAAATCTCCGAGTCCATAGCATATGCCAAAGTTCTGCGGCGTGACCAACTCCCGGATCAACGTAGTTGAACTCTTCCTCCATCTGTCACAAGAGTGCTTTACGTAAGAACTCGGAATTTTTAAATTGTGACAAGGTAAGGGAAAATTTCAGCAAGAGACAAGAAAAGAGAGAAGGGATAAGTCGAGAGGTCATTTCTTATCTTGACAACTTTTAGCTTTAGAAAATAGGTTTTATCCTCACTACGACCATTCTAGCTTAGGGTTGAGCCTACAGTCAAGTATGGCTCACGATACCACCTCTGTCGAGGACCCGAATTTGCAAATCCGGACCCTCTGTGTATTCAGCACTAGTCCAGAACGCAGCTAGTGCACACACAGTCTTAACATCGGTAAATATCACAATCATACCAATCGATATTATCAAAGTACTTTATTTAAATAACCAAGCAGGTTACTTGACCGTATGGTCAAGTTACAAATATATGCCTAAGGCGAAACTTATTAAAAGAGAAATAATAGCAGCGGAAAATCAAATAACCCAGTGGCGCCATCCGGTATACCACAGGCAGCGATCGGGCTCGCATCCCTAAGTAGACGGATCCTCTTGGAGTTCCTCCTCCAAAGTTGGCGTAATCTCCTCTTCAAGCGATATTGTGTTGAGGCAAGGGTGAGTACTTGGTACTCGACAAGTCATGCCTGAGAATGCAAGCTAATATACTATATGCATGGCTTGGTACAAAGGAATAGCTTAAGGTATATTTGCGATGCTTGACTTTTGACAAGTAATATAAGTAGATTCGAAAGTAGTAGAAATAAGTAAAGCGTAAATAACTTTTCAAGAAGTTTAATAAACATTTTCCCCATCCTAAACCACATTTCCATCATCTTCATTGTTTAAACCAAACCAACCTTTCAAATCCAAGTTATTTTCAGAAAGTCTAACCCTTGACTGTAATTCCCGAGCATTGTCAAGAACAGTGGACACGGCTATTTAAATAGATTCTAAACTCTGCAGAGGTTATGCACTTTACCCACAAGATACAGTCAAACACCACAAAGGCGAGTTCCCGTAACAAAGCCTTTCGGAAGCCTCAAACAACACAGGTGGTCCTCTCCGGTTCGTGCTCTACACCATCCCTTCCCTTAGCCAAGGCGAAGTATGGGACCAACACACCGTTAGATGGGTATCTGGCCACAGCCACGATCCGCTCCCCCGTACAATCACACAAACGGTGTAATTGACACCCTGAGGCTCCACAAGTGAGTCCTTAGCGACTTAGTCAACTAGGGCCGTCCCATTCGACCATGTGGTTGCAAGTATGACCAGTTCAAAGGCTTGCAAGGTTAAGTCCTTAGAGTGACCAGGGCAAGACTACGAAGAACCAAATCAACATCCCCAATGCCACAATCGCCCACTGATTACTCTTGCCATATGCCCTGGCCGAAATCGCTTATCAAACCCAGTTGATTACCATGCACCACGTGCCATCAACATCACATGATACTTTTCCAAAACAGGTTCAATATATCATTAAGTCAATATTAACATTTGATTGTCCAAAATCATGTCATGAGCACGTAGCGTGTCTAAGCGAGGTACTACAACGGTCTAAACCCATGTTGGCAATTTAATAATGTCCAACTAGTAAACCACAACTAGGGTGACAAAGGGTCATGGCACATACTTAAGTAATCAAGGTGTCATATAGCAAATTGGTATTTATCTAACCCCCATGTTTAAACAAAGTATTTCTCTAATTGAACTAGCATGCAATAGTTTAAATCAAAATAGATTTCGAAATAGGATCAACATGGTCAAAGCACAACTTGCCTTCAAAAAGTACTTGCTCTTGGTCTTGAGTTGGATCCTGAGTCAACACTTCTCCTTGAATCCTTAGACTTCAACGTCTACTCGTAAAGCGTGCAAATAGCAAATACGCAAATAAACAATAGGCAAAAAGTGTCCAAACATCCAAATAAAATCCACAAACAGAAAGAACATAATTTTATGGATTTTTAGAAACTGGAATCGTCAAATTTGGAGTTAAGACGCAAAAGTTATGATTATTTAAAGTTTAAATAATCATTTAAATAATTTTACAGAGAAAAACTTTAGTCCAAAAATTAAATAAAATTCATATTTGAGTAGATCTGAATTTTATACAAATTTAGAAATTTGAATCACTCAAATCGGAGTTGAAACGCAAAAGTTATAAGCGTTTGAAGTTTGAATCTAAATTTGAAATCATTATTCGAATTAATAAATCATTTTCTTTTTTTCGGAAATTAATTATTGCGTCAGCATGGACACGTGGCAGCACTGGATTGGTCTGCTGACGTCAGCCGGTCCATGGACGTAGTCCACGCTCGGCTCGGGTCCACCGTGGACTCGGTCCACGACTCCACGTGTCGCTGACATGTGGGCCCACTCGGGTGACGTCATCGCTGACGTCAGCGGGGCTCAGCCCACGGTGCTGACAGGTGGGTCCACCGATGACGTCATGGGTGACGTCACGGTGCAGTCGCTGACACGCGGGCCCCGCGTGTCAGTGGCCACGCACGCGCGCGTACGACGCTGACCGCGTCGGTCCAACTTCCCGACACGTGGCGCAATCACGACCGTTGGTTTGAAAATCAACGGCGCGGATTAGATCCAGGGTTAACACGTTGAAACTACTCGTTGATCGTGGGCCGTTCGATCTAGATCGGGCGGTCCAGATCTAATTCTATAATAACACTACTACGGCACGTGGCAATTGTGAACCGTTGGATCTTGATCCAACGGTCCAGATCCAATCGGGTTGGGGACACGTGAACTCACCTCAACCGCACGATCAAGATCGGACGGTCCACGCGAGCTTCGCGAGGGTGATGGCGGCAGCGGTGCTGCAGCCACCGGAGACGAACGACGACGAGCCCGACGGGCGTTTGGGGTTGCTCGGCGAGATGAGTCCTCCTTCCGGGTGCGTCTCGTCACGGATTCGGATCTGGGCTCCTTCTCGGCGGAAGACGACGGCGCGGCGGCGGAATCGAGCAAAAACCCGCGGAGTGGCGCTCAACTTCTGGCCCGAGCTCGCGCGAATAAGCGGCGGCTTCGAGCGAGATGGCTCGAGGAGCAGTGCGCAAAGATGAGGGCAACCTCGGGGGACGTCTCACGCTTTAAATAGCCTCGGCGTTCGTGCCCGAGACGGAAACCTAGTTCTACACGGCGGCGGGCGCGGCGGCGGAGTCCGGCTCGGACTCGGCGGAGACGATGACGCTCAGCCGTCCACGTGGCACGATCAACGGCCACGATCGCACGGGCGCGATCGGATCCGGGCCGGATACGGCTCGAACCGGTACGGGCGGATCTCAGCCGTTGGATCTTGATCCAACGGTTGGGATTGATTAGGGTTTTGAGCTGGTTTGATCGAGTCAACTGGCTCGGGTCGGGTTCGGGTCGGACTCGAACTCGAGTCTGACTCGGGCTCGGTCGGATGAACAGTACAAACCCACTCGCATTTTCCAGCGATTTAATATTTAAAATAATTCCCAGTAATTCATTTAATTCATTAAAAATAGCAAAAGACTCAGAAAAATTCCAGAAAAATTCTGGAAAATATTTTGGATCATTTTGGACTCAAATAAAATATTTCCAACAAAATTTTATTTGCAAATTAAATTCTTTAATTATTTCAAAATGGAATAAATTCAAATAAATTCCAAATAAATCCAAATAAATTCCAGAAAATTCCAAAAATTCACCAAAGTGCCAAATCACACATGAATTCAAGAAAAGCAAAATTTTGGGGTGTTACACGTACCTTTGTAACTTGACCATAAGGTCGAGCAACTGGTTATATTTCCTTTTCAATAAAGTGATTTACTATTTCGTTGAGTATGATTGTGGTATTTGCCGATGTTGAGACTGTGTGCACTAGCGTGATCCTGGACTAGTGCTGAATACACAGAGGGTCTGGATTTGCATATTCGGGTCCCGACACTTTGGACATACTCAAGAAATCTGCTTGAGGGCGAATAAATCCAACAAAAAGCCGATTAGGGTTCTCGGATCGAACCAATCGCGCTAATGAATTTCTACGAGTCCAACCTAGGTCTAGCAACTTAGGGGGAAAGATTTTGTATCACTAGTACTGGAGTTTCTAGGGTCTAACAAGAGATGAAAGGAAAGGGGGAAAGAAGAAGAGGCTAGGGTTTGATATTAAACCTAGGGAATTAGCTCAAACCTTGAATCCACCAAGCAAGAAGCTTCTTGGGGGCTTGAGGATGCTTGCTAGCACCTTGAACTTGGGTCTCCTTGCTCCTCTTGGACTCCAACTGGCCAGCAATGATGAGGAGGAGGGGGAACTTGGTTTGGGAGGATGGAATGAGAGAGGGAGAGCAAGAGAGAGAGGGAGATGGCGGAAATGGGGAGATGAGGAGAGAAGGAGGAGGCTCTCCCCTACTTTTGGCGATGTGGGGTGGCACAGGGATTGAGAATGGAGGGAGTGGCCGGCGATGTGCACGAACAGGGGCCTGTCCCCTGCATCTCAATGCTTCGGCCGGCATCTGCTGGGTAGGCCGTCTTGCTGCTACTGGCCGGTGAGTGCAGGAGCTTACACCTGTGATCTTGCCACTCCAAGGCTGAGTGCTCTGGATCTTCGCGGCTTTCACAACAGGGCTCAACCAAAAGTGATGGGGTCTTTTGGAATGGTTCGGGAGGATCCTAATGAAGGTTTTGGAACCTAGGTTTAGATTCTAACTACAACGATTTGGAGTTTCGCCTAAATTCAAACCCGAAGGCTCCGATCGAGAAAAACGATGGAACGAAATGACAAAAAGGGAATCCAAAAGCAAATAACTCCAAATTAAGATTTGAAAACAAGTCAAAGAACTAATTAACACTTAATTAGCTTCATTAAACTTAATAACAGAACACGGGTGTTACAATCCTACCCCCTTAGAGTAATCTCATCCTCGAGATTAGCCAGACTCGGCGAAGAAGGAGGGGAACTCTGCTCTAAAATGATCTTCACGCTCATAGGTGGCTTCGTCTTGGGTGTGGTTGCTCCACTGGACCTTGAGCATCTTGATGACTTGGTTGCGAGTATGACGCTCGGCTTCTTCAAGTACTTGAATTGGATGCTCGCGGTACGATAGATCAGGCTGAAGATCAATCGTTTCTAGCGGGGTGAGTTTGTGGGGGTTCGAAGACATTTCTTCAGTTGTGACACGTGGAACACGTCGTGTACCTCGGAAAGCTGAGGTGGAAGCTCTATCTGATAAGCAACTTCACCTTTCCTCGCAACTACGCGGTACGGACCGACGTATCACGGCGCTAACTTCACACGAACATGGAATCGTCGAATGCCACAAATCGGTGAGGCTTTGAGGTAGACAAAATCGTCCACGTCGAAACTCAACTCGCGACGACGATTGTAGGCATAACTCTTCTGCGTCGACTGGGCTTCCTTCAGCCGATCCCAGATCAGTTTGACGTGATCCTCGGCCTCTTGAATCATAGCAGGGCTAAAACTTTGTCTTTCGTTGACTTCAGACCAGAATAGAGGTGTTCGGCACTTTCTTCTGTAAAGTGCCTCAAACGGTGACATCTGGAGACTTGTTTGATAGTTGTTGTTGTAGGAGAATTCAGCGAAGGCTAAAGACTTCTCCCACTTCGTGCTGTAGGCCAACACGCAAGCTCTCAACATGTCCTCCAGGACTTGATTTGTCCTCTCAGTTTGTCCATCAGTCTGGGGATGGTATGTTGTACTGAAGAACAACTTTGTTCCGTGAAGTTCATGCAAATTCTTCCAGAATCGCGATGTGAATTGGGTTCCACGGTCAGACATAATGACCTTGGGGACACCATGCAGTCGGACAATGTGGTTCAGGTAGAGTTCTGCAAGTTTGGCTCCATTATAAGTGGTTTGGACCGGAATGAAATGAGCCACCTTTGATAAACAATCCACGATCACCCAAATGGAGTCATGGCCATTTGACGATCTCGGCAATCCAGTGATGAAATCCATGCCACTTCATCCCATTTGCACTCCGGAATCCTTAAGGGTTGGAGCAATCACACAGGATGTTGATGCTCCGCTTTAACTCGCTGACATACATCGCAAGTAGTGACGAACACGGTGATATCCTTTTTCATACCGGGCCACCAGAAGCTTTCATGGAGATCCTAGTACATCTTAGTGCTTTCGGGGTGGATTGAAAGAGGAGTCTCATGAGCTTCTTTCAGGATCAATTGCTTGATTTCCTGGTTGTTCGGGACGTAAACTTGCCGTCCTCGCATGACCATCCCATCAGCTCTTTCTGAAAACTCCGAGGATGCGCTTTCTTTCAACTCGCGCTTCATCTCAGCCACTTTCTCATGCTTGAGCTGTACGGCTTTGATTTGGGACTCAAGAGTGGGTTGTAGGGTTAGGGCCACGATGAACCCTTCTTCAACCACTTCCAAATTGAGTCTTCGGAGCTCATCTAGCAACTGAGGTGAACTGACGAGAGTCAAAGCATTAACGGTGTGCAGTTTGCAACTGAGGGCATCTTCTACCACGTTAGCTTTGCCTGGGTGATAATGAATTCCCAGATTGTAGTCCTTGATCAGCTCTAGCCATCTGCGCTGCCTCAGGTTTAGATCTGGTTGAGTGAAGAAGTACTTTGTCGGGACCCCGAATTTGCAAATCAGGACCCTCTGTGTATTCAGCACTAGTCCAGGAACGCGCTAGTGCACACAGTCTTAACATTGGTAAATATCACAATCATACCACTCGATACCAATAAAGTACTTTATTTAAATAACCAAACTGGTTACTCGACCTTATGGCCAAGTTACAAATGTATGCCTCGTAAGGCGAAACTTATTCAGAGAAAAATAATAGCAGCGGAAAATCAAATAACTTCGTGGCGCCATCCAGTATACCACAGGCAACTGACTGGGCTCGCTTCCCTAAGTAGACGGATCCTCTTGGAGTTCCTCCTCCAAAGCTGGCGTAATCTCCTCTTCAACTGATATTGTGTTGAGGCAAGGGTGAGTACTTGGTACTCAGCAAGTCATGCACAGAATGCAGGCTAATATACTATATGCATGGCTTGGTACAAAGGAATAGCTCAAGGTATATTTGCGATGCTTGACATTTGAAAAGTAATGTAAGTAGATTCGAAAGCAGTAGAAATAAGTAAAGCATAAATAACTTTTCAAGAAGTTTGGTAAACATCTTTCCCATCCTAAACCACATTTCCATCAACTTCACTATTAGTCCAGCCCAACCTTTCAAACCAAAGTTATTTTCAGAAAATCTAACCCTTGACTGTAATTCCCGAGCGATGTCCAGTACCGCGGACACGGCTATTCGAATAGATTCTAAACTCTGCAGAGGTTATGCACTTTACCCACAAGATACAGTCAAACACCACAAAGGCGAGTTCCCGTAACAAAGCCTTTCGGAAGCCTCAAACAACACAGGTGGTCCTCTCCGGTTCGTGCTCTACACCATCCCTTCCCTTAGCCAAGGCGAAGTATGGGACCAACACACCGTTAGATGGGTATCTGGCCACAGCCACGATACGCTCCCCCGTACAATCACACAAACGGTGTAATTGACACCCTGAGGCTCCACAAGTGAGTCCTTAGCGACTTAGTCAACTAGGGCCGTCCCATTCCAGCCATGTGGTTGCAAGTATGACCTAGTTCAAAGGCTTGCAAGGTTAAGTCCTTAGAGTGACCAGGGCAAGACTACCCGAAGAACCAAATCAACATCCCCAGTGCCACAACTGGCCCACCTGATTACTCTTGCCACATGCCCCTGGCCGAAATCGTTTATCAAACCCCAGTTGATTACCATGCACCACGTGCCATCAACATCACATGATACCTTTCCAAAACAGGTTCAATATATCATTAAGTCAATATTAACATTTGATTGTCCAAAATCATGTCATGAGCACGTAGCAGGTCTAAGCAGTATACTACAACGGTCTAAACCCATGTTGGCGATTTAATAATGTCCAACTAGTAATCCACAACTAGGGTGACAAGGGATCATGGCACATACTTAGATAATCAAGGTGTCATATAGCAAATTGGTATTTATCTAACCCCCAGGTTTAAACAAAGTATCTTTCTAATTGAACTAGCATGCAATAGTTTAAATCAAAATAGATTTCGAAATAGGATCTACATGGTCAAAGCACAACTTGCCTTCAAAAAGCACTTGCTCTTGGTCTTGAGTTGGATCCTGAGTCAACACTTCTCCTTCGAATCCTTCCGGCACTTCAACGTCTACTCGTAAAGCGTGCAAATAGCAATACACAAATAAACAATAGGCAAAAACATCCCAAAACTCCAAATAAAATCCATAAACAGAGAGAACATAATTTTCTGGATTTTTAGGAACTGGAATCGTTCAAATCGGAGTTAAAATGCAAAAGTTACGATTTATTAAAGTTTAAATAATCAATTAAATAATTTTACAGAGAAAAACTTTAGTCCAAAAATTAAATAAAATTCATATTTAGGTAGATCTCAATTTTATACAAATTTAGAAATTTGAATCACTCAAATCGGAGTTGAAACGCAAAAGTTATAAGCGTTTGAAGTTTGAATCTAAATTTGAATCAATATTTCGAATTAATAAATCATTTTCTTTTTCGGAAATTAATTATTGCGTCAGCATGGACACGTGTCAGCTCCTGATTGGCTGGCTGACGTCAGCCGGCTCATGGGCTCAGCTCACGGCGCGGTTCGGTCCACGGTGGACCCGGTCCATGGCTCACGTGAGGCCCGGCGGTGGGACCCACTGTCGGTCGCGGGGTCTCACGCAACGCGGCTGTCGTGTGGGCCCTCTGACATGCGGGGCCCGCGTGTCAGGGACACACGCTCACACGCGTCTGTGGCGCCGACGCGTCGGTCCATCTCCCCGACACGTGGCGCAATCGCGGCCGTTGGTTTGAAAATCAACGGCGCGGATTGGATCCAGGGTTAACACGTTAAAACTACTCGATGATCGTGGGCCGTTCGATCTAGATCGGACGGTCCAGATCTAATCCTATAATAGCACTGCTACGGCACGTGGCGATTGTGAACCGTTGGATCTTGATCCAACGGTCCAGATCTAATCGGGTTTGGAACACGTGAACTCACCTCAACCGTCCGATCTGGATCTGACGGTTCACCGAGCTCGTGAAGTCCAGCGATGGCACGGCGAGGCTTGGGCACCGGAGACGGGGACGATGACCAAGAGCGCGGCGCTACGGGGCTCCTCCGGCGACGTGCGTGGTCACGTTCGAGTCGCCTTGGCTCGGGGATCCCGGTTCTGGCCTCCTTCTCCTCGGGCGACGGCGGACGGCGGCGGAAGGTGAGAAAAACCACCACAATACCCTAAGCTACTACGGTGAGCAATCCCGAGCAAGCGGCGGCTGCTAGGGTTTAGCAAGCTAAGGCAAAAAGTAGCGCAAGGTCACGGCGGTCCTCGGGGCGCGATCCGGGCATTAAATAGCCCCGGGAGGCGTGCTCAGGGCGGAGCCCTAGTCGGTTACGGCGGCGCACTCGGCGGCGGAGTCCGGCTCGGACTTCAGCGGGGAAGACGGCGAGAACCGTCCACGTGTCCAGATCAGCGGCCCTGATCGGACCGGCGCGAACGAGTTCGGGTCGGACACGGCTCAACCGTGCAGGCGGATCTCGGCCGTTGGATCTTGATCCAACGGTTGGGATTGATTAGGTTTAGGAGTGGGTTCGGTCGAGTCACGTGGCTCGGTCGGACTCGAACTCGAAGTCGACTCGGGCTCGATCGGATGAACGATGTAGGCTTCGGTTTGGATTTCCAGCGATTTAATATTTAAAATAATTCCCAGTAATTCATTTAATTCATTAAAAATAGCAAATGACTCAGAAAAATTCCAGAAAAATTCTGGAAAATACTTTGGATCATTTTGGACTCAAATAAAATATTTCCAACAAAATTTTATTTGCAAAATTAAATCCTTTAATTATTTCAAAATGGAATAAATTCAAATAAATTCCAAATAATTCCAAATAAATTCCAGAAAATTCCAAAAATTCACCAAAGTGCCAAATCACACATGAATTTAAGAAAAGCAAAATTTTGGGGTGTTACATACTTCAGGCTCTTGTGGTCAGTGTATATCTCCCATCGGTTTTCGATGAGATAGTGACGCCACAGTTTCAGAGTGTCGGGACCCGAATCTGCAAATCCGGACCCTCTGTGTATTCAGCACTAGTCCAGAATCACGCTAGTGCACATAGTCTCAACATCGGTAAATACCACAATCATACTCAACGAAATAGTAAAGTACTTTATTGAAAGGGAATATAACTAGTTGCTCGACCTTATGGTCAAGTTACAAAAGTACACCTTGCAGGGCTTAAGTCTTACTCAAATAAACTTGCAGCGGAAAATAAAGAAACGCGTGGCGCCAACCAATGTGCCACAGGCAACTGACTAGGCTCTCCCTAGTTCGTCGGCTCCTCCTAGAACTCCTCCTCCAAAGCTGGTGTTGATTCTTCATCAACTGATGTTTGTGTTGTGGCAAGGGTGAGTTCTTAAAGCACTCCGCAAGTCATGCACAGAATGTAGTCTAATACTCTACATGCACGGCTTATTACAAAGGATAGGCTATGATGGTTCATTTGCAGTAAAGCACATTCACAATATTGATAATAGATCGAAAGCGGTAAAATAGTAATAACAGTAATAACCTTCATAAATAATTTTCATAAGTAAAGCATTTACCATCCTAAAGCAGATTCATCATTTCCAATACCAAGCATCCATAAACCAAGTTCATTTTTCATAAAGTCTAACCCTTAACTGTAATCACCGAGCAATGTCCAATACTCGGCTATTCGAATAGGTTGTACGCTCTTCAGAGGTTATATACTTTACCCACAAGATACAATCAAACATCACAAAGGCGAGTGGCCGTAACAAAGCCTTTCCAAAGTTACTTCTAGACTCGGTACTGCCCGCTAAGGTTTCAACACTGATGGGACTGGTTACCACTCTCAGGGCCCCCTCTTGCGCCATGTGAACCTTCCCATAAACTCGGCCTCACACCACCACGACAGTAGCAAAGACTAGACATCACAGTTTACTCAGCTAGGTCTGTCCCATTCCAGACTTGTGGCTGTATGAAGGAATCGGTTCAAATTCTTGCAACGTTAAGTCCTTAGGATGACTGAGGCAAGATTACCCAAGGATTCACAAGTAACCAACGCAATAAAACCCAAATGCAAATAATTCAAGAAAAATAGCGGCCTTGATCGGACGGTCATCATCACATCTAGTGTTACAATGCGGGTTGAATCTAACCGTACAATCTAGATCTAACGGCTGAGATCTAATCTAGCATGGTGCGGTTAATGGGCTGTGTGGCTTAATCTAGTGCGTTGGATCTAGATCTAATGGCTGCTAATAGATCTAACGGCTGGAAATAGATCTAAATCGTAACAAGGGATTTCTCTCGGGGGTGACGTGGACGAACCTGGGCCGTGCGATGAAGATCCAATGGCTGAGGGAGTTCGGGGGTCCCGGTGATGGCACGGCGAGGCTGGTGCGCCGAAGTTGGAGAAGATGACCACGGAGATGGGCATTTGGGCGCGAGTGCGGCTAGAAGAATGGTCCCTACGGGCGCGGCTCAACGCTAGGGCTTCGGATCTGGGCACCAATACGACAGAGGACGATGGATGACGTCGAAAATGAAGAAAAACCACGGTGGCTACTCCCCATGCGACAGCGAGTAATCGACGGCTGGTGGCGGTAGCTCAGGCTCCAAAACCTAGGGCAAAACGCGTAGGTGGCAACGGCGAACACGGCGCGTTGACCCACGCATTAAATACCGGCCTCGACATCCAGATTCAGCGCGGATTTCGCGGAACAGCCATGGCGGCGGCGGACTCCAACCGCGAAATGGAGAGGGTGACATGGCACAATCTGGTGCGTCCATGCATGATCGATCCAACGGCTCACACGCATGTGCATACGTGGCTCGATCTCGGCCGTTGGATTGCGGTAGAACAGTTCGCACTGATAGGGTTAGGCTCGGTCAAACGGTTCGGGTCAGGCTCAGGTCCAGCTCGAGTCGAACTTGAGTCTGACTCGGTCGGTCCAACAGTACAAAGCTACTAGGGTTTTTCCAGCTATTTAATATTTAAATTAATTCTAGAAATTCAAATAATTCAAGAAAAATAGCAAAATGCTCAGAAAAATTCTAGAAAAATTCTGGAAAATACTTTGAGACATTTTGGACTTAAATAAAATATTTCCAAGAAACTTTTATTTGAAACTTTTAAATATTTAAATAACTCAAAAAGGAATAAATTCAAATTAAATCCAAATAAATTCCAGAAAATTCCAAAAATTCAAATAATTCAATAAATTGAATAAAAGCACAAATTTGGGATGTTACACAGAGCGTGAACTACTGCCGCCAATTTCAGATCATGAGTTGGATAATTGGCTTCGTGAGGCTTCAGTTGGCGCGAAGCATAAGCTACGACCTTGCCCTGTTGCATCAATACACAACCGAGACCCTGACACGAACCATCGCAAAACATGTCAAAGCTCTTGTGTATATTAGGCAAGACAAGGATTGGGGCAGAGGTAAGTCTTCACTTTAACTCTTGAAAACTTGCCTCACAGGCTGCTGACCACTCGAATTTCTTTTCCTTCTTGAGCAGTTCAGTCAATGGCCTTGCGACCTTGGAGAAATTTTCGATGAATCGTCGATAATATTATGCAAGACTGAGAAAACTCCGAATCTCAGAAATAGTCCGAGGCTGCTCCCAAGCGAGCACATCTTGCACCTTGCTCAAATCGACAGCAACTCCACCTCTAGAAAGAACACGTCCTAGGAATGTTACTTCATTGATCCAGAACTCGCATTTGCTGAACTTTGCGTACAACTGATGCTCGCGAAGCTTCTCGAGCACCTTACGTAAATGGAACTCATGTTCTTGCTCACTTATGGAGTAGATGAGAATGTCATCAATGAACACTACCATGAATTTGTCCAGGTATTCCATAAATACCTTGTTGATGAAGTTCATGAACGTGGCAGGGGCATTGGTAAGACCAAATGAAACCACAGTATACTCGTACAATCTGTATCGAGTAGTGAACGCAGTTTTCTGAATATCCTCCGGCCGGATCTTGAGTTGGAAATAACCAAGTCTCAAGTCGATCTTGGAAAAGACTTGAGCTCCGTTCAACTAATCAAACAGATCATCAATCCGTGGAAGAGGATACTTGTTCTTGATAGCAACTTCGTTAAGCAAACGGTAGTCGACGCACATGCGAAGACCGCCATCCTTCTTCTTTGATGAAGAGCTAGGACATATAAAACTTTTTGCTAGCTGTTCCTTGAGTTGCTTCTTGAGTTCGAGCAACTCGTCCGAGGGCATGCGATAAGGTCGTTTGGAAATTGGTGCGGTTCCAGGCAGTAAATCAATAATGAACTCCAGGTCTCTGTCTGGAGGCAATCCCGGCAATTCTTTAGGGAAGACATCGGGGTACTGACAAACTATTGGCACTCGGCCCATCTCTGGAATAGAAAGGGAATGAAGTGAGGGTTTCCGTACAGTCGACGGGCTAGAGTTAAACCGAACTTGAATGCTGTTTGGATTCATCAAAGAGATAGAATGGCTGGCACAATCGATGCGTCCTTGGTTCTTGGATAGCTAATCCACATGGCCATGCCGTGATTGAGAAGTCAATCACAACTTATTAATATATGACGGATACGAGAGATAGATTGAATTGTCAAAGGATGACATGCTTCTTTCCTTGAGTTCGATCTTCATATAGTTTGGCAAAGGGATTATTACATCAGTACTTTGATCATATGTGTTTGGGAGTTGGCATGCTCTACAAGGAGACACTACCAACTATTGGATTTGAAAAAGGGTTTTCCGAATCTATGTCCAAATGCGCATGAACCTACAGGGTCACACACTTAACGGGCTGGGACGCATTAATTTGGATTGGATCCGTAATTAATGGACCTTGTGGGCTTAACGCACTGATGGGCCCTGGCTTAGGGTTTCATCATGTAGCTATATAAGGAGAGGAGAAGGGTGGGTGTCAATCATCTTTTTCATCCAGAACCCTAGCCTCCACCTCTCGTTGCCCCTACCGAGCGACACAGTGCTTGCACGCTGACGCGCGGCGTTCCATCCCCGGACGTGTGGACTGTTGTGGTGATGCTGCTGCTACTACGGCGTGGAGAAGACGATCGGCGGCGAGGACGATCCACGACGAGGACGGTGAATCATGTGATGAAAAATTGGCTTGATCATGTGATGAAATATTGGCTTGATAATGTGCTGAAAAATTGATTAGGTTTAATCTTGCAAAATTGCTTGCATAAAGGGCCAAACATTCAAACATCCAAAAATAGAGACTTTGCATTTGCGCCAGACCAAACATCCAAAAAATAGTGAGTTTCGCATGTATGACGGACCAAAGTCTTTGGTCTGTCATAAACGTGATTTTGATGCTTTTACGCTTGTTCAAGAAATCGCGTTTTTCCCATGTATGACAAACCAAATTTTTTGGTCTGTCATACACATGCTTTTGGCGAACTCGTTTTTCCCATGCATGACGGACCAAATTTTTTGGTCCGCCATACACATGCTTTTGGCGATCTGTCCGGCGTGAATGGTGTTTGCTCAATTAGGGTTTTGAGCGATTTGAAATTGATTTTTGATCTGTTTTTGAGATTATGAAATTTGTGAGAATTTCATGATGCTTGAAGTGGAATTTATGCAATGCTCATGTGAGTAGTTGCATGAACTAATGTTGAGTCAAGTCGCGGACTTGTGCTCGAAATTGTTTTGTGGTTTGTTCATGTGCAGGTATTGCTCGAGGGCGAATGTGGTCGATGACGGGACCGGAATTAGGTTCATGGAGGAACTGAGGTTCGGGACTAGGTTCAGGAGGAACTGAGGTCTTGGTGGTCAAGGATGTCATGCGGGACGTTCGGGCTAAGAGAATGGTGCACATGAAGAATGGTTAGTCACGTGAGAATGGCAGGAGGTCATTCGCGTGCAAAGTGTTAGTCACGTGAGTATGGCAGGTGGCCATACGTGTGCAAAGTGTTAGTCACGTGAGTATGGTAGGGTTGCCATACGCGTGCAAGAGTTGTACTCGGCCAGGTTGGGCCAAGTAGAGTTGTGTTGAATCACAGTTCCTTCTAGGAATAGGAATCGTATTCGTAACTCCTTGTGGGTTGGTGCTTTAAATAGGTGGGGGTCTCTGTTGAAAGGCACCAAGCGAGCTAAGCGCATCAAGCCTTGAGCTTGGTTTTAGGGTTTGTACTCTTTTGATGAGAGTACTTTAGACAAAAGAAATAAAGATCAATTCTTCTAGTTCCCGCATTGCTTCAACGTTCTCTTTTTGGTTCTTGTTTGCATGCTTGTTCTAGTTCTAGATTGGTTTTTGTTCTTTAAGTTTTATCTTGATTTGATCCATCAAAAACCTCTCTAGGGTATTGATCTAGTGTTTCTCAAAGTCTAGTTGATCAATCTTTTGTCGTTCTTGTTTAATCTTGAAGTTTTGATTAGATTGATTCTCGTTAAGTTCTGGATCAGCAAGCTTACGAAGCTCATAACTTTTGATCCGTAAGTCCGATCGAGCTGATTCTTTTTGGGTTTGATTCGTATTGGAATCTATTTTCTTGTGTCCAAATTTCAGATCAATCTAACGGTTGGATTTCCGGGAATTCGCGTTTTACCGAACCTCTATCATTCTGTTTTTGTCGAAAACGAGGCAATTATTTGGTTCTATTTTGGGGTGAACTTTTAATAGATCAAGAATTTAGTTTTAGCTTCCGCACAATCATTCACCCCCCCTCTGATTGCTATATTCGTATACTTCGATCCTACAAGTGGTATCAGAGCGAGGTTTTTCTAATCTATCTTAATCGGTGATTAGATCAATGGATCGTTATTCGACAAAACCTTGTGTGTTCGATGGTGTTGATTTTCAGTTTTGGAAGGCCAAGATGGAGGCGTTCATCCAAGCACAGGGCTTCACAATTTGGGAGAAGGTCTACAAGCCATATGAAGTCCCTGCAAACGACAACGTCAACGACACCAATTGCACACATGTTGAAGCAAACAGCAAGGCGCGCAACTTGATCATCCAAGGTTTGGGACGCAGCGACTTTGACCGTGTGGTTCATCTTCGATCCACATATGAGGTATGGAAATCTCTTTGTGATTATCATGAGGGTTCTAACACTGTCAAAGAGGTTCGCCAAGATATTTACAAAAAAGAATACATGCGTTTTGAGATGAAACCTAGTGAATCTGTAGATGACTTCTTTGCACGTTTCAATAAAATTCTTAGCAATCTACGTCTTTGTTGGAGTTAGCTACACCGATGCTGAAAATGCTCGACAATTGCTTAATGCTTTGGACATGTCAGTGTGGGAGATGAAAGTAACATCTATACAAGAATCTACTACCATGAGCACACTCACATTAGATGTTCTTTACTCTAAGTTGAAAACTCATGAGTTGGATGTTCTTGCCAGGAAGGGTAACATTAAATCAATTGCTTTGATCTCTAACCCTAACATGTCAAATGCAAATTCTTCTTCTAGCTTTGCCTTGTCTTCCATGTCTTCTTTAACAGATGAGCAACTTGAAGAGTTTCCTGAAGAAGATCTGGCACTACTCTCTTCTCGCTTTAACAAAGCTTTGCCGAATGTGAGAATGAGAAAGAGAGGTGGTCCTCCAAGATGCTATGAGTGTGGTGACCTCAACCATATTCGCACAAATTGTCCTAAGCTTGCAGGAAAAACATCAAAGGAGGAGAAGGACAACGGAAGGAATGAGAAGAAAAGGTTCTCGTCAAATGATAGGAAGAAGAAGAGCTTCATCAACCGCAAGGTGGTTCACGAGTTCTTTCCGCTCTTGAACAAGTCAATTTGAGCGATGTGGACTCGGAGAGCAGCGAAGATGATGCAACTCCAAGCAAGCATGATTTGATAGGATTATGTCTCATGGCAAGCGGCAAGGATAGCTTCAGGGGCGACCACGACAATGACTTCAATGAGGTAGATCCCTCTTATGATGAATTAGCTATTGCTTTGTTGCTCGTCTTGGAAAATTGCTTGACAAAGCGTGATAAGAAAATTAAGAAACATGATTTCATTATTGAATCATTGAATGCTGAAATTGCTAGACTTAAGACTTTGATTCCTAGTGATGATACTTGCAAATCATGTGACTTAATTTACAATGAGCTCACCTTGCTTAGGAAAGAACATGCTCTTTTGTTGCATCTAAATGAGAAAAATGAGAAACATGTTGTACATGCTAGCTGTTCCACTGATGATTTGCATAGTTCAACTTCTTGTTCTAAATGCTCAACTCTTGAATTAAAATTGAAAGATGCAAATGCTAGAGTTTCTCAATTAACTGATAATTTGCTTTCACATGAAATTCTCTCATGCTCAACTTGTCGCAAGCAAAAAGGAAAAGTAGATGTTCCCTGCAATAATTGTTTAACTCTTGCTAAGAAAGTTGATTACTTGCAAAATTCTTTGGAACGTTTCACTAATGGCAAGAAAAAATTGAACATGATTTTGGATCAATCTAAGGTTAGCTCAAACAAGAGAGGTTTAGGCTTTGATCTTCATGCTTCATTTGAAACTAAACCTCGCACTGTTGTTAATGCTCCTTGCAAAATTGAGATTCTTAATGAGCCTAAAAAGATTGCTTTTAAATCTGCTGGTTTTCTCTCTTCTACTATGATGAATACAAAATGTGCTTCTCTTGTTAAAGACAAACTTCATGCTAAGTACACTTGCACTCATTGTGGTAGAGATGGACATCTAGTAGATTTTTGCTTTAGACTAGCCAGACAAAGAAAGGAAAGAAATGACTAAGGCTAGGTCTAACTTAAAAGCACACTTTGCTTCTCACTATGCGCCTAGAGTGTTGAAAACACCTTCATTCCTATAAACATGAGAAAAGGAAAAGCTGATTTTGTGCATAAAAATTCTCGTGTTGTGCCTCTTTGTTGTCGTTGTATGTCTCAAGATCGATTCCCAAAAATCTCATTCCTAACCCTAGTAATCTTGAGACCTCGACATGTTTTGTTGCTATGTAGGCTTCTCGCGAGGAAGGAGAACATATGGCTAGTGGATTCGGATGCTCACGCCACATGTCCGGTGATAAGAATTGGTTCTCCTCCTCACTCGTGCATCTCGTCTTTGAAAGTGTTACTTTTGGAGATGCTTCTTCCTCTTTTGTTGTGGCAAAAGGTACAAGAAGAGTAAGTGACAAGTTTATGTTCAAGGATGTGGCTCTTGTTGAAAACTTGAAATATAACTTGCTTTCTGTCTCTCAAATGCTTGATGAAGATCTTGAGATAAGCTTTAAGAAAAATGAATGCAAAGTGCTAGATGCTTCAGGTGATCTTGTGTTCAAAATTTCTCGTTTTGGAAGAGTCTTTAAAGCTGATTTTGATGCATCACCTTCTTCTAAGCATAGGTGTCTAATTGCCAATATTTCTAAAGATTTATTCTTTTGGCATCGTAGGCTTGGTCATGTTGGTTTTGATCATCTTACTCGTGTAAGTGGTTTAGATCTCATACGTGGCTTGCCTAAGCTTAAGGGTGATAGCAATCTAGTCTGTTCTTCTTGTAGACATGGTAAGATGATTGCAGGTTCACATCCACCTCTTACCATGGTGATGACAAACGCTCCAGGATAGCTTCTACATCTTGATACAGTTGGACCATCTCGAGTCCAATCCTTTGGAGGCAAATGGTATGTGCTTGTGATTGTTGATGATTTTTCTAGATACTCTTGGGTATACTTTATGGCATCTAAGGATGAGGCTTTTAGTCATTTTAGAAGTCTTGTTCTTAGGCTTTCTATTGATCATCCAGAGCTCTCAAAGCTATTAGAAGTGATAATGGAACTGAATTCAAAAATGATTCATTTAATCACATTTGAACTGAAAAAGGAAGTGATCATCAAATTACATCTCCTAGAGAGCCTCAACAAAAAGGGGTAGATGAAAGGAAAAAAGAACGTGGGATGAGATCGCTAGAACCATGTTAGATGAACATCACACTCCTAGAAACTTTTGGGCTGAAGCGATTTCAAGCGCATGTTATGTTTCAAACCGTGTGTTTTGAGATCAAAATTGGGTAAGACTCCATATGAGCTTCGGTTTGGACACAGGCCCTCTTGTTTCTCACTTTAGGGTTTTTGGATGCAAATGCTTTGTCTTGAAATCTTGAAATCTTGATAAATTTGAAGCTAGATCAATGGATGGCTTTTTCCTTGGATATCCTGCTCATACTCGTGGCTATCGTGGTGCTTGTTTTGGAGACTAACAAAATTGTGGAAACTTGTGAAGTTACTTTTGATGAGGCTAGTCCAGGCACTAGTCCAAGTGATGCAGTCTGACGCATACATTCAGGGGAGAAAATCTTTGAAGATAATGATGATGTTGAAGATGAGGTCTTGACTATTTCTAATGCACAACAATTTGTAGCACCTTTGGCACCTACTACTACATCACCTACAGCTAACCATCCTCAAGCTACAACATCATCTGTACATGCTGAAAATGAAGAAGGAGAAGGAGAAGTCTCAAAAGCCAATGCTCCCTTGCACATTCGTAAAATGCATCCATCTGAACAAATGATTGGAGACCTAAATGAGAGAGTCACTCGATCCAGGTTTATTCATTCGACCCTCATGCTCATTCTGCTTTAGTTGCTTCATTTGAACCCAAAGATATATCTCATGCATTATCTGACGAATCTTGGATCAATGCCATGCATGAAGAATTAGAGAATTTTGAACGAAATAAAGTTTGGAAACTTGTCTCACCACCTCCTGATTTTAATGTTATTGGAACTAGATGGGTTTTCAAAAATAAACAAAGTGAGGATGGTGTTGTTGTTAGAAACAAGGCTAGATTGGTTGCTCAAGGTTACACTCAAATTGAAGGCTTAGATTTTGATGAAACCTTTGCTCCTGTTGCTAGAATTGAAGCCATTAGAATCCTTTTAGCTTTTGCTGCATCCAAAGGTTTCAAATTGTATCAAATGGATGTGAAAAGTGCTTTTCTTAATGGCTACATAAATGAGGAAGTTTTGTCAAGCAACCACCTGGTTTTGAAAATCCAAAGTTTCCAAATCATGTGTTCAAACTATCAAAAGCTTTGTTTGGTGTGAAACACGCCCCTAGAGCATGGTATGATAGGCTAAAAACCTTTTTACTTGAAAAGGGTTTTTTTAATGGGAAAGGTTGACAAATCTCTCTTTTTACTCAAGCAAGGCAATGATCAACTATTCGCTCAGATTTATGTTGATGATATTATCTTTGGTGGTTCCTCTCATGTTTTAGTGTCTGAGTTTTAAACAATGAGGAAGGAGTTTGAGATGAGTATGATGGGTGAGTTGACATACTTTTTGGGATTTCAAATCAAGCAAACGAAGGATGGTACTTTTGTGCATCAAAGCAAATACACAAGAGACTTGCTACATCGTTTTGGGATGGAAAACAGCAAACCAATCATGACACCTATGGAAAGCAATTGCACACTTGATCCGGATGAAGATGGTGAGCCGATTGATCAAAAGGAATATAGAAGCATGATAGGTTCACTTTTGTACCTCACTGCATCAAGGCCGGATATACAATTTGCTGTGTGCTTGTGTGCTCGTTTTCAAGCTTCCCCACGTGCTTCACATCGACAAGTCGTCAGCGAATTTTCAGGTATCTTCATGGAACTCAAGATTTTGGCATTTGGCTTTCTGCTTCCTCATGCATTAGTTTAAGAGCCTTTTCTGATGCTGATTTTGGAGGATGTAGAATTGATAGAAAAAGTACATCTGGTACATGTCATTTCTTGGGCAATTCTCTTATTGCATGGTCATCTAGAAAACAATCTTCTGTTGCACAATCAACTGCTGAATCTGAATATGTGGCTGCTGCTAGTTGTTGTTCTCAAATTCTTTGGATAGTAGCTACACTTAAAGATTATGGGGTTAATTTGGATAGTGTTCCTCTTTTGTGTGATAACACTAGTGCAATTTGCATTGCTAAGAACCCGTGCAACACTCTAGAACAAAACACATTGACATCAGATTTCACTTTCTTAGAGATCATGTTGAAAAAGGCAACATTGTGCTTCATCATGTGGATATTGAACATCAATTGGCAGACATTTTCACAAAACCTTTGTCTTCTTCTCGTTTTGCTTTTATTCGGGGAGAACTTGGGATTGTTCATCCAATGGGTTTGTTTTGAGAGGGAGTTTCTTTGCCAAGTTCTTTCACTTGATGAGCTCACTTTATCATATTTCTTTATATGTTATGTAATTGAGCTAATATATGATAATCTAATTGTCTCACTTGAACTAAAAATGACATTGTGGAATTCCCTGGACTGATTGCCTATAGCTAAATACTCTGTGATATCTTACTCTTCTAGGCTTGTTATTGAATCTTCTTGACAAATTTGGGCTATGAAGCAAGTGTGGTTTCAACTTTATTCTTTCATAAGACCTCTTAATCACTCTTGCATGTTTTACAATCAAAGAAAAAGAAAAGAAAAGGGAATAAAAAAAGGGGTAGTTAAAAGCTAAAGCTTCGAGTTATTTGCTTCAAGCATGCTTCCCTTAAAATGGTTAAGATGTATGCTTCAAGCATGCCATTCCCTCAAAAACAAGATGTATGCTTCAAGCATGCCAATCCAAGGAAATAAAAGAAGTATGCTTCAAGCATGCCACATGCGATTCTTGTTTAAAGATTAATTTGGTCTACTAGATTGGAGTTGAAATCACTTGCTCGCCTGAGTTGTTAGTTGTTTCAATTTTTGAGCTTTTGTTCTTCTACTGAGATCTTGCTTAGTACTTGGCTATAGTTGACTGAATTGAGGTTGAGATGCATGTCATTCCCTAACTTGTTAAAATCACATCAAGATCATGTATTTTACATATTATGTGATATATAAGGTTATATGATCGAATGAGCTCATCTTTTCTATTTTGGCACTCCTTTGTTTCTCATTGTGAGATCATTGCTGCAAAAAGAAAAAATTTTGAACAAATTCTCTCTTTTGTACTCTTGATGAATCCATTGTCAAAGGGGGAGAAATTTGGGAATCGTTGAAAAGTTTAAGAAAAAGGGGGAGAAGAAAAAGGGGGATTTGTTTCTGGCATTTTGTGAGAAGTTTGGAGATTTTTTAGGAATTTTGGACACATTGCACATTCACACACATTTTCCTTCTCAGGGGGAGATTTTGTTTTGCATTTTGGTCAAAGGGGAATTCTGTGTTTTTCTCTTTTTGGTCCTTGATCTTTTGGATTTCAAAATCTTTTGTAAAGTGAATGCCAAATGTTCAATTCTATTTGGTGTTGCCAATGTTTTCATCAAGGGGGAGATTGTGAATCATGTGATGAAAAATTGGCTTGATCATGTGATGAAAAATTGGCTTGATAATGTGCTGAAAAATTGATTAGGTTTAATCTTGCAAAATTGCTTGCATAAAGGGCCAAACATTCAAACATCCAAAAACAGAGACTTTGCATTTGCGCCGGACCAAACATCCAAAAAGCAGTGAGTTTTCGCATGTATGACGGACCAAAGTCTTTGGTCCATCATAAATGTGATTTTGATGCTTTTACGCTTGTTCAAGAAATCGCGTTTTCCCATGTATGACAAACCAAATTTTTTGGTCTGTCATACACATGCTTTTGGCGAACTCGTTTTTCCCATGCATGACGGACCAAATTTTTTGGTCCGCCATACACATGCTTTTAGCGATCTGTCCGGCGTGAATGGTGTTTGCTCAATTAGGGTTTTGAGCGATTTGAAATTGATTTTTGATCTGTTTTTGAGATTATGAAATTTGTGAGAATTTCATGATGCTTGAAGTGGAATTTATGCAATGCTCATGTGAGTAGTTGCATGAACTAATGATGAGTCAAGTCGCGGACTTGTGCTCGAAATTGTTTGTGGTTTGTTCATGTGCGGTATTGCTCGAGGGCGAATGTGGTCGATGACGGACCGGAACTAGGTTCATGGAGGAACTGAGGTTCGGGACTAGGTTCAGGAGGAACTGAGGTCTTGGTGGTCAAGGATGTCATGCGGGACGTTCGGGCTAAGAGAATGGTGCACATGAAGAATGGTTAGTCACGTGAGAATGGCGGGAGGTCATTCGCGTGCAAAGTGTTAGTCACGTGAGTATGGCAGGTGGCCATACGCGTGCAAAGTGTTAGTCACGTGAGTATGGTAGGGTTGCCATCTGGCGTGCAAGAGTTGTACTCGGCCAGGTTGGGCCAAGTAGAGTTGTGTTGGATACAGTTCCTTCTAGGAATAGGAATCGTATTCGAACTCCTTGTGGGTTGGTGCTTTAATTTGTTGGGGGTCTCCTGTTGAAAGGCACCAAGCAGAGCTAAGCGCATCAAGCCTTGAGCTTGGTTTTAGGGTTTGTACTCTTTTGATGAGAGTACTTTAGACAAAAGAAATAAAGATCAATTCTTCTAGTTCCTGCATTGCTTCAACGTTCTCTTTTTGGTTCTTGTTTGCATGCTTGTTCTAGTTCTAGATTGGTTTTTGTTCTTTAAGTTTTATCTTGATTTGATCCATCAAAAACCTCTCTAGGGTATTGATCTAGTGTTTCTCAAAGTCTAGTTGATCAATCTTTTGTCGTTCTTGTTTAATCTTGAAGTTTTGATTAGATTGATTCTCGTCAAGTTCTAGATCAGCAAGCTTGCGAAGCTCATAACTTTTGATTCGTAAGTCCGATCGAGCTGATTCTTTTTAGGTTTGATTCGTATTGGAATCTAGTTTCTTGTGTCCAAATTTCAGATCAATCTAACGGTTGGATTTCCGGGAATTCGCGTTTTACCGAACCTCTATCATTCTGTTTTTGTCGAAAACGAGGCAATTATTTGGTTCTATTTTGGGGTGAACTTTTAATAGATCAAGAATTTAGTTTTAGCTTCCGCACAATCATTCACCCCCCCTCTGATTGCTATATTCGTATACTTCGATCCTACAAGGACGATCCGCGGCGAGGATGATCCATGCCGAGAATGATCCACTACATCAACGCGCGAAGACGATCAGCGGCGAGGACGATCCATGGCGAGGACGATCCGCGGCGAGGAAGATCCACGGCAAGGACGATCCACGGTGAGGACGATCCACGCCAAGAATGATCCACTACATCAACACGCGAAGGATTCCGCAACTGCACGTCTAGTGGTAATTGATCTATGATCACCTTCTTGCGAGTAGCTTTTCTAGTTTTGCGATAGAAAATTTTAATTTGTGCTAGAGTAGCATACCGCATTCCTCCACAATTTACCGATGTTGAGACTGTGTGCACTAGCGCGATCCAAGACTAGTGCTGAATACATAAAGGGTCGGGATTTACATATTTGGGTCCCGACAGAGGATCCTTACCCTTTGCCGCGCATCGACCTCATTGTCGATTCGATGGCAGGATGCGAGCTGCTGTGTTTTCTGGACGCGTACCCTGTGTACCACCAGATTAGCCTGGCAGCGGAAGACGAAGAGAAAACCGTTTTTGTAACCCCGATGGGTGTTTATTGTTATATCAGAATGTCTTTCGGGTTAAAAAAATGCTAGTTTGACTTATCAACGTGCCATGCATATTTCTTTTCATCCACAGATAGGGTGAAACCTCGAGGTGTACATTGATGACTTGGTTGTGAAGGTTAAGAAGAGTGAAATGATCGAAGACCTGGAGGAAACCTTCGCAAAACTCAAGAAAGCTTGCTTGAAGCTCAACCCTGAGAAATGCGTGTTCGGCGTACCCTCGGGGAAGCTGTTGGGGTTCCTCGTGTCCAGGCAGGGCATTGAGACCAATCCTGATAAAATAGCAGCCATTGAACACATGAAGCCGCCGGTCCAGCTCAAGTAGGTGCGATGTCGTACTGGTCGCCTAGCGTCTCTCGGGCGGTTCATCGTTCGGCTGGGAGAAAGAAGCCTCCCCCTGTTCAAGCTACTGAAGAAAACCAACCACTTCAAGTGGACCAAGAGGCCCAGCTGGCATTCGAAGACTTGAAGTAGTACCTCTCCTCCCCACCGGTACTGGTTGCCCCTAGTTCTGGCGAGCCGATGCTCCTATACATCGCCGCCACCCCTGCAGTGGTGAGCGCGGTACTGGTGGCAGAGAAGGATGGCGTCCAGAAGCCGGTCTACTACGTCAGCAAGGTGCTACACGAGGCGGAGACCAGGTATCCACAAGCGCATAAGATGTTGTATGTTGTCCTGGTGGCATCCAGGAAGCTGCGGCACTACTTTCAAGGGTGGGAAATCTCGGTGCTCACTGCCTACCCTCTGTGAGAGATCATGCACAACCAGGAAGCTGAAGGTCGTATCGCCAAGTGGTCAGTGGAGCTGGGGGAATTCTGCCTCAAGTTTGTACCCCGCACCGCCATCAAAAGTCAGAAGCTAGCGGAGTTCGTTGCCGAATGGAGTCCGGCCACTCCGAAAGCTAAGGGGATAACCGCGTCTGTCCCCTGGGCCTTATTCTTTGATGGATCCTTCAAGCTTAAGGGCGCGGGGGCTGGAGTTGTCCTGGTTTCCCCGACCGGCAAAATCCTCCAGTACATGGTCGCCTTGGACTTCAAGGCCACCAACAACATCGCTGAATATGAAGGATTGCTGGCAGGGCTGCGCGCCGCCTAGGTTTTAGGCGTTCGACGCCTTCAAGTCAAGGGAGACTCTCTGCTGGTCATCAATTAGGCACAAAAAGAGTTCCAATGTTCCGACCCCACCATGGTTGCCTACCTGGCGGAGGTTAGAAGAATGGAGCGCTGCTTCGAGGGACTAGGGTATGTCCACATCCCTCGACGTGACAACCATATGGCGGATGGGCTCTCGCAGCTCGCATCATCGAAATCTTCTATTCCGATCGGGGTATTTGAATAAAGACTATTGCGACCATCCGTCGCAACCCTCGGTTCTGGAGGGGATGACGGTGTGGGCGTCTCAGCCTCTGATGCTCGGGGGAGGGTGGCATCGCTGTCTCAGCCCCCGGTTCTGGAGGGGGGACAGCGCACCAGCTTCAGCCATCGTCTCTAGGAGGGAGGACATTAGCGTCTCGGCCTCCGATGCTCAGGGGGAGGGCGGCGCCGCTATCTCAACTCCCAGTTCTGGAGGGGAGGACAACGCGCCAGTTTCAGCCCCCGTCTTCGGGAAGGAGGACACCGGTGCCGCTGATGCGATGCCATGGGAAACACCTGGCCAAGCGGAGTACCCGACCGATCACCATGTGATTGCCTCACTTGGTCGGGAAGGTCACTGGATGGATCCTATCCATGCCTTCTTGCGAGACCAAGTGATCCCCGATGATGATGCCTCAGTTGAGAAACTCGCACGAAAGGCCAAGTGCTATACTCTGGTAGGTGGGGACCTATATCGCCAAAGTAGAAGCAGTGTTCTACTGAAGTGCATCACTTGGGAAGAGGGAAGCAATTTGCTCTCTGATATCCATGGAGGCATGTGAGGGAGCCATATGTCCGGCCGGACGCTCGTCGGCAAAGCGTTCCACCAAGGATTTTATTGGCCTACTGCCCTCCAGGATGCCTGCGAGCTAGTGAGGAGATGTGAGGCGTGCCAGTTCCACGCCAAACAGATCCACCGACCAGCCCAGGCGCTGCAAACCATCCCTCTCTCATGGTCGTTTGTAGTCTGGGGGCTGGATATTCTAGGCCCGTTCCCGTGGGCCACAGGGGGCTTCACCCACCTATTCGTTGCCATCGACAAGTTTACCAAATGGGTTGAAGCCAACGCAGTGCGCGCCATCACAGCTTCTGCTGCAGTCAAATTTGTGCACAAGATTTTCACCCGCTTTGGAGTTACTAAACGCATCATCACAGACAACGGCACTCAATTCAGCAGCGCGGTTTTCTTGGAATTCTGTGAAGAGATGGGCACCAAGGTTTGCTTTGCCTCCGTAGCTCATCCAAGGAGTAATGGTCAGGCAGAACACGTTAATGTGCTAGTGTTGAGAGGCCTGAAAACCAGGGCGTTCAGCAAAGAGAACCAGGAAGACTGCCACCGGGAAGAAGTCAACCTTCTGGAGGACGTACGCGATCGGGTGGCCTTGCGTGCCACTTGGTACCAGCAGTCCCTTAGGCGGTACCACGCCACCTGGGTCTAGCAGAGAACACTATCAGTGGGCGATCTGGTCTTGCACAGGATCCAAGCGCATGCCGACCGCAATAAACTCTCCCATTGGGAGCGCCCCTTTAAGGTGGTCTCCGTCTGTCGGCCTGGGGCTGTCCGGTTGGTCACTGAGGATGGTCAAGAGCTGGCGAACTCCCAGAATATGGAGAGGCTATGTAAATTTTACCCCTAAAAACCGTGAGGCACTCCCCCTGGCAGCAGCGGTGGCAACCATGGTGGTGCGCTTCTTGGCTTCTCGGGGATTGGCGGGATCCACACTCTCTTGTTGGTAATCCGCTTCGGTCCCGAGTCAGGGAGGGTTGTTTGTCTTAAAAGCTTTTGTTCTGCTCTTCACTTGTCCTGCCCGTGCTCCGTTAGGTAGCATTAGGGCATGGGTGTCATTGGTACCGCCAGTTGGCCGCCCCTTGTAAATATGAGGTATCACCTGGCGTTCACGTCGGGCAGGGACGGGTGACCGGGGGGAGAGTACGGCACAAAGAAATAAAGCAAATGAATGAAAAGAAGAAGAAAGCGAAGACAACTGTTCAGGTAGCTACTCATCGCCGGCGACTTGAATCTGCCAGGCGGGATCCTCAGCACATTCTTCCAGCAGCGTGGTGTCAACCTCGGGGGTCCTCCACCTCCATTATCCCAGCCACATGCTCTGCTGCCTCGCGCACGCGAGCCTACACCTGGGCCTCGGCTCCCTCGATGCTAGCCACGATGAACATGGGGTCAAAGGAGGGGTCATGGCTAGACCAGCACGCCAACACAAATGTCGTGGTGGTGACCACAACTTCTCGCCCCTCTCGGGCGGAGCGAGCAGCCAAGGCAACTGGCAAAACGTCGAGGGCCTCAGCGACCCAAGTAACGCCGTGAGCATACTGCAGGGCTGTGGGCTCGAGCGGATAGTAGAGGGCCACCCCCAGCGGCCCCAAGCACCTCACCATACACTGGAAGGCTAAACATATCATGACTGCGAGGTTATGCAACGTACAGCGCAGCTCATCCCACGCCTGCTCTTGTCCCGCCTCGGCCGCCTGCGCCCGGGCCAGCAGGGTTGCCCCAGCCTCCCTTTCCTAGGACAGCAGTGCCGCCCCCCTCTCCCACTCCCACGATAGCTCCTCGCACAGCGTCGTCATCTGTTGTGCCACCAGTGCCGTGGGCTGGGTGGCCATTACGATGAGGGCGCCAGAGGATATGTACGCCTCGCTAATTTTGGCGAGCAGCGCACGCAAGGGGGAAGTCGAGGTGGGGGCGGCTACCGGAGCGGGAGGGACGGTAATGCCAACGACGATGACGCCTGTTGGGGTCATTTCTGAGGCGCCAGGCAGCCCCTGGGCGGAAGGCCCCACCGCATCTGTTGACGTCGTGGGCATTTGCTTGCCAGGGGCGCTCCGGGAGGTTGTCGAGATAATGATGCCACAATTTCATAGCATGAACTACTGCTGCCAATTCCAAATCATGAGTCAGATAGTTGGCTTCATGAGGCTTCAGTTGGCGCGAAGCATACGCTACAACTTTGCCCTCTTGCATCAATACACATCCGAGACCTTGACGGGAAGCATCGCAGAACACATCAAAGCTCTTGTGTATATCAAGCAAAACAAGGACTGGGGCAGTTGTGAGTCTTTGCTTCAACTCTTGGAAGCTAGCCTCACATGCTGATGTCCACTCAAATTTGTTCCCCTTATTGAGTAGCTCGGTCAGCGGCTTTCTGACTTTACTAAGTTTTCAATGAACCGCCGATAATAACCGGCAAGACCAAGAAAACTCTGAATCTCAGGAACAGTCCAGGGCTGCTCCCAAGAGAGCACATCATGTACCTTGCTTGGATCGATAGCAACTCCACCTTCAGAAAGAACATGTCCCCAGAAACGCGACTTCTTTGAGCCAGAACTTGCATTTGCTGAATTTCGTGTACAGCTGACGCTCACGGAGCTTGTTGAGCACTGTCGGTGTACTTTACGCCGGGGTACCCTTTCCGCCGTAGAAAAGCAAGACAGCCAGGCGAGCAGGCGGGCGACCAGGCCCCTCTCGCAGGGTGGCGGCCCACGTGGCGACCTGGCGAGCAGGCGGATGACCAGGACCCTCTCGTTGGGCGGTGGCCTGAGTGGCGAGCAGGCGGGCGACCAGGACCCTCTCGACGGGCGACGGCCCACGTGGGAACCTGGCGAGTAGGCGGGCGGCCAGGTCCCTCTCGCTGGGCAATCGGGAGAAAAAGGAGAAGAAGGCTTCGTCCCGAAGCCTCCCCTTGCTAACGCACCGTGTTAGAGCCATTAAAGACGAAGAGACCCGCTAACAGTAGGTCGGCGCCCTGCCTCACTGACACCACCTACCTAATCTAGGCAGACTGAGCAAGGTCATGCGGCAGCACAAAGAATGAGGCTTAAGACAAGGCAGAAGTGATGGGCATAACAAATGAACCGTAGCTCAGCATGATGTAATCCCCTCGCTTGCTCGAACCTGTCCCGAGTATATAAGGGGGTTCGGGTGCATCATTGAGGGGGGACCCCAATCTCTTCTTCCTCTGGGCACTCAGCTCTCTCGGGAAGAAGAAGTCTTGTAAGCATAAAACATTCCAACTCATATAAAGGACGAACCGGCAGGACGTAGGGCTTTTACCCATACCGGGGGGTAATCGCTGTGTCTATCTGCTCGTGAGCTGTACTGTAGGCCACCGGGGTCGCTCAGAGAACGCTTGTCGGTTACTCGGCCGCAAAAACACCCCCTACAAACGAATATCTCCATCCGTGAGATATCCTGCCGACTGAAAACGCTGACAAGCACCATACGCAAATGAAGCTCATGTTCTTGCTCACTTCTGGAGTAGATAAGAATATCATTAATGAACACCACCACAAATTTATCTAAGTATTCCATGAATACTTTATTCATGAGAGTCATGAATGTGGTGGGTACATTGGTGAATCCAAAGGAAACCACGGTATAGTTATACAATCTGTAGCGGGTAGTGAAGGCAGTCTTCTGGATATCCTCTGGTCGGATCTTGAATTGGAAGTAGCCAAGTCTTGAGTCAATTTTGGAAAAGGCTTGAGCTCCGCTTAACTGATCGAATAGATCAATCCGCGGAAGAGGATACTTATTCTTGGTAGTGACTTCGTTCAACGATCGGTAGTCAACACACATGCGTAAATTGCCATCCTTCTTCTTGACGAAGAGCACTGGACTACCCCATGGCGATGATCTAGGATGGATAAAGCCTTTCGCTAGCTGCTCCTTGAGTTGCTTCTTTAGCTCGAGCAACTCGTCCGGGGGCATGAGATATGGTTGCTTGGAAATTGATGCTGTTCCAGGCATCAATTTGATGATGAATTCCAGGTCTCTGTCTGGAGGCAATCCTGGCAACTCTTCAGGGAATACATTAGGGTACTCACAGACTACCAGCACTTGGCCCATCTCTGGAATAGATAAGGAGTGAAGAGATGGCCTTAGTGCGGCTGACGAACTGGAGAAAAAGCTGACTTGAATGCCATCTGGGTTCACCAAAGAAATGGACCGATTAGCACAATCGATGTGTCCTTGGTTCTTGATAGCCAATCCATGCCTAGGATTACATCGAGTCCACGTGTGTCAATCTGGATTAGATTACCACTGAACTTCACTCCTTCAATCACAATCAAGGCTCCTAGGCAAATACGCTGAGCTTGAAGGATTGAGCCGGGAGAATAAACTAGCATACTATTGCCTAGTAAACTAGTCTCGATTCCTTGACTTTTAACGAATCTTGAGGACACAAAGGAATGAGAAGCCCCTCAATCAAATAAAACCACAGTAGGAGGTGAATGCACAAGAAACGTACCAAGTACCACATCCAGTGCATTACTTGCTTCTTCTGCCGTCACCAGGTTGAGACAGCCTCGCCCAAGACTCTGCACTGAGTGGGGACCTGATCGGCCTCCTTGGTGACCACCACCTCCACTTGCAGGGGCTTGGGGACGAACTGGATCACTTTGAGCTTGGGGATGAGCTGGAGGAGACGTCTATGCGAGCAGACATTTGCAAAATGTCCCACCTCGCCACACGCATAGCACTTGAGCGGAGTCGCTCGGTTTTGTCCTCCTTGCAGCTGCCAACCATGGTTATAAGATTGAACCACGGACTGAGGAGCTCAAGGAACTGATCATTCGGGTCTCAGCGGCGGAGAAGCAACTGACTGGGCGCTAACGGCCTTCCCAGAGCGTGGTCTTGAGGAACCGGCGCCAGTTGACTTCTGGGCCAACCACTTGTGCTTATGGCTTTCTTCAACCGCCTTAGCGCTATCCTCAACTCTGATCGCTTTGTCAACCAATACTTGCATGTTGGGAATGTCGTGGGCTGCAAGTGAGTGCTTGATTTCTTCACTGAGGTGCTCCCGTAACAGAGCAACTCACTGGGCCTCACTTAGAACTTCATCCGTGACATAATGAGCCAATTACTTGAATTTATGAAGGTAATCCATGACTGACATGGATCCCTGCTTGAGTTTATAGAATTCCCTCTTCTTAATTTCCATCAAACTCGAAGGAATATGGACTGCGCATAATGCTGCCTTGAAGCCTTCCCAGGTTGTGACTTGGTTAGAGGGACGAATTGCCTTATATCTGTCCCACCAAGCTGCAGTAGCACCTTGGAGATAATATGCATCATACTGCACCTTCTCCTCATCAGTGCACCTCGCGAGATCGAGTTTGCACTCAACATCGCGTAGCCAATCATCAGCGTCCAGGGTGTCTGTAGCTGATGAGAAACTCGGTGGACACGTTCGCTGGAACTCGGCCAAATGAGACTGGGGCTGCATCGCTGCCATACCACCGTAGGCAGCGGCGCCGAAGTTCTCCATCCTTTGTACTAGTTGCTCTAGCAGACGAGTCTACATGACCTGTACTTGGGCCATCGACGGAGGAGGTGGCAATTCCTCAC
The DNA here is from genome assembly GCA_036346355.1 of Rhipidocladum racemiflorum. Lineage (NCBI taxonomy): Eukaryota > Viridiplantae > Streptophyta > Magnoliopsida > Poales > Poaceae > Rhipidocladum > Rhipidocladum racemiflorum. The sequence goes on along the minus strand of CM070589.1, from coordinate 33,128,310 downwards.
TTTGGGCATCATGCCGACTATGCTCTCCACCCGGTCCACCCACCGGCGCACTGGAATGCTGGGTCCCGTGGCCTTGGGATCTCGGCTGCGGCGGATCAGGGAGTGCTGGGTTAGGCACGAATTCAGCTTGGTCATGACCCTCATGAGTTGCACGGATAGCTCGTCTCCTCAGCATCCTGCTACACATGACAGTTGAGCGACATGTGCAACATTGTAATGGAGCCTCGAGACAAAACCAGAACAAGTAGGACATGGCCACACATGCATTCTCACATTTTCAGCTAAATTTTAGCACAACGGGAATGCAGCTAATAGTTAAGATTGCAATTGTGATAGACTTTAAGGTGACAACTTAGCATGTCCTTACATGCAGGAGCGGGGTTAATTACAAAGTTATCACGTCCATCGCTGACTACCACCAGGTCCATTACAACAAAAGTACATCCGCAACTAGCTTGTATTTACGACAAAAGCGAGCTTCTAGTACTAAGTGCTTCACAGGGACCTAAGCATCACCACAATTTGTGGCGGGGGCATCTGGAACTGCAACGGGAATAGACGGCTCAATGGTGTACATCAGCTCATACTCACGCCCACCGAAGACGATGTTCTATCCAGGCGCTGCACTCGAAGAAGCACTGGGCGCAAGGCTGAGACACGGCGTCTACTACCTCTCACGAACATCCTGGCATGACTGATGACTCGCCGGTAGGAGCCATACGGGCGAGGAAGTTCTTCCGTCAGCTCAAGAACATCGTGCTCCCTGTACACGATCTTTGTGGTGAAGAAGCCATGGTTGACAAAAGGTGCCATGTGAATCTCTAGCTCGGAGATGCAGCGACGAGCGAGCAACAGCTCATCACGAAGACGCAGAAGATAGCGGTCGATGGATCGCACAAGCCAAATGTGCCAGGTCAGTGCAGGACCTGTCGACTTATCTACCGCCACGTAGATGTTCTCCTGGCTGTCCAGCTCACATGAGGGACAGGTGGGGAATAGCAGGGCCATCTCCGGAATATCAAAGCGGACTCGAAGGATAGAGACATACACCAGTACAGCCGCGAGTGGACTTGGGGCCATACCATAGTAGGTATGAGTATGCTCCCCATCGTGACATCCACGGATGGAGACCTCCGCAACAAAGAGAGAGGAGTCTAGGCTGGTACCAGCGCGCGAGATGAGATACTCCGGCTGCTCGGTAAAGCCAGCACAGCGCATCATGTCCTACAGGGCAGCCTGCACAGTGCCCTCCAGGATAGCGCGGGTGTAGTAACACGGCTCCCAGCATCCAAACATCTAAGAATAAGGAAAGACACAAGTTAGCAAAACCTTAATTGGATAGGAACCAGAATAGGTAGGGAAAACGTAACAAGAAAAACAACAAAGGACTACAACTTAGCTACCTTAACTTTAACCAATACTCAATACTTAGCTAGCCTTTTGAATTAGACGAGTTCTCCCCAAAATTCTATTCCTGATTTTGAATAAGCAAAGGATATAACAGATCCCATTTCACCACTTCCTCTCTCCCAAGAAAATAAACAGTTGAAGTCCGAGGAAAAGGTAAATCCATTTTGAAAATTTGAAATCAGGGAAGACACTATAGAGGGGAAAGAACAACATTCTACTTTTTCTCAATTAGAGAATCGTAGCAAAATAAATTTTAAGAAAAAGACTCATCCTTATGCCTATCGACTGACTAGCTAAGGTTTCCTTCCAGTCATGTATAGCTCTGATACCACCTCTTGTGGTGGCTCTGGTATTAGATTAGCAATTCGGGTTCTTACTGTTGCGTTGGACTGGCAATAAACGCAACCCACAAGAATTCTGAATGCTTAACTAAAACCGTACTAAGATTAGAACCAATTGATCAGCAGCCACTCGACACGAGTGCCCGTGCAAACCGATTGAAGCCAATTTGAGCTTCCCGCAACCGTGTGTCTAGCACTGGTTCCCTGGATCAGTAGCCCAGCACTCACACGTTGTTCATTCGAGATGCATCACAACCATGCATAAGTAAATAACTTATATCTGAAAGGTAAACCTGTTATAGCTGATTAAGTTACAGTTTACAGCCACATGGCCAAATACAAACCCAAAGGATAGATAAAAAATACAATGGAAGTCCAAAATAAAATCACGCAGTGTGCCTCTACACCCAAACGCAACTGACTGGGAAGGAATCCCAGTTAATCCTAAGCCAAATCGTCGAACTCGGACGCGTACTGCGAATCTTCGAGATCTTCTCCATTACCTTCTGTGAAATCATGTGCTGAAAAATTGGCTTTGAACTGAAAAATTAACTTAGAATTGGTTTTGCAAAATGTGCTTGTGCATGTGTTTGACAATTTGACAAGAAACAGTAAGTTTCGCTTTTGCGCCGGACCAAGCTCTCAAGAAACAGAAAGTTCCCCATCTGCGCTAGATCGTTTTTCGTATGTACGACGGACCAATTTTGTTGGTCTGTTGTAAACATGTTTTTGGCAACCTCTTTTTCCCATGTACGTCGGACCAAGTTTTGGAGTGCATCGTGGACGTGCTTTTGAGCTCATGAGCCAAACTCAATTTTCCAAGAAACCAGTAAGTTTTGCATGTACGTCGGACCAATTTCTTTGGTCAGTCATGAACGGCTTTTTGAGGATTGATTTCGCATGTACGACGGACTGATTTCTTTTAGTCTGTCGTGAACGTGTTTTCGCCGGAATGATTTCTTCTTGAAAACGAGACTTTCACTTGTACACTGGACAGATTTTGTTGGTCCGTCGTGAATGGTTTTTTGAGTGACTTTTTCATGTGTACGCCGGACCATATTTTTTGGTCCGTCGTGAATGCGTTTTTGCTCGATTAGGGTTTTGAGCAAAATTGGAATTGTGATTGATTTGTTTTTGAGATTATGAAATTTGTGAGAATTTCATGATGCTTGAAGTGGATTTTATGCAATGCTCGTGTGAGTATTTGCATGGATTGATGTGAGTCAAGTCGTGGACTTGTGCTCGGAATTGTTTTGTGGTTTGTTCATGTGCAGGTATTGCTCGAAGACGAACGTGGTCGATGACGGGACCGGAACTAGGTTCATGGAGGAGCTGAGGTTTGGGACTAGGTTCAGGGAGGAACTGAGGTCTTGGTGGTCAAGGATGTCATGTGGGATGTTCGGGCTAAGAGAATGGTGCACATGAAGAATGGTTAGTCACGTGAGAATGGCAGGAGGTCATTCGCGTGCAAAGTGTTAGTCACGTGAGTATGGCAGGTGGCCATACGCGTGCAAAGTGTTAGTCACGTGAGTATGGTAGGGTTGCCATACGCGTGCAAGAGTTGTACTCGGCCAGGTTGGGCCAAGAGGAGTTGAGTTGAATACATACTCCTTCTAGATTAGGAATTGTATTCAGAACTCCTTGTGTTTTGCTCCTTTAAATAGGAGGGGTGTCTCCTGTTGAAGGGCATCGAATCAATTGGAGCTGAGCGCATTGAGAGCCTCAAGCTCAGTTTTAGGGTTTGTACTCTTTTGATGAGAGTACTTTAGACAAAAGAAATAAAGATCAATTCTTCTAGTTCCTTGTGTGCTACAATATTCTCTTTTGGTTCTTGTTTGCATACTTGTTCTAGTTCTAGATTGGTTTTTGTTCTTTGAGTTTCATCTTGATTTGATCCATCAAAAACCTCTCTAGGGTATCGATCTAGTGTTCCTCAAAGTCTTGTTGATAAATCTTTTGTTCTTCTTGATCAATCTACAAGTTTCGATTAGATTGATTTTCGTCAAGTTCTGGAACAGCAAGCTTGCGAAGCTTATAACTTTGATCCGTAAGTCCGATCGAGCTGATTCTTTTTGAGTTAGATTCGTATTGGAATCTAGTTTCTTGTATCCAAATTTTAGATCGTTCCGACGGTTGGATCTCCAGTAATTCGTGTTTTACCGAACCTCTGTCATTCTATTTTTGTCGAAAACGAGGCAATTATTTGGTTCTGTTTTGGGGTGAACTTTTAATAGATCAAGAATTTGGTTTTAGCTTCCGCACAATCATTCACCCCCCTCTGATTGCTATATTCGTATACTTCGATCCTACAAGTGGTATCAGAGCAAGGTTTTTCTAATCTATCTTAATCGGTGATTAGATCAATGGATCATTATTCGTCAAAACCTTGTGTGTTCAATGGTGTTGATTTTCAGTTTTGGAAGGCCAAGATGGAGGCGTTCATCCAAGCTCAGGGATTCGCAATTTGGGAGAAGGTCTACAAACCATATGAAGTCCCTGCAAACGACAATGTCAATGGCGTAATCGCGCACATGTTGAAGCAAACAAAGAAGGCACGCAACTTGATCATCCAAGGTTTGGGATGTAGTGACTTTGATCGTGTGATCCATCTCAAATCCAAGATATGAGGTATGGAAATCTCTTTGTGATTACCATGAGGGTTCTAATACTATCAAAGAGGTTCGTCAAGATCTTTACAAAAAAGAATACATGCGATTTGAGATGAAACCCGGTGAGTCGTTAGATGATTTCTTTGCACGCTTTAATAAGATTCTTAGCAATTTGCGTGCTGTTAGAGTTAGCTTTGATGATGCTGCTAATGCTAGACAATTGCTTGGTGCATTAGACATGTCTATTTGGGAGATGAAAGTTACATCCATTAGAGAATCTACTGCCATGAGTACACTTACCTTAGATGTTCTTTATTCCAAGTTGAAAACTCATGAATTAGATGTTCTTGCTAGAAAGAATGATCATAAATCAATTGCTTTGACATCTCAATCTAGCATATCTCATAATGGTGCTGCTTCAAGTTTTGCTCTATCTTTCTTGTCTTCACTAACCGATGAACAGATTGAGCAATTCCCAGAAGAAGACTTGTCACTACTCTCTTCTCGCTTTAACAAAGCTTTACAAAATGTGAGAATGAGAAAGAGAGGTGTGGTGGCCCTCCAAGATGCTATGAGTGTGGTGATCTCGACCATATTCGTCCAAACTGTCCTAAACTTGCAGGTAAAGCATCAAGGGAGGAGAAGGACAACGACAGAAGAAAAGAGAAGAAGTTCTCTTCAAGTAATAGAAAGAAGAAGAGCTTCATCAACAACAAAGTTGTCCACCGAGTTCTTTCCGCTCTTGAACACGTCAATTTGAGCGATGTGGATTCAGGGCGCGATGAGGACGATGCAACTCCAAGCAAGCATGAGTTGACGGGGTTGTGTCTCATGGCTAAAAGCGACAGCGGCTTTACTGAGGACGACCACGACAGCGACTTCAATGAGGTAGATCCTTCTTACGATGAATTAGCTATTGCTGTTGCTCGACTTGGTAAATTGCTTGATAAACGTGACAAGAAAATTAAGAAACATGATTTTGTTGTTGAGTCATTGAATGCTGAAATTGCTAGACTTAAAACCTTGATTCCTGATGATGATGCTTGCAAATCATGTGACTTAATTTACAATGAGCTTACTTTGCTTAGGAAAGAACATGTTACCTTGTTAGAGCAAATCAATGCTGAAAATGAGAAAAATGAGAAACTTGTTAAACATGCTAGTTGTTCTACCATTGATTTACATGATACAACTCCATGTTCTATATGCTCCATACTAGAATTGAAGTTGCATGATGCAAATGCTAGGGTTTCTCAAATGACAGAAGATTTGCTTACACATGAGGTTCTTTCATGCTCAACTTGTCGCAAGCAAAAAGGAAAAGTGGACGTTCCCTATAATAATTGTTTAACTCTTTCTCGAAAAATTGATTACTTGGAAAAGTCATTAGAACGTTTCACTAAAGGAAAGAAAAACATAAACATGATCTTGGATCAATCAAAAGTCAGCACTCATAACAAAGGTTTTGGTTTTGATTCTTATGCTCATCATAAATCACATGCTCCCACTGTTGTTAAAACACTTGAAAGTGGAAAATTTGGAATTGTCAATGAGCCTAAGAAAACTGTCTTTAAATCTGTTGGTCTTTTATCTTCTACTATGATAAATGCAAAATGTGCTTCTACTGTTAAAGCAAAACATCATTTTAAGTACACTTGCACTCATTGTGATAGAGATGGACATTTAGTAGACTTTTGTTTTAGACTAGATAAACAACAAAAAAGAGAAAGGTTTAATGCTAGGTCTAATTTCAGACAGGCACGCTTTGTTTCTCATTATGTGCCTAGGGTGATGCAAACACCTTTTGTTGGTAAGAACACGGAAAAAGGCAAATCTGTTTTTGTGCATAAGAATACTCGTGTTGTGCCTCTTGTTGTGCGTCGTGTGTCTCGATCTTTGGATTCCTAAACATCTTATTTCTAACCCCAAGATCGAGGCCTCGACAATTTCTGCTTCTATGTAGGCTTCTCACGCGAGGAAGGAGAACATGTGGCTAGTGAATTCGGATGCTCACTTCATATGTTCAGTGATAAGTTTTGGTTCTTCTTCACTCGTGCATCTCATGCTAAAAGTGTTGCCTTTGGAGATACTTCTTCCACTTCTATTTTCGCACAAGGCACTAGTCCAAATGATGCAAGTACAGGTGCATATGTTCAGGGGGAGAGTGTCTTTGTTCATAAAAGATGATGATGATGCTGTTGAGGATGAGATAATTGGAGGTTTGCATGAGAGACTCTTCCCACGTGCTTGTGTGTGCTTCTTTTCAAGCTTCCCACGTGCTTCACATCGACAAGCGTTCAAGTGAACTTTCGTATCTCCATGGTACTCAAGATTTTGGCATTTGGCTTTCTGCTTCCTTATGCATTAGCTTAAGAGCTTATTCTGATGTTGACTTTGGAGGATGTTGAATTGATTTGGTTCGTGCCACCTCTTGAATAATCCCCTTTCTTGAGCATATTGATATTGGATTTCACTTTCTTAGAGATCATGTTGAAAAAGAAAATATTGTGCTTCACCATGTGGATACTGAACATCAATTGGCAGACATTTTTACAAAACCTTTGTCTTCTTCTCGTTTTGCTTTTATTCGGGGAGAACTTGGGATTGTTCATCCAATGGGTTTGTTTTGAGGGGGAGTTTCCTTGCCAAGTTCTTTCACTTGATAAGCTCACTTTATCATATTTCTTTATATGTTATGTAATTGAGCTAATATATGATAATATAATTGTCTCACTTGAACTAAAAATGACATTGTGGAATTCCATGGACTGATTGCCTATAGCTAAATACTCTGTGATATCTTACTCTTCTAGGCTTGATATTGAATCTTCTTAACAAATTTGGGCTATGAAGCAAGTGTATTTTAGCTTTACTCTTTCATAAGACCTTTTAATCACTTTTGCATGTTTATAATCAAAGAAAAATGAAAAGAAAAGGGAATCAATATAAAAGGGTTGTTAAAAGCAAAAGCCTCAAGTTATGAGCTTCAGGATGCTTTCCCTAAAAGATAAGATGTATGCTTCAAGCATGCCATTCCCTCAAAAGACAAGATGTATGCTTCAAGCATGCCACTCCAAAGAACTAAAAGAAGTATGCTTCAAGCATGCCACATGCCGCTTCTTGTTTAAAGATTAAATTGGTCTACTAGATTGGAGTTGAAACTACTTGCTCGCCCTGATTTGTTAGTTGCTTCAACTTTGAGCCTTTTTCTACTAAAGGTGTTGCTTAGTACTTGGCTATAGTTGACTGAATTGAGGTTGAGATGCATGTCATTCCCTAACTTGTTAAAATCACATCAAGATCATGTATTTTGCATAATATATGATATATAAGGTTATATGATCGAATGAGCTCATCTTTTCCTATCTTGGCACTCCCTTGTTTCTTCTTGTGAAATCATTGCTACAAGAAAAATTTTGAACAAATTCTCTCTTTTGTACTCTTGATGAATCCATTGTCAAAGGGGGAGAAATTTGGGAATCATTGAAAAGTTTAAGGGAAAAGGGGGAGAAGAAAAGGGGGAGTTGTGTTTGTAAATTTGAGAATTTTGGGAGAAGTTTGGAGAATTTTGGAATTTTTGGGCACATTGCACATTCACACACATGTTCCTTCTCAGGGGGAGATTTTGTTTTGCATTTTGGTCAAAGGGGGAATTCTGTGTTTTTTCTTACTTTGGTCTTTGATCCTTTGGATTTCAAAATCTTTTGTAAAGTGAATGCCAAATGTTCAATTCTAAGTGGTGTTGCCAATGTTTTCATCAAGGGGGAGATTGTGAAATCATGTGCTGAAAAATTGGCTTTGAACTGAAAAATTAACTTAGAATTGGTTTTGCAAAATGTGCTTGTGCATGTGTTTGACAATTTGACAAGAAACAGTAAGTTTCGCTTTTTGCGCCGACCAAGCTCTCAAGAAAGCAAGAAGTTCCCCATCTGCGCCAGATCGTTTTTCGTATGTACGACGGACCAATTTTGTTGGTCTGTTGTAAACATGTTTTTGGCAACCTCTTTTTCCCATGTACGTCGGACCAAGTTTTTGGGTCTGTCGTGGACGTGCTTTTGAGCTCATGAGCCAAACTCAATTTTCCAAGAAACCAGTAAGTTTTGCATGTACGTCGGACCAATTTCTTTGGTCAGTCGTGAACGGCTTTTTGAGGATTGATTTCGCATGTACGACGGACTGATTTCTTTTAGTCTGTCGTGAACGTGTTTTCGCCGGAATGATTTCTTCTTGAAACCGAGACTTTCACTTGTACACCGGACCGATTTTGTTGGTCCGTCGTGAATGGTTTTTTGAGTGACTTTTTCATGTGTACGCCGGACCATATTTTTTGGTCCGTCGTGAATGCGTTTTTGCTCGATTAGGGTTTTGAGCAAAATTGGAATTGTGTTTGATTTGTTTTTGAGATTATGAAATTTGTGAGAATTTCATGATGCTTGAAGTGGACTTTATGCAATGCTCGTGTGAGTATTTGCATGGATTGATGTGAGTCAAGTCGTGGACTTGTGCTCGGAATTGTTTTGTGGTTTGTTCATGTGCAGGTATTGCTCGAAGACGAACGTGGTCGATGACGGGACCGGAACTAGGTTCATGGAGGAGCTGAGGTTTGGGACTAGGTTCAGGGAGGAACTGAGGTCTTGGTGGTCAAGGATGTCATGCGGGACGTTCGGGCTAAGAGAATGGTGCACATGAAGAATGGTTAGTCACGTGAGAATGGCAGGAGGTCATTCGCGTGCAAAGTGTTAGTCACGTGAGTATGGCAGGTGGCCATACGCGTGCAAAGTGTTAGTCACGTGAGTATGGTAGGGTTGCCATACGCGTGCAAGAGTTGTACTCGGCCAGGTTGGGCCAAGAGGAGTTGAGTTGAATACATACTCCTTCTAGATTAGGAATTGTATTCAGAACTCCTTGTGTTTTGCTCCTTTAAATAGGAGGGGTGTCTCCTGTTGAAGGGCATCGAATCAATTGGAGCTGAGCGCATTGAGAGCCTCAAGCTCAGTTTTAGGGTTTGTACTCTTTTGATGAGAGTACTTTAGACAAAAGAAATAAAGATCAATTCTTCTAGTTCCTTGTGTGCTACAATATTCTCTTTTGGTTCTTGTTTGCATACTTGTTCTAGTTCTAGATTGGTTTTTGTTCTTTGAGTTTCATCTTGATTTGATCCATCAAAAACCTCTCTAGGGTATCGATCTAGTGTTCCTCAAAGTCTTGTTGATAAATCTTTTGTTCTTCTTGATCAATCTATAAGTTTCGATTAGATTGATTTTCGTCAAGTTCTGGAACAACAAGCTTGCGAAGCTTATAACTTTGATCCGTAAGTCCGATCGAGCTGATTCTTTTTGAGTTAGATTCGTATTGGAATCTAGTTTCTTGTATCCAAATTTCAGATCGTTCCGACGGTTGGATCTCCAGTAATTCGCGTTTTACCGAACCTCTGTCATTCTGTTTTTGTCGAAAACGAGGCAATTATTTGGTTCTGTTTTGGGGTGAACTTTTAATAGATCAAGAATTTGGTTTTAGCTTCCGCACATTCATTCACCCCCCCTCTGATTGCTATATTCGTATACTTCGATCCTACAAGTGGTATCAGAGCAAGGTTTTTCTAATCTATCTTATTCGGTGATTAGATCAATGGATCATTATTCGTCAAAACCTTGTGTGTTCAATGGTGTTGATTTTCAGTTTTGGAAGGCCAAGATGGAGGCGTTCATCCAAGCTCAGGGATTCGCAATTTGGGAGAAGGTCTACAAACCATATGAAGTCCCTGCAAACGACAACGTCAATGACGCCAATCGCGCACATGTTGAAGCAAACAGCAAGGCACGCAACTTGATCATCCAAGGTTTGGGACGTAGTGACTTTGATCGTGTGATCCATCTCAAATCCGCATATGAGGTATGGAAATCTCTTTGTGATTACCATGAGGGTTCTAATACTATCAAAGAGGTTCGTCAAGATCTTTACAAAAAAGAATACATGCGATTTGAGATGAAACCCGGTGAGTCGTTAGATGATTTCTTTGCACGCTTTAATAAGATTCTTAGCAATTTGCGTGCTGTTGGAGTTAGCTTTGATGATGCTGCTAATGCTAGACAATTTCTTGGTGCATTAGACATGTCTATTTGGGAGATGAAAGTTACATCCATTAGAGAATCTACTGTCATGAGTACACTTACCTTAGATGTTCTTTATTCCAAGTTGAAAACTCATGAATTAGATGTTCTTGCTAGAAAGAATGATCATAAATCAATTGCTTTGACATCTCAATCTAGCATATCTCATAATGGTGCTGTTTCAAGTTTTGCTCTATCTTTCTTGTCTTCACTAACCGATGAACAGATTGAGCAATTCCCAGAAGAAGACTTGCCACTACTCTCTTCTCGCTTTAACAAAGCTTTACAAAATGTGAGAATGAGAAAGAGAGGTGGTGGTGGCCCTCCAAGATGCTATGAGTGTGGTGATCTCGACCATATTCGTCCAAACTGTCCTAAACTTGCAGGTAAAGCATCAAGGGAGGAGAAGGACAACGACAGAAGAAAAGAGAAGAAGTTCTCTTCAAGTAATAGAAAGAAGAAGAGCTTCATCAACAGCAAAGTTGTCCACCGAGTTCTTTCCGCTCTTGAACAAGTCAATTTGAGCGATGTGGATTCAGGCGCAGTTGAGGACGATGCAACTCCAAGCAAGCATGAGTTGACGGGGTTGTGTCTCATGGCTAAAAGCAGCAACAGCTTTTATCGAGGGCGACCACGACAAATGACTTCAATGAGGTAGATCCTTCTTACGATGAATTAGCTATTGCTGTTGCTCGACTTGGTAAATTGCTTGATAAACGTGACAAGAAAATTAAGAAACATGATTTTGTTGTTGAGTCATTGAATGCTGAAATTGCTAGACTTAAAACCTTGATTCCTGATGATGATGCTTGCAAATCATGTGACTTAATTTACAATGAGCTTACTTTGCTTAGGAAAGAACATGTTACCTTGTTAGAGCAAATCAATGCTGAAAATGAGAAAAATGAGAAACTTGTTAAACATGCTAGTTGTTCTACCATTGATTTACATGATACAACTCCATGTTCTATATGCTCCATACTAGAATTGAAGTTGCATGATGCAAATGCTAGGGTTTCTCAAATGACAGAAGATTTGCTTACACATGAGGTTCTTTCATGCTCAACTTGTCGCAAGCAAAAAGGAAAAGTGGACGTTCCCTATAATAATTGTTTAACTCTTTCTCGAAAAATTGATTACTTGGAAAAGTCATTAGAACGTTTCACTAAAGGAAAGAAAAACATAAACATGATCTTGGATCAATCAAAAGTCAGCACTCATAACAAAGGTTTAGGTTTTGATTCTTATGCTCATCATAAATCACATGCTCCCACTGTTGTTAAAACACTTGAAAGTGGAAAATTTGGAATTGTCAATGAGCCTAAGAAAACTGTCTTTAAATCTGCTGGTCTTTTATCTTCTACTATGATAAATGCAAAATGTGCTTCTACTGTTAAAGCAAAACATCATTTTAAGTACACTTGCACTCATTGTGATAGAGATGGACATTTAGTAGACTTTTGTTTTAGACTATCTAAACAACAAAAAAGAGAAAGGTTTAATGCTAGGTCTAATTTCAGACATGCACGCTTTGTTTCTCATTATGTGCCTAGGGTGATGCAAACACCTTTTGTTGGTAAGAACACGGAAAAAGGCAAATCTGTTTTTGTGCATAAGAATACTCATGTTGTGCCTACTGTTGTGCGTCGTGTGTCTCAGTACTGGATTCCTAAACATCTTATTTCTAACCCCAGTGTCGAGGCCTCGACAATTTCTGCTTCTATGTAGGCTTCTCACGCGAGGAAGGAGAACATGTGGCTAGTGAATTTCGGATGCTCAGTTCATATGTTCAGTGATAAGTTTTGGTTCTTCTTCACTCGTGCATCTCATGCTAAAAGTGTTGCCTTTGGAGATACTTCTTCCACTTCTATTTTCGCACAAGGCACTAGTCCAAATGATGCAAGTACAGGTGCATATGTTCAGGGGGAGAGTGTCTTTGTTCATAAAAGATGATGATGATGCTGTTGAGGATGAGATAATTGGAGGTTTGCATGAGAGACTCTTCCCACGTGCTTGTGTGTGCTTCTTTTCAAGCTTCCCACGTGCTTCACATCGACAAGCGTTCAAGTGAACTTTCAGGTATCTCCATGGTACTCAAGATTTTGGCATTTGGCTTTCTGCTTCCTTATGCATTAGCTTAAGAGCTTATTCTGATGTTGACTTTGGAGGATGTTGAATTGATTTGGTTCGTGCCACCTCTTGAATAATCCCCTTTCTTGAGCATATTGATATTGGATTTCACTTTCTTAGAGATCATGTTGAAAAAGAAAATATTGTGCTTCACCATGTGGATACTGAACATCAATTGGCAGACATTTTTACAAAACCTTTGTCTTCTTCTCGTTTTGCTTTTATTCGGGGAGAACTTGGGATTGTTCATCCAATGGGTTTGTTTTGAGGGGGAGTTTCCTTGCCAAGTTCTTTCACTTGATAAGCTCACTTTATCATATTTCTTTATATGTTATGTAATTGAGCTAATATATGATAATATAATTGTCTCACTTGAACTAAAAATGACATTGTGGAATTCCATGGACTGATTGCCTATAGCTAAATACTCTGTGATATCTTACTCTTCTAGGCTTGATATTGAATCTTCTTGACAAATTTGGGCTATGAAGCAAGTGTATTTTAGCTTTACTCTTTCATAAGACCTTTTAATCACTTTTGCATGTTTATAATCAAAGAAAAATGAAAAGAAAAGGGAATCAATATAAAAGGGTTGTTAAAAGCAAAAGCCTCAAGTTATGAGCTTCAGGATGCTTTCCCTAAAAGATAAGATGTATGCTTCAAGCATGCCATTCCCTCAAAAGACAAGATGTATGCTTCAAGCATGCCACTCCAAAGAAATAAAAGAAGTATGCTTCAAGCATGCCACATGCCGTTTACTGTTTAAAGATTAAATTGGTCTACTAGATTGGAGTTGAAACTATTTGCTCGCCCTGATTTGTTAGTTGCTTCAACTTTGAGCCTTTTTCTACTAAAGGTTTTGCTTAGTACTTGGCTATAGTTGACTGAATTGAGGTTGAGATGCATGTCATTCCCTAAGTTGTTAAAATCATATCAAGATCATGTATTTTGCATAATATATGATATATAAGGTTATATGATCGAATGAGCTCATCTTTTCCTATCTTGGTACTCCCTTGTTTCTTCTTGTGAAATCATTGCTACAAGAAAAATTTTGAACAAATTCTCTCTTTTGTACTCTTGATGAATCCATTGTCAAAGGGGGAGAAATTTGGGAATCATTGAAAAGTTTAAGGGAAAAGGGGGAGAAGAAAAGGGGGAGTTGTGTTTGTAAATTTGAGAATTTTGGGAGAAGTTTGGAGAATTTTGGAATTTTTGGGCACATTGCACATTCACACACATGTTCCTTCTCAGGGGGAGATTTTGTTTTGCATTTTGGTCAAAGGGGGAATTCTGTGTTTTTTCTTACTTTGGTCTTTGATCCTTTGGATTTCAAAATCTTTTGTAAAGTGAATGCCAAATGTTCAATTCTAAGTGGTGTTGCCAATGTTTTCATCAAGGGGGAGATTGTGAAATCATGTGCTGAAAAATTGGCTTTGAACTGAAAAATTAACTTAGAATTGGTTTTGCAAAATGTGCTTGTGCATGTGTTTGACAATTTGACAAGAAACAAGAAGTTTCGCTTTGCGCGGACCAAGCTCTCAAGAAGCAAGAAGTTCCCCATCTGCGCCGGATCGTTTTCGTATGTACGACGGACCAATTTTGTTGGTCTGTTGTAAACATGTTTTTGGCAACCTCTTTTTCCCATGTACGTCGGACCAAGTTTTTGGGTCTGTCGTGGACGTGCTTTTGAGCTCATGAGCCAAACTCAATTTTCCAAGAAACCAGTAAGTTTTGCATGTACGTCGGACCAATTTCTTTGGTCAGTCATGAACGGCTTTTTGAGGATTGATTTCGCATGTACGACGGACTGATTTCTTTTAGTCTGTCGTGAACGTGTTTTCGCCGGAATGGTTTCTTCTTGAAACCGAGACTTTCACTTGTACACCGGACCGATTTTGTTGGTCCGTCGTGAATGGTTTTTTGAGTGACTTTTTCATGTGTACGCCGGACCATATTTTTTGGTTCGTCGTGAATGCGTTTTTGCTCGATTAGGGTTTTGAGCAAAATTGGAATTATGTTTGATTTGTTTTTGAGATTCTGAAATTTGTGAGAATTTCATGATGCTTGAAGTGGATTTTATGCAATGCTCGTGTGAGTATTTGCATGGATTGATGTGAGTCAAGTCGTGGACTTGTGCTCGGAATTGTTTTGTGGTTTGTTCATGTGCAGGTATTGCTCGAAGACGAACGTGGTCGATGACGGGACCGGAACTAGGTTCATGGAGGAGCTGAGGTTTGGGACTAGGTTCAGGGAGGAACTGAGGTCTTGGTGGTCAAGGATGTCATGCGGGACGCTCGCTAAGAGAATGGTGCACATGAAGAATGGTTAGTCACGTGAGAATGGCAGGAGGTCATTCGCGTGCAAAGTGTTAGTCACGTGAGTATGGCAGGTGGCCATACGCGTGCAAAGTGTTAGTCACGTGAGTATGGTAGGGTTGCCATACGCGTGCAAGAGTTGTACTCGGCCAGGTTGGGCCAAGAGGAGTTGAGTTGAATACATACTCCTTCTAGATTAGGAATTGTATTCAGAACTCCTTGTGTTTTGCTCCTTTAAATAGGAGGGGTGTCTCCTGTTGAAGGGCATCGAATCAATTGGAGCTGAGCGCATTGAGAGCCTCAAGCTCAGTTTTAGGGTTTGTACTCTTTTGATGAGAGTACTTTAGACAAAATAAATAAAGATCAATTCTTCTAGTTCCTTGTGTGCTACAATATTCTCTTTTGGTTCTTGTTTGCATACTTGTTCTAGTTCTAGATTGGTTTTTGTTCTTTGAGTTTCATCTTGATTTGATCCATCAAAAACCTCTCTAGGGTATCGATCTAGTGTTCCTCAAAGTCTTGTTGATAAATCTTTTGTTCTTCTTGATCAATCTACAAGTTTCGATTAGATTGATTTTCGTCAAGTTCTGGAACAACAAGCTTGCGAAGCTTATAACTTTGATCCGTAAGTCCGATCGAGCTGATTCTTTTTGAGTTAGATTCGTATTGGAATCTAGTTTCTTGTATCCAAATTTCAGATCGTTCTGACGGTTGGATCTCCAGTAATTCGCGTTTTACCGAACCTCTGTCATTCTGTTTTTGTCGAAAACGAGGCAATTATTTGGTTCTGTTTTGGGGTGAACTTTTAATAGATCAAGAATTTGGTTTTAGCTTCCGCACATTCATTCACCCCCCCTCTGATTGCTATATTCGTATACTTCGATCCTACAAGTGGTATCAGAGCAAGGTTTTTCTAATCTATCTTAATCGGTGATTAGATCAATGGATCATTATTCGTCAAAACCTTGTGTGTTCAATGGTGTTGATTTTCAGTTTTGGAAGGCCAAGATGGAGGCGTTCATCCAAGCTCAGGGATTCGCAATTTGGGAGAAGGTCTACAAACCATATGAAGTCCCTGCAAACGACAATGTCAATGACGCCAATCGCGCACATGTTGAAGCAAACAGCAAGGCACGCAACTTGATCATCCAAGGTTTGGGATGTAGTGACTTTGATCGTGTGATCCATCTCAAATCCGCATATGAGGTATGGAAATCTCTTTGTGATTACCATGAGGGTTCTAATACTATCAAAGAGGTTCGTCAAGATCTTTACAAAAAAGAATACATGCGATTTGAGATGAAACCCGGTGAGTCGTTAGATGATTTCTTTGCACGCTTTAATAAGATTCTTAGCAATTTGCGTGCTGTTGGAGTTAGCTTTGATGATGCTGCTAATGCTAGACAATTTCTTGGTGCATTAGACATGTCTATTTGGGAGATGAAAGTTACATCCATTAGAGAATCTACTGTCATGAGTACACTTACCTTAGATGTTCTTTATTCCAAGTTGAAAACTCATGAATTAGATGTTCTTGCTAGAAAGAATGATCATAAATCAATTGCTTTGACATCTCAATCTAGCATATCTCATAATGGTGCTGTTTCAAGTTTTGCTCTATCTTTCTTGTCTTCACTAACCGATGAACAGATTGAGCAATTCCCAGAAGAAGACTTGCCACTACTCTCTTCTCGCTTTAACAAAGCTTTACAAAATGTGAGAATGAGAAAGAGAGGTGGTGGTGGCCCTCCAAGATGCTATGAGTGTGGTGATCTCGACCATATTCGTCCAAACTGTCCTAAACTTGCAGTGTAAAGCATCAAGGGAGGAGAAGGACAACGACAGAAGAAAAGAGAAGAAGTTCTCTTCAAGTAATAGAAAGAAGAAGAGCTTCATCAACAGCAAAGTTGTCCACCGAGTTCTTTCCGCTCTTGAACAAGTCAATTTGAGCGATGTGGATTCAGGGCGCAGTGAGGACGATGCAACTCCAAGCAAGCATGAGTTGACGGGGTTGTGTCTCATGGCTAAAAGCAGCAACAGCTTTACTGAGGACGACCACGACAGTGACTTCAATGAGGTAGATCCTTCTTACGATGAATTAGCTATTGCTGTTGCTCGACTTGGTAAATTGCTTGATAAACGTGACAAGAAAATTAAGAAACATGATTTTGTTGTTGAGTCATTGAATGCTGAAATTGCTAGACTTAAAACCTTGATTCCTGATGATGATGCTTGCAAATCATGTGACTTAATTTACAATGAGCTTACTTTGCTTAGGAAAGAACATGTTACCTTGTTAGAGCAAATCAATGCTGAACATGAGACAACTGAGAAACTTGTTAAACATGCTAGTTGTTCTACCATTGATTTACATGATACAACTCCATGTTCTATATGCTCCATACTAGAATTGAAGTTGCATGATGCAAATGCTAGGGTTTCTCAAATGACAGAAGATTTGCTTACACATGAGGTTCTTTCATGCTCAACTTGTCGCAAGCAAAAAGGAAAAGTGGACGTTCCCTATAATAATTGTTTAACTCTTTCTCGAAAAATTGATTACTTGGAAAAGTCATTAGAACGTTTCACTAAAGGAAAGAAAAACATAAACATGATCTTGGATCAATCAAAAGTCAGCACTCATAACAAAGGTTTAGGTTTTGATTCTTATGCTCATCATAAATCACATGCTCCCACTGTTGTTAAAACACTTGAAAGTGGAAAATTTGGAATTGTCAATGAGCCTAAGAAAACTGTCTTTAAATCTGCTGGTCTTTTATCTTCTACTATGATAAATGCAAAATGTGCTTCTACTGTTAAAGCAAAACATCATTTTAAGTACACTTGCACTCATTGTGATAGAGATGGACATTTAGTAGACTTTTGTTTTAGACTAGCTAAACAACAAAAAAGAGAAAGGTTTAATGCTAGGTCTAATTTCAGACAGGCACGCTTTGTTTCTCATTATGTGCCTAGGGTGATGCAAACACCTTTTGTTGGTAAGAACACGGAAAAAGGCAAATCTGTTTTTGTGCATAAGAATACTCGTGTTGTGCCTACTGTTGTGCGTCGTGTGTCTCAGTACTGGATTCCTAAACATCTTATTTCTAACCCCAGTACCGAGGCCTCGACAATTTCTGCTTCTATGTAGGCTTCTCACGCGAGGAAGGAGAACATGTGGCTAGTGAATTTCGGATGCTCACTTCATATGTTCAGTGATAAGTTTTGGTTCTTCTTCACTCGTGCATCTCATGCTAAAAGTGTTGCCTTTGGAGATACTTCTTCCACTTCTATTTTCGCAAAAGGCACTAGTCCAAATGATGCAAGTACAGGTGCATATGTT
The DNA here is from genome assembly GCA_036346355.1 of Rhipidocladum racemiflorum. Lineage (NCBI taxonomy): Eukaryota > Viridiplantae > Streptophyta > Magnoliopsida > Poales > Poaceae > Rhipidocladum > Rhipidocladum racemiflorum. The sequence continues at coordinate 33,110,049 of CM070589.1, read as the reverse complement.
CAGGGGGAGAGTGTCTTTGTTCATAAAAGATGATGATGATGCTGTTGAGGATGAGATAATTGGAGGTTTGCATGAGAGACTCTTCCCACGTGCTTGTGTGTGCTTCTTTTCAAGCTTCCCACGTGCTTCACATCGACAAGCGTTCAAGTGAACTTTCAGGTATCTCCATGGTACTCAAGATTTTGGCATTTGGCTTTACGCTTCCTTATGCATTAGCTTAAGAGCTTATTCTGATGTTGACTTTGGAGGATGTTGAATTGATTTGGTTCGTGCCACCTCTTGAATAATCCCCTTTCTTGAGCATATTGATATTGGATTTCACTTTCTTAGAGATCATGTTGAAAAAGAAAATATTGTGCTTCACCATGTGGATACTGAACATCAATTGGCAGACATTTTTACAAAACCTTTGTCTTCTTCGTTTTGCTTTTATTCGGGGAGAACTTGGGATTGTTCATCCAATGGGTTTGTTTTGAGGGGGAGTTTCCTTGCCAAGTTCTTTCACTTGATAAGCTCACTTTATCATATTTCTTTATATGTTATGTAATTGAGCTAATATATGATAATATAATTGTCTCACTTGAACTAAAAATGACATTGTGGAATTCCATGGACAGATTGCCTATAGCTAAATACTCTGTGATATCTTACTCTTCTAGGCTTGATATTGAATCTTCTTGACAAATTTGGGCTATGAAGCAAGTGTATTTTAGCTTTACTCTTTCATAAGACCTTTTAATCACTTTTGCATGTTTATAATCAAAGAAAAATGAAAAGAAAAGGGAATCAATATAAAAGGGTTGTTAAAAGCAAAAGCCTCAAGTTATGAGCTTCAGGATGCTTTCCCTAAAAGATAAGATGTATGCTTCAAGCATGCCATTCCCTCAAAAGACAAGATGTATGCTTCAAGCATGCCACTCCAAAGAAATAAAAGAAGTATGCTTCAAGCATGCCACATGCCGTTTACTGTTTAAAGATTAAATTGGTCTACTAGATTGGAGTTGAAACTACTTGCTCGCCCTGATTTGTTAGTTGCTTCAACTTTGAGCCTTTTTCTACTAAAGGTTTTGCTTAGTACTTGGCTATAGTTGACTGAATTGAGCTTGAGATGCATGTCATTCCCTAACTTGTTAAAATCACATCAAGATCATGTATTTTGCATAATATATGATATATAAGGTTATATGATCGAATGAGCTCATCTTTTCCTATCTTGGCACTCCCTTGTTTCTTCTTGTGAAATCATTGCTACAAGAAAAATTTTGAACAAATTCTCTCTTTTGTACTCTTGATGAATCCATTGTCAAAGGGGGAGAAATTTGGGAATCATTGAAAAGTTTAAGGGAAAAGGGGGAGAAGAAAAGGGGGAGTTGTGTTTGTAAATTTGAGAATTTTGGGAGAAGTTTGGAGAATTTTGGAATTTTTGGGCACATTGCACATTCACACACATGTTCCTTCTCAGGGGGAGATTTTGTTTTGCATTTTGGTCAAAGGGGGAATTCTGTGTTTTTTCTTACTTTGGTCTTTGATCCTTTGGATTTCAAAATCTTTTGTAAAGTGAATGCCAAATGTTCAATTCTAAGTGGTGTTGCCAATGTTTTCATCAAGGGGGAGATTGTGAAATCATGTGCTGAAAAATTGGCTTTGAACTGAAAAATTAACTTAGAATTGGTTTTGCAAAATGTGCTTGTGCATGTGTTTGACAATTTGACAAGAAACAGTAAGTTTCGCTTTTGCGCCGGACCAAGCTCTCAAGAAACAGTAAGTTCCCCATCTGCGCCAGATCGTTTTTCGTATGTACGACGGACCAATTTTGTTGGTCTGTTGTAAACATGTTTTTGGCAACCTCTTTTTTCCCATGTACGTCGGACCAAGTTTTTGGGTCTGTCGTGGACGTGCTTTTGAGCTCATGAGCCAAACTCAATTTTCCAAGAAACCAGTAAGTTTTGCATGTACGTCGGACCAATTTCTTTGGTCAGTCATGAACGGCTTTTTGAGGATTGATTTCGCATGTACGACGGACTGATTTCTTTTAGTCTGTCGTGAACGTGTTTTCGCCGGAATGGTTTCTTCTTGAAACCGAGACTTTCACTTGTACACCGGACCGATTTTGTTGGTCCGTCGTGAATGGTTTTTTGAGTGACTTTTTCATAGTACGCGGACCATATTTTTTGGTCCGTCGTGAATGCGTTTTTGCTCGATTAGGGTTTTGAGCAAAATTGGAATTGTGTTTGATTTGTTTTTGAGATTATGAAATTTGTGAGAATTTCATGATGCTTGAAGTGGATTTTATGCAATGCTCGTGTGAGTATTTGCATGGATTGATGTGAGTCAAGTCGTGGACTTGTGCTCGGAATTGTTTTGTGGTTTGTTCATGTGCGTATTGCTCAAGACGAACGTGGTCGATGACGGACCGGAACTAGGTTCATGGAGGAGCTGAGGTTTGGGACTAGGTTCGTGGAGGAGCTGAGGTCTTGGTGGTCAAGGATGTCATGCGGGACGCTCGGCTAAGAGAATGGTGCACATGAAGAATGGTTAGTCACGTGAGAATGGCAGGAGGTCATTCGCGTGCAAAGTGTTAGTCATGTGAGTATGGCAGGTGGCCATACGCGTGCAAAGTGTTAGTCACGTGAGTATGGTAGGGTTGCCATACGCGTGCAAGAGTTGTACTCGGCCAGGTTGGGCCAAGAGGAGTTGAGTTGAATACATACTCCTTCTAGATTAGGAATTGTATTCAGAACTCCTTGTGTTTTGCTCCTTTAAATAGGAGGGGTGTCTCCTGTTGAAGGGCATCGAATCAATTGGAGCTGAGCGCATTGAGAGCCTCAAGCTCAGTTTTAGGGTTTGTACTCTTTTGATGAGAGTACTTTAGACAAAAGAAATAAAAATCAATTCTTCTAGTTCCTTGTGTGCTACAATATTCTCTTTTGGTTCTTGTTTGCATACTTGTTCTAGTTCTAGATTGGTTTTTGTTCATTGAGTTTCATCTTGATTTGATCCATCAAAAACCTCTCTAGGGTATCGATCTAGTGTTCCTCAGTGTTGTTGATAAATCTTTTGTTCTTCTTGATCAATCTACAAGTTTCGATTAGATTGATTTTCGTCAAGTTCTGGAACTGCAAGCTTGCAAAGCTTATAACTTTTGATCTGTAAGTCCGATCGAGCTGATTCTTTTTGAGTTAGATTCGTATTGGAATCTAGTTTCTTGTATACAAATTTCAGATCGTTCTGACGGTTGGATCTTCGGGAATTTGTGTTTTACCGAACCTCTATCATTCTGTTGTTGTCGAAAACGAGGCAATTATTTGGTTCTGTTTTGGGGTGAACTTTTAATAGATCAAGAATTTGGTTTTAGCTTCCGCACAATCATTCACCCCCCTCTGATTGCTATATTCGTATACTTCGATCCTACACCTTCTTCTCCTAGCCAAAATTTGTTCGAGCAAACGGTGAGTACATATTTGTACTCGCAAGACTTTAGTGTATGTAAATATAATGTAGATGCAAGCTATGACAAAGGATGCAGGTTTCTACACTAAGTCTGTTTGAGCACAAAGCCAGATTTATTTACAATAACATTATAGATGCAAATCATTCGCCATTTGTAAAGCAGGTATGAAGAAAACATTTCAATGTAATCAATAAACATATAACATCTGAACCATAAATCCGATTATCGAACCATCCCATTTTCCAAGAACTATTAACCATGCATATCATTCTCCTGAACCAAGTTTCCAACCATTTCGATTACCAAACCATAACCCAACCAAGACCAAACCATGTTCCAACCCACTCCATTGTTCTGAAACCAAACCATAACCAAACCAAAACCAAAATTCTATACTTGACAGTACTTCCCAAGCTGCTCATGACCGTGAGCACGACTAATCGATTAGGTTTAATTTATTTCTCCGCAGAGATTTTACACTTTACCCACATGACACACTCTAGCAATCATGTCAACCATGCTACGAGATACTCATTGTATCCGTTTTGCTAGATTGTGACGAGACCTCTCGAAGGGTTAGGTTTATCCCTTGCACTAGTCCGGTAATGTGCGTTCCTGCTATGGCGCAGGGGTCACTAGACCGCACCCACTATGCTCATGATGGAGTTGCGTCCCATCGCCCTAGCCCTGCCCATAGCCAAGCATTCACCATTGTATTAGGCAAACTCCCACTTGACGCCCCGACGAGGGAGTTCCCTATAACACACCGCTACCACAAGTGTGTCCAACTCTTCTGCCGCCTAATAGTGCAAGACTAAATCCCTCCCGATTTACTAAGTCAAGCTATCTCACAACTAGCACATGTGGTTGCACTGTTTGACTCAGTGATAACAACAAGTTCAGTCCTTAAGGTGACCCGGGCGAGATCTTCCAAAACCACTTGCTATGGTCACAGAGGCTAGTCACTAGCGGCCCCTCAGAGCTCCCACTAGCCCATGTCCTCCCGATAGCAAGGCAACCACAATGAGCTCCTGCTCCTACAATCTAACCAGAAACCAAACCAACGTACAAGCTCCTGCTTGTAATCCATGACCAACTCCAACCAAACCAAACCAAACCAAACCAAACCAATCCAAATCATTCCAAACCAGATTCTGAACCACCAATCACCACACATCTCGCCCATGTTTAAATACCCCTTTTCCTTTTTCCACCTTTACTCACACAACCATTTCCCAAACCAATACCCAACACAAAACCATGGACCAAATCCAAACCAATCCGACAAATTTCCAGGGAGAATTGTATTTGATTGAGTCGCAACGTCATACAGTACATTCTATAGCACGATGAAGCACATGCAGATATTACTCATTATTACCCGAGGGACATTTATTTTTATGCCTAGAATTAGCCTAAGGTTGAACAAGGTTCACAAATCAATTAGGATTAAGGAGATCCACCAATTCAGGTCTAACTACCGATTTCCCACAACTAGCATCTTTACTGAACATACACGCATGCATAATAGTTTTGACAATTCAAAATAGAATTTGCAATTATAGGATAAAAATGGTCAAAGGAGGTGCTTGCCTGTTTGCTCTTCGATGAATTCTGACTCCGAGACGTAATCGCGATCAGCGCCTACGGAACTGTCAACATCTGGCGAAAGCGATAAGAACAAAGAACAATGAATTAAACAATGTGAATGAGAACCAATCATAAGAATAAGTCAAATCCGGAAACTTGAAGTTAAAAGAGAACGAAAAGATTCGGAATCGACAGATCACGCCGGCAGTACCGACGCATAGTTCCCGGTAGTACCGCCCTTCCGGCAGTACTGACCGTCACCGGCGGTAGTGCCGACGTGTGATACTACGGAATGACAGTATGACTCATTTTCGATGTCGACATTAAGGTACGACTTTGGTGTCTTTTTTTGGGCCTTTTCTGTGAGTTTGTGCTTTTCTGGGGAGAATTTGGGCTTTTCGGAGGGCAATTGGGCCTTCCAGGGGAGTTCGGGTCTTGGGGGATCTATTTGGGTCGAAGGTGGGACATAATTGGGCCATGTGGAGGTGGACTAGGACAGCAACCCTGCTGCCCTAGCCCTTTGTGTGCCCCCCTCCCCATATGCGCCCCTCCACCTCCCCACACAACCCTAGCCGCCTCCCCCTCCACCCCCTTGCGCCTCCACCCTTCCCCTTCCTCCTCCACCTCCTCTAGCCGGCCCTAGGTGAGATCCAACCCCTCCCCTTGCTGCCACACCCTTCCATACCGATTTCCTCACCGTTGGGAAGCTCCGCAATGAGAAGATCCGGCGGGATTGGCGCGTGGAAGGAGATCAGGCGACCGGGAGGAGTTTTCGTCGGTTCATCGTTCGTCGGGCTAAGGTATAGTGATAGGAGATCCCTGGGGTTGGTCTAGGTGCTGTGGTAGAGAGTGTTTCGATGCTTTTAGATCAATTGGTGGTGCTCCAATTGGGTAGATTCGTTGAAAACTAGAGTTTGCCATGTTCTCTCCTTCGGGCAGATTGGGCACACGACCTTGGGTTTGAGTTTTCGCAATTTTATATTCGGAATTTGGTCGTCCGCCTGTTGATGAAGTTGTAGATAACTTCAATACCTTTCAGTGGACGCCAAGAACGTCCAATTCCTCCCAGCCATTTGAAAGTTATGGTCGTTTTACCGAGCATGTTCAAATCTGTGATGTAGTTGGGACAGAACGTAGTGTTTTGTATATTAGAAAATTGTAGAGGCCGAATAAGCTTTTCCCAATACTTAGGAAAAGCTAGGAAATTTCCTAAGCTTCTCGATGATGTACTCGTTTACTTGATTTGGAGTCATAGAACTCAAGTTATGCTAGTTTGAAGCCTGCTGTCTCGTCGGGACAGATTCTCTGTTTTGCGGTTTTGGGAGTAGTTTGCGAAGTCGGGGTAGATGAGCGATTGTGTACTATTTTGTGGGCATGTTTTGAGTATGTGTTACCTATGTGCAGATGGTGTGCCCCGGGAGTGCCCTCATCATCTCGCCAATCCGTCGCCCGCGGTTAAGGCAAGTTTATTGGAATGAGTTGTGTGTTGTATGAATTGCTAGACTTGCTTAGGTGCAATGTGATTACATGACATACTAACTTGACATGATTGATATTTTCCTATGACATGATGAACATGATTTCATATTGATCATGATTGCGTTGTATTAAATGTTTATGCCAATCTTTACAAGTTTATGTCATATGTGCATTCATAATGGAAGAGGCGTCCCATGCTGATGCAGGCCTCTGTGTTCACACGTAGTGAACACGAAAGACCTACCTCGTAGTCCCATCCATGGTTGTGCATGGGAGCGAGTCAGTAAGAGTAGGCACCCTCCATCTACGGGATGGAAGGGAAAAGTGGGTGCATGCCGACGGGTGTGCACTCGGCAATACCGGTATGTGCTTCAGAGAGATATGTGCATGGCATTGCATTGCATTGCATAAATGAAGTGGCTCATGAGATGATTATGACGTTCTATGAGATGCATATGAAGATGTTTATGATGGTGTTATATGAGAACATAAATGAAGTTCATGAGTTGATTCTCAAGTTATGTGTATGGCATCGAGTATGTATGTGAGTTGTTATTGTTTTTGTATCATTGCAATATACTTGCTGAGTGATGAACTCACGCTTGTGTTTTATGTTGTTTTTAGGTACTATGAAACCGGCATGCGGGAAAGGGCATTAGCTACACTTCTACATGTAGCTTCACATTCATAGACAGTTTAATCATTTGGAGTCATGATAATAATGAATAGTACCATGAAATTTGGTGTATGGCTTGGTTTTGAGCTTTAAGTTCATCGTTTGATTGTTATAATTTGTGGAATGGTTGAATTCCTTATTTTAGACATAAGTGGTGCTATATCAGTCGATATTGTTGTTTTAGATGTCTGTTAACATGCTATATCTTGCCCTAGTATTACTGTTGCTTCAATTCATGGAAAAACAAAGGAGATGCTGCCGAAATTTTCGGTTTTAGCATATGCTCCTTTGCTGTAATTTACCCTTATTTGTGGTATTTAGATGTTGTTTAGTCTATGTTTGGTGACATCTAGGCATACTAGATGTCGAGGTGTTACAGTTGGTATCAGAGCGGGCTTCATGTCCGTGGAATGTGAATGTAGTAATTTACTCTAGAGTAAACTAAAATATTGACTTGGAAAAATAGAAACATGGCATAGGTCTACTTGTTAAAATTTGGCCTTATGGCAATAACCTTAAAATCTGAAATAGTTTGGTTAACTAATTTAAAACTTGACACACTCTGATGCACAGTAGGAAGGGTATGGGTATCGTTGTTTACGCTTAAATGTTGTATTTAAGTCTTATTGTTGAATGCTATATTTGATAGAGTATGCTACTATGTGTATGAGATAATTGATTGAATTGTTCTTGTTATCGTGATAAAGTGGGGTTGTGGTGCCGAAGGGTTTCGATCATCTTTTTGTTCATAGTAAGGGTGTGGTTTGACGGTGTGGCCGGTTAAAGCCATCACCGAAGAGCTATTAACCCCTTGTGGGGAAGGAGCGCTTACCTTTTCTATCGTAGATCGAGTAGTTGACTGGAGTCAAATAGAAGAGTTGGGTGGTGGATTCCTTCGTATGTTCTTTACCGTTCTGGCGGTCGGTTTGGCTGGTTTTCTTGGTGTTTTGTTGGTTAGGAACCAAGGAAAGGTGTTTGGTTTTGAGTACTCGCTGATTGTTCATTTGGCAGTTTGTGGTTTTTGTCTTCTTTGGGTGAAGATTAAGAAGGGGAGTTTTATGTTGCACGTCTTTTGACCGCAATATTTTGCTTTGACACCCAGTTTTTGTTGGTGATTGTGGATTGTCTTGGGGAGGAAACTTGTGTGGTTGTTGTTCTCCCTATTTAAGAAAAGTGCCAGAGTTTCTACTTGTGTAGACCCTAAGTTGGGTGGAGCTAAGTTTGAATCTTTATCGAAAAGGATTTGGTTGAACATTTGGTTTCCCTAGTGCATCAATTTTCCTTCTTGGAAGTTGTAGGCCCTGAGATTTCTTGAAGAGTTCTGGGGCTATCAAAGTTGGAAAATTGAGAGTTGAGCTCTCCTGCATTTCCGTTGGACGTTTTGTTTTCTTCCCCGCCTGGAAAGGAGAAATTGTTTATCGGTGTTCGTTTCGTGTTTTTAAGCTATGGTTGTCTTTAAAGTTGAATTTCATCTTGTTCGTCAAGAGTAGGTGACCCATAAAGGTGTTTAGAAAACTTTGTGTCCGTGCTATGTGGTATATACTAATGTGGTTTATAGAATGACGTATTGCTAAGTTAATTTTTAAGTTAATTTGTCAGTTGAAACAATTCAATGTGATTATTATCTTTAACTTGAGAATAAATAGACTACTAGTGATGTAGAGTACCCTATAGCAAGAGCGATAATAGCCGGCAAGCCCAAGAAAACTACGAACCTCGGTGACTGTCTTGGGTTGCTCCCACTAGAGGACATCCTGTACCTTACTGGGGTCGACAGCAACGCCTCGTTCGGAGAGGACATGTCCCAAGAAGGACACCTCCCTCAGCCAGAACTCGCACTTGCTGAATTTGGCGTACAGGCGATGTTCTTGAAGTCTCCCGAGAAAGATGCGAAGGTGTCTTGCATGCTCTCCTTCATTGGCTGAATAGACTAGGATGTCATCAATGAAGATCACCACGAAAGAATCGAGCTCCTCCATGAATATGGAGTTCATGAGGTACATGAAGTACGCTGGCGCATTCGTCAGACCGAACGACATGACGGTGTACTCAGACAAGCCATATCAGGTGGAAAAGGCTGTCTTTGGGACATCCTCGGCTCGAATCTTGATTTGATGGTATCCGAGCCTCAAGTCAATCTTGGAGAACACCCGTGCACCAGCAAGCTGATCAAACAGGATATCGATCCGAGACAGAGGGTTTTTGTTCTTGATAGTGACTGCATTCAAGGACGATAATCGACATAGAGGCGAAGAGAACCGTCCTTCTTGGTCACAAAGAGAGCCGAGAAGCCCCAGGGCAAGGAGCTCGGGTGAATGAATCCCTTGGCCATCAGTTCCTTCAGCTGCTTCTTCAACTCGGCCAATTCATTTGGTGGCATCCGATACGGCTGCTTGGAAACTGGAGCAGTCCCGAGTTGAAGTTCCATTACGAACTCAATGTCCCGATCCGGTGGCATCCCTGGAAGTTCTGCTGGGAACACATCCGGGTACTCCGAAACCACGGGAATGGATTCTAATTCTTCAACTTCAGAGCCATTCAAGGAGTAAAGCGCGGCCTTGCCATCATCTAGGAGTAGAGTCAGCAAGTCGCCCTTCGGTCCCTTGAGCGAGATAGAACGGCGAGAACAATCTATAATGGCCCACTGCTGTGTGAGCCAATTCATACCCAAGATGATGTCCATTCCACAAAGGTCAAGGAGCAGCAGGTTGACAAGGAACGGAACCCCTTGGATTAACACAGTGGCTTTTGGGACCATTTGATTAACAACCATTTTTGAACCCGGCGCTTCAATTAGGAAGGAGGTATGGTTGCAACTTGCTCTTATTTGATATTGCGCGACGAAATCCTTGCTAATGAAGGAATGGGAAGCCCCTGAGTCAAATAATACCCTAGCAGCATGCCCCTCAACGCACAACGTACCCGTCAGCACGGTGGCGCCCTCAGGAATCACCTCAGTATCCACATAGTTGACGCGGCCATGGCTTGGCGCAGGAAGTGGAGGTGGTGCAGTCGCGCCTTGGGGTCTTGGGGTGTTGGGAGCGTTGCCCCTCCTGGGGAAGGGACAGTCGCAGATGAAGTGCCCCGCACGCCCACAGTTGTAACATGGGCCGGGCCCTAAACTCGCCCCCGCTCTCACTCCTGGTGGTGGCGATGGAGGCTGGGGAGCGACAACAGGAACAGGACGAGCCATCCCAGCCGGTAGAGGAGGTGAAGGAATAGGTGCTCTAGGAGGAGGAAGGATAGTCCTAGCACGCTGCGTGCTGCCTCCAGCTGAGAACTGTGCACTCCGCTTCCGCTTCTTCTCTTCTTGATGGGCTCTCATCTTACGCTCCACCGTGATGGCCCGGCTCACCAAGGTATTGAAGTCCGGAAAATCACACACGGAGAGCTTGTCTTGCATCTCGGCTGACAGTCCACTCATGAAGCGGCCCTGCTTCTTCTGATCAGTGTCGACTTCCTCCGGCGCATATTGGGCCAAGTAGTTGAATTCTCGTGAATAGTCCATCACGGACTTGCTCGACTGCTTGAGGGAGAGGAATTGCTGCTTCTTGATATCCATGAGTCCTTTCGAGATGTGATACGCCCAGAAGGCCTCACGGAACTCCGCCCATGTCACCTGGTGACCGGCAGGCTGCATCACCAAGACGTTGGCCCACCATGCCCCAGCGGGACCCTGAAGCTGCTGCGCTGCGAAGGGAGCCTTCTGGAAGTCCTCACAATGGATGAGAGCGAACTTCTGCTCTATCGTGCGCAGCCAGTCGTTGGCCTCTAACGGGTCACTGGCTCTGGAGAAGATCGGCGGCTGGGTGTGTAAGAATTCCAGGTAGCCGTTCGGTCGGCCTCGCCCTTCACCGCGGTCACCTGGAGCAGCTTGATTCTGGACAAGCATCTCCAGAATGCGGTTGGTGGTCTGCTGGTTCTGCTCCGACCGCATCAGAACATCCAACAGGTTGGGAGGAGGAGGCGGGTCGCCACGGCCAGGCTGCGATTGCCCAGCGCCATCATCACCTCCCGCAGTTCCACGGGTCCTCATGCTATCGTCAATCAAGTCAGACAACAAGAGTTAGACCCCATGGGAAGGACAGGTCTCTAATTTGACAACCCGCGAACTAAACCCAAGTCAAACTATAGCACCCCAAACTGGAGTCCAACAAGTCTAACACACTCAAAACACAAAACACAGTTTATGATGCAAATGGCATGGCACCTGCATGATATGACATGAATTGCACGATTCTAACATAACCCACACTCATTGCTTATATACCTAGGGCGGGGTACAAATACCAACTTCTACCTAATGCATGATGACAATCCTAATCAATTCCCTAAGTGGTCGTTAAGTTTCGGGTTCGTCTTTATGCACCTTGCTCTGATACCAGATTGACAGGGAGCCGCCCAGACTGTCCTCGGGTTATTTGAAGGTTTAGTCGTCCTGATCGGGTTTGGAGGCTAACAGCGGACCACCGAGGGCGCTCGCAGAGTTAGCACCCAAGGCCAATCGAGACCACACCAAAAACCCTTCGAATAACTTGACAACAATCCCGGTATTCCCCCTGTATGTGACCCACAACTCGCCTAGGATCCCCACATACCGGTTTACAACCTTGTATCGCATCAATTTGCATAAAGGGGCAACGAACTCGAAGACCCCACAACCAGACGAGCGCGGAAGCAAAACCAACCAAAACAAACCAACACCCCGGCACAAAGACAGAACCCCACGACCACAACCACAACAACAGCAACAAGGCACGAAGGCCAACAAAGACAGGAGGAGAACAAAAACAAGATGGGCTAAGATGTACAACAATGACCAAGTACACCATGCAATTTAAGACCTCGCTTAACCTAACTGTACAACAAAAGAGTGCATGACTATAAGACTAGACCCAAAAGTAAAGCATCCCCTAAAGTGTTCTGCCTCCGAACACCTCCGAGCGTGTACGACAGCATAGGGAGCCTCTACTCGGAGCCCTGCCCGGTCACTGATAGGTAGTAGGGGCAAAACTCACACCCCGCGGAATCCTTACCTGCAAAACCACAAAGAAGAAGCCTGAGTACGGAAGGTACTCGCAAGTCTTACCCGTGGTCCATATATGACCGACTCCAAAGAGTATGCATTTGGATGTAGCAAGGAAATCAGCTGAAGTTAAAAGTGCGGAAAGCTTAACTTTGTTGATTATTTAGTACCGCTATTCACTTCACAATTTTAAAGCAGTTTTACCAGCACCTACTTCTAGAGTGGAGTTCAACATTTAATGATAACCAAGCAAGTGACCTCATAACAATTTCGAGCTCAACCCAAAGGCGAACTTCAGTTCAAGTTATTACTACGTGTAGTAACAGATAACCAAGCGTGCTCATATCCGAGAGCGCGGCAATTCGAATCGCTTAATTAACCCTGCAGGGAAGCATTGACCGCACGACACGTGCCACGAGGAACCTCGTGTCAACCCCCTCCCATCCATGCCAATTCGTTAGGGCATCTTCATGCAGTCTGGAAACCTAGCACCCCCTCGAGAGGCCCCAAGCCCGGCTTGGCGCTCGAGAGCAGGCCTAAGCCCCGCACTCAACCACGCCCAACCGCATGAGGTCATGGCCCATCGAACGGCATGCGATGAAAGAGCGGCTTACCGTACCATAATCGGGCATGCGATCAACCGGTTTGTGCTCGGTCACAGTTAAACATCGGATCGGTCCTTAGCTGACTCAGGCGGGACTACCTCATTTGAGTCTCCTTACCCAAATGTCTATCTCTTCCGCCCGGTCTCCAATTGTACCTTTTTCCACAACACAACCATAACCAAACCGTTCCGTAGAATGCAAAGTGATAGACCTCAAGCAGTGGAACCATCCACCACTTGGCCCAAACACGACCTCTAAGCATACTAAGCATGGACACAATATATACCCGTAATACAGCTCCAACGGGGGTGTTCAACAAGTAACAAGGATGGTGCATGCAACAAATTCTAGCCCTATCCCACATTTCAATTCCTAATGCAACACTTTAGCAATTAAATAGGCATTTCAATTCTCAAAAATAAATACGTAAGGCTCAAGATGCTTAGGTGCTTGCCTTGAACTTCTGCTGGCGGATCGACGACAAGCTGCTCGTCGGCAATCCCCTCAACCACGGTCACGTAAGTCACCACGGTCTCGTTCTCTACACGATGTAATGTATGAATAAGATGCATGCAATGCAAAAGAAATAAAACACAAATGCTAAAACAACGGATTACAACAAACTTCCCCCACCGACCAGACCAGGTAAACCCGGACAGTCCGGGTTTAATATCCGGACAGTCCGGCTAACCCGGACATTCCGGACCATATGGCCGGACACTCCGGATTGCCCAGGACTTGGAAGATGGTGCGTAATATGGAGGTGCTCCCATGTCTTACGGCACCGCGGGGGCCCAATCTACCACCTTCATAAACTCGGCAAAGCCGGGGAAGCTTCGAGCTAGCCCAAATGGGAGGAAAGGATGCTCACAACTAAGAACCCCAAACCAAAACCTAATCCAAAGCTTAGATCGGCACCATCTAACCCCGATCTACAACCCTAACACCCAACATTGCTTAAACCACCCCAAAACCAACCAACCACCAAAACCCTAACACTATCCAAGTTAACCCCAAACCTCAAATCTACAAGACCAAACCCCAAATCCAACCCCATAGAAGCGCTAGAACCCCATGAATAGACTCCAAGAGAGGGCTCACCTTCAAGGAAGGTGAAGGGAAGGAAAGGGAAGCCGGGTTGAGCGAAGAGGACGCTGGCTTGGGGAGGATTTTGAGGTCGTCGGGGTGGAGGAGTCGCCGGGGAGGAGCCACGGGAGGTCGCCGGAGTCACTGGGGATGAGGGCGGGGTCGAGGAGAGACGCACGGGCAGTGGGGAGCAATGGGTGGAAGAAGAAATGAGTGAGGAGCCACGAAATGGAACTTTATACCTAAGTCCCGCAAGGTCCGGATACTCCGGACCTTCAACCCAGAGACTCCGGGTTGGGGTCTTTGGTAGGATTAACTCGGACACTCCGGACAATTGGTCCGGATACTCCGGGTTGGGGTGTTCGGGCGAGCTAATCCGGATACTCCGGACAATTTATCCGGACATTCCGGGTTATATCCGGACATTCCGGGTTATATCCGGACATTCCGGATGTTTAATCCGGAGACTCTGGATTTCCCAGAATATTTGAAACTGGGGTCTTGACAAAACAGTGGGTAGTCTTGGAGTGTAGTGTCTCACTTGGTTCGCGTCGTCTTGAATACGACGAACCATAGTAGAGAGGTTGGTACCGTGTTTGTCTGGAGAGTAGCTTTGGTTAAAGGGATCAGGCAATTTAGTGCCAAGGAATGCATAGAATGAGAAGTGTGAGACCGTTTTCCTTCGTTGTCGGTTTGGGAATTTACCCAATTGCTGAGGACATTCGGAGTCCTTGTGTTCGTGCTTTGTGTTTCAGTGTTGAGTAAGAGTTTGGCAAGTTTTGAATGTGAGTTATCATTCGAGCCGTCAGTCTTTGAGCCTTAGCTCCTTGCTTGTGAGTTCTGGTTAGTGCAAATTGTAGGGGCTTCTGAGCGGGTTTTGAGAAGTGAACCTTAGCTCCCTTCGATTTGGTTGTTTGCGAAGCGGCGTGTCTCAGATTCGGGGTCGAATCCTGTTTAAGGGGGGGAGAATGTGATACTACGGAATGACGGTATGAGTCATTTTCGATGTCGGCATTAAGGTACGACTTTGGTGTCTTGTTTTTTGGCCTTTTCTGTGAGTTTGGGCTTTTCTGGGGGAGAATTTGGGCTTTTCAGAGGGGAATTGGGCCTTCCGGGGGAGTTCGGGCCTTGGGGGGTCTATTTGGGCTGAAGGTGGGACATAATTGGGCCATGTGGAGGTGGACTAGGACAGTAACCCTGCTGCCCTAGCCCTTTGTGTGCCCCCTCCCCATATGCGCCCCTCCACCTCCCCACACAACCCTAGCCGCCTCCCCCTCCACCCCCTTGCGCCTCCACCCATCCCCTTTCTCCTCCTCCACCTCCTCTAGCTGGCCCTAGGTGAGATCCAACCCCTCCCCTTGCTGCCATGCACTTCCATACCATTGTCCTCGCCATTGGGAAGCTCCGCGATGAGAAGATCCGGCGGGATTTGTGCTTGGAAGGAGATCGGACGACCGGGAGGAGTTTTCGTCGGTTCATCGTTCGTCGGGCTAAGGTATGGTGATAGGAGATCCCTGGGGTTGGTCTAGGTGCTGTGGTAGAGGGTGTTTCGATGCTTTTAGATTAAATGGTGGTGCTGCGATTGGGTAGATTCGTTGAAAACTAGAGTTTGCCATGTTCTCTGCTTCGGGCAGATTGGGCACACGACCTAGGGTTTAAGTTTTCACAATTTTATTTTCAGAATTTGGTCATCCGCCTGTTGAGGAAGTTGTAGATAACTTCAATACCTTTCAGTGGACACCAAGAACGTCCAATTCCTACTAGCCGTTTGAACGTTATGGTCGTTTTACCGAGCGTGTTCAAATCTGTGACATATTTGGACAGAACGTAGTGTTTTGTATATTAGATAATTTTAGAGGCCGAATCAGCTTTTCCCAATACTTAGAAAAAGCTAGGAAATTTCCTAAGATTCGCGATGATGTACTCGTTTACTTGATTTGGAGTTCTATAACTCAAGTTATGCTAGTTTGAAGCCTGCTGTCCCGTCGGGACAGATTCTCTGTTTTTCGGTTTTGGGAGTAGTTTGCGAAGTCGGGGTAGATGAGCGATTGCGTACTGTTTTGTGGGCACGTTTTGAGTATGTGGTACCTATGTGCAGGTGGTGTGACCCCGGGAGTGCCCTCATCATCTCGCCAATCCGTCGCCCGCGGTTAAGGCAAGTGTATTGGAATGAGTTGTGTGTAGCATGAATTGATAGACTTGCGTAGGTGCAATGTGATTACATGACGTACTAACTTGCCATGATTGATGTTTGCCTATGAATTGATGAACATGATTTCATATTGATCATGATTTCGTTGTATTAAATGTTTATGCCAATCTTTACAAGTTTATGTCATATGTGCATTCATAATGGAAGAGGCATGCCATGCTGATGCGGGCCTCTGTGTTCACACGTAGTGAACACGAAAGACCTACCTCGTAGTCCCATCCACAGTTGTGCATGGGAGCAAGTCAGTAAGAGTAGGCACCCTCCATCTACGGGATGGAAGGGGAAAGGGGGTGCACGCCGACGGGTGTGCACTCGGCAATACCGGTATGTGCTTCAGAGAGATATGTGCATGGCATTGCATTGCATTGCATAAATGAAGTGGCTCATGAGATGATTATGATGTTCTATGAGATGCATGTGAAGATGTTTATTTGAGATGTTTATGATGGTGTTATATGAAAGCATAAATGAAGTTCATGAGTTGATTCTCAGGTTATGTGTATGGCATCGAGTATGTATGTGAGTTGTTATTGTTTTTGTATCATTGCAATATACTTGCTAAGTGATGAACTCACGCTTGTGTTTTATGTTGTTTTTAGGTACTATGAAACCGGCATGCGGGAAAGGGCATTAGCTACACTTCTACACGTAGCTTCACACTTATAGACAGTTTAATCATTTGGAGTCATGATAATAATGAATAGTGCCATGAAACTTGGTGTATGGCTTGGTTTTGAGGTTAAGTTCATCGTTTGATTGTTATAATTTGTGGAATGGTTGAATTCCTTATTTTAGACATAAGTGATGCTATATCAGTCAATATTGTTGTTTTAGATGTCTGTTAACATGCTATATCTTGCCCTAGTATTACTGTTGCTTCAATTCATGGAAAAACAAAGGAGATGCTGCCGAAATTTTCGATTTTAGCATATGCTCCTTTGCTGTAATTTACCCTTATTTGTGGTATTTAGATATTGTTTAGTCTATGTTTGGTGACATCTAGGCATACTAGATGTCGGGGTGTTGCACGACAGCCGAGGATCGAAATGGGGTGCTCTCTGGAAAAAAGGTACCGGAGTGTTTCTTGCGGTACTACCGCTCATGCGGCAGTACCAGTCCCTGGCACCGGTAGTGCCGAACTTGCAGAGGCCCAAAATGGCGCTCTGAAAATTATCTACCAGGGTATTAGTCGCGGTACTACCACTGGGGCGGTAGTACGAGCTCTACCACACCGGTCGTGCCATATTTCCAGAGGTCAGAATAGCTCGCTCTGTAATTTTAACTACTGGCGTTGTATTCCCGATACTACCGCTCATGCGGTACTACCGGATTTACAACAGCGGTAGTGCCATTCTCCTAGAGATTCCAAAATGGCAAAAATGGGAATTTGCACAATCAAATCCGAAACTTTATGGCAATTGCGTGGCTAGGTTCCTAGTGGCGCTAGGGTCCCATTCACGTTGGACACGACGAGTTTCGAGCTCGTTTTCTCGAATTCTTGCTTTTTGACTGAACGAAATACGAAAATGACAGAAAATCGGATTTCGGCTAGAAAGGAGTCCAAATTCGATTTTCTTCGTGGAAATAGGAACTCTACAGCACTAAGGTATTATCTATGCTATCTAATCGAGGTTTTGAGCTCGGTGAAACTAGTTTCCACTTTTTCAATCTCGAAAATCCTAATTAGCTCCAAACTTCGATTTTCGACTCGGATCGAGTTCAAACCCAATTCTTTTCGCAAGAATCAAAGTTGGGCAACATTGGATAAAATCGAACGTTGTTTTCATGGCTCTTGAAGCTAGGGTTCCAAGGGAGAACTCCAAGAACACAAGAAATTGACTTTTTGGCGATTAAATCTGTCAAAATGGCAATTAGGGTTTTCGGATCGAATCGATCAAGCCAACTAATTCCTACGAGCTTAACCTAGGTCTAGCAACCTAGTTAAACAATAATCTACCACTAGAACTATTGTTTCTAGGGCTAAATCAAAAGGATGAAAAAGAAGAAAAGAGGAGCTAGGGATTGAGCTTCAAATCCAAATCAACCACACTTGGGGCTCCTAGAGGACTTGGTGAAGCTTGCTAGCACCTTGAGGCTTGCTCTTCTTGCTCCACACGAGCTCACACCAGCCAAAAATGGAGGGAGATGGAGGAGCTCTGGTTGGAGAGGAGGAATGGAGAGGAGAGATTGAGGGAGGAGTTGAGGGAGTGAATGGGGGAGTGAGGAAGGCTTGAGGAATCTCCCCTCTGGCTTTTTGGGCGGGGCAAGGCGACGTGGGTATAGGAGGAGAGAGGACGACAGCGTCATGCGCGACGTGCACCCACGCGGCGTGCTGAAAAGCGGAGCCCGGTAGTACCACCCAGGACGGTCAGTGCTGCCGCTCGGCCCGCAGTACCGGGCCCAAGCCTACGGTACTGCCGCTCTAGGGCTGAAACTTTGGAACTTTTCGCGGCTTTGCTCCGGTGATTGACCAATTGACTTAAGGTCTTTTGGGATAGGTTCGGGGGATCCTAATGAAGGTTTTAGAGCGTAGGTTTGAACTCTAACTACAACGATTTGGAGTCTCGACCGAAATCAAAACTCGAGCCTCGAACGGGAAAAACGATCGAACGAAATGGCAAAAGGGGTTCAAAAAATGAATAGCTCCCAAATAAGAATCGAAAACAAATTAGAGCACTAATTAACACTTAATTAGCTTCATTAAGCTTAGTTACAGGAACCCGGGTGTTACACTATTCAAATTTGTTATAGTCATGCTTGTATTGATCATATCTCATTGTCTTGATCTAGGTGGTGCCCTCATGATAAGCATCAAGGGTCACCCAGATCTGGTGAGTAGATCGTAGGTAAGAGATCCTGTCGTACTCACTACGGCTAAGACCTTGTATGAGGATGTTTCTTGCCCTAGCATTTGCCTCAATGTTAGCCATATTCGCAACATTGACATTCTCATCGGTAGGAATCTCATATCGAAGTTTCACCTTCTGCCATATCAGGAAGCCCTTGGCAGTGATGTACAACTCCATCCGTGACTTCTAGAAGGGATAGTCCATTCCAGAAAAAATGGAAGGCTTGATGAAATACTTGTCCATCGACATGGCTCTTGAGACCTGTAAAGATCTATGGAAGAGCAAAACCATCTTTGATACCAATTGAAGGACCGAACTAGTGATAAGAGAGGGGAGGGGTGAATGATCTCAAATAAAATTTTGCCCCACCTACTGAACAAGAAGAGACTACCAAAAACTTCAAAGAACTAACTGAGATAAAACTTGCTCTTGAAACTCGGTACGCACCTCCTTATGAATGTTAGGAACATATTCCAACCGTGAATCGCGAAGATTGATGTCAAAATTCTGACCTTTTACAAATTGAAGGAGAAGAGCACCAAGGGGAAGCAAAAACCGAAATATTGGTCTTAGACTTGCTCTTAGGGTTTTTGATGATCAAGATTATCTTGGATATCCACCCACTTGTCACAGCAAGTAAGAATACAAGAATCAAAAACCACAAACACAATCTATAAGAATGTCTACGTTTCAAGCAAAAAGATCGATTTCTTGCAAAGTTCAAGAAGCGATGTGCCTTGATGATTAAGATATGATCTGAAAAAGATTCATCCAATAATCATTCATCCTCGGCATAAAATCCAGAAGCATTTAGAAGGAGAGGAGGAAAATCCAAATGTGCGGAATAGTAAATTCCAAGAAAGTAAATTACGGAATTTAAATACTAAATTTAAATTAAGAATTTAAGACATAATGTAAATGCGAAAAGTAAATTTAGAATAGAGAATGAAATTAAACTTTCATTGCTCTGAGAGAAATGGTTTACAAAGCTTCACAACAAGGTGGGCAAAGCTTAAATGAGCACAACCAAAATCCTTCTCCAAAGACATGAGGAACGAGGCATACCCCTACCCCTCTATTTATAGCAACCTTTGGGCAATCTCCACCCTTGATGACCTTATGGGCCCTCAAGAAACCACATCAAGGGTTGAGATTCATTCACTCATACATGGGCTAACCTGCAACCCAATAACACAATGGGTTTTGCATGCTTCTCAAAACTAGCTAACTTGACCGCTACTCTATCCTCTAAACTGCGATCCAACTGCTCTCCTTGCTCCAAGCAACTTCAATCTGGCATCTTAGTTGTTCCCTTGTTTTCTAGTCTCGCAGCAACTCCATCTCCATTCATCCTCTGGCGATCCCTGAACGTCTGGATCTCCGGCACACCTCTCCTACTCCCGGTCATCCTCCGTCTCACCATGACCTTGCACCGTCGTCCTGCAACCATCAAATATAAGAAAACACATCACATAGCAATATCCAAAATGATATACAATAATCATCCAATTTCTCAAATCTAATTTAAATCAAACTCAAACCCGAGCATACCAAACTCAAATAAAGTCAATTACTCATCACAAAATACGAATAGACCCCACATAGTCTTTCAGAAAAGGAGAAAATATAGGAGATGTGGGTGTGGGTAATGTAGGTTGTATTTGTCTTGGTAGGAATATGTATACATAACTCTTTCCTGCATAGTGATATTAGCAAATGTTGTTCATAGGAATGGTAAGTACCAGGAAAGGTAACGAGACACACGAAAGAACTCGTACGATCATTGCGGTGCATTTAGAGATGACAACAGGTCTGTACCCAGCAGGTATCACCACCTTATATCCATATCTGTACTAGTAAAATTCATCCATTACAATACAACCTACACGTGGGTACAAAATTTATCCGTACTCGTGCGGGTAACAGAAACCCGATGGGTAACCTGCACCCGCATTATGGATAGATGGGCAATCGATGAAAATGCAATGGTATATTGACCTTGGGCCTGTTAATACTACGAAGTATCGTGTGAATATAGTAGCAAAATATTTACCGTACTATATGGACTAAAATATCAGATCCTTTCATAACTTTGGAGTAGGGATGCTGCTCTCCTTATTGATATGGACTAAAATATCAGGTAACCTAGTTTGATTTTTGATCTCAACGCTAGCTAGGTGACCCCTGTGCCGCCGTACTCGAAAGAGTTGTCTACTGTGTGGCGCTAGAATTGATTCCAGATGCTTCTAAGATTTAGATTAAACCAAGGTGTCGTGTCATCTCTATGTTGTGTCATCTCTAATTATCTTTCTTTCTTTCCTTGAGCTGATTGAAATGTGTCCTATTCCTTTTCTGAAACAAGGATAGGCTCTAAGTCCTAAGTGTTCAAATATGTTCTCCTTGGAACCACAGCTGAAAAGTAGTTTCATACTTATGAAGAGTCAATATAGAACAAATGCACTTACCAACCAATCCATTTACTTACCCTCCAGCACACCACCTTCAATTGTATTCCCACTCTGTTTTATATCTATATTTTACCGTCACTTAAGGCAATATCCCCCGGTTCTCCAAATCTTCTGTAGTAGTATCAGCAGCAATAGAAGAAACCGAGTGAATAATTCAGAAGAAGACGATTTTTGTGGGAGGGTTGTTGTATGGCTATATCTCATAGCAATGGTAGGTATCAGAAAAGTAGTAAACAGATCATCCTGACTAATATGGATTGGCGAAACAACATTCTCTATATTAACTCTATTATGCGTCGTCGTGTGCTTGGCGCATTTGCAAAAAACCTTTCTGCTTTATTTAAACTACGGATAGGTCCTTATAAATTACAAAGAGGTCCTTTGTGATTATTTGTGAGTGTAAGAAAAACGTTCTAAATCGCGTTTAGGTCCCTCGGTTCGTTGCTTTACAAAAAAAAAAACAAGGGAGTGTATAGGCATCATCCGGATGTTTTTGTCCCAAAAAAACATCCAAACTTTAGACCGTACAATCAAAACACACATCCGTAGGATTAACCCACCTCGAATTCAGGGGGGCATGGATCGATCTGAAAGCAAATCCAATGGCCAGGAATTTGGATGATGGTTGTTAAAGAAAACATCCGGATGAAACTTATCCAAACCCAAAAAACAATTGTTAAATACAAATCGCGAACGAGCCCCTTTCTAATTTTTCAGGGTAGCAGTTAGGTCCAAAAAAATAACAAATAGATCCCCGTCCCTTACATCCAAGTTCTTTCTTTATTTTTCCCAGAAAAAAATATTTTCGTCAACAGAAATATGTGTGCAGCTCTATTTCCAGAAATATGTGTGCATCTCTATTTCCAGAATTTTTTTTTAGCTCGATCTCTAATCTCTAGACTTTTTTTCCTAACTCGATCTCTAATATTTTTCGAAACATGTATTATTACTCCGTGAACGCATAGAGTGTTAAACTCGATAAAAGAAGGTTGGCATCTCCAATATTTTTCCGAGCAGGTATTATTACCCGGTTAACACATAGAGTATTAAACTCGACAAAAGAAGGTTGACCGGGTAATAATAAAGTGCTAACCAAATTCGTCAAAAGAAATATGTGTGTATGTCCTTTCTCCGTTTTTCTCGGAAAAAATATTTTCGTCAACAGAAATATGTGTACAGCTCTATCTCTAGATTTTTTTCCCAACTCGATTTCTAATATTTTTTGAAACATGTATTATTAATCGGTGAACGCATAGAGTGTTAAACTCGACAAAAGAAGATTGGCATCTCTAATATTTTTCAGAATATGTATTATTACCCGGTTAACACATAAAGTGTTAAATTCGACAAAAGAAGGTTGACCGGGTAATAATAAAGTGTTAACCAAATTCATCAAAAGAAATATGTGTACAACTCCATCTCTCTATTTTTTTTTGTAACTCGATTTCTGATATTTTTCAGAATAAGAAATGTATGTGTACAGTTGTATCTCTATAGTTTTTTTTACAATTCAATCTATAATATTTTTTGAAACATGTATTATTCAGCGGTGAACGTATAGAGTATTAAGATTGCTCCGAAAAAAAATATGTTAAAATCCTTCTGTAACTTTTTTTTAGAAAAAACAGAACAAATTTTACACGGTACGGCGTGCGCTGCACATTCTACCTAGTTGTCCTGAAGCGCGGTCCTCGAATCAATAGAAGCATTAACTTCAACTCCGATGCCCGGTAACGACCATGCTAATTTATTGTATTTTAGAGCACTTTTATGGTACACCAAATTTAATAAAGACTGTTCATTCTCTTTGATTTATTAGATCAAATTAGCTATTATTTACTTAGACTTCGTAAGGTAGTAGAGCAATAGGAATGCATTAACAAATTAACAGGTACGTAGTACTGATTTCTACTTACCCATCATATACTACTAGTTATATGCCCGTGTGTTGCTACGAAAAACAAAATTGATAACGAAAAATAAAGATTAAAAAATATATAAAAAATACTATTTCATAAGATCAAACATCTATCTTTAACGCTCCATTTCTTGCAAAAGCTGGCTAATTAAAGCAACGCTTCGTTTCTTGCGTAGGGCAATTAAGCAGGGCAATTAAGTAGGGCAATTAAACAGGGCAATTAATGTGACGTGGGAAGAAACTCTCACTTTATATAGTAGAGATTAGTTTAATGCACAGTATAATTTCTCTATCTTTAAGCCAACTGCATCTCATGGCAAATATATAAACAAGGACATGTAAACTCAAACAAAAAAAAAAGATGAAATAAACTTTATTGCAAGGCCCTCGGGTTGACATAACTGATGCAACACACGTCCTTTCTGTATTAGATTTGTTTCGGCGTTTTTACCGCTCTTGTGCTGCGTTTTGTGGTGGCTTCGAAGCCTTGAAGGTTTTGAGTTTCGCCGGCTGATTTATCTCGCATCATCAGCGTTGTGCCAATGCTTGTGCCCACCACGTGGTTGTCTGTAACATTTTGACGTGAGAAATATCACTTTTAAGGCACACGTCCCTTGCAGGAATCCATAACTTAATTGTGATCTTGTAATTATATGGATTAGTACAAGTGAATGGGAAATCATGGCAACTCGGTATTAGCCTTCCAAAGAACATTCGTTTATTCGTTTGTGTAACATTCCAATAAGGGTACCATATGTGCATGACGCCGAAATTAGAAAAAATTCAACGCTAGCAGCATTTTTCGAACCATTTTTTTGTGCCATAGGTAAATACCGCTGTACGTGAAATACGCAATTATTTCACTTTCTAGTGAATGGATTTGTTTTAGTCTCTATGGATGTATATAGGCATTTCATAGACACTATTTTGTGGCATTCGCTAGAATCTTTTTTGAATAAAAGTTCTGTTCGCGCTAAAAATGTGAAGCCGGATTCTTAGCCTCGAACATAAAAGACAAACACCGGGTTTGCAGAGCGTGCCAGTCAATTTGACCTGAAATTGACAAGGTAGAATTTGTGATTTGATCAAAGCCGATAGAGCAATGTTTATCGGCTTTTCGCTAGTCGGCTGAAAGCCGATCAGGGGATAATTTAGATCAACCAGTTACGGTTAATCCGGATACAAGGTAAAATTGGCTTTGAGAAGGCGATGCGCAGCAAAACAAAGCAGATCGAACCTGGTGAAATCGGCTGAAAACCAACAATCGGCGATGCGCAGCTATGTTGATTTCGTCGACTTGCAGGAAAAATCTATGGAGCTAAAACAATGTAAAAAGCTTGTAAAAGTAGATGTGTTGTGTTGGATTGATTGTTTTTTCTTCGCCCCCTGGGTCTCTGATTTATATGCTTCATCCGATCCGAGTCCTGCTCAGATACGGCAGCCGGATTTGTATCGGTTTCTTGATCCGATTCCTTTCTATCTTTGAATACCGTCCTTATCGGTTACAGTTTTCTCCCTTTTCCCGCGCGTAGTCTTTCCGTTCCCTGTACATGCTGAAAATTGGTGCAAACATATGCCCCCCATTTTTGAAAGATAACTTGTTATCTTTTCAAAAATCCTGTCGCCTTTTTCCATAATCGGCTTGTCGTTTAAGATTCACCTCGGTAACCTCCCATTAAATGGTGCCGTAAAAATCTCGGTGCGTTTTTAATGCAGCAACCGTTCCCGCCTGTTCACCTTTTTTCACCGTGGTATAAATATGAGGTCCTTCCCACGGTCACTTTCACGCTTTTGCGCTCTCGTTCATCTTGAAATCGGCTTTTCTTCGAGCAAATCTCCTCTTCTTGTTGCATCGGCTGAAATGGACGCATCCCAGGTACTCACTCCGATTCCAAATAGTGACCATCAGTACTTTCTGGGCCCAATAGGAACTATAGAAGCCGATACTGTTGTTGGAGATGAGATCCCTAGACTCCCTTTGTCGGCCCCTGATTATAATGTAGCGGAATGGGGTAAGAGTTTTAGATCTTGGCCGACGGCCCTTAAGGGTTGGAGATCCTGGTATATTAGAGTATCGGCCCAAAAAAGGGCAGAATGGGAGAGGATAGGTATTGCTGAAAGTCTCCCTTTGTCTTTAGCCGCCCCAGAACCTAACGAACCTTTGGTAGCCGCAGCTTGTTACTTCTGGTCGGACTCTTTTAATGCTTTTTTCTTCCCGACTCGCCCCATCGGCCCGACCCTTTTAGACATGGCCGAGTTGTGTTGCCTCAGGCCCGATGGAGATCAGATATCGGCTTTCAGCGGGAAGCCGAGATATAAATTGACCCGTAAAAAAGGGGAAGGCTGGTTCAAGTATATTCAAAATAATAACAAGGTAACCGGCCCTGTGTCGGATGAGGAGCACGTTGCTTTCCTTAACCTATGGCTGGACCGATTCCTCTTTTTGCGGTGCTTCTCTAGGGCCAACCCAAGTCTATCAATTTATGGCTGAGCAGCTGGTAGAGGGCTGTCGGCTAGCTTTAGGGAAGTCATTGCTAGGTGCCGTTTACTATATGATGCACATTATTCGTAGTCGGCTTTTTACCGGCAATGGCTGTTATGTTGTTGGTAACATCGGGGGTCCCTTATGGTTCATTCAGATTTGGCTTTACTGTGTTTTTGGCCGTCTTATTATCCCTGACCCTTCAGAAGAATCGGTCTTTCCGATGGAGGACTATCCTGAGGATACGACCCCTAGATTTCAACCTAGCCGATCCGCAGGTGAAAAATTCATCATGTTTTCTTCTAATGAGCAAAAAATGTCTCCGGTTGGCTTCCACAAATATCTATCTTTTTTCTTAAACCTCAGTCAAGCCTCTTTTAGTCGTCGGGATTTCTTTTCATATAACCAATTGGATGGTCTCCCTTGGCCTTCCTTCCTTCGTCTGAATTCCGATAGCTCCTTAATGCCTCAGTCAACTCTCGACCTTCTTCCTTTGCTGATTTCTCCTTGAATTCTTCACGTCGTCTTGAGTACCCGAAACAGAACATTTCAGCCGACTTATGAATTCTACCATCCTTCCGTGCATGCACGCCAGTTAGGCTTTGGTCAAACGATCCCTTGTTTCCAACTATTTGACCAGATAAAGCCTCGAAACAAAGTTACTAACATTACCGCTGCGGAGCTTATAACCGAACTGGCCGATGAATTCCAAGTTGTGGGCCTGCCTTTTCTCGTATTAAACACGTGTCGGGCAGGCCAATTTACCTCATGGTGGGCTACTGTGGTGGAGTCTCTTTTGCGGGGAAGGTCCATGAAGGATGTTGTTTCCAAATTCCTCCCTGGTTTTATGGAGCCATCGGAGGTCTCTTCAGGGCCTAGCTCAAGTTCAGGTTATACTAACTCGTCTTTAGAGGTATTTAATTTTTGGTACGCTTTTTATTGAAAGAGGTTTGTCACTGGCTTGACCGTCCCTTCTCTCTCAGACCAGCAAGAGATCGGCTCCCGCATCTGCGGCATCGGCCGACGAAGGATCAAAGAGGCAGCGACCGTCGACCGCTCTCGCTGGTTTGTCTTCTGGGACATTAGGCGTTGAGAGCCCTTCACTGTCGGATCTCAAGCAGCGTGCGAAAAGTGAGTATACTTGTAACATGCTTTCGGAATTATTTTCCTGTCGACTGACCCTGATTTTGCCATCTTCAGGGAAGAAAAAGAAGAGCCGCAAGGTTGTGATAAAACGATCCTCCGGATCGATCGCGGGCGACATCTCCCCTTTGGATCGGCTACTGCGGTTAGTTTTTATTCCAAATATGCGTTCGTATTGACTTATACCGAAACTGATCATCTTGATACGAAACTTTTGTCTTTTCAGGAGACTCCCCCCTTGCTGGCCTCCGCTGCTGACACGCATAGAGCTTCACCGGTCCCTACGTTGTCTTCTGTTCCTAGTGAGCCGATTTCTCCCCAGCTTCCGAAACTGCCTTTGGCTCCACCAGCACCATCGGCTTCCGCACCCGTGACCCTCTCCAGTGGAGATCCAACTCCTCCGGTGTTGGAGATAAATCCTGCGGATCTCCTCGGCTTTGACCTGGATGATCTGAATGACCCGGAGGTGATAGCCACGGACGACTACCCAGCCGATGTTCGGGTGATACTGGACGCATCTGCTCAGGCGTCGGCTGCTGTGACTTCTGTCCCGGGCATGCAGCAACGGCTTAATTCCCTCCTGAACGAAGTCATGCAACCTGAAGCGCAGCTTTTGGCCGATACCCAACCATTGCGAACTGCTATGGCCGCGGTTGAAGCCGACCTGCCTCCGACGATTATGAGGGCCTTGCTGGAAGTTTGCCATTTGGATAGCCAAAAGGAGGTGGTGGCGGCCGCGAAAAACAGGATAGCCCAGAGAACTGCTCAGCAAGCCGACCAGGAGCATCTCGATAAGCTGGTAGCCGATGCCAAGTCTAAGAAACAGCAGTTCGACCAAGATGCGACCAATGCCAAGTTACTGAAGGAACAGACTCAGAAACTTGAACTGGCCAAGAAATCCCTTGAAGAGCAACTGGTTAAAATTTCTGATGAGCTGGTTGACTATCACACACGTGCTACTTCATCAGCTGCTGCTCTAGCCAGCCAGAAGCGAACCCTTGGTGAGATTGTAGCCCAGGTGAAGACGCAGTCGGCCAAGCTAAAAGTTATTCCTGGGTCTGCGGTTGAAGACAAGCGCGTAGTGGATAGCGTCCAAGAGACGATCGGCAAGGCGACTGCTGCTCTGTCGGGCTTGGGAGCTCATTTGCCCGGATCAGGGCTGTAATTTCCTTTTGGAACTTTGAGTGTGGGTGATATACTAAGATCGGCTGTGTACCCGGTTTAGACTATTTTCGGATTTTGTGATTAGATCGGCTGTATAACCGATCATATCTAATTTCAGTTGTTATTTTTAATCCTGGCCGATCCCTTTTGTCATTATGCTCCGATCCAAACACTAGGATGGTATTCTTTTAAGTACCTTCCGTTGATTGCTTTAGGCAGCACTAACCCATCCAATGTTTCAAGGATGTAGGAGTTTCCATCAATCGGCCGATTTATTTTGTATGGTCCTTCCCATGTTGGAGACCATTTTCCGAATCGGCTATCTTTAGACCCGATTGGCAACACCATTTTCCAGACTAAATCGGCTTGGCTAAAGGATTTTGCCACCACCCTTTTATTATATGTCCTGGCAACCCTTTCTTTGTTCCTTTTGAGCCGATCCAACGCAATCAGCCTTAATTCAGCCAAGTCGTCTAAATTATCAAGCATTGCCTGATGATACTCATCGGCTAGTAGATTATCCTGCTGGATTATTCTAGCTGAATTAATGTTGATTTCTACGGGCAGAACGGCTTCATGTCCGTATACCAGCTGAAATGGGGATAACTTAATCGACCCATGATACGATAGCCGATAGGCCCATAGGGCCTCCGATAATACGGTATGCCAATTCCTTGGTTTTTCATCTATTTTCCGCTTTATCAGCTTTATCAGGGTTTTATTTGATGACTCGGCCTGTCCGTTAGCCTAAGCGTAATAGGGTGAAGAATTGAGCAATTTGATATCTATGCTTTTTGCATAGTCCTGAAATTCTCTAGACATGAATACCGTCCCATGGTCGGTCGTAATTGTTTGAGGTATTCCAAACCGATGTACGATATGCTCATTTACGAAGCCGATTAGTTCCTTGCTAGTGACCTTTTTGAGCGGTATAGCCTCAACCCATTTTGAGAAGTAGTCGGTGGCCGCAAGGATAAACTTATGGCCTTTTACTGGACGTCGGAAATATTTGACCGATAATATCTATGCCCCATCCTCTGAACGGCCATGGCTTAATGATTGAGTGTAAAGTCGATGCAGGTGCTGTTTGTATATTACCGAACTTTTGACATGTTTGGCATCCTTTGTAGTATTTAAAGCAATCTTCCAGCATTGTCGGCCAAAAATACCCTATCCGTCTTAGTATCCATTTCATTTTATGGGCCGATTGATGAGACCCGCAAATTCCCTCATGGACTTCTCCCATTGCCACATTGGCTTCCTCCGTCCCTAAACATCTCAATAGCAAGCCTTCCATAGTTCGAAAATATAACACATCGTCTAATAGAACATATTTGAGTGCTTTATGCCGGAATTTTCGCTCAGTCAGCTTAGAAGGATTTAGCAAATAGTTTCTTATTTCCGTTCTCCAGTCGACAGGGTGTACACATAAAATCGGCCAAACGTTTAGCTCAATTAGTTCCTGTCGGCTTTCAATTCTGTACCCTGATGCACATTGTGCCAATCGGTTTGCTTTGTCATTAGCTTCTCTGGGGATATGTTCTATGGAAAACGTAGTGAACGTCTCAATAATCTGAAGGCATTGCTGCAAATATTGGGTTAGCGCACCATCGTTGCATCGGTATTCCCCCTTGACTTGTTGTACAATTAACATTGAGTCTCCAAAAGCTTCGACGTCTTTTACCCCGATGCTGTCTAGCAATTGTAGTCCCCTCAATAACGCTTCATACTCTGCTTGATTATTTGAACATCGGCTAGTTAGCCGATACATGAATTCGTACTCCTGTCTTCTGGGTGAAATTAATATTACGCCGATGCCCTCACCTTCTTGGCAAACGGATCCATCGAAATACAACTGCTAAGGAGCTACATCGGTCATTCCTGTTAATGTTTCACTTCCTGCGATAAAATCGGCTACAGCTTGCCCTTTCACGGATTTAGCCGATTCATAGGTCAAATCGAACTCAGTTAAGGCGTATGCCCATTTACCAAGCCGACCTCGCAAAATTGGCGCAGATAGTATGTACTTGATTATATCGGTTTTGCAGACTATGACGCATCTTGACGCCAACATATAATGCCTCAATTTAGTGCAAGCAAAATACAAAGATAAGCACAATTTTTCTACTAGGGGATACCTGGTTTCTGCATCTAAAAGACGTCGGCTTAGATAAAATATCGCACGTTCCTTCCTATCGGCTTCCTGTGTTAAAACTGCTCCCACTGTATCGCCTTCAGCCGATATATATAGTTTAAAAGGCATACCATGCTTTGGTGCGGCCAATACTAGAGGACTCATCAGATAACCTTTTATGTCGTCGAAGGCCTTTTGTTGATCGGCTCCCCATTTGAACTCTTGGTCGTCTTTAATTTTCAGCAACGGTGTGAAGGCCCGAATACGCCCTGACAAGTTTGAAATGTAACGTCGCAAGTAGTTGATTTTCCCTATCAATACTTGCAACTCCTTTTTGCTTGTCGGCGGCCTAGTATCGGCTATAGCTTTTACTTTGGCCTGGTTTACTTCAATTCCCCTTTCATGTACGGTAAACCCAAGGAACTGTCCAGCCGATACTCCGAAAGCACACTTGAGAGGGTTCATTTTTAATCCATGTAACCTCGTGCTCTCGAACATCTTTTCTAAATCGGCTAAATGTTGCCAGTCTTCTTTGGACTTTACCACCACATCGTCAATGTATATTTCCACAGTATTGCCGATCAAATCATGGAAAATATGGTTCATAGCACGCTGATAAGTGGCGCCGGCATTTTTTAAACCGAAGGTCATAACTTTCCATTCATATAGCCCTAAAGCTCCTGGGCATCTGAAAGCAGTTTTGGGTATATCGGCTTCAGCCATGAATATCTGATTGTATCCGGCATTCCCATCCAAAAAACTTATGATTTTATTCCCGGATGCAGCATCGATAAGCATATCGGCTATAGGCATCGGGTACTCATCTTTTGGTGTGGCTTTATTTAAATCTCTAAAATCAACACACACCCTAAGTTTGCCATTTTTCTTTTTTACAGGGACGATATTCGAGACCCATTCAGCATATTGGCAAGGCCGGATAAACTTCGCTTCTAGCAATCGTTCCACTTCTTTTATGGCATCATACAACGTAGGATTAAACTGTCTAGGATACTGTTTGAATGGCCGATACCTAGGTTTTATGGGTAGCCGATGTTCAACTAGTTGTCGGCTTAAACCCGGCATCTCATAATACTCCCATACAAAGCAATCTCTATATTTCTTGAGTATTTCGACCAACTTTGCTTTATAACTTGGTTCTAACTTAGCACTTACAAATGTTGGTCTTTTACTATCGCCTTCTCCAATGTTGATTTCTTCGAGCAAATCGGCAGAAGTAAATCCTAAACCTTTTCTTTCTTCTTCAAAGTCCTCAACAGCTTCCTCGTATTCTTCTTGCCGATAGCTTCTTGCCTTTTCTTGTAGCTTTGCTAGCGTCTTGGACTCCATCTTCTTACTACTTCATCTGTCCGATCAAACGTATTAGGTTTGACGCTGATCGGCTTGAATCCCGACTTCTCGATGCAGATAAAATCGCAATCGTCCAAGATTCTTCCTGATATACATTCAGCTTCTTCGTATGGCCAATTGGTATCAGGGCTGGCCATGGCGATATGAGCCGATGTATCGGCTGTCACAACTTCAACTGTATCATTGTTCCACTGTACTAACTTCTGATGCATAGTGGATGGTATGCAGCAATTGGCGTGGATCCAGTCCCGTCCAAGGAGCACACTATAATTGCCTTTGGCTTCTATCACGAAAAATGCAGTCGGCAAAGTTTTACTGCCGATTATTAATTCCGACATCATTACGCCTTTAGCTTCAGTAGGGTCTCCCGTGAAGTCGTTCAGCACCATGTTAGTTTTGATCAAATCTTCATCGGCTTTACCCAATTTTCTGAAAGTACTTAACGGCATCAGATTTACTGTCGCCCCACCATCGACCAACATACGAGATATTGGTCGGCCATTAATATACCCTTTTAGGTATAACGGTTTTAGATGCCGATGCATGTCTTGTGGCTTTTCGAACACAGCGTCTGGTGCTCCGAGGCATAATTGGGCGAACACTTCTTCAGCCGATTCCTCGGTCTTGAACTCAGCAGGTAAAGTGAATACCATGTTTATATCCATTGGTGGGGTATCATCTCGGATCATCGGAGATCCTGATTCGACCGATTGATCTGAGTCACTATTGGTCTGTTCCTTCTTTCTCCATTCTCTTTTCAGAACTGGTATAGGTCTTAACTTATTGAATATCCGATCCCTTTCTCTTTCGTTCTCGGCTTCCCTTTCTTCTTGTGTCTTCAATCGCTGAAGCCGCCTGCGCTGTGATTTGGTAAGACCTGAAGGGCACCACCTAGGCTTAGGTTCTATCGGCTTCCTGATTTTCCCAGCTAAATTGCTCATTTTGCTGCCAGATTCCATTATACTTATGCTATGGGAAGCCGATAATCTTTGAGTTCGGGAGGACTCGCCTTGCTCTGATGCTGACAACCTTTCATGGATCGGCCTCCTGTCTCTCATTTCTAGCCGATCGTGTATCGGTCTAGACAATCTGTCTTTTACAGATTGGTTTGGCCGATGCACAGACGAGTGTTGCATAGGACAGGACGCGACTGTTGGTAAGGTTATCCCCCTTTCCCAGCAAAACTGCCAAAAGGGACATTGCCGGTGTCTCTTCTTCAGTAGTTGGCCGATATGGCATATCTGGTCGCCAATAGTTGTCTGTCTTCTGATCCGGCCGATGAAAACTCTGAGGTTGTCGAGCGTCATGTCTTCGACTTATCCTTTCATACTTTCCCATAAGTTGCGAGAAGGTCGGCTTTGACTTGAAATTAACCTTCCTTGGAGCCCTTTCAGCCCGATACCATTTTCCGATTTCCAAGTCTCCTTTCGGTTTTACCGTCCTTGAGTTCTGTCCGTTTTTATCGGCTTCTATTTGTATGGAGCCGATAGTGATCTGCATTGTTTCGTCTCCTTTTGATTGTGCTTCAATTCCTTTAGTCGGCTTAACATCTTTTAAAGGTCCTTTTCCTTTTCGCGAGCATTGCACCATGTTGACTTGGAAAGGATTCATATCTATCTGCATAGCCGATTCTTCTGCAAATTTTAATCTGCCATCGGCGATGGCCGATTGAATCTACTGTCGAAAAATATTGCAATCGTTAGTGTTATGTGAAAATTAATGGTGCCATTTACAGTACCTTCGCTTTTTAATTTCTTCGGCCGACGGGATGACGTGTACTTCTGGTAACCTTATGAGTTTTTCTTGTAGTAATAAATCAAATATCTTGTCACATTTTGACACATCATATGAATACTTGACTTCTACCTTATTTTTCGTCGGCTTAAGTAGAGAGCATACGAGTGGTTTTTTGGAACCCTTAGTCCACTCGGCTATGTTTATTTCTACTTCTTCATCTTCGGAAGTGTCGCTCGAATTATACTCTACCATGTTCACTTTGGCCTTTTCATTACCGTTTAATCTAAATTTTTCTTTAAACCCTTTACTCTCTGCATATCGGCTTTCATGTGCCGATACACGATGGAGTAAGTGGCCTAGATCGGGGAATTCCTGGCCAGATAGTTTTTCTTTTAATGGCGAGATTAACCCCTGGAATGCTAGATCGGCCAACTGATCGTCGGGTAAAGTTACGCTGAAGCACCTATTTCGTATACCCCTAAATCTTCTGATATAGTCGGAAACCGATTCGCCGTACTTCTGTCGGACTGAACTAAGATCAGAAATCCTGAGTTCCATAGTCCCCGAAAAGAAGTACTCGTGGAATCGGCTCTCCAAATCGTTCCACACATGAACTGAATTTGGGGGCAGATTGGTAAACCAAGTGAATGCAGTACCAGACAATGATAAAGGAAATAACCTAATTTTTAATCCATCGGATTGTGCAGCTTCCCCACATTGAGCCATGTAACACCCCAAAATTTTGCTTTTCTTAAATTCATGTGTGATCTGGCACTTTGGTGAATTTTTGGAATTTTCTGGAATTTATTTGGATTTATTTGGAATTTATTTGAATTTATTCCATTTTGAAATAATTAAAGAATTTAATTTTGCAAATAAAATTTTATTGGAAATATTTTATTTGAGTCCAAAATGATCCAAAGTATTTTCCAGAATTTTTCTGGAATTTTTCTGAGTCTTTTGCTATTTTTAATGAATTAAATGAATTACTGGGAATTATTTTAAATATTAAATCGCTGGAAATTCAACTCGGGTCGAGTACTGTTCATCCGACCGAGTCGGAACCCGAGTCGGACTCGAGTCCGACCCGAGCCACGTGACTCGATCAAACCAAATCAAAACCCTAATCGATCCCAACCGTTGGATCAAGATCCAACGGCCGAGATCCGCCTGCATCGCTTCTGGCCGATCCGACCGGATCCGATCGCGCGCACGCCGATCGTGGCGTTGATCGCGTGCGGACGGCCGTGCGTCGTCGTCTCCGCCGAAGTTCGAAGCCGACTCGCCGCCGCCCGCCGCCGCGTAGAATTAGGTTTCCGCCTCGCACGAACGCCGAGGCTATTTAAAGCCCTGGTCACGCCCGAGGTTGCCCTCATCCTTGCGCACTCCGTTTCCCGAGCCATCTCGCCGAGCCGCTCGTTTGCCGTCGCGAGCTCGGGCCAGTAGTTGGAGGAGGTGACCGCCGCGTTTACGCCGCTCGCCGACGTCCGTCGCCTTCCACCGAAGAAGCCTGATCCGAGTCCCCGCTTCGAGACGCATCCGAAGAGACCACCCACTTCGCCGAACGACCCGAGCGCCGTCGGGCTCGTCGCCTCCGCCTCCGGTGGCTGCAGCTCCGCCGCCGCCATCGCCCTCGCGAACTCAGCGCCAGTCCGATCTTGATCGTGCGGTTGAGGTGAGTTCACGTGTTCCAAACCTCGATTAGATCTCGACCGCGGATCAAGATCCAACGGTTCACAATCGCCACGCGTCGTAGTAGTGATTTTTATAGGATTAGATCTCGACCGTCCGATCTAGATCGAACGCCCACGATCATCGAGTAGATTCAACGTGTTAACCCTGGAATCTAATCGCGCCGTTGAATCTCAAATCAACGGCCGAGATTGGCGCCACATGTCGGGAAGTTGGACCGACGCGGTCGGGCCCACGCTGGCAGGTAGTGGACGCCGACACGCGGCCCGCGTGTCGAGGGCCCGCATGTCGGGCCGCCGACCCAGCCAGCGCCGACGTCACCCATGACGTCACAGGTCCCACCGCCGACTGCGGTGAGCCTCGCCGACGCCGATGACGCTACCCGAGTGGGCCACATGTCGCCGACACGTGAGTCGTGGACCGAAGTTCACTGAGACCCGAGCCGAGCGTGGACCAAGTCCATGGACCGGCTGGACGCCAGCAGGCCAATCAAAGGCTGCCACGTGTCCATGCCGACGCAATAATTAATTTCCGAAAAAGAAAATGATTTATTAATTCGAAATATTGATTCAAATTTAGATTCAAACTTCAAACGCTTATAACTTTTGCTTTTCAACTCCGATTTGAGTGATTCAAATTTCTAAATTTGTATAAAATTGAGATCTACCTAAATATAAATTTTATTTAATTTTTGGACTAATGTTCTTCTCTGTAAATTTATTTAATTGATTATTTAACCTTTAAATAATCATAACTTTTAAGTGCTTTAACTCCAAATTTGATTTATTCCAGTTTCTAAAAATCCATAAAATTATGTTCTTTCTGTTTGTGGATTTTATTTGGATGTTTGGACACTTTTTGCCTATTGTTTATTTGTATTTGCTATTTGCACGCTTTACAGTAGACGTTGAAGTACCTAAGGATTCGAAGGAGAAGTATTGACTCAGATCCAACTCAAGACCAAGAGCAAGTACTTTTGAAGGCAAGTTGTGCTTTGACCATGTTGATCCTATTTCAAATCTATTTTGATTTAAACTATTGCATGCTAGTTCAATTAGAAAATACTTTGTTTAAACATGGGGTTAGATAAGTACCAATTTGTCGTATGACACCTTGATTATTTAAGTATGTGCCATGACCCTTGTCACCCTAGTTGTGGATTACTAGTTGGACATTATTAAATTGCCAACATGGGTTTAGACCGTTGTAGTATCGCTTAGACACTGCTACGTGCTCATGACATGATTTTGGACAATCAAATGTTAATATTGACTTAATGATATATTGAACCTGTTTTGGAAAAGTATCATGTGATGTTGATGGCACGTGGTGCATGGTAATCAACCTGGGTTTGATAAATACGATTTCGGCCGGGCATGTGGCAAAGAGTAATCAGTGGGCAGTTGTGGCATTGGGAGTGTTGTTTTGGTTCTTGGGTAGTCTTGCCTGGTCACCCTAAGGACTTAACCTTGCAAGCCTTTGAACTGGGTCTAACGTGCAACCACATGTCTCAGTAATGGGACGGACCTAGTTGACTAAGTTGCTAATAACGCACTGTGGGACCTCGTGGAGGTCAACTACACCCTTTGTGTAAGTTGTGCGGGGAGCGTCTGGGCTGAGGCCAGTACCCATCTAACGGTTGATTGGCCTAGACTTCGCCTTAGCGAAGGGAAGGGTTAGTCTTGCAATAACCGGGAGGACCACTTGTATTGTTAGAGGTTTCCAAAGACTTTGTTACTGAACTCGCCTTTGTGGTGTTTGACTGTATCTTGTGGGTAAAGTGCATAACCTCTGCAGAGTTTAGAATCTATTCGAATAGCCGTGTCCGCGGTATTGGACATCGCTCGGGAATTACAGTCAAGGGTTAGATTTTCTCAAAAATAACTTTGGTTTGAAAGGTGGGTTGGTTTAATAATGAAGATGATGGAAATGTGGTTTAGGATGGGGAAAATGTTTATTAAACTTCTTGAAAAGTTATTTATGCTTTACTTATTTCTACTGCTTTCAAATCTACTCATATTACTTTTCAAATGCTGTTTACTGCAAAAATACCTTGAGCTATTCCTTTGTACCAAGCCATGCATGTAGTATATTAGCTTGCATTCTGTGCATGACTTGCTGAGTACCAAGTACTCACCCTTGCCTCAACACAACATCAGTTGAAGAGGAGACTACGCCAGCTTTGGAGGAGGAACTCCAGGAGGATCCGTCTACTTAGGGAAGCGAGCCCAGTCAGTTGCCTGTGGTATACTGGATGGCGCCACGAAGTTATTTGATTTTCCGCTGCTATTATTTTTCTCTGAATAAGTTTCGCCTTGCGAGGCATACATTTGTAACTTGACCATAAGGTCGAGTAACTTGATTTGGTTATTTAAATAAAGTACTTTATTGGTATCGAGTGGTATGATTGTGATATTTACCGATGTTAAGACTGTGTGCACTAGCGCGTTCCTGGACTAGTGCTGAATACACAGAGGGTCCGGATTTGCAAATTCGGGGTCCCGACAGAGGTGGTATCAGAGCCATACTTGACTGCAGGCTCAACCCTAGCTAGAATGGTCGTAGTGAGGATAAAACCTATTTTCTAAAAGCTAAAAATTTGTGAAGACAAGAAATGACATCTCGACTTATCCCCTTCTCTCTTTTCTTGTCTCTTGCTGAAATTTTCCCTTACCTTGTCACAATTTAAAAATTCCGAAGTTCTTACGTAAAGCACTCTTGTGACAGATGGAGGAAGAGTTCAACTACGTTGATCTGGGAGTTGGTCACGCCGCGGAACTTTGGCATATGCTACAGACTCTCGGAGATTTTGAGAAGCCCCAATACCAAGTAGAAGTGATCAGACAAGCGGGATTGATCAAGGCTTGTGACGTGAGGATTGAGGTACCTGCTAGGAAAAGGGCCCAGGCAATCGCCTCGATACACCGACGGCCAGAGATCTACAATGCAGATGGGTATCCAAGAAGTATCACGACGAGCAATGCGACACATTACCCGTATCTACGCCAGAGAATTGGAGAGCACGGTGTTCCGTTATCATCCACGCAGCGATAACCTTCTTGACCCAAAAGCGATTCAGGATGAGGATGCCACTGTTACACGCCTGGCACGATTTGTCGCCGCCAGGAGGATGTACTAGATAATACAAGCAAGGAGCTGTAAGGCCCGCAAGGAAATCACGACAGAGAAGAACAGATGGCGGGAAGCTCAAGAGTATGTGTCATACCTTCTACGAAGGATTGACGAGTTGGAGATGACCTTGTACGGACCAGACCTAGAGCCAAGATTTGAGCTACACGAGCCAGATCCGGAGGAGTCGATCTCGATGAGGACACCGCTTCTTCGACTACCATAGAGGACACAGCTTTGGACATGGCGATCGTTTACGCCTATGCCACAAAGACCGCAGTGCCGTGGAGGTTTTTCGATGAGTGAGCATAGGTTCTATAGTGAGACTCCTTCGCCGACTCACGTCATAGAATAAAGAGTCACCCTTTAGGCGTTAGACTCGGTGTTAGTTCGATTTGGATTTGCTTTGTTTGTCGAGTGTGCATTATGTGTTGCAAGGCCCTTAGGCATTGTAAGCAGCCATACCAAGTTATTAATAATAAAGTTGGACCTTAAGGTTACACCTTTCGCCCGCATAAGTTCCATATTACTTGTCTATTCTTGTTTCCCTCTCATCTCTAAACCTAGAGCAAATCGGCAGATGGTGAACACCCGTGGAAACTTTGGAAGCAATGGGAGTGGTTCTCGCCCAGAAAACCCCAATGATGGAGCACCCCGCCATTGATATGCAGAATTTTGGAGCATTTCTTGCTGCTCAGACTCGATTGATGCATGCTATGATGCAACAAATGCAATACGTCACCGCTCAGGCCGCGCTAATCAAGTTAATCGTGACCACGCAATACAAGACTGTCGAGTTCTTGAGAACTCA
The DNA here is from genome assembly GCA_036346355.1 of Rhipidocladum racemiflorum. Classification (NCBI taxonomy): domain Eukaryota; kingdom Viridiplantae; phylum Streptophyta; class Magnoliopsida; order Poales; family Poaceae; genus Rhipidocladum; species Rhipidocladum racemiflorum. The sequence continues at coordinate 33,071,029 of CM070589.1, read as the reverse complement.
CCCACCCACTTTCTCTGGGAATGCCAATCCATTGGAGGCCGATGATTGGTTAAGATCAATCGAGAGGAAGCTACACATAGCTCAATGCATAGGAAATGAGAAGGTACTCTCGCTTCTCATCACCGAAGGAACGGCCGAATGGTGGGAGAACTTCGCCACGCAAGAGAACCCTCAAGATATCACTTGGGAAGAGTTCACATGCATTCCGACAGTATCACGTGCCTGAAGGAATCATGGACCTTAAGAAGGAGGAGTTCGAGCATCAAGCAAGGTAATCGGCCGGTGGTCGACTACCCGAACAAGTTCACACGGCTAGCACGCTACGCACCGAGGATGTAGCGACAGATAAATCCAGACAGTCTCGTTTTATGAAGGGACTTAACTCAGATTGCAAGTAGGGTTGATCACCCACACCTTTCCAGATTTCCAAGAGTTGGTGAATAAGGCGCTTATTCTTGAGGACAAGCGCAAGGAACTGGATGAGAACAGAAGCGCAGGATGCAACAAAGAAGGATCACGCAATACCGAGAGTTGCACCAAATCAATTCTTCGATTCCAACCACGAGAATGCGACAAGGACACCATCCCCAAAGACCAAGACCTGTCAATCGAACTACTGCACCCCACTTCTAGAAACGCTTACTGTGCAAATCGGGAACAAGTGAGACGCCAAGCTACAAGCAACGAGCCAGACACTTTGCCAACAGCTTGTCCAAAGAAGACAGCAGAGTGACCCCAGCCGCTTCAATCTAGGAACCACCCAGCTAGGACGCCAAAGACTCAGAGCCACACCCTGCATCGTGGTGAGAGGCCGAGTCAACTATGTCACCGCAGATGCACCTGCGAGAATGCTACTGACGTCGTCTTGGGTAAGTTACTTGTTAACTCAAGACTACAACAGCTTTGTTTGACTCGAGCTTCGCGATTCGCTTGTTTCGCAAGGCTTTGCTACTAGAAATGATTTGAGGATTGCAAGACTTAAGTGCATGCTTTTAGTTCAAACCCTGGTTCCGAACTCCGAACGAAAGTAGGATGTTCCGGTGAGAATACTAATAGATGGAATAGAGTTCCTAGCAAACCTTATAATTTTGGAGACCGCACCTTAGGACGTCATATTGGGAATGGATTGGTTATCCAAGCACAAGGTCGTATTGGATTGTGGACGAAGGACCATCTCAATTGAGAGCCCGTGTGGGAAGAAAGTGGAATTTCAAGCCCATGCAGTAGAGATGGACAGTTGATGGTTAACAGCATCAAGGCAATCAGCATAGAGGATGTCTTAGTAGTGAATGAGTACTCGATGTTTTTCCCGAAGATCTACCTGGTATGCCGCACAGGGACATGGAGTTTGTGATAGAGCTTGTACTGCACAAAGACTGATAGCAAAGAGACCCTATCGGATGTCCACCGAGGAGTTGGTAGAAATGAAGAAACAGCTAGAAGAGTTAATGGAGAAAGGATTTATCAGACCGAGTTCGCCGTGGGGAGCACCAGCTTTGTTTGTCAAGAAGAAGGACGGAAGTTTCAGGATGTGCATTGACTACCGTGCACTCAACGAAGTCACAAAGTGAAGAATAAGTATCCGCTACCCGTGATTGATGATTTGTTTGATCGCTTGAGAGGAGCCGGAGTTTTCTCCAAAATTGACCTCGAGGTCGGGATACCATCGATTGAAGATCCGATCAGAGGATATTCGAAGACTGCATTCTCGCCAAGATATGGACATTACGAGTTTACAAGCTATGTCCTTTGGATCGATTTAATGCGCCAGCCTATTTCATGAATATGATGAATAAGGTGTTCATGGAATATTTGGACAAGTTTGTCGTCGTGTTCATAGAGGATGAACATGCCGAACACTTAAGGCGAGTTTTGGAAAAGCTGAGGGAACAGCAACTTTTCGCCAAGTTCAGCAAGTGTGATTTTTGGAAGGACAAGGTGGAGTTTCTTGGACATGTAATGACCGCAGAAGGAGTCGCCGTAGATCCAAGCAAAGTAGAAGCTGTGTTACATTGGGAGTACCAAGATCGTGACCAGATTCGGAGTTTCCTGAATGGCAGGATACTACCGCCGTTTCATCAAGGCTTTTCGACAATTGCGAAACCTCTTACACAACCAAGAAGGAAAAGAAGTTTGCATGGACGCCAGAATGTGAGAAAGGATTTCAGGAGCTGAAGAAGCGATTGACATCAGCACCGGTGTTAGTTCTACCGGATGTTGCTCAAAGCTTCGATATTTATTGTGACGCATCGCGCCAAGGACTTGGATGTGTGCTAATGCAGAACGGAAAGGTCGTCGCTTATGCATCAAGGAAGTTGAGGCCGCATGAGGAAAATTATCCGACACATGACCTAGAGTTAGCTGCCGTAGTGCATGCCTTGAAGATATGGCGTCACTATCTGATCGGGAACAGATGTGAAGTGTATACGGACCATAAGAGCCTTAAATACATATTCACCCAGTCGGATCTGAATATGAGGCAGAGGAGATGGTTAGAATTGATCAAGGACTATAATGTTGGAATCCATTACCATCCCGGGAAGGCCAACGTAGTAGCCGATGCCCTGAGTCGAAAAAGCCATACCGTGAGTACGTTGCTAGCCACAAGTCAGGATGAGTTATGTGAGGATTTTCAGAAAATGAAGATTGAGGTGGTACCTAGTGGATTCTTGGCCACATTAGAAGTAAAGCCTACCCTAGAGGATCAGATCCGAGAAGGACAGAAGGATGATGACAAGATCCGCAGGATTAAGTCCATCAAGGAGGAAGGCAAGGCAGAGGACTTCAAGTTGGATGAGCAAGGCACGTTGTGGATGAAGGATCGCATTTGTGTGCCTAGCAAAAAGGAGTTAAAGCAATCTGATTCGAAGAAGCCCATGACTCCAAGTACTCAATTCATCCCGAAGCGCCAAGATGTATCGGGATCTCAAGGAGAGATTCTTGTGGCCGAGTATGAAACGTGAAGTTGCCGAGCATGTTGCATTGTGCGACGTATGCCAGAGAGTCAAGGCAATGCATCAGAGACCAGCAGGATTGCTACAACCGCTGAAAATACCTGAGTGGAAGTGGGAGGAAATCGGAATGGATTTCATTACCGGTTTGCCGAAGACTCAAGGAGGTTATGACTCCATATGGGTTATAGTGGATCGCTTGACTAAAGTAGCCCATTTTATCCCCGTGAAGACCACTTACTCGGGAGATAAATTAGCAGAATTGTACATGATCAGGATTGTCTGTTTGCACGGAGTGCCCAAGAGGATCGTATCGGACAGAGGTACCCAATTTACCTCAAGGTTCTGGAATAGGTTGCATGAAGCCATGGGAACCCGTTTGAACTTCAAGATGACTTATCATCCATGCATCGGATGGACAGACCGAAAGAGTCAACCAGATTCTGGAGGATATATTGAGAGCTTGTGCATTGGCTTATGCTACCTATTGGGATAAGAGTTGCCGTATGCTGAGTTCAGTTACAACAATAGTTATCAGGCTAGTTTACAGATGTCACCTTTGAGGCATCAGTATGGACGACCATGCTCGGACGCCATTGAATTGGAATGAGACCGGCGAGCCGTGTCTTTGGGCCTGATATTCTTCAAGAGGTCAAGAACAGATCGCCATGATTAGGGAAAGGTTGAAGATAGCCCAATCTCGAGAAGAGTTATGCCGATAATCGTCGCCAAGACTTGAGTTTTGAACTGTAAGACTTTGTTTACCTCGAGTTACGCCTCTCGGGGAGTTAAGAGGTTCCATGCCAAAGGAAACTCGCACCCGTTATGTTGGACCATTTAAGATTTTGAGTCGCAAAGGCGAGTTGCTTACTACCGGAGTTGCCACAATGCGTTGGCGAGTGCATGATGTATTCCATGTGTCCTGGTTGAAGAAGTGTCTCCGAGTTCTGAGAAGCAGACACCGCTAGAGTCAATTGAGTTGCAAGAGGATTTGACTTATAAGGAGCATCCCGTGAGGATTCTAGACACAATGGATCGAGAAACCGTAAATAAGTCAACCCGTTTCAGAGGATTCAAAGGAGCAACCATGCAGAGAGCGACTTGGGAGCGAAGAGGATTTGAAGAAAGAGTTTCCAAACCTATTCCTTTAGTAAGCCCTAATCTCTGGACGAGATTCTATTAAGGGGAGATTTGTAACACCCCAAAATTTTGCTTTTCTTAAATTCATGTGTGATTCGGCACTTGGGTGAATTTTTGGAATTTTCTGGAATGTATTTGGATTTATTTGGAATTTATTTGAATTTATTCCATTTTGAAATAATTAAAGAATTTAATTTTGCAAATAAAATTTTGTTGGAAATATTTTATTTGAGTCCAAAATGATCCAAAGTATTTTCCAGAATTTTTCTCGAATTTTTCTTACGAGTCTTTTGCTATTTTTAATGAATTAAATGAATTATCGAATTATTTTAAATATTAAATCGCTGGAAATTCAACTCGGTCGAGTATTTTCATCCGACCTAGTCGGAACCCGAGTCGGACTCGAGTCCGACCCGAGCCACGTGACTCGATCAAACCAGCTCAAAACCCTAATCGATCCCAGCCGTTGGATCAAGATCCAACTGAGATCCGCCTGCATCGCTTTGGCCGAATCCGCCGGATCCGATCGCGCTTCACGCCGATCGTGGCCGTTGATCGTGCCACGTGGGCCATGCGTCGTCGTCTCCGCCGAGTTCGAAAGCCGGACTCACGCCGCGCGCCCGCCGTGTAGAATTAGGTTTCCGTCTCACCGAACGCCGAGGCTATTTAAAGCCCTGGTCACGCCCGAGGTTGCCCTCATCCTTGCGCACCCGTTTCCCGAGCCATCTCGCCTGAGCCGCCGTCGTTTGCCGTGCGAGCTCGCCGTGAATTGGAGGAGGTGACCGCCAGCGTTTACGCCGTTTTCCGCCGACGTCCGCTGTCTTCACCAGAAGAAGCCCGAATCCGAGTCCCGCTTCGAGACGCATCCAAGAGACCACCCACTTCGCCGGAACGACCGAGCGCCGTCGGGCTCGTCGTCTCCGTCTCGGTGGCTGCAGCTCCGCCCGCGTCGCCATCGCCCTCGCGAACTCGGCGCCGTCCGATCTTGATCGTGCGGTTGAGGTGAGTTCACGTGTTCCAAACCTGATTAGATCTGGATCGCTGGATCAAGATCCAACGGTTCACAATCGCCACGCGTCGTAGTAGTGATTTTTATAGGATTAGATGCGGACCGTCAGATCTAGATCGAGCGGCCCCACGATCATCGAGTAGATTCAACGTGTTAACCCTGGAATCTAATCGCGGCCGTTGAATCTCAAATCAGCGGTGAGATTGCGCCACATGTCGGGAAGTTGGGACCGACGCGGTCGCTGGCGAATCGCAGGCGTCGTGTGGCCGACAGCGAGCCGCGTGTCGAGGCCCGCATGTCGGCGCCGACCCAGCCGGCGTCACCCATGACGTCCGCAGTGGAGTCCCACTGCCGCCACCGTGGCGAAGCCCCGTCGGCGATGACGTCACCCGAGTGAGCCCACATGTCAGCGACACGTGGAGTCATGGACCGAGTCCACGGTAGACCCGAGCCGAGCGTGGACCGAGTCCATGGACTGACGTCCAGCAGGCCAATCAAAGGCTGCCACGTGTCCATCTTTGACGCAATAATTAATTTCCGAAAGAAAATGATTTATTAATTCGAAATATTGATTCAAATTTAGATTCAAACTTCAAACGCTTATAACTTTTGCGTTTCAACTCCGATTTGAGTGATTCAAATTTCTAAATTTGTATAAAATTGAGATCTACCTAAATATAAATTTTATTTAATTTTTGGACTAAAGTTTTTCTCTGTAAAATTATTTAATTGATTATTTAAACTTTAAATAATCATAACTTTTGCGTTTTAACTCCAAATTTGACGATTCCAGTTTCTAAAAATCCATAAAATTATGTTCTTTCTGTTTGTGGATTTTATTTGGATGTTTGGACACTTTTTGCCTATTGTTTATTTGCGTATTTGCTATTTGCACGCTTTACGAGTAGACGTTGAAGTGCCGGAAGGATTCGAAGGAGAAGTATTGACTCAGGATCCAACTCAAGACCAAGAGCAAGTACTTTTTGAAGGCAAGTTGTGCTTTGACCATGTTGATCCTATTTCGAAATCTATTTTGATTTAAACTATTGCATGCTAGTTCAATTAGAAAAATACTTTGTTTAAACATGGGGGTTAGATAAGTACCAATTTGCTGTATGACACCTTGATTATTTAAGTATGTGCCATGACCCTTGTCACCCTAGTTGTGGATTACTAGTTGGACATTATTAAATTGCCAACATGGGTTTAGACCGTTGTAGTATCGCTTGGAGACTCACGTGCTCATAACATGATTTTGGACAATCAAATTTTAATATTGACTTAATGATATATTGAACCTGTTTTGGAAAAGTATCATGTGATGTTGATGGCACGTGGTGCATGGTAATCAACTGGGGTTTGATAAATAGCGACCGGGCATGTGGCAAAGAGTAATCAGGTGGGCCGATTGTGGCATTGGGAGTGTTGTTTTGGTTCTTCGGGTAGTCTTGCCCTGGTCACCCTAAGGACTTAACCTTGCAAGCCTTTGAACTGGGTCTAACGTGCAACCACATGTCCGTAATGGGGACGCACCTAGTTGACTAAGTTGCTAATAACGCACTGTGGGACCTCGTGAGGTCAACTACACCCTTTGTGTAAGTTGTACGGGGAGCGTCATCGGGTGAGGCCAGTACCCATCTAACGGTTGATTGGCCTAGACTTCGCCTTAGCGAAGGGAAGGGTTAGTCTTAATAACCTGGGAGGACCACTTGTATTGTTAGAGGTTTTGAAAGACTTTGTTACGGAACTCGCCTTTGTGGTGTTTGACTGTATCTTGTGGGTAAAGTGCATAACCTCTGCAGAGTTTAGAATCTATTCGAATAGCCGTGTCCATGTATTGGACATCGCTCGGGAATTACAGTCAAGGGTTAGATTTTCTCAAAATAACTTTGGTTTGAAAGGTGGGTTGGTTTAATAATGAAGATGATGGAAATGTGGTTTAGGATGGGGAAAATGTTTATTAAACTTCTTGAAAAGTTATTTATGCTTTACTTATTTCTACTGCTTTCAAATCTACTCATATTACTTTTCAAATGTCTGTTTCTTAAATACCTTGAGCTATTCCTTTGTACCAAGCCATGCATGTAGTATATTAGCTTGCATTCTGTGCATGACTTGCTGAGTACCAAGTACTCACCCTTGCCTCAACACAACATCAGTTGAAGAGGAAAAAACGCCAGCTTTGGAGGAGGAACTCCAGGAGGATCCGTCTACTTAGGGAAGCGAGCCCAGCCGATTTCTGTGGTATCTTGGATGGCGCCACGGTTATTTGATTTTCCGCTATTATTTTTCTCTGAATAAGTTTCGCCTTGCGAGGCATACATTTGTAACTTGACCATAAGGTCGAGTAACCAGTTTGGTTATTTAAATAAAGTACTTTATTGGTATCGAGTGGTATGATTGTGATATTTACCGATGTTAAGACTGTGTGCACTAGCGCGTTCCTGGACTAGTGCTGAATACACAGAGGGTCCGGATTTGCAAATTCGGGGTCCCGACAAGCCATAAACCGTCCGATATGTTCAATAGTGGTAACGGAATCATCACCCGAAAATTTGGAAAAGTCTAGTATCCTGAAGTTGTGTGGGTATTGTATGCGATCTATATAATCGGGGTACGGCTTCTGTAGCCGATAACCCTTCCTCTGGGCTGTAGGCCGAACTGTTCTCTCAAAACGTTAGCAATTTGTTCTGCCCAATTGACATTGTCGGCTTGTGGTGTAACCGGACATTGCCAATTTTCATTGTTCAAACCCTGCCCCCCGAGTGCAAACTCGGGTCTTTGTCCAAATCGTGCCACAGGAGGTCTTGGCACTTGGTCATAATCGTGATTTAAAACCAATGTATCGGGTAGAGGTGCGAGAGGTTCAATATAAGGCACTACCCTATACGGCGCTTGTTTTGTAGTCATGGCTCCTCGTGAATGTGGAACCTGATCTGTTTCAATCGGCTGATAAGCCGACAAACCGATACTACTGGAGGGTCCATTTGACGGGTTCGGTGCGCTTATTTTAGCCCCACCTGTGTGCCCATGGTAGTGTGTAAATCCACCTTTCTGCGTGCTAGGCTTCAAAACAGTAGGTTGAGTCGGCATCATAACAGGTGTTTGAGCCGACACGTTTACCGTATTGGTGTTAGGTGTTATGGAGTATACTGGGTATGTCAGGATGGCTTGTGGCGGATCTAGCAGGCTCCCAGACACAGCCAATTCCTGAACAATTGTTTTCACACTATTTTCTATCATTGGTTTTAACGTGGATACTAGAGCCGATGATTGGTTAATTAGTGCGTGATGAACAGATTGCTCAATCATATTTGACAAATCGGCTTGAGCAGGTGCGTATCGGCTTACCTGTTCAGAGGATGAATCTCCGATAGGATTGACGCTTGGAAGTGCAGTTTTTTGAGTAACGCCACGGCGTGTTTTCTGGAAACACCGCAGCATTATTTCTTTTAAAGCAGCCTTTCGGTCTTCGATTTCTTTCCATTGCTCGGGGGTCAAATCGGCCATTTGAGGCGCGATTATAGCATCTGCATTGATATCGGCAGTGACTGCAGGCTTGTCGGTTGGTGACATGCTGATTTTCTTGGTCCCACCGGGCGTGCCAAAATATGTTCGCGCTAAAAATGTGAAGCCGGATTCTTAGCCTCGAACATAAAAGACAAACACCGGGTTTGCAGAGCATGCCAGTCAATTTGACCTGAAATTGACAAGGTAGAATTTGTGATTTGATCAAAGCCGATAGAGCAATGTTTATCGGCTTTTCGCTAGTCGGCTGAAAGCCGATCAGGGGATAATTTAGATCAACCAATTACGGTTAATCCGGATACAAGATAAAATCGGCTTTGAGAAGGCGATGCGCAGCAAAACAAAGCAGATCGAACCTGGTGAAATCGGCTGAAAACCAACAATCGGCGATGCGCAGCTATGTTGATTTCGTCGACTTACAGGAAAAATCTATGGAGCTAAAACAATGTAAAAAGCTTGTAAAAGTAGATGTGTTGTGTTGGATTGATTGTTTTTTCTTCGCCCCCTAGGTCTTTGATTTATATGCTTCGTCCGATCCGAGTCCTGCTCAGATACGGCAGTCGGATTTGTATCGGTTTCTTGATCCGATTCCTTTCTATCTTTGAATACCGTCCTTATCGGTTACAGTTTTCTCCCTTTTCCCGCGCGTAGTCTTTCCGTTCCCTGTACATGCTGAAAATTGGTGCAAACAAGTTCTTTACCTTTGTAAGTATAACTGTGTAATGCATTCAACTAGAAAAATGTGGCGGAACGCGAAACCGTGCAGAGGGAGACGTGGGTTGGCGCGTCGGCTTCTTCTGTTTGAACCCTAGAGTCAACTCGAAATGTGGTTCTTATACAACTTATTGCAGAAATAGAGACGAATTTAGAGACAGGGGACATGAATTTTAAGGGAAAAACCCTTACGGAAATCCATAGACGTAAAGAGGTGGAAACCACTATACAAAGATGCTTCAGATATTGTACCAGGTAAGTTTTTAGTTAACTCAGTACCTGCAACAGTTTTTTTTATTCTAAAGCTTCATATTCTTTTATTTCTCGAGATTTTGCTATTGGAAATAGGTTGAATATAGTGAATCTTAAGCACATGTTATTAGTCCTGTCCCCGCTTCGTATTCCTTTATTTCTCGAGATTTTGCTATTGGAAATAGGTTGAATATAGTGAATCTTCAGCACATATTATTAGTCCTGATCAGAACTCCAATCTAATGTAGATTATTCTAGGTTAAAATTACTTATAGATGAGATAGAGTTCCTAGTGAACCTTATAGAAAACCTGTCTAAAACGTATTATCAAATGGATACATATAAAGATGGGAAAAAAAGAGTCCAGAACAGACAAGAAAAACCGAGTTGAAGTCAGTTGCATGCAAGGATTGAAATTTCGGACCGAAATCCGAAATCTCGGCTGAGATTTCGGATTTTGGACCCTCCGAGATTCAAAATTCCGGAAAATTCAAAAAATTCAAAAAAATTCGGATTTCGAATTTCTCGGCGAGATCTCGGGAATTTCAGGCGAGATCTCGGGTTTTTTTACCGGATTTTGATTTTTGTGCACTGTATTTGATTGTATTTAGGGTCAAGATCATCCACAAAAAATTTCTAAATTTTTTGATGTGTTTTTGCCAATTTTTTGGCCGGTTCAATTTGTCGATTTGTACTGTCCGAATTTTTTAAAATTTCTCAAGATTGATCATCATCGGAAAATTTTATGGGAATATTATGGATGTGTTAGCACCATTCACAAAAAATTTTAAAATTTTCTAAAGTAGTTTGAAATATTTTCATTTCCAAAGAAAAGGTTGAACACACATAAAATTAAGTCTTATCCAAACAATACCAAAATTAAGTCTTCCTAAACAGGTGTTTTCAAACAACATATTAGCATTTACCAGAGGAAAAATATTGACTCGTGCAATATAGAACAGTACCAATAGAACCAATCACCTTCTGATATGTTATTGTCGTCAACTGATATATTGGCTAGTTGGTCCTCTATCTCTTGCAACTCTCTAGCTATAGCTTCATCAACAGCTAGCTGAGACTCATAATTTGCAACTACTGATGATTTTCGATCGTACAATATCCGTTGACGACCACAACTAGAACTGGGATCTTGATGAGTTCTAGATGTACCACTACCATTATTTCCTTGAATTAATTCATATACTATTTCCTGAACAGGGTGCCAGAATAGGCAAATCAATGAGAACCTTTTGTCATATTTTGTCCTACTCTGTTGTACTACAAAAGAGAAAACATATCAATCCTGCCTAAAAACTTTAACAAACGAAGGGTACAAATACTTGTTGAAATATGATTATTCGCATCGTACAACAATGAGTGTTCAGTTTGCAGTTTTGCAATGTAAATGTCATGAGAAGTACTCTACATGACATGAATGTGTTCTTAAAATATCATGAAAAGACGAAACATTCTTCTTATAATTCATGCAATTACCTCACAAGTATTTGGCTTGAAGCAACAACATATATAAAACTTTTTAAATGACTTGAAGTTCATTTGTTACATTTGAGAAATCAAAAACTGATTTTACATACGGTTTTTACGATGATTTTACCACTGTTACATTTTTTAAAAATTCCTCATGATTGATCATCATCTCAAATTGTTATGGAAACATTAGTAATGTGTCAGGACCATCTAAAAAAAATTTCAATTTTTTTTACATATTTTGAACCATTTTTCGGCGGGTTCAATTTGGCCGAGATCTCGGTAATTTCGGCCGAGATCTCGGTAATCCCGGTTGAAAAAAAACCGGATTTGAAATTTGGTTTTTGCAATTCGTCCGGATTTTGTCCGAAATTTCTGAATCTCGCCGAAATTTCGGATTTCGGGAACCTCCGGGATTTGACTCAAAACAAGATTTTAAACCTTGGTTGCATGGACCTGCGCCACTGGCACGGTCATGCACTGAGCTCTAGCGTAAGTCGGCGCTACGTCAAGCACAACTCGGCTGTCACAGACTTGAAGAAATAGTCTCGGAACAAAGGAAGTTTAGCGATAGAAGGAGAAGAACTTGGGAAGGGGATGAACTGGGATTAGGGAATAGCAGTCTCAAACATTCGCCGCCATCTCTGTTCCGACCCGGCTATATATAGCCTGGTCCGGCGTCCAACCAGTGCCCTATTACATGGGCTTAGCCCAACCATCCGGCCCAACTAACGTATGCTATCCGAGTGCTAATCATATGTCATTACAGTCCCCCCCGCTTAGCATCGACTTGTCCCCAAGCCGACGCCGACGGAAACTTACGACGAAGCTCCAGCGCTGACTCCCATGCCGTCAGAGGAATGGGTAGTCCAGTCCAAGTGATCTTTTCGTGCGCCGACGTTGCTCCTCCTCGCAATACCCAAGCACGCTCCAGTACAGCATCTGGTTCCAATGGTGTAGAAGAATCCCAGTCGATGGAGGCAATATCATAGTCGACTCGAGTATCTGGCGAAATGTGCTTCTTTAATTGAGAGACATGCACCACTGGATGGATCTTACTACCCAAGGGAAGGTCTAATTTGTAGGCAACTGTTCCAATTTTCTGAAGAATCTTGTATGGTCCGAAGAACCGGAATGCCAACTTTTGGTTGTGTCTAGTTGCTATAGATGTCTGAATGTAAGGCTGTAGTTTTAAATACACCAAATCCCCTTCATGAAACGCACGTTCAGAGCGATTTTTGTCCGCTTGAGCCTTCATCCTCTGCTGAGCTCGCAAAAGTTGCTGTTGCAAGAGTTTAGTGAGTAATTCTCTCTCTTTAAGCCAATTCCCGAGATCTGGCACAGAGCAAGCGTTTGCTTCTGTGATTCCAAAATGCCGAGGCTTGTGCCCATACAACACTTCAAAGGGAGTCTTGCCAAGTGCTGAATGGTAGTTGGTGTTGTACCAAAACTCGGCAAGCGGTAACCATTTTGCCCAATGTGCTGGTTTGGAGTGAACTGCACAGCGAAGGTACCCTTCAAGACACTGATTTAAGCGCTCTGTTTGACCATTGGATTGGGGGTGATATGCAGAACTCATGTGGAGTAAGGTATCTGTCAGCCGGAAAAGCTCTTGCCAAACATTACTTGTAAAAATTCTATCTCTGTCTGAAATCAAGATTTGCGGCATGCCATGCAATTTATACACATTGTTGAGGTACTCCTGAGCAACTTGCAATGCCGTAAAGGGATGAGATAACGGAATAAAGTGCCCATACTTCGTGAATTTGTCAATCACCACAAGAATTGCATTGAACTTGTTAGATGGAGGAAGCCCTTCTACGAAGTCCAGACTGACTACTGACCAGGCTTGGGATGGAACCGGTAATGGTTGCAGTAGACCCGGTATTTTAACATGCTCCACCTTGGCTTGTTGGCAAACTTCACAGCTCTGCACGAAGCCGATGACACTCTGCTTCAGTTTGGGCCAGGCGAACAGGCTTTTAATGCGATGATATGTGGCATGAACTCCAGAATGACCACCTATCCCGCTGTTGTGAAGTGCCTGCATGACATGATTTTGAGCTACTCGGTTATTACCCAGCCACACCCGTCCTTTGTATCTAATGATTCCTTCATGTAACTGAAAGTGCTTGTTGGCTTCTCCAGCTAAACTGAGTTCCATAAGGATTTTCTGAGTCTCTGGGTCATCTTTGTATCCTTCGGCCAGATTTTCCATCCATGCCGGTGTACAACTGGAAATAGCTATGAGTTCTTGATCTTCCGGCAATCGCGACAAGGCATCTGCAGCTGCATTGGACGATCCTTTTTTGTACTGTATAGTGTAATTCAAGCCCATCAATTTAACCAAGGCCTTGTGTTGAATTCCTGTGCTCAACCTTTGATCTGCTAAGTGGACGAGGCCCTTTTGATCTGTACGTATAATGAAATGAGAATGTTGCAAATAAGAATGCCACTTGTCTACTGCTAGGATGATAGCCAGACACTCCTTCTCATAGGTAGATAGTGTTTGGGTTTTGCTGTTGAAGCCCTTACTGAGAAAGGCCACTGGATGATCATTCTGCATGAGGATTGCGCCGACTCCGTAATTGCAAGCATCTGTTTCAATTACAAATGTTTTGAAAAAATCTGGAAGTGCTAGCACCGGAGCATTCACCAATGCCTTCTTCAAAATCTCAAAAGCTTGTTGCACCTGTGGATTCCAATTAAACACCACTCCTTTCTTGAGAAGGTCGGTAAGCGGTCTGCTAATGAGACCGTAATGCTTAATGAACTTGCGGTAATATCCTGTGAGACCCAAAAATCCCCGAACCTCCTTCACATTGCTTGGAACTGGCCACTGTAAAACTGCTCGGATTTTGGAATTGTCGGTCGAAACTCCCTGCGATCCAATTACGTGACCCAGATACTCCAGTTGCTGCTGTGCGAAAGAACATTTCGACAATTTGACAGATAAGCTGTTTTGGTGAAGTAGTTGCAGTACTTCTTTCAACAGTTCGACATGCCTCTCCAAGGTTGCCGTATAGATCAAGATGTCATCCATAAAAATAAGCACGCCTCAACGGAGATGTACTTCGAAAATCTGGTTCATGATACTCTGGAAGGTTGCCGGTGCATTGGTGAGCCCAAATGGCATTACCAAAAATTCATATAGTCCATGATGAGTTTTAAAAGCTGTCTTGTGCTCATCCCCTTCCACGACTCTGATTTGATGGTAACCAGAGCGCAAATCCAATTTTGAAAACCATTGCGCCCCAGCCAATTCGTCCAACAACTCATCGACTATTGGCATTGGATGTTTGTTCTTAATAGTGATAGCATTCAACTGCATGTCGGCCTTACGATCGCCTGTGACCCATCTTTTTTCTTGACGAGTACCACCGGTGATGCATAAGGGCTATTGCTGTGGCGAACAATGCCTGACTCCAACATTTCACAAACTTGGCGCTCAATTTCAGTTTTCTGTTTGGGTGAATATCTGTAAGGCCTGACCGAGATGGGTTGTGCACCCTGTACTAACGGTATTTGATGGTCATGAGGACGCCTGGGAGGTAATTCGTTGGGTTCGGTAAACAAATGAGCAAATGTCTGAACCATCTGTCGCACTTGGTCTGGCATACTCGCTTTTGTCGGATCATCCACAGTGTTAACGGTCTCTGCAACACTTGCCGTTCGCACGGTAACATAATGGGATAGAGCTTTTCTCCGGATCAAACCCTGCAATTTACGACCTTCAATTGGTTGACAATGCACTGCTTTATCATTGACACCCAGCAACTTGATTTGTTTGCCCTTGTATTGAAATTGCAGGGTTTTAAGCCGCCAATCAATCCACATGGGGCTGTACTCTGCTAACCAGTCCGCTCCCAAGATTACATCATAATTGCCCAGAGGTACTACTCGCACAGCATGAGTGAACGTGTGTCCTTGTATAAACCACTCCAAGGCTGGAACTTCTTGAGTGCAGCAAAGAGATCCACCATCAGCTACGACATAGCGTACTTCAGTAATAGATTGGACCTGTAATTGTAACTGCTGAACTAAATGCTGATTAATAAAAGAGTTCACAGCCCCGGAATCGACTAGAATAAGCACCTCATTTTTTCCAATTAGTCCTACCAATTTCAAAGTATGCCGCTTGGTGGTTTTGGTCTGCCCTGCACCTGCTATTGCCATAACTGCTCCACTTGGCTCCTCATCAGATTCAGTCAGGTCATCAGGTTGCTCCGCTTCGATCTGCAGTGCCTCGAGTAATTCCTCAATGACATGTATGGAGACTTTTTCCGGACAACTGTGTCCATTTTTACTCCATTTTTCCCCATAGGTAAAACATAGTCCATTTGCTCGACGGTAAGCTTTTAGAGCTGTCAGCTTGGCCTCCGTCCTGCCGCCTTCTTGCTTCTTCAGACCTTCGTGCTTCTTGGAGTCCTCCCCTTTATCTATCAGCTTAAGCTTCTCACTAACTGAATGAAGCTTGGACACCCCGCGCTGAAATTCGCGTGTATCCCCTCTACCACCATAACCCTTTTGTTTGGAGTCAAATTCCTCTTCCTGTAAAAGAGCTAAAGCACTTGCTGTGTCCACATCAGGAGGTCGGTGTAGCCATATGGCTGATCTAATATTGGTGTGCAATCCTTCCAAATATTCATGAACAAAAAAAATTTCATCCAATGTGGGGTTGTATAGCCATAAATGGTGTCTAATCTCCTCAAACTTGTCAGTGTACTCACTTACTGACCCTGTTTGTTTCAAGTTTCTCAGTTGTCGCCGAAAGTACTGGTACTTATCCCGAGTAAATTTCTCATTAACCATCACACATAAGTGTCTCCAGTCCTCAACTCTTTCGTTTGCTTCTACCTTCTGAAGCCACAGAGCAGCTGATCCCGAAAACTGCAGGGCTGCAAATCTGGTTTTCAAATTCTCCTGCACACCATACACCTCAAAATAGATCTCACATCGTTCCTGCCATAACTTTGGGTTATCACCATCAAATCTCGGAAAATCCATTTTGGGCAAATGATTCTGCCCTCCCCGCTGAAGTCCCTGAATCTGATTTCGAACTTCACCACGCCCTTCATCCAGCATGTGCAGATTTGGTTGAGAGGAGAAGACTGTATTCTTGCCTGGAATCGGCGTGGGTATTCTGAAAATTCCTTCAGCATTCCTTCTTTCCAACAATTCCTCACGACGACCCATGGGTCCCAAACTCGGATCATTCTTGATTGACCCGGTAGGGGATCCTATCATGGCCTGAGTGGTGCCAGATGGTGGGAGTCGTTGACTTGATTCTTCCGGAAGACCCATAAGTCCCGGATTGCTTGCCTTGGATTCCAACGTATGCAACCTCTCCTGAATCCTTCCCTGATTCTCCTTGACTTCACTGATTGTCTCCTGAAACGTTTTAAACTGATCGCACAACTCCCGCAACATCACTGCCGTAGCGTCGCTTTGAACTTCCATAGCCGTCAAAACCTTCGTCGTCTGCTCCTCAAATGGGGTAGGTTTCTTCCGCGGCGCCAGCGTGATTCAAACTTGCCTCGGACAGAACAATCAGTGATCGTGTGACCGATCGAGCCAACCGGATTCTTGGTATTTTACTGAGATCGTCGGGGTTCACCGAAGTTTACCCCGAGTTCCCAAACCCTCCTCCGGAATTTCACAGCTCAAGATCGCCTACCCAACAGCCCTGGATGTGTGGCTCTGATACCATATTTGTCACATACTTGAAGAAATAGTCTCGGAACAGAGGAAGTTTAGCGATAGAAGGAGAAGAACTTGGGAAGGGGATGAACTGGGATTAGGGAATAGCAGTCTCAAACATTTGCCGCCATCTCTGTTCCGACCCGGCTATATATATAGCCTGGTCCGGCGTCCAACCAGTGCCCTATTACATGGGCTTAGCCCAACCATCCGGCCCAACTAACGTATGCTATCCGAGTGCTAATCATATGTCATTACATCGGCGTTCATGTCTGGTATGGACACTGCACAGATTCGGATCACATGACAACATGTATTAATTTTCGCCTTCGTGTATCCACATTTTTTTTTCTACAAGGTTTTTTCATGTAAAATTTGTTTCTCCTATCTCTATATTTGTCTCTGTTTTCCGTGACAATTCCTTCATAAAGAAAGAAAGAAATGTCTCCTGTTCCGTTAACGATTCCTTTACCAGAAAGAAAGAAGTAACCAGACAATTATCCAGGAAAAGCGCACGAAGTGAAATATACTAGGTAGATATGCGCACTACGCAGCGCCGGTTATGAGAACAATCATTTGCCGAAGATAAAATAGAGAAATTTGTGAATAAAACAGGGCAAAAAATGATCAAAGTATCACAGTTCCTATGCAACATAGATAGCGGTTTCTTTGTAGCTAACTCCAAAACTAATCACATCCAAGAAATTAAACCCAAAAAAACCTCGGTCTAATCCAAGACATGGACATGATGATCCATCTATAATGGGAGTTTTCGCTACGCAGAACAATTTAACTATCGAAAGGAATAAACACCTAATGATCCATTTATAATGGAGGGTTCCTAATATAGTGGGCCAAAGAGCAAAAATCTAATGCTCCAATGGTCGCCTAACCATGATAAGAAATGGCAGAAAGTTAGCAAGAGGAATTGGCCTAACAATCTAGCTCCATTACTTTACTTAGAGTAGTAAAAAAAAAAGGCTTTTCATTTGTATTCCAAATACAGAAACATGCATACGAAGCAGGAGAAAGGAAATATTCCATTAGCTACGGATATTTGACCGAACAACGCCACTACTCCAAGCACAAGAAGACATCGAACCCTACGCATTGCTAGCAATATCGTAGAGCTCGTATTGATTCAGCAGCAGAAAGTAAAATATGCAAGAACTATGTATGAAGACCATAACGAAAAGTGTAAAACAATGGATTTATTCTGATCTGTGAGGTTTATAAGGCATCATACTATCATCCAGCCAACCACATCAATTCCTAAAAGATCCTGTTTACATCATTCCGACAAAATCCAAATGGGAAACACGCACCTTGGAAGGACATCTGGTCACCTACGGGTGTATGCAAGTAGCACATTTGGAACATCCTTCATAACAGAAGGATCATTAGCTGCAGTGAATAAAAGCAATAATAAATCCCATATAATTGCTCTTACATTGCTAATTTCTCATGGTGTTGGATCAATTCTAAACCAATCCCATCAATTCCTGAAAGATAAAAAAACTTAAAACAATTTATTATTGTTTTCAGAAGACTGAAACCAAAGTAATGGAAACTGAGAGCATTTATAGGTTATCTAGCCCATAACGCATTTGGTAAAAGCCAAAGTATGCTATGCACATGCAATTTAGAGCAGGATTATATTTCCAGTACCACGAATCTAGCAAAAACTAAAGCTCTGATTCAGCGATTCTACATCGGACAGACAAACAGTCTGAAAGTCTATGTCCATCTAATCCTACAATTTCCGGTGGCCATGAAGACATCAACCACCCAGTAAAGTGCTTAGCTCAAGAAATCCCAATTTTCCCACGACAATAGTGGGAAAGCAGCACATGGTCCACGAATACTTGTATGACTTTGTCAAACTGTTTTTGTTGTTTATGGTTTCGGCAGGATCTGCAATTGCTGCAAGTGGGCAAGCAAGCAAGCCAAGGAAATCGAAGTACAGAAAAAAAAAGGAAACCATTTTTCAGGACTACGACGGAGAGAAAGGCTCGCACCAAGCAAGTAGAACAGCGTCGGCGCACCGGGGACGCACCCGCCGGGGCTTCCTTACTCGAGCAGCGAGATCAACCGTGGGCTCGCCGTGCTGCTGCTACACCATCTCCCACGTCTCCTCCATGCGGTAGCTAAGAGGTAGACTTCCGGATTTGGGCCCTCGCCGTCGTTTATTTTAGACTTTGCCTTTTCGCAGATCTAGCCTATCCTCAATCGGCGAAGCATGTGACGGGGAGCTCGAGAGGCAGCGGAGGCTGTGACGGCCCGCCTTTTTAGGGGCAGATCCGTACGCCTCGACAGCTATTCAGGATGATTAGCTACCAGGAACCAAGCATATTATTGCCAGGCAAAAGTCAAATTCTAACATTTTTATTCAATATAAGGCCTAACGGCCAGGGTTTTTACAGAAGAGGGCGCAGCAGGGCCCGAATAACTTACAAGCAAAACACCGCACAGGCAGGCCTGAGCAAAAGACTAAGACCTCAAAACCAAATTGCCATCTACGCACTCTGGGCAGCTCCAGCCTTCTTCAAACTCTGAGAGGGGGTCGGGGTTACAAGGGTGAGTACGGGAGTACACAACAAGTCGTACGGAAAACACTGAATATTACATGCAAGGGTGTAGCACAATATTGGCACAAGGTTAAGGTATTTGTGGATGCAGTTTTATTTGTAACATCATTTTACATTTAAAACACAATCCATAATAATAGTAATCCAGGGGGGTTCCATCCACAAAGTCATCACCATTAAACCACATTCTCAAACATGCACCAAGATCTACTTGAGCTAGGTTACGGGATTCACCCCAATTAAACTTAGCTTCATTTACCGGAAGCACGACGTATTCGAATACCATTTATTCACTCTGCAGAGGTGTTCAGCTTTACCCACAAGATTCCACGATCGTTAATGCCAACTCAAGTTTAACACGCAACTTAAATGCGTGCGGCCGGATCGAGGTTATCATAGCTTTTCGTTGGACTTTTCCCTCTTTAGTCCCTATCCGGTAGAGTTTTGGTCCACAGTAACCCGGGGCCCCCACTGGCCAGTGTGGAGTTCTTGATCCCGCTTTCTGTGGACACCTACCGTTGTGAACCCGAAATGCCACAGTTTCCTCGTGCACACTTTCGTTTCACCCCCATAACTTGGACCATCTCCCACACTTGGGAAGGTAACCCTGCTCCTATAGGTATTCCGAGGGAAAGTACAATGTACCGAGCTATGTTGAGTCAAGCCAACGAAGTTGACTGGTCCAACCTGTGGTTGAACGAGTTCTTAAGTTATTTACTTTGCTCAAGGGGATTATTATCCTTACATTGCCAGAGACCAAGCCATCGGGCCATCCACAAACCAATCCGGTACCAACTGTACCAGCCACCACAACCAACCATGGCATTAATCATCAGCCGGGGATTGGAACTCATCCACTTCGGGATTTATCCAATTCTGTCCCCCAAACCGTAGCACTTTTCCAAACAAAACCGAACCAAAGGTTCGGCAGCCTTTTATTTCCATTATCAAAAGCATTTGACTAAACTAACAGGATAATAATAATTAATACCGGAATATTAATTAACCTAAGGTTACAAGGATGTAATTAGGTTCAATATTTTTCAAGGAAGTCTCATGAGCAAATCGGCATTAACTAAGAATCACGTCATTCTTAAAATAATCGGATTTGCAATATTTCAACATACAGTAAAGTAATGCGGTAGAAAATAGTAATTAACTATAATAAGGCATGAATAGGTTCAACATGATCAAAGGTGTACGGCTTGCCTTGCTGGCGATTAGATCGGACGAAGTGTCGTTGATGCGGTCGAAATCGGCTCTTTGTCGGGTCCGGCTCCTGCTCCGGGAACTGCGATGGCTCCTGGAATCGTCCAACGTCCGGATCTAACGTGAAAAGGACGAACGACAATAAAGAAACGAAAAACGAAAAGAAATCAAACGAAACAGAAATGTAAATCTAACCGGGCGAGAGAGAAAGGAAGGGCGATTTCGACATTTTTGGAATTTTCGGAGTCTCGGATTGAGGAACGGAGGGCATTTTTGGACTCAGTGGGTCGAAACGGTTCGGAATATGTATTTTGGGCATTTTTGGACTTTTGGATATTTTTGGAGCATTTTTGGATATTTAAAATGATTTAAAAAGGATTTTGGAAATTAAAATCCGAAAAGAAAATGGAAAAGGGCACTGCTCCACTGGGCTGCGACCGGGTTCGGCCCAAAACGCGCGCGGGGAAGTTCTTGGGCCGGCCCATTTCCACGGCCGGGCGCTGGCGCGCTGGCGAAGCGTGCGTGGGAGGGAGGCGGCAGGTGGGACCGGTGCGAGGGAGTGAAAGAGAGAGGGGGTGGTGAGTGGGCTTAGACCACTCGGGCACGCGTGAGGAGAGGGCAGGGGCTAGGGTTAGGGCGGGCGATGGCGGCGGTGGCTGGCAGCGGTGGCCGGAGCTGAGGGAGAGAGAGAGGTGCTGGGAGGGAGGGCTCACCCGGGAAGGCGAGGAAGCGGGCGAGGATGCTGCGGAGAAGCCGCACGGCTTTTATAGCCGGAGAAGAGAGAGAGAGGCAGGGCGCGGTCACGGGTGCAGCGGCGGAAGTGACGGGACGGCGGCGCGCGCAGAGGTAGGGCACGGAGTGCCCTACGGCTAGGGCGGCAACGAGGGGACGGGGCGGCGGCAGCGGTAGGCGCGGCGACGGGGCGGTCACTGTGGCAGCGGCATGCGTGATCTGGCGGAGTGGCGGCGGGTCACGCGGGCGCGCGGAAAGTCACTGGCAGGCGGTGCGGAGGAAGCAGCGTGAGCCAGCCGCGGCGAGGCGGAGCGCCGAGGCGGCGAGAGGCAGGCCGGCAAAACGGCCGGAAGGCCCAAAAGGTAAATGGCCCAAAACCAACTCAAAAGCAAATTCAAATCCAAAATTGATTCCGAAATTTGAATCAATTCAAGATAAATTCATTTTGAAAATTCTGGGTTGTTTCAACCTACCCCACTTAAAACAAATCTCGTCCCCGAGATTTATTCCTCCTGGGAGAAAGGTTGTGAAACTGCTGCTGCTAACCTGATTCCTTTTTCCAAGGTTTCCTTGAGTACGTGATTCTTCCACCGTACTTGGTAAATTCTGATAGTCTTAAAATCCAAATATGCTTTCCATGATTTCCAAGATCCTGACCGGTCTCTTATGGAGAATCGTACTGGGAATCCAAATCCTTTGAGGAGCACTTGCCCTGACTGCTGATGGAACTGTCCTCTTTGAGGCATAATGTGAATTTCCAGACAAATCCTGAACCAACTGTAACTTGCATGCCATTCCTCTGATTCTGTCAGAATCTTCGTATGGTCCAGTCTATCCGGTCTTAGCTCCTTATTTCTCATCCAAAATGGCGCGGGTTTTGATGGTCGGTATTTCTTTGACATTCTTCTCTTTCTTTTTTTTTCGGAGCCAATGTAATCTTTCTATTATATTGGAGCTTGCACTCAATTCATTGGTGGTGATCCTTTCACGGACTTCTGTACCCTGGACGAGCTGGGTCCCACTGCTGTTTAATCCTAGTCTTTTATTCTGTCCCAAGGGTTTAATATTTCCTTCCGTGATGTCTGGGTTGTCTTGGTAACCGAGGTGGTGTGGAGGCTTTTGTGGACAGCAATAGGTGGCCTAATTGGGTCCCAAGTGTTTAGAGCGTAGGTTCTCGACATTTTCTTCAGACTTTGGTCGTTTCTTCTCTGCTTGTCTACCTGGCGGAGGGTGGAGTACTGTGTCGAAGTTCAAACCTGTCCTTGTAGCCTTATTCAGACTTTCCCTGAACATTGAGCTAAACTAGCTCACAATCTGACTCAGGGGATTCTTTGTAGTCCGTCAATCTGGGTTGAATCTAATTCTTCTAACTGGTTCTTTCCAAAAGATCTCCCTGGTAGGTCAATCCATTAGTGATGTTACTTCTGTCGTCAATCCTTGCTGATTCTTTAGGTAACCTGGCGGCAAAGTCTTTTATTTTCTCTCCCATTTCTATACGGGCACTGTAAGTGGTGGT
Source organism: Rhipidocladum racemiflorum (assembly GCA_036346355.1). Lineage (NCBI taxonomy): Eukaryota > Viridiplantae > Streptophyta > Magnoliopsida > Poales > Poaceae > Rhipidocladum > Rhipidocladum racemiflorum. Next base: position 33,048,202 of record CM070589.1, on the reverse strand, counting down.
GGCAGTCTGGCTATTATTTTGGTGGTCCATCTTATACTTTACATCCCAATCCAACCACGTGTTTATTCATTACTTTCTGTCAGTATTCCTTTCTTCAATACTGGTATATCCTTGCGCTCCATAGAGCGTCGACCATTTGGGTGGGTAAATTTTGTCAAAATCAATCCTCTTATATCCTTGTCTCAATAAACCAGTCTGTCTTTCAAGGAAGCCTTCTGGCCATTCTGACACTGTCTGGCGGTCTAACTGTCGCAACTCAGATTCTAGCTGGGAACGTGTCCTTTTCCTCAAATCATTTAATGGCGCTCTTTCTTGTGCAAACCTTAACCATCAGGTTTACTTTTCCTATGGGTGATTCCGATTTTTGAGGTTGAAACTCAAGTCCAATTATTTTCCTTTATTGCCTATTCGGACTCTGTGGTGTTCATCTGTAGGGCTGCCATTCTAGGGGTGCTGAGCTAAAGGTTGGTTATTTCTGGAATATTTCTTTGGCTAATTCCTTGTCCTATTTTTCTCGGAAAACTTCTGACTCCTGTCACTGACATGGGTTGCTTTCATTCCATCATTACTTGGTTGTTGAGATCCATTTTTATTCCACCTCTCAGTGGTGATGTGTCATGGGAAGAAATCTTATTTAACTCAGTAGTCACTATTTTGTTCATCATTCGCACAGTTCATGTGTCAAAAACAACTGCTTTATTACCAATATATTGTTCAGACCTTACATTCTTGATAGTACAAGTTGATCCTAATCTTTATCCCTTGGATCTCCATATCCAAGTTGCCACATTCAAATCTGGCTATTAGTCTGCTTCCGGTTGCTTGGAATTTCTAGTAATTCCTTATTAACGGTACTTGTTGCGATTGTTGTTCCTTTGGCGGTGACATGATTGGACATCTTCGGCTGGTGTCTTTCATTTGTCCTATCTTGTATATTATTCCTTGGGTATCTCTGCTTCTGCTGTTGCGGTGAACGGTTTACTAGCTGTCGGTTGGTGGAGGTGAGGGTCTATCAGTTGCGTCGTGGCTACCAGGGTCGATAGACTTTTCTTTGGGCAATTGCGTCTGAAATGTCCCATGTCGGGACCCCGAATTTGCAAATCCGGACCCTCTGTGTATTCAGCACTAGTCCAGGAACGCGCTAGTGCACACAGTCTTAACATCGGTAAATATCACAATCATACCACTCGATACCAATAAAGTACTTTATTTAAATAACCAAACTGGTTACTCGACCTTATGGTCAAGTTACAAATGTATGCCTCGCAAGGCGAAACTTATTCAGAGAAAAATAATAGCAGCGGAAAATCAAATAACTTCGTGGCGCCATCCAGTATACCACAGGCAGCTGGGCTCGCTTCCCTAAGTAGACGGATCCTCCTGGAGTTCCTCCTCCAAAGCTGGCGTAGTCTCCTCTTCAACTGATGTTGTGTTGAGGCAAGGGTGAGTACTTGGTACTCAGCAAGTCATGCACAGAATGCAAGCTAATATACTACATGCATGGCTTGGTACAAAGGAATAGCTCAAGGTATTTTTGCAGTAAACAGCATTTGAAAAGTAATATGAGTAGATTTGAAAGCAGTAGAAATAAGTAAAGCATAAATAACTTTTCAAGAAGTTTAATAAACATTTTCCCCATCCTAAACCACATTTCCATCATCTTCATTATTAAACCAACCCACCTTTCAAACCAAAGTTATTTTTGAGAAAATCTAACCCTTGACCTGTGAATTCTCGAGCGATGTCCAATACCGCGGACACGGCTATTCGGAATAGATTCTAAACTCTGCAGAGGTTATGCACTTTACCCACAAGATACTGATCAAACACCACAAAGGCGAGTTCAGTAACAAAGTCTTTCGAAACCTCTAACAATACAAGTGGTCCTCCACAGGTTGTGCGCACTAACCCTTCCTTAGCTAAAGGCGAAGTCTAGGCCAATCAACCGTTAGATGGGTATTTTTGGCCTCGGCCCGTGCGCTCCCCGTACAACTTACACAAAGGGTGTAGTTGACCTCCGAGGTCCCACAGTGCGTTATTAGCAACTTAGTCAACTAGGTCCGTCCCATTACAGACATGTGGTTGCACGTTAGACCCAGTTCAAAGGCTTGCAAGGTTAAGTCCTTAGGGTGACCAGGGCAAGACTACTCGAAGAACCAAACAACACTCCCAATGCCACAATCGGCCCACCGATTACTCTTTGCCACATGCCCGGTCGAAAATCTGTTTATCAAACCCGTTGATTACCATGCACCACGTGCCATCAACATCACATGATACTTTTCCAAAACAGTTCAATATATCATTAAGTCAATATTAACATTTGATCATCCAAAATCATGTCATGAGCACGTAAGCAGTGTCTAAGCAAAGAAACTACAACGGTCTATAACCCATGTTGGCAATTTAATAATGTCCAACTAGTAATCCACAACTAGGGTGACAAGGGTCATGGCACATACTTAAGTAATCAAGGTGTCATACAGCAAATTGGTACTTATCTAACCCCCAGGTTTAAACAAAGTATTTTTCTAATTGAACTAGCATGCAATAGTTTAAATCAAAATAGATTTCGAAATAGGATCAACATGGTCAAAGCACAACTTGCCTTCAAAAAGTACTTGCTCTTGGTCTTGAGTTGGATCCTGAGTCAATACTTCTCCTTCGAATCCTTCCGGCACTTCAACGTCTACTCGTAAAGCGTGCAAATAGCAAATACGCAAATAAACAATAGGCAAAAAGTGTCCAAACATCCAAATAAAATCCACAAACAGAAAGAACATAATTTTATGGATTTTTAGAAACTGGAATCGTCAAATTTGGAGTTAAAACGCAAAAGTTATGATTATTTAAAGTTTAAATAATCAATTAAATAATTTTACAGAGAAAAACTTTAGTCCAAAAATTAAATAAAATTCATATTTAGGTAGATCTCAATTTTATACAAATTTAGAAATTTGAATCACTCAAATCGGAGTTGAAACGCAAAAGTTATAAGCGTTTGAAGTTTGAATCTAAATTTGAATCAATATTTCGAATTAATAAATCATTTTCTTTTTCGGAAATTAATTATTGGCGTCGGCATGGACACGTGGCAGCCTTTGATTGGCCTGCTGGCGTCGGCCAGTCCATGGACTTGGTCCACGCTCGGCTCGGGTCTACCGTGAACTCGGTCCACGACTCTCATTCGGTCGACATGTGGGCCCGCTTCGGGTGGCGTCATCGGCCCGGCGTCGTGAGCTTCGACCACGGTGGCGACGGTGGGACCCATGGCGTCATGGGTGACGTCGGCGCTATCGGTCGGCCGTGACATGCGGGCCCTCGACACGCCGGGCGCGTGTCGGCGTCTACACTGCCAGCGTGGGCCAGCGACCGCAGCGTCGGTCCAACTTCCCGACACGTGGCGCCAATCTCGACCGTTGATTTGAAATTCGGCGGCGCGATTAGATCCAAGGTTAACACGTTGAATCTACTCGATGATCGTGGGCCGTTCGATCTAGATCGGACGGTCCAGATCTAATCCTATAAAAATCACTACTACGGCACGTGGCGATTGTGAACCATTGGATCTTGATCCAACGGTCCGCATCTAATCGAGGTTTGGAACACGTGAACTCACCTCAACCGCACGATCAAGATCGGACGGTCCGCGAGCTCAGCGAGGTCGATGGCGACGCAGCGGAGCTGCAGCCACGGAGACGGAGACGACGACGAGCCCGACGGCGCCCGGTCGTTTCGGCGAAGTGGGTGGTCTCTTCGGATGCGTCTCGGCGGGGACTCGGATGCAGGCTTCTTCGGTGGAAGACGACGGACGTCGGCGGAGCAGCGTAAACCGCGGCGGTCACCTCCTCCAACTACGGCCCGAGCTCGCCGGCAAACGACGGCGCTCAGGCGAGATGGCTCGAAAGCGGGTGCGCAAGGATGAGGGCAACCTCGGGCGTGACCAGGGCTTTAAATAGCCTCGGCGTTCGTGCGACGGAAACCTAATTCTACGGCGGCGGCGCGCGGCGTGAGTCGGCTACGGACTCGGCGGAGACGACGACGCCGCCGCCCACGTGGCACGATCAGCGGCCACGATCGCGTGGCGCGATCGGATCGGCCGGATTCGGCCGGCGATGCAGGCGGATCTCACCGTTGGATCTTGATCCAGCGGTTGGGATCGATTAGGTTTTGAGCCGTTTGATCGAGTCACGTGGCTCAAGGTCGGACTCGAGTCCGACTCGGGTTCCGACTTCGATCGGATGAACAAGATTTCGGCCAGGAGTTGAATTTCCAGCGATTTAATATTTAAAAATAATTCCACGATAATTCATTTAATTCATTAAAAATAGCAAAAACTCGAAAAATTCAGAAAAATTCTGGAAAATACTTTGGATCATTTTGGACTCAAATAAAATATTTCCAACAAAATTTTATTTGCAAAATTAAATTCTTTAATTATTTCAAAATGGAATAAATTCAAATAAATTCCAAATAAATCCAAATAAATTCCAGAAAATTCCAAAATTCACCAAAGTGCCGATCACACATGAATTTAAGAAAAGCAAAATTTTGGGGTGTTACAAACCTCCCCTTAATAGAATCTCGTCCCGAGATTCAGGGCTTACTAAAGGAATAGGTTTGGAAACTCTTTCTTCAAATCCTCTTCGCGCTCCCAAGTCGCCGCTCTGCATGGTTGCTCCACTTGAATCCTACTGAAGCGGGTTGACTTATTTCTGGTTTCTCGATCCATTGTGTCTAGAATCCTCACGGGATGCTCCTTATAAGTCAAATCCTCTTGCAACTCAATTGACTCTAGCGGTGTCTGTTCCTCAGGAACTCGGAGACACTTCTTCAATCAGGACACATGGAATACATCATGCACTCCTCGCCAACGATCGTGGCAACTCCACCGGTAAGCAACTTCGCTTTGCGACTCAAAATCTTAAATGGTCCAACATAGCAGGTGCGAGTTTCCCTTTGGCATGGAACCTCTTAACTCCCCTGAGAGGCGTAACTCTGAGGTAAACAAAGTCTTCTGGTTCAAAACTCAAGTCTCGGCGACGATTATCAGCATAACTCTTCTGTCGAGATTGGGCTATCTTCAACCTTTCCCTAATCATGGCGACCGTTTCTTGACCTCTTGAAGAATATCAGGCCCAAAGACACGGCGCCACGGTCTCATTCCAATTCAATGGCGTCCGAGCATGGTCGTCCATACAATTGCCTCAAAGGTGACATCTCAGAACTAGCCTGATAACTATTGTTGTAACTGAACTCAAAGATACGGCAAACTCTTATCCCAATAGGTAGCATAAGCCAATGCACAAGCTCTCAACATATCCTCCGTAATCTGGTTGACTCTTTCGGCCTGTCCATCCGTGCGTGGATGATAAGTCTGTCTTGAAGTTCAAACGGGTTCCCATGGCTTCATGCAACTTATTCCAGAACCTTGAGGTAAATTGGGTACCCCTGTCCGATACAATCCTCTTTGGCACTCCGTGCAAACAGACAATCCTGATCATGTACAATTCTGCTAATTTATCTCCCGAGTAAGTGGTCTTCACGGGGATAAAATGGGCTACTTTAGTCAAGCGATCCACTATAACCCATATGGAGTCATAACCTCCTTGAGTCTTCGGCAAACCGGTAATGAAATCCATTCCGATTTCCTCCCACTTCCACTCAGGTATTTTCAGCGGTTGTAGCAATCCTGCTGGTCTCTGATGCATTGCCTTGACTCTCTGGCATACGTCGCACAATGCAACATGCTCGGCAACTTCACGTTTCATACTCGGCCACCAGAATCTCTCCTTCAGATCCTGATACATCTTGGCGCTTCCAGGATGAATTGAGTACTTGGAGTCATGGGCTTCTTCCAGAATCAGTTGCTTTAACTCCTTTTTGCTAGGCACACAAATGCGATCCTTCATCCACAACGTGCCTTGCTCATCCAACTTGAAGTCCTCTGCCTTGCCTTCCTCCTTGATGGACTTAATCCTGCGGATCTTGTCATCATCCTTCTGTCCTTCTCGGATCTGATCCTCTAGGGTAGGCTTTACTTCTAATGCGCCAAGAATCCGCTAGGTACTACCTCAATCTTCGATTTTACGAAAATCCTCACATAACTCATCGACTTGTGGCTAGCAACGTACTCACGGTATGGCTTTTCCGACTCGGGGCATCGGCTACTACGTTGGCCTTCCCGGATGGTAATGGATTCCAACATTATAGTCCTTGATCAACTCTAACCATCTCCTCTGCCTCATATTCAGATCCGATCGGGTGAATATGTACTTAAGGCTCTTATGATCCGTATATACTTCACATCTGTTTCCAATCGATAGTGACGCCATATCTTCAAAGCATGCACTACGGCAGCCTAACTCTAGGTCATGTGTCGGATAATTTTCCTCATGCGGCCTCAAGCGCCTTGATGCATAAGCGGCGACCTTTCCGTTCTGCATCAGCACACATCTAAGTCCTTGGCGCGATGCGTCACAATAAATATCAAAGCTTTGAGTAACATCCGGTAGAACTAATACCGGTGCTGATGTCAATCACTTCTTCAGCTCCTGAAATCCTTTCTCACATTAAGCGTCCATGCAAACTTCTTTTCCTTCTTCAGCAGTTGTGTAAGAGGTTTCGCAATTGTCGAAAAGCCTTCGATGAAACTGCGGTAGTATCCTACCATTCCGAGGAAACTCCGAATCTGGGTCACAGTCTTCGGCTGCTCCCAATGTAACACAGCTTCTACGTTGCTTGGATCTACTGGCGACTCCTTCATGCGGTCATTACATGTCCAAGAAACTCCACCTTGTCCTTCCAAAAATCACACTTGCTGAACTTGGCGAAAAGTTGTTGTTCCTCGCCTTTTCCAAAACTTGCCTTAAGTGTTCGGCATGTTCATCCTCTGTCTTGGATTAGATCAGGATATCGTCTATGAACACGACGACAACCTTGTCCAAATATTCCATGAACACCTTATTCATCATATTCATGAAATAAGCCGGGCGTTAAATCGATCCAAAGGACATAATCAGAACTCGTGAATGTCCATATCTTGGCGAGAATGCGATCTTCGGAATATCTTCGATCGGATCTTCAATCGATGGTATCCCGACCTCAGGTCAATTTTGGAGAAAACTCCGGCTCCTCTCAACTGATCAAACAAATCATCAATCACTGGTAGCGGATACTTATTCTTCACCGTGACTTCGTTGAGTGCACGGTAGTCAATGCACATCCCGAAACTTCCGTCCTTCTTCTTGACAAACAAAAGCGGTGCTCCCCACGGCGACGAACTCGATCTGATAAATCCTTTCTCCATTAACTCTTCTAGCTGTTTCTTCATTTCTACCAACTCCTCGGTGGACATCCGATAGGGTCTCTTTGCTATCGGTCTTTGTGCAGTACAAGCTCTATCACAAACTCTATGTCCTGCCTCAAGCGGCATACCGAGGTAGATCTTCGGAAAAACATCCGAGTACTCATTCACTAATGAGACATCCTCTATGCTGATTGCCTTGGTATCGTTAACCATCAATCGTCCATCTCTAACTGCAGTGGCTTGAAATTCCACTTTCTTCCCACACGGGCTCTCAATTGAGATGGTCCTTCGTCCACAATCCAATACGGCCTTGTGCTTGGATAACCAATCCATTCCCAATATGACGTCTAAGGTCTGGGTCTCCAAAATTATAAGGTTTGCTAGGAACTCTATTCCATCTATTAGTATTCTCACCCCGGAACATCCTACTTTCGTTCGGAGTTCGGAACCAGGGGTTTGAACTAAAAGCATGCACTTAAGTCTTGCAATCCTCAAATCATTTCTAGTAGCAAAGCCTTGCGAAACAAAGCGAATCACGAAGCTCGAGTCAAACAAAAGCATTGCGAGTGCTCGAGTTAACAAGTAACTTACCCAAGATCTGACGTCAGTAGCATTCTGCGGTGCATCTGCGGTGACATGGTTGACTCGGCCTCTCACCACGGCCTGGGTGTGGCTCTCGTCTTTGGCGCCCTAGCTGAGGTGGTTCCTAGATTGAAGCGAATCGGGTCACTCCTGCTGTCTTCTTTGGACAAGCTGTTGGCAAAGTGTCTGGCTCGTTGCGCTTGTAGCGGCGTCTCACTTGTTCCTGGCACTGCTCGAGTAAGCGTTTCTAGCGAAGTGGGTCAGTAGTTCTGATTGATGTGTCTTGGTGCTGAGGATGGTGTCCTTGTTGCATTCTCGTGGTTGGAATCAAGAATTGATTTGGTGCAACTCTCAATCGCTATTGCGTTCCACTGGCGTGATCCTTGCTTTGTTGCATCCTGCGCTCTCTGTTCTCATCCAGTTCCTTGCGCTTGTCCTCAAGAATAAGCGCCTTATTCACCAACTCTTGGAAATCTGAAAGGTGTGGGTGATCAACCCTACTTGCAATCCTGAGTTAAGTCCCTTCATAAAACGAGGCTGCCTGGATTTATCTGTCGCTACATCCTCAAAGCGTAGCGTGCTAGCTGTGTGAACTTGTTCAGGTAGTCGACCACCGGTGATTACCTTGCTTCGATGCTCAACTCCTCCTTCTTAAGGTCCATGATTCCTTCGAGGCACGTGATCTTGTCGAATGCTTGTGAACTCTTCCCAAGTGATATCTTGAGGGTTCTCTTGCGTGGCACAGAAGTTCTCCCACCATTCGGCGGCCGTTCCTTCCAGCTGATGAGAAGCGTAGAGTACCTTCTCATTTCCTATGCATTGAGCTATGTGTAGCTTCCTCTCGATTGATCTTAACAAATCATCGGCCTCCAATGAATTGGCATTCCCAGAGAAAGTGGGTGGGTGAGTTCTCATGAACTCTGACAGTCTTGTATTCTGGCGTGTGTAACACCCCAAAATTTTGCTTTCCTTAAATTCATGTGTGGTTTGGCACTTTGGTGAATTTTTGGAATTTTCTGGAATTTATTTGGATTTATTTGGAATTTATTTGAATTTATTCCATTTTGAAATAATTAAAGAATTTGATTTTGCAAATAAAATTTTGTTGGAAATATTTTATTTGAGTCCAAAATGATCCAAAGTATTTTCGAGATTTTTCTCGAATTTTTCTCGAGTCATTTGCTATTTTTAATGAATTAAATGAATTATCGGGAATTATTTTAAATATTAAATCGCTGGAAATTCAACTCGGTCGAGTATCGTTCATCCGACCGAAGTCGAACCCGAGTCGGACTCGAGTCCGACCGAGCCGATTGACTCGATCAAACCAGCTCAAAACCTAATCGATCCCAACCGTTGGATCAAGATCCAACTGAGATCCGCCTGCACGGCTTCGGAGCCGTATCCGCCCGGATCCGATCGCTGCCCGTGCGATCGTGGCCGTTGATCGTGCACGCGTGGGCGGTACATCTTGTCGTCGTCTCCGCCGAGTCCGAGCCGGACTCCTCGCCGCGTCGCCGCCCGTGTAGGATTAGGGTTCCGCCCTGCACGCATGCCGAGGGTATTTAAGCACGGAGGTACCCGAGGACCGCCGTGATCCCGCGCCCTTTCTGCTCTACTTCACCGAAGTCTTAGTCGCGTGATTCGCCGGAATCGCTCGCGAGCTTCTGACACCTCTCCGCTGCGGTTTTGCTCGATTCGCGCCGTCCGTCGTCTTCCGCCGAGAAGGAGCCCAGATCTGGAACCCCCGAAGCCAGGCGCACCCGAAGAGACCTTTCACTTCGTCGGAGCTGCACGGACACGCCGCGTGGGAGGTCATCGTCTACGTCTCCGGTGCCCAAGCCTCGCCGCGCCATCGCCGGACCTCGCGAGCTCTGTGGACCGTCCGATCTTGATCGTGCGGTTGAGGTGAGTTCACGTGTTCCAAACCCGATTAGATCTGGACCGTTGGATCAAGATCCAACGGTTCACAATCGCCACGTGCCGTAGTAGTGATTATTATAGGATTAGATCTGGACCGTCCGATCTAGATCGAACGGCCCACGATCATCGAGTAGATTCAACGCGTTAACCCTGGATCTAATCGCGGCCGTCGAATTTCAAATCAACGGTCGGGATTGCGCCACGTGTCGGGAAGTTGGACCGACGCGGTCAGCGCCGTCCACGCCCGCGTGCGTGTGACGCTGACACACGGGGCCCGCGTGTCAGAGGGCCCGCAAGTCAGTGGCTAATCCAGCCTAAGCCCGGCGTCGGCCGATGACGTCACCCGAAAGTGGTCCCACATGTCGACGACGTAGAGTCGCGGACCAGAGTCCACTGTGAGACCCGAGCCGAGCGTGGACCAAGCCCATGGACCGGTGACGCCACCAACCAATCAGAGGCTGCCACGTGTCCATGCCGACGCAATAATTAATTTCCGAAAAGAAAATGATTTATTAATTCGAAATAATGATTTGAGATTTTTGTTTCAAACTTCAAACGCTTATAACTTTTATGCTTCAACTCCGATTTGAGTGATTCAAATTTCTAAATTTGTATAAAATTAAGATATACTTAAATATAAATTTTATTTAATTTTTGGACTAAAGTTTTTCTCTGTAAAATTATTTAATCGATTATTTAAACTTTAAATAATCATAACTTTTAACGTCTTAACTCCAAATTTGATTTATTCCAGCTTTCTAAAATCCAGAAAATTATGTTCTCTCTGTTTATGGATTTTATTTGGAGTTTTGGGATGTTTTTGCCTATTGTTTATTTGTGTATTGCTATTTGCACGCTTTACGAGTAGACGTTGAAGTGCTGGGAAGGATTCAAGGAGAAGTATTGACTCAGATCCAACTCAAGACCAAGAGCAAGTACTTTTTGAAGGCAAGTTGTGCTTTGACCATGTTGATCCTATTTGAAACTTATTTTGATTTAAACTATTGCATGCTAGTTCAATTAGAAAGATACTTTGTTTAAACATGGGGTTAGATAAGTACCAATTTGTCGTATGACACCTTGATTATTTAAGTATGTGCCATGACCCTTGTCACCCTAGTTGTGGATTACTAGTTGGACATTATTAAATTGCCAACATGGGTTTAGATCGTTGTAGTATCTTTGCTTAGACACGCTTACGTGCTCATGACATGATTTTGGATAATCAAATGTTAATATTGACTTAATGATATACTCGAACCTGTTTTGGAAAAGTATCATGTGATGTTGATGGCACGTGGTGCATGGTAATCAATGGGGTTTGATAAACGCTTTCGGCCAGGGCATGTGGCAAGAGTAATCAGGTGGGCCAGTTGTGGCATTGGGAGGCGTTGATTTGGTTTTTTCGTAGTCTTGCCCTGGTCACCCTAAGGACTTAACCTTGCAAGCCTTTGAACTGGGTCTAACGTGCAACCACATGTCTCAGTAATGGGACGGACCTAGTTGACTAAGTTGCTAATAACGCACTGTGGGACCTCAGGAGGTCAACTACACCCTTTGTGTAAGTTGTGCGGGGAGCGTCACGGGTGAGGCCAGGTACCCATCTAACGGTTGATTGGCCTAGACTTCGCCTTAGCGAAGGGAAGGGTTAGTGCGCAATAACCGGGGAGGACCACTTGTATTGTTAGAGGTTTCCGAAAGACTTTGTTACGGGAACTCGCCTTCGTGGTGTTTGACTGTATCTTGTGGGTAAAGTGCATAACCTCTGCAGAGTTTAGAATCTATTCGAATAGCCGTGTCCACGGTACTGGACAATGCTCGGGGATTACAGTCAAGGGTTAGATTTTCTCAAAAATAACTTTGGTTTGAAAGGTGGGTTAGTAATGAAGATGATGGAAATGTGGTTTAGGATGGGGAAAAATGTTTATTAAACTTCTTGAAAAGTTATTTACGCTTTACTTATTTCTACTGCTTTCGAATCTACTTATATTACTTGTCAAAAGCTGTTATCGCAAATATACCTTGAGCTACTCCTTTGTACCAAGCCATGCATATAGTATATTAGCCTCAGCATTCTCAGGCATGACTTGCCGAGTACCAAGTACTCACCCTTGCCTCAACACAACACCGCTTGAAGAGGAGATTACGCCACGGGAGGAGGAATTCCAAGAGGATCCGTCTACTTAGGATGCGAGCCGGTCGATTGCCTGTGGTATCTTTGGATGGCGCCACGGTTATTTGATTTTCCATTGCTATTATTTTTCTCTGAATAAGTTTCGCCTTGCAGGCATACATTTGTAACTTGGCCATAAGGTCGAGTAACAACTTTGGTTATTTAAATAAAGTACTTTGATACTATCGAATGTTAAGATTGTGATAATTACCAATGTTAAGAATGTGTGCACTAGCGCGATCCTGGACAAGTGCTGAATACACAGAGGGTCCGGATTTGCAAATTCGGGGTCCCGACAGAGGTGGTATCAGAGCCATACTTGACCGTAGGCTCAACCCTAGCTAGAATGGTCGTAGTGAGGATAAAACCTATTTTCTAAAAGCTAAAAAAAAATTGTCAAGATAAGAAATGACATCTCGACTTATCCCTTCTTTCTTTTCTTGTCTCTTGCTGAAATTTTCCCTTACCTTGTCACAATTTAAAAATTCCGAGTTCTTACGTAAAGCACCCTTGTGACAGATGGAGGAAGAGTTCAACTACGTTGATCCGGGAGTTGGTCACGCTGCGAGAACTTTGGCATATGCTCTGGACTCTCGGAGATTTTGAGAAGCCCCAATACCAAGTGGAAGTAATCGGACAAGCGAGGATTGATCAAGGCTTGTGGCGTGAGGATTGAGGTACTGCTAGGAAAAAGGGCCAGGCAATCGCTTGGACATACCTTTGCACCGCCAGAGATCTACAATGCAGATGGGTATCCAAGAAGTATCACGACGAGCAATGCGCACATTACCCGTATTCACGCCAGAGAATTGAGAGTACGGTGTTCGCTACCATCCGCGCAGCGATAACCTTCTTGACCCGAAGGCGATTCAGATGAGGATGCCACGGTTACACAGCTTGGCACGATTTGTTGTCGCCAGAGGATGTGCTAGATAATACAAGCAAGGAGCTACTGAAGGCCCGCAAGGAGATCACGACAGAGAAGAACAGATGGCGGGAAGCTCAAGAGTATAGGCACACCTTCTACGAAGGATTGACGAGTTGGAGATGACCTTGTACGGACGGACCAGGAGCCAAGACTCGAGCTACACGAGCCAGATCCGTAAGAGTCGATCTCGATGAGGACATCGCTTCTTCGACTACCACAGAGGACACGATCAGCTGGACATGGCGATCGTTACGCCTATGCCACAAAGACCCGTACCAGGCCGTGGAGGTTTTCTCGATGAGTGAACATAGGTTCTATAGTGAGACTCCTTCGCCGAGTCGCGTCATAGAAGAAAGAGTCACCCTTTAGGCGTTAGACTCCAGAATTAGTTCGATTTGGATTTGCTTTGTTTGCTGAGTGTGCAGTATGTGTTGCAAGGCCCTTAGGCATTGTAAGCAGCCATACCAAGATATTAATAATAAAGTTGGACCTTAAGGCTACACCTTTCGCCCCGCATAAGTTCCATATTACTTGTCTATTCTTGCTTCCCTCTCATCTCTAAACCTAGAGCAAATCGACAGATGGTGAACACCCGTGGGAACTTTGGAAGCAATGGGAGTGGTTCTCGCCAGAAAACCCCAATGATGGAGCACCAAAGACCGCCAGTTGATATGCAGAATTTTGGAGCATTTCTTGCTGCTCAGACTCGATTGATGCATGCTATGATGCAACAAATGCAGCATCGTCATCGCCAAAGCATCGCTAATCAAGTTAATCGTGACCACGCCGAATCACAAGACTATCGAGTTCATGAGAACTCACCCACCCACTTTCTCTCGAAATGCCAATCCATTGGAGGCCGATGATTGGTTAAGATCAATCGAGAGGAAGCTACACATAGCTCAATGCATAGGAAATGAGAAGGTACTCTACGCTTCTCATCACCGGAAGGAACAAATTACCGAATGGTGGGAGAACTTCGTGCCACGCAAGAGAACCCTCAAGATATCACTTGGGAAGAGTTCACGGTGCATTCCGACAAGATCACGTGCCTGAAGGAATCATAGACCTTAAGAAGGAGGAGTTCAGAGCATCAAGCAAGGTAATCAGCCGATGGCCGACTACCTGAACAAATTCACACAGCCTAGCACGCTACGCACTGAGGATGTAGCGATAGATAAATCCGCATACCTCGCTTTTATGAAGGGACTTAACTCAGATTGCAAGTAGGGTCGATCACCCACACCTTTCCAGATTTCCAAGAGTTGGTGAATAAGGCGCTTATTCTTGAGGACAAGCGCAAGGAACCGGATGAGAACAGAAGCGCAGGATGCAACGGCAAGGATCACGCCAGTGGAACGCATACCGAGAGTTGCACCAAATCAATTCTTGATTCCAACCACGTAATGCGACAAGGACACCATCCCGGCAAAGACCGAGACATCAATCGTAACTACGGCACCCCAGCCCCGCTAGAAACACTACTCGTGCGATCAGCAGGGAATGAGACGCTGCTACAATCGCAACGAGCCAGACACTTTGCCAACAGCTTGTCCAAAGAAGACAGCAGAGTGACCCCGCCGCTTCAACCTAGGAACCACCCCAGCTAGGACGCCAGCACCAGGAGCCACACCCTGCATCGTGGTGAGAGGCCGAGTCAACCATGTCACCGCGGATGCACCGCAGAATGCTACGGACGTCGTGATCTTGGGTAAGTTACTTGTTAACTCGATGCACCTGCATGATTTTGTTTGACTCGAGCTTCAGATTCGTTTGTTTCGCAAGGCTTTGCTACTAGAAATGATTTGAGGATTGCAAGGCTTAAGTGCATGCTTTTAGTTCAAACCCCTGGTTCCGAACTCCGAACGAAAGTAGGATGTTCCGGGGTGAGAATACTAATAGATGGAATAGAGTTCCTAGCAAACCTTATAATTTTGGAAACCCAGACCCTAGACGTTATATTGGGAATGGATTGGTTATCCAAGCACAAGGCTGTATTGGATTGTGGACGAAGGACTATCTCAGTTGAGAGCCCGTGTGGGAAGAAAGTAGAATTTCAAGCCACTGCAGTTAGAGATGGACAGTTGATGGTTAACAGTACCAAGGCAATCAGCATAGAGGATGTCTCAGTAGTGAATGAGTACCCAGATGTTTTTCCTGAAGATCTACCTGGTATGCCGCCAGACAGGGACATAGAGTTTGTGATAGAGCTTGTACCTGCACAAGACCGATAGCAAAGAGACTCCTATCGGATGTCCACCGAGGAGTTGGTAGAGATGAAGAAACAATAGAAGAGTTAATGGAGAAAGGATTTATCGACCGAAGTTCACGCCGTGGGAGCACCGCTTTTGTTTGTCAAGAAGAAGGACGGAGTTTCAGGATGTGCATTGACTACCGTGCACTCAACGAAGTCACCGTGAAGAATAAGTATCCGCTACCCAGGATTGATGATTTGTTTGATCAGTTGAGAGGAGCCGGAGTTTTCTCCAAGATTGACCTGAGATCGGGATACCATCGCTTGAAGATCCGATCGTAAGATATTCAAGACTCGCATTCTCGCCAAGATATGGACATTACGAGTTTACGCTATGTCCTTTGGGCCGATTTAATGCGCCAAATTATTTCATGAATATGATGAATAAGGTGTTCATGGAATATTTGGACAAGTTTGTCGTCGTGTTCATAGACGATATCCTGATCTACTCCAAGACAGAGGATGAACATGCCGAACACTTAAGGCGAGTTTTGGAAAAGCCGAGGAACAGCAACTTTTCGCCAAGTTCAGCAAGTGTGATTTTTGGAAGGACAAGGTGGAGTTTCTTGGACATGTAATGACCGCAGTATGAGTCGCCAGTAGATCCAAGCAAAGTAGAAGCCGTGTTACATTGGGAGCACCAAGATCGTGACCCGATTCGAGTTTCCTTGGAATGGCAGGATACTACCGCCGTTTCATCGAAGGCTTCTCGACAATTCTGCGAAACCTCTTACGCAATCGCCGAAGAAGGAAAAGAAGTTTGCATGGACGCCAAAATGTGAGAAAGGATTTCAGGAGTCAAGAAGCGATTGACGTCAAGACCGGTGTTAGTTCTACCGATGTTGCTCAAAGCTTCGATATTTATTGTGACGACGCGCCAAGG
This sequence comes from Rhipidocladum racemiflorum, assembly GCA_036346355.1. Lineage (NCBI taxonomy): Eukaryota > Viridiplantae > Streptophyta > Magnoliopsida > Poales > Poaceae > Rhipidocladum > Rhipidocladum racemiflorum. The sequence continues at coordinate 33,032,150 of CM070589.1, read as the reverse complement.
ACTTGGATGTGTGCCGGCGAGAATGGAAAGGTCGTCGCGTATGCATCAAGGCGATTGAGGCCGCATGAGGAAAATTATCCGACACATGACCTAGAGTTAGCTGCCGTAGTGCATGCCTTGAAGATATGGGCGTCACTATCTCGATTGGAAACAGATGTGAAGTGTATACGGATCATAAGAGCCTTAAGTACATATTCACCCAGTCGGATCTGAATATGAGGCAGAGGAGATGGTTAGAGTTGATCAAAGACTATAATGTTGGAATCCATTACCATCCCGGGAAGGCCAACGTAGTAGCCGATGCCCTGAGTCGGAAAAGCCATACCGTGAGTACGTTGCTAGCCACAAGTCAGGATGAGTTATGTGAGGATTTTCAGAAACTGAGGATTGGGGTGGTACCCAACGGATTCTTGGCCACATTGGAAGTAAAGCCTACCTTAGAGGATCAGATCCGAGAAGGATGTATGATGATGACAAGATCCGCAGGATTAAGTTCATCAAGGAGGAAGGCAAGGCAGAGGACTTCAAGTTGGATGAGCAAGGCACGTTGTGGATGAAGGATCGCATTTGTGTGCCTAACAAGAGGGAGTTAAAGCAACTGATTCTGGAAGAAGCCCATGACTCTAAGTACTCAATTCATCCCGAAGCGCCAAGATGTATCAGATCTCAAGGAGAGATTACGGTGGCCGAGTATGAAACGTGAAGTTGCCGAGCATGTTGCATTGTGCGGCGTATGCCGAGAGTCAAGGCAATGCATCGAGAGACCAGCGAGGATTGCTACAACCGCTGAAAATACCCGAGTGGAAGTGGGAGGAAATCGGAATGGATTTCATTACCGTTTGTCAAGACTCAAGGAGGTTATGACTCCATATGGGTTATAGTGGATCGCTTGACTAAAGTAGCCCATTTTATCCCCGTGAAGACCACTTACTCGGGGGATAAATTAGCAGAATTATACATGATCAGGATTGTCTGTTTGCACGGAGTGCCAAAGAGGATTGTATCGGACAGAGGTACCCAATTTACCTCAAGGTTCTGGAATAAGTTGCATGAAGCCATGGGAACCCGTTTGAACTTCAAGATCTGACTTATCATCCACATGCATCGGATGGACAGGCACCGAAAGAGTCAACCAGATTCGAAGATATGTTGAGAGCTTGTGCATTGGCTTATGCTACCTCTTGGGATAAGAGTTTGCCGTATGCCGAGTTTAGTTACAACAATAGTTACCAAGCTAGTTTCTGAGATGTCACCTTTTGAGGCCTTTGTATGGTCGACTGTCGGACGCCATTGAATTGGAATGAGACCATGAAAGGCCGTGTCTTTGGGCCTGATATTCTTCAAGAGGTCAAGAGCGGTCGCCATGATTAGGAAAGGTTGAAGATAGCCCAATCTCGACAGAAGAGTTATCTTGACAATCGTCGCGAGATTTGAGTTTTGAACCGTAAGACTTTGTATACCTCGAGTTACGCCTCTCGGGGGAGTTAAGAGGTTCCATGCCAAAGGGAAACTCGCACCTGCTATGTTGGACCATTTAAGATTTTGAGTCGCAGAGGCGAAGTCGCTTATCACCGGAGTTGCCACACGATGGCGGAGTGCATGATGTATTCCATGTGTCCCAGTTGAAGAAGTGTCTCCGAGTTCCTGAGGAACAGACACCGCTAGAGTTAATTGAGTTGCAAAAGGACTTGACTTATAAGGAGCACCCCGTGAGGATTCTAGACACAATGGATCGAGAAACTAGAAACAAGTCAACCCGTTTTTGTAGAGTTCAGTGGAGCAACCATGAAGAAAGCGGACTTGGGAGCGCGAAGAGGATTTGAAGAAAGAGTTTCCAAACCTATTCCTTTAGTAAGCCCTGAATCTCGGGGACGAGATTCTATTAAGGGGGGGAGGTTTGTAACACCCCAAAATTTTGCTTTCCTTAAATTCATGTGTGGTTTGGCACTTTGGTGAATTTTTGGAATTTTCTGGAATTTATTTGGATTTATTTGGAATTTATTTGAATTTATTCCATTTTGAAATAATTAAAGAATTTGATTTTGCAAATAAAATTTTGTTGGAAATATTTTATTTGAGTCCAAAATGATCCAAAGTATTTTCCAGAATTTTTCTGGAATTTTTCTGAGTCATTTGCTATTTTTAATGAATTAAATGAATTACTGGGAATTATTTTAAATATTAAATCGCTGGAAATTCAACTCGGTCGAGCATCGTTCATCCGACCGAGTCGGAACCCGAGTCGGACTCGAGTCCGACCCGAGCCAGTTAACTCGATCAAACCAGCTCAAAACCCTAACCGATCCCAACCGTTGGATCAAGATCCAACGGTTGAGATCCGCCTGCACGGCTCGAGCCGTATCCGCCCGGATCCGATCGCGCTGCGGCGATCGTGGCCGTTGATCGTGCCACGTGGGCGGCGCGTCGTCGTCTCCGCCGAGTCCGGAAGCCGGACTCCTCACGCCCTGTCGCCGTGTAGGATTAGGGTTCCGTCCCGTGCACGCATGCCGAGGGTATTTAAGTACCGGGAGGTACCCCGAGGACCGCCGTGATCCCGCGCCCTTTCTGCTCTACTTCACCGAGTCTTAGTCGCCGTAGATTCGCCGGAATCGCTCGCCGGAGCTACAGCACCTCTCCGCTGCGGTTTTGCTCGATTCCGCCGCCGTCCGTCGTCTTCCGCCGAGAAGGAGCCCAGATCTGGAACCCCCGAAGCCAGGCGCACCCGAAGAGACCTTTCACTTCGTCGGAGCTGCACGGACACGCCGCGTGGGAGGTCGCCGCTCTACGTCTCCGTGCCCAAGCCTCGCCGCGCCATCGCCGGACCTCGCGAGCTCTGTGGACCGTCCGATCTTGATCGTGCGGTTGAGGTGAGTTCACGTGTTCCAAACCCGATTAGATCTGGACCGTTGGATCAAGATCCAACGGTTCACAATCGCCACGTGCCGTAGTAGTGATTATTATAGGATTAGATCTGGACCGTCCGATCTAGATCGAACGGCCCACGATCATCGAGTAGATTCAACGCGTTAACCCTGGATCTAATCGCGGCCGTCGAATTTCAAATCAACGGTCGGGATTGCGCCACGTGTCGGGAAGTTGGACCGACGCGGTCAGCGCCGTCCACGCGCGCGTGCGTGTGACGCTGACACGCGGGGCCCGCGTGTCAGAGGGCCCGCATGTCAGTGGCTAATCCAGCCAAGCGCTGACGTCAGCGATGACGTCACCCGAGTGGTCCCACATGTCAGCGACACGATGAGTCGTGATCGAGTCCACTGTAGACCCGGAGCCGGCGTGGACCAAGCCCATGGACCGGTGGCGCCAGCCAACCAATCAGAGGCTGCCACGTGTCCATGCTGACGCAATAATTAATTTCCGAAAAAGAAAATGATTTATTAATTCGAAATAATGATTTCAGATTTTGTTTCAAACTTCAAACGCTTATAACTTTTGCGTTTCAACTCCGATTTGAGTGATTCAAATTTCTAAATTTGTATAAAATTAAGATATACTTAAATATAAATTTTATTTAATTTTTGGACTAAAGTTTTTCTCTGTAAAATTATTTAATCGATTATTTAAACTTTAAATAATCATAACTTTTGCGTCTTAACTCCAAATTTGACGATTCCAGTTTCTAAAAATCCAGAAAATTATGTTCTCTCTGTTTATGGATTTTATTTGGAGTTTTGGGATGTTTTTGCCTATTGTTTATTTGTGTATTGCTATTTGCACGCTTTACGAGTAGACGTTGAAGTGCCGGAAGGATTCGAAGGAGAAGTATTGACTCAGGATCCAACTCAAGACCAAGAGCAAGTACTTTTTGAAGGCAAGTTGTGCTTTGACCATGTTGATCCTATTTCGAAACTTATTTTGATTTAAACTATTGCATGCTAGTTCAATTAGAAAGATACTTTGTTTAAACATGGGGGTTAGATAAGTACCAATTTGCTGTATGACACCTTGATTATTTAAGTATGTGCCATGACCCTTGTCACCCTAGTTGTGGATTACTAGTTGGACATTATTAAATTGCCAACATGGGTTTAGATCGTTGTAGTATACTGCTTAGACCTGCTACGTGCTCATGACATGATTTTGGATAATCAAATGTTAATATTGACTTAATGATATACTGAACCTGTTTTGGAAAAGTATCATGTGATGTTGATGGCACGTGGTGCATGGTAATCAACTGGGGTTTGATAAACAGTTTTCGACCGGGGCATGTGGCAAGAGTAATCAGGTGGGCCAGTTGTGGCATTGGGAGCGTTGATTTGGTTTTTCGGGTAGTCTTGCCCTGGTCACCCTAAGGACTTAACCTTGCAAGCCTTTGAACTGGGTCTAACGTGCAACCACATGTCTGTAATGGGACGGACCTAGTTGACTAAGTTGCTGATAACGTACCTGTGGGACCTCAGGAGGTCAACTACACCCTTTGTGTATGTTATGCGGGGAGCGTCGGGTGAGGCCAGGTACCCATCTAACAGTTGATTGGCCTAGACTTCGCCTTAGCGAAGGGAAGGGTTAGTCTTGCGCAATAACCGGGAGGACCACTTGTATTGTTAGAGGTTTCGAAAGACTTTGTTCACGGGAACTCGCCTTCGTGGTGTTTGACTGTATCTTGTGGGTAAAGTGCATAACCTCTGCAGAGTTTAGAATCTATTCGAATAGCCGTGTCCACAGTCTTGGACAATGCTCGGGATTACAAATAAGGGTTAGATTTTCTCAAAAATAACTTTGGTTTGAAAGGTGGGTTGGTTTAGTAATGAAGATGATGGAAATGTGGTTTAGGATGGGAAAAATGTTTATTAAACTTCTTGAAAAGTTATTTACGCTTTACTTATTTCTCTGCTTTCGAATCTACTTATATTACTTGTCAAAAGTCATTTCTCGCAAATATACCTTGAGCTACTCCTTTGTACCAAGCCATGCATATAGTATATTAGCACTTTGCGTGCATTGCATGACTTGCTGAGTACCAAGTACTCACCCTTGCCTCAACACAACACCGAGTTGAAGAGGAGATTACGCCCGGCTTGGAGGAGGAATTCCAAGAGGATCCGTCTACTTAGGGATGCGAGCCCGATCGGTTACTGTGGTATACTGGATGGCGCCACGAAGTTATTTGATTTTCCGCTGCTATTATTTTTCTCTGAATAAGTTTCGCCTTGCGAGGCATACATTTGTAACTTGGCAATAAGGTCGAGTAACCACTTTGGTTATTTAAATAAAGTACTTTGATACTATCGAATGGTATGATTGTGATATTTACCAATGTTAAGACTGTGTGCACTAGCGCGTTCCTGGACTAGTGCTGAATACACAGAGGGTCCGGATTTGCAAATTCGGGGTCCCGACAGCGTGGTCCCTGATTAACTTGATTAGCAGTGGCCTGAGCAGTGACGTGTTGCATTTGTTGCATCATAGCATGCATCAACTGAGTCTGAGCAGCAAGAAATGCTCCAAAATTCTGCATATCAACTGGCGGTGCTGGTGCTCCATCATTGGGGTTTTCTCAAGTGAACCACTTCCATTGCTTCCAAAGTTTCCGCGGGTGTTCACCATCTGTCGATTTGCTCTAAGTCTTAGAGATGAGGGGGAATCAAGAATAGACAAGTAATATGGAACTTATGCGGGGCGAAAGGTGTAACCTTAAGGTCCAACTTTATTAACTAATCAATAGTAACTTGGAATGGTTGCTTACAATGCCTAAGGGCCTTGCAACACATCTGCACACTCAAGAAACAAAGCAAATCCAAATCGAACTAACTCGAGTCTAACACCTAAAGGGTGACTCTTTATTAAATGACGTGACTCGGCGAAGGAGTCTCACTATAGAACCTATGCTCACTCATCGAGAAAACCTCCACGGCCTGGGTACGGGTGCTGTGGCATAGGCGCGAAACGATCGCCATGTCCAAAGAATCGTGTCCTCTATGGTAGTCGAAGAAGCGGTGTCCTCATCGAGATCGACTCCTCTGGATCGGCTCGTGTAGCTCGAAATCTTGGCTCTGGGTCCAGTCCGCACAAGGTCATCTCCAACTCGTCAATCCTTCGTAGAAGGTGTGCCACATACTCTTGAGCTTCCCGCCATCTGTTCTTCTCTGCCGTGATTTCCTTGCGGGCCTTCACAGCTCCTTGCTTGTATTATCTAGTACATCCTCCTGGCGGCGACAAATCGTGCCAAGCGTATGTAACCGTGGCATCCTCATCCTGAATCGCTTTTGGGTCAAGAAGGTTATCGCTGCGTGGATGATAACGGAACACCGTGCTCTCCAATTCTCTGGCGTAGATACGGGTAATGTGTCGCATTGCTCGTCGTGATACTTCTTGGATACCCATCTGCATTGTAGATCTCCTGGCCGTCTGATGTATCGGGCGATTGCCTGGGCCCTTTTTCCTAGCAGGTACCTCAATCCTCACGTCACAAGCCTTGATCAATCCCGCTTGTCTGATCACTTCTACTTGGTATTGGGGCTTCTCAAAATCTCCGAGAGTCTGTAGCATATGCCAAAGTTCCGCTGGCGTGACTAACTCCCGGATCAACGTAGTTGAACTCTTCCTCCATCTGTCACAAGAGTGCTTTACGTAAGAACTCGAATTTTTAAATTGTGACAAGGTAAGGGAAAATTTCAGCAAGAGACAAGAAAAGAGAGAAGGGGATAAGTCGAGATGTCATTTCTTGTCTTCACAAATTTTTAGCTTTTAGAAAATAGGTTTTATCCTCACTACGACCATTCTAGCTAGGGTTGAGCTCTGCAGTCAAGTATGGCTCGATACCACCTCTGTCGGGACCCGAATTTGCAAATCCGACCCTCTTTGTATTCAGCACTAGTCCAGAACGCGCTTAGTGCACACAGTCTTAACATCGGTAAATATCACAATCATACCACTCGATACCAATAAAGTACTTTATTTAAATAACTAAATCAAGTTACTCGACCTTATGGTCAAGTTACAAATGTATGCCTACAAGGCGAAACTTATTCAGAGAAAAATAATAGCAATGAAAATCAAATAACCGTGGCGCCATCCAAAGATACCACACAGCAATCGATGGGCTCGCTTCCCTAAGTAGACGGATCCTCCTGGAGTTCCTCCTCCAAAGTCGGGCGTAGTCTCCTCTTCAACTGATGTTGTGTTGAGGCAAGGGTGAGTACTTGGTACTCAGCAAGTCATGCACAGAATGCAAGCTAATATACTACATGCATGGCTTGGTACAAAGGAATAGCTCAAGGTATTTTTGCGATGCTTGACATTTGAAAAGTAATATGAGTAGATTTGAAAGCAGTAGAAATAAGTAAAGCATAAATAACTTTTCAAGAAGTTTAATAAACATTTTCCCCATCCTAAACCACATTTCCATCATCTTCATTATTAAACCAACCCACCTTTCAAACCAAAGTTATTTTTGAGAAAATCTAACCCTTGATCAGTAATTCCCGGCGATGTCCAATACCGCGGACACGACTATTCGAATAGATTCTAAACTCTGCAGAGGTTATGCACTTTACCCACAAGATACAAATCAAACACCACAAAGGCGAAGTTCCCGTAACAAAGTCTTTCTAAAACCTCTAACAATACAAGTGGTCCTCCCCCGGTTATTAAGACTAACCCTTCCCTTCGCTAAGGCGAAGTCTAGGCCAATCAACCGTTAGATGGGTACCTGGCCTCTCACTCCAGACGCTCCCCGCACAACTTACACAAAGGGTGTAGTTGACCTCTTGAGGTCCCACAGTGCGTTATTAGCAACTTAGTCAACTAGGTCCGTCCCATTACAGACATGTGGTTGCACGTTAGACCCAGTTCAAAGGCTTGCAAGGTTAAGTCCTTAGGGTGACCAGGGCAAGACTACTCGAAGAACCAAAACAACACTCCCAATGCCACAACTGGCCCACCTGATTACTCTTTGCCACATGCCCCGGTCGAAAATTGTTTATCAAACCCCAGTTGATTACCATGCACCACGTGCCATCAACATCACATGATACTTTTCCAAAACAGGTTCAATATATCATTAAGTCAATATTAACATTTGATCATCCAAAATCATGTCATGAGCACGTAGCAGGTCTAAGCAGTAAACTACAACGGTCTATAACCCATGTTGGCAATTTAATAATGTCCAACTAGTAATCCACAACTAGGGTGACAAGGGTCATGGCACATACTTAAGTAATCAAGGTGTCATACAGCAAATTGGTACTTATCTAACCCCCAGGTTTAAACAAAGTATTTTTCTAATTGAACTAGCATGCAATAGTTTAAATCAAAATAGATTTCTAAATAGGATCAACATGGTCAAAGCACAACTTGCCTTCAAAAAGTACTTGCTCTTGGTCTTGAGTCGGATCCTGAGTCAATACTTCTCCTTCGAATCCTTCCGGCACTTCAACGTCTACTCGTAAAGCGTGCAAATAGCAAATACGCAAATAAACAATAGGCAAAAAGTGTCCAAACATCCAAATAAAATCCACAAACAGAAAGAACATAATTTTATGGATTTTTAGAAACTGGAATCGTCAAATTTGGAGTTAAAACGCAAAAGTTATGATTATTTAAAGTTTAAATAATCAATTAAATAATTTTACAGAGAAAAACTTTAGTCCAAAAATTAAATAAAATTTATATTTAGGTAGATCTCAATTTTATACAAATTTAGAAATTTGAATCACTCAAATCGGAGTTGAAACGCAAAAGTTATAAGCGTTTGAAGTTTGAATCTAAATTTGAATCAATATTTCGAATTAATAAATCATTTTCTTTTTCGGAAATTAATTATTGCGTCAACATGGACACGTGGCAGCCTTTGATTGGCCTGCTAACGTCAGCCGGTCCATGGACTTGGTCCACGCTCGGCTCGGGTCTACCGTGAACTCGGTCCACGACTCTACGTGTCGCTGACATGTGGGCCCACTCGGGTGACGTCATCGCTGACGTCAGCGGGCTCGACCACGGTCGGCAGTGGGACTCCACTGCGGACGCCATGGGTGACGTCGGCGCTTGGCTGGGTCGGCCGACATGCGGGCCTCGACACGCCAGCGGCCGCGTGTCGGCGTCACACGCGACGCTGCGATCGCGGCCGACCGCGTCGGTCCAACTTCCCGACACATGGCGCAATCTCGACCGTTGATTTGAAATTCGACGGCCGCGATTAGATCCAAGGTTAACACGTTGAATCTACTCGATGATCGTGGGCCGTTCGATCTAGATCGGACGGTCCAGATCTAATCCTATAAAAATCACTACTACGGCACGTGGCGATTGTGAACCATTGGATCTTGATCCAACGGTCCAGATCTAATCAGGTTTGGAACACGTGAACTCACCTCAACCGCACGATCAAGATCGGACGGTCCACAGAGCTCGCGAGGTCGATGGCGACGCGGCGGAGCTGCAGCCACCGGAGACGGAGACGACGACGAGCCCGACGGCGCTCCAGGGTCGTTCCGGCGAAGTGGGTGGTCTCTTCGGATGCGTCTCGGCCGGGGACTCGGATCCGGGCTTCTTCGGTGGAAGACGACTGACGTCGGCGAAAACGGGCGAAATCGCGGCGGTCACCTCCTCCAACTACGCGAGCTCGCCGCGCAAACGACGGCGGCTCAGCGAGATGGCTCGGGAAAGCGGGTGCGCAAGGATGAGGGCAAACTAGGTGCGTGATGAGGGCTTTAAATAGCCTCGGCGTTCTTGCCCGAGACGGAAAGCTATTTCTACACGTCGGCGGGCGCGTCGGCGGAGTCCGGCCGGACTTACGGAGACGACGACGCATACCGCCCACGTGGCACGATCAACGGCCACGATCGCGTGGCGCGATCGGATCGGGCCGGATTCGACCGGCGATGCAGGCGGATCTCACCGTTGGATCTTGATCCAACGGTTGGGATCGATTAGGGTTTTGAGCCGGTTTGATCGAGTCACGTGGCTCGGTCGGACTCGAGTCCGACTCGGTTCCGACTCGGTCGGATGAACAGTACTCGACCCGAGTTGAATTTCCAGCGATTTAATATTTAAAAATAATTCCCAGTAATTCATTTAATTCATTAAAAATAGCAAAAGACTCAGAAAAATTCGTAAAAATTCGAAAATACTTTGATCATTTTGGACTCAAATAAAATCTTTCCAACAAAATTTTATTTGCAAAATTAAATTCTTTAATTATTTCAAAATGGAATAAATTCAAATAAATTCCAAATAAATCCAAATAAATTCTAGAAAATTTCAAAAATTCACCAAAGTGCCAGATCACACATGAATTTAAGAAAAGCAAAATTTTGGGGTGTTACATCCCATCTGTCTGCAATGATAGCATTTAGCCAACCTCGTGGGACAATTGCGGGCGAAGTGGTCTCCATTGCAGTTGTAGCACTTAACTGATTTGGGCTGAGGTTTCACAGGTGTTGGTTGCTCTTTTTCTATTGAATCTTTCTTGTTAGAGAATCCTTGGGTGAGGACTGGGGTCTTTCCTCTGATCTGGGTGGGAGTCGGTATCCATGTCTGTTGAATTTTTTTCTTTCTCTTTTTCATCATTTTTAATTCATTCCAGGCTTCTTCGATTGCAATCCGTTTGTCCATTTCTGACGACATGTCCTTTATAACTGAGGTGTGGAACTTCAAGCTTCTCTGTAATCCTTCCAAAAATTCTTTCATCCTACTAGCTTGAGGGTCCATCTCCCTGAGAATATCACTGGTAAGGTAGTCGGATTCATGCAGATATCCCATCGCTGTACTTTCCTCTTGTCTGTCCAGATTTCCTTGGGTGTGTCCTTGAGGTTTTTCAACTAGCCGTTAGAAAATTCTTTCCAATAACTGCGTATGGTGCCTTTCCGCTTGTTGTCTGTTTCTTTCCATTATGGCCAGTAATTGAGCTAGGTTGACTGGGTGATTTACTGACTCTTCATTTCTGCTCGAGCTGTCATGCAGGAATTTTGATCCAAAATCTGCCATGGTCTCAATCTGACTTTCTTTTCGGTCTGCAGCAGGGTTTTGAGGAAAGCGAAAAAGACGAGTAAGAATTTAGGGCATGGGGTGAGAATAGCAAGAATAGATGGGGCTCAGATGAATTGAGGGAACCTTTGAATTAGACGGGGATATATAGATAGTTTAAGCAATCAAAATCACAGAAATAGAGAACTTAGCAATTTTTATAAGACATGAATCATGCACAAAACCATTTTAAGGTTCGGCATAACCCATTTTACATTACAAAAGCCTAAAACAAAGAAGGGTACAACTTCTACGACTAACGGTCTAACTACTGCTGACGGCATCATCCCCAAGCTGCTGGCGAAGATCGGCGGGGATTTTGAATTTTAGACGGGCAGGCAAAACTTTAAAACAAGACCGGGAGGGATAAGAAGCTTTAAAGAAGACAAGGTAGCAGGGGAAGAAGGAGATAGCAATAATACTTATATTTTCGAAATTCATTTTGTTTGTATATCAAAATAAGTTTTGAAAGGTTTCCTAATCCAACTTAAGGTCTTAATCTATGGTCAAGCCAAAGCTCTGATACCACTTGTGACGGCCCGCCTTTTTAGGGGCAGATCCGTACGCCTCGACAGCTACCCAGGATGATTAGCTGCCAGGAACCAAGCATATTATTGCCAGGCAAAAGTCAAATTCCAACATTTTTATTCAATATAAGGCCTAACGGCCAGGGTTTTTACAGAAGAGGGCGCAGCAGGGCCCGAATAACTTACAAGCAAAACACCGCACAGGCAGGCCTGAGCAAAAGACTAAGACCTCAAAACCAAATTGCCATCTACGCACTCCTGGAACGCTCCAGCTTCTTCAAACTCTGAGAGGGGGTCGGGGTTACAAGGGTGAGTACGGGAGTACTCAACAAGTCGTACGGAAAACACTGAATATTACATGCAAGGGTGTAGCACAATATTGGCACAAGGTTAAGGTATTTGTGGATGCAGTTTTATTTGTAACATCATTTTACATTTAAAACACAATCCATAATAATAGTAATCCAGGGGGGTTCCATCCACAAAGTCATCACCATTAAACCACATTCTCAAACATGCACCAAGATCTACTTGAGCTAGGTTACGGGATTCACCCCAATTAAACTTAGCTTCATTTACCGGAAGCACGGCGTATTCGAATACCATTTATTCACTCTGCAGAGGTGTTCAGCTTTACCCACAAGATTCCACGATTGTTAATGCAAACTCGAGTTTAACACGCAACTTAAATGCGTGTGGCCGGATCGAGGTTATCATAGCTTTTCGTTGGACTTTTCCCTCTTTAGTCCCTATCTGGTAGAGTTTTGGTCCACATTAACCCGGGGCCCCCACTGGCCAGTGTGGAGTTCTTGATCCCGCTTACTGTGGACACCTACCGTTGTGAACCCGAAATGCCACAGTTTCCTCGTGCACACTTTCGTTTCACCCCCATAACTTGGACCATCTCCCACACCTGGGAAGGTAACCCTGCTCCTATAGTTATTCCGAGGGAAAGTACAATGTACCGAGCTATGTTGAGTCAAGCCAACGAAGTTGGATCGCCCAACTCGTGGTTGAACGAGTTCTTAAGTTATTTACTTTGCTTAAGGGGATTATTATCCTTACATTGCCAGAGACCAAGCCATCAGGCCATCCACAAACCAATCCGGTACCAACTGTACCAGCCACCACAACCAACCATGGCATTAATCATCAGCCGGGGATTCGAACTCATCCACTCCGGGATTTATCCAATTCTGTCCCCCAAACCGTAGCACTTTTCCAAACAGAACCGAACCAAAGGTTCGGCAGCCTTTTATTTCCATTATCAAAAGCATTTGACTAAACTAACAGGATAATAATAATTAATACCGGAATATTAATTAACCTAAGGTTACAAGGATGTAATTAGGTTCAATATTTTTCAAGGAAGTCTCATGAGCAAATCGGCATTAACTAAGAATCACGTCATTCTTAAAATAATCGGATTTGCAATATTTCAACATACAGAAAAGTAATGCGGTAGAAAATAGTAATTAACTATAATAAGGCATGAATAGGTTCAACATGATCAAAGGTGTACGGCTTGCCTTGCTGGCGATTAGATCGGACGAAGTGTCGTTGATGCGGTCGAAATCGGCTCTTTGTCGGGTCCGTCTCCTGCTCCGGGAACTGCGACGGCTTCTGGAATCGTCCAACGTCCGGATCTAACGTGAAAAGGACGAAGAACGACAATAAAGAAACGAAAAACGAAAAGAAACTGAAACGAAAACAGAAACGGAAATCGGAACCAGGCCGAGAGAGAGAAAGGAAGGGCGATTTGGGCATTTTTGGAATTTTCGGAGTCTCGGATTGAGGAACGGAGGGCATTTTTGGACTCAGTGGGTCGAAACGGTTCGGAATATGTATTTTGGGCATTTTTGGACTTTTGGATATTTTTGGAGCATTTTTGGATATTTAAAATGATTTAAAAAGGATTTTGGAAATTAAAATCCGAAAAGAAAATGGAAAAGGGCACTGCTCCACTGGTCATGACTGGTTCGACCAAAACACGCTGGAAGTTCTTGGGCGGCCCATTTCACGCCGGCCATGCCTCTGGCGCATGCGTGGGAGGGAGGGAGCTGACGGGTGGGACCGGTGCGAGGGAGTGAAAGAGAGAGGGGGTGGTGAGTGGGCTTAGACCACTCGGGCACGCGTGAGGAGAGGGCAGGGGCTAGGGTTAGGGCGGCGGTATGGCGGGCCGGAGCTCATGGCGGGTGGTCGGCGGCCGGAGCTGAGGGAGAGAGAGAGGTGCTGGGAGGGAGGGCTCACCCGGGAAGGCGAGGAAGCGGGCGAGGATACTGCGGAGAAGCCGCACGGCTTTTATAGCCGGAGAAGAGAGAGAGAGAGAGGCAGGGCGCGGTCACAGGTGCGGCGGCGGAAGTGACGGGACGGCGGCGCGCGCAGAGGTAGGGCACGGAGTGCCCTACGGCTAGGGCGGCAACGAGGGGACGGGGCGGCGGCAGCGGCAAAGGGCGACGGACGGTCACGCAGCGGCAGCCGTGATGCGCGGTGGCAAAGTGGGTCACTGGCGGGCGCGCGGAGTCACGGGCGGGCGGTGCGGAGGGAGCAGCGGAGACGGCCGGCAAAACGGCCGGAAGGCCCAAAAGGTAAATGGCCCAAAACCAACTCAAAAGCAAATTCAAATCCAAAATTGATTCCGAAATTTGAATCAATTCAAGATAAATTCATTTTGAAAATTCTGGGTTGTTTCAGAGGCGGAGCCGTGGGAGACGACGTCGGACAGGACGGGGGCAGGAGGAAGGAAAACCGGGGGGACAAGCAGTGCACAGGAACGGCGGAGCTCGCGAGAGCATCCTTTGTTGGGCGGCGGTAACGACATAGAGCTGGTGCTGTGCGGTAGGAAGAACGACGAGTAGTGGGGATGCTGAGGCGTGCTGGCAGACGACGGGCAAGCGCAGTGCGGGAGGAGGAGAGGGCGGCGGCAATGGAGGAAATGGAGGGAAGGATGGAGGAAACGGGGATGAGAGCGAGGCCGAGCTGCGAGGAGGACGGGAGGGGCTAGGGCACCGAGCGCGAAGCACGCGCGGACGGCCAGATCGTTCTCCGCGATCGGACGGGCCGATGCTCGCAGGACGCATTTTTCAATTTCGTGGAACTGAAAGGGTCTTGATGCAAAATTACAGATGTATGGGCCGGCGACTGTTCAGGCGCGGTGGACTCCGGAGGGGTCTCGGCGCGATTCGGCAGAAACTGAGGGTTTTTTTTAAAAGAACGAGCAGGAAGGCGATAACTTACTGTTTTTGCGAAATTCAATCCGGCGCTAAAAGAGAAACCCTGTTTTTTGTCAATTTGTCAAACACATGCACGTAACATTTTACAAATTCGATTCTTAAGCAAATTTTTTAGCATATGATTTCACAAATTATTAGAGATACCAATATTCTTTTATCAAGTTTAACACTTTATGCGTTCACCGAGTAATAATACATATTTTGAAAAATATTAGAGATCGAGTTGGAAAATCGAGTTGGGAAAAAATCTAGAGAAAGAGCTGCACATATATTTCTGCTGACAAAAACATTTTTTCGGGAAAAATGGAGAAAAATTATTAGAGATACCAACCTTCTTTTGTTGAGTTTAACACTCTATGCGTTCACCGAGTAATAATACATGTTTTGAAAAATATTGGAGATTGAGTTAGAAAATTGAGTTGGGAAAAAAGTCTAAAGATAGATCTGTACGCATATTTCTACTGACGAAAATATTTTTTCCGAGAAAAACGAAGAAAGGATCTGAACATAAGGAGTGATGACCTGTTTGTTACATTTTTGGACCTAACTGCTACCTTGAAAAATTAGATAAGGGCTCGTTTGTGATTTGAATTTAACGGGAGTTTTTTTTTCCGTGAAGCAACGAATGAGGGACCTGAACACGATTCGGAAACGATTTTCTTCCCCTCATAAAAAACCGCGAAGGATCCTTTTGTAACCTGCAGGGGCCTATTCATAATCTAAAGGAATGGAGGGACTTTTCGCGAAATGGCATGGAGTAACATGTGGAGGGGCTGGTTGGCCTCCAATTCCTTCCATTTTAATAGAATTAATATTATTATTATTATTATTATTATTATTATTATTATTATTATTAGATGAGGGGAACTGTTGATACAATACACTGATAAGCACGTACGGTAGCCTATAAATGCTTAGGCATATGCAGGGCACATTTACACAACCATCAAGCAGTATAAACGATGTGATAATCCTTGCGCATGATTGACCACACGCAACAGTTTGGGCAGTTTCTCCGAACTCGGCAATCCACCGGCGATGTCTTCCTCCGGCTGGCTTGTTCACCTCCTCAGGCCCAGCAGCGCGAGGACGAGCGAAACGTAGTCGAAGCGGAAGACATGCCTCAGCATCCCGATCTTGCTTCCATCCCATGGCGGGTATCTGAACATGAACTCGATGAGGAAACTTCTCTTCAGCACCGCCTTCTTGTGGCTGAACATCTCAAACGAGTACTTGCCGTGGTACTGCCCGAATCCGCAATGTCCAATTCCGCCGAAAGGGATGGTGTCCAGGCCATACTGCATACAGAGTTGTAGTGACGAATATCAGAGAAATGGCATTGCCTTGTTTTTGTTTTTTCCTTTCCGGCGGAAACAGTACAGGTCGTCAACAATGGTATGCATGAGGGTGTGCCACAGGCGCATACCTGGACAATCGCGTCATTGAACGTGACACTCCCGGACGATGTTTCCTTGATGATCAGTTGTTTCAGCTTCTCATTGGTGGTGAAGGCATAGATGGCAAGTGGTTTGGGCCTCGATTTTAGAAACACAATGCTGTCTTCGATCTTATTTACCTGCAATGCACAAGTAGTGTTTGTTCAGATGTGGGGAGCATTTGGTTCCATCAAGAACAGCTCTGCAGCCGTTGTCGATGTGTACCGTGACGATCGGGAGAAGAGGGCCAAATATCTCCTCCGTCATGATATCAGAATCGACTGGGGGATTTAGCAGAATGGTGGGCTCAATGCTCCTGCGTAATTGGAATCATGGCATGATACGCCAAATCCAGAATATAGGAATGGCCATAAGAAGTAACACATGGGAGGGAGCTCATTGGAAACTTACAAGGTCTTCGGGTCCGCATGTCCACCGTGCACAACGGAAGAAGCTACCTTAGGATCCTCCAAAAGTTTACATAACCTATGGAAATGTTTCTCGTTCAGAATGCGCGCCATGTACTCTGGTTTGGTGAAGAACCTCTCGAGTGTTGATTTGAGCAGTTCAATCTTCACAGAAGAATCATACACAAGAATTATATTTGTTAGGTACGTATCACAGTAGTCAATTGGTCACACGACCGAAGATTACAGAATGAACCAGACCAGAATCGGTGCAAACTGTTCCTCGACAAGCATGTAATCGATGGCTATGCAGGCTTGACCGGCACAAGTAGACCATTTAGCTCCAATTATGCGATTGACAGCAATCTATACAGTCAATACATGGGGCAGTGTCATTCTGTCTTACAAATTGGCAACTGTAGCAAACCCGAAAACTGGTGAACAGCTGAGGATTACCTGACTGTCCCTCTTACTATCCAGCGAATCGACAATACACGGGCATTTGGAGCCGAGTTCAAGCGCGACTGGGGTCAAGTATTTCGCAGCTTTTGTCATGATAATGTGCCCTACGCGAGTACTCCCTGAACACCACCAAGAAATGACCATAAAAAATATGATACTTTTTACCAGAGGTACCAAAATTTACATTGAGATAATATCAAGAGGTATCAAAGGTTGGTACCTCCACCCTTTAAATTTTTTTGTACCTCTTAGCGCTAGCTCAATGTAAATTTTAGTACCTCCGATAAGTTTCCAGGGACATATATATATATATGTAACAACGGTCTGTCCATATCTTATCAGAAACTACTTTGTTCAGAATTGAGGTGAGTTCGCAGACTTGTAGTTACCAGTGAAAAGGACCTTGTCCCATCTGTGGTCCATGAGTTTCTCTCCTACCTCCGGTCCACCCTGGACGACCTTCACAGCCTTGGCATCCAGGTACCTCGGTATGTTTGCAGCGAGGAACGCTGCGGTGGATGGTGCGAGCTCAGAGGGCTTCAGAACCACGGCGTTGCCAGCTGCTAACGCTCCGGAGAGTGGTTCCAGAGCTAAGCCTGAATTATGATCACACCAATAAATGGTCAGCAATATTGATCATGGAAACTGTATGCACGCAGGACTACGATAGTTAACACACGAAAAGTATGGGTTATGAATTATGATCATGAACTTGCTGCAAAGAGAATTAAATTACCCATCAAATTTCTTTTCATCTGAATAAATTTTTTATCATGCAAACGGGAACCAGCCTGTATGTTCTTTCCCCTCGAGAGATACCAAATAATTAAGAGAGGTGATAGCATGCTGCCGTCAGGGTTCAGAAAATCGGCCTAAAATATACCGAAAACAGAAAATGCGGATTTACCAGAACAACCCCCCGTCCCAGATAAAATTTCACACCGGCCAAACAAAACGGTTTCAGATGAGTTTTTGTAAATATAAAAGAAATTGGCAACCACGTCTAAGTACTGTGGCCTGGTGGTAACGCTCCAAGCCTCGGAGGAGGCAGGTCGTGGGCTCATACCGTTCAAAACTGCACCTTTTTTAAAAGCTTTTTAGTTCTAACTTCAAATAATAATTTAATTTTTTATTTGAAAATTTTCGGCCGAAATTTTCAAAAGATAAAAACCCTGGTTGAACACTCATTGACACCATAGAGTCCCGGTGTTGGCGGGAAGTAGTGCTACCAGTCGGTATCTTTCTTACAACCGTCCGACCATCCGCTCAGCCGATGGCATGAATGTGATCAACTTGGTGCCAAAAATGTCCAACAACCGTACGGAAACTGATGGCAGTAGCTGCAAGTACATAGAACCACAAGATATATGTTGCTGTCAGACAGGTTGGTTAATTAATTAGCCCACGAGTCGCAGCTCACAACTCGTACATTAGCTTTGTCCTTTTGGCACGCGCATGTGAGTCCGGTTCTTTGGCAATTAACCATGCAATCTTACAAGTAGCGACTAGCGAGCTTCTGCCATTTCAACGTTTGGTAATTTGTGCTAGGCTAGTACTGTTGGTAAGAACAGAGCAAGTGCTTTTTAACAACACAGCTTTGCACCGAGCTGTAAGTAGAAATTAAGGAACAATGGCAATCGACGCGGGCAGCCATGATGACTAACATCTCTGCAATCGACGTTCAAACGTCTAAATCGTCGAGGCAATGAAAATGAAGGGATCAGTGATGTACAGGAATTTATTTAAATTCTCAGTATCAAGGTGTGCAGCCTATACTCTAGAGCCATACATAGATGGAATTGAATCCTAACGCTACAAATAAATGGCCATATAAGGTGGTTGTCAAATTTGCCACCGCATATGCTCCTGTCACCTTGGAAGTGCCGTGATACTAGTTTCTAGTGATGGACTCGCCATTAATGGTGTGTTTGGTTGATAGGATAAAGTTGAATAGGATGGGATGATCCTAAACCATTTGGTTCCATTATTTTGGGTGAATAGGATGGTTCAACATTTAGAGGGAATATTGCTCAAATTTGTATCACTTGGTCCAGGATGGGATAGTTCCATTCAAGCAACCAAACACATGAATGATTTCTTTGTTGAACTATCTCATACATGTACCACTTGGTATAGGCAACCAAATACACCCTAAAAGAATTCATACCGTAATGCGATATCTATCCAACATGATAACTACCTGAAAATTACCGCTTCGTGCATGGGTGGCAACCAACTGATTTGGTGTTTGGCATTGAAACGACAACGAAATAATTGAGAAAACACGCCTGCTGAAGGGAGTGGAGAGCGAAGAGGTGAGCTTCACCTAACGGGAGATTCCAGCTGGAGAAAATGAGCACAACCCCGAGCGGCTCCGGCACCACCATCGCTTCCGCCGGAAAGGCAACCAGCGGCACATAAGCCTGCAGTCAGTCACTCACCAAAACCCCAAGCATCAAGCCATAATAGCGAAAGCACCAGCCTGAACTTCCGGCAGGAACGGACGGTACACAGACACTAGTAGTTAGCAGGAGCTTGCCTTCTCGGGAGCCGCCCAATTCTTGAGGTTTTGCAGTGTGTTTTTCACGGACTTGACAAGAACCCCAATCTGAAGAAGCCAGGCAACACAAACAAGGGAGCTCAGCAAGTGGGCAAAGTGTTACTGAAGGCCAGTTAACGACTATACTGAATACGATTCGGATTCACACGACGACATACGGCACCTCGTCTCTGAAGGACTCGCTGCGGTGCTTGCCGAGGTCCTCGCGGAGCGCGTCGAACATCTCCTCCTCCCTCTCCGTGAGGAGCCTGACGAGCCCCCCGAGCTGCGACCGCCTCCACTGGAGGTCCTTGGTCCTGCCGCTCTCGTACGCCTCCCACAGGCCGCCGAAGCCGAGAGGCCTCTCCTCCATGGCTCCCATTGCTGCCTTTGCTTCTACGTACGTGCTGCAAGCCTGTAAGAGGTTGAGTAGGGCGCCAAGTGTTTCGCCGCCGGCTATATGCTTGGCTTGCGCTGCGGATGAGCGCGCACGAGTGTTACTGTTGAGTAGGTGCACCGGCCGGGGTGTGGGGCTGGGCCGCGGTTCATCAATGGAGTGGGCCTCGGTTCTTGGTTGTTGTGGGGGGGTCATGGGTGCGGTTGGGACTGTCGGATTAGAGCAAATATGCCCCAGTGAGACATCATTTTCCGATCCTCTCCTAGGGCCAAATCTTAATTAACAAGTCTAATTTTAATTGAGTAGTGGTCAGACCGTACACGAGACGAGACTATACACCCTGAGACTGGTTCAAATAGGAATTTCGATGCACTCATATTTGAATACAAATCGGGTGTATTCTACGAGTGCTGCCTCCGGTCTCGGTTAGATGTCGTTTTAGCTCTTGTTTGCACCAGAATTCGGTATATGGTGGAATTAGTTTGAATCGGATAGAAACGTTCGTACGGAAAGAGATCAGGTGGCTGAATCAGAGCAAGAATCCGTTTGACAAGAAAATCAAATCAGAGGCCGATATGGATAAATATCGTATCCATATACAACTCGGATCGGCCCAAAGTGTTATAAAAGGGAGACGACAAACGGCGAAAGCATCAATCCAATACACATCTACTCTTTACAAGCCCTTTTTACATTGTCTTTTAGCTTCATAGACCTCCCTGCAAGTCGACGGAATCAACATAGCTGCGCATCGCCGATTGTTGGTTTTAGCCGATTTCACCAGGTTTGATCTGCTTTGTTTTGTTGCGCATCGCCTCCTCAAAGCCGATTTTACCTTGTATTCGGATTAACCGTAACTGGTTGATCTAGTTATCTCCTAATCGGTCTTCAGCCGACTAGCATTAAGCCGATAATCCTTGCTTATCGGCTTTGATCAAATTACAAATTCTACCTTGTCAATTTCAGGTCAAATTGACTGGCACGCTCTGCAAACTCGGTGTTTGTCTTGTGTGTTCGAGGCTAAGAATCCTGCTTCACATTTTTTGGCGCGAACATATTTTGGCACGCCCAGTGGGACCAAAAAAATCAAAAATGTCATCAACCGACAAGCCTGCGGTCACCGCCGATATCAACGCTGATGCTATAATCGCGCCTCAAATGGCCGATTTAACCCCTGAGCAGCGAAAAGAAATCGAAGACCGAAAGGCAGCTTTGGAAGAAGTGATGCTACGGTGCTTCCAGAAAACACGCCGTGGCGTTACTCAAAAAACTGCACTCCCAAGCATCAATCCTATCGGGGATTCATCATCCGATTCGGTAAGCCGATACGCACCCGCTCAAGCTGATTTATCAAATATGATTGAGCAATCTGTTCATCACGCATTAATTAACCAGTCATCGGCTCTAGTATCCACATTAAAGCCGATGATAGAAAATAGTGTGAAGACAATTGCTCAGGAATTGGCGGTGTCTGGAAGCCTGCTAGATCCACCACAAACCATCCCTACGTACCCAGTATATTCCATAACACCTAATACCAATACAGTAAAAGTATCGGCTCAAACACCTATCATGATGCCGACTCAACCTACTGTTTTGAAGCCTAGCACGCAGAAAGGTGGATTTACACATTACCAAGGGCACACAGATGGGGCTAAAATAAGCGCACCAAGCCCGTCAAATGAACCCCCCAGTAGTATCGGTTTGTCGGCTTATCAGCCGATTGAAACAGATCAGGTTTCACATTCACGAGGAGCCGTGACTTTTAAACAAGCGCCATATAGGGTAATGCCTTATATTGAACCTCCCGCACCTCTACCCGATACATTGGTTTGAAATCACGATTATGACCAAGTGCCAAGACCTCCTGTGGCACGATTTGGACAAAGACCCGAGTTTGCACTCGGGGGGCAGGGTTTGAACAATGAAAATTGGCAACGTCCGGTTACACCACAAGCCGACAATATCAATTGGGCAGAACAAATTGCTAACGTTTTGCGAGAACAGTTCGGCCTACAGCCCAGAGGAAGGGCTATCGGCTATAGGAAGCCGCACCCCGATTATATAGATCGCATACAATACCCACACAACTTCAGGATACCAGACTTTGCCAAATTTTCGGGTGATGATTCCATTACCACTATTGAACATATCGGACGGTTTATGGCTCAGTGTGGGGAAGCTGCACAATCCGACGGATTAAAGATTAGGTTATTTCCTTTATCATTGTTTGGTACTGCATTCACTTGGTTTACCAATCTGCCCCCAAATTCAGTTCATATGTGTAACGATTTAGAGAGCCGATTCCATGAGTACTTCTTTTCGGGGACTATGGAACTCAGGATTTCTGATCTTAGTTCAGTCCGACAGAAGTACGGCGAATCGGTTTCCGACTATATCAGAAGATTTAGGGGTATACGAAATAGGTGCTTCAGCGTAACCTTACCCGATGATCAGTTGGCCGATCTAACATTCCAGGGGTTAATCCCGCCATTAAAAGAAAAACTATCTGGCCAGGAATTCCCCGATCTAAGCCACTTACTCCATCGTGTATCGGCACATGAAAGCCGATATGCAGAGAATAAAGGGTTTAAAGAAAAATTTAGATTAAACGGTAATGAAAAGGCCAAAGTGAACATGGTAGAGTATAATTCGAGCGACACTTCCGAAGACGAAGAAGTAGAGATAAACATAGCCGAGTGGACTAAGGGTTCCAAAAAACCACTCGTATGCTCTCTACTTAAGCCGACGAAAAATAAGGCAGAAGTCAAGTATTCATATGATGTGTCAAAATGTGACAAGATATTTGATTTATTACTACAAGAAAAACTCATAAGGTTACCAGAAGGACACGTCATCCCGTCGGCCGAAGAAATTAAAAAGCGAAGGTACTGCAAATGGCACCATTCGTTTTCACATAACACTAACGATTGCAATATTTTTCGACAGCAGATTCAATCGGCCATCGCCGATGGCAGGTTAAAGTTTGCAGAAGAATCGGCTATGCAGATAGATATGACTCCTTTCCAAGTCAACATGGTGTAGTGCTCACAAAAAGGAAAAGGACCTATGAAAGATGATAAGCCGACTAAAGGATTTGAAGCACGATCAAAAGGAGATGAAATAGTGCAGATCACTATCGGCTCCATACAAATAGAAGCCGATAAAAACGGACAGAACTCAAGGACGGTAAAACAAAAAGGAGACTTGGAAATCAGAAAATGGTATCGGGCTGAAAGGGCTCCAAGAAAGATTAATTTCAAACCAAAGCCGACCTTCTCGCAACTTCTGGGAAAGTATGAAAGGATAAGTCGAAGACATGACGCTCGACAGCCTCAGGGCTTTTATCGGCCGGATCAGAAGACAGACAGCTATTGGCGACCAGATATGCCACATTGGCCAACTACCGAAGAGGAAAAACACTGGCAGTGTCCCTTTTGGCAATTTTGCTGGGAAAAGGGGATGACCTTGCCAACAGTCATGTCTTATCCTATGCAACACTCGACTGCACATCGGTCAAACCAATCGGTAAAAGACAGGTTGTCTAGACCAATACATGATCGGCTAGAAATAAGAGACAGGAGGCCGATCCACGAAAGGTTGTCAACATCAGGACAAGGTAATTCCCGAACCCAAGAGATATCGGCTTCTCGTAACACACTCAGAATGGAATCTGACGGTGAAATGAGCAGCTTGGCTGGAAAAATCAGGAAACCGATAGAACCTAAGCCTAGGTGGTGCCCCTCAGGTCTTAGCAAATCACAATACAGCGGCTTCAAATGACTAAAGACACAAGAAGAAAGGGAAGCCGAGAACGAGAGAAAAAGGGATCGGATGTTCAATAAGTTAAGACCTATACCAGTTCTGAAAAAGGAATGGAGAAAGAAGGAACAGACCGATAGTGACTCAGATCAATCGGTCGAATCCGGATCTCCGATGATACGGGACAATACCCCACCAATGAATATAAACATGGTATTCACTTTGCCTCACGAGTTCAAGACCGGGAATCTACCAAGAGGTGTTCGCCCAACTATGCCTCTACAAGACCGAACGCCGTGTTTGAAAAACCACAGACATGCATCGGCATCTCAAACCTTTATACCGAAAGGGTATATTAATGGCCGACCGATATCTCGTATGTTGGTCGATGGTGGGGCGATACCAATCTAATGCCGTTAAGTACTTTCGTAAAATTAGGTAAAGCCGACGAAGACTTAATCAAAACCAATATGGTGCTAAACGACTTCACGGGAGACCCCACCAAGCTAAAGGCGTAATGATGTCGAATCGATATGGCAACAAAACTTTGCCGACTGCATTTTTCGTGATAGAAGCCAAAGGTAATTACAGTGTGCTCCTTGGACGGGACTGGATCCACGCCAATTGCTGCATACCGTCAACTATGCATCAGAAATTGGTACAATGGAACGATGATACAGTAGAGGCTGTACCAGTTGACACATCGGCTCATATCGCTATGGCCAGTCCTGATACCAATTGGCCACACGAAGAAGCCGAATGTATATCAGGGAGAGTCTTGGACGATTGCGATTTTATCTGCATCGAGAAGTCAGGATTCAGGCCGATCAGCGTTAAACCTAATACGTTTGATCGGACAGATAAGTAGTAAGAAGATGGAGTCCAAGACACTAGCAAAGCTACAAGAAAAGGCAAGAAGCTATCGGCAAGAAGAATACGAAGAAGCTGTTGAGGATTTTGAAGAAGAAAGAAAAGGGTTAGGATTTACTTCTACCGATTTGCTCGAAGAAATCGACATTGGGGAGGGTGATAATAAAAGACCAACATTTGTAAGTGCTAAGTTAGAACCAAGTTATAAAGCAAAGTTGGTCGAAATACTCAAAAAATATAAAGATTGCTTTGCGTGGGAGTATTATGAGATGCCAGGTTTAAGCCGACAGCTAGTTGAACATCGGCTACCCATAAAACCTGGGTATCGGCCATTCAAACAATACCCTAGGCGGTTTAATCCTACGTTGTATGACGCTATAAAAGAAGAAGTAGGACGATTGCTAGAAGCGAAGTTTATCCGGCCTTGCCGATATGCTGAATGGGTCTCGAATATCGTCCCTGTAAAAAAGAAAAATGGCAAACTTGGGGTGTGTGTTGATTTCAGAGATTTGAATAAGGCCACACCAAAAGATGAGTACCCGATGCCTATAGCCGATATGCTTATCGATGCTGCGTCCGGAAATAAAATCATAAGTTTTTTGGATGGAAACGCCGGGTACAATCAGATATTCATGGCCGAAGCCGATATACCCAAAACGGCTTTCAGATGCCCAGGAGCTTTAGGGCTATATGAATGGAAAGTTATGACCTTCGGTTTAAAAAACGCTGGCGCCACTTATCAGCATGCTATGAACCATATTTTCCATGATTTGATTGGCAATACTGTGGAAATATACATCGACGATGTGGTGGTAAAATCCAAAGAAGACTGGCAACATTTAGCCGATTTGGAAAAGATGTTCGAGAGCACGAGGTTACATGGATTAAAAATGAACCCTCTTAAGTGCGCTTTCGGAGTATCGGCTGGGCAGTTCCTTGGGTTTACCGTACATGAAAGGGGAATTGAAGTAAACCAGGCCAAAGTAAAAGCTATAGCCGATACTAGGCCGCCGACAAGCAAAAAGGAGTTGCAAGTATTGATAGGGAAAATCAACTACTTGCGACGTTTCATTTCGAACTTGTCAGGGCGTATTCGGGCCTTCACACCGCTGCTGAAAATTAAAGACGACCAAGAGTTCAGATGGGGAGCCGATCAACAAAAGGCCTTCGACGACATAAAAGGTTATCTGATGAGTCCTCCAGTATTGGCCGCACCAAAGCATAGTATGCCTTTTAAACTATATATATCGGCTGAAGGTGATACAGTGGGAGCAGTTTTAACACAGGAAGCCGATAGGAAGGAACGAGCGATATTTTATCTAAGTCGACGTCTTTTAGTTGCAGAATCCAGGTATCCCCTAGTAGAAAAATTATTCTTATCTTTGTATTTTGCTTGCACTAAACTAAGACATTATATGCTGGCATCCAAATGCGTCATAGTCTGCAAAACCGATGTAGTCAAATACATATTATCAGCACCGATCTTGCGAGGTCAGCTTGGTAAATGGGCATACGCCTTAACTGAGTTCGATTTAACCTATGAATCGGCTAAATCCGTAAAGGGGCAAGTTGTGGCCGATTTTATTACAGGAAGTGAAACGTTAATAGGAACGGCCGATGTGACCCCTTGGCAGTTATATTTCGATGGATCCGTGTGCCAAGAGGGCGAAGGCATCGGCATAGTATTAGTTTCACCCAAAAGACAGGAGTACGAATTCATGTATCGGCTAAATAGCCGATGTTCAAATAATCAAGCAGAGTACGAAGCGTTATTGAGAGGACTACAATTGCTAGACAGCATCGGGGTGAAAGACGTCAAAGCTTTTGGGGACTCGATGTTAATTGTACAACAAGTCAAGGGGGAATACCGATGTAACGATGGTGCACTAACCCAATATTTGCAGCAATGCCTCCAGATTATTGAGACGTTTACCACGTTTTCTGTAGAACATATCCCCAGAGAAGCTAATGACAAAGCAAACCGTTGGCACAATGCGCATCAGTGGTACAGGATCGAAAGCCGACAGAACCGATCGAGCTAAACGCTTGGCCGATCTTGTGTGTCCGTCTCCGCCGATCGAGAACAGAAATAAGGGAATATTTATCGCACTCCATCTAAGCCGATCGAAAGGTAAGGTCAAACGCAAAGCATTGAAGTACGTTCTATTGGAGGACGTATTGTACTTTCGAACCATGGAAGGCTTATTGCTAAGATGCCTGGGAGCTGAAGAAGCCAAAATAGCAATGGGAGAAGTCCATGAAGGAATTTGCGGATCACATCAATCGGCCCATAAAATGAAATGGATACTGAGACGAACGGGGTATTTTTGGCCGAGAATGTTAGAAGACTGTTTCAAATACTATAAAGGATGCCAAACATGCCAAAAGTTTGGTAACATACAGACGGCACCAGCATCGGCTTTACACCCGATCATTAAGCCGTGGCCGTTTAGGGGATGGGGCATAGATATAATCGGCCAGATATTTCCGTCATCCAGTAAAGGACATAAATTCATCCTTGCAGCCACGGACTATTTCTCAAAATGGGTTGAGGCTATACCACTCAAGAAAGTTACTAGCAAAGAGCTGATCGACTTTGTAAATGAACACATCATCCATCGGTTTGGAATTCCACAGACGATTACACGATCAAGGGACTGTGTTCATGTCTAACGAATTCAAAGGTTTTGCGGAAAGTCTTGGGATAAAATTACTCAACTCTTCTCCTTATTACGCTCAGGCCAATGGACAGGCCGAGTCATCGAACAAGACATTAATAAAATTAATAAAAAGGAAAATCGAGGAGAAACCAAGAAATTGGCATTCAACGCTATCGGAAGCTTTGTGGGCTTATCGGCTGTCCCATCACGGATCAACTAAATTATCACCTTTTCACTTGGTATATGGACAAGAAGCCGTTTTGCCCGTGGAGATCAACATCGGCTCGGTAAGGCTATTTAAGCAAAATAATTTGTCAGCCGATGAATACGAACAGGCAATGCTCGACAATCTAGATGACTTAGCTGAACTAAGGCTGATTACGCTAAATCGGCTTAAAAAGAATAAAGAGAGGGTTGCCAGGTCGTATAATAAAAAGGTGATTTTAAAATCCTTCAATCAAGCCGATTTGGTATGGAAAACCGTGTTGCCAATCGGGTCTAAGGATAATCGATTCGGCGAATGGTCTCCAACATGGGAAGGGCCTTATAAGATCAATCGGCTGATTGGCGGGAATTCGTATATACTGGAGTCCTTAGACGGGTTCGTCCTACCTAAAGCAATCAATGGAAAATATCTAAAGGCATATCACCCAAGCATATGGGTCGGGTCCTAACTACAGGAAGAAAAACATCAGGGGTCGATTCCAAAAACACATGCATATAAAATCGGTCATACAGCCGACCGAGTCAGTCATGCAAACATCCATCACGGATTAAATAGTTTACAAAAATCGGCTACACAGCCAGTACTACAGATCAGTTCGTTAAAATGAAGTCGATGCTCTGTTCTCACGTCAGTGGAGACCAGAACCAGGCAAGTGAACCCCCAAAGCCGAGAGTGCTGCTGCCGCCCTACCAATAGTAGTTTGGACGCTGTCGATCAGTTGTTCATCGGCTAGCGCATCACCCGGGACTTGGACTATCTTGGCTGATTGGTTTTTAACCTGAGCAAAGACTTCACCAATTTGCCGCCTCCGAACTGCTAACAAGGACGTCGAGTCAGTGATGTTAACCTGACATTCTGCAAGCTCTTTTGTGACGAGGGCCAGTTGCTCTTCAAGATTCTTCTTAGTCGACTCCAGCTCTTGAGCTCTGCTCTTAGCCGATTTGAGCGCAGCAGCACCCTGGTCAAAGGCATTTTTCTGGAGTTTGGCGTCCGCTATTAGCTTGTCCAGGATCTGTTGGTCGGCTTGCTGGGCTTTCCTCTGTTCAACCCTTAATTTAGCCGACTCCACGTCTAGCCGACGAGCGTCTAGATGGCAGACTTCCAACAATGCGTTCATAGCAGCGGGAGGAAGATCGGCTTGAACAGCTGCCATGGCGTTCCTCAGAGGCTGGGTGTTGGACAGGAGGGCTGCCTCCGGCTGCATTACTTCATTAAAGAGATGATTAAGACGCTCTTGCATACCCAGTTCAGCGGTTACAGCAGCCGACGCTGGCGTAGAGGCAGCAATTATGCGTTGAATGTCGGCCGGGTAGTCGTCAGTAGCCAGAACCTCGGGTCCTCGAGCTCGTCCAGAGAAAAACCTAAAAGATCGGCTGGGTCCGTTGACGGTATTGGGTCAGAAACAGGTTTTGGGGTTGGGGAAGCGGGTGACGGTACAGGAGCCGGAGCCGACAAGACGGGCACATCTGTCTGGGTCTTCTCAGCATCGGCTGTAGCTTCCAACACCTGGATGGAAGGAGTTTCCTGAAAGAATAATACTTTGCATCAAAATATAAGCAAAAATCAAGGCAAAAACCAAATTAAGGATCGAAGCTAACCGCAGTAGCCGATCCAGCTGGGGATGACGCTGCATCACGACCAGCAGGTTTTGGAAATCGCTTGATAACGACTCTGCGGCTCTTCTTTTGTTCTGAAAATGGCAAGCATGGGGTTAGCCGACAGCAAGCATGGGGTTAGCCGACAGAAGAAATTTGAGCAAAAACGTACTGGACATACTCTTAGCATGCTGCTCGGCAAGATCCGATAATGATGGGCTGTTGACCCCCAACGTGCCGGAGGATAAACCAGCAAGGGGGGCCGACGGCCTTTGACGTTTCAAACGGTCGTCGGCCGATGCGGTCTGAGCCGGAGTCGACTTCTTGCTAGTCTGAAGGACAAAAAATATGGTTAAGCCAATGAAAATCTTATTTTCAACAAAACATCAAAATAAAATACCTCTAAAGACGAGTTAGCATAGCCTGAACTCGAGCTAGACCCGGCGGCGGTCTCCGTCGGCTCTTGAAAGCCAGGGAGAAAGGAAGATAAGACCTCGTGAATAGTGCGCCTCCGCAAGAGCGACTCAGCTATGGAAGCCCACCATGAGGTAAATTGGCCCGATCGACGTGTGTTCAGCACGAGGAAAGGCAAGTCCACCACATGGAGCTCATCGGCTAGTTCAATAATGAGCTCCGCCGCAGTAACATTAGTGACTTTGTTTCGTGGCTTGATCATGTTGAATAAGGGGAGACAAGGGATTGTTTGTCCAAAACCCAGCTGGCGTGCATACACAGAAGGGTGGTAGAACTCATAGGTCGGCTGAAAGGTTCTATTACGGGTACTCAAGCCGACATGAAGGATGCAAGGAGAAATCAGCAAAGGGAGCAGATCAAGAGTGGATTGGGGCATTAAAGAGCTATCAGAGTTTAGACGGAGGAAAGAAGGCCATGGGAGATCAGCTAGTTGGCTATACGAAAAGAAGTCTCGACGGTTGAAGGTGGCTTGGTTAAGATTCAAGAAGAAGGATAAGTACTTATGAAAACCGGCCGGGGAGATTTTGGGTTCATCGGATGAACACATCATGAATTTTTCACCCGGAGATCGGCTAGGTTGGAATCTAGGGGTTGCACCCTCAGGAAAATCTTCCGTTGGGAAAGCCGATTCTTCCGATGGATCTGGGATAATAAGGCGGCCAAAAACACAGTAAAGCCAGATCTAGATAAACCAAAGTGGACCACCAATGTTGCCCACGACATAGGAACCGTTACCAGTAAAGAGCCGACTCCGGATAATATGCATCATGTGGTACACAGCCCCCAACAAGGATTTCCCTAAAGCTAGCCGACGCCCATAACCGATTGCTCACGTAAATTGGTAAACTTGGGTTGGACCTAAGGAAGCGCCGCAGAAAAGGAATCGGTCTAGCCATAGGTTAAGGAAAGCGACATGTTCTTCATCCGATACGGGACCGGTTACCTTGTTATTGTTTTGTATATATCTAGACCAACCTTCCCCCTTTTTTCGAGTCAATTTGTACTGAGGTTTCCCGCTGAAAGCCGATATTTGGTCTCCATCAGGCCTAAGGCAACACAACTTGACCATATCTAGGAGGGTTGGGCCGATAGGACCAATTGGGAAGAAGAAGGCGTTAAAGGAGTCCGACCAGAAATAACAAGCAGCAGCCACCAAGGATTCATTGGGTTCTGAGGCAGCTAAAGACATGGGAATACACTCAGCAATGCCCATTCCTTCCCACTCAGTCTTCTTTTGGGCCGATACTCTAATATACCAAGACCTCCAGCCTTTGAGAGCTGTCGGCCAGGCCCTAAAGCTTTTAGTCCATTCCTTAATGTTGTAGCCAGGAACCGATAAAGGAAGCCTAGGAATCTCATCCCCAATGACAGTATCGGCTTCTACGGTTCCTATAGGGCCTAAAAAATACTGATGATCACTATTTTGGATGGGAATGAGTACCTGTGAGGCATCCATTTCAGCCGACTAAGAAGGAGGAGGAGACGAAGAAAAGCGAGGAACCGCTCAGGAAGACCCGGACTGCAGAAGAAGCCGATCAACGAAGATGCGAGAGCCTCAAGGGATGAAAATGACCGTGGGGGGACCCCCATATTTATAGCACGGTAAAAGAATACAAACGGGCGGGAGCAGTTGCGCATTTAAAGCGCACCGAGATTTTACGGCACGGTTAACGGGGTGGTTCCCAAGGAGGATTTTTCTATAAAGTCGATACGGATGAAAAGCCGATGGATTCTTTTTTGGAAAATAACAAGTTATCTTCCAAAAACGGGGGGCATATGTTTGCACCAGAATTCGGTATATGGTGGAATTAGTTTGAATCGGATAGAAACGTTCGTACGGAAAGAGATCAGGTGGCTGAATCAGAGCAAGAATCCGTTTGACAAGAAAATCAAATTAGAGGCCGATATGGATAGATACCGTATCCATATACAACTCGGATCGGCCCAAAGTGTTATAAAAGGGAGACGACAAACGGCGAAAGCATCAATCCAATACACATCTACTCTTTACAAGCCTTTTTTACATTGTCTTTTAGCTTCATAGACCTCCCTGCAAGTCGACGGAATCAACATAGCTGCGCATCGCCGATTGTTGGTTTTAGCCGATTTCACCAGGTTTGATCTGCTTTGTTTTGCTGCGCATCGCCTCCTCAAAGCCGATTTTACCTTGTATCCGAATTAACCGTAACTGGTTGATCTAGTTATCTCCTAATCGGTCTTCAGCCAACTAGCGTTAAGCCGATAATCCTTGCTTATCGGCTTTGATCAAATTATAAATTCTACCTTGTCAATTTCAGGTCAAATTGACTGGCACGCTCTGCAAACTCAGTGTTTGTCTTTTGTGTTCGAGGCTAAGAATCCTGCTTCACATTTTTTGGCGCGAACAGCTCTACTTCACTTGGGAAAGAAAATGAATTAACCCTTTACTATCTCCGTTCTTTTACGAGTGGCACCAAGAAAAAAATTTCAGCCAAATCTCGGATTTCGGCTGTGAACGAAATTTAAAATCCGGAGGAATAAAAAATTTAAAATACTACAGTAATTTCATTATCTATGAACTTAAACTTTTTAAAGGTTGGCCACTAATATTGTTTTCAAGTATATAGATCAACTTCATGAAAACTATATCATTATATTCGGAGTCAAAAATACTTTTGTAAAATGGTAATTTTATTAGTATGTAATAAGATAAAGTTATAAAAAGCAAAAGTCAAAGTTATATCGCGTAGATCGTGAAAAATGAAAACTCCATTTAAAAATAACGGCGGTGGTATTTTTTTTCTTATGTTATCATATTAATATTTGTCCATCTCTAACACCACTATTAGCAATTAACAATATGCTGTCCATGATAATTGTTCAGTATACAACTCGGCTATATAGCAGTTTCTAATTTGAATTAGATATTTACGTGATTCAAAATCGAATGGTAGGAGTTAGTATGTCCGGTCTCAGTCAGTTATCATTTTAGCTCTATGCCACTTGACAAAAAACGAACTAACCCCTTTAATGCTAGGAGTTAGTATGTCCGGTCTCAGTCAGTTATCATTTTAGCTCTATGCCACTTGACAAAAAACGAACTAACCCCTTTAATGCTTTTGCTTATTTTATCATATTTATATATCAATCTCTAACACAACTATCAGCAATTAACACAGTATATTTGTCAATGTTAATTGTTAAGTACATGTATCATCTCTCCAACACCACCACTAGTAACGGGGGTATTTGGTGCAAAATGTTGCTTAGAAAAACCAAAGCGACAAGTATTTAAAAACTTAACAGTGATCGGAATTCCTGGTTTAAATGTATTTCTTTCTTAAACTTAATAATGCTTTTTTTTATTACGAAGAATCACAAGAACATTATTTCTATAAAGCAGGACTACAATTCTTGGTAACTGAAACATGAATCGAATCTCACTCGTTCGATGGACTAGAAGTGATGTAGGGTTGATCGCAGTCAACACATGCCAACACCGGATTTAAGTTTGAGGTGTGGGCATACCAACCAATTTAATCCTGCAATCGGCAAGAGAATAATATATCAATTAATCGGCTATTAAGCCGATCTAAAGTCTTCAATGAAGATCAAGTATAATCGGCTTGTTTAAGCCGATATATATAAAAGTAACCAATAGATCCAATCAACTTGATTTTGTAGACCAGATGGGATAAAGGTTGTTTTTCCCAAAGAAGTGGATGCGCAACAAAATTGGAGAAAAAACGAACCTGATTTGGTGTAAGTCGACAAAATCAATAATCGGTAATACGCAACTTTCTTGATTGAGGCGAGTTACAAAACAAAAGAGTACAAGCCTAAAAACTATTCCTAGTCGATGAAAAGTATAATAAAAATAAAGACAAATTTGATTGATTGTATGTTGTTTTTTTCAACGCTGCTAATTGTCTTCTTTTATAGCATCAAATCCGATCGTATTCTTCAAGTTCTCTTCTTGTACTTTCCGTATCGGCTTCAATTTTTTCACGATCCATGTAACATCAGAATCGTTTAAAATCCGATAAAATCGTATCAGCTCATGACTCTCAAATCCGATATGTTCCTGAAAAAACTGATCATACTAAACTGATTTTAATCAAATCGGCTACATGCCAAATTCTATATGCTCCCCATTTTGGGGAGATTATGCGAATCTCGCAAAAATCACTAATATCGGCTTAATCTTAGAATATCAACCGGCATCCGTTACAATTCACTTCTTAACTTCCACCAGCTTTCGCGCCAACTGCAATAATTTTCCCACATAACCGTGTGAACGCATGTTCTTAGGCATTAACTGCAGCAACTGTTAGCGAAAATTACCCGCTTTCCCATTGAATTTACCCCCTATAAGTATGAGGCCCATGCACTTGTCATTTTCACACGCACTTGCTCTCGTTCTCCTCTATCGGCTGCCAAACTGTCGTCAGCTTTCATCGACTTCTTGCCTTCCATCGGCTTTTAGCTCTTCTTGGCCATCCTTCCCATCGACTCACCCGAGACAAATGGATCCCAGCCAGGTATTTTCCCCTAGAGAGTGACTAGGGAACGGACCGTTGCAACGGTATAGCCATGAAACTTATGAAACTTATCAGTTTCAGTGCTGGTTTCATGAGTTTCAGTGTTTAGTTTCATCAGTTTCATGTTTTATCAGTTTTTAGTGCTAAGTTTCATGAGTTTCAGTGCAAAAAATCATAAGTTTCATGAGTTTCAGAGGTATACCGTTGCAACGGTATACCGTTTTTTAGTTTTTCTGTTTCCCCTATCCCTCAGTGTGACTCTCAGTATTAGTTAGGTCTGATAGGTAGTACCAACCCATCGGCTGTAATAGATTAAGAACTCCCTAGGCTTCTTCTGAACGCCTAGGGTTTTAACTTAGATGGGTGGAGCAAGATCTTTAGGGCTTGGCCGACTGCGCTAGCTGGGTGGCGTAGTTGGTACAATTGGTTAGTAGCCCAAAATTTTTTAGTTTGGTACAGTTGGTACAACAGATGGGAATAGCTGAGTGCTTCCCACTATCCCTAACTAACTCCTCTCCTAACGAACCTTTGATAGTCATGTCTTGCTATTTTTGGTCTGATACCTTCAATGCTTTCCTTTTTAGGACTGGACCTATTGGTCCAACTCTGCTAGATGTAACCTAGCTTTTCTGCCTTAGACCAGACGGCGATCAGCTATCAGCTTTTAGTGCAAAGCCCCATTATAAGCTGGTATTGGCTAAAGGTGAGAGTTGGGGTAGATACCTAGAAGACAACGTCGTAGTCGCTCTCGTGTTTGATAAGAAACACGTAGCCTTTCTTAACATGTGGCCTGACTGATTCCTTTTTTTGTGGCACTTCACTTGGTTTGACCAAAGCCTACCAAGTTATAGCCGAACAACTCATAAAGGGACATCGGCTTGCATTAGGTAAACCATTCTTAGGGGCGGTTTACCAAATAATGCATGAAATACGATGTCAACTTTATACAGCCATGGGGTCATTTACAGTAGGGAACATTGGCAAACCTTTGTGGTTCATTCAAGTGTTCCTTTACTGTATTTTTAGCCCATCTCTCAAGATCAACTTGCCCGAAATGACCCCATTTCCTTGCGATGAGACTCCAGAGGATCAACCAATAGAGTTTCGGAACAGTCGACCATTTCGCTAAAGGCTTTTCCTTTTTTCGGTAACGGAATTAAGCTCACTCCATCCGAAGCCAAGGATTACCTATCTTTCTTTTATCATAGCGAAAACTTTCTTTCCGGTGGCAATTTTTTCTTTTATAGAGAGGCCAACAAATATCTTTGCCCCTCCTTTCACCTAACAATTGATAGTGATGGTATGCTTGAAGAAACCCTTGAATTCTTCAAGTTCTTTTTGTCCCCTTGCATTCTTTCAGTCGGCTTATGTGAAATCATGTGCTGAAAAATTGGCTTAGAATTGATTTTGCAAAATGTGTTTGTTCATGTGTTTTGACAATTTGACAAGAAACAGTAAGTTTCGCTTTGGCGCCGGACCAAACTTAAAGAAAACAGTAAGTTTCCCATCTACGACGGACCAAATTTTTTGGTCCTACGTGAACATGTTTTTGGCAACCTCATTTTCCCATCTACGACGGACCAAATTTTTTGGTCCTACGTGGACATGTTTTTGGCAACCTCATTTTCCCATCTACGAAGGACCAAATTTTTTGGTCCTACGTAAACATGCTTTGGCAACCTCATTTTCCCATGTACAACAAACCAAGTTTTGTGGTCTGTTGTAAACATGTTTTTGGCAACCATCATTTTCCCATGTACAACAAACCAAGTTTGTTGGTCTGTCGTAAACATGCTTTGGCAACCTCATTTTTCCATGTACGACAAACCAAGTTTGTTGGTCTGTTGTAAACATGTTTTGGCACCGAATTCTCATTTTCCCATGTACGACAAACCAAGTTTTTTGGTCTGTTGTAAACATGAATCTGAGTCCTTTTGTGCTAGACTAAGTCCTTGAAAAACAGTAAGTTTTACATGTACGCCGGACCAATTTTTTTTGGTCCGTCGTGAATGCGTTTTTGCTTGATTAGGGTTTTGAGCAAACTTGGAATTGAGTTTTTGGTTTGACCTTGAGATTATGAAATTGGTGAGAATTTCATGATGCTTGTTTTGAAGTGGACTTTATGCAATGCTCGTGTGAGTATTTGCATGAACTAATGTTGAGTCAAGTCGCGGATTTGTTTTGTGGTTTGTTCATGTGCAGGTATTGCTCGAAGGCGAACGTGGTCGATGACGGGACCGAAACTAGGTTCATGGAGGAACTGAGGTTCGGGACTAGGTTCAGGAGGAATTGAGGTCTTGGTGGTCAAGGATGTCATGCGGGACGTTCGGGCTAAGAGAATGGTGCACATGAAGAATGGTTAGTCACGTGAGAATGGCAGGAGGTCATTCGCGTGCAAAGTGTTAGTCACGTGAGTATGGTAGGGTTGCCATACGCGTGCAAGGGTTGTACTCAGCCAGGTTGGGCCAAGAGGAGTTGTGTTGAATACATACTCCTTCTAGGATTAGGAGTGGGACTCCTACTAGGATTAGGAATTGTATTCAGAACTCCTTGTGTTTTGCTCCTTTAAATAGGAGGGGTGTCTCCTGTTGAAGGGCATCAATCGGAGCTGAGCGCATTGAGAGCCTCAAGCTCAGTTTTAGGGTTTGTACTCTTTTGATGGGAGTACTTTAGACAAAGGAAATAAAGATCAATTCTTCCAAGATTCTTGCGTGCTACAGTAACCACGTTGCTACAGTGTTTTTTGTTTTGGTTCTTATTTGCATGCTTGCTCTAATTCTAGATTGGTTTTTGATTCTTGAGTTTCATCTTGATTTGATCCATCAAAAACCTTTCTAGAACAGCAATCTAGTTGATTAATCTTTTGAAGATCTTGTTTAATCTTGATGTTTTGATTAGATTAGTTTTCGTCAAGTTCTGGAACAGCAATCTTGCGAAGCTCATAACTTTTGATCCGTAAGTCCGATCGAGCTGATTCTTTTTGGGTTTGATTTGTATTGGAATCTAGTTTCTTGTGTCCAAATTTCATTTCAATCTAATGGATGGATCTCCGGAAATTCTCGTTTTACCGAACCTCTGTCATTCTATTTTTGTCGAATACGAGGCAATTATTTGGTTCTGTTTTGGGGTGAACTTTTAGTAGATCAAGAATTTGGTTTTAGCTTCCGCACAATCATTCACCCCCCTCTGATTGCTATATTCATATACTTCGATCCTACAAGTGGTATCAGAGCAAGGTTTTTCTAATCTATCTTAACCGGTGATTAGATCAATGGATCGTTATTCGACAAAACCATGTGTGTTCGATGGTATTGATTTTCAGTTTTGGAAGGCCAAGATGGAGGCGTTCATCCAAGCACAGGGCTTCACAATTTGGGAGAAAGTCTACAAGCCATATGAAGTCCCTACAAACGACAACGTCAATGACGCCAATCGCGCACATGTTGAAGCAAACAACAAGGCGCGCAACTTGATCATCCAAGGCTTGGGACGTAGTGACTTTGATCGTGTGATCCATCTCAAATCCGCATATGAGGTATGGAAATCTCTTTGTGATTACCATGAGGGTTCTAATACTATCAAAGAGGTTCATCAAGATCTTTACAAAAAAGAATACATGCGATTTGAGATGAAACCCGGTGAGTCATTAGATGATTTCTTTGCACGCTTTAATAAGATTCTTAGCAATTTGCGTGCTGTTGGAGTTAGCTTTGATGATGCTGCTAATGCTAGACAATTGCTTGGTGTATTAGACATGTCAATTTGGGAGATGAAAGTTACATCCATTAGAGAATCTACTGTCATGAGTACACTTACATTAGATGTTTTGTATTCTAAGTTGAAAACTCATGAGTTGGATGTTTTTGCCAGAAAGGGTAATGTTAAATCAATTGCTTTGATCTCTAACCCTAACATGTCAAATGCAAATTCTTCTTCTAGTTTTGCCTTGTCCTCCTTGTCTTCTTTAACAGATGAGCAAATAGAAGAATTTTCTGAAGAAGACTTGGCACTAATCTCTTCTCGCTTTAACAAAGCTTTGCAGAATGTGAGAATGAGAAAGAGATGTGGTCCTCCAAGGTGCTATGAGTGTGGTGATCTCAACCACATGAGATCAAATTGTCCAAAGCTTGCAGGTAAAGCATCATGGGAGGAGAAGGACAACGACAGAAGAAAAGAGAAGAAAAAAGTTCCCTTCAAGTGATAGAAAGAAGAAGAGCTTTATCAATCGCAAAGTGGTCCACCGAGTTCTTTCCGCTCTTGAACAAGTCAATTTGAGCGATGTGGATTCGGAGAGCAGCGAGGACGATGCAACCCCAAACAAGCGTGACTTGACGGGATTGTGTCTCATGGCAAGCAGCAAGGATAGCTTCACCGAGGACGATCACGACAGCGACTTCAATGAGATAGATCCTTCTTATGATGAATTAGCTATTGCTGTTGCTCGTCTTGAAAAATTGCTTGACAAACGTGACAAGAAAATTAAGAAACATGATTTCATTGTTGAATCATTGAAAGCTGAAAATTGCTAGACTTAAGACTTTGATCCCTAGTGATGATACTTGCAAATCATGTGACTTAATTTACAATGAGCTCACATTGCTTAGGAAAGAACATGCTCTTCTGTTGCATCTAAATGAGAAAAATGAGAAACACGTTAAACATGCTAGCTGTTCCACTAATGATTTGCATAGTTCAGATTCTTGTTCTAAATGTTTAACTCTTGAATTAAAATTGAAAGATGCAAATATTAGGGTTTCTCAATTGATTGATAATCTACTTATACATGAGGTTCTTTCATGCTCAACTTGTCGCAAGCAAAAAGTAAAAGTGGATGCTTCCTGCAATAATTGTTTAACTCTTGCTAAGAAAGTTGATTACTTGCAAAATTCGTTGGAACGGTTCACTAATGGCAAGAAAAATTTGAACATGATTTTGGATAAATCAAAGGTTAGTTCAAATAAGAAGGGTTTAGGTTTTGATCTTCATGCTTCATTTGAAACTAAACCTAGCACTGTTGTTCATGCTCCTTGCAATGACAAAATTGAAATTCTTAATGAGCCTAAAAAGATTGCTTTTAAATCTGCTGGTTTTCTTTCTTCTACTATGATGAATGCAAAATATGTTTCTACTGTTAAAGCAAAACCTCATGCTAAGTACACTTGCACTCATTGTGGTAGAGATGGACATCTAGTAGATTTTTGCTTTAGACTAGCCAGACAGCAAAGGAAAGAAATAACTAAGGCTAGGTCTAACTTCAGAAAAGCACACTTTGCTTCTCACTATGCGCCTAGAGTGTTGAAAACACCTTCTGTTCCTAGAAACATGGGAAAAGGAAAATCTGATTTTGTGCATAAAAATTCTCGTGTTGTGCCTATCAAGCAGCGTCAGGTGTCTCAAGATCGATTCCCAAAAATCTCATTCCTAACCCCAAGATCTGAGACCTCGACATGTTTTGTTGCTATGTAGGCTTCTCGCGAGGAAGGAGAACATATGGCTAGTGGATTCCGGATGCTCACGCCACATGTCCCGGTGATAAGAATTGGTTCTCCTCCTCACTCGTGCATCTCGTCTTTGAAAGTGTTACTTTTGGAGATGCTTCTTCCTCTTCTGTTGTGGCAAAAGGTACAATAAAGGTAAGTGACAAGTTTATGTTCAAGGATGTGGCTTTGGTTGAAAACTTGAAATACAACTTGCTTTCTGTCTCTCAAATGATTGATGAAGATCTTGAGATAAGCTTTAAGAAAAATGAATGCAAAGTGCTAGATTTTTCAGGTGATCTTGTGTTCAAGATTTCTCGTTATGGAAGAGTATTTAAAGCTGATTTTGATGCATCACCTTCTTCTAAGCATAGGTGTCTAGTTGCAAATGTTTCTAAAGACTTATACTTTTGGCACCATAGACTTGGTCATGTTGGTTTTGATCATCTTACTCGTGTAAGTGGTTTAGATCTCATACGTGGCTTGCCTAAGCTTAAGGGTGATAGCGATCTAGTATGCTCTCCTTGTAGACATGGTAAGATGATTGCAGGTTCACATCCACCTCTTACCATGGTGATGACAAACGCTCCAGGACAGCTACTACATCTTGACACGATTGGACCATCTCGAGTTCAATCTTTTGGAGGCAAATGGTATGTGCTTGTGATTGTTGATGATTTTTCTAGATACTCTTGGGTGTACTTTATGGCATCTAAGGATGAGGCTTTTAATCATTTTAGAAGTCTTGTTCTTAGGCTTTCTATTGATCATCCAGGAGCTCTCAAAGCTATTAGAAGTGATAATGGAACTGAATTCAAAAATGCTTCTTTTGATCACTTTTGTGCTGAAAAAGGAATTGATCATCAATTCTCATCACCTAGAGTGCCTCAATAGAATGGTGTAGTTGAAAGGAAAAACAGAACGTTGGTTGAGATGGCTAGAACCATGCTAGATGAACATCACACTCCTAGAAACTTTTGGGCTGAAGCAATTTCAACTGCATGTTATGTTTCAAACCGTGTGTTTTTGAGATCAAAATTGGGTAAGACTCCATATGAGCTTCGGTTTGGACATAGGCCTACTGTTTCTCACTTTAGGGTTTTTGGATGCAAATGCTTTGTCTTGAAATCTGGAAATCTTGATAAATTTGAAGCTAGATCAATGGATGGCATTTTTCTTGGATATCCTACTCATACTCGTGGCTATCGTGTGCTTGTTTTGGAGACTAACAAAATTGTGGAAACTTGTGAAGTTACTTTTGATGAGGCTAGTCTAGGCACTAGTCCAAGTGATGCAGGTACAGGCGCATACATTCAGGGGGAGAAAATCTTTGAAGACAATGATGATGAGATTGAGGATGAGGTGTTGACTCTTCCCAATGCACAACCAGTTGTAGCACCTTCTGCGCCTACTTCTACTCTACCTACAACTGAACATCCACAAGCTACATCATCTTCTGTACATGCTGAAAATGAAGGAGAAGGAGAAGAAGTTTCTGAAGCTACAGCTCCCCTGCACATTCAGAAGAGACATCCACCTGAACAGATGATTGGAGATTTAAATGAGAGAATCACCCGGTCCAGGTTTATTCATTCTGACACTCATGCTCATTCTGCTTTAGTGGGTTCTTTTGAACCCAAAGATATATCTCATGCATTATCTGACGAATCTTGGATCAATGCCATGCATGAGGAATTAGAGAATTTTGAGCGAAATCAAGTCTGGAAGCTAGTTTCACCACCTCCTGATTTTAATGTCATTGGAACTAGATGGGTTTTCAAAAATAAACAAAGTGAGGATGGTGTTGTTGTTAGAAACAAGGCTAGATTGGTTGCTCAAGGTTACACTCAAATTGAAGGCTTAGATTTTGATGAAACCTTTGCTCCTGTTGCTAGAATTGAAGCCATTAGAATCCTTTTAGCATTTGCTGCATCCAAAGGTTTCAAATTGTAGGTATGATAGGCTAAAAACCTTTTTACTTGAAAAGGGATTTTCAATGGAAAAAGTTGACAAAACTCTCTTTTTACTTAAGCAAGGCAATGATCAACTGTTCATTCAGATTTATGTTGATGATATTATCTTTGGTGGTTCCTCTCATGTTTTAGTGTCTAAGTTTTCAGAAACTATGAGGGACGAATTTGAGATGAGTATGATGGGTGAATTGACATACATTTTGGGACTGCAAATCAAGCAAACAAAGGATGGTACTTTTGTGCATCAAAGCAAATACACAAAAGACTTGTTGCATCGATTTGGGATGGAAAACAGCAAGCCGATCATGACACCCATGGAGAGCACTTGCACACTTGATCCGGATGAAGATTGTGAGCAGGTTGATCAAAAGGAATATAGAAGCATGATAGGTTCACTCTTGTACCTCACTGCATCAAGGCCGGATATACAATTTGATGTATGCTTGTGTGCTCGTTTTCAAGCTTCCCCACGTGCCTCACATCGACAAGCAGTTAAGCGAATTTTCAGGTATCTCCATGGTACTCAAGTTTTTGGCATTTGGCTTTTTGCTTCCTCATGCATTAGTTTAAGAGCTTTTTCTGATGCTGATTTTGGAGGATGTAGAATTGATAGAAAAAGCACATCTGGTACATGCCATTTCTTGGGTAACTCTCTTATTGCATGGTCATCAAGAAAACAATCTTTTGTTGCACAATCAACTGCTGAATCTGAATACGTGGCTGCTGCTAGTTGTTGTTCTCAAATTCTTTGGATAATAGCTACACTTAAAGATTATGGGGTTAATTTGGATAGTGTTCTTCTTTTGTGTGAGAACACTAGTGCAATTTGCATTGCTAAGAACCCCGTGCAACACTCTAGAACAAAACATATTGACATCAGATTTCACTTTATCAAAGATCATGTGGAAAAAGGGAATATTGTGCTTCACCATGTGGATACTGAACATCAATTGGCAGACATTTTCACAAAACCTTTGTCTTCTTCTCGTTTTGCTTTTATTCGGGGAGAACTTGGAATTGTTCATCCAATGGGTTTGTTTTGAGGTGGAGTTTCTTTGCCAAGTTCATTCACTTGATGAGCTCACTTTATCATATTTCTTTATATGCTATGTAATTGAGCTAATATTTGATAATCTAATTGTCTCACTTGAACTAAAATGACATTGCGGAATTCCTTGGTCTGACTGCTGTAACACCCCAAAATTTTGCTTTTCTTAAATTCATGTGTGATTTGGCACTTTGGTGAATTTTTGGAATTTTCTGGAATTTATTTGGATTTAATTGGAATTTATTTGAATTTATTCCATTTTGAAATAGTTAAAGAATTTAATTTTGCAAATAAAATTTTGTTGGAAATATTTTATTTGAGTCCAAAATGATCTAAAGTATTTTCCAGAATTTTTCTGGAATTTTTCTGAGTCTTTTGCGATTTTTAATGAATTAAATGAATTACTGGGAATTATTTTAAATATTAATTATTGAAAAGGGACCGACCGGTCGGTTCATCGCTCCTCGTCCGAAGTCGGACTCGAGTCCGACCGAGCCACGTGGTCGAGCCAAACCCGCTTGCCCCAAACCCTAGTTACGCGGACCGCTGGATCAAGATCCAACGGTTGTGATTGGCGCCACGCCACCCCGAGCCGAGACCGAAGTCGAACCCAGACGCGTTCGCAGCGATCGTGGGTCCGTCGTCGTGCGCTGCGGACGGCTAGGATTGAGCCGCGTCGCCGCTGCGGTCCGGAAGCCGGACTCGCCGCCTGCATCGCCTCGCCATGGAAACCGAGCGAATCTCGGCGCCTGCGTGCGTGATTTAAGGCGTGGAGTGCGTGCCCGAGATCGCCGCCACCGCGGCGCACCTTTTGCTCTAGCCGCCACTCGAAGAGCTCCTCCGTGCTCGCGATTCCTCGCCGGAGTTGATTAGGGTTGTTTAGGTTTTGGCATCGTTCGCCGCCGCCCACCGTTCTCCGTCGCGTTTGTGGCCGGATCCGAGACCGCAAGGACGAGGCGCGTCTGGGAGTGGCATTCACTTTCGGATCTGCCCTGCGGGCGCCGCCCCGTGTCGCCGTCTTCAAGTCCGGCCAGCACTCGACAACCAGCCGCGCCAAGAACCCCACGAAGATCGTCGCCGTCCGATCTTCATCCGACGATCACGGTGAGTCCACGCTTCCTTGAAACGGTAGAAAACCAGATTGGATCTCGACCGTGAGATCAAGATCCAACGGTCCAGGTTAGCCACGCGGCGCCCTAACCTCAGTAGAACCCAGGATAGATCTCAACCGCTGGATCAAAATCCAACGGCCCTCGCTCGTCCACGCCATCGCAAATAAATCCACGCTGCGGTGGATTGGATCCAACCTCAACCGCTCGATCCGAATCGAACGGCTCGGATCGTGCCAATGAAGTCGCCACCGCGACGCGACTCCACCGACGGGTGGGACCCGCATGTCACCGCGACGGCCCGGTGGACTGATCCACCGTGGACCCGAACCGAGTCCGTGGATCACCGACGCCAAGGCCAATCGAGAGGCTGCCACGTGTCCATGCCGACGCAATAATTAATTTCCAAAAGAAAATGATTTATTAATTCGAAATATTGATTCAAATTTAGATTCAAATTTCAAACGCTTATAACTTTTATGCTTCAACTCCGATTTGAGCGATTCAAATTTCTAAATTTGTATAAAATTAAGATCTACCTAAATATGAATTTTATTTAATTTTTGGACTA
This sequence comes from Rhipidocladum racemiflorum, assembly GCA_036346355.1. Taxonomy (NCBI): domain Eukaryota; kingdom Viridiplantae; phylum Streptophyta; class Magnoliopsida; order Poales; family Poaceae; genus Rhipidocladum; species Rhipidocladum racemiflorum. The sequence goes on along the minus strand of CM070589.1, from coordinate 32,987,878 downwards.
AAGTTTTTCTCTGTAATATTATTTAATTGATTATTTAAACTTTAAATAATCATAACTTTTGCGTTTTAACTCCAAAATTGACGATTCCAGTTTCTAAAAATCCAGAAAATTATGTTCTCTCTGTTTATGGATTTTATTTGGAGTTTTGGGATGTTTTTGCCTAGTGTTTATTTGTGTATTTGCTATTTGCACGCTTTACGAGTAGACGTTGAAGTGCCGGAAGGATTCGAGGGAGAAGTGTTGACTCAGGATCCAACTCAAGACCAAGAGCAAGTACTTTTTGAAGGCAAGTTGTGCTTTGACCATGTTGATCCTATTTCGAAATCTATTTTGATTTAAACTATTGCATGCTAGTTTAATTAGAAAGATACTTTGTTTAAACATGGGGGTTAGATAAATACCAATTTGCTATATGACACCTTGATTACTTAAGTATGTGCCATGACCTTTTGTCACCCTAGTCGTGGTTTACTAGTTGGACATTATTAAATTGCCAACATGGGTTTAGATCGTTGTAGTATACTGCTTAGACCTGCTACGTGCTCATGACATGATTTTGGATAATCAAATGCTAATATTGACTTAATGATATATTGAACCTGTTTTGGAAAAGTATCATGTGATGTTGATGGCACGTGGTGCATGGTAATCAAGCTGGGTTTGATAAACGCTGATCGGGGCATGTGGCAAGAGTAATCAGGTGGGCGGTGTGGCATTGGGAGTGTTGATTTGGTTTTTCGGGTAGTCTTGCCCTGGTCACTCTAAGGACTTAACCTTGCAAGCCTTTGAACTGGGCCATACGTACAACCACATGGCTGGAATGGGACGGCCCTAGTTGACTAAGTTGCTAAGGACTCGCTTGTGGAGCCTCAGGTGTCAATTACACCGCTTGTGTGATTGTACGGGGAGCGTATCGTGGTCGTGGGCCAGATACCCATCTAACGGTGTGTTGGTCCCATACTTCGCCTTGGCTAAGGGAAGGGATGGTGTAGAGCACGAACCTGAGAGGACCACCTGTGTTGTTTGAGGCTTCCGAAGGCTTTGTTATGATCGCTCATTCGCATACTCTTGTATGGCGATTCACGGTACCGACGTGGTGAGTGGATTGTATCTTGTGGGTAAAGTGTATAACCTCTGCAGAGTGTAGAATCTATTTGAATAGCCGAGTCCACTGTGATCGACAATGCTCGGGAATTACAATCAAGGGTTAGACTTTCTCAAAATAACTTGGATTTGAAAGGTTGGATTGGTTTACTAATGAAGATGATGAAAATGTGGTTTAGGATGGGGAAAATGTTTATTAAAACTTCTTGAAAAGTTATTTACGCTTTCTTGATTTCTACCGCTTTGAATCTACTTATATTACTCTTCGAATGTCTTGTTTCGCAAATATACCTTGAGCTATTCCTTTGTACCAAGCCATGCATATAGTATATTAGCTTGCATTCTGTGCATGACTTGTCGAGTACCAAGTACTCACCCTTGCCTCAACACAATACCGCTTGAAGAGGAGACTACGCCAGCTTTGGAGGAGGAACTCCAAGAGGACCCGACTACTTAGGGATGCGAGCCCGCCAGTTGCCTGTGGTATCTTTGGATGGCGCCACGAAGTTTATTTGATTTTCCGCTGCTATTGTTTCTCTCTGAATAAGTTTCGCCCTACGAGGCATACATTTGTAACTTGACCATGAGGTCAAGTAACCAGTTTGGTTATTTAAATAAAGTACTTTGATAATATCGATTGGTATGATTGTGATATTTACCGATGTTAAGACTGTGTGCACTAGCGCGTTCCTGGACTAGTGCTGAATACACAGAGGGTCCGGATTTGCAAATTCGGGGTCCCGACAACTGCCTATAGCTAAATACTCTGTGATATCTTACTCTTCTAGGCTTGATATTGAATCTTCTTGACAAATTTGGGCTATGAAGCAAGTGTGTTTTCAACTTTACTCTTTCATAAGACCTTTAATCACTTTTGCATGTTTACAATCAAAGAAAAAGGAAAAAGAAAAGGGAATCAATATAAAAAAGGGGGTCATAAAAGCAAAAGCTTCAAGTTATGTGCTTGTGCTTGCTTTCCCTAAAAAGATAAGATGTATGCTTCAAGCATGCCATTCCCTCAAAATAAGATGTATGCTTCAAGCATGCCACTCCTAGAAAATAAAAGAAGTATGCTTCAAGCATGCCACATGCAGTTTATTGTTCAAAGATTAAAATGGTCTACTAGATTGGAGTTGAAACTACTTGCTCGCCCTGATTTGTTAGTTGCTTCAATTTTGAGTCTTTGTTTTCCTACTAAAGGTCTTGCTTAGTACTTGGCTATAGTTGACTGAATTGAGGTTGAGATGCATGTCATTCCCTAACTTGTTAACATCACATCAAGATCATGTATTTTGCATATTATGTGATATATAAGGTTATATGATCGAATGAGCTCATCTTTTCCTATCTTGGCACTCCCTTGTTTCTCTTTGTGAAATCATTGTTTAAAGAAAAATTTTGAACACGTTCTCTCTTTTGCACTCTTGATGAATCCATTGTCAAAGGGGGAGAAGTTTGGGGAGAAGTTGGAAAAAGGGGGAGAAGTTTGGGGAGAAGTTGGAAAAAGGGGGAAAAGTTTTTGGAAATTTGAGAAGTTTGGAGAATTTTGAAATTTTGGGCACATTGCACATTCACACACATTTTACTTCTTAGGGGGAGTTTTTCACTTTGCCTATTTGTCAAAGGGGGAGATTTTCTGTTTTTATGAGCTTTGATTTTAATCCTTTGGTTTTCAAAATCTTTTTAAAAGTGAATGCCAAAATGTTCAATTCTAAGTGGTATTGCCAATGTTTTCATCAAGGGGGAGATTGTGAAATCATGTGCTGAAAATTAGCTTAGAATTGATTTTGCAAAATGTGTTTGTTCATGTGTTTTGACAATTTGACAAGAAACAGTAAGTTTTGCTTTGGCGCCGGACCAAACTTAAAGAAAACAGTAAGTTTCCCATTTACGACGGACCAAATTTTTTGGTCCTACGTGAACATGTTTTTGGCAACCTCATTTTCCCATCTACGACGGACCAAATTTTTTGGTCCTACGTGAACATGTTTTTGGCAACCTCATTTTCCCATCTACGAAGGACCAAATTTTTTGGTCCTACGTAAACATGCTTTGGCAACCTCATTTTCCCATGTACAACAAACCAAGTTTTGTGGTCTGTTGTAAACATGTTTTTGGCAACCATCATTTTCCCATGTACAACAAACCAAGTTTGTTGGTCTGTCGTAAACATTCTTTGGCAACCTCATTTTTCCATGTACGACAAACCAAGTTTGTTGGTCTGTTGTAAACATGTTTTGGCACCGAATCCTCATTTTCCCATGTACGACAAACCAAGTTTTTTGGTCTGTTGTAAACATGAATCTGAGTCCTTTTGTGCTAGACCAAGTCCTTGAAAAATAGTAAGTTTTACATGTACGCCGGACCAATTTTTTTTTGGTCCGTCGTGAATGCGTTTTTGCTCGATTAGGGTTTTGAGCAAACTTGGAATTGAGTTTTTGGTTTTGACCTTGAGATTATGAAATTGGTGAGAATTTCGTGATGCTTGTTTTGAAGTGGACTTTATGCAATGCTCGTGTGAGTATTTGAATGAACTAATGTTGAGTCAAGTCGCGGACTTGTGCTCGGATTTGTTTTGTGGTTTGTTCATGTGCAGGTATTGCTCGAGGGCGAACGTGGTCGATGACGGGACCGGAACTAGGTTCATGGAGGAACTGAGGTTCGGGACTAGGTTCAGGAGGAACTGAGGTCTTGGTGGTCAAGGATGTCATGCGGGACGTTCGGGCTAAGAGAATGGTGCACATGAAGAATGGTTAGTCACGTGAGAATGGCTGGAGGTCATTCGCGTGCAAAGTGTTAGTCACGTGAGTATGGTAGGGTTGCCATACGCGTGCAAGGGTTGTACTCGGCCAGGTTGGGCCAAGAGGAGTTGTGTTGAATACATACTCCTTCTAGGATTAGGAGTGGGACTCATACTAGGATTAGAATTGTATTCAGAACTCCTTGTGTTTTGCTCCTTTAAATAGGAGGGGTGTCTCCTGTTGAAGGGCATCAATCGGAGCTGAGCGCATTGAGAGCCTCAAGCTCAGTTTTAGGGTTTGTACTCTTTTGATGGGAGTACTTTAGACAAAGGAAATAAAGATCAATTCTTCCAAGATTCTTGCGTGCTACAGTAACCACGTTGCTACAGTGTTTTCTGTTTTGGTTCTTGTTTGCATGCTTGCTCTAATTCTAGATTGGTTTTTGATTCTTGAGTTTCATCTTCATTTGATCCATCAAAAACCTTTCTAGGGTATTGATTTAGAGTTCATCAAAGTCTAGTTGATTAATCTTTTGAAGATCTTGTTTAATCTTGAAGTTTTGATTAGATTAGTTTTCGTCAAGTTCTGGAACAGCAAGCTTGCGAAGCTCATAACTTTTGATCCGTACATCCGATCAAGCTTATTCTTTTTGGGTTGGATTCGTATTGGAATCTAGTTTCTTGTGTCCAAATTTTAGATCAATCTAATGGTTGGATCTCCGGCAATTCTCGTTTTACCAAACCTCTATCATTCTGTTTTTGTCGAATACGAGGCAATTATTTTGTTCTATTTTGGGGTGAACTTTTAGTAGATCAAGAATTTGTTTTTAGCTTCCGCACAATCATTCACGCCCCCTCTGATTGCTATATTCATATACTTCGATCCTACAGCGTACACACTCAAAGCTGCACTTTCCAACCATCATATGAATTTTACCACCCATCTGTCTATGGCTGACAACTAGGCTTTGGGTAGATAATCCCAAAATTTATTTTTCTTGATTGGCTTCAACCTCATGAAAGACTACGTCGTGCTACTTCAGCCAATATAGCCCTTCACATAGTCGATGACCTGCTTCTCCAAAAACTTTCCCACTTTTTCCTCCATTATCGAAGAGCAAATGGCCATACTTCTTGGTGGTCGCCCATTACTTCCGCCATGTTTCCAGCCGACCGGCCACCCTCATTGATTATAACTGAATTCTTTCCTGACGTACCATCGGAGTTGACAATCAGAGTCGACTCGAGCAATCCAAGTTCGAGCAGTTCTATCTTGTCGGATTGAACTAATTAAAGTTTTGTAGATATCATCAGCGAGGTACTAATCAATAATTCCCTTTTCATTCCTTTACTAAATAAATTGACTTTTTCTTACTTTTTTACTTTGTAGACTAAGGCAGCTGGGAAGAGGCCTATAGAACTGTTGGGTGGCGTTCCATCCAAAAAAACAGCACCCCATCAGCCTATCAGGCCATTCTTTTGGAAGATTGGGCATTCAGGCCTCCTCACTCTCTGGTCTGGAGAAACAACACCAGCAACCAAGTAAGTCTCCACATACTCAGCCTTTTCACAATATTAAGTCCAAATATATTTAATCGACTTCTTTTGTAGATAAAAGGAAAGGCTGATCTTTCAAGAAGATGGTTCAGAGGAAGAAGTCCTCTGCTCAAGAAGAATTGGCTGAGAGCTCACCAAAGACCTCCGCGGTCGGTGGGGTAAGCATTCTAACTTCATTTTTTGAACCGAAGATCAACTCAATCGACTAATAAATTTTCCTATGCTTGTATAGCATTCTTTCACCACCTAACTTCTCGCCACCAGTCGACATCAGCCTGCTAGAGGGCACGGCTAGTGACTTGCTGTAACATTCGCATTTTGTAATTAAGCTTGATTAGGCTATTTAAGTGTGGATTAGCGCTTTGTAAAATTTTTGAATCTTATTTTGGAGTTATTTGTCTTCGAACTCTGTTTTACTGTTCCGTTTGAACATTTCCCCGAATGGATTTGTTTCGGGTGGAATCCAGTAGAGTGCAATGCAGAGCCTGAACCTAAGTCTTTAAACTTTCATTAGGATCCTCCGAACCTATTTTAAGGGTCCTCTAGATGGTTGAACTAGAGCCGTTGCGAAAACCGTAGGTTTTCTGAGCTTTTAGCCGTTGGGCGGCAGTACCGCAGCTTTGCCCACTGCATTATCGCCGAGCGGCAAGATCGACGCCTCGGCGATGCCATCAGAGTAGCAACTGGTTTGTACTGTGCTCGTGTTTATCACTTTGCCTCGGTTTGCGTGCATGTCCTGGCTCTCTTTAACGCCAGGGGGGACTTCCTCCTCTCCCTCATTTCTCCTCTTCTCTTCCTCCTTCCTCTCCTCTTCCTCCTCTCTCTCCATTGGATCTCTCTCTCCCTCCTCGCTATTACCAGCCGGTTGGAGCTCCAGGAAGCTGAGTGGAAGCAGTAGCAAGGATGGAGAAGCTTCTCTACGCAGTCAAGGAGCTTCATTAGAGGTAGGTTTTGAAGTTAAACCTAAACCCTAGGAGTAGATGCAAACCCTAGCTCCTCCATGATGTTCTTCTCTTCTCTCCTTGTTAGTTGAACCCTAGAAACCCTAGTTATTGTCGCGTAACGTTGTTTTTTTTCTAAGTAGCTAAACCTAGGTCAAGGTTAGAAGAACCTTTTTGCGTGATCGAGTGGTTTTGGAAACCCTGATCTACGTTTCGTTGGACTCATTCGCCGCAGGATGTCATTTCTTGAATTTCTGGAATCTTTCCCTTGAAACCCTAACTCCGGGGAGTCGGGAAAATGACTCGCGAATATGTTCTCCAGCCCTCGAAGGTTGATTCTCACGGAAGAATCAAGTTTGAACATGATTCGGGATGAGAATCGGGTTCGGGAGTAAACCCGGGTTTTCGAGTCTTAGAGTCTCGATCATCGTGCTTCGCTAGTCCTAGCCGATATTCCGATCGTATAGAGTCTTAGTGCACTATTGGACCCATGCACATGATGCAGATCCGCTACTTCAGTAGATTTGCAAAAGTTGCACTTTGGGCCTCCGGAGTGATAACGTGCTCCGAAACCCCAAAGCTCTCAAGTCTTGCGTGTATGAGTCCCAGTGCGGTAGAGAACCCGTTGCCGCGAAGAAATTCGAGTTTCGACACTTTTTGGGTCGAAATCCATTTTCGCGTCATTATCGGGAGAAAAAGAGTCCAAAAAGCGAGATTCCGAGCAAATGAGCTCGAAACTTAACCAAACCTGCGTGAATAGGTCCCATGGGTCCCCAGGAACCTATCCATGCACGTATGTCAAAGTTCCGAGGCCAAACGCGCGAAATCCCATTTTTATGGAAAAGTCTTCGTTGGAAGATCGGCACTACCGCCGGCCTTCGAGCGGTACTGCCGGACGGACCGGCACTACCGGGGTTTCATCACCGGTAGTTATTTTCCAGAGAACAACCCACTTCGGTTCCTGGCCAGCGGCACTACCGGACTCGCTGGACGGTACTGCCGGCCATAGAGCGGCACTACCGCCCAACCAACACCGGTACTACCGGCCTCTGGGTGAAATTTTGGAATTTCCTTCTCGATTAGGTTCTCGCTTTCCGTTTTCGATTATTATTGGCATTTGATCGCTTCTTTGCCTATTTTGTTCGATGATGTTGGTTTTGCTGTTTCTTTTCCGTGTAGACGTAGACGCGTCGAACGTCGCCGACGATCCCGAGTACGTCCCAGAGACTGAATTCATCGAAGAGCAAACAGGCAAGCACCTCCTTTGAACATCTTGAATCCCATAATTGCAAAACATAAATTCAGATTATCAAAACTATTATGCATGCCGTATGTTAAATAAAGTGTTAGTTTGTGGGAATTGCTAGTTATACCTAAAATCGGAAGATCACCTTAATCTCTTTCAATTAGTGATCCTTGACAGACTTAAACCTATGTTAGACATGTTCATAAATGTCAAGAGGGTATTATCGAAGTATAATTGCATATGCTAAGTTGAGCAGCAGAACTGGTTGCAGGAGATCGTGATACTCTCAATTACAAACTCCTGGAACTAATTTGGAGGATGGATGGATTTGGTTCGAATTCGGTTGGTGATGGGGTTTTTGTTGGAAAAAGGGAATGGTTGCGTGAGTAAAATGGAAAACGTGAAGAGTTTAGACCCAGGCGAGATGATTGGTGGTTGGAGATGGTTGTAGTTGGTCGATTGGTGGTTCCGGTTGGTGGACTAGGTTTGGTTTCGGATTGGTTGTCAAGCCGGTGGCTTGTTCGGAATGGATTTGTTTTGGGTTGGTCCCTTGTTATGGGGAGGTTGAGGGCTAGTGTGTGCTCAGTGGGGCCGCTAGTGCCGATCCTCTTTGGCTGTAGCAAGTCTGTTTGGAAGATCTCGCTTGAGTCACCCTAAGGACTGAACTTGGTACTATTGCTAAGTCAAATGTGTGCAACCACATGTGCCAGTATGGGATGGCCTTAGCCTAGTACAGGTAGAAGGGATCCGATCTTGCATTACTGGAGGGCAAAGGGGTTTGGATGCACCTGTGGTGTCGGTGCATTCTAGGGACTTTCTCGTCGAGGCATCGAGGGAAAGTTTACCCAATACAACGGTAGTGCCTACTACAGGGAGGTCGTGGGCTAGTGGGGACCCGTAGGGACCACTAGTGGCCTCTGTGGCTGTAGTTAGGGATGTACATTACCGGGCCGGTGCAAGATTTGAACTCTGATCGCTTGAAAGGTTCCGTCATTGTCTAGCAAAACGGGTACTTTTGTATCGCGTGGCATGGTTGACATGACTGCTAGAACGTGTCATGTGGGTATAGTGTACAGTCTCTGCAGAGATAAATAAACTAATTGATTAGCCGTGCTCACAGTCAAGAGCAGCTTGGAAAGAACTATCAAGTATAGATTTTGGGAATGGGTGATTTGAAAAAATGGTTGGGACTGGTTTGGTCTGGTGTGGTGTGAGTCTGGTTAATTGGAAATAGTTGGGTATAGTGTATGGTTTTGGTTGTGGATTCAGTAGTATGGTACGGCATGGGTTAAGGTGAAAAAGGTTTGGTCGGCATTGGTTTTGATTGAAACGTTGAATATTGATACTTGCTTGAAATGTTTTCAGAAATCTCTTTTACAAATGCCAATGTTGAACATATTATCGTATTACAAATAAAACTCGCCTTGTGCTAAAAAAGACTTAGTGTAGAAACCTGATCGTCCTTGTTATCGCTTGCATTTATATATATACAATTTGATTACAATAAAGTCTTGCGAGTACATACGTGTACTCACCGTTTGCTCAACGGATTTTGGTCAGAAGAAGAGGAACCATGTAAGGATGAGGAAACACCCGACGAGTCTCAGTACGTTGAAGACGCTAACGATACCGCTGAGGGTTAGCTGGATTCCTTCCAGCCAGTTGCATGCGGGTAGAAGGCACACTGCGTGTTCTGCTTTTGGAGTTTCGCTGGATTGTAGTGGTTCTTTTGGACTTGTTCTGGCTGCTAAGCCGTACTTGTAAATATGGATTGATGTAATAACTTTACCTTTCGAATGTAATATACTTTCTTTTGTATGGATATGAAACGTCTTGCATGACAACGTGTGGGTACTGGACTCCTGATCCAGGGAACCAGTACTATGCACACGGTTGCGGGAAGCTCAAATTGAAATCAATCAGTCGGTGCATACACTTACCACGGGTGTTGCTGACCAATTGGCCTCAATCCGAGTACGGTTTGTAACTAGTAATCAGACCACTGACGGGTTGCGTTAATTCCAGTCCGACACAACAGTGAGTGCCCGAGTTACTGTTACAAAGACCGGAGCCCCCACGACACTTGCCCCCACCAGCCTCTTAGCCGACACCGCCAATGCCAAGAGTCTCCAAGGCAATCATCAAGCCATCTTTGTTGGTTCACGACATACTCGGCTTCGACTTATCTGATATCGAGAGCACTGAGGAAGACTAGCACCAGCCAACTATCATAGGTACAATTATCGTGGAGGCTGAAGGCGCATCGGGCCTAGCTCTGTTGGCACCAGACACCATAGAGAAACTAAAAAATCTTCTCAAAGTCTTGTTGAGTCCAAAAACTGATCTACTAAAGAATTCCCAGCCGATCAGAGATGTAGTTGATGCGGTGAAGCTGGAACTCCCTGAACATGCTACCACCGCTCTCCTCGAAGCCTACTTCATTGGCGACAAGAAGAAGTTGGTCAATGAAGCAGAGTGAAGACTGCAACTCCAGATCACGGAAAGGAAGGACCAAGAGCTCCTAGACAAGCTGGTGGCCGACACGAAAGCAAAGAAGGCCAAGCTCGATGAAGTGAACAAAGACCTCAAAGAGACGAAGGGGCTAATATCGGCTTTGGAAGCCTCGAAGAAGACTTTGCAAGAAGAACTGCTAAAAGTCAACGCACAACTAATTGATGCTACTCCATAGTTGATCAGTCTGTCGTCTTTAGTCAAAGAGCAAAAGATGACCTTGGCCGAACACATCGCTGTAGTCCGAGCTCGCTCAGCCAAGGTCATCCCCATCCCATGATTGGCCAAAGAGGATCACAAGATTGTTGACGAGATCAACAAAATCCTTGCCAGCACCCTGGCCGTGTTATCGAGTTTGGGGATCAATCCCTGAATGTCTATGTAATTGTTTTTATGTGATGAATATTGCTGGCTGTTGTTTTAAACTTTTGTTGAATGCTTGAATGTTAAGTTATGAATCGGCTATTTAACCAATTCAAATGTATAAACTCATGTTTGTTTTAATTATTGTTTTTGTTCTAAGGACAATATATGTCATCGGTCATACAATTGGAATCAACTGCAACGAGTTAATTCGGCTTTCATTTTAATCGACCAAACAAACCCTTATGACCGCAACGAGTCAACTTTCAACATTTTTAGCCGGTTAAGTTCCAACTCAAACACTTGGGTAATATTTCTTCAAATATTTTCCACTAATCGCCTTAGTAAACAATACTCCATCCAAAGTTTCCAAAATATAGTAATTACCTTGAACTAACCGATTAACTTTGTAAGGTCCTT